>OY728159.1:2101085988-2103585988 GCA_963277665.1 Viscum album | reverse complement strand
TTTCAAGAGAATGAACATATTACTTAACATTACATAACATCATAGTACCCAATTAAAGCATGGTCACTCATTAATTACACATGTGATGATAAATGGATATCCTAGGCGTTTAATACAGGCAGCTGAGGTTACCAAATGAATAATCAAGTTCATCATGTATATTTGTGTAAAATCTTCCATTATCACATGAGAACACACCTACTAATGCATGAATGTATTTATAAAAGTTCAAGAAGCCCATTCTATCCATTTTATGAAAAATCCTGATTATCCAAAGCAATGATAAATGAAAATTCTCAGTTTCGAGAATGATTTTGAAATCCAACCAACCCATAAATTCATCATGCTATACCGTAATACATTACAAAAGGATAACAAAGCCATGTACACGTTGGTGTGCATACGCATCGATATAATCGGATGTATGTATTTACCAAGATACTTCGTATACTTGCAAGATTTTTCATGTTCGTACAATTACCCAAAAACCTCCACGTTTATAGGAGAAATAAAATTCAGGGTTATAAACACGAAAGAAGAATTGTATATTTGCATATATCCTCTATTACTTATGTGTATATAAATGTATATATATATATATACATTTATATACACAATGTGTATTATATTAAAACCGAGTTAAAAAGAACCCCAAAAGAAAACACTCTTAACTTGGTCGAATTATGGATGATGAAAACAGTGGTAACTGGTTCTTAAGGCCATGATGCAAATTCATATACACATATATATTTATGTAAGGTGTGTATAAATTATAGTGTACCAAGGCCGGAGGAAACTAAACAGAAGGATGGGTTTTCCCTTTTTACCCACTATCCGATTTATCAAGCTGAGAGAGATCTTCAAATTCTGGGTTCGCACCCGGTTCACATATACACATAACCTGTATATATATATATATATACTCCGAAACTCAAACATAACTAAAAAGAAAACAAACAAACATGCCTCTTAACTTCAGAGAGGAGGACATGAATTGATAAATGAGGCAAGTGGATCCAGTGGATCCGGTTGTACAAACATCATGTGAATACATATATATATATATAGCATATATATATATATATATGTAAAAAAAATACAAAACCGAAACTCAGGAACCTCAAAAAAAAGGGCTTCTCCCTTACCTCAACCCGGAGAGGAGGAGGAGTATGGTGCAACTACAGAATCCAGAAACCAAAGGTATAAACATAGAATATATATATATATAACAAGTATAAATGTGTATACAACTATATACCCAACCCGGTTTTTACACAAACTGAAAAAAAAACGACCCTTACTTGTTCGATGAGGAGGAGGAGAGGAAGGCGATCCAGGAACTGGAGAAATCAGGGGGAACCGAAGGTGTAAACCTAGAAGATATATATATATATAACAAGTATATAAGCGTATATAACTCTATACCAAGCCCGGTGTTTACAAAAACAGAAAAAAAACACAACCTTAACCTTAGCTCGGCGACGAGGAGGAGATAACGAGGCAGCAAGCAAGGTCAAGAAGCCGGAGAGAGAGCCGGTCCTTCGGCCTTCGGTGCAACAGAGGGTTTAAAAAAATGAAGAAGGAGAAGGAGTCTTCGGGAGGAGTCTTCGGCCGAAGCATCCGGGGTCGGTGTCGACCTGTGGAAAGGAGGAAGTAGCTCGGTCTTCTTCGCCGGCCTAGAGGAGAAAAAAAACACCCTATGCTACTGGTTCGACGACGCACAGGGGAGAAGAAAAAAAACAGTGGCGCGAGGAGGAAGAAACCACGGAGAAGAAAATGTGAAACACGATGAACGGCCGGGATTAAACGCGTCATGATCGGGCGGCTGGAGTTGATGCGGTTTTTAAAACGATCGGACGGCTGCGATCAAGGGGAGAGGATCGGACGGTCCTCGGTTCGCCGCGGGTTTAAAACACGGTTTTCTACAGATTTTAAAAAAAACGTTGTTAACATTAGTTTATTAATTCTTTGTCATTCTTATTATTATTAATGAATTCTATTATTAAACCACATTTATTATAAAAAAAATTCATTGGTTAAAAAAAATATAAACTAATTCAATTAAAACATATATTTATATAAACATATGTAAATATATATATTTTATTTTAAAATACCATTAATTTTTTTTTATATTAAGTATATTATTTTTAAACCATAAATATTATATTTTGGAAAATTTAAAGGGTCATCTAATCAATTAAAGAAAGCATCAAATTAGATTTATTTGTTTATTTATTTAATTATCTTTACTTTTCTGATTTACATAATGTTTTCCTCAATTTAAAATTTGATAAAAAAACATTCGGATACACTCTTTTAAGAAGGAAAAAGAAATTGGTTTCTTAAAAGAATTGTGTAAACTTAAAGACACAAGATTTGTAGATAAACCCATAATTTAATATAATTTCCACAATAATTAATAAAGGTAAAATTATTAAAGAAGTAATGTATCTAATTTGTTGCAGTATATATATATACCTCATAAAATAAATCCATCAGGTTTGATATAACTAGAAAAACAAAAGTTTAATTGTTCAAATCAAAATGTATAGTAGAAGAAGAAAATAATATTAATTTTTCTCCATTTGAAACATAAAATAAAATCCTTATTTTGGAAAACAAGAGATAATTAACATTGATGTCATTTTAAAATATTAAAGCAAAACTACACAATTATTATTACATTCATTTTACTTCCAACGGTCAAAATTAACATTGGATTCTTTGGGGAGCCAACGGTCGGATTTATGGCCGTTTGAGGTCCAACGGTCATCTTTGGTGCTTATAAAAGGGTTTGGTCTTGGGTGTCCCTTACTCCAAGTGACCGAAGGAGAAAAAGAAGATAGTTCGCATGATCCCCTTGGTGCTGAGCACGGTCGCAGTGGCTTCAGCAATCCTTATGTTCCTTATGATGGATGCTCGAAATCCCTACCGCATCCTCGGGCTCCTAGTAGTTCTAATAAGTCTTCCTGTCGTTGTAATCGGATTCTTGGTTGGAATATTTGGTTAGTGATGTTTTGATTGTGGGAAGTTGTAATCGTCATGTTTCTTAATAAAGGAGTGTTTCATTCGTGCTTGTTGTTACGGTTTTCGTTCATTTTCTTTTTCTTTTTTTAGAAAGATAGTCCAGTTAAAGGGGAAACATATCATTACACAAAACATGAATTCTCGGGTCGTTACATCATCTCCCCATTCAAAGAATTGCGTCCTCACAATTCTATTTATAAAAAGACAAGAAAAAGACCTCGGTCGCACAACATTACCAAAACTGAAGGCCTGGCTCGGTTAACGGAACCCCTAAACTGGTACACAACTCTGCTGTTTCCCTGACCCAGATACACTTTGAGCAATAAGACTTGTACTCCTGCTCATGGGCACTACACACAGGCTTCCACAGGGAGGCCCGTACAATAAACAGCTCTGATACGTATGAGCGGACGAATCCCCTAGTAACCCTTCGAACTTCATCACGCTCGAGGTAGTTGAGGGGGACGACGCGATTGAGAAGGCTGACGTTCAGGATCTGGAACATGTAGGCGGCTCTGAGGTGGCCATCCTAAGCTGCTATGAGAAATCATGCTCTGGCGGAGAAGTTCCGTGCCATAGAGAAACACTGAAAAATCCCTTCATGGTATCTCCCCCTTCGCCTATAGTAGGGGAGCTGGGTGGTGGGAAGGAGGTGAATGACATGTTCATTCTCCTGACATGCGCGGAGAATTTCCGGACTATTTTCTATGTCCAGAAGACGTTGACAGGACCCTCGTAAGTGGAGAAAAGAGGGAATGTCCACCATACATGTTCTGATCAAGATAACCTCTACCAACTCGTCAGGTAGAGACGAGGGGTTCATCTGACCTTCCATCTGGAAGAAAAGGTAAACAAGAGAGGTCACTTAACAACACTGAGACGGAAGAGATCATAAACATTTTAATTAAGAAGGTTTACACATTAAAGTCTAAGTTTTCTAGATGGACACCACAAAGAGAGGCAAAACTCTCTAACTCCACAAACCATACACAGGATGAACATATAGGACTAAACTCATGGAGACATTTATATCGCCTCTTTAGTTTCGTGTGAGGGGTGTGAAGTTGGGAAACGTCAGTGTACACTTCTTTCCTAAGAGACACACGTGTGGAATCATTCTCCAACGCTCCGAAGTCCATTAACCAGCCCCAGAAGCCATAGTGCAGGACCTGGCACAGATAAGCTGCTCGAAGATCTCCGGTAGCAGCAGCTTCTTGGAAAGGGTTATCTAGCATTGTGCCAAACTCCTCGCCCGCAGTAAACACTCGGAAGAGTCCTTCGTGATACCTTCCCCGACGTGAATACGAGGGAAACAGAGTCATCATCATTAGGAGATAGTCCATCCCCATTCCCCGGTAGAGACTAAGCACCCTAGATGAGCTCGACACATCGTAAAAGTGCTTACACGTCATGCGAATGTGAGCATAGTTCAGGAAGTTTTCACGGATGACTAGAGATATAATGTTCTCTAGAGCCTCAGTGGGGAGTGACATAAGGCCAGTAGGTACATCAGCCATCTGAAAATTATTTTTACTTAGTTAGTCTTAGCAATACATTTATATCACCTGGTTTTCCAGAGTTTCCCGAACCCATCCTCTGATACCAACTGTAGCGACCCCCAAGACCGGGGTTCTTAATAAGACATGATATACTTATCATTACATCATTACAAATGAAGTATCATGTCTCATCACAATAGAGGATCGCAAGGCTCAGGATTCTGGGAAACCAACTGATTCTGATTAGCTTCATTAATATCATCCGTGCCTGAAAATTTTTAAACAAAACGTAGGGTGAGAAAAAATGCCCAGTTAGGGGTTTTAAAAACTTTTTTTTTTATTTTAGAAAATCCTTTCTTAAATAAGTCCTTTTGAGAAGAATAAATAATACGTTGCTAAAACATTATATTTTCATAAAAACATGAAATCCATCTTTCTTTGAAAACCACTTGCACAAAGAAGCATGTACTTGAAATGAGCTCTAATGTAAACATGATCAGAGTGCGCAATATAAACAATGCATAATGTTAAAACAAGGTTACTTCAATTCTAAAAGAATTCTATGGCTAAGCAGGGAAACATGCATATCATGGTTCATGAGTAAAATGCAATTCATCTACCAGTTTACCATATGAAAAGCAATTTTAGTTACATAGAGTACATTATCATGATCTTGGGAGCTTTCAACTAGGGGTTTTCCTGTTAGTTGGACAATCCCCTGGTTAACCTTTATCATTACATACGGAGGGAATGTATAATCCTGGACTTTGTCATGACTTTTCATCATGACCGTATAACATACTTAACAGGTCGAGGCTCACTGCCCGCCCTGTTTCTTTAGCACAAGTAAAGGCTAACTGCCAAGACCGTCGCACATGTTCGTCTCATGAGACTCTTGCTTTAACCAATGCATTGGAGCACTGTATAATTCCAGGCGCACCCGTCACATCATTCTTGTTGCGCTATATAATTCCGGGCGCACCCGTCACATGTAAGCCCTATACATCCCTCACATATCTTGACATGGCCATTCGTTCATAGGGTTTCATGAATTCTTAATTAAACCCCATTTTCACATACTTATTCATTACATGCGGACAGTTTAAACATTAAAAAAAATACGATGACATGCATGCTAAAACTTCATGCACATAACAAGTTACCTTGCATTTAAAAACATGGGTTTCAAGAGAATGAACATATTACTTAACATTACATAACATCATAGTACCCAATTAAAGCATGGTCACTCATTACTTACACATGTGATGATAAATGGATATCCTATGCATTTAATATAGGCAGATGAGGTTACCAAATGCATATTCAAGTTATTCATATATATTTGTGTAAACTCTTCCATTATCACATGAGAACACACCTACTAATGCATGAATGTATTTATAAAAGTTCAAGAATCCCATTCTATCCATTTTAAGAAAAATCCTGATTATCCGAAGCAATGATAAATGAAAATTCTCAGTTTCGAGAATGATTTTGAAATCCAACCAACCCATAAATTCATCATGCTATACCTTAATACATTACAAAAGGATAACAAAGCCAAGTACACGTTGGTGAGCATACGCATCGATAAAATCGCATGTATGTATTTACCAAGATACTTCGTATACTTGCAAGATTTTGCATGTTCGTACAATTACCCAAAAACCTCCATGTTTATAGGCGAAATAAAATTCTAAGTTATAAACACGAAAGAAGAATTGTATATTTGCATATATCCCCTATTACTTATGTGTATAACATTAAAACCGAGTTAAAAAGAACCCCAAAAGAAAACACTCATAACTTGGTCGAATTCTGGATGATGAAAACAGTGGTAACCGGTTCTTAAGGCCATGATGCAAATTCATATACACATATATATTTATGTAAGGTGTGTATAAATTATAGTGTACCAAGGTCAGAGGAAACTAAACATAAGGATGGGTTTTCCCTTTTTACCCACTATCCGATTTATCAAGCTGAGAGAGATATTCAAATTCTGGGTTCGCACCCGGTTCACATATACACATAACATGTATATATATATATATATACTCCGAAACTCAAACATAACTAAAAAGAAAACAAACAAACATGCCTCTTAACATCGGAGAGGAGGACTTGAATTGATAAATGAGGCAAGTGGATCCAGTGGATCCGGTTGTACAAACATCATGTGAATACATATATATATATAGCCTATATATATATATATGTAAAAAAAATACAAAACCGAAACTCAGGAACCTCAAAAAAAAGGGCTTCTCCCTTACCTCAACCCGGAGAGGAGGAGGAGTATGGTGCAGCTACAAAATCTAGAAGCCAATGGTATAAACATAGAATATATATATATATATATATAACAAGTATAAATGTGTATACAACTATATACCCACCCCGGTTTTTACACAAAATGAAAAAAAAGACCCTTACCTGTTTGATGAGGAGGAGGAGAGGAAGGCGATCCAGCAACTGGAGAAATCAGGGGGAACCAAAGGTGTAAAACTAGAAGATATATATATATAACAAGTATATAAGCGTATATAACTCTATACCAAGCCCGGTGTTTACACAAACTGAAAAAAAAAACACAACCTTAACCTTAGCTCGGTGACGAGGAGGAGAGAACGAGGCAGCAAGCAAGGTCCAGAAGCCGGAGAGAGAGCCGGTCCTTCGGCCTTCGGTGCAACAGAGGGTTTAAAAAAACGAAGAAGGAGAAGGAGACTTTGGGAGGAGTCTTCGGCCGAAGCATCCGGGGTCGGTGTCGACCTGTGGAAAGGAGGAAGCAGCCCGGTCTTCTTCGCCGGCCTAGAGGAGAAAAACAACACCCTATGCTACTGGTTCGACGACGCACATGGGAGAAGAAAAAAAACAGCGGTGCGAGGAGGAAGAAACCGCGGAGAAGAAAACGCGAAACGCGATGAACGGCCAGGATTAAACGCGTCATGATCGGGCGGCTGGAGTTGATGCAGATTTTAAATCGATCGGACGACTGCGATCAAGGGGAAAGGATCGGACGGTCCTCGGTTCGCCGCGGGTTTAAAACATGGTTTTCTACAGATTTTTAAAAAAAATGTTGTTAACATTAGTTTATTAATTCTTTGTCTTTCTTATTATTATTAATGAATTCTATTATTAAACCACATTTATTATAAAAAAAAAATCATTGGTTAATAAAAATATAAACTAATTCAATTAAAACATCTATTTATATAAACATATGTAAATATATATATTCTATTTTAAAATACCATTAATTTTTTTTTATTATATTAAGTATATTATTTTTAAACCATAATTATTATATTTTGGAAAATTTAAAGGGTCATCTAATTCATTAAAGAAAGCATCAATTTAGATTTATTTGTTTATTTATTTAATTATCTTTACTTTGCTGATTTACATAATGTTTTCCTCAATTTACAATTTGATAAAAAAACATTCGGATACACTCTTTTAAGAAGGAAAAAGAAATTGGTTTCTTAAAAGAATTGTGTAAACTTAAAGACACAAGATTTGTAGATAAAACCATAATTTAATATAATTTCCACAATAATTAATAAAGGTAAAATTATTAAAGAAGTAATGTATCTAATTTGTTGCAGTATATATATATAACTCATAAAATAAATCCATCAGGTTTGATATAACTAGAAAAACAAAAGTTTAATTGTTCAAATCAAAATGTATAGTAGAAGAAGACAATAATATTAATTTTTCTCCATTTGAAACATAAAATAAAATCCTTATTTTGGAAAACAAGAGATAATTAACATTGATGTCATTTTAAAATATTAAAGCAAAACTACACAATTATTATTCCGTTCATTTTACTTCCAACGGTCAAAATGAACATTGGATTCTTTGGGGAGCCAACGGTCGGATTTATGGCCGTTTGAGGTTCAACGGTCATCTTTGGTGCTTATAAAAGGGTTTGGTCTCGGGTGTCCCTTACTCCAAGTGACTGAAGGAGAAAAAGAAGATGGTTCGCATGATCCCCTTCGTGCTGAGCATGGTCGCAGTGGCTTCAGCAATACTTATGTTCCTTATGATGGATGCTCGAAATCCCTACCGCATCCTCGGGCTCCTAGTAGTTCTAAGAAGTCTTCCTGTCGTTGTAATCGGATTCTTGGTTGGAATATTTGGTTAGTGATGTTTTGATTGTGGGAAGTTATAATCGTCATGTTTCTTAATAAAGGAGTGTTTCATTCGTGCTTGTTGTTATGGTTTTCGTTCATTTTCATTTTCTTTTTATAGAAAGATGGTCCAGTTAAAGGGGAAACATATCATTACACAAAACATGAATTCTCGGGTCTTTACAATGTAAAGCACCCAATTAAATTAAATGGGATCAATAAAATGTTAAGATAAAAATCATAAACGATTAGAAATATAAATAAAAAATGGATGAAAAAACGGTGGCTTATAAATTTTCCATGGAAGAAAATAAATATATATTCAATATTCATATCCAAAAAAATTAATTGTTTAAAAATGAGTATCAAATTTTAACCATAAATTTACAATATTAATACAAATAATAATTGAAAATTAAGCTTGTGGTATTTTAACCTTATAAAAATGGTATATGGTTATGTTAATAACTTATTCAATGGATGAAATTATTAATTCTTGGTGAAAAACCTTAAAAAAATGGAATCAAAAATTGGATATTCATATAGGATTGACATTGGATGAAAATTTATTGTTGTACCCTGAAGACAGTTCAGGGTGAAAAATTCAATGATAGAACAAAAAATAAAATGATAATATAGAAACTATCAAATGAAATAAGTTGGATGATATCATTTGGGTATTATAAAAAAATTGTGTAATTTGTTATGAAATTAATATATCTTAGATTTTTTATTTGGGTATTTTAGAATAAAAACATACTTTTGAAATCAGAAATATTAAAAAAATTATAAAAAACAATGAAATATTCCTTAAAACTACATGAAAAGAGATTATTTTTATACCCATATATATCTATAAAATAATACATATAAAAAATTACATTTTAAATTGAAATAATTTTTAAAATTAAAATCATTATAAATGAAATTTTTTTTCAAAATTTTATGAAAAACACGTATAGAAAAAGTTATCAATTTCATTAAAAAATATAAAGAAGATAATGTAGTAGAAAATATATTTAACAAATTATTTATTCATAGATAAAGATATTTTATAATTTATAAAATGGATATAAATAAGGAAAATGGGATACTCTATACCAAGAAGAATATATGGTGTAGTTTATATTATAAGATGCATTTTGTGTAAAATATAAATCATGGGGAAATGAAAATTTTAGGGGACTTATATGAAACCTTGAATGTAAAAACAAAAATTATGATTGATTTTTAATTAATTAATACTCTATAGATGTATTATATTTCAATAGAAAGCATGATTCAAAAATTATTTTGGATATGAAATCATTTTTTATGAGTAATATTTTAATCCAAAATCTCATCAAAAATGGAATATTTTGAATTGATATTCATTATTTATAGAACATGATATAGGTAGTTGAAACATTGTAAATATGTCAATGTAAACTCATTAAGATATATTGACTCCATATTATATATATAATAGAGAGAAATATGAATGACGTATCAACAAATTATATTTGAGACATAAATCCCCTTGTCATGGTTTGTGACATCCACTAATGTTAATTAATATCCCACATAACCAAAGTAACAATATTAAATATATATTTTATAAAATTATTTATTTATATATACCATTATATAATTCATATATAATTATAAACTACAATGATAATAGTTATTTATTTTTTATATACTAAATCTGATGTCATTAATCGTTGCTTGTTTGAACTAGTTTCATTATAACATTTTTTTCATTATTATAATAGATTCATCGATTAAAAAATAATAAATGTTACTATATGTAATTTTTTAAAAAAAATTAAAAAAAATTAGAGGGGTTTTTCGTAATGTTTTTTTGAAAATGAAATAAGATACAAGCATGTATATGTACTTTTTAACAGAAAGTGGAGGTATCTTGATTAATTTGTTTAAAAATATTGCCTATATATAAATAATTCTTCAACAAGATTTATATTATCAATATTTATTTTCTCATAGGATTGCATGATATTTTTTTATATCATTGTTCTTTTATTTGGTTAGATAGACCCAATTTATAATATATGATAATTATTGGATGATTATGATGACGAAAATGGTTAATTTTTTTAGTGTAATTATTATAAAATAATAAATTTCTTATATCGATACAATTATGATGATTAATATTATCTAAATATAATTCAATAAATAATAGTTAATATAAATGGAAACATATGTTACATCGTGGCGGCGGTAGTAAGCAGAACACAAGGTTAACATTTAAATTTCAAGAATAATAAAATATAAAAAAATTGATTTACGCCTTTCTTCTTATAATAATAATAATAATGCATATTATAAACATATTCATTAATTTAATCCATATAATATATGATTTGTGGAAGTGAATTGAAATCAATATCATCGCTTTGTGGAGGAATTAATCCGAACAATGAATGAATGATGATTATGTTATTTATAAAATAAAATATTTTAATGTGGTTAATATTTACTACTATTGCATAATAAAATTATCAAAATAAAAACAAGTCATTTTCTTTATATAAGAAACATAAAATCCAATTTTTGAATTTATTAACTTAAATAAAATAATATTTGATGTAAAAATGTACTCACATTGAGGACATTAGAAAATGTATCCTTAAAAATGGCGGTCTTAGGTGAATCATTTTTTATTAGAGGCTCATGTAAATGGAAGATGATTTTATTAGCTGTAAAAAAGGTCATATATATTTATTGGAAGCTGATTTTTTTAACATTTTTAAGGGATGGTGAGGGGCCCCTATTCTAAGTGGTGAAAAAAAAATATTCATAAATATTTAAATGTAGTATAATGAAATAACATGTTTTATCTGTAAAAAATACTCAAATTGGTAAATAATGGATTTTAGAATGAGATAAAAATAGTTTTATATCATCAAATAATTTTACTCATATTTTAAATATGTTTTTAAATCCCATTAAAATTGAAATTTCACTTTTATCAATTTATGGTTAACCGTTGATAATAATTTCAACACAATCAAATAATTATTAAATATAAATTGACATTTTCCCATATGAACTAATTTGGACCTCATTATTAAAATTATAATAAATAATTTATTATATTAAAAATATACCATTAAAAACAAGCATAAATATTTGGTCATGAAATGATTAAAACTAATTTCACTAAAAAGGTGTAAATATATTCACAAATTGATATATTTTAAAAAAATATCATTGAATTTTAATTTAACGATTTAAATTTTATTATTAGAAAAATAAAATCATATTTAAAATCAATCAAAAAGTTAAATTTTCCAATATATTATTTAATAAAATGAATAGACCAAAAATAATTTTTAATTATAATTTTTACTTCTGTACATAAAATATTAAAAATAGTTCATTTAAATTTAAAAAAATATATTATTAACTTTTTATTTTTACTTATTAAGTAAATATTTTTCTAATATTGATGGTTTTAAAAACCGTAATTCCATTATTATATAATTATAAAGCCACAATTTTTGTAAAAATCATATTTCTTCAATTACACAATAAAATGACTATTTTAGAACAATCCGAGAAATTCAACATAAAGATATTTTAAATTTTTTAATTTCAAATCTATTTTAACTTCATAAAATTCAGAAAATTTATTTTTAATATATATATATATATATAATTAGAATGGAAAAAATTTAGTTTTGTATTAATTTCATTTCTATTTTCATTATAGATAAAAAATGGAAAATATGTAAAATACATGTGGTTATTACATGTTTAAAAATTAATTACATGATTACAGGCTCAATGATTAATATCTACAAATCCCATCCATATCTACATAAAATAAACAATAATATGGTAATTTGTGGTGGAAATCTCGGGTGGTGGCTCTTTTATCACGGATTTTATGGAAATGATAAAGGCGTTAATATGAATATATAATCCCGTGATTCTAATTTCAACACATAAAATTTGTTTCTTATTCCATTTATAAAAGAAAACAAAAAAATATGCATAGTATTTTGAAATTATAGTTCCTTTTCTTAAGTAGTATTTGTAGAATTATACATATAAATTAAAAAATAGAAATCTTTAACAAAATAAATTACTAAATTTAATCATGTGTAATAAAATCATAAGTGAAATTAATTCCTTATAATAACTATACTAACCCTATGATTAATTAATTTAAACCATATGGTGAGAATTTATTTTTCCTAAAAAGGGGATTAAAACCATTTAAAAACACCATTCCCAGAAAATAATAATTATTTTTATGAAAATCATTCTATAAACATTAGTACATAAAAACAGGGTATTTAATTAATGTACAAATTTCTAATTATCCTTATATAGTGTATTTTACATTAAAATCCATTATATTTCAACATTTTGAATATATCAACTGAAAGGATTAATCACTATACTTATCATGCCATAAGAAAAACCATATAGACACATTGTCATAACACATTTGTGATAGTGTCCTCTTAGGGTAATCGGTTTTGTTCCCCAACAAAAACATTTCATTCAACAATATAGTTTCATTTATAGGAAGATATTTTAGTGGTCCTCTCATTCTTAATCATAACCCAATAATCATTTCAAATTTTTACATATATAATTTCATATAAAAATCATAGGATTTTCCTATATTAAAACAATTATATTTTTTTAGTAATTTTAAAAAATAATATTTTAAATACACACATAAAAATTAGTTTTTCTATTCTAAGGAATTTAAATATTTGTTGAATAAATTATATTAATAATTGAATAAAAATTCATAGGAATTCAATGAAAAAATATATGAAGGCCATATCTAATACGATGAATGAAATTCATGGACATATAAAAATATTTCTCAAATAAATGATATATTTCATTATTTAAAACATGCTATAAAATAAATGGTTCACATAAAATTATGGTTTTTACATAAAATAAAAACATTTCAGATCTAATTTATAAAAAATATATAATTATAAAAATAATAAGAAAACTCATTTAAAATAAAAGAGTAATTTTTAAATCATTTTTTCTAAATAATATATATTTGTGTGAATATACGTTTTTTCAGAAAATAACATTATAATGGGATTTGATATGAGGTTTATAAATTATATCCTATTTTGAAAAAAAATTATATAAATTTTTTTAATAAAATATAAATATAATTTTATTGAAATATCGATAAAAAATTAATTTCGAAATTTGAAATTATAAACAAAAATAAATATTTATATTTATAAATAATTAAATGAAAAAAATATTCAAATAAATTAAAACATATAAATTAATATATAATAACATATAAAACATCAAATTAATTTATAAATAGATAATTTAAAATAATACATTACCTTAAATAGACATATTGAATGACTACTAGATTTTAGAAACCAAGAGAAAGAAAGGGAATGAATTGGGAGGATGTGTTTGGGTGTCCTGGTTGTACATAATTATTGTTATACATATATATATGCTTCTTATGGAATCTAGAAAGTGGAGTAGTGGATTTCGGTGCATAAAAATTTATTTAATCTTCCACATAAACATACACACACATTTTTTTATATATTATATGTATAAATTATTTTTCATATATATTAGTGTGAATATATCAAGAAAAGTTAGCCTCCTACATGTTCTAACAATCCATGTTCTTCATTCACCTTTTTTCTTATCCCTTTTTTTTATTCCCCTTTTGAGAGTTTCTCCTCCATCTTTTATTAATTTTAATAATATTTTTCTGGTATAATAATCTCCTTTTTTACTCTCTCCTATATATGTTTTGGTTTCTAATGTCATTCACATTTTTTCACGTAAACTATATTATATTATTATATTATATTACAAACATTTATGATTTTCATTGTTTTTTACTTATATATATATAATTATTTTATTATAATAATATAATTATATATATTCATAATTTCATAAAATTATAAAACAAAATTGTAATATAATTTCATATTTATATATAATTTATTTTCATAAAAATATTATTTTACCCTTAATTTTTATCAGGATTATTATTATTATCATTCTCTCTAATCGTATCAAATTTATTTATCCAAATTTAACGATTTGAAATTATAAATTATTCATCTACTGAACTTAAAATTCATATAATTTATATATCAAATAAAAAGTTATGTAAACATAAATAAATTACTAATTTATGAAAAACATACCATGAAATAAATATTTAACTCAAAATTGAGTTATTTATTAAAAATTATTTAACCAAATTTAATAATATTTCTTGCTCATATTATTTGTAGTGACATAATTTTAGGAAGAAAATAAAATTAATAAAATTTTCTATTTATACCTATAATTTCAAATAAATGTAAATTTTTAAACATATTATACATTATATTAAAAATAGAGTTTTTTGTAAAAATAATAAGATATCCAAAATATGTACTATTAATCTATAAACATAAATAATTTTTTCTGAATTATTTTAAACGTATAATTTTTTATGCAATATATTAGTTTATTTTAATTTAAGGTATAAATATGATATCTCATAATACCAAAAGTAAGGTTTTATAAAAGATATAAAAATATATATGTATTTCAGAAAATAATTTGTTTTTATTAATGTTTTATTATAAATATTTCATTTTAATTATAAAAAAATTATGTCTAATTAAAATAAATGGGCAATTTTAATTTATTGTGATGTTATATTCTTCCCCCTTAAATAAAATTTCATCTCTCAATAAATTAATCAGACTCTAGAAAAAACAAATTTTTTATCGTCATAATTTGAAATCGAGATCTGATAAATTTTTGTATTCTACCAAAAACATCTAATCTCCCAATTATACTATAATATTTCGTTGATACCAATTACAAATTCCCACAGTCATGATTTTGGATTCATGACTTAAAAATATTGTCAATACCATAAATAAAAGTGAAAATAAAAAAACATATATGATTTTATAATTCTTGGACCTTTTTTGTCTATGTATTGTATATTTATACAAATATAATAAAAATTAACCATTCAGGAAAACAAATAAAACAAAATAAAAAATTTATAAAAGTGTGATTACTATGTAAGAGATGTTAGAAACATCAGATAACTCTACGAAACTTGTAGCAAATTAATTTAAAAGATAACGTGACTATTTAATTTGCTTTGTAGGGATTTTTAAAACAATTTAAAAATAGCATTCATTAGAAATTATAATTCATTTAATGAAATCATTTTATAAAGATAAAAACAATAAAAAGTGTTTTAAAAAAGTGATGAACTTTTTAACGTTCCTTATATAGTGTATAATAATTTGAGATATATTAGATTTCTCAATTTTGAATGTAATAGTTTTTAAGGTTTTCACATGATACTCAACATGACATAAGAAAAATCATAAGTCCACTTTGTTTCATAGAATGTGGCACAATGTCACCATATGGTCATGGCTTTACTACCCATTCTATAACATATCATTATATATGATTGTGAAATTTTATGAAAAAAATTTAATGGTCATGTGTTTCATATTCACAACAATAAAATAATTTCAAAATCAAACATTATTTATTTTCATATATAAAAATAATCTGAATAATTTCTGGTATTGACATAATAATATTTTTATTAAATTAAAAACAATTATGAGAAATTCACACACAAAAATAAATTTTCATACTCAAATTCATAAGTATAAGTTCTTGACAAAATAAATGAATACATGAATAAAAAATAATGGGATGTCAATGATTTCATTGATGAAGGCCATATGTAATTCTATTAATGACCATCATGGACATATTAAAATAATTATCAAATAAAATGATATATTTTATCATTGAAAATTTGCAAAAAATATATTATTCTAATAAGAGGAAAATTTCAACGTAAAATAATATCTTTTCTTATATAATTTATAAATGAAAAAAATTAACGATGTCATTAATAAAACAAATCACATAAAATCATAGAGTAATAATTTACAAAAAATTAACATCAATATATATTTATATTTATATATAGTTCTGTTAAACTAACATGATAATTAGATTTCACAAAAAGGTTTAAATTCAATAATATTTTGGAATTAAATTAGATACGTTGTTCTCTCAAACACTGACTATGTGATATTAATGGAATATTGATATCATATTATTATAGAAATTTGATGATATAAACATATGTAAACATTTTTATATGTATATGTTTAAATCAATAATAACCCTTAAAAATAAAATCCATCATTATAATAAATAAATAAAAATTACAAAACCATAAATAAAATCATAAACTAACAATTAAAAATAAAATCTTCTATGATATTGAAAAATTGAGTGCCTTTTGGCTTATAGATGCTATAAAAAAGAAATGTAATGAATTGGGAGGATGTTTTCTAGTCTTTTGGGTGTGCAGAATTATTAATTAATATATATATATATAAATATATATTAATCTTGTGGTCGAATCGTAAAAGAGGAATATGTTAATTTATTTCATAATAGTTTATTAAATAATACACAACACACATAATGATTTTATTTATATATTATATTTATAAATTATTTTTTTATATCTGGGTGTGAAGGATTCATGAAAATCAAGGCTCCCAATTTATTTACAAAACCATCTTTACTTTACTTTTCTCTAGTATCCATTATTTTTTTATTTTTATCTTTCTTTTTCTCCTCTTGTTTTTTATTCATTTGTTTTACCATTTTTTAACTCACGTTTTTTAACTCTCACCTCTCTCTATTTTGGTTTCGTATATATTTCACTTCACTCTCAAGTCAATTATATCAAATTATTATATTTTTATATATTCATTCCATGTATTGTTTGTGTTTTTTCATATATATATGAAATTAATTTTTTATAATAATATAATTATATATATTTATTATTTATATAATTTATAAAACCAAATAATAAAATAATTTCAAATGATTATAAAATATATTATATTGAAAAAAAATTAACTAATAATTTTTTTATTATTAATAAGTTTACCTTAATTTAAAAAAATTAATTTATCCACAATTAAAAATTTTAAATTATAAATATTTAGATTGTTTTCAATAAAATTTTAATAATTTATATTTTAAAAGAGAATCTGAGTAAAAAACATTTATTTTACAATTTATAAAAAATAAGGCAACTAATAATTATTTAACTAAATATAATAAAATACTTATTAAAAAAATGAAACATTATTTATTAATATTTCATTCTATCATTTTTTCTAATATGAAAATTATAAAGCATAATATAATTAATCAAATTTTCTACTTATAACAATAATTTCTAATGAAATAGAATATATAAACCTAATATACATTATATAAAAAGTAGTCTTCTTCAAAATTACTAATACAACCAAATCAATAAGTATTAAAATGTATTTTTAAATATTTATTTTATGTCTTATTTAGAAAATACATTTATTTATTGAATATATTAGTTAATTTTCACTTAGATATGAAAATAATATATCTTAAAATTCAATTAAATTTTTTCTAATTGAGATCAAAACATTATATGATTATAAAATAATACATTAGATTCATAAATGTTTTATACAAACAATTCTTTTAAATTATAAAATTAAATAAATTCATAATTAAAATGAAATTACTATTTTAATTTCATAGGATGTTACATTTTAAATTCTATACAATATGATTTCAATCCTACCATACTTATTCATGTTACTGTTGGGTAGGGTTCAAGTAAAAACAATGTAAAAAAACGTCCTTTGCATTCTCATATTTATGAGCTTCATATATAATTCATCCTCTACCCAGTATTGTTTCATTCTATCCAGTACATAGTTCTAAAAATATGGACACTTTTATTTTTAAATCATCTAATATAACCATTATATTATAATTTAGAAAATTATCTTAATTTTTTTAATTTTATAGTTTTAGTTTTATTTTCTTCAGGTAATAAATAATTATAATAATATTTATTAAAAAAATACATATGAAATCACAAGTTATTAAATCCCACCCTAAAATATTCCAACTTAATTTTTATTAATATTCACTGAATAAGTGAATAGAATCAGTGACCCATGATATAATTTCTAATTTATTTTTATCCACGCTATCATGGGGTTGACTTGTAAACTCATGTTTACCATTATATTATGTATATAATAGGGGTTTCCATTAACCATTTGTTGAATATAACACAATATAATGGTATTAAATTCAAATTTGGGACATAATTGTTATCCTTATATTCATATGTAGTGATGGGTTAACTTTTAAATATTATTTTTCTAAAAAATCATTATCATGGGAAATACGTCCAGAGAGAAAATACACACCTAATATCACATAAATTTTTAATGAATTGTTGATAATATGATTTTCTAATAGAAACATTCAAATAAATATATATTATATAAAATTTATACAATTAAAATTAATAATAACAGGACGAATTGTTTGTATTATTTCTTCCATATCAATTCATCATGTTGGTGATATTGTTTTCACAGGTACAACATATAAATGAAGATAAGATATGAATTAAGGAAATATTGTTCGTGAGTGGTTGGTCAGTGTAGCTAATTTATATCATTTTACTAACCCATAATAGTAGTTTAGGTTATGTAGTAATTTTACAATACTAGATGTTTATATTTTATATCATCCTTATTATCCCATGGATTTGTGTATTGACTTCGATAATTTACATGTTACTTAATTTTCATAAATTAAACTATTATTGGTACCTTCAAGGGAACAATATTTCATTTCAATGTGTCCTCCATGATATTCTATTTCCATTAAAAATTACATTCTCTATTTCTCCATTTTACAAATGAATAAATCTCTCGGTTCCATTAATACATTTCTCATGGCGAATCATAAATCATTTTTGAAATAAATTATATTAAATTAAAATTATATCCTCGTCTTCATTACCCAAACATACATAAGAATCCATCCTTCTAATAATATTTAGAATTTTCTAACTATATTACATTCACATTATTAATCATAATTAATGATATCTAGTTTTCATAATTATTTGAATTCTCACACAAGATCCAATATCTATAGATTGATTGTGGGCACAATCTCCACATTCTCCATGGAATACATTATTAACATGGTTCCTTCAAGATTCGTAAATTGCTGAAAAAATAGTGTAAGAAAGCGAGTGATGAAAAATTTCCACCAAAATATAACTATTGTTAGATAATTAAAAAAAATCCTTAAATATTCATAATCCTTAAAACTATTACAGGAGCATTAGTTTTAACACAAACTATTCATTGTTCAACCTATGGATCAATATATATATATATGTTTTAACTAACTAAGATAACAGAAAAAATATCTACATTACCATAACATAATGAAGTTATAATATAAATTGTTGTATTCATTGTGCTTCTCAATAATTATTTTTTTAAAATCCCTAATTAATTTGATAATATATTTTCTATAGGAAATTATTGTCAATAACATTGAAAATATGGTAAACCGTTACTTATTAGTCCTTATATTGTCCTCAACTAACATCATAATCAATAATGTTATCTAAACACTACTATGATAAAAATGGATGTTTTTAATACCACTACTAATGGGTTAGGTGTAATAAACACTTTATTATAAAAATGGATATCATTCAATCTATGAAAACCCTTACATGAAGATCTTAATTAAATTACTTAAAGATAATATTTCATTATAATATATTCTGATGATTTTTTTGTGATTTAGATAATTATGAAAAAAATCCATTCACAAGAACAATTTTCCTTGTATTAATTTTACAATTTTAACACTATGTTGTAAATTTAATATTCAATAACTAGTCTTCTATATAACCAAGAAATTATAAATATATGGTACTAATATAGATACATCATACATTTCAATTGTCATAAAAAATTATAGAAATTGAAATAAAGGATAGTGGTGAGCTCAAACCCTTTGTAAAGGTTAACATATTTAATTATAATAAATGAACCTAAGTGATAATAAGATGGGTTCATGTGTATAATCATGATATATAAGAAAATTTCACCCAATAATGAAAAAAATCATAAATCATAGAATATGTAATGGAGTAACATAATTCATGAATCCAAAGAGTGTCGAATCATGATTCAAAATGAATATATATTATAGAATAACATATTTAAAATAATATTCATAAAATTTTTTCTTCAATAAACTATGGAATGAAAATTATAAAAGGGGAATATTATATCCACGATCAAAAAATTGTCCCCCATATTTCTGAAAAAACACAATTTATCTAAAATTTAGTATCTTATGAGACATAATTCCATAACCAATGCATTATATGGGGATATAGGACACTACTCATAATTTATATATACTTATTAGTGACCCATATAAATCATTTTGTTAAAAAATCATAATGAACTAATTTAAATATAATTTGTATGTTAAAAAATTAAAATGAAAATAATTAAAATTTTATTACACAACAAACCGATAGAAATAAAATGGTTAATGAATCCTTCTAAAATGGAATCACATGAATAAATAATCAATAATAAAAACTATATTATCCTAAGGAAAATAAATTTTAATTGAAGGATATTCATTAATAATCTACATAAATATCAATTTATTAATATAATAAAGAATATGGTATTTACACCATATTTATAAGGGATATATTATTAATTAAATAATAACCATAATCAATTAATTATTTGAATCGTTATGAACACACTTATGTCAAAGGGTTAAAAATGGAATATTAATACATGAATATAATTTTTATTTAAAATAACAGTATCACATGGAAGTCTTGTTGGACATAAATGTATATATATATATCATTTCTCCAATATAAATGGATGTTAAATGATTCATTAATATGAATATAGGGGATTGAATAAGTGGAAAATGTATTATTGATAAATTATAAGATAAGTAATATACTTTTAACATAGATAGAAAAAAAATGAAAGTGTTTTAGAAAAAACTTATTTTGATATAAGAAATATTGTGGTTTCTATAATATATTTTCAATTTAATATTTTAAAAAAATGGTTTAAGTAAATTTATTTAGAAATCAAGAAAGTAGTTAGAGTGAGTTTCATATAATATGAAAAAGGGACTGTAACTATGTCATCATATGGAAAATGTTAGATAATTATAATTAGTTATACATTTAATAAAATATCACAAGGAGAAAACATTATAAATTTCATATAAATTTTTTTAAGAAGATCATGTGGTAAATATTACCATAATAAATTATTTTTTATTCTAAAATGATATTTTCATATGTCTATAATTAATAGAGATATGGAATATTGATTTTATATACTAATAAGAATATTTTGGGGTTTTCAAATTTATAATTAATATTTCATGTAAAATATGAGTTAATGGGAAATGTAATGTTGAGCAGACATGTAAAACACCATGAATATCAAAATGAAATTATGGCTGGTTTTATGAAGATATAAATGTAAAAATAAGGATTATCGTTAAAAAATATAATTTACATTAAAATAATAATTTCAAATATAAAGTTATTGTTTGGATTATATTTTAATCAAAATCCCATTTTAATATTGCTATCATTTGCATCAAAATAAAATTAATTGGGAAAATGATATGTATCTTCAAAAACCCATATATATGGTAATAAATATTTGTTTAGAAACATGAAAACCATATTAATTCTATCATTGTGCTTAATGTAAATGATACATCAATAAATTAAAGTTGTGTGAGATAACCACTTACCGAATGGCCCAAAGGCCATCTTATTTAATGATTTTGTATAACCCCTCTTTAAAGGGATGAGGGGGAAACCTTACAAGTCATGTTGGCCTAAATATTACATAACCCATAGGTCATCAGAAATATAGAGACTATACTTGGATCTTCTCCTCCCCATCTTCTTCATTTTGAGATCAGCTCTCCATCTTCGCGATCCTTGTTCGTCGAGGCTTCTCATGATAGCATAGGTTTGCCCCTATGGTAGTTCCATAACCTATCTTTCAGAAAAATCCTATTAACCTCTAATATGGTAATGCACATGCTTTGAATCCTTATATAGATTCTGCTCTTTGTATAGTATATCTGACCATTTATGCCCAATATGAGGTGGCTCAATAGCCTTAAGGTGGCCTGAAAGCCTAACTGGCCCGAAGGTCATGGGTGGCACGAAGGCCTTAAAGGACTCGAGGCCCAAACTGTTTGCTAGAACAACCAAATGGATGAATAGTTATGGATGAAAAAGTACTGAATATAGCCTGCAGTAGTACTACTACAATACAACAAAAATGACATGGAATTTATGTCTTCTTCTAATTTTGAACTGAGGTCTCTTGGAAGCACATGTCTATTCCTGGGCAATTGGGTTCATGCTCTTATGCAAAGAACCCCTTACATTATATTCTATAATAAATTAAATAAAACTAAGTTAAATAAGTAGAATAAATACCATAAAATTATATTTATGACCCGAATTCTTATAATTTTTTTATAAATATCATTTATAATTATTATCTACAAATATAATGGATAATAATTATCTATTTTTGATATTGGGGTTTAATAATAGTTACCACGTTGAACTGGTTTACTAATATATATGATTATCTACAGTACTATCTTGATGATCAACATTCCCATATAATACACAATAAAATAATTTAATTTGATTATTAATTATAAAATTAAAATTTTTATCTATTATATTTTGGTATATTGTTCTTGTAGATAAAATTGGCAACGATAATTTATAAGAATATTTATAAAATAAACGATGATCTCTTTATAATTTAGTTTAGTAATAATTATTCTATTAAAGTACCAAACTGATATAATTTATTTAATATTTTAAAAATATATTATCATAAAATATGTTCCCAAATTTGTCCATGAACTTGTTTTATACTATTGTTTAAGTAAGTTAAGGTATTGGCCCAGACATGAACATATCATATTATTGTATAACTAAAACTATGAATGTAGATTATTTTTGAATAATATAATTATTAAATCATTTTATTTTTATTAATAGGATTTAGTTAATGTGGTTAAAGTTATTTTATTTATTATTAATAGATAAGATGAAAAAATGATGAAAATCATGGAACATTACATCATTAAAGTTATAGTTTTTACACAATAAATAAAAGAAATTTTGTTTCTTGAGGTACAAGAAAAATGGTGGATTATAAATTTTATCATCATAATCAATTATATAGTAAATAAATAACATTTAATATAAAATTTTATGATTATAGTATTTGTAGATATTCCTTCATGTGAAATAGAAGTATTCTTGACATTGTGTTGGTAGTCCACATAAGACACCAATAATAGTTTTTTTATGAATAATAAATTGAGAGTAGTGGTAAATATTTATTCCCATATAATATTAAAATTATTTTGAAATTTATTTATTTATTTATATAAGAGTTAATAAATTATATTTAAAATTTTAATAATAAAAATAAGTAAGGACATCAAAAAATTAGTCACGTTGTGGACCTCAAATTTCTCTTTTAATCCTCATTGGAAATAAATTTTTTAAGAAAATATCGTTATTCAATAGTTTCAATGAAAAAAAATATGATTGGAAATGAAAATAAAATAGAATTTACCCTTAAATAAACTATATATTGGGAGTTTTCTTAAACGGGTGCGGAAGGGCCCCATTAATATGTTTTGAGAATGGTATTTTTGTAATGTTTCAATTTAATATAATGAGACTAAATATCTCACATGATAATAAAAATCCAATATTAAATATAATTTATTGTTGTATACTCTATGTTTGGTAATACATCGGTTTATTCTTTTGTTATATTTTTAAATCATGTTTTAATGTCCTTCAGTATTGGAGATTTCACATTTACCAATTTTGGTTTTATATTTATAACATCTTTTAACCTAAATAAAATATGTTTTATGACTACGTATAAAAAATACATTATAAATTTATGAATAGATATTGACTAAAAACATGAATACCATTTTAACATACCAAATCTACATTTTTAATTAAAGTAAACATTAACATTAGTATATATAACACATGAAAACATATTTTTCTAAATATTATATATTTATGCTTATGATTTATGTCTAGAAGAAACATTCATCTTTATAATATTTTAATGAAATAATTATAATAATTATAATAATTTAAACAATTTATTTCATTAAAATTAATCTTAAAACAATTATTATAAAAATAATATTTACTTAAAAGAAAATACAACAAATATTTTGTTGGAATATATGACTTCTACACTTAAAATGTTGGTGAATTGTTTAAAAATTAAAAATTGTATTTATTTTGAAATCTATTATTTTAATAATTATATAAAATTTTGATTAATTAATATTTTTTATACTATTCAATGTTATTATTAAATAATTATAATGTTATAGTTTTGGGAAAAAAACATTATTCACCTATAAATCATTTATTTTGGAAAATATCAAAATTTAAATGTACGAAAATATCAAAATGTATAATTTTAAAATAAGATCAACTTATTAAATGTAGAATATAAAATTTTTAAATTTAATTTATTTAATAATAAATATTATAAAAATTAAAAACAATATATATTTTTTATTCATTAAAAAATCGAAATTCTTAAAATGGATATGATCAATTATATATTAAAATAATAATTACATGATTAAATAATATGAATTTATTGGTACATATTATTCTAATATCATTCGTTATAATCCATGGATAAGGTATGATTTGGTGGATGTTGCATGTGGCGATTCTACTAACATGGATCTCATAATATTTTCCAGGGGTTTAATCTTATCTCACATTTTATTTTACTCATTGCATAGTTTATTGAGTAAAATTTGGTGATCTCTTATGTAAGAAACTATTAATGATAAATGTAATGTCTCATAAATTTCATGTAATTTGTTTTAAAATTATATGAAATTATTTTGAGACAACACGCTTTGACAACAATTAAATATGAGGCCCGGTGAGCCTAGAACAATATTTTGAACCTTTTTTAGTATGCTTAAGTAAGGGTGAAAAAAAGTTTTTATAAATTTTGAACCAGTGCTTGGATCCAAATTCCTTGGGAATGCTTGAATTTAGAAAGGTGATATTCACTTAGAAATGACTTAACTTCAGCCGACAAGGGCCGAACTGAATAGTTATTTTTTGGGCATGTCAAAAGAAAATTAAATAACATTAAAATGTTATTTAATTTTCTTTTCACATCCATTAAGTGGTGGACTATGATTATGTAGTGAGATGATGAGGTGCATTAATGAGGGTCATTTAGGGGTCATTAACTCACACTATAACGACACATTAATGGAATGTAATAGATATGTTGTTTCATAAATGAATCAGTGTAACTGAAATAATGCAACATGTTTTCTTTTTATTTATGTTAACACATTGGCGGAATGTAGAATTAAACAATGAGGGTTCTAAAACAAACCTCCAAATAGCATGTTCTATAAGAAGAATGAAAAACTTTGAAGAACAAGAAACATCTTCGACACTCCTCGATGAACGGACCTGGATGCGACAAATGATGTTGACATCATGAAATCTCGAGGGCAAAACATTACGGCATAAAAAATCCATGTGGAAGGGGTTATCTGATTTTAATGTTCTTCCCTGTTCATTTTTTCTGAAAATGAAAAAAGTGAATAAACCCACTAATAGGTTGATCAACAGATCGTGTGTAGTAGTAGGAGGGTATCTTTGATTGGAATTTCTCTATCTAAAATTAAAACATCATTTATCTTGATGGAACTAAAACCCGCCAAACTGTTCTCTAATTTATACCGATAATGTGGAGTGTGTGGGTCGACACGAAGAAGGACTGACCACCATCAATGTGTGCGTTATTTATGGAAACAACCATAAAGTAGTGGGGAAAGATGATTCCAAAAAAAATTCAATGAACATGATCTTCCCTGGAAAGCGTAGGTGCGGACGGTACAAAGAATACACCATCATAACCATATCGCATCTTGTGGTCCTCCAAACAATCTGCAAGTGCACAGATGGTGGCCCGCATCGGTAGTCGCGAATGGAGGCGGTGGTGCACTCATCAGCCCGCATTGTCGGCAGAGGGGAGATGTGATTCCTACCTCGTTTCGTGTGGAGGGATGACCCATGTCTGGGCCATCCGGGAATCTGGTAAGATGCGGTCTCTCGAATGGGGAAGGAGGGCCTCATGTCTCCATGGGGCAGCGGAAGCCAGCCGTGTCTTGGCTGAACGACGCACCACCCACCACCCTGGTGGTTGGACATTGGGATGGCAGGATGCACCCCCAGTCAGCATACCCAAACCATGCCCTTCAGGTCAGGTCGGAATAGACTGGGTCACTGGCCGACTCAGCGGGTGGACCCTCATCCAAACCAGGTCAGGTCCATCGAGGCCTATTAGGCCTGGCCCACTAGCCAGTCTGGACCATACCGACAAAGTGCCGAACTAGATCAGGTCGATTCAGTCAAACATTATCCAGGGAATGTGGAACCCCCTGGTCCTGTTTGTCAGGTCGGTCGGACAGGGTTGGTCCGAGCTTAGTTACAACCGGCCCCGATTTACTAAAAGGCCCTTATATTTCAAACTACGCATTCGAATGATGAACCGTTTGCAGTATTTAGACCCTCTCTATGAGGAGGATCTTTTGGAATTTATTTAGGACGCTTTAATGGATTATATGATGTGTATAATGGTTTGAGGAGTTGTTCTCCCGATTGAGCTATGTACAGAACCATGCAGTTAGCTAAAACATGAAGTCTACAGACTATAGAAAATATGTGACTCGAGGCTGGCCAAATGGGAAGCAGATCTGTGTGATACAGTAAGACCATGGTGGGGAACACCTCTGTGTTACCTGGTAGAACCAAAATACTCAACAGAAGTAGTATCTTTATATGGACAAGGTGGGAAGCGGCTCTGTGCTACCCTACAGGACCACGGTGGAGAGTAGCTCGGTGTGACCCATCATACCCATGGTACTCATCAGAGATGACTTCCAGAGAAGCCCATGGTTAGTGGAAAACATCCTCTCTTTGACCCAGCATGCCCAGTGTAGTAGATATAGGAGATGTTCTCTAACAACTGAGGAGTTCATTATTACGGATGATTATTCATATATCACTACACATAATGTATACCTATATAGAGTTTTCTTGGGAATCATGAATTAATTTGAGTAATGATGTTTTCACTTTCCTTTTTTTGGGATTCCTACTGAGTATCATATTCATCACCTCTACATAGGATCTTCCCACTCATGTCGTGTCCCTTTCATGAGATCGATGTTTTGACAGAGACTTTGGTGCACTGGGACACAAAGGCGTTCAGTTAGATGGGGACAACAGAAGCTATGATGGAAGACATGGAGAACTAGGACCGGGAGAGACCCAGTTAGACTAGTCATACATGACATACTACTTCAGATTCTAGTATCTAGACTACTCTTATGATCAGGTGGGATTTTCAACAGATGGCCATTATATTTAATTTCATACATTCTAGTTTTCATTCCTTTTTTGGTATTGTATTTTGGACCCCTTGTATTTGTTGTACTTGTGTTCACATTTTTTTAATGATACTTGTTTCCTTGTTAATGTGTGGTACTAGGTTGGGTATGTGTGAGCTAATGGGTACTCTATAAAACAAATCCCTCTTGCATGTTGATGCCTTCGATGCTAGTCGTCATCCCCTGGCCTTCGGGAGGTAGACATGGGGTAGTCACGACATGGACTCTATGGGGTTGGTTATCACAATGTGGTATCAAAGTACAGTCAGTCCTACCACATAGACAGAGAGATTATGTTTTTTTTGGGCTAACTGTGTTATCTGTGTCGAATCCGACTTCTAGATTCAGGGAGGCATGTATTGGTGTCGCGGTCAACGTATCCATACACCTGTACCTTGATTTCTGTTTTTCATATCTATATTGAAAATATTGGTTCCACATGTGTCATCTAATGATATTTTGAATAAAATACATCTCACCAGGTATAACCTTATGACTATGGTACATCATGATCTATCTCAGGATACCCCCATGTGGACAACCATTCAAGATCTGGAAATGAGGATTTGAGGATATCTTGCATAGAGACAAGGTATCCGTTAATGGACCAGTTCTAGAGAGGTCCCCACTGGTTGGTGCACAAGGGAATCCACCACATGATAGTCACCATCTATGTCTACTGGTTCCAGTTGAAGATATGAATTTAATCAGTGCCCTGCACATGTTTTAGAGATAGAATCCTTCCAGGTTCAGGGGAGAGATAGATTCTCTAGTCACATAGGACTGGTTGGAAGCAATGACACAAGTCATCTGCATTGTGATTACAGCGCCTAATAAAATGTAAATCCTAACTGCAATCCATATGAATGTATCGGGAGGAAGATGGTGGAGCATGAACACCCAGACGCAAGATGAGGTGACCCTCACCTGGGTAGACTTTGATTAGCTTTTCTATGTGAAGTTTTCCCTTCAACATTGCACTCTATGAGCAATTATGAGCTGCATTACCTACAACATGGTTTCTTGATGGGGGATGAGTCATCTATGAGGTTCACCAATCTAACTCTCTACATAACATATATGGTCTAAGATCTTTTATTTAGGGCTTGATACCTTGATCAGGGACTCAAGCGTGAGATCATGATGTTGATATTGTCTCGTAGAATCCCTACTCCGGCTAGGTTGATAGAGCGAGCCCTTCTGGTAGAGTGATTCATGGTGGAGAAGGTCCCCACAACTGGATTTACATAGAGAAAGTAGGTGGTAGAGTCTTCAGAAGGCAGCTTCATGAAAACTTAAAGGGACATGTGGGCTAGGTCATTCAGTGGGTAAGCCCAAGATTCGGAGGCGGTAGTGTGGGGCTCCCTATCCATAAGAATTTAGTAGGGCGCAAGTTAGTGATTTGCATGTGGTGGACAGGGACCCATCGCTCGTGACATCCTGAACCATTGTATTGATGATCGAAAAATGGTCGAGGGGCTTCTGAGATAGAGGTAGAGGTTTGAGCAAGGAGGTTCACAAGGTTGCTGACGTCGTTTGGCAGAACACCGAGAAAATGGCGGTGGGCGGTGATTTGATGTGTTAACTGCACCACCCTTAGGTGTTCCAACCCAACCTCAAGGGGAATGCCGACATGGGTGGTCACAGCTTCAGGCATCAGATTCTTATGACCTCAAATCTCCAATGATGATTTGAGGTATGATTTTTGTCTTATCCACCATAGTTACAATTCTTTTTGACACCACTAATAGTCACTACATCCATTCCAAAACACTCATATGGAGTTTGGTGATTCTGCTGAAGTTATTGGATCAATCCATATGTCTAGAGTCTCTTACGATATGTGGTTCATCGACTACCCACTAGGGTTGGTATTGTGAGCTCAATGTAGGCGGTGATAGCTTCGGCTGAGGTCTCTTAGTAGCGATGTCGAGGCCTTATGACTTCATATTGTGTATGGGATGGTTATCCACTGTCCATGCTCGGATAAACTTCTTTAGGTGTACAATGTGGAGTGTATATAATGATGAGACCATGTTTTCCTTCACTAGTGAGAATGAAAACTGTTTAGTGAAGGACATACATTCATGGGAGGGGTGAAACCAATAACTCTCCATTTGGTTATCTTCACCCTTGATGTATTGAATGATAGGATTCCATGTTTTCCTATAGTGTTGGAAGAGTATGTAGATGTTCCTCCTAATGATGATCTAATACTACATCCTCATGGGGAGGTAGACTTCATCATCGACATGTTCCCCTGGACGACATCGATATCCATGCTGGCGTATCAGATGTCTCCCACTGAGCATTGTGAGATGAGGGTACATATAATGGACATGCGAGAGATATGGTTTATATAGCCCATCATTTCACCATGGTCATCCCCAATGATTTTTCCATGAAGGCAGATAGGATATTGAAGTTGTGTGTGGACTTATGGTGCCAGAACCAGGTGACCATGATGAAAAATTATCCACTTCTGAGTATTGATGAGCTCTTTGAGAAGCTGAATAGAGTGAGGTGGTTCTCAAATATATGCTATTGATTGGTATATCACTAGATTCATGTACTAGATGATGATGTACTGAAGACAAAATTCATCTTCACATACTGTCACATTGAGTTTCTGGTGATGCCTTTCGTCATGAACAACGCCCCCTCAGTGTTCATGGGCCTCATGAATAGGATCTCCTAGCCTTACCATGACCAGTTCGTCATGGTCTTCATCGATGACATATTGGTGTACTCAGTCTCCATGGAGGAACATTATATACACCTGTGGGTAGTTCAATATACACTCCAAGAGAACCATCTTTATGGTAAGATCTCGAAGTGTCAGTTTTGGATATGGGAGGTACGCATTTTAGGACATGTCATCTCTGATTTTCGAGTTGATTCAGATGTTATGAAGATAGTGTCAGTGTAATCATGTTTTCAACCTAGTAGTGTGACTGAGGTGTAGAGCTTCGTGGGGTTGGATTGTAACTATTAGAGGATTTTCCTAGTTTTTTCTATAGAAATATAACCCTTATCAACTTTGACATAGATGGGACATTCCTTCATGGGGACGTAGAAATGTCAGCAATGTTTCCAAGAGATGGGGTGGAGACTAACTAGTTACCCCATCTTGAAATAACCTAAGGAGGAAATTGGGTATGTAGTTTTCTGTAATGCATCAGGGACCTCATTGGGTGGTGTATTGGTATAGGATCGAGTCATGATCACCAACTCCTCATGCCAGTTGAGGCATCATGAAAGAACTACACGACCAAAAACCTAGAATTAGAATCATTCCACATTCAATTGAAGATGGGGTGGCACTACTTTATGGGTGAATTGTTAATGGTTTAATCTAACAACAAGAGTCATAGGTATATCTTCTCTCACAAGGACATGATCATGGGATAATGGCGATGGCTAGAGGCCATCATGGACTATGACTTGGTGATAAGATATACTCCCTGAAAATGGAATGTGGTGGAAGGAGAACTTAGTAGGAGGATAGTTTGCAGCTACAGTTTGATGTTATAGAGGAGTTGTCCACAATACAGATATCCTCTAGGGATGATGGTGGAGCTGCTTACCTTCTGTCGTTGACTATTACTCCCCCACTCTATCTACGAGTCATGGACGGATAGCTGGTGGATATGGATTATGAGGCCAGACGTTCTCAATTATCCTCATGAAATAATCCTACTAGATTTTTGATAGTTGGGCAGCAAGTCTTCCATTACCCAGGGTGCACTGTACTGCCAGGGAAATTGTAGGAGGAGGTGTTAGGTAGTTCCATGCATCTATTTTGGTTGTACATCCTAGTGTGGTGAAGATTTTCATGGACCTCCAATGTATGTACAAGTGGCATGTTAGGGAAAAATTAGTTGTTGTGTTCCTTCCACGATTCCTCGCTTGTTAGAAAATGAAGGTCGATCCTTTGGATCCAATACGCTTGGCCTAGTAACTAGAGATACCTGAGTGGAAATGGGATGGTATAACAATGGGATTTGTGATGGGTTTACAACGTACATCTTAGGGCCATGACTCTATCTCGGTAATCATTGTCCTACACACCATGTTAGCTCACTTCCTACCCATCTAGGAGACTAACATATAGGGGGCTTCAGAAGCCTCTACATCCAAGAGATTGTGCTAAATCATGGAGTACCATAAAGGATCATCTAATTTCATGATTCTATCATTACATAATGGATATGGAGGGGATTATTGTAGGCGTTTGGGACTCAGCTACTCTTGAGCATACCTTTTCATCACCAAATGGATGGTCAGATGGAGCGGATCATACATAACATTGAAAAAATTCCACATGCTTGCGTCCTAGATTTTGGTCACGGTTGGGAGACCACCTTCCACTAATAATGTTTTTATACAACAACATAAATCACTCATCCAGTAGCATGGAACTGATTGAGGCCTCTTATTAGTGGCGTTGTAGATCACCCCAATGATGGATTGACCTAGGTGAGTATGCACTCCTAGGTCCGTAGTTAGTATGGGGTTCCCATGAGAAGGTGTAGATCATCAATAGGTGGATGAGGATTTCATAGAGCATGAATTAGTATTTTTCCAAACAGATACGAAGACCCTTGTTTTTTGAGGATGGTGATAATTTATTAATAAGGTATCATCCTGAGAAGGATTAGAAATATTTGGCCGGTGCAGACAGCTATCTATGGAGTTTATTATACCTTCTCATATCCAATGCAGAGTTGGCGAGGTGGAGTACTGCATAGATATTCTACCATTGATGCACCGGGTTCTAGATGTCTTCCACATGATTTAGTTGAAGAGGTACCACTACTAGAAAAATAGGTATTTGCGACGGGCTATTTGCGACGGGATCCCGTCGCAAATAGCCCGTTGCTGAAAACGCCGTCGCAACTACACTTATTTGTGACGGGCCCGTCGCTAAAGACTTTTTTTGCGACGGGCATTCTCTCCGTCGCAAATAGTATTCCGTATTTTTGTAAAAAACTTTTAAAACAGTTTTTGCGACGGGACCCGTCGCAAATACCTTTTGCGACGGGACCCGTCGCAAATAGCTTTTGCGACGGTTTCGTCGCAAAAACTCTTTTTTAAAAAAATTAAAAAAATTAATAATACTAGTATTTGCGACGGGAGTCGGGACCCGTCGCAAATACTTTTTAAAATAAAAATAAAAAACTATTAATAATACTAGTATTTGCGATGAGCATAGTATCCCGTCGCAAATATTATAAAAAAAATAAAAAAAATAAATTATTAATAAATTATTTTAATTAATATAATAATAGAATTATAAATTACAAATGAAAATAATAAATTATTTTAATTACTATAATAATAGTAGAATTATAATTCAAAAATAAAAATAATAGAATATTAATAAATAATTTAATTAATATAATAATATTACAATTATAATTCATAAATAAAAAAAATATTAATAAGTTATTTTAATTAATATAAAAATAATAGAATTATTTTACATTCAAATATTAAAATAATTCAAGTATTACAAAAAAAAATAATTAAATTTTAATATTATAAAATTTTAATATATATATAAAATTTTAATATATATATATAATTTTAATATATATATAAAATTTAATATTATAAAATATAAATAATATTATTATTCATATTAATATTGTTATTTAAAAATATAATATTATTAATATTTTATAATGAGACAGAAACTACGAATAGAAAAAAAATATTTTGATTTCACAAATTTTATAACAGAAATACAAACTCTATTATGAAGGAGGGGGGGAGGGGGGGGAGGTGGGGGATCTGCAGATGGTGGTGGAGGAAACTCCATCCCTAAAGCATGAGTGAGTCGGCGCATGTACTCCATCTGCTCCTGATGCTGCTGCTTCCACCGACTCGTCTGCTCCTCGTACAGCTGCTGCTGGCGTCGACGCTCCTCCTCATGCTGCTGACGCATCTGCTCCTGCTCCTGTCGGAGACTCTCTATCTGTGCAGTCTGAGATCGCAACTGATCCTCATACTGTGTAGAAGAAGATGCACGAGCTCCTCTCGAGCTGGACGCTGACATCGCAGCACTGCCATAATAATCTCCGGGAGTCAGTCGAGAGCCGATACCAACTACCCGGCCCTTCTCGAAGGCATACTGGGTGGCCTGCATCCATGCCGCCTCATCAAACTGACGGGAAGTGGTCTGATCTGATGACTCGGCCTGACTCTCAAGCCGGGCCTGTGCCGCTCCGGCCTCATATGACTCCTATAGTTGCAATTTAAAATTAAAATTGTGAATATATTATATGCAGTTAATTTTTAAACTTGAAAACAAATAATACTGACCACGATGTGATGCTGACGATCACCTCTGAGCTCCCCAGTAGCAGGATCACTGTACATCCTCCGATATACGTCGTACTCTATAATATCGGGGTGCTCGACAGCCTATAAGAATAAAAAATAAACTGTTAATATTTATAGTTATATAAAATATTTATAAATAATGTACGTACCAGATGCTATCTATGAGTACTGAAAGAACGACTCCCAGCTCGATGAGTCACCTCCTGTCTCCCCCGATTCTACCTCCCCACCGATGATCTCCTCTGAAAGGCACCACTCAACCAGTGCGCACATAATCCATCCCATACATGGGATGAAATATACTCTGGTCGGTGTGCTCTACATGACTCCTCAAAATCTGACACTCTTGCTTTCTTCATCGCAGCTTTTCTTAAATTGTGCAAAAACTGACGAAGACGATCACGCATGGCCACCTCCCATGCCTCGTGGATGGCGTCACGCATGGTATCCTCGATCGGATACCATAAACCCTACAAATAAATCAAAATATCAAGTTAGAAATGAAATAATTTTTAAAATAAAAATTATTTATTTACGTACGTACCAACCAATGGCCGAACATGGCCTGCTGCACATCAATGGGAATCTGCTCCCATGTGGTCCACGGCTGAGAGAAATAGTTGCGCAAAATAGTGCTGCCCTGTCCGACTGCTATATGCGGAAAACTGAAAAAATAATAAACATTTATTATGTGAATAGATTAATGAAATCTTAGTCAAATCCACAGGTTATCACACAGTTTATCACACCTCCGGGTGCGCGGATCAAACCCAAGACGTGGACGTCGCTCGGGGATGGGGTCAGGAATCATCAATCTTGCAAGACCGCGCCCCCTCCGCGTACTCCCTGGAGCGCCTGCAGGCTGAGGGTCATCTGCCAGCAACTCATCCGCATCGAAAGGCAGGTCAGCCTCCGCCAACTCACGAAATGTGGCCTCGTCCATCTGAAACAGAAAATGTTAATGTTAGCAAATAATTGATAATTACTATTATATATACATATATACATATTATGATTGTATATAAATACCATGGAATTCTATAAGTGTTCATCTTCATCATCATCTTCATATATGTCAATGTCATCTTCATATTCCTCCTCAACATCATCGATATCCATTCGAGTTGCAGTTGCTTCATCTCTTACCATTTCAAATTCATGTGTGACATCATTAACATCATCGTCATTACCGACTCCTAAATGTGGGGTGTCGTCATCGATACTCATGTCCCTTTCTAAAAAAGATTGATTTTGAGTACTCTCTTGAAAAACTTCAATTCTTTGCACATCAGTGAAAGCACTTTCACTTTGACTAAACTGATTGTCTCGAATTTTGATTTTTATTACACTCCACCAATCAGTCAAGTCTCTTGATGTTGCACAGTACTTTTCCTAATAAACTTGATATGCCTGTTGAGCCAATAAGAATGGTTCATTCACTGCGAGAACACTTTTACATTTAATATCGATGATTCCATGAGTCGGATGAACACGCACGCCTCTCTCTGTATCCAACCACTGACATTTGAACATGGTTATGTAATGTTCTCCAAGATAACAGAGTTCAATGATTTCATCAAGTATGCCATAAAAGTCAACTTCATTTTCTCGATGATGAGATCCTCTCAAGCTAACTCCACTGTTCATTGTTTTTTTCGATTCCCCATATGCATGTGTGTGGAATCGAAATCCATTCACCACATATGCATTATAAGTTTTAACAAGTTTGGAAGGTGGGTTACTCAATACACACAGCCGTTTTTCAATTTTATCAGCATGTCGAGACACCTGAAGATTTGTGAAATAATTATCAATATAGTAAACTATACATTGAATGAGTTTCTAAAAGATAAAGAATTTATGTTACCAGTTTTTGAAACCACTGAGAGAAATTTTTCAGTCGACGTTTTTCGAGAGCAGCTGCTGTAATTTGTGGAATTTGTTTTTTGATATGATTATCATAATACCTATAAAAACCAAAGGTATTTACTGTAACATAAATGATAGAATAAGTGATATAAACACTTACAGTACAACTGATGTCATCTCTTCACAGTTGAGCAGAACATACGTATGAGCTCTATGATGTTCATCATCTGAATGCCAGCGTTCAGAAACTCCACCAAAACCAAGCTATGACTGGATGAAAAAAGATAATTGATTGTCGATTTCATCAATATTCCTCTCATTCCGTTCCATTTGGTTGTGTTTTGAAGGATACTCAGATTCAAAATAATGGGAGCAGAAAAAAGATATTTCCTCTTGCAAATAAGCTTCTGCAATAGATCCTTCAACAGATGCTTTGTTGCGTACTTTTCTTTTCAATTTTTGCATTCATCTTTCAAATGGGTACATCCATCGAAACTGTACCGGACCACCACATTTGGCTTCATATGGAAAATGTAACATCAAATGTTCCATTGAGTCGAAGAAAGACGGCGGAAATATTTTTTCAAGTTTACATATAATTACAACAACATCTTTTTCAAGTTTGCCTAGAGCATCATAATCTGCCGTAGCCGCACAAATTTCCCGAAAAAAATGAGACATGTCTGTTATGGAATCCCAAATCACAGAATTCAACAGACCTCTTAATCCAATGGGTAGAAGTCTCTCCATTATAACATGACAATCATGACTTTTTAATCCAGTAATATGACCATTCTTTACACATCTACCCAAATTGGAAGCACAACCATCTGGAAGTCTCAAATCTGCAATCCACTGGCAAAATAATAAACGGTTTTCTTTAGACAGTGTATAAGATGCTTTTGGTTTCAGTAACCTTTCTGTTCTGACATTCTCAAATAGTTCCAATTCTGGACGCCTGCAAATTTGGGCAAGATCTAAACGTGCATTTACATTTTCTTTGCTCTTTCCTGGCGTATCCAAAACTGTATGAAACAAATTATCAAAACAGTTCTTCTCAATATGCATGACATCTAACATGTGTCGGACCAATAAATCAGACCAATATGGCAAATCCCAAAATATGCTACGTTTAATCCAATTGTGTTCTTTCCCAAAACCATAAATTTTCTGTTGGTTTATTGTGGGACCAAAAGTGATGAGAGGTAATGAAAATACAACCGATTTTAACTCCGAACCTGATAGCATTTTTGGAGGTCCATCCCTTTCAACTGTTCCTTTTCTAAAATGAGATCTGTTTCTGCGAAAAGGATGATCAGCTGGAAGAAATCTGCGATGACAGTCAAAATAACACGGTTTCTTTCCATGAATGAGCATAAATGCTTTGTTCTCTCCCATACAGTAAGGACATGATTTCTGACCATGTGTACTCCAGCCAGATAACATCCCATAAGCCGGGAAGTCACTTATTGTCCACATCAATGCTGCTCTCAGTATGAAATTTTGTTTCGTTGCAACATCATATGTACTGACACCAGTACTCCAAAATAAATTTAATTCATCAATCAATGGCTTCAAATAAACATCAATATTTTTCTTCGGATGTCCTGGAATTAGTAAAGTCAAAAAGATATATGGCTCCTTCATCAACATCCATGGAGGTAAATTATACGGAGTTAAAAAAACAGGCCAACATGAATATTGACTACCATAAGATCCAAACGGGCAGAAACCATTAGTGGAAAGGCCCAGTCGAACATTTCTAGCTTCTAAAGCAAATGATGGATGCACTCTATCAAAATGTTTCCATGAATCACCATCGGCTGGATGATTCAAGCTTTTATCGGTTGAACTATTCTCTTTATTCCATGACATCATTGTCGCTGTATTCTTAGACATGAATAAACGCTGAAGTCTGGATGTAAGCGGAAAATATCTCAATTGTTTTACAGGAATCAAACCAGACTTCCCGTGTTGTCCTTCTTTATATCTCAGTTGCCCACATGTGGGACAACTATCCAACGACTCATTTTCCCCTGAATATAAAATGCAGTCATTTGAACATGCATGAATCTTCTGACAAGTAAGTCCCAAATTTCGAACCAACCTCTTACTTTCATAGTAATTTGCAGGTAAAACATTGCCTTCGGGTAACAGTGTTTTCAGCAAAGAAAATATCTGGTCAAAACAGGTGTTTGACATTCCGTTATCTAATTTTATAGCCATAAATTTTGCAACTGCTTCTAATTTGCTCATCTTGCAGCCAGGATATAATGCATCCTCAGCAGACTTCAACAACTCATAAAATTCAGACGGTCCCAACTCAGGATTTGAAGCTATATCAGCTGGAGTTTTTGTATGTTGAAGAGATGAACCTGCAACATCATGTACTAAATCTTGAAACTGGGATGGATCCGGAATCAAGTTGTTATCACCTGCTCTGGAACTGCGTTCACCGTGTTGATACCAAAAAACATAATCTGCTTGAAAACCAAAACACAAGAGATGTTCCCCCACTTTTTCAAATGTGTCAAACGTTCTCAATGCACATTTTCTGCAAGGGCATTTTATTTTTCCTTCTGAAACAAATTCTGAATTTGATTCCGCAAATGATAAAAAAGTCTCCACACCCTCAACATATACTGGATTTAAACCAGAACCGTTTGGATTTCTACGTTGATTTATCCATATGCGGTCACCTAATAATGATTGTTAACGACCTCGTTGTTCCATATTTCTCTATAAAATATAAAAGCATTACTGGTTTTGAATAATTTGTTAGAAAAAACACTCAAGTAAAGATTGAATATATTTAGAATAAAGCAAAACATGTTACAAATATTGATAATTTTAATATTATATTGATTTTTTTATTATTTTAATAATACTAATATAATTTTTTCATAAACATTAATTATATAATAATAACATTATTACATTATTAGTATATTTTATTATTAATATTAAAATAACATAATTTTTTATATTATATACAATTCTCCTTTCATATGTGTGTTTAACATTCTGTCTCCACATGTAATATTCGCATTCACTTTCACCTCTCCATTGGTGAGTAGGTTGATAATTTTGAAAAAGAATGCGAATATTACATGTGGAGACAGAAAACACACAGATGAAAAGAGAATTGTATATAATATAGAAAATTATATTTTTTTAATATTAATAATAAAATATACAAATAATGTAATAAGGTAATTATTTCAAATTATTGGTATGTATTTCAAATTATTGGTAAGTATTTCAAATTATTGGTAATTATTCCAAATTATTGGTAATTATTCCTAATTATTGGTAATTATTCCAAATTATTGGTAATTATTCCAAATTATTGGTAGTTATTCTTAATTTTTGGTATTTATTCCTAATTATTGGTAAATATTGATAATTATTGGTAAATATTGGTAATTATTAGAAAATATTGGTAATTATTGGTAATTATTGGAAAATATTGGAAAATATTGGTCATTATTGGTAATTATTGGTGATTATTGGTAATTATTGGTGATTATTGGTAATTATTGGTGATTATTGGTAATCATTGGTGATTATTGGTAATCATTGGTGATTATTGGTAATTAATACTGATTATTGGTAATTAATACTAATTATTGGTAATTAATACTAATTATTGGTAATTAATACTAATTATTGGTAATTAATACTAATTATTGGTAATTAATAATCATTATTACTAATTATTGGTAATTATTACTAATTATTCCTAATTAATACTAATTATTCCTAATTATTCCTAATTATTACTAATTATTGTTAATTATTACTAATTATTGTTAATTATTACTAATTATTACTAATTATTTCTAATTATTACTAATTATTTCTAATTATTACTAATTATTTCTAATTATTAGTAATTATTGCTAATTATTACTAATTATTGCTAATTATTATTAATTATTGATAATTATTAATAATTATTGATAATTATTGGTAATTATTACTAATTATTGTTAATTATTGGCAATTATTGTTAATTATTACTAAATATTGGTAATTATTACTAAATATTGGGAATTAATACTAATTATTGGTAATTAATACTAATTATTGATAATTAATACTAATTATTGGTAATTAATACTAATTATTGGTAATTAATACTAATTATTGGTAATTAATACTAATTATTGGTAATTAATACTCATTATTACTAATTATTGGTAATTATTAATAATTATTGATAATTAATAGTAATTATTGATAATTATTGGTAATTATTACTAATTATTGCTAATTATTGGCAATTATTGTTAATTATTACTAAATATTGGTAATTATTACTAAATATTGGTAATTAATACTAAATATTGGTAATTAATACTAAGTATTGATAATTAATACTAATTATTGGTAATTAATACTAATTATTGGTAATTAATACTAATTATTAGTAATTAATACTAATTATTGGTAATTAATAATCATTATTACTAATTATTGGTAATTATTACTAATTATTCCTAATTAATACTAATTATTCCTAATTAATACTAATTATTCCTAATTAATACTAATTATTCCTAATTATTCCTAATTATTACTAATTATTGCTAATTATTACTAATTATTGCTAATTATTACTAATTATTTCTAATCATTACTAATTATTTCTAATTATTACTAATTATTTCTAATTATTAGTCATTATTGCTAATTATTAGTAATTATTGCTAATTATTAGTAATTATTGCTAATTATTATTAATTATTGCTAATTATTATTAATTATTGCTAATTATTATTAATTATTGATAATTATTAGTAATTATTGATAATTATTGGTAATTATTGATAATTATTGGTAATTATTGATAATTATTGTTAATTATTACTAATTATTGTTAATTATTGGCAATTATTGTTAATTATTTCTAAACATTGGTAATTAATACTAATTATTGGTAATTAATACTAATTATTGGTAATTAATACTAATTATTGGTAATTAATACTAATTATTGGTAATTAATACTAATTATTGGTAATTAATACTAATTATTGGTAATTAATACTAATTATTGGTAATTAATACTAATTATTGTTAATTAATAATCATTATTACTAATTATTGGTAATTATTACTAATTATTCCTAATTAATACTAATTATTCCTAATTAATCCTAATTATTCCTAATTAATTCTAATTATTCCTAATTATTCCTAATTATTACTAATTATTGTTAATTATTACTAATTATTGTTAATTATTACTAATTATTACTAATTATTTCTAATTATTACTAATTATTTTTAATTATTACTAATTATTTCTAATTATTACTAATTATTGCTAATTATTACTAATTATTACTAATTATTACTAATTATTGCTAATTATTATTAATTATTGATAATTATGAGTAATTATTGATAATTATTGATAATTATTACTAATTATTGGTAATTATTGGCAATTATTGTTAATTATTACTAAATAGTGATAATTATTGGTAATTATTAATAATTAATACTAATTATTGGTAATTAATACTAATTATTGGTAATTAATACTAATTATTGGTAATTAATACTAATTATTGGTAATTAAGACTAATTATTGGTAATTAATACTAATTATTGGTAATTAATACTAATTATTGGTAATTAATACTAATTATTGGTAATTATTACTAATAATTCCTAATTAATACTAATTATTCCTAATTATTACTAATTATTACTAATTATTGTTAATTATTCCTAATTATTACTAATTATTGTTAATTAATACTAATTATTGGTAATTAATACTAATTATAGGTAATTATTACTAATTATTGTTAATTATTGTTAATTATTCCTAATTATTGTTAATTATTCCTAATTATTACTAATTATTGGTAATTAATACTAATTATTTGGAATTAATACTAATTATTGGGAATTAATACTAATTATAGGTAATTAATACTAATTATTGGTAATTATTACTAATTATTACTAATTATTCTTAATTATTGATAATTATTGATAATTGTTCCTAATTATTAGTAATTAAATGAATAATTATCAATAATTAGAAATAATTACCAATAATTACAAATAATAACATTATTAATATATTTTATTATTAATATTAAAATAATATAATTTTCTAATTTATATACAATTCTTTTTTGATCTGTGCGTTTTCTATCTCCACATACAAATAATACATGTGAAGACAGCAAACACACAGATCAAAAAAGAATTGTATATATATAAAAAATTATATTATTTTAATATTAATAATAAAATAAACTAATAATGTAATAATGTTCTTATTCCTAATTATTGGTATTTATTACTAATTATTAATATTTATTCTTAATTATTAAAAATTATTATTAATTATTCCTAATTACCATTAACTATAAACAATACTAATAATTTAAATTTATTAAGTAATAAAACAATGTAAACATAATTAAATTACAACTAATTAATAATAATTGAAACTAATAAAAAATTGAAAATAAATAAAAAATTAAAAATAAATAAAAAATTAAAATGAATAAATACCTTGAAAATTGATCTGTTCTGATCGTTCTTCAAAACTTTAATATCAGCTCCGGAGAAAAAAATTAAACTGGAGAAAAACTCAACTCTAGAAATATAATTTTGAGAGAAGGAGAAGATAAGGAATGAGAATGAAATGAAAAAAACGGATGGGGGTATTTATAGGTTAGATTATTTGCGACGGGATTCCCGTCGCAAATAGTATTATTTGCGACGGTACCCGTCGCAAATACCTTAGCCAACATTTATTACGGTCAACCGGTAAATAGTTATTTGCGACGGGTCCCGTCGCAAATAACCCCTGCCGACATAGTATTAGCGACGGGGGAATATTCCCGTCGCAACTACCTTTTACCGCCGCCGGTTATTTGCGACGGGAATATTCCCCCGTCGCAAATAAGTTTCCCGCGATTTGGCGCGCATCGCGGGGAAACTATTTGCGACGGGAAAAGCAATCCCGTCGCAAAAGCCTCCTTATTTGCGACGGGGAAATACCCCCGTCGCAAATAAGTGTTTAACATGACTATTTGCGACGGGATTTATTCCCATCGCAAATAACCCGTCGCAATTGCTCATTTTTCCCGTAGTGTACGTTCATGATCCACCACACGTCATTGACTAGGGAGAGCTGGCATTGATGATGTGGTTAGTTTTTTGATGTTCTTGGTTGAAATAGAGGATCGATAGGATTGGATCCTACATGACCAGTCGAATCCTCTAGTTCATGTTCAGTGGAAGCACAAGAATCACTATTAGAGAACATGAGGTTTTGAGACTCATATGCCTACTTAGTACCCCAATATATTTGATAAGTTTTTGTTTTGGATTCTCGGAATGTAAGTCCCTAATGTGTGGAGAATAAAATGTCTCGGATGTACCATGTAATTTTTTTAAATTATATGTTATCATTCGGAGAACACATGCTTTGACGACAAGTCATTCAAAGGCCTGGTCATCCTAGAGTGGAATTTTATCCTTTTTTAGTATGCTTATGTAAATGTGCGAGCAAGTAATTTTTAAATTATATCTGGTTCTCGGATAGAAGATTTGTGGAAAACATTGATTTCAAAATGATGGGATTCTCTTAGAAGGGGATTAACGTCGGCCGGTAAGGGCTGAACAGAAAAATTAATTTTTGGAATTTTCAAAAAATAATAAAATAATATTTAAATGTTATAATATTTTATGTTCTTATCTATTGAGCGGCGGATGGCGATGTTGTGGTGCAATGAAGAAGTGAATTGATGGGGCTCTTTTATTTATCATTAAATCACAATGTAATGAATCATTAAGGATGTGTAATTGTGAGGTTGTTTCACAAACATCCTATCCAACGAACAATGAAAAACATAAAATAATGTCAAATATCTTTGGTGCTACTCAAATAACCGAGCCAGATGAAACAAACGATGTCAACATCTTGAAACCTCAAGGATTAAACTATGTGGCATCAAATGTCAATGTGGTTGGGCTTATTTGATTTTATGTTTTCCCCATTCTTATTTCCAAAAAACAATGAACGTAGATCAACCCATGAATAGTTTGATCCACTGATCATGCGTTATTGTAGGCGTGTAACTTTATTTGGTATTTCTCTATTAGGGAATTAAACATCACTTGTTTGGATTGAAATAAACCCCTTATACATTTCCCTTCATAAAACCTCTAACACGGAGGGTGCGAGGAGACACGAACAAGGTTGGAGAACCTTTTCTATGTGCATTCTTTGTGACTGCACAATCAAAGTTGTAGCAAGAGGATTCTAAGAAATTTTCGGTGAAGTGGACATTACCTAGAGTGTGACGGTCTATGAGGTGAGAATAATGGACCACTAGGGTGTGTTTACTGGTCTTCCGAACAATCTGATGGGCACCAGTGTCAACTGTGGTGGTGCGTCGTGGCGGCAGGCTAGTTGGGTGGCCCGCAGTGGTTGGTCGTGTTGGTGGGTCACAGACAGGGCCTTGGGAAGAGGGGGTGGGGTGATTGTCAACACTTCATTATGGTAGGAGGCTTCAGTGGGCTGGTCGTGGCTACAATATGGAGACACGACGCTCGCATGGCATCATGTGGAGGGATGACCCACAACCCAGCCAACGAGCCGGAACCATGCTGGTGGGCCGAAACCGCACCCAATAGGATGGAGCTACACCGGAAGGCCAGAGCAAAGCCCTACTAGCCAGGTAGAACTATACCAGGTCATCGGGCGACCCAACGGGCTGGACCCTTGGCCAAACCAACCATGGTCCAGCGAGGCCCATTGGGTCTGCCCCACTAGTCATTCATACCAGACCGAACCAGACATAATCCGGGTATGGTAATGTATGAATATTTAAATCCTAGGTATGTGAAACCCTCAGGTAGGATTGTTCGGGTCTATTAGACCGGGTTAGAATGGGCACAGATGCAACCATCCCCTTTTTATTAAAATGCATGTATCTTGAATACTACATGTCTGATGATTGACCCATTTGCAGCATTAAGAACCTATCGACAAGGATGAGATTTTGTAATACTCTGAGGAGTCTTACATAGATTTTGAATTGTGAGGAATGGTTTGAGGAGGGGTTCTCCCAAGAGTGCTACATACCGAACCATGTAGTTGGATGAGACCTAAGGACTTCTGACTATTGACTCTATGCTACTTGATGATGGCCAGGTGGATATCATCATGATGTAACCTGGAAGGCCCATGGTGGTAAGGATCTCTTTGTGACCCAAAATACCAATGATACTTGATATGAGCAGTATCTCGGTATGGTCATGGAGGGAGTGACTCTGTGTAACCTAACATGACCACTGTGGGGAGAGGCTTTATGTGACCCAGCATAACCTTGGTACAATCAGATATGAGTACCAAAATAGTCAAAGGATAGTGGTAAATGACTTCTGTGTGACCCAGAAGGCCAACGGTACTTGATAGGGGAGGAGTTTCTAATAGTCAAGGACTTCGATAATGTGAAAGAGTATTCTTCAGTCACTACCCTAAATGTATACCTAGAGTGGGTGGTCTGGTGCTTCGTGCTTTACATTGAGGATTGATGTGTGGTATTTCATTTTATTGGGGTCCCTAGTAAGTATCGCATTACTCACCCCTGCATGGGTTCCACCCACTCGTGTTGTATCCCATGAAAGAGATCTATGTTTCGACAGAGACTTTGGTGGACTCAGACCTAGTGGTTATCATAAAGACATGACCGACAGATGCTATGATGGTGGACATAATGGTCTAGGACCAAGCAGGATCCAATAAGACTAGGTGGACAGGACGTAATACTTCATCTTCTAGTATCTACAACACCCTTATGATCACGTGGGGTTTTCCAAGGATGGCCATTAGGGTTCCTTTTTTAGTTTTCAGGTTTTAGTTCTTTGGTTGGGTTTCGGTTCTATCCCGCTTGTATTAGTTGTACTTGTGCTCATCTCTTTTTAAGTGATACTTGTTTTATTTTTAGTGTGTGGGAATTTTTTGGGCTTGTGTGTTCATATAGGTACTCATGAAAATTCCTTGCACATGTAGGTTGACACCTTTGGCACTAGTCTCTAGCTACTGGCCTTCTGGATGAGGGATTAGGGTAGTCACGTCACGATGGATAGGGGAGGGATTGTTATAATAAATACATTCTATTTTTACATTAATGAACTTTATAAGGGAGACACCTCTTTAATGAGCCATTAAAATTATTTTTCTTCATAAATTTATTCAATAGCCCTTCCTTTTTAATACACAAATTATTTAGTTATCTTATAATGATCATGTTTTTAACCATTAAAAGTTTTTAAAATTTAGTAATTCAAATTGAAAAATATTTTAATGATATATATATTTAAAAAATAAAAAATTGTTATCTCAGAATGTTAAATTTTTAGATCTACATGTTCTGTACAATGTTTTCCAATCCATGAAACAATTTTTACATCCCTGGATCTAAAAAAATTCCACTTTAATATTAATAAATCTTATAAACATCGCCTAAATTATCAATATATAACAATAACATAAAATATATTATAATCAAGAATAAAAAATCAACAAATCTAGACATATTTTGAGATATATAAAAGTGTGTAGCTATCATGAACCCACTATAAAAAATTATTCCATTAAACAATGTATTATAATTGGCTTATGGTTTTTTGGGAATTTTGAAACTATGTTTCAAAATTTAATTTTATTATTTAAAGAATAATGTTATATTGAGTATACAAATTTATTTAAAAATAAATTAAAGTAAATTAATAATATTATTTAAATATGAAATTATTATTGACATTTGAAATCAAATGGAAAGTTATGGTGAAAGTCGAATATTATTATCAGTAGTTTTGGACTAGTTTTAACACTTTAACCACTCCCTTCTCCCATATCGGAGATGATTACCTAGTTATATTTATCAATATATACACAATGAAAAAAATGTGTACTACTAATCATTCTTTAATATTTCAATACCCATTGATTTAATGAATTTGTTTCCTTAATTAATTCATTTTCAATGATATCTTGCTTAGAAGAATCATTGTGTTTTAACAAAATTCCATGTATTTTTAAAATATTATTATTTTTTATGATTGTTATCACATAATATTTTGAATCATGAGTACGGATGGGATTGAAAAAATTATTAATTCACGTGTTTTACATATGTGTGTAAAATGAATTCTTTAGTGATAATTGAATAAAATAATAAAATAAAACCATTCCAAAATAAAGGGAAATATTTTTCCATGAAACTATTATTTTACACAAAAAACAATCTCAAAATAAAATAATAAAAAAATTTCAATAACTATTTTAAATAAATTAAAAAATCATAATTTCAATATAATGTTTAAATATCATATTATTCTTTCTAGTAATTAAATCAAAATTATCATATATTAAAATTACAAACTGTATTTCTATTAAATAATATTATTTTAAAATTTTCTAAATCTTTTTCATAAATATGTTTTTAAAATTTCATGAAATTTATTTAAATAAATTAAAATAATATTTGAAATAAATATTTCAATCTTTTATGAGAATAAATTTTTTCAATTTTTCTGAAAATATTACTTTTTCAATTAATAATGAAAAATAAATTTTTTATATATAATCGTTTTCATTCAAATAATTTACATGTTAAATATTTTTTTTATTTTCTAAAAAATTAATATTTATTCTTTTATATATCTAATAATCCAATTTATGTAATTTGAATACATTTATTATTTAATTTTACTATAAAAAATATTAATCCATTTAAAATTTTCTTATTAGAAAACAACATTCTCATCATGTGTTAAGGGGTACATTTAAAATAAATATCTCAACTTCTGTGAATGGACTTTGAAAAATGGATTCAGCAATTTGAATTTAAATGATTTAAATTTAATACTGTTTTTGAAAAATGTTCTACTGATAATGATTGTGAAAATATTAAAAATATAATTTTCCCAGGTAAGGATAAAACACATTTAATGGGAGTTAGACTAAATGGATAAATATTTTATTCCTTATAAACCATCAAATAAAAAAATTTATAGAATATTATCGAATTTATTACTTATATGGTAGGATAATGGACAATTTTTGTTATTTTTTCATTGAAAACCATCAATGATCTTTACACTTTTCAAAACATCCTTTTTTCTTCTCCCTCATGTATAATTGTCCACCCCCTCTCCTCTCTTATTCAAACATCTAAAACCATTTATTTATATAATACCAAGACATATATCATCCTTAATTAAATACCAACATCCAATTGAAATTTTTATATAATAAATATATTATGTGAAGGCAGTTGGATAAAAAATGGGTTTTCTAATAAAGACGTAATGATTTAAGATTTGAATTTTTAATATACTTATTCTTATTACTACATAAAATATTATTAGAACATTATGATAATATCAATCCAATATCTCCCATATACTTATGTATTATTATTTTAATCACATAATTTTTTTACATGTCATCTTCAATCAAATTGTTAATGAAATCACTGGTCTTGTGTATGGCTAACTACCGCCTTGTCAACAGAGATTATTTGTTTTCCATATCCACTACGTACATTTTTATATAATTATGGATTTAATATTTATATATTATATATATTATGTTATTATAAATATGGACTTAAAATACACTTTTTATCACTATACATTCAATCACATTGGAAAACAATAACATTTCACATGTGTACATTGCACTACCACCTCACAAAATGATGTGATGTATTTTTTTTGAAAATTTAATTGTATTGAAATAAAGATATATTAAATGAATGTATATTACTTTTATAACATAATAATAATGTTGTAATCAATATTTTATAAATACATTCCTACATTCCATTCTCTGGCGTGTATGATAACATTTTTATGTGTATGGAGAACTACAACCTCTTAATGTTAGGTGATTCAATTATTAATAATTATTTTCATTGAAGGAAATTAGGGTAAATTAAATGAATATATGTGTTATAATATATGTAAAATTTATTCTTCAAAGGTAATATTTTATTTAACATTAATTCATTTCATCCATCATGAAAATGGAAGCATTGTTGATATATACACATGACATGCCATCTCCATGAATAGTGAATTTAATTTTAGATATCTAAATTTAGAGATTATAATTTATATATATATGATATATATTTCATTTTTAACATTATAAATAATATGATTCTATGAGAAAATTAAGAGGAATAATAATTATTATTCAAAATATATATATAATGTACTTATTTCATAATACATGATTTTAAAATAGAATTATTTATGAAAGTGTAATAAATGTTCACAAGTACATCATATTATTATAATATAAATATATATGTTTTTATATAATAGATGTATAATATAAATATATATATTATTATTTATTTTCAAATATTTATGAATGAATTAAAGACTTTTGTTAATGGATTTTTATATTATTATTATTTATAGGTGCCACAAACCATATACACAATCTGTTTCTTTTTAGAAATGTATATATTTACCAAGAATGTATTTTATAAATATTACCATGGAATTTTGGGATATACATATCCATCTAATTTTTCTTCTTTTATTGGTACAATGGTTCAAAATTTTAAACAGTTGTATTTCATTGATATTATAGTCTCATTGTTTACAAGTACCTTTATTATTATGTTTCCAATGGTGAAATACTATTATACAATTATGAATAACATAATTTTTTTTTTATTTTTTGGATATTCTATGAAAATATATTTTCCCTTCATTTTCATTTCATTATGTTCTCATGATTTAAACAATATTATTTAATGAAAACATTATTTCTTTCATTATTTATTCAAAATACCATTATTATTCCATACATATGTTCCCTAAAATTGATTTAAAATTTATAATTTCATTTTCCAATTCATTTATTAATTAAATTTTTCCTATGTTTTTCATTTTAAATACTTTTTAAAAAATAAAATTAAGTCAATTTCAAAAAGAAAATTTGATTTTACTAAAAATTTGAATGGAACAATTTTTGTAATAGGTAAAACATGAACTAAAATTCATTTTATAATGTCCATTATTTTTGTTTATTTATCATTTATATTATTCATGATTATTTTCATATAAATGGATATAAAAGTTAATATTTTTTATGCTTTTTTAAAGTGACTAGGTAATTTTCTTCGTAATATATTAGTATTAATCATTAAAGATTATTATTATATAAGTTTGTAATTCTATATTCAATGAAAAATATTTCAAATGTTTTTTATTTATTAATATTTTTTTAGTTTTGAAAGTTTATTTTAATCAAAATATGTTCTATGTGATCTTCCATATGAAATTTCAATATATGATGATTGTTTTTAACGAAGCTTAGTAATTTCTTGTGATATTATCTAGTGATACCATTCTTATTCTTTTCATATATGGTTTCTATTATGATGATAATAATATTTTAAAACCCCTTAGATTTATTCAAGTGTTATGTTATGATGGAATGATAGAATGATTAAAAACTCCATTACTTATGCATGTGTTATGCTATTTAGAAAAGTTTTATGAAATCAAAATATTTTCATGGGTTATTATATGAAAAATTATTTATAATCATATAGAAAGAAAATGTGTGATACTTATTTTGGGATGGGTTTGGTCTATATATCCCTCCAATTAATTGGGTAATAAATAATGTAATTTGAGTTTAAATGAGTTTAGATGGTAAATTTTTTAAAATTTTATTTTTGTGTTATCATTCCCATTTGTTCATACTATGTTGATATCGCACTAGTTTACCATTACTAAAAATTTGATCTCACCCATTATTATGTTTCCATTACCACTTATAGGAAGAACAGAATTTTATATGATATTTCAACAAAGGGTGATATTAATGAAGAACATAGTGAGAGATATTTTAATTAATTTATAAACATGAGGTCAATATATCAAGGTTTTAATGGCCAGTATAACTAAAATATCGTGGCATGGATCATTGTGATATAAAATTAGTTTAATTATACTATGATTTAATATTTATATATGATATTTTTGTGTCTATACAGTCGTTATTATATCATGGATATGTAAAACACTTACATAAATTGATGAACAATAATTCTTTAGAACTCCTAGGATGTTCCTATATGAAGGATAACATCCTATTGTTTTCTAAATGGAGTTCTCATGTACTTTTATATCAAATTGAATCTATATATTTATATATAAATTGGATGTGGTTAGTTAATAGATGATGCTTGGTAAAATATCAATGAAAATGGAACATATAGCATTATTTGAGCATTACCTGATTCACAATTATGGGCCTTACCAATCTCTATATTTGAAAATCTAAGGGATAATCATTGGAAATTAAAAATATGATTATTAATGATCAATAATTATTGAAAAAATGAACATTAATCTCTTACGATAATCTTTTGGGGATATATATTAAACAGATTGTTAACATTTATACATCCTATATAATATATTTCATGATTATGTTGTACACCACTATGATTATTGTTTCATACATTTCCCTTTTATTTATTTATTCAAAAGATGTAACTAGAAAAAACTATGATAAAAATGTGTGTGATGGATAATTCATTGGTTTTATTCAGTTTTAGAAAAATTTTATGGGATTTATAATGTAAAATTGATTTCAATGATCACAAAGAATTCTACTAATATAAATCAAGAATAACTACAAAATGATAAATGGATGGAACTATGTTATTTATTGTTCTTCATTAGTTAGAATCTATAATATTATAGTGGTTCCAGAGTTCCACAATTTTCTGAGAAATGGTTTGTACCACTAATAATATTTATTCTATTCTACCATTTATTTGAGTATGAAAGCATCATTTTTTTTTCTTGTAGTTTGGAAAGAGTTGATGATTATAGGACAAAACTATAAATAATATGAGACAATAAGATGAAACATACACCATGGAATGGGGTGAGATTAAGAGTAAATTCATCATCATGTATGTCCCGTGAATTATTCATATAATAATGGAAATTCATTTCCATGAAAAAAGGATGATAAATATATAGGTACATATAATGAATATTTTAGAAGATATATGATGTATGATTCTATTATTATCCTATAACATGAATGAACTCTTGATAAATTATTCACTCGCTTAAAATTATTTCACCATATGGTGTTATTTATAGTGTAAATAGATACCATTGGATAAATCATCCATTATGTTATCATAGTGGAAATATGTATTGGATTAATGAATCAATTACATGGTTATGATATGAAAAGATATATGGAATTCAAGTGATACGATAAAATTAATGGAGAAATTATGATGATACTCATATTATGTTTTTAGTGTTGAATGAATCAGAATATAAATTTTCGAAATGTGGTATCTAAATGTTTTATATTTGGAAATGAATGTAATGAATCACTTGATTTCTAATCTAATAAGAAGAAGCTAACTAAAGATTTAAAAAGAGATAAGGCTCCGATAAATTCCTTATTCCTAATCTTGTTATTTGTATTCAATGATTTTATACATTCTATGAATAAATCCCAAAATAAAGTGACTAAAGAGAATGATATTACAAAAAAAAACTATGATTTTAAATGAAAAAAAATAAAATCTAATAAATTCCAAAACTAATGAATTAAATCATTATAATTAGGAAAGAGTTATCCTCCAATTCATTATTGAGAATTACATGATGAATTTTTTATGGAAGATCTGGAGGAATATCATATCGGTCAAACATAGTGAAACATCCTATGATTTTTATGGATTATATAATATTGAAAAGAAATATTATTTATCATCGATACAAGAATGAACCAAAACTTCCAATGTAAATGTTTTTGTATAACACAAGAACTCATTTACAGAATAACATATGAAATGTATTTGGGATAATCACATATATCAATTCAATATTAACATGATATTTATATATACTATCAAGGTTTTTGAGATTATGGTTGATTATAGGTTTAAATTTATTCACACAAACATTTTTAGGATTAATATGATATAATTTTATCCATATTAAGGATATTTTAAGAGAAATTTGTTGAATTAAAACACTATGGAATTTTATATGTTTTAGTGATAATGTTATTTTTGGAGGAATAGATGTAATATTTTTTTGAAGTTTTATTTCTAGGAATGGTTCGCATTAGGGTTTATCATAAAATTTATGTACAAGTTTCTAGGGGTATCATTTGATCATGTTACTTATTACGATTACATTGTTTATATAAAATAAGATTTATATAGCACTCATAATTCTTGAATATATAGTAAAAAAGTCAAAAAGATTCATGAACTACTATATTACATTGTATCTGATTGGTATTGGATAATTTCCTCAATGTTCAGGGATAATACTTTTGCAGGCCTTGAATTTGGAGCTATCATTTAGCCACTTGTATCATCCTCATATAGATGATTTTCATGATATACTAGTATATTATTCATAGAATAATATATTTTCCTAGACTATTTACTGGTATCCTTATGAAGGACTTTAAAAAATACGTTCAGAACTATGAAGTAATCTAATTAGGTTGTATAATAATAGATCTTTGGACGTGATCAATATGATGACATAATAGTGTGGGATAGATAAATTATTTAAGATTCAAATGTGTTTTTATTAATTTCTATACTGATCAATGAAAAGAAAACTATGAGCTATGAATGTTGGCATATTTCTTATTCTTAATCGTTTCAGGAAAATTGCATATCTCTTGAATCTACACCAAATCACCCTCTGGCTCATGATGAGTTTCACATGTGTCTCATGAGGAAGTAAATATTGGATCCATAACATATACTAAATTCATAGCTCATATCACTAGGGTATAATCATTTTAATGAGTAATAACTAATGGAAATTATATTTTGTAGGTATAATTTCCTATGAAACAATACTACTCACCTATTATTTTTTTATATTGAACACTCTAACTTGAGGAATCTATATGAGAACATGTGGATTTAGTTTCATTTATCTATCATGATTCTTAAATATTTGAATAATTTCAATGGATATATTATTTTTATGGTAATTTAATTTATCCATTGTTTATTGATTTATTTTTGTTTCAAAAAAATTCAATTTATATGATTGATTTCATTGTATACAACACAGATTGTAAACAAAACATGACACAATATTAAAATGTTATTTTTATACATGATAGATATATTCTTGTCATTGGATTTGCTGTATGAATTTTAATAACAATATTATGAATATATATGTGGTTTAACAGGTATGTAATATTAAATCAAAATTACTAACTAATTATAAATAAAAATAAATACTATTTGAAAATCAAGGAATTTTTTTTAGAAAAATATTTTTATTACCGAAAGCAAGAATCATGTTAATAAATTAAATAAATAACTCTCTATGAATTATTTTATTGAAATTTATATATTATATAGTAAATCATTAGTTTTACCATATTTTAATTTTATTTATAGAAATTGGATAATAATAAATCAAATTTATGGCGAAAAACTATATTTTTATTAAAACAATTTGTTTTTCACATATTTCCAAGATATTATAAAATTTTATTTTTTCAAAACTATAAAATTTAATTTATGAAATTATTTTAATTTTATAAATTATCAATACATAATTATCTTCGATTATCTTTTTTATAACTTTTTACATAGATAATTTTTCTCTGATTAAGAAAAAATATTGAATTTTAATAAAACATTGCTTTTTATTAAAAGATTTTGCAAGATATATTTTATCAAAATATGATTTATAAAGTAAAATTAGTTAAATTAAATACATATTAATTCAATTTATTTAAATTTAATAAATTTTATTTTTAATATTTTGTTATTGTTTTATTACTTTTTTAAGATTTTTAATTTGAAAATTGGTTCCTAATAATATTTATTGGTAAAATATTAAACCTAAAATTAATAGTTCTGTAAATATAATTTTTTAAATTGGATTCCTAATTATAGATCAAAGTAAATTTTATTATATCATAATTTACACTTGATTATTGTTCAAAATCAATATTACAAAAAATAAAAAATTCATTATTTATAATAAGGTTAACATGAGATTAATGGGGGTTAAACTAAAATTAAAATAATTAAAAATAAAAATAAAAATGCCCAAAAATGATTGGATGGAAATATCTAGAACCTATAACCCCTATGTATTTATAATGGGTCATTATGAATCATTTTCATGTTAAAGAAATCATCCCACATTTTTTTAAAATATTCCATGTGTGTCTTCTCACCGACTAATAAAAGGCTACCACTATCCTCTCCTCCCCAAACTACCCAACCAATTTAGATTGTATAATTTCATTAAATATATTTTCCTTATATCCCTCCCAACATCATATAGGTATTATTTATATTATAATGCATATAAATGTTGAAATTGGGTCAAACCTATTGTGGTTTTCCAATGAAGATGTACGATTTTAAATTATGGATTTTTGTTTTATATATTCATTTTAATAGATAAAATATTTTTCATTTATCTTAATATAATAACAGAAATATCTAACACTTATTGATGTTTTATTATGTCAATGTTAAAACTTATTTCTAACTCCTCCTCAATCAAATGGTTGATGAAATGGTCGATCATTTGTATGGCTGAAATCGGCCTTATGAAGCAATGTTATTGATTTTCCATCACCGCCTATAATAAATGGATATAAATATGAATTTTGTGAATTTTTTTATATTTATTATAATATAACACCCTTTAATTACTAATTTAACATCTACAATCTTTACTATAAACCCATTGGGAAAAAATACAACAAGTCATTTGTAAATAATAACCACCTCACGAACCTATGTGATTAACTTTCCATTTTTATTTTACATGGTTTGTAATAATGTTATGATAAATGAAATAATATTATTTTTAATCATATATATCCATTTAATTTTATATGTATCATTTATATTCTCAATTTCCCTTCAAATGGGTTTTATGATAAGATCATTGTTATGTATGACTGACTACCTCCTCGATAGGTGATGTGATTAATTTTTCATAAATGCATTGCATGGATGGTAACTAGGGAAAATTTTAATTATATATATGATATATTTTTATATATATAATATTTAAGATAATAAATATAATAGTGACCTTTCATTCATATCCTTCATCGAGAAAATGAAAATAGCATTTATTCAAATGTGTGGCCTACCATCTTAATGAATTTTGAATTTCATTTTATATATCTAAAATTTATGGATTACTGTAAATACATATATAATAAATATATATGATAATTATATCATGGTTACCATTCTGTAGATGATGGACCCATGATCAACTAATGATGATAGAAAATAAAAAATCAAAACAGACATGAAAAACTAAATAGTAGTTGCTTTAACAAGATTCTAACATGGATTTTTTAATAATCGTGTAATAATAGGATATTTTTATGTCATATATGGTGTGATATATATAATTTTTTTACATAAATATAATTATAATATAATTTTATTAATTATTTAGGAACATAAAATTTTTATAAAGGAAGTCGACCCTTACGGTAAGTGATTTTCATCTACCTTTTATTTTTGTGGGATAGAAACCTTATACACTACAAGATTCTATTTTGTAAAAAATAGAATGAAAAATGATATAAATCATGATTAATGTCCTGAAATATTGGGATACACATATGCATATATATTTTTTTCATTCATGGGTTTTATCATTCAAATGTCTCCAATTTTATAAGAGGTTAATGTGAAAATCTAAGATTTTATCGGTATTTTCATGATTTTGTTGTACATTTTGAAATCATATAGTATCTTTCAAAATAACATCAGGTTTTATATTACCACATGGTTATTCATTGAGAATTATTTTCAACTTTATTTTCTGAAAATTAGATTCTCAATTTTCAAAAATACATTTTAAATTAATATCATTTATTATTTTCTCTTTGGTTGAAAATAACCTTTCTTTCTAATCCAATTTTTTAAAATAGATTATAATTTTACAAAAATAATACAAAATATATAAATAATAATGTGTCAAAATTATTGAACTATTATAATGTTTTTAAAAATGAATCATATTGTTTTTTCCAAAAAATTCCAATTTATATTCTTCTAAAAAAGTTAAAGTAATATTTTTTATAATATGTAAAACTGGAAACGATTTTAATATAATCATGAATTTTATTTTATTTTTAGCATCTATAGTAATTTCCAATGTTTTTTCAAATAAAAATAAATTTATAAAAATAAATTTATTTTAAATAAATGAATGTGAAACATTTATTTTTATCAAGAAACATTTTAATTTATAGGTAAATATTATTTTAAAAGATGCCATTATTATTTTAAATGAAACTAAATTTGAATGAATATTATGGTTTTAAAAGTGTATCTCATAGTCAAATGGGTATTTTGCTAACAAATGTTTTCTGGGACCATTAACATTCATTTTATATATATATGATAAAATATCTTTACGTAACATATGCTCTCAAGAGGATATAAACCATGGATATCTTAATTATTCTCTCCCGGAATGGTTTATATTATATTGAAACTATGATTATAACACAATACATCTTTCCATGGGTTTTATTACAGTGAAATAATGAAATGATTACATAACATGTTGTTTTTCAGGGGTTATTCTATGATGAAATGTTTTATGAAGTATATTTTTCAATAAATTATAATATGTTGATTGTTTTTATGATCACATTGAATATATTTGTACGATATTTATAATTTTATTGGTGTGGCATATATCTCCTTCTAATTAATTTTATAATTTCTAGTTTTATATATGATAATAGAGTCCATGGTATGTTATAGAAATCATTAATGTGCATACAATAGAGTTAAAATATTCCCCAAATATGCTAAAATACATTTTATCCCATGCTTTATGTAGTTACACTGTTGTATTTTCCCATCCTAACATGTTATGAATTTATTTCGGGAAAGTAATCAACAAACGTTCCTATTCATATTTGTATAACGAAAAACCTATGTATTCGTCCAATTTTATTTTATCATGGTTTTATTCATTGAATTAATTAAGATTAATATCTTATAAAATTCCCTGATATATGCAATTTCTCATGTTTATAATCTATTATATATATGGTATTGTTTTTAAAATGTAATTCTCTTCTTCTCATGCCTATAAGATCATGGTGTGTTTATGATTCCCTTTATTACCCTTATAGAGCATTTGATCTCAGCATTTATTATGTTTCCTTAACATAGGATATAATGAGAATAATTATGCATGACATGTCTATGAAAATTTTTAGTTATTAATAACATAGTAGGACATTATGGAGATCCTATAGTTACCCATTTTTTATGTATCCATGTATGAAAATTAATATTCCAAAATGATTCTCAATTGGCTTATAATTAAATGAAATTAATATTAATTAATCAAGATTTTATATTTATGTATAAGAATATTAGGTTTTTATAGATAACATATAAAGGCTATGATATGATTGTAGTTCATCCAAATGAAGTGACTCAAAATATTTAAGAACTCAATGTATTTAAACACCGTTAAATTTATAATAATATACGATAAATCATTTCATAAAATTCATTAAATTTTAATAAAAATATTTTTCTTTAGTGATCTAGAAATAAATTAAAATATACTGGGTATAAAATGAAACTACGAGAGAAAAATACCACACTCAATTAAAAACATAGATTCAAAATGAAAATTCTGAATAATATAAAATCATAAAATAAATTTCATCAAGTTTCCGTAGACTAAAACCACTTGGAAAAATATTCATGAATAGATAAATGTTCTCTCATTTCGTTATTCCCTATAATAAGAATATATTGATTTGAATCATACATTAATACATAACAACTTGAAATAGTATTTTGTTTGTTTATCACTATCTATTGATCTTTACCTCCCCTAAAAATTATTATAGAGAAAAAATATTCTCTAAATCCTTACTTATCTCAATTTCACCTCGTGATCCTTTAATAATGTTCAAAACATATTTCGTGATCTAATCCATGTGTATGTATTATCATCTAATTCTTTTCATTCATGTTATGTGAGTGGTTATTACTTATTCTCATGGCATGAACTTATTATTTTTTGAATCCTCCTTCAATTATTATATTTTCATAAACTCTTTAAAAAACATATGGAATTCACAACATAATGTATAATGTTATTCATTTACAACAAAATTATGATGTTGATACAAAAAAACTTTTAAAAAAGCATAAGAAAATAATTTGAGAAAAAAAATATAATTATTACTTAATTAAAATTCATCTTTAATAGAGTTTGTAAGTCTTTTGAAGAAGATGAATGTTCCAAGAAATTCATATTTAGAACAAACATCATACTGAAATACTAATTTTCATTAAAAGTTAATAAATAAATGTCTTAGTATTGGGTAAATTATTATAGCCTATGAAGAATAATATTAATATAAAATTCATAGAGAGGTACATAAGATCATAAAATTCTTGAAAGAAATACATTAAATAAAGAAAAAATTTCTGAAATTTTAAAAACAAAATGACCCTATGTCTTAAAATAGTGTGTTTAAAAAACAATTACTCATTTCAAATCCATGAATGATTTTTCCAAAACCAAGAATGAAATATTGATTCTATCTGTTAATTCATTAAATAGTTAAATACACAAAGATACATTTTATTGATATATTTTATAAATAACTTGAAAATAACTCTAGGAAATTGAGAATGATGAAATTTGATCAAAAATATAAAAATTTAAGGGAATTATTTAATGAAATTAAAGAAAAAATAGAGTAAATTAATGTTTTGTCAGTTAAAAAATATATAATACATGGACATGTAAATAAATGAGATTCAAAATATATAAAAAATAATTTTATATTAAATATCCCTAAGATATACTAATTAATTAATATGGTAAAAAAAGTATCATTCTTCCTTTTTAAATTTTTTATTCTAAATTAAAATATATTTTCTTCTTTTCAATCCTCAATTTATTTTCCCCCAATTAAAACAATATACATACCATACTACAATTTTCTTGAATTAGAAAAATATATATTTTTGAAAAAAAATTGTTCTGTTTGAAAATATGTATACGGGTGACTATGGTTATGATAAATTCCCATATCTCCCCATAAATAATTCAATGAATTATGTTAATCAAGAATAAATTAATGTATATTAAGTGACTTATGTGTTGTAGTCTTCTGATTATATTGATTATGAAGTAAAATAAAGAGGGATTGGATATTAATGAATAAAAATATGAGTAAATTGTTTTAGACTCAATAATTTTCACTTTATTCTCTACTAGAAATTAATAAGCTCAAATATATTATAAAATATGAGGGATATTCCACACCTTTCATCATTAATATAATAACATGTATTTTTATAAATTTTCTGACAATTTTTTATACTGTTGTAGTATTTATTATATTACAATTATCTTCATTGATTATAATTTTTTATGAAACAGAGAAACATTTGATCTTATAAATATATTGTGATGACCACAAATGATCTTGAATGATGTATATTTCTTCTAGCACTCAAAAATTGGTATTTCTTTTTTATGATCACCTTTTGCATTTTTTCCGTAATTTATTTCCTAAATTATACTCAAAACTATATTTAGTATGATAACATTAATGAAGATATAGAAAATCATAATATCCATTAATTAACATCTAAATATATCCCTAAAATATGTATTAAACCACAATACAATTTCCTCCCATATTTGACTTCAACTAACTCATGAGTTTTCTACTTACATAGAATGTTGTATAGGTAAACATTTCATGTAATGATTCTAAAAAATAGTGTTTTTATTTATTTATAAGTCATATACATATAAAATGTACTAGTTTTCTTGAAATATTTTTTATTTTTAAAATGGGACTTTGAACATCACAAATTAATATGATCCATAGTATCAAAATAAGTACATAAAACTCGTATATATTGATAGATAATCAGTATGGTCTTGTTATATCTACCGGTTTTACATTTAATTAAAAATTTAGGTGATTCTTAAGAATATTTAAAAAAAAATTCAAAAATTTTTTTATTTTACTTTCAAATTTGGATCGTGTGTTATGTAATGAAATTCAAAATCTTGTGAATTTTTTTAAAATTTCCATAATATTCAATTTTAATTGATGTTTATTTCAATATTCATTTAAATTCATCTCGAATAGGTTAAATCAGTTCAGATATTGAAATGTGTCTCGTAATATACAAATTCAAATCATTTAAGATCAAATTTTTTTTGAAACACTATTAATGAAAAAATATGATGATTTAAAACAAAATAATTGAGGTAAAAACATTAAATGTATAAAAATGAAAATGAAAATAAAATTATTATCTATTCCATTGTATCCCCCCCCTCTGACACATAATTTTTACATTATTATAACAGTGAAAATTGTTGTAGCTCTTGAAATACAATATTAAAACTCCCATTAAAGATAAGTTGAGTCTATTTTAAGAAATTGTAAAAAAGAAAATGAATTCTTTATGAAATCATCGATAAATATTCTACAAAAACAAGCATGTTATTCAAAAAAAACAACAAATATGATATAAATATATATATAGAAAATTCATCTATATAAAATTCCAAATATTTATCTTAGAATTCAGATATTATTTGTATCACAAAACTATTATAGTTTTCCAGTGAATTACAAAAACCAGATAGCCTTATTCTATATGAAAAAGTTAAAAAAATACTTGTGAAATTTGATTTTTATTTATCACTAATAGAAACATGAATGTATAATTTACATGAAAATCCATAATGAAATTATTTTTGATCCCATACTTCTAATATCTTATGTTCATGGTCATGGATTGGTATAGGAAGATGATATTTCCTTTATACTAAATCGTGTCTTTTATAATCAATAATTTTTTTAATGATTTTGGAAACCGTATTGGAACATGAAAATAATATTCATTTCTTTAAATAACAATGTTATAATTATTTGGTACAAACTATATGGGGATCCCCAACTAGATATCAAAATTGGAAAATTTATTCTTTCTACAAACATTAAGGTGTTTTCATTTTTATTAATTCCCAAAAATATTACATTAAAAATATTTTTTAATTTTATAAATGATTTTGATTTTTCATTATATAATATTATAAGAATAAAAATTGTAGGACTAATTTTGGTACGATATAATAATGTAAATCATCATGATTTTATATTTGTTTTATGGAATCATTATTGTTGTTTCAATTGATCCATTTACAACCCATAATGGTTGATTAATGGGAATTTATCATTCTGAAAAGAGTATGAATATTGGAAAGTTCCAGGGAATTATATCTATTATAGATTAGTAGGGATGTTTTGACAAATAAAAAATTATTTAATTGAATAAATATCAATTTGATTTCCTAGTTATATCTAGAAATTAGTATATATTCATTTTATTTTCAGGTTAGCAGGATTTCCATTAGAATATTTACATAGTAAATAATCTTTAAAAATTATGAATGTTAATTAACATGAAAATGAAAAACATTTTTCAATATATGTATTAATTTGTGGGCTTACAATAGTGAGATGAAAATTAGAATCATTCTTTATTCTAAATTAGATTATACAAATTAATATTTTTCAATATTTTTAGTATATTCAATTAAATTATTTCCAACACATATAAATATAGAAAGGTCACATGAAGTAGTTTCAATATTCAAATTTTAATTTCTATGAACCAATTTCACATTGATGGATGTAAAATTAGACATAAAGAAATGTTATTATTTTCTTGAAAATTAGTTTATTAATTACATGTAAATAATATAGGTAATCCAGACGAAATCCAACCAATCATATTATCTTGTGAGGATTAGTGGTCTTCTATTGGGTGCTTCATGGATTTGAAAATTATAAAATAAACTACTAATCTTAAAAATTAATTTACAATGGTTCACATGAAAAAAATAATGATATATTTAATATTCTGTAAAAAATTTCCCAAATATTTAAATTTTCAATTATGATAAACCAATAATAATCTATATCTAAAATAATACAATATTTATTATATTTTACAAATTTTATATGAACCAAAATGTCAACAATAAATCCATCTTACCTTGTTTCACCTAGTTAGGTAAATATTATCAAATTATTTCTATAAATAATCTATATATATTTATAAATTAATAATTTATATCACTAAATTTTAGTCTTATTTATAATTTTATAACATTGAAAAAAATTAAAATGAATGTTGTTCTTGTTATGGAAGAGATTAAATTACATAAAGAACTTTATGATGGTCAACGACATTTGAATAACAATTCAAAAATATAATACCTATTTTATTAAATTTAAATAGTGAATATAATTATTAATATAATAAATTTTTATAAATGTTCAATGAATAATACATGCATGTATTTGAAAGATACAAGTTGATATCCTTTAATAAAATTAATATATTAAAAAATATTAAATGAAAATATAACCCAAAATATACACCTAAAAATTAACCATCCATGGGTATTCCTAATCTATAGACACTTAAGAGTTTGACCACACATTTCTATATAATTTCCCAACTCATTATTCACACTTACATAAAACATTTCAACATGAATCCTAAAATATAGCATAACACAAACTTTTAGTATTTCACATGATAATCAATTTTTATGTTCGAATATACCGCGATTTACATTAATGATGTAGGGAATGTATTTCAAAATTATACTATGCATTAAAGAAATCAATGGAATGATTAATATGTTTGAAAACAACTAAATTTTTAAGCTCAATATTTCATTAAAATTATGTATTTCTTTGGGAACATCTACTTGATGGAGTTATTTCTTATGAGTGTAGAATGCATTAAATTTATTTTGAATCACCAAAAAATATTTTCATATAATTTATAATTTTATAGTTGTATAATGGATCATCCTAAGTATAAAAATGTATATATATTTATTTAAAATTTCGTAAATTGATGTCAAAATTCATTTTTAAAAATTCATATGCAATTAATTTTATATGAATTTTGTATTCTTGGGAAATGAATATTCTATTGTGTTAGTGTTTGGAATTAATAAAATCCACATTATAAGAATATGATTTATATTTTAAATGAATATATTCATTTGAAACTATCATAATACATTGAAATTAATAAATAATCGATAATTTATTAGTATAAGGACACTTTATTATATACATGGAAAATTATTAAGAAAATTAACAACTTATGGTTCATGAAAATGTTATTTAATGCCAAAAAATAGATACTTGATGAAGCTATATGTCTTAATAATATAATTAAATGTGAACTATATTTTAATTGAATTAATCATTGACTAAATATTGATTTCAAATTGAATATTAATTTTCCTAAAAAATAATAATGAATATGTGGTTATTAGTTAATTATTGAAATGATTAAAAACACTTATAATAATTTAATTAATCTTTTTTCACAGGAAATACAATTCAATATAGAAAATCATAAAGTGATAAAATTTCCTCAAGTTGGTCAATATAGTGTGTACTTATTCAAAGATATAATATATAAATGTAATAAAAATTATGTTCTTTAAACTAATCCACATGAAAAACAAGGAACCCCTGTAATTTAAGAAAAGAAATATCATAATAATTTCAAAACACAATACCTTGAACATACCTAATTGACCAATATTAAACCCATGATTATCATGTCTCATAACAAAATATTTCATTCAAAATTTTCCTTTATGTTCAATTAATCAATTTTCATATCATTTATTCTCATGCGCATAGAAAAAACATGCATCTCCTAGATTCATCGTTATTACATAGATATAGACTTTCAAATAATCTATCCAGATCAAAAGAGAACACAAGGGTAAACATAGACGTAGTGTGTCACTATATTTTCCGCAAATAAAGTCACATGATTCTATTAATCATGAGTTATTATAAAGTTTTTTAGAGTATTAAGGATTTAGTATTGAATATATGAACAATTTTAATGGACAATAAAGTGGGACTATATATTTTTGGTAAAATAATGTGTGAATATATTAACACTCAATAATACACACCTAACACTCCTTTAACACTGAATATGGTCTAAAACATTCAAAAACATAATGGATCGTCCTCAACATTTAGTGTTTCATTAATAGCATGAAATTTCATCAATATTAATTCATTTTATAACAGTCTTTTCATGTTTATTCAAATATGAAATTCAGAATATATTTGAGTGATTTAAATGAATATATTTAAATTAAATTATAATTATTTTTAACAAATTCACGATACATCACATATAATGAAATTTATTCATTTTAAGACTCTAGAATGATATTTATTTTATTTTATATTATCTTTATCAGCAAATATTTTTAAAAAAAATATTTGTTTGATATTTATTTTAAAATATTCTTCAACATTTTTATACATACTAAAGAATGGGTTTTTACGGACACATGTCACTCCATCACTTCTTCCCATCATACACTGCTTCCTACGCAAAACCTAATTACCTCAATAGCGACTCCTCAGTCTCCTCCACGCCTCTGCCAGCAGCAAACCATACGCCAGGTCCGTCATCTATCGAATCCTCCAAGAATCTGAATATCGTCTCATTGATAGGTCTTCTGGATCTTGCTTCAGCATACAACACACTAAGAATCTCTGCACAGTCGATCCTATGATAAATCATCCTCTAGCAGGTTCTACATCTCACTATAGCGATATAAATCTTCTAACTCAAAAGATTAGATTACTCCTCCCCAATTGCTTCAAGGCCCACCGATGTCTACAACATCTTAACTCACTATAATCAACGACCGGCACTTAATTGTAACACAACACCTCTATATCTACGGGATTCCACAAACTAGGGTTTCAGAACCTAGAACAGACGGTGCCAAAACTACTAGGTTTGAACTATTTCTTTATCGGTTACCAGGCAACAGATGTAAGGTTCCGCAACATGTATGTTTTCATACTAGACTCTCGTATATGTAACTTTAGTTCATCGTCACATTTTTTCAGGTTCACAAATGATTACAAAATTTCATTCTACTTTATCCTCATTCAATACTGATATTATTATATGTCTTCATCATTTATCTAAACCTATATGTAAACAAGTATCTAGATAGACAACCATAGTAGTATCTTCATGACGATTCTAATTATTTTTTGTCTTCAGCAGGTATACTCTCAATAAAATGTTCATAATACTACATCCAATTACCCATGTTTTATTTTATCTCCAATTTATCGTCATTTGCTGATAAATATAATAGCTTCTATTAGAATACTTTCGATATTTAACTATCATATATACTATATAGACATAAATTATGGTGACTGTGACTATATGCACATTCTAAAGCACATTTGACTTTATAATATATATAGTTTAAAATCTAAACACAATGAAGGATTTCTTGATTTTATGGTTATATTCTATTCCATTAAAATCTCTTAAAAAATATATGATATAAAGATGAAATCCCCGTCGATATACCAAGATTCACAACTTCAAAGATGACTACTATGACAACAAAGTCAATCAGGTTGTCTTCTAAATTCCCAGCAGTCTTAATACTATTTCGTTATTTCACATCAATCACCTTATAAGTTTATGATGATTGCAATTCCACAGGATGATTTTCTACTGAAAACATTAATCCAACAGAACCTGTAACAACAATAGTTGGCACACACCGAGGTCGATGTTTTCCTTTTTCACCAATACCCAGTAATTGTTGGATCAATTTACTAAGTCCATTACTGTTTAATTAGTTATTATATTTCAAATCAATGTATATTTCCACTTGGCTATATAATCTTACTACTCGAAAATATATATTCCAAAATTAATGTGTCTATTAAGGTAAAACTAACTGGGGGGACAATGTTTTATATCTGAAGCTATCACACCAGCTAATAAAATATTATTACGAAGACGCATTCCATTCTCACCTATATGCAGCAACAGTAATTGCATTTTACTATCTCCACTTTAAATATATTGACTTTGTACTGCAAAATACGCAATCTTATCTTGCTAAGACAATTCATCTTCATGTTACACAGTCCCTCAAGAATGTTTCGATATATAAACAATATACATTAGATCAAAAAATGCAACGACCAAATACCATGATACAACACAGTCTTTCATTCTTTAAGCATGTTGTCAATGAACATTGTTTCAACAAATGTACAATATTTTTCATTTCTATTAAGCAAACTCATGACCCAAAAATACTCTTAATAGGTACAAATACAAATGAATGTACTCTTACAGAGTCATCTGAGGCCTCCTCGTCATGGTTAGGAAAATTCAAATCAATACATGATATTCTCTATGTCAGTGCTATATTGATTTATACACATCTACCTTCAATAATGAGCAGTACAACTTATACTGATAACAGAAACTACATTCCTCTTCCATCCATGGTCATGTGCTACAGTCCAACTACAATTTCAGGTTTGTCATCTCTACGTATTTATATTTTTACAATTTATAATATTTATTAACAATGTAACCAATGGAGTTGTACTAACACCACAAGCATGCAGGTACTACAGAACTAACCGATGAACAACAAGCCATGAATCGGACAACCGCAAGAAAATACTACATCAAAAAACTATGACATGTCTTCTGTTTTAAACTATATCAGTCTATCCAATTTTACATTATATTTTCATCTAAAAACTATTTCATTGTATGTTTTCCATTATTATTTTTAAATTAATCACAAATAAATAGAAGTCCAATGTTTCGGAAAAATCACTTAAACTACAAAGTCATGAAAGAACATGATATTTAGATTTAAGTAACACAAAAAATAAAAAATTTAATAAAAATTTAACCAATGTGTTATTTCTAATGACAAAGGAATTCAGGTACAACACATCCGCTTGATGAACTGCAAACAATGAATCTGAAAACAATAGAAAGTACTAATTCAACAAACATTGACACAACTCCAGAATAAATAGGTTATTTACACATAAATATTACTCAAATTACTAACGTTTTTGTGTACAGATTTGAATTAGTATGATACTTATATTACCTTTAATATTAAATATATTTACACTTTTCTCCAAAAGAATATTCAGATTGTGGAGACCCTTCAAACATTTGTGAGTACTACGGATCAACTTTCTGGTATTAAGAAAAAAGTAATAAATATAGCCACAAACATATCCCACACTTTACATTATGTTCCACGGTATGGAAAATTGAGTTACAGCAGCTACCTGCTTGTCCAGAATACCTAAAGACCTTGGTTTTCAATACAACATATACTCATTTCAAAAAATTCCAAGACCACATGCACATTTAGAATTATATTTTTTCAGTCACATCATTGGGTGGAAATGTATACAAATCTATGAACTGTGGAGGGTCTCCACATGTTTTAAGATTAAATGGACAAAACTACCATCGTATTGGATGTTTATGTCCCCGTGATGGACAACCACCAATGTTTGCTCATCTATATGTATATGACCCTGCAAATGAAGCTCACAAAAGAGTACGGGCCATCAGGTGACTACTATATTAACAATTAAATTCTTATTTTTTATGTCTTCTTATTATAACTTATAAACACTATCACATACAGCTTCGACGATAGGATTCAATACTCTGTTATACAATTACGTGGTTTTCAGAAACTACATGAAATGTTCCACGAAATAAATGCTTTATCACGTCAATTCAGAACACCTAGGGATGTTATTGAGATTAATGGAACTAAAAATATAATTTGGTTACTACTTAGAAGATTAGGAAGAGATGAACAAAGATATAAATTAATAACTATATATGAGAGAGTAATTATTATTATTGGAGACATTAAAGATCTAAATCATCAGATCGATGTCATCATTCAAAGTAAATGTGTCAAATTACAACGCATAGATGAGATTTACCCACTATACATGGCTCTACAATATCCATTAGTTTTCACATGAGGAGAGAATGGATATCTCGACAACATATCCTATCGTGTGAAACCATTAAATCAATGTGAAAAACAGAGTAACATAACAATGGGAGAATATTTCTCATTTCAACTTCAATTCCGTTACAATGATTCATCTTTTCTACCTCGTTCTAGGAGGCTACTTCAACCATTTATTGGGGATGCATATACAATAATTTATCCACAAAGCCATTCTTTTATTCTTTTCAATCAAAATTGTTTTTGGGCAGAACTATACAATGGTTTGCAAGATTCTTTCCTTAGAGGTGACTGAGATGGATCTTTATTTGGGAAGAGTATCATTTTACCTTCCACATTTATAGGCGGTCTGAGATATATGATTCAGAATTACCAAGATGCAATGTCAATCTGTAATTGGGTGGGCTATCCGGATCTTTTTTTAACATTTACATTAAATCCCATGTGGCTTGATGTTTCGATATTTGTAAAGTTACACAATCTTCGCCCATCAGACTATCCTCAAATTCTTTCATGAATATAAAATATTACGGTGGGACAAATGATGAATGATTTTCGAGAAGGAAGTTTTGTTAATAAATTCTTGAGCAGGTACGAAGCTTCTTCGAAAATAAAATCTACTATTTTAATGACAGATTCTAATATGAAATTACACATTTCTTCGACATGTTATCTCATCTTTCCTTCGTTTTCAGATGTATTTGTTTGTACTATGGAGTTTTGGAAGAGGGGACTGCCACATGTGCACATTATATTATTTCATAGTCAGGACAACAATGTTTTCACTCCAAATGACATTAAAATTATTATTACGGCCGATATTCCAAATAATGGAACATCCCCAAAACTTCATGAAGTAGTTGCAAATTTTAGGATCCATGGGCCTTGTGGTGATGCAAACCATCACTCACCCTGTATAAAGAATGGAAAATGCTCAAAATATTATCCAAAAAAATTGTTAAACATACCACAATAGATGATGATGGTTATGATGTATATCAGAGAAGGAATTATTGATGCACATTTGTCAAAAATGGAATAGCATTAGACAATCAGTTTTTTGTTCCATACAATCCAGTTCTATTTCTAAAATATAAAAATCATCTGAATATTGAAATTTGAAATCATACATCCTCTATCAAATACATTTTTAAATATATAAGAAAAGGACATGGTCGTTTCACCATGAAACTCTACGACAACAACAAGCATCTGTCTGATAATAGTGTTGACAAAATTGAAATGCACTTCAATAGCCAGTACATCTCACCCTGTAAAGCTTCGTGGAGGATCTTTTCTTATGTCATCCATCTTATATATCCTCTAGCTGAAAGACTATAGTTTCATTTACCTAGAAAAAAAAGAATGACATATACTGATTGTGAAAATTTTGAAGACATCTTAAATAATAGCAACATTTCTAATACCATGTTCACATCTTGGATTGAAGAAAATCTGTTGTACCCAGAAGGTAGAAGTATAACTTATGAAAAATTCCTAACAAGATTTGTCTACCTCTACCATGAAAAAATGGTACCCACGCAAATAGGGATTCAGTATTATAAGACTTTACTATGTGTCTCATTATTTTGGAGAACACCATTACTTTGGGATTCTACTTAAAATGTCAGAGGTGTGACCTGATTCGATTCTATTAGAACAGTGAACAACATTACTCATACTACATTCAGAAAAACTTGTTCCACAATGGGACTATTAGATGATGAAAATGAGTTCATTAAAGCACTAAAATATGTCTCCACTTGGGGAATGGGACACTCATTGCGAATACTATTTAATAAAATGTTTTTCTCGAATACCATTTCCCGACATGACATTGATTCGCTTGAATCCTGAAGGATTCTAACAGATGATATTATATATTCCTAACAAAAAATCTAGCAAATAAAAGGTATAAACAACTTACCATCATTGCCAATACATATCATTGTTAGTATATTTATTTCTAATACTATTTCCCTCTCATGTATATTTGAAAATAATGGATCATCAAAGGAAAATGTTAGGTTTTATTAAAATAGTCAACATTCTCCGCAACAATGGTAAATCTCTACAATGATATCCTCCAATTCCCATTCCAGATTAATATTTAACTCCACAAACTAATCAGTTTATTGAAAAACAGATCAATTACAATATAGAATACCTTATTAATGAGTACTCATCATTTCACAATATGCTTACTTTTGAACAGAAAGAAGTTATCGAGATAATTATTTCTCCATTATTTTCTACTACTGGGGGATTTGTTTCTTCCATGTATTTGGAGGGATGATTAAAACAGTCATCTGGATAGACTTAACATGTTTACTGAGGTCACAATGGAAATTTGTTCTTGTTGTTTCTTCTAGTGGAATAACATCTTTACTCCTACAAGGTGGTAGGAAAACCCATTCAAAATTTTGTACTCTTATTTCTACAAATGATCACTCTGTATGAATTATTCAGCAAGGGGGTGATTTTCCAGAACTGCTACAATCAACAGAATTGATTATCTGGGATGAGGCACCAATGCTTCATAAAAACTATTTTCAATCTCCTGATCGCACATTAAGAGATATACTTTCAGTAATGAATGAAAATTACTTTAATTTTACATTTAGTAGTTTATCGATTGTCCTAATTGGAGATTTCATACAAATACATCCAGTAATCTCTGGTGGTGATAGAAGTGATATTGTATTTTCAAGTATAATGTCATCATATCTATGGCAACACTGTCAGGTATTAACATTGAAACAAAATATGATGTTTCATTCTGCAGTGTAAACTGTATGTTCTGATGAGGTGTGATGCTTTTCACAATGGATTTTGGATATTAGGGAGGGACGTTTTAGTGAGCTCAACGATGGGGATGGGTGTATTCATATCCCATCAATATACCTTCAAAGAACAACTAAATTATCATTGGTAGAATCTGTTGAATTTTCATACCCAGATTTCAACAATAACTATGGATTTGAATCATATCTGAAAGGTCATACTATATTACAACCAACTAGGTACATTGTTCATGAAGTTAATGACTACATGTTAACTCTTAGTACACCAGAAGGAAAATATTACATCAGTTATTATTTTTTTGAAATTATAGTTTTGATACTAATCTGCTTGAGAACATATATAAAACTGACATTTTGAATGCTATCAATGTCTCTGGACTTCCTGTTAACAAAATTTCATTGAAGATCGGAGTTCCAATTATGTTGCTGCGAAATGTAGATTAATCATTGGTGTTATGTAATAGTACTCTTCTTATTGTTATGCACTTGTGTGACCATGTCATCGGAGTTGAAATTTTAACTAGTAGTAATTTTGGGTTTCTGGAATTCATCCCAAGAATTAATATAACACCCAATAATGATAGATGGCCTTTCAAACTACAAGGAAGTCAATATCCTTTGACTTTTTCTTATGAAATGAATATTAATAAGATTCAAGTTCAATCTATATCATATGTTTGTTTATATCATCACAAGCCTGTGTTCTGTCATGGACAACTTTATGTTTCCATATCTATAGTGACGTCACCAAGAGTATTGAAAATTGTTCTTTGATGATAGAGATAATCCAACCAATGATTGTACCCAAAACATGATCTATGAAGAATTTTTTTATAACCATTATTAGGTATCTTGTCATTCAATATGTTTACATTTCATTGCTTTTATCAATTGCACATATATATAAACAGATTACTTATGATGTTGCTTACTATTTTATATATGTACACTAATTGAATTCATATACAAAAAAGTCATGTCATGAAGAATGTGTCTTTGGATAGATATTACTATTTATTCTGATGAAACATTAAAGATACAAGTCTGTGTATTGAATTTGTGTTGTAACTCATCACCCAACTCTAATGTTTCTTCTATCGATGTGATTATCTGTGATGCTATAGTGAGTTTATTGTCTCCAGAAGATACAATTTCTGTACAGTTTTCATAATGTTAATTTTATGTACTTCTATTGCAGAACATTATTTTATGTCACATATATTTATCATATGATTTTTAAATGTTCACTTTGTCAATGAATGATGTAGGAGACCAAAGTTCGGTGTACAATTACTAACCACCGGGTAATCACCATGTACAAAAAAGTACTGTGCGAAGGCATATTCTATATTATACAAACCTTCAAAATTTCTCTTCATCAAGGTAACTACTTAAGGGAAAGACATGATTGGAAATTGTTTTCTACAAAAAAACTTATGTTTGACCAACTGAAGTCCAACTTCAACGGTTTAGCTTTCACTTCACTTATTTTGCTAACATTAATATCTAAGTCATTCTCGAACAACAATAAATAGGTATGTTTCATTAAAACTCTATTTATGGGGAACCCTAATAATTTCAAATGCATCTTTACTACATGCCTTTAATAAATATAATCCACAAAAATAGATCTGACATACTATACTTTTTAATTTCCTCAATTATTGTGTTATTCACACACTATTAAGGGATTCTACTATCATAATGAATATTAGTTTTACCTCAGTTTTTCATGTTACAGAAATTATTAGACATCTATGACAATCATATCCAATACATTCCGTTTGTACTTCCAATCAATATATTCAAATTGTTTTAAAGGATGATAGGTATGCATATTTTACTTTTCACAATAATTAACATGGGATATTGAAATTACCAACATAACTACGATGATTTGTTCTAGAGGCTTGTGATTGAACTGTAGCTTGTGGGGGAAGTTTTCCAACATAATGTATGAGTACATGGAAAAGAACAACGACTCCTCTAAAATAATGATCTTACAGCTGGTTAGGGCAAAGCGATTGAGCTGTATGATATCTAGCTACACATTAATATATCTTGCATACTAGAAATTTTAATGTTGAGTAGGTAAATTGGAGTTATGCATATGATCTTCAACATGTTATATCATATTTCATTAACAACACATTAAATTTTATGTTCTAATCGAGAACTAAAATTTTATCAAACTATATATACCCAGCAGCAAATATATTCCAATAGATGACATTCGTTAATTGTATATGAAATCTATAATTTTTGACCAGGTGAAATTAAATTATTCCTTATTGAAAACTGTAATGTTTGTAAATTAATGTTCTACTCTACTTGATGTTCCAGACATTGACTATTTTATTTACAACTATACACTACTAATCCTGCTTATGCTCTTCAATATGTTCCAACATCTGTTATTATCACCACATCAATAAATGCTTCAAAAATAATTCTAAACTTAGACATCCCAGTAGTTCACAAATTCCGAAGCAGGTAAATTTATAACTTATATTTTTTCCCAGCTATTCATTCTAGAAACACCAACAAAATGATTGACTAATGCATAAAATGTTGACTTCAATGCTTCTTTTTTCATTCCATGGATCTTGAATCATCAGTCATTTGCAATTAGAAACTCCTCCATCAACAATTTAAAACTGATTTCTTACATCATTGCCTTATTGTAGTAACAAAAGAATAATTTATGTTGTAAAAAATATTATAGAGGTAAGTACAATATCCTGATTTTTTTATGTTAATATGTCATCTACAATACTATTACATGTAAGACCTATTTTCATGAATATATTAATATGAAATACTGTCTCGCAACCGGAAAAGTGTTTGATTTCTTCTAGAATAGTTAAAATTCAAAGCACTCATAACTGGTATTTTGAATCATGCAATGCTTGCATGAAAAAAGGTCAAACTGCGGATGGGAATATTTGGTGCTAGAATTGTAAAAAACAACCATGCATCACTACTCCAAGGTATTAATTCAATGTGTTACTTATTTGATAAATATTACTTGGGTATATTCTTACTATGCTAATTTAATTGTATTGATACAACCTCAGGACCTCTTACGAATATAAATACAACAGTTTTAGAGTTCAACTACTGGTGACAGATGATAAAGACTAATTGTCTCTTGTTCTCTTCGACAAGCATGTCATGCAATTCATAAACAAAACAACATCTAAACTGATAGATCCTCTGATTCATGTAATATTATTGAACAATATTATCTTTTTCATGTATTTGATGTTATTTTTTTACTCATAGTTCTATTTCATTACATAATAGGACCAGGATGAGTATGGATTTCCCCCAGACCTAAATGCTTAAAAAACCATATTGTTTGCAGTAAATGTTACAAATTACAACATTCAGAATCAAAAAAGTTCTTCAGAACTGAACACTTACATATTTCTCTTCATCACTGATAATGAAAATTATACCACCAACTATCATGAATGTTTTTCAGAAAGTCACGTATATAGAGTAATTCCTCCCCAAAATATTACATCCCAGCCTTACAAATTTCATATTACAACATTCTCATTAATGTTACTACGAATTATTGTTTTATTATTCCTTACTTAGAATTTAGTTTAGTATTAAACCAGTCACCACATACCTATAAAATTCGTTTTAGCCATCTGTTTTAAGAACATCACTATGTTTCATCTTCAATAGTCATCTGCAATAGTGATGCTGGATTCGATACAACAAGTACAATTTTATGTTCAACTCAGGTATGGATTCTCTTTCATCATTTTATATTACTGTCAGTGTGTACATATTGTAAAAAATACTCATTTTCCCTTCATTTTGTTTTATCTTTAAATTTTATTACAAATTCACTACAAATGTTTTTATGATATAACAACTATTAGATATTATATTGTTGCTTCATTGGTGTGTCTTATAAGTAAAAACTGATACTATTTGTTATAATGATATGTTCATGTAGAAAAAAACTACTGACTGACTTTGATGATGAAGATGCGGTCAAGGGGAAGAATCATTGTCTATAGGCTCCACCCCAACTAATGCCAATGAAGATCATCTACATATAATGGATAACAGAAAAAAATCTGACAAACTAGACAGACTATTTTCCATGCATTTCCAAGGTAATGAAGGCCTGTTGGAAAATCCAAAAATTTCAACATTCCCATTTCATATTAGAAAATATACACATTTTGTGTGATGTCTGCTCATTTTGTTAAGGTTGCGTCTGGGAAGGAGGTGTGATTTAAGAACCTTGCTCTATTAGTTTTTTTAAGCATAAATTTGAGGTTTACAAAAGTCGATGTTATTTAATTAATTTAATTATGTTATGTTTGTCTACTTCCAATAGCCTTGCTCTGTGATGTAGCAGAATGTTTACAGTCCTAGGTTTCCTTTTTTTCTTAATTAAATAACATTATAAATACACGAAGATGCATATTTTCAGCTACAAAAACATTATAATGCGACATATCCATGCAGGTTTGGGTTTGAAAATCAGCATATTGTGACCTTTATGGATGTCATCTATTGTTTTTTCATAATATTATGTGACTTTTTCCCATAGTAAAGTATAATTACCTATTTCTAGGAGAAATATAAATGTCTACCAACTTGTTGAAGTTCTTCTGCTCTGCATCGACAGATCATGGCAGTACTGATAGTCTATTTAATTTTTCATATTCATATAACATTTCTATGAATAGAACTGTAGATTTTCTCTATATAAATTCTGATATATGTTTCTAAACAGTGGATCGTGTACTCTATTTTAGATGTTGACGTAGTTTTTATTTTCACCAGTGGATAATTTTTTATGTTTATCAGTAAATTCTTTTTATGATATGTCTTAATGAACATCATATTGGATTTAATCAAGTTGAAGTTAAATAGGAACTATAATCAACACTCAATAGAATCAAGATGTGGTGGTTTCTACTCTGAATACCACACCAAATAATGGACTAGGGTTAACCTGCTAGAACTATCCATGTGTTAACATGTTATGATCATTTCAGATTTGATCATGATTAGATGAAAATTGAAGCCTTCATGAGCTCAAAGATGGTGATTTTGGTAATTTACATTTTCTTGACAGCGCTAAGAATTGTATTTATCAACATATTTCAATATTTCACCATCGTTTTAGATAAAAATACATGTATAGAAATACTTTCTGAAGGATCATATGAATGTGACAAGTGAACATGTACAACCTCCTCAGCCAAAAGAGGAAATTTGGCCATCCATTCCCCCAAAATTCATCTAAAAATGGTTAGCATTGCATAATTTCCCAACTCAATGCTTTTCAATGACACATACTATCTTCTAATCTTTCATTCAACTTTCCTATAGTCTATGCTCTTTCAAAAGGAATGTATTTTTTTCCATCACCATCCGCTAGAATGGAAACATGAGTTAAGATCTGAGACTATATTCAATTTTAGTGCTGGGGAACTGTTGTGCTGCATTACCTTTCTGTCCTTATAATGCACCACCATCAAGAGCTATGCATGTTGAGATATTTTGATTTCAATTAAATTTCCATCACCAGTATGGCTTACCTTTTTTTGGTATCAATTCTCCTTAAGTATCTATTATATGTTTTCAGATTATAAAGTTCCAACCCATCCTGTGAAGAATTATTATGCCAAAAGTCTATGTGAAAAATAAAAATCATTACCATGTGGTGAATCAAATGATTATGATAATTCTGTTCAACTGATAATATGTTATTTTTATGTTGTATTTTAACTCTGCCCACATAAATTCTTTGTATTTATATTCTTTTGATTTTTTTTGATTCATGGTTCAAGTGTCTATAACTTGATTATTGAACGAGGTTGCATTTGATCCCTTAAGTTCACTGAACTGGATGGATTGGGTGTCAAAAACATGAATCATTGAATGGGTTTTCATTTGGGCCCTAAAACATCTTCCTGTGAGATCATAATATTGTTTATGATTTCATGTATAAAAAGGTCCATTAGAATTTTCTTTTCTTCATGATTCAGTGGGTATGATTCTGTAATTTGTTTTATGATGTTTTGAACCCAAAAATTCGTGTCCCTTTTATTTCATTTATTTCAATTAGTTATTTTAGAAAATATCAAACAAATACATAAATTTTTATTAGCTATAGAAATTACTCAAGTTGCCATTCAATAATTTTAGAAAATTGACCTCGACAAATGACCCCGACATGAGTGAATCAATTTGAAGGTGCTGTATTATTTTATAAATTTTCAATTTTTGATTCAGACATGTAACCTCATGAGGATATATCAAACGAAGACATACATTTTCATTGGCTCCAAAACTGACTCAAGCTACCAACTCTGATACTAATAGCTTTTGTTTATTCTATTAAGTAGATGTTGAAGTGTTGCTACATTGCAGCCGATATAGCCTTGGGATTATGGCAACAAATAGAGGCTTCATCATTGGAGACGTGTTATTGCAGGTACTTTCTTTCTGTATGTGACAAAGGAAGAAAACAAAGTAAAAAATTTCTTTCTACACTGAAATTAACATGTATGGATCTTTTTTTACCATCATATTTATTAAAATTTATTCAATTTATTCAAACCCATGAAATTAACAAGAATGTTGTGTTTAGCTCTACCTATGATTCCTATAGGTTTTCAAATTCTAGCAACATCAATTTGTTAGAGAAACTAATGATGAAATCTTTTGCAAGTTACATAATCATCTTGGAAATCGTAACCTTTTATTCAAATGTGACATGGACAACAACATGTAACCCCACATGGCTCCCATAAATTAATCATACAGGTCATTGCAGCGAGTTGATTTGCCCATCTACTAATTAGTGTATTTTCCAAGTGCCACACCGGTTGACACTGGTCGCATCTGACTGTCTTCAATCCCTTACATGCAGGACTAGCTGCCTTTTGTTTCCTATGAATGTCTCCAGTAGATAAATAGGTTAGTGTTTGTTCTCGGCATCACTCACTGTAAAAAACATATATGGCACAAATGTACCCTTTCTCATGTTCTACTATTTTCCTTTTATAGGGATTTTATACAGGGGATACAGATTATTGGGATTTTTTTGGTTCCTATTTGATTCTACAAGGATGTTCTAGCATCAATGTAATGTTTTCTTCACATTTTGACTATTTCCCCTTATCCATACAACTCTATGTTCTGCAGTAACTTCATAATGTAGAATTTATGGGGTATTTATAGTCTATGTCAGGCGGCCATAGATGTGGGTGAATACAAGATTTTTCATTATGTATTAAAAAAGAGAACATCTCATGAAAATCTCATGTTTTGGGAATATTTACATAAGTCCTATGATTATTCATATTGAATTATTTAGACTATTAAAACTGTGGAAAATTATTAATTTTCATCCTTCATCATATAAATGTGTTTAATTATACAATAATTATAAGAATGGATAATTATTTTTTCACTATATTAGTTCAGTAGTGCATATTTTTCATCTTTTTTCAAGGAATATAAAAGCATTAAATCCATTGTGTGAGTGGTGTTTTTTGTCATAATAGTCCATATGTATGAAAATCCAATTGGACTATTTTTGTATTCTTTTAGAAATAGACACACACACATATATATATAGATATTCAAATAATGTTAAATTTTCTTATGGGATTAAATCAAGGGTGCAGTATAATATTTTCATCATAAAGTGAACATTATTTATGATGACAATAGGTTAAAAATATGAACTCCCAACTATATTATCTTTCAAAGAAACTACACCGAATGAAATCTGGATTCTCACTAATCCTCAACCCAACATATTCCGAAGGCCATAAACTCCCTTCAAAATACATAAACTTTTATGCTCTCTCTAAAATGTCATTTACCATTTATCACACTCTATCAAATTTCCTCCATCTAAACCTTCACCTCCACCCTCTGTTTCATCTATGTCTCTTATCTCTAACTCTACCATTCCATTGTGTTCCATATCCATCACAATTACTTTTCACTTTATTTCCTCATGCCATGGGCACCCCCATTTAATTCATTATCATAATTTTATTCTAAACATTATATTGAGTACAACGACATTAAATTTTTTTTAATGACGCAGAACCAGAAGATTAGAAATAAAATTGAATAGTCTCGTACATTTGCACGGGCGGAGTACTAGTTTCCACATAAAACTAAATCCATAACATAGATTTTGTGTTTCTTCCCACAAAAAATAAAAATAAGTAGATATTTCAATTAAAATAAATCATCCCCTCACATATGATTTTATATTGGTCATTCACTTTCACTCCTACTGTAGGATTAATATTGAAAACTACAATGTAATCTTCATACATAACTTTTTCTTCATGGATTTTTCTATGATATAAATTTAAAATAAAAATATTAGCTAAAATAAATTTGGTTTTAATGAAAATTTTTCTTTTAAAATAAAAAAATAATTTCCATAATTATATCAAAAATTTAACTCAAGGACTTATGTATTCAATAAAAAAACTCAAAAATATGGTTAAATCAAGAAATATTGGGTTATCTAATAAAGTGAGTTTAATTTTATCAATACTTAAAAATTATATACTCGTTACTCATTGTATTGTAGAATTGATGTTCTAAAAAATGATTTAAGGAATGGTATATATAATTTGAAGGTATATTCTAAAATTTTCAATCCTTTAATTTCCAAATGGAATTGATTTTTGTTTTTATTTAAATTTAGTATGATGGTTTAAATTATTTTAATCATTGAAATGGGTTTATAAAATTAAAAATACATAGAACATATGGTCACACGATTCAAGAAACACCCAAAATAAATATTAAAATAAGACAAAATTGAAACATAAATAAAAAATAGTTAAAAAATAGAATTTAATTATATAATAAACTAATAAAAATATTATGCAAATCACTATGCTTCTTTATAGAAATATATTTTAAATAATTTCTATATTGTGGTTATAGTTTTACCTCTATAAAAACACATTTTCAACTCCACAAAATGATAAAATTTGTCTCCATTAAAATAAATATTTAAAATTTCCATGATTCATTACTAAAATCATTTATAAATCACCTATAAAAACAATCTTGTTAACAAAAATATCTATCATATATCATTTTAATAGTTCATAAATTTGATGAAATGAAAACAATATTGGACTGCTTATTTGATGATAAATATTTAGACCCAACATGTTTAAGAAAAATTTCTTTATCTATCACAAAATAAATGTTCACTTAATTCGGATCAAGATTTTTGACAAATTATGATGTATGTAATATAGAATGATTACTTATATAGATTTAAAAATATGATACATAAATATTAAATTTATAAATAAAAACATCCAAACACCTTTTGAAGAATTCATATAAAAATCTTATCATACCTAATTGATTTTTTACTATGCAATTACAAAAACTATGGTAAATTCAACTCCAATATCCGTTATCACACTTGTACACAGTAGTTCTGTGTTAAGCCTCCAAAAAAACCTATAACCTATAACTACTATGTAATAATCCAATCTATCAATCTCTTCATATATCCTTCATATTTAATCCATTATGGATGGAATTTTCTTTAAGACATCAATTGCTCATAGGAAACTCTCATACATGTGTTCCATCTCATCCATGACCATATCCATGTGGGTGAAACATCAAAAAATTCTTTATGTTAATGTTTTGTAATAAATTCTTTCTTTTTCACAGGGTATTCTAATATTTGATTTTAAATCATTTAATATATATTAATTCATTATATCCTTTTGTAATTAATCCTTTAATATTAATTGAAGTGTATTTGAATAGAAATAATTCTCATAAAATTCATTGTGTGGATATCATTATAATTTTTAGAAAATTATATATTTCATTAATTTCCTTAAAAATATGAATTAGAATGTAATGAAAATTCATATACAACTGAATATGAATGACATAATTTCCAACTAAAAGTCATATTAATTAGTTTTTGGAAAATAAATTCATAAAAAAACATAAGATATTGATTTTAAAATAATTTTCTTATGGAGTGTTCAATACATAAATTTCTTGTGAAATTTTCATTAATATCAAATGGTTTCATTAAAATAAAAGTTCATAGGATTCTGGAAAAATATTTTCATTATATATTTATGTCATTCAATCATGTCTTCAAATTTTAAAGACTCATATAATCTATATATTTAGATCCAATCAAAGTAAAATATTATCCCAGTTTATTATATTGGATGATTAAGTTCCAACACAGGAATGAAATCATATGTTATTAATGAAATTCCTACAATTCTTAAAAACAAAGAAACTATACATTAGTATGAATTAATAATTAATCTAATATCATGAAAGTAAAAAAATGATGAAATTACAATAATTATTTCAAAATGGTGGCGAGTAATTCAATAAAATTGAATAAGAAATTAATATAAATTCAAATTACATCAATATACACACACAAAAAACCCTGTAAAACATGATTCATAACAAGGATTATTTGATTAGGTATCTATTGAGGATATAACTCTTATGTTAAAAACTTATTAAATCATGTCTATCTGACACCCCCAACTATCAGCCTTGGCGTATTAACATTTAGTCACCAAATTTACCAATATACACTATAACTAGGTCCCTAATATGGCTATATAGAATACATAAAGGTAGTTCCCAATCCCCAATAATTTCAAACATATTATATAGAATAAAATTGACTAACTTGGAATAATTTTTCCAAATAATAATACATCTTTAAATTAATCTCTATATGACATTTATCATGACCATTCCATTCCTTATAGGAGATACCCACATGTATGAAACAATTACAAAACGAAAATTTAACCAATAAAATCTCATGATCATAAACATCTTATTGAAAAATAAACTAAAACCAATATAAATCCAAATACCAATACAATCTAAATAAAAGATTGAGTCTAAAAAATATTATACAAAAAATAAATAGAAGCCAAAATTGAAGTATTCATATTATCAAAATCTAAAAATAGGGATCTCCAACCAACTCACTCGATTTTAAATTTAATCTAAATCATTTCATGGAACCATAAAAATACACACTCCAGAATTATATATCACGAAAAATATTAATGTGAAATCATCATAAAACTATATTAAGAATGGAATGATCAAATCATCACATGTAGTTATCCACCCCACAGACCATGAATATCATTTAAAAATAAAATTATTTTATTCTGCATTGAAATAATCTCAAAAATTATTAATCATATTTCCTTTCAAGATGATAAAAATAAAAATTCTATTGAGAAATCAAAATTAAATTCATATCCTACCATTTTCCTAATTATATTATTATTTTTAAATACTATTTTAAATAGGATAAAATTATTATTGATAATCTAAAACAATTCCATAAATCTTTTTTTAAAATTATTATATAATTATTGAAAAAAAATTCTTCTAGTATTTACGATGGAATTATATTATAGAGGCATAATAATACCAAAACAACTTATATGAAGACTAATCTCATATATTACGGTAACATAGGACCACTAGGGATTTCCTAGATCAACTAAAATTTATTAACTATATAGTAACACTGACTCCATCAATCAATAAACTATCCCAACTCCTTGTTTTACCATGCAAGGCCTAACAAAGGGAAAACTCTTACTGGTGAACAACACTGACCCTAGAGACTCTAGACAGGGAAATACATATACAGTATTTAATCAATTGTTCCTTGGCCTCCCACAAAAAAACCCACATCTAATCATGATAATAAAAAGGAAAGCATCCAAAACATATTTGAATATAATATTAATATATTAATTTGAAAAAAAATTATCCACACAATCGAATACCATTTAAATAATGACCCCTTCACCATAAAAATTAAATTAAAATAGTATACACTTCCATGTATAAAGAAAATATAACATGTTATAATCACATTTTCATTTTTTATACACATTATATTATTCGATTTAGAATGTTTCAAGGGAATCACATTTAATAAACCATGTAACAGGGATCCAAAATTGCCATAAGAATTTATTTAGAATGATAACATACTTAAATAACATTTTAAAATCAAACAGTGTAATTATAAAAAGTCCCAATCAATGTAATGTAGATCAATACAATTTTTATGAAAAACCCACTTATCATTGGAAAACCCCATTATAGTAACATGAAAATAAACTAAAACAAAATCATAAATATACTCATTCCATTTAAATCATATAATGAAAAAAAATCTTCAATCTAAGGGTGTGACTTTTATTTCAAGAATAAATTTATGTGTTAAAACAAAATAATATATTTATATCTGTCTAATCAAATTCAATGAAAAACTTATTTACATTAGATAATTTTCTATTTATATATGATGTCACCTATTAATAATTCCATACATGAATTAAAACAACTATTGATCAGGATTTTATTTTGAAAAGATAAATGATAGAACAAACTAACTTAAATATGTTCCTTATACTAATATTTATATTGATCTAACACAATGTGGTCATATAATCTCAAATATTTTAGAGAATCATTAAGGCTAAAAAAATACATATCAATTAAAATATAAGGGAATTTTAGGATCTTGTGAACATTCTAGTTAAATGGTAGAAGTTGGTTGGATAGGACTAAGATTTAGAAGGGGCTAGGTGGATACAGTCAGGAATAATCCTAATGGGGTTACATTTGAAACACCCTATTACGTCCTCTAATCGGATATGGGTAGTGGGTACTTCCGAGTAGGCATGTCACTATTATGGGAGGCCTTAGCCTAATGTACATATACACACACAGACACACACGCTCACATATTCAATATCCTCCAATGTTGAAATGTAAATAACCTGATAAACCATGTTTTCATATATATAATTCCCATACATAGAGTATAATAATAGAAAATTGAGTGTAAAAAAGGAAAAATTCAATCCCAGCACAATGATTTTGAAACAAATTCAATCTAAATGTAAATATGGATAAAACTTTTAGGATACCAGAAGAACACAACTCGTTCTTCCTGGTCATACTAAGAACTACATGGTCATTGTACCCCTTGGACTCTATCAAATTTTTTTATCACATGCACAATACAATACAGTTGTGGTAAATGATCTTGTTGGGATGAGTATAAATATTCATTGTAGGACACCATGAAACCAAAAATCATATAAAAAATGATAACAGATAGATATATATTGATATATTTATAAAATCAATTTATAAGAATATACTAATATTCTCAATAAAGTCACATATCCTTATTGAAGAGTCACAATTGTAATCCCAACATAGGATTCCATCTCGAAGGATTTATATAGAAAAAACTTGGGGGAACATAGTATGTTAGTATGAAATCACTAATTACATCCATCTAAGATGTTGGGCTCCTTGTGTCTCTTCATAGAATGGATTTTCTAGAAGTAAAATACACAGATGACGACCACTACCAATTCCAAGGGGTATACCAAAAAAAATATTAATTAAACCACAATGTCGAGGATTATCACTCATGTAGTGTTGGTCACATAAATAATATGAACTCTTACTAGGGCATAAAGATGATATGAGGATCTCACTCTTGGAATCAGGGAAGGATTCTAGAAACACTATCGAAAAAATAGAATTGAAGGTACCACTATCCTGTGAGTCATATGAAATTCCACACTACCCCAAATTGAAATGGATGTAGAGAATGTAAGAATAATAAATGTGTCCAATATACAGATGGTAAGGGCTCCATGACCTCTCTAATGGGGTAAATGATGTGCACTATGAGTTCACATAGTGTTTCATTGGAATGAGGTCATACCCATGTAAAAATCGCAATCCCATGCCCATATAAAAATGTGTGGTGTTCCTATACTTGTGTACATAAGGCCTTGTGTGTGTGGGAGTACATGGAATACCCATTAACATGTAATATATCATTTTTATGAGTACCCTATTAGGTAAACTCAATGACACCAGGGACAAAACCCCATGCCATTTGATATGGTTTAAGCACTGTGTGATCCATATCATGACACCAAACCCTACCGATCACACCAAGGGTCTCATATTACACATAATATTATATTACACATAGTGTGGATCAAGATTATCCATATTCCAAATATTCTTCCTCCCATGGATTTTTCTTCTATTCCAGCACCAAATCTTCTAGAATCTCCACCGATCACCCCCTTGGCAAATAAATCCATGTTAACTGAGGATGATCATGACCATAGAAATGATTTTTAATGGAAATTTTTTTTCTCTGAGTCATTATAAACTCCCTACGTCACCATGATTCCTTGAACAGTGGGATATTCTGCCTGTTCCATTCTCGATTTGCTAATCTCTACAACCATCACATGATTCCCACATCGTACCAAGGATTAATCTATGATATCTAACCATTTTAATATCATATAGGTTCACAACATTTAATTATACGGCATCCCTTCTAACTACTAGCCAAATTAATAGAAATGATGAACACAACAATTGGGGAAATAATGGCACAACCACAAACTAGAAGAACAAACCACATATAATGCTCATGTATCCCAAAATTAGTTACCATTATAATGATAATCATCAAAATAAATAAAATAATGAAAATTAAAACTTCCCAATTCATTGATAAAAACACATCCCATAGTATACATGGTTTGGGAATCAATACATTAGTAAATTGATTCATGATTTCTGTAGGAATCATAAATGGTGAAGTTATCCAAACAAAAAACATCCCTACCTAAATTTTAATGGATTTTTTATTAAAAAATAAGATGTTTCATTTTCATCCATGATATCACAGAATATATTTTTCCATCCATCAATGATCCATGATCCGATGAATGTCTGTTTGAGTGATATCCTCCAATTCTCTCACTCCAATGGCTATATTGAAATAAATATAAACTAAGAAATCCATTAAAACAACATATATATATATATATATATATAATTCGGTCTTTTTATAAACATATTAAATTAAAAAAATTATTTATTCATTTTTTTAATTTCACACTGGGAATGATGTTGATAATCATTTGATACACCAAAATATTTTATGGAATTTATGGTGTCAAACTAATACACTAAACTCAATGTTATCCTAACATTTATAACCATACTGGCTATTTTAATGTCATAATTATTTTTTTGGAAAACTACATGTGTGTGATATTAAATATATCATATATATTTCAAAACAGTTTTTCGAGAACATCAATCCTCTGAACCACACACCATATCATTTATTATTTTTAAATTTAATCTATAACATATTAACAAATAATTCATTGAAAACAATTGCAATTTCATTCATCCCAACATGGAGATTTACTGGGTGATAACCCCAAATGTGGGTTTATAGAAAATATATGGTTACTGAGCAAGCATCTTATCCTCTCCCAACCAAGTTACCTCCAAAATATTCTTTTTCCCCCCAAACACATAATAAAAAAATTTCTCACCAATGTAGGCTCTTCTACAACTAATTAGTTATCAAATCTGTGTACTCATCAAAGGGATATCCAACATCGATGTCCATCACTCCTCGGTCGATAATTTGTTAATGTGTATGCACATACCTCTTTATCTTCGACCCATGGTATACTTCATTTTTTTGGGAAATCTAGGGATGTAGATATAAGACGTATAACAAAATCATAAAAATATAAAATATAATGAAGGGGAATTAATCTCAGAGATAAAATTCCACACCATCCAAACCTTTGTAATCAACATTTAGGTGAAACTTGTAGGAACACACGGTCTCCCTCATTAAACTCCAAATTCCACTTTCATTAGTCATAATAATAATTATGAACTATTGGTGTTGTCTTGTGACGGTCGAAGAAAATTTGGACCATCATATTAGTACCACAAAAAAAGGGTCAATGTTTGAAGAGATTCCAAGGTCAGTCCCTCAATGTGATAATCTACATGGTACCTAGAAGAGGGAATAAAATGGTTCCATATAGATGGTGGAATGGTAGAATGTACTATATATAAATTCCACCAATTGTAGATGATCCTCCAAAATAAGGCCAAATTCAATAATTAAATCACACTGTATGTCCTAAAGATCCCGAATGGCCTCTCATTCCTCCCATCATGAAGGAAGTTAAAGGATGTGCTCAAAAAATGTTGGGTCAAAAAAGACTCCTGAAATCCATGACAAAAGTCATGCAAGAATGAAATTTCATGGCCTTAATCATTAATGAGGGAAAATACATGGGATATAACTTTCATCATCATTTAGAAGAATCCTAATTTTTCTACTATGCACTAATCTGATTAGCTAGTAAGTGGTCTAGCATAGTGAATAACTTTTTGATCACCTAGATAGATTTATGTCTATTGCACATACATGTTAACACCTTCATGAAGTCCATGTATATACCATCCCAATAACACTTTGGTACCCCACGAGATTGAGCTAAACCCATAGGAACATGGTTCTCAGCCATCAGTTACTATAATGTATGTCATTAAGATACAAAATATGTAACTCCCTTCTTTATCACTTATAACATAAAACAGACATTAAGGGCCATAATACATCTCATCAACATATGTATTTAATGAAAAAATGGGATGTATGAAACACTCTTATATACTCTTCTGGATACCACAATACCACTTTCATGCATCCCCTCACAAAACTACATGATCCCATACTTCAGAAATGTATTTAAGAGAATTTTTAGTTTATATCATAGAATAGGGTCTCATAATCAGTAACTCCAATACATTACTCCCTAGTTCGCTACAAAAGTGGAGGGGTAACAACCATTTATAAGAGGTAACATAGTCCATATCCATCTATAAAGGGTAACTAAAATGATTCCAAATACTCCTTTTCATCACTATGTAACAAAAAACAAGATCCCCTACTATGACAGTCTACTACATCATTACCCTTCCTATGGGAATAGACATTCTCAATGTATTTATCTTTCATAAACTATAGTAATTTACTCTCTCAAGATGTTATCCTTCTATTATAATAATTTCATGAGGCTCTAGTGTTAATAATAGATGATGAATTACTCAAACATCAGTTAGTGTATCCACATATTTTATGTGAATCCTACATCTACTAACACAAAATCATTGGTAGTTTAGTTCTTCTCATGTTTTTCAATTTTTGCGAGTAATGGGAAATATCATCCTTTATATACATTAGAACTAAACCAGACTAGTTACTGATGCAACATAGAATACTATGTAATTGATATTATCCCATTTAAATCTCATTATGGGAGTTCTTGGCCCTTATCTTGGGTTTCTCCCTTGGATAAATTTCAGAATCAAATCCTTAGGGTGTCCCCCTTAATCGATTTGGTTAGACTCCTTAAGGTAATTTATTTGTTTTTTCTTTGTTTTGTATTTTGTTTTTTCTCTTTTGTTCATTGTGTTTCCTCTCCTAGGTTTATCTTTATAATTTTATAGTGTTTCCCCCCTTTGATTCCCCCTTTTCCCACTTTCTATAGTGATTTGTAGATTTTCCATTCTTCTCCTTGCCTCTGGTTCTCACATGTTCCCGTAGAACTAGTTAAATCATTATCTCTTCCCTCATGTGTCTTGAGTTTCTTGCTTCCTCCTCCTCTGCCAAATCTGCTTTTATTGACATACTAAAACATCATCATGGACTAATATGATGGTGAGATAGACAATTTGAGATGGTGATAGAGGAATGATGGTATGGATTATTTTCTACTCGGGTATTGGTTTGGCATTGTTTATTTTCGCATCATCTATTTGATTTATAGGCCTTTTATATTCCTCAGATGTTCTCCCTTGATAGTTATGTGGTTTTTGAAGGACTATATTGGCAAGAGTTTGGTCTTAAATCCTCATCAAATATGATGGTATTTATTTTGAATGATATGTTGGTTGGTGTTTATGGATTCAATGGTGTTGTTTTTGGTTCATGGATGAATGGACGATGATGGTAAAGTGGTGATGTTTTTCTTTGGTTCAATGGTCTTAAATGGAATTTGGTGGTTCTATATCCCTTTCACTTCATCATATCCCTATATTGTTCTCTGATCTAGATCCAGAATCTGTCATTCTCTTTGAGGTTAAGATGTGTGGTGTTATTCAACGGTTATTATGATGTAATTATTAATGGGAATAGACAAGGAGTGGACGGTGATGATAAATCTACCATCAATGACATGGATGTGATATACTCCGGTGAGATGATGAAGGTAGATGGAATTGATGAATGATTATGGAGATGTAATGATGTTGGTGAGGTGTTTGAGGTTTGGTTTCTTGGGTTGTAGAACATCACATGTTATGTAATCTGTTTGAAAGATTTTTTGAATTTAAATTTTTATATAGAAAATATTAATTTAGGGTTCATTAATTCAGTTGTTGGTGTTGATGTTTAATTTTTTGGATGTATTAAATCTAGTAGGATTTGGTTATGGTTCGCACTCACCCCTTAAAATTGTTATTTGAAAATTCAACAAATAGGGATTTTGTCGGAGTGTTCATTAATATCTATCTGATCTCCGAAAAAGAATGTTAGAACCACTATATCCACATGATTGTGTACCAATTACGGGTCATATTTTATCAAGGGAAATGTTATCCAAGATAAATCATGTGTGAATAGCATATAGGTCCCTTCATACCTAAACAACATGCACCACAATCCTATTCTTGGTAGGCCCACAGTATAACACTACCCATAATATTTCTGGGTCCGCTTCCACATTTTCTACTAAGATAACATGTCTATGAATGTAGGCATCAAATGTCATGAATTATTACTTTGAGAGATTAATGTAAAGATGGTTCTCTCCAAGTAAGTCTAGAAGCATCCTCATGTTCTTCAATTCTCCTCCACAGACCACTTGTGCACAAAGATAACATCGATTTAGAATACCAAGATCCAAACTATTAATGGATGAATGATATTATTCATGAGTCCCATGAAATTGATTTTGGTGTCCGTCATGAAAAACTAAATCACTATGTATTCAGAGTGACATAGAGACATTAGAATATTTTATTAAATATATCCCCATTATTTACTTTTAGTTATTGATATATTGATCACAACTCAGTATCCAAGAACGATAATTTTTTTCACAGATCCTTAGAAATATATATATATTCTTGTTCACCGATTTTATGTGTTATTATTCCACATAAACCAAAAATATTTTTTCTACCTTTTTAGTGAACCATAATGTGGTTTCACATGGTGAAACAACATGTTTAACAAAGACATTTTTATTAATGTCCTCTTTCTATGTCCTTTTATCATGAAGAATTATAGGATCCATGTAATATTTTGGTGTAGAAATCAATGTCATTCGAAGGTTAAAATAAATATAGAATTAAATCTTAGTGTGGTGAGGTATTCCTGGAATATCCTCTAACAATACATAAACATGCTCTTCAAATACTGTTGGGAACCGAAATATCATAACATCCACTAATCAAAGGATCATGTAATACCATCAGTGTGTAATTAGATACACCCTACTACACATGATTCCATCCAACACTACATGGGTATCATTTTCACCCACAATGGAAAACTGTGTACCATCATTGTGGACACAACACATCATTCAAATGGATAATTCATTCTTGATGATATGAAGATATTCAGTCCATTCATGAAATTATGTTGTAAGGCCCCATAACTGCTATAAAGATAACACAATATAATCTATACCCTACTAGTGTTCGGTCACACTGTTAGCACAATGGTGTGATTGGTGGGTGATCTCTAATAGGGTTCTCCATTTGTAAGGGTTAAACCACGGGCTCATCTAGAATATCTAGTTTTTTACTAGATTTGTGGAAATAATGAAATTGATTGAGACTATGACTATTAGTTGTGTAGTTCATTTTAAAATTACATTGATTATACCTCAAATTATCCCTATATCCTCTAGATAATAAGCCTCAGATGCCTATAACTTCCCATTCCCTAGTCATCGAGCATCCTAAGGCTAGGATGGACCACCAAAGGGTGGTGTTTTTATCAAGTCAAAATGTCAACAACTTCAACCTACTATACTTGATCATATATTATTTGCAAACTATGGAGACCTATTTTTTTATTCAACATCTTCTGTCTCAGTGTCCCGTACACATTATCTCTTTTATATGTACAATGGGTCTGCCAATATCATGAATTATGTCCCTGAATCTCACATGAGTAGCACAACCTTTACCTAGGATTAATTGAACATTCCTAAAATACATGAACAATATTCCATATGTCTTGGGACCTCCTCCTCAATCATCTAGCACATCACGGTCCCTGGGACTGATTTGGACATCCTTCAACATATTCTCTACTCTAGTATTCTCAATTACATTAACCACTTTATGTGTCTACTCATATAGGAGAAATCTATCCAAACATTCTCACCCAGTTACCCAAACATAGTTAGGAATGTGTATTTATATTAAACTAGTTCATATGACCTTACACATTCATTTCATGAAGGTCTGATCCTAAAAAACAATTAATGGACTATATCCATTGAGTTTCAAGAGAGGGTGGTTAACATCATTGAATAATCATCTACTATCATGATTCCATTAATAATTTATAGAATAATATGGATATAAACATACCCCATCATATATATAGAGAAAAACTATCTGAAATTTACTTTTATCACTAATAATGCTAGAGCCAAGTCGTTGTAAAACATGGATATTAAACCCATTCATAATCTATTAAAACCATAGGTCATTCATGCTAGAGGATCGACCGTATTATCTTATAGTGTGCTGACATGACATAAAACTAATTTCCCCACCTCATGCTATACCTCATACTTCAATGGGATGAGCCTATATTGTAACCTGAGGTGTCACTGCCAAAATCTATTTTTTTTTCATTTTATGAATAAATAACCACTTTTTGGAAATGTGGGAACCTTACAACTTCCACTATGCCAAAAACATACAAAACACACTAAACCATCCAAAATACACAATACACCATACAAAAAACAGGAGGCGCCAAACCAAAGTGCATATCACGCACACACAAATTCAAAAAATTTTAAACCAGCACACGTCAACATCATCATGGACTGTGAGACCCTCGAGCAGCACACCCTACACACAGGTCACCATCATGATCATCCCAAACCCTCTCGTCGATAAAGACCCGAGCAACATCGATGAAATAACTTAAAGGACACACAAACCACTGGGAACACGTTCACCAGAAACTATTGAGAAACAAACCATCCACGAAATACCCCTTCCATATAGGATCACCAATAGTGAGAAGCGAAAAAAAATGAAACTGATTGCGAGGTTGGAGACCAGATTCAAAAAATCCAGACCAAAATGAACAAAAATCCAGGTTTCTCCTAATGAAATTCCCTCCATATCTCTAATACCACTATCCCAAAGCCTCACCTATAACCAACACACCGGGAAAACCTGGATTGGTGAGAAGGAACAGAAGGCCAGAGAAGAGTTTAGAGAGGTCAGAGCTAACCAGGGAGAAGCGACCTTCGGCTAAATCACAAAACAAATTCTTCGGAACCATCATCAGAAAGGTAGAGACCATCAGGCCATTAGAAAAACACCAGAAAATTGAAGAAACACCAATAAATCCAATGCACCAATGGAAAGAATCCACAAAAATGAAAAACCAAACCTCGAACAGACCAGATGATTTAACCGGCGACCCAATCAAAGGACGACACCAGCCGCAATGAACCCCCAAATCGAAAAAGCAACCACTGCAAACCCAAACCACTGGAGATTCTCTGTGAAAAAATAGAATGGGGTTTTATCACAAAGATTTAGACGATAAGAGTGGTGGAAACATCGATCAGGAGTCGCAAATAGGCGTTGAACGACCACCCGACATGGGACCTGCGACAAGCTGCAAGATCTAGCATGATGGGCAAACCGGAAAGAAAAGAAATAGTGCCTAAGAAGGAGATGAAGGGAACAGTTAGAAGAGGGAAACCCTGAAATCCTGAGAGAATAATCGAATGGACGCGCAAAGGAGTAGGAGAAGATGAATGCAGCGAGAGGGAAAACCCAAGAGGCCAAGAGCAAGTTCTCCGTCCGAGAACACAGCATGCACACTTCCTCCACTAGAATTGTGTGCATTATCATCTACTCCATAGGAGCTGGTAACATTAGTGCAGCTCCAATATGGAATACCTATGGAGCATGTACCTTAATTGAAACCTTATCACTAAGGGGATCATCCTCAGAATATTGGTGATGGATCCTATCTTTCATATGTTTTTATGGAATTATGAAATAAACCTGATGCGCTATATTGAATGTATATCTCCAGAGGGATTACCCGAGAATGTCATGGAAAACACAACCCATTCAATATGAATCTTGTACCATATTACCATATAACCAAATTTATCACAGACTTATTTTTATATATGGGGATCAATGTTAAGGTTTTTGGAAAATTCAGTCACTACACTAATCATTGGAGTCCCATATATGATATCTATAATAGTAAACCATGACATTGTTTCCTCAAACAAGTCACACGGGCTCCGATTCAAAATAAGAACTGACTACTGTAATACAACTCTATCATGAAATGTTTCTATAGGTCATGTGGTCTGATTCTAAATTCCATCCATCTATAGGCTAGGGGCTATTAACTATCATTGATTAGGCATATAACTAACATTGGAGGCCATAATTTATTTTGAAATACACACAAACACATATCCCATCCCATAAATTGTGGAAATGATAAATCGACAATAAACCATTAATTCATACAACTAATTAGCACAGTTGGAGTATGACAAGGATAATTGAAAAATTATTAGGTATAAATACAATACCACCACAAAATTCTTACAACAAGTCCAATATGAGAGTAATATCTTGAAAAACAATAAATATATCATAGGAATGCAACAAGGCCTCTCCAATCTCACTACGATCCTCATTGTCCTCATCTCTTCAAGACTATAAAAATTAATTATCATATTCAAAAGACTCAACATGTGTGGTAAAGGACCATTAATGGGTGTGTATGAGAATACACAATTACATTATAAACCATATAACAAAATAAATATATTCATATATACCTAGGTAAATTTATATAACAGATATATCAATAATCTCCATATATATTCAACAAAGACACATAGTATGAAGGTAATGTCAAAACTATAAAGAGATCCTTAGATTCTATCATGATGGTTCCAAATATCAATCCTCCATTAGAACACACTCCATGGATTTGATAATACTTATACTTTCCTTATGAGTTTTCATTCTCATCTTGTATTTTCAAATGAACAATACTATATAATTCCGCAGAGATATGATATCTAGATTAGGATCAATATCATGTCCATGTGTATACCATAACACAATTTTAATTAACTGCTCTATAGAGGATAGATTCCCATGTATTGTTGGTCACAATGACATAAGAAGCTCATCCTAGGGAATGAAGATGAATATATGATCTTAATCTTGGTATCACAAAACAATTCCAATAACCCTATCAAATAAGTCCTTTTAAAGGGACCACCATTCAGTTAGTAGTACATGATTCCTCACTAAACCTTGCAAAAATGGATATATTGAATGCATCCAAAAGATAATTTTCCGTGATAAAGAGAGTAAGGGATCCATATAAACTTGAACCGAGTATATGATTTGTACTAGGAGTTCAAAAAATGCCCCTTCAAAACTAGGTCCTAGGCATTTGAATATATAGTTCCCATGCCTATTTAAATGTAAATATTGTGCCCATGCCTATGTACTACATCTCAGGTAGACCGGTCATGGAAGTGTTTGAGTACAAGGAATTCTTATGCCCATGTACTCCATTCAGTGTTCATGTACACTCAGAGGTTCATTCCAAGACACCAAGGAAGGATCTATATACTGTGTGATATGGGTCACATGTAGGGTGATGATAAACATCAATTAGAACCCCAACTACATCATTAATGGTCCCATATTCCATGTAATTCAGAATTAAATAATTTTATGATCGATATTTTCTATAATCTAGACGTTCTACCTCTTATAGAGTTGTCCCCTCATCCATCACCAAATATGATAACTTCTCTATTAATCACACCCATGGAACTCTGATCGTCATCAACCAAGGGAGATCATTTCCAAATAAATGATTCCTTGCATGCACTTTGATCAGGAATCCTTCTAAACACAGAAGGTCATCATGAATCCAAGAACCAAACCCATGCATGTCTAATATAGTCTTGATATTTTCACCACTATCATTGTATAGTTATTCTCACATTTTATAAACCATATATTTATGATATGTAAACTTTTCACTCTGAAAATGCTTTAGAATATATTATTTTCATGTATCTCATTAAACTTATAGAAATCACTTACCAATAATGAATAAAAATTTAATAAAATTAAAAGAAAAACAATAACCATGAGGAATGAGCCCCATAAAATTCTCATGAAGGATTCATTTTTTTCTTATTAGAACAAATGATGATATACTAAAAATAATCATATTTAAAACTACCCAATTCAAATATAAAAAAACACGTCTTTCAATATACTGAATCTATGAATCAATTTCATGGTTAATATATTCATGTTGGTTGTACCAATCATAAATAGAGAAGAAATCCAAATAAACCAATAATGTCACACTCTGTTTTTTGTCTTTATATTGATCCGGTCCATTGGAAATCCCAATCCTTTTCATGGGTAATCGGTGAGGTGAATATTGAGTTTTGAATAATAATATTTTTCTAATCACCCTAATTTGGGTTCCCCATTTCGTTTTTAGGAGTTTTTGATGAAAGGGTGGTTACTTCATGATTTTGGCCAACCGTGAGCCCATTTCCAGTAAAAAAATAGAATTTATTTCTATTATACCTTGTTTTTTTTCATAATTTTCCCCCATTCCACTTCCCACTTTTCCTATGCTGACGTATTAAGACTTACGTATCCTTTTGGGACCCCATAGATATTCATAATCATGATGAATTGGGGTTACTAATTTAGGTATTTGGCCAACCCATGGGCCCATTTCCTATTTTAAAAAAACATGTCTTTATTTTATATATAATTCAATTTTTAATATTTTTTGGTCATTTTACCTCCCCCTAGAAGCCAATACACCTTACTAAACCCCCATTATTGATTTACCCTATTTGGAGCACATATGGGTCACATATTAGGGGGAATGTTATCATGATACCTCAAATCTCACAAAATTGATAAGGTAAATTATAATATACATAACTCATTCAGTTATTTATATTTTTTTTTAAAAAAATCTACTTTAAGTGGTTCTTCTATACCTTAGGAGACTCTCCAGGATGTTTCATCCCATTCCCTTTTCTCTAGTGGGTGCAGACCAAGTAGAATAGGAAGAGTTTTCTAGTGGAGAGAGTGAGATTCCATATACTTTATCCTCCCTCTTCTTCCTCCTTCCATTATTTCATGGTTTTATAATCTCCCCTAGTCCTGATAGACCTAGGGTTATGTTATCCCATTTTTTTATGGATTTTATATTCATTTAGGTCTAGTATTCATGGTTTTAGGGTTTATAAACCCGCGGCATGTTATTTCGGGTGTGCGTTTCCATTACGCCAAGGATTTGAGGTAGGATATCCCTTGAACAAACGTTTTTAAATTAAGTTTCATAATTTTAATTTTGTTATAACATTATTTATATGATATGTTCTGCTGTGAATCATTAGTTCTAATGGTTTTGTGTACAAAATATGTTTAATGACTTATTTTGTTAAAACTATAGCCGTTTTGGTATAAATGTGCACTACTCCTATTTGATAAATTATTCCACGACATTTCGAACTAGGATTATGGTATTTTGAATATGTCACAGTATCTTGAATAACTTTATGTCAGGATAATGGAGTTGTATCCCTTTTTAAGTGCTTAACATAATTTGTTTTTTTAAAGAGTGCGTTCCATGTGTTCGGTAAATTGCCCAGTTCGGTTTTATGTGTCTAGTGCAATTTAAAATAATTTGTTTGGATTTATAAATATATTGGAAGCATGTAATAAAATTATTTTGGTATCCTTTAATGGATTTCAAATTTGGATTTTGTTTTACAGAAAGTTTTTTTTGATTACAACATATTTTGTCACAAGTTGCCGGAAAGTGGCCCGTTTCAAATTCTTATAAAAATGGTTGTGTTTTGAATATGTCACCTATGTGATTTAAGGGATTTATGAATGTGGTTTTATTTATTAAATTGTTTTTAAACACCTCCTTAATAAAATTTAATTGCATAACTTTTTTAAATGGTAGTTTTGAGAAAATTTTTAAAGGCAAGTTTGGCCTCTCCAAAAAATGAAGACTGAGTGTTTTACTTGTATATACCATGTTGTGCAATTTGTATTATTTTATGGTCCACGAAATGATTTTATTAAATTTTTTATGGCTGAAAATATGGTTTGGTATGGTTTTTATGTGTGCTTATAATTGAATGATTGTTTTTGAATGAGTTTTAAGTGCAATACCTCAATTCACACATTGAAATTGTTTTACGAAAATATTTAGTGTTTTGTTGATTCGTGAATAAAATGTGAAGAGACATTGTGGGATGTTTGTGTGTTTATGGTTTTTGGAAGTAATTTTTATGTGAACTGAGTATTTGATAATATGTGTAACTTGATTGAGCACTGAAGTGAATCCCCGGTATCTAGGTGGGCGGACGTGTACTAGTATGGTAGTGATCATGTGGGGTTTGGACCCTGTTTCACATAGAATGTTTGGTGATGAATGCACTTACTAAAATATGATGATGATGATTTTGGGGGTCCACTATGTTATAGGTATGATCCCTACTAGTGGCTCATGTGTAGGGGAACAGATATTTATTATGGTTACTTTCATCGAGATACGAGGTACCTGGGGCTCACAACTTACTAGTGCCTAGGGGTGTTCCTGTGACTTGTGCTCATTGGATATTTTTTACTCCCAGTCATCATACGGTGTTTTTGGTTGGAAAATTCAGTAGTGAGTGTGATTTATTTAAAATTTAATATTATTTAAATAAGCTCTCTTGAAAACTTTTTCATATTAAATTTGGACCACATTGAAAGTTGTTACTTGCATTCCTGTTTAAAAAACTTGAATGTTTTTGTCTTGTAATTTTTTATAGAATGGGACCTCATTTATATGACATAAAAATATATTTATATTTAAAACTTGAAATTTATTTTTCTTTTATTTTAATGGATGTTCATTGTGAATAGAATATCGGGCTAACCTACTGAGTTTTATTACTCACGCCTATAGTCTTCTTCTATTTTTATCCCTTGTGCAGGTTTCAACATGAGTTTGATCGCCTTGGGGTATGTGTGATCATTATGTTGGAGAGTGACAAGAAGGGTCACATGGAGTTATATAGTTATCGGTTTTGGTCAATTTGGATGTTTTATTAGTTTTACTTTCAGTTACTTTTACAAAATAATGTTTAGTTCAATTTTTATATCAATGTATTTTGGGTTGTCCATTTCTTTCTACTTTTTGTTTTATTGTACATATATTGGAGAAATTGTTCGCTTGGGTACTATATTGATTCCCTTGGTGCTTGTCCCCATCCCGGGAGGATCGGGAATTCCTATTTGTATTTGTCGCTGGGTGGCCTGGGTGATTGGTTCAGAGTCGACTCGGACTGGTTCGTTCCAAAATGGTATCAGAGGAGGTAAGCTCTTAGCAGACCATTCTTTTAGAGTTCCCTTGTTATTTGGGGATGTAAATGTAGATGGAGTAGTATTGTTGCAACTTTACTGGTAAGTGCGAGAAGAGCGTCGTGAACTCTTTCTTGTTTTGATCCCCAGGTTTCTATGGGATGTCTGGTTTTATTAGTGTCCTTTATTCTTGATGATTGTTTGGTGTTGGGATATGACAAGGAGAGTCTGACTCATGGCCTTTGTGAGCTCGCAGGGCCTGGAAAGCCATGTAGAGCTGGGGAATTATGATAATAAGTCTGTCTATGTTGGTGTTTTGTTTGAAATATGGCCGCCAACCATATGGTCAAATCACCCACCGACACTAGTTCCCTTTTGTGGGTCTCTTGAACCTTTCTTGAATTTTGAATTTCTGTTTTGAAAATCCTTGTTTGAGAATTATGGAAATGTGTTTCAATGGAATTAATGTATTTGGAAGAGTATAAAAGGGGTTTTCAAAAATTTAATATAAGAAATTTTTTTGTAAGGTTATTTTTTAATCAAAATTTGGGGAGAGTGTGGAAATGATTTAACAGGAATATATTTTACCTAATCTAAACATGTGGTTTGTTGAAATAAAAAGTTTTGAAACTGTGAATCATTTTAAAGTAATTCTGAAACATTGTTTTAAATGGGGTGTTTTGGGATGTTGAAAAGTGTTTTAATATATTGAATACGTTTTTTAAATTCAATTTTGTGTGGATGGTGTTTTCCTGGAATGGGGTTTTGGATATTGTTGTTGTAAGATAATGAAAAGAGACCTTGCTTATTTTTTTTATAAAAAATGGGGAAAGGATATTTAGAATATAATGGTTGTTTTTATAAGTTCAATTAAATGAAATGGATTGTGTTTTAAATCAAGTGGTTCTTGATGAAGTGTGTTTTGTTTTGTGGAATATGAACAGAATTTTTGACTTGGTGGTTGGTGTTCTTTTTGAGAGTACATGATTTTTGGAGTGTTGTTGTTTTGTTTTAGCCTTTGCTATTTTCATGGGTTCTCACATGCATGGTTTTATTTATATATGGATGTATGGCCTATAAGGAATGTTTTTTGAGTACCTAGGGTAGCACATAAATTTTCATGTGAGTGAGACTTGATGAAACACCATTGGTGAATGTGAAAATCCACCAAGTTAGTTTTTTTAAAAGTGTTTTTAGCTGAAAAATGTGGTGTTTGTTTTGAACCGACAATTATGTGGATGGTTTATTCTATGTAGAAGAAGATTATTTTTATTTAGTAATATTCTTTGTGATCCATAAGTCATACACTTGTTTTATCTTGAGATGAGATCTTGTTGGTGGCTCTGTTTTGGAGTAATGTTCATTGGGTTCCTAAAGATGTGTTTGATGTTGTGATGTGGCCATGGATAGTTCTCTATTGGCAATAATTCTTGATGATCAACCTAAGGATTAATTTCAAATGTTAAATCCACCTATTTGGATGATTCCTAAACCTATTTGTTTGAATGGAGAGTTGTTTGGGACCGATTAAAGTTATTCCAGGTCGTGATAATTCTTTTGCACATAACAGTTGTGTTCGGTGATGTTGATGTGTCTCGCCGTATTCCTTGTCTATAATACCCCTCATTCTGAGTTAGAGAAAATTTTGATATGTATATATGAGTTCCTATTTACATGAAGGATTGTTTTGTGAGAAATAGAGTTTTTTTGAGTGGTGTGATCCTTATCACCTGACTGCAGTGCAGCAGATTCTTCAAGAATTAGGGCCCCAGGCATTGGCCTCAGAGTGAAGCTTTTCACGCAGTCATGAAATCACAAGAGGTGTGGAGTGCTTGATTATAATCCATCCTCCTATGTTTTGTTAAGTTAGTTTCTATGTCAATGTTTTGGTTCCTCATTTCTTGGAATTTCCCTTTGTCCCAACAAGCGTGGTGGACTTACCCATCACACAGTGTCTATGGTTACGCCTTTATGGATGTGGGTTTTCAATCAATGTCCATGATTGGACCACATGTGAAAATCAGTTTTGGTCATAGTGTTACCTATTTTAAGGTGGAGAGTTTTTGGTAGTTACATTGTTTCTTTTGCGGTTTTAGTGGCCAAATTATTGGATCCCCTTCCCTCCCATCCCCGAGTGGTGGGGATCCAGATCTGTGCTGAATGTGTTGGCCCTATTCTTGTCCCCTCCGTTCGTAAGTCGGTGGTTTATATGTTCATGTTGTAACACTATTAACATTCTATTGTAGTTTTTGGAGAATATTTTTGTTGTTCATGTGTGAGTGAGACCAAATTATATCTCATTTTTAATTCTTGTCTGTTCATTGCTAGTTGGTCTCTAATAGTGGGGAGACCAACCATTAGTCTCATGGATTTTCATCCAAAAAACATTTATATTGAAAGTTGTTTCTTAATGGTGGGGAGTAAATTTTGGAATCCCATTCAATATTTGGTTTTTGTGAGTTCTCATTGGTTTGGGTGATGGTTGGGATCATTGGGAGAAGGCCCAACAATCGGGTTCTTGGCATGGTTGTGGAGGTGGTGGATTGATATTTCCAATGATTTTCTGGGAGTGGTTGTGAGTTGACTTTTTTTAGCAATAGGATTAACATACATTGATGGGTGATGAAATTAACTTTTATTAATAGGTTGTATAATGTTTATAGGTAATCTATAGGTGTTTATTTTTCATCCGAAAATTTTTATGTGTTTTCGGGGGCAGAAATCTTTAATGGTGAAGAGAATTGCCACACCCAGTTTTTTTCTTTGTATTTATCCGGTCCATTGGAAATCCTGATCCTTTTCATGGGTATTTTGTGAGGTGAATCTTGAGTTTTTAAGATTCATATATTTATAATCACAGTAATTTGTGTTCCCCATTTCTTGTGTAGGAGTTTTTTAAGAAAGGGTGGTTACTTCATGATTTGGGCCAACCGTGTGCCCATTTCTAATTTTTTAAAAAATACCGATTTTTTTTATTTTATAAATCCTTTGTATTTCATCATTTTTCCCTATTTAAACTTCCCACTTGTCCTATAATGACATATTAAAACTTCCTTATCCTTTTGGGACCCCATAGAAATTCATAAGAACGGTGAATTGAGGTTACTAATTTAGGTATTGGGCCAGCCCATGGGCCCATTTTCTGTTTTAAAAAAATATTTGTTTCATTTATATATAATTAAATTTTTAATATTTTCCTGTGATTCCACCTCCCCCTAGAATAAAATATCCCTCAACTCACCCCCATTATCGATTTACCCTATTTAGAGCACATAAGGGTCGTGATTACGGCAAAATTTCTCAGGTTACAACAAATCTCCCAAAAATGATAAGGTAAATTGTTTTATACATAACTCATTAAATTCGTTCTATTTTTTTAAAAAAAATTTATCCCTGGTTCTTACAGACATTAGGAGACTCTCCGAGTTTTTTAATCCCACTCCCTTTTCTCTATGGGGTGTAGATCTAGTGGAACATGAAGAGTTTCCTTGTAGAGAGGGTGAGATTCCATCTCTTTTGTCCTCCCTATTCTTCCTCCTTTCATTATTTCATGGTATTATAATCTCCCCTAGTCATGATAAACCTAGGGTTCTATTATACCATGTTTTTTGAAGTATTTTATATTCATTTAGTTTTTGTCTTGATAGGTTTAGGGTTTATAAACCTGTGGCGAGTGATTTCAGGTGTGTGTTTCCATTGCACCAAGGATTTGAGGTTGGATATCCCTTGAACAAACATTTTTCATTTATGTTTCATCATTTTAATTCTATTATAACATTATTCATATGATAATTACTGCTGTGAAGTTTTTGTTATAAAGGTTTTGTGTGAAAATTATGTTTTATGACTTATTTTGTTAAAAATATAGTTGTATTGGTATAAATGTGCACTACTCTTGTTTTATAAATTCATCCATGAGCTTCTGCACTTGGTTTATGATATTTAGAATATGTCACAGTATCTTGAATAACTTTATGGAATGAAAATTTTGTTTTATCACTTTTTATGTGGTTAACATAATTTGTTTTTTAAGAGTTCATTCCATGTGTTTGGTAAATTACCCAGTTGGATTTTATTTGTCTAGTTCAATTTAAAATAAATTCATTGAATTTATAAATATATTTGAATCATGTAAGGGAATTATTTTGGGATGATTTTATGTCTTTATAATTTTGATTTTGTGTTACAAACAAATGATTTTTTTTACAACATGTTTTGGCCCGAGTTGCCGGAAAGTGTCCCTTTTCACATTCTTAAAAAAATGTTTGTGTTTTTAATATGTCACCTATGTGTTTTATGGGATTTATGAATGTGGTTTTATTCTTTAAATGTTCTGTACACACCTCCTTAATAAAATTTAATTTCATAACTTTGTCAAATTTTAGTTTTGAGAAAATGTTTAAAGGCCCATTTGGCCTCTCCTAAAAATGAATAATGAGTGTTTTACTTGTATATACCAAGTTGTGCAATTTGGATTGTTTTATGGTCGATGAAATGATTTTATTAAATTTTTTTAGGGCTGAAAAATATGGTTTGGTATGGTTTTTATGTGCATTTATAATTGAAAGAGTGTTTTTGAATGAGTTTTATGTGCAAAGCGTCAATACACTCCTTGATATTGTTTTACAAAAATATTTTGCAGTTTGTTGATTCCTGAAGGAATTGTGAAGAATGTTTTTGGGATGTTTGTGTGTTTATAGTTTGGTGATGGACTTTTAATGTGAAATGAGAATTTGATAATATTTGTAACTTCATTGAGCACTTAAGGGAATCTCAGGTATCTAGGTGGGCATACCTGTACTAGTATGCTAGTTATCCAGTATGGTTTGACACCAGTTTCATGAAGAATGTTTGATGATGACAACACTAACAAAACTATGATGATAATGTTGTTGGGGGACGACTAGGTTATGGGTATTATCCCTACCAGTGGCTCATGTGCACATGAAAATATATTTATTATGGTTAGTTTAATCGACATACAAGGTACCTGGGGCTCACAAATGACTAGTGCCTAGGGGTATTCCTGTGACTTGTGCTCATTGGATATTTTGTACTCACTATCATAATACGGTGTGTTTGGTTGGAAGATTCTGTAGTGAGTGTGATTTATATAAAAGTTAAAATTCTTTAACGTTTCCCTTTAAAACTATATTTATTTTAAAGTTTCACCGCTTTGAAAGTTGTTACTCGCATTCTTGTTTATAAAACATGGAAGTTTTTGTCTGGTAATTTTTTATAACATGGGACCTCATTTGGAAGACATAACATTATATTTAATTTTAAACTTGAAATTGATGTTTCTTTTATTTTAAAGGATGTTCATTGGGAATATAATATTGGGTTAACCTACTGAGATTTAATACTCGCGCTTATAGACTTCTTCTGTTTTTAGCCCTTGTGCAGGTTTCAACTTGATTTCGATCGCCTTGGGGGATGTGTGATCATTTTCTTGTAGAGTGACCAGTGGGGTCAACTAGAGTTAGTTGGTTATCGGGTTTGGTCATTTGGTTTGTTGTCTTGGTTTTACTTTCAGTTTATTTTACAAATAATGTTCAGTTCAATTTTTATATAAATGTATTTTAGGTTATCCATTTATTTTCACTGTTTGTTTTATTGTTCATATATCGGCGAAATTGTTCCCTTGTGTACTCTATTGATTCCCTGGGTGCATGTCGCCATCCCGGGAGGATCGAGAACACCTCTCATGATTTTTCACTGGCTGGCCTGGGTGACCGGTTCAGGGTCGACTCAAACTGGTTTGTGACAAATAAAATACCATTATTTGGATATATTGTTGACGAATAATGATGATGTGTCTTTGTAATTTTATAGTATGATGAATATCATTGAACGTTATTCTATATACATGATATGGTGGATATTCATCTGAGAGAGATCATCTAATTCTCTCTCTCAAACAACTCCAGGGTTAGGCATACATCATAGGAATTCAATCATAAACACATACTCATAAATTGATTTAGTTTTATACATCAATGGATGAAATAATAAATTCAATTTCATTATGGTCTTCATTTTAAGTACACAATTCATTTTTCTCATACTCCCCATTGTCACAATGGTTACGACGTGCCTAGTGTAATTCCCACACAGTAAACTCAATGGATCCCATGGATTTGTGATATGATACTCTATTTATACATTATACAGCATTAATAATATAATTTTACATTTGTTCTATATAAAATATTTAATATATATTAAATTTTTATTTTGGACTAACCAGGCCTTGTAATCACAGTACGTCATAGCGTATGACCTTGAAAATAACCCATAAAATTTCAAAATATAATAAATATAACTTCCAAGAAACAATTGGTACTGCCCCCAGGTGATTATATTTAATCAATGATGAAATCAGTGAAATCAGTAAATAGAAGAGGATAAATAAAATAGGAGTTGTTTAGAGATATTATGAATAGAATGGGAGTCTGGAGAAGATATCCAGCAAAGGGGTTTAATTAAATTAATTAAAAAAGGATAATTTCAGGTTTTTAATTAATTGGATAGGAAATAAGATCAACCAACATTATACAACCATGTTTTCTTCACTGTATCAGCTTGAGATATATCACATGGGTTGGCCACATTGTTTACCCAATTGTATGTCAATTGAGAGAGAACCATTTAAATGTGATTCTTGTTTTACACTAGTAGTAATTTTAATTATTATTAATAATTTCCCAATATTTCACACAACACTATGACATATATTTTTTATATTTTAATGGAAATTTAACTGTAATGTCAAGGAAAAAGCAAAAAACTATAAATATAAGTAATAATGAAATTATACATTTCTACATGGAAATTAATACATATATAACACATTCCCTTACAAATATCCACAATATTTTTTCAATCAAATATAATATTTAAAAATTAGTATCTTATTAGTGATATGGGAAAACAATTTGAGAAATCAAAAATGTATAACAGTAAAATATGAGAAACATATCCATCAGGATGAATGTATAGTATACCACAATCAATCTATATTAAAAAATATATATATTTATTTAAATTTTAAATTAACACACAATTCAAAGATTCAAATGTTTCGAAGAAGTGATCTTCTATTGGATATGGCTAAAAAAATTCAATAAAATCTAAAAAAATATCATCTTAACCATGGCAAGAAAAAAAAATTGGGCCTTTTATAGATTATTAGATATCATCATTGGAATCTACTGAATCTCAATATTTGAAAACATACCATGAATCCAATAAAATGATTTTGAAAGGAAAATTGAAGAGGTAAACCACAAGACACCTCTTTTTCAGAATCAAATATAGCGGTAGTACAAAAAGTCATGAAAAATTAGATCCACCTCATATAAAACTAACCATTATACATTAATTATAGAATGACCTAACTTTTCTACATAAGATCACTTCATAGGGTTGTCTACCCAGTATATTATGTACCCTCCCAAAACCTCAACATTTATAACTACTAAGTATTTATAATATTGTAATAAAAAAATCTGAATCTAAATAATTTAGAACATAAATAAAACATGAAACAAACCATAATCAATAATAATAATTTACTCAAATATATTTACACTATAAACTGATTCCAATAAAACCACAAAAACAAACATTCAAAATGAACCATAATAAAAAAAATAGAAAGGGAGGGAAAAAATAATAGGAAAAACTCATACATTTAGCACATCAACATAATATTCTAATAGATGAACACAAGGGTCCTTTTAATAGTTATATATGGATCCATTATTATTATAAGAAAGTCATAAAGAACTTCTATGGGTGTCCTAGATGAACATTTATATGAATTTTATTGGGTGTATATTAACAAAATGGCTTCTTATACCAAAACAGTACTCATTGTTTGATTAATATGAGATTACTCCGATATGAAACTAACACGTGAAAAAAATATTGAATTCTTAAACAAAAACTATATTATTCAAAAATGGATCCATTCCCCATTCCTCTTCTTGATAAACATTCATAACTTCTAGAAACTAAGGAACAATCTTCCATCTATCTCATGTTATACAAACTGAATCCATTTCTAATTCATTCTTTTACAATGAAATCATAGATATTAAGCATAATAATGTGCATTGTCAATAAGTGATCTATTTAAATATTATATAAAAAATATCTATCTTTTAGGTAACTATCCATATCTATGTTGGGGAGATATGGATTAATTTTATAAAAATGTATTGAATACTACAAGAAAATTAATATCCCATTCTACAGGACATACAATTACATATCCTTCTATATCTTTGTTGTGTGAAGTGATGTACATCATGTGAAATAGTTTTTAAAAAGTAACCTAGAATATGAATTTATATGATATCATAAATATAATAGACTTCAAACTACTCCTACCCATTTCATCTAGTATAATTTTTGTGAACATTATTTTATTAAAAATAGTAATATCATTCAATATGATAATAACCATAATATTTTTCTAATAATTTTCACTAATTGGGAATCTAGTTACCTATTTTAATGAATTAGGGGTTAATATTTTTGAATTTTTGAATGATTTAGGAAGAATTAAAAGTTAATTATACTCTGAAATATGAGAAAATGGAATCATAGAATAATAAATTAATTATTCAACAAGATAGTTTGTATACTGAAATACACTCACAGATCCCTCTTGAGAATCCATTACGCCATAGTGGCTGGTACACTAAAATAACATGGAAAATCAAACCTACAAAAAATGAAATCATTATCAATAATGTGACAAATATAAATTAGTATGTCTATCTCAGGCTACAAAGATATTACAAATGTTAAAAATAATATATTTAATATAAAATATATTATGAGAAATAAATAATTTCATTTTAAAAAACTATTAAAACACATTATATCATGTACGAAACCAATTTTAAAATTATGATTTTTTTAAATCTCAATAAAATCATTTAGAATTTAATACCTTCTCTAATATCACGAAGGCACATTCATAAGAATGAAAATGTGTCCATAAATAAGTATAAGTCATCCTTTCATATTTATAAAATAAATATATTTTATTCCAAATCTAATCTATATTACCAAAAAAAATTCAAAAATGATTATTAATATAGGAAATTCTATACTGATGTGATCCATCAACAAATTCAGACCAAATAATAAAATTAATTTAATCTGAGCGATATCAATAATCTATTAAAAACATCACAATGTTATAAAAATTTAAAACATGTAAGAATAATGTTATAAACAATTCACATGGAAATAAAATTTTAAAATTATTATAAAATATAACCAATGAATGATTTTTCAAAAAAAACAACATAAAAATGCACCAATTATGAATATATCACATGTGAGTTACCAAGATCAACCATATAGTCTATATATGTCTTTTAAGATCATTCGTTGTAATAATGAATCCTTGGAATCCTTCTCCAATAACACCTTCAAGAAATAAATCTCATATATAACTTGTAAATCATAAATATAAAATAAAAAGTCTTAAAAATTAAAAAACTAAGATATATCATTGAATTTATATCAAATTTATGATAAGAAAAACATACACAACACTATAACGTCATGTTTCATCAGGATGAGGGGGTAATCAGACACCGAACTATGATCTCACTCAAGATTTTTGAAAATCCTATCAATTATCAATAGAAGACAAAAATCTAAAATCCATTCTCTACCCCCATTTTCTTATTAACCAACATGTGATAATCCTTATACATTTCCTATAGTCGTCTAATGTCATTGCTTAATGGATATTCTGGATCCCCATGGTCTGTAAATTTGTGTCAAGGAATCATGTAAATTCGATTTTATGATTTTTCATGATACATAAAAAATATAAAATACTCACCATGATTTTCATAATAATAATTACATAAGACATTTTGGACACAAAATTATAATATGTAGTTAAATAATTAGTTAGGCAAAAAATAATTTCCCAATTTATAAGCATCCCACATGAAAACCCTGAAATCGATAACATTCCCAAAATAAAAAGAATTCAAATATAGAAGAGAGGGGAAAAATAATTTTCTAAAATATATAGAATCCAAAGTGGACATATATATAGAAAATAATAATAAGGAACCTCACCAAAAAAACTCCTTATAACAAGAATATGTTTCCATATATTGGCACCAAATTAATAAACCAAAATGTTGATGATTATGGGACACACATAAGTGAAAAAATGATAGACTTATAAGATGATAGTCCTTATCACAACATGACCACTATAGATCCTCCCCACAAACCATGCATAACCTTTTAAAATAAAATAATATCATTATAATTAAAAAAATGAAAACATTCTTCACATTACATTTTTAAACAAGTACCCAATCACATTCATTTGAAAAAAGATTAGGCCACCTAAAGGTATCCATTAATTAAATAATATTATTTCATATAAAACCATTTTAATTGATGGAAATACATTTTAATAAAATTTTATATTGTTAATTATGTTTTAAAATATCTTCCACATGATTTTACACACCATCACATTAATATTTAAAAAATCAAGATACAAATAAGGCATATTAATACACACACCAACATACATATTGTACAATATTTATAATATTTGTTTACTATGTGCCCAATGTAGATCCCCGAATAATTGTAACATAGTAAATATATGTTGATACTAAATATACAAATCAATAAAATTCTTCAATATTATGTTTTAACCTACCCATCATAATCATGGTAATACTCACAATGTCTTGATAGTCTCACCATGGGGCCATTATGTTGATAAATGATTATAAAGTAGTGAATCAAGTGTACCAAGTCTTACCTCTTTTTTACCCCAAAAATCCCATCAAAAAATGATATAGGTGATATAAACAATCATGATATAAAATACAATCATTATATAAGGATAAAAAACTATTAAATTTCATATGAAATACATTAATATTAAGAGACTATTAACATAAAGAATAATAAATATAAATATATATTTACTTCTATATGGATTTAAAAAATTACCAAATAATATAAATTCACATAAACCACTCATAATACATGAATGGAAATATTTGAAGGGTATCTCCATATTAAAACTATTTAACATGGTAAAATTTCATGTTTTATAAAATTCTAAAAAAAGAACAATTGTGAGGAAAAATTCTTAGCAGAGAAATAAACCAGAATGGATTTGAGGAATGAACCTTCATCGATATTCATGTCGATATAAATCCATATATACTAGAACGATAATCATAATAATAAAATCACAATTATTTTCTCCCACCAAAATAGCACAACTAATAACATTGACCAAAACGATCTAAGTGTGGATCAATATGCCTATTAATTAATTCACAATTTTCATAGAATTCTATAAGCAAGAAGAAACAATATAAAAAAACTACATAACAAAATTTTGGATCAATCCCTAATGAAGAAAAATGTTATGCCACATTCATTGGGGAGATCATTTGATTCTGATTTCCATTGATACTTGATCCATGATCTCATTGTCATTGGTATGAGATAATTTGGCACATTCTCTCCATGACATCTCCAAAATATCTATAGTCATTTAGATAACCCTAAAATTAATGCATAGTAATCTATTTTATTATTTTTAATCGCTACGTAAAAAAAATGTTTATCTAAATAAATTTTTAAATTTACATGCCATCAAATAAATTTCAATGAACGATCCTTGCAGACAAAAATTATGTCAGGTTTAGTGTTAAACAAGTATTTCGAACTCAATTGTGCGCTCAAAAATTTTATTTCGGAACCCATTTAGAGCTTATTTTTCATTTTCATGACATCTATATTGCCATACATTTTAATATATTTAATATATTTGAAATATTTAGTATGGGAACACTAAGCCTTAGAGTCACAATTTGTTACAGTTCTTGATTGAAAAAAATAATTCATATAATATAAAAAAATAATATAAAGAAAATCTGAAACATTAAATTCACCTCGCATTGGGGATTTATATCACTAAAAATCCAAAAGAAGGGATTCTAAAAATGTTGTTTGTATTGACCAAGAATCTGAGCCTCCTACTCCTGTGTTATCTTATATAGATTCGTATGCTGCCACTATACAAGCTCCAGAGGAATAATTATCCCATAAAGGATTGTCTACTTCCAATCCTTGATCTTTACCGGGTACTCAACAATGGTTACATCATCCTTGATTCCAAGCTAATCCCATTAGATAATGTGTGATAGTTCATGCACGTACCTCTTTTGTAATGACAGATGGAAGATATTATGTACCTTGTCTAACCATATAGGTAGAGATTAGTTGTTTGCCACCAAAATGAATCTATAATGTATATGGAATGCGCCTATGAACAGAGAATAATTCAAAATCAAGTATCATTTATTGTATGAATTACTATATCTCCATCATCTCACTTCATTAAATACGTGTTGATCCTAAAAATATGATATGTGATCATTTCCCCACAAAAAATATTTTGCAAGGATTGATTGATCTTGATTTGTTGAGTCACATGCCAAATAAAGAGCCTCCATGATGAATATTAAAAGGGGGAGAAAACAACATGAATGGATTTGAAGAATGAACCTCCAAGAATAAACATCTAACTCTATTTGGATCGATCTTAGAAAAATAAGAAATCTATGTCTAATTTTTTGAGAGAGATCCTTCTAATCCGATGTGTGTCGATCATCAATCAGTTATCCCATAATAAACCGCGAGATATTGTTCTCTTTTTCTCTCCAAGGGCTCTATAAGAAATATATTGTTATGTGAAAATCCCAAAAATTATTAAATAATCACCCATTTAATGAATATTAATCATCAAATCAAAAAAATGAAATAATATAATTTATTTAAATTATTATTAATTTTCTCGGCTGGAATGATTGTTCCCCAAACGACCCACACTGGCTAATATTAAGTCTCTATTAGGGTAAAACACAAATTTGGAAAAAAAGGATGAAATTAGATTTCTGATATGGGAACGTATTTAAATATTATTCCAAATTTTTGGTAAATCGGTGCATCTATGTTATTTAATATATTTAATATATTTGAAATATTTATTCCACATAGACCATGACTCAGAATTACACACTTTCACTAATCATTGTCTCAAAAAAATAATAATAAATGAAAATTGAAGAAATTAAATTTATATATTTTTAATTTGAAAAAAAACATCATTTTTCAAATAGGATTGTTAATGTTTTATTAGGGTGAATTATTAGTATTTCTATCAGTTGTATTATTTTTTCTCAAATAGTGTAATATTAAAAAATTTATTGATTATTTTCATCTAAATAATATATAATTATAAAATTAACTATTAAATAATTTTAATTGTTAATATGTTCAATTATAAATATTATTAAAAAAATGGTCATTGGAATCATTTTTATTTTTAATTTAGAAAAAAACTACTAAACTTTTGAACATTTTCACGTTAGAAACTCGAATTATCATATCGTAAGTGGGATTAATTATAAATCATTTTATTCCAATTATAAGAATTGAGTATTTAAAAAATAATTTCATATATGTAATCAGAATAATATATCATTTATTATTAGGTCATATTATTTATTCCCTTAATGATTAGGAAAATAGTAAAAAAATTATTAAAATTAAGAGGAAAAGATATTTATTAAGGGAGTAAACATTAATCTTAAATGGAAAATGATATTTAACTTATTATAATAATAATTGTATGGAATTATTTTGATAATTGATACTATATTATACAATATTGTGTTTTATGTAATCCTTTTTTATGCAGAGATTTGGTTACACCTATCTTCATTTAAAAATTCCAAGTGCGTCCTCTCACGCACTTCTAAAAGGCCACAAATAATAACCGTTATTAACAACTCTATATCAACAATGTATTTTATATTCCCAGTGAAAAAACTCCTAAACTAAATCCCCAAATCATAGAATACTTGTTTTGGGAAGAAAGAGAACCTTTGTGTGTTTATTGAAAAACTAATGAGGATACATTTAGAAGAGTTAATATATTAAAAAAATATATTTTATTTTTTTCTCCATGTCCCCCAATTATCTTTATGTCATTATAATATAATATCACAAATATAATAAATATATAGATATTTTTTTATATTTTGTTTAAAACCTAAAACTTCATATAATTCCATCAGTTGGGATACACAATCAACAATAATCTGGATTGAAAAATATTTATTCATGAATTGATGTTGTTCATTCTTCCATTACCTCCTTTCATGGTAGGGAATAATGATAGATTTATTGTCTATATATTATCGGTATTATATTAAAAATTTAAAAAATTTATCTAATTTTTATTTAAAACAAACATTTATTATTTACATTTTTCTAAATATGATGAAGTCATTCGTTTGTGTGACAAAGTACAGCCTCATGAAGTGATGTGATTTGCTTATGAGTTTCATGGAATGTATTAGAGATGGTCATAATAATAATATATATATATATATATTTATGTGTGTGTATGAGATAAATATGAAAATTGAATAATAATATACATATATATTAATTACATTTTTCATAAATATACAAATAAAATTGAAGAATCATTCATGACTACATACGGTTTACCATCTTCATGAACGATGTATTTCATTTTCTAATTATATATTATATATATTACTATAAATATGTATATAGTTATTATATATATAAATGTATTGAATTTATATCATTATTTATGATCTAGAGATGATAAAAATCATGATCAACAAATGATGAATAAAAAGTAACAAGAAAAACATACAAAAAACAAGACAGCCAATGTCACGAACCATCCCGAGTCGACCCTGAACATGTCACACGAGCCGGTCCACGGTAAGTCCCGAGGGGCATTCCCAATCCCCCAGGGATGGAAACTTGTGTCGGGCATCCAAATTTTAGTCGTTGGGAACGATTTCAGCCCAAACGTAATGAGGATCAAAAGAAATAACGCAAACTAAACAAAACAGACAAACAATAAAGATAGAAATAAAAATAAAAGTCAAGCGACCAAACAGACCTCCACGTGACCTCCCAGGCCACCGCCCAACTAGAGACCAACCTCACTCCAACGCTGAACGACTCCAACCAGAAAAATCTGAACACAAGGGACCTGTAACTGAAATGATAAAATAGGCGTGAGCATTAAAAACGCTCAGTAGGAAAGCCAAAGTAAACCACTGAATCCAAATGTTCCCTTTTCCAAGAAATCTGTTAACACCAGTTTGAAAATACAATTATAAAAGTAGACTTTTTACTTTTTAAAATAAGAAATATACTTTTCCTTTCTTTTAATGAAATCCAACACACGCTACGTACCATTTCCAAAAAACCCATTTGTCATTTCATAAACAAATCAAGATAAAAAGATCCATATTTTTCTAACAAGGAAGAAAGTAAACAAAACAGGATGAGACAAACTAGTGAAATAGAAATTGAATAAACCAACAAGGAGAACATGTGGTGCTAATGGACATGGGCGACAATATAAGGTGTAAAATATTACTGAAAGTAAACAAGAAAGGAAAAAAAATACAATAAATGGTAAACAAGAAGTTACAAGCAATATCCATGGGCGAAAGTATAAGATGTAAAGGATAACTGAAAGTAAACAAGAAAGGAAAACAAGTACAAGAAATGGTAAACAAGAAGTTACAAGAAATAAACATGAGAGATCCAAAACATCCCTAGAAAACCCTTGGACATACTCGGGTTCAGACTACCTGCCGACATGGTACTCCACAGTCAATAACCAACTGGCCGCCCTAACAGCCAACCAGTGGCAAGCTCCACAAGGCCTACATACCAAGGGGGACAAACCCGTCTAATCGGGTTTAGCCAGAAACCGTCACTCGATTCTCTAAAAGACACCCAGGAACCCATGGTGGTTACATCAATGTGTAAGTTAGAGGCCCTCGCACACGTAACTCATCTCACCGCACTTGCCTACCCCAAACACGGACACTTCCTATGCATTCACCCATAAGGGTTACCATAGATAGGAGTGCCCCCCCCCCCCCACACACATATATATATATATATAAATAGTCATCCCACATCCACTAAAGTGCCAATCGGGCTGTCATGTCATTTAATTATCAAAGCTGCTTTATAAAATACTTGAAGTTGTCAACCGAGCACTCAGTTATACAAAATCAAAATGTTTTACCCAAATATTTCACAATAACTTCTTAAACAGCTCAAAACACCACTTTTGTATTCAAAACAAAAAAGGAAAACTGGAATATCTTTTTATGATATTTTTTTACTAATTTATTGTGTCACATAAAGAGACCAAAACATTTTGAAACCAAGAATCATTTAGAAAATTGAGATTTTGAGAAAAATAACAAATCAAAACACCATATTTATTTGAGGGCACGTCCATGTGTGCACCTAGTGCACCCATGGATATGTAAACATCTATTGGTGCATCGAACAAGCAAACACAAAATCATTTCCAAATAAACACTAAATTCTATAAAACCAACCATCACGGGATAATAAGATCAAAGAGTGATTTTTTTACAAACATAACACCACTTAAGACAACCAATGATCACATTAGAAAATTTAGGCATTTAGTTCCATCCAAGCTTGCAAAGTATAAACAGGTTCATAAACATAGGATCATCCTAAAGATTATTTTTCGTCAAATCTTTCATCACGAAAACACTACCATAGGTCACTATATAAACAATAAAATGTGCAAAACAACATATAGTGTACAACTAAATAGGAATAGAATATAATTTCTTCAAACCATAGTTTCAAACAGAAACTATCAATTCTAAAACACAAAAATAAGTTACGCAAAGCTATCATAAAAACACGAATCATAGAATAAAATTTATTTTTAAAACAAATCAAGCATCAAAGGAAATGCAATGGAAAGGAAAACCAAGGATTCACCTACCTTAGAAAAGCACAGACACAACAAACTTTGACAGATGGAAGAACAATCTCTGCGGAGCAACTACGCTCGCCAACAGTGGGAAAAACACAGAAACACAACACGTAGCAGAATTTCAATTAGCCAAATTGAATAAACCAATAATTAAAATAATGTAAACACGTGAATAATTAACTAATTAATTATACTTAAAGGATAGATGGAGATTACTGGCTGGTTTGGAAGAAGGTCGGCGCGACAGGGTGAGGCGACTGGCCGGAGGTCCTTCGAGGGGGCTGCTGGCTGCGTCGGGATGGAATCTGGAGGGTGAGTGGAGTTAGGTGAGGTTGTTCAGGATGCAACCAGAGGGCAGGGCGGATCGGTGCATGGCGCGGGGTCTGCCGGAAGCCGGAGGTGGGTGTGGCTGAGGGCAGCAAGGTGCAAGGCTGGTGGGAGCAAGGCCAAGGGAGCGGGATGTCGGGTTCTGAGGGAGCACGGGGTCGGACGGCGCAGCGGAGTCTCCAGAACGAGAGGGCAGCGAGGCGGGGCGCTGGGGGGAGAGGGTAGCACGGGGTCGGACGGCGCGGCGGAGGGTCAGGGGTGCTGAGGGAGGCTGGGTGTGGGAGCGGGGTGCTGGAGGGAGTTCGGCGGCCTAAGGGAGCGGCAGAAGTGGGAGAAGGGGCTGGTGGGGTAGCGGCTGGGACAGGGGGGAGACGGGGCGGCACGATGCGCAGAAGGGAAAGGGGGGGGGGGGGGGGGGGGGGGCTCACGAAAATGGGGAGGAAGGGAGGTGCCGAGTTAGGGTTACAGGTTTAGGGTTTAATTTTTTTTAAAACCAATAATATCTATAATGATATTAATAATAATAATATCTATAATAATAATAATAATAATATTATTATTATTATTATTATTAGTAAAAGACTAAATAAAAGAATAAAAACAAATCTTAATAATAATAAAACTTTATAAAAATAGTAAAACCTTATAATAATAATAATAATAATACTTTAATGACCCTAAAAATAAAAAAATAATAATAATAAAATTTATAATAATAATAAAACTTAATAATAATAATAATAATAAAACATTGTAATAATAATAATAAAAATATGAACTTCGGGCGAACACACAGTCACCCCGGGCCAAACGCACGGTCACCGTTAATGATGTGATGACCGCACACTGGCGCGGAACCCTTCAACACAAATAAACATTGAAAATTTCAGACCGAGACCATGAAAATAGTAAAATAAGGGCATCTGCAGTCGGGGTGTGACAATTCTCCCCACCACAGACACTTTATGCCCCCAGAAAGTCACCAAGCCAAAAGTTGGTCAAGATTCAAGTCCATGCCCCAACGGAACTAAAGGAACCAAAGAGAACTGAGAATCTCGGAATGACCTTACATTACACAGGTCACACCCGACCGATTCAAGAAAAAACTGAAGTCCGAAGTTGAGGGGAGAACACGAAGGGGTTCTCCCCACCACAAGAACATAACTGGTTGGAAAATTTAACACCCAAAACATACTACCACATGGAGGCGGGTCCAGTGTGGAAACTCACAACTGATCCAAACCGACTCCTATAGCACGATCAAAACAACACCTCCGTCGAAACACTGAACCCTCGACTAGAGTCAACAACTTCAACAGCAGGGAAAACCCACAGAAAAGACATAACCAGACATCGATTCGAAAACATGACCCATTGAAATCCACGAAACATAACCACATCCGACAAGAATACTAAACCGAGGTAAACCCACACAAGGGTCAAACACACTTTTAATAAAGACACACGATTCAGAATATCACATCCACACAAAAAGTCTTCTTGGATTATCATTGAACAAGTCCATCATAAAATTATGGAAAAACAACTCATTTTTAACGTTGTTGAAACGTTAATAGCAGGAAAAAAAATATGAAAAGATTTCTAAATGTTCCACCGCCAACAAGGATCAAAACCTAGGCCAAAGCTTCAAATCCATGGGAACTCCTGACTATCTGCGAGCTTCACCCAAGATCTGTGGCTGGGGCTCTGATGGATGAAGCATCTCCTTCCTCACAGTTAGGTACTGACACTCTCCAATCACAGCATCCCCTTCAAGCGACGTTTCCAGCAAAACATCTCCAGATGACCCAGACAGCCGCATCGATGACACGTCTTTGGAGGGTTGAGACAAGGCGGCTTTAAATTCCCAAAACAACCACAGTGATATAATACCATTGAACGATCTAATGAACTGGAAGCTAGGACTAAAGGGGATAACTCCTTTGGAACAGATATCTCTGGCGTATTTTCCACACCAGAGGGGGAACTCTTACGAACAACCGGGGATGCTGGAGTACGAACCAACTTTGTTCCGGAAACAAACTCAGCGAAAAATGCTTCCTCCACCAGCCTCTCAAAAATATGGTCTTCAGAAGGGAGGACTCGCTCCTTGATCTCTAGACGAAGGCCCCCGGTGAAAATAGAGGCCTTCATGAGCTCATGCGACACTATCTCTGGAGAAAAGGAAATCAGTTCCTTGAAATGGTCAACATATGCTTTCACCGTCTGTTGACCTTGTTGAATATGCACAAGCTCTCCATTTTTCATTGTCATCACTTCCTCAGGTACAAAGCTTTGGATGAATATGGTTTTAAAGACATCCCACTTCAAAAAATCACATAATAGCACGAACACTAACAGTCTCAGGAGTTACCAGCGTTCTAAAGATACTCTCCACTTCTTCAAGCCACTATACTACTTCTAACAGGCCTCGATCACCATGAAGAATAGGCAACGTCCGAGTAGGACTAGAAACTGGGCATGACTCATTAGAAACTTTGGGGAACTTTCTGGGCTACATTCTATGAACAACATAAAAGCACAAATCCAAAAATCAGCATCCAATCAAATCTTAATCAAAAGGACAATCGCATACCAACAACTGGCTCGCACGCCAAAAATCCACTTTTTTTTAAAAAAAAATCAACATTTCATTACAAGACTACTTCCAAGAAAAAAATCCACTTTCTGAAACAAAATATATTTTCCAAAATCATTTTTCTCTTTTAAAAATCATTTTAGAAAGACAAGGTCAAACCTTTGGTTTCACATTAACACCCACAACATCTCATGAATCATCGCATGCATGTCCATCCATTCCTCTCATGTCATCCACGAACAAGTGCCTCTCATGCACTTTTCACACAAACCCACACACATGCGATCATTCATAGGAAAACCAAGGGTTGCACTCAAACCATTTCCCTACCAATTCTAACCAAACACCCGGTTTTGAAACCAGAACACTTCAAATTTCAAAAATCCTATTTACCAATTTAAACCCATTTTAATGAAAACGCTTCCATTTCAAAATTCATCTTTAATTTTCAAAAACACGATCACACCAACCAGAACCAAACATAGTACAACTTACAAAGTATCACCAGAATGAGGAACTAGCAGTTACGCTTAACCCGACGTCATGGTAGTGAGACACGCCCCAAGTAAGAATCAACAGCTAGGAGGAACTTAAACCCTGTACTAAGACTCCACATGGGTCACTACTCCATGTGAAATCGCGACGTGACACTGGCTCATCTCGTTTTTCATTCCTCAATCCCAAACAACGTCAAAAGACACAATTTCCGGACTACCCCTGGTAACTCGAGGATCAGTGCGAGAAAGAGTTCGCGACGCTCTTCCCACACCTACCTCTCGAGTTCTTACAGTCCTAATCTCCTTCTACCGGACGACCCAAATATCAAGAACCTCCTATGATACCTTTTTTTCATCAACCAGCCTGAATCGACCCTGAACTGGTCACCCGAGCCAGTCCGCGGCAAGTCCCGAGGGGCGTTCCTGATCCCCCCGGGATGGAAACTAGTGTTGGGCATCAAAATTTTAGTTGTTGGGAACGATTTCATCCCAAATGTAATGAGGATCAAAATAAATAATGCAAACTAAACAAAACAGATAAACAATAATGATAGAAATAAAAATAAAAGTCATGCGACCAAACAGACCTCCACGTGACCTCGCAGGCCACCACCCAACTAGAGACCAACCTCACTCCAACGCTGAGCGAATCCAACCAGAAAAATCTGAACACAAGGGACCTGCATCTGAAATGATAAAATAGGCGTGAGCATTAAAAACGCTCAGTAGGAATGCCAAAGTAAACCACTGAATCCAAACGTTCCCTTTTTCAAGCAATATGTTGACAATAGTTTGAAAATACAATGATAAAAGCAAACTTTTTACTTTTGAAAACAAGCCATATACTTTTCCTTTCTTTTAATGAAATCCAACACACGCTACATACCATTTCCAAAAAAAATTTGTCATTTCATAAACAAATCCAGATAAAAAGATCCATATTTATCTAACAAGGAAGAAAGTACACAAAACAGGCTGAGACAAACTAGTGCAATAGAAATTGAATAAACCAACAAGGAGAACAGTTGGTGCTAAAGGAAACGGGCGCAAATATAATCTCTAAAGGATAACTCTAAGTAAACAAGAAAGGAAAAAAAAGTACAAGAAATGGTAAACAAGAAGTTACAAGCAATAACCATGGGCGACAGTATAAGCTGTAAATGATAACTAAAAGTAAACAAGAAAGGAAAACAAGTAAAAGAAATGGTAAACAAGAAGTTACAAGAAATAACCATGGGCGATCCTAAACATCCCTAGAAAACCCCTGGACGTACTCGGGTTCAGACTACCTACCGGCATGGTACTCCACAGTCAATAACCAACTGGCCTCCCTAATAGCCAACCAGTGGCAAGCCCCACAAGGCCTACCTACCAAGGGGGGACTAACCCGTCTAATCGGTGTTAGCCAGCAACCCTCACTCAATTCTCTAAAAGACGCACAGGAACCCATGGGGGATACATCAATGTGTAAGTAGGAGGCCCTCGCACACGTGAGTCATCTCACCACACATGCCTACCCCAAACACGGACACTTCCTATGCGTTCAACCATAAGGGTTACCCTAGATAGGAGTGCCCCACAAACACACATAGATATATATATATATATAGTCATCCCACATCCACTAAAGTGCCAACCGGGCCATCATGTCATTTAATTATCAAACCCGCTTTATAAAATACCTGAAGTTGTCAACCGATCACTCAGTTTTACAAAATCAAAATGTTTTACACAAATATTTCATAATATCTTTTTAAACAGCTCAAAACACCACTTTTGTATTAAAAACAAAAAAAGCCAAACTGGCATATCTTCTTAGGTTCTTTTTTTTACTAATTTATTGTGACACATGAAGAGACCAAAACATTTTGAAACCAAGAATCATTTAGAAAATTGAGATTTTGAGAAAAATAACAATTCAAAACACAATCTCTATTTGAGGGCACATCCATGTGTGCACCTAGTGCACCCATGGATCTGCCAACATCTAATGGTGTATCGAACCTACAAAGAGACACGAAATCATTTCCAAATAAACACTAAATTCCATGAAACCAACCAAAATGGGATAATAAGATCCAAGAGTGATTTTTTTTACAAAAATAACACAACTTAAGATAACCAATGATCACATTAGAAAATATAGGCATTTAGTTCCAACCATGCTGGAAAAGTATAAAGAGGTTCATAAACATAGGATCATCCTTAAGATTATTTTTAATCAAATATTTCATCACGAAAACACTACCGCATGTCACTATATAAACAATAAAATGTGAAAAACAACATCTACTATACAACTAAATATGCATATAATATAATTTCTTCAAAACATAGTTTCAAACAGAATCTATCAATTCTAAAACACCAAAATAAGTTACACAAAGCAATCATAAAAACGAGAATCATAGAATAAAATTTATTTTTTAAAAAAATTAAGCATCAAAGGAAATGAAATGGAAAGGAAAACCATGGATTCGCCTACCTTAGAAAATCACAGACACAACAATCTTTGACATATGGAAGAACAATCTCTGTGGGGAAACTGCGCTCGCCAACAGCTTGAAAAACACAGAAACAAAACACGTAACAGAATTTCGATTATCCAAATTGAATATACCATTAATTAAAATAAATTAAAAACATGAATAATTAACTAATTAATTATACATAAAGGATGGATGGAGATTCTTGGTCGGTGTGGAAGAAGGTCGTCATGACAAGGTGAGGCGACTGGACGGATGTCCTGCGAGGGGGCTACTGGCAGCGTCGGGATGGAATCTAGAGGGTGATTCGAGTTGGGCGAGGGTGGTCGGGATACAGCCAGAGGGCAGGGTGGATCGGTGCATGGCGCGGGGTCTTCCGGAAGCCGGAGGTGGGTGTTGCCGAGGGTAGCAAGGTGCGAGGCTGGTGGGAGCGAGTCCGAGGGAGCGAGATGCCTGGTGCTGAGGGGGCACGGGGACAGATGGCGCAACGGAGTTGCCGGAACGAGAGGGCAGCGAGGCGGGGTGCCGAGTGGAGAGGGAAGCGTGGGGTCGGATGGTGTGGCGGAGGGGCAGGGGTGCGGAGGGAGGCTGGGTGCGGGAGCAGGGTGCTGGAGGGAGGTCGGCGGCCTGAGGGAGCGGTAGAAGTGGGAGAAGGGGTCGGCGGGGCAGCGGCCGGGATAGGGGGGAGACGGGGCAGTGTGGTGCGCAGAAGGCAAAAGGGGGGGGGGGCTCGTAAAAATGGGGAGGAAGGGGGGTGCCTGGTTAGGGATACAGTTTTAGGGTTTAATGTTTTTTTAACCAATAATATCTATAATGATAATAATAATAATAATAACAATAATAATAATAATAATAATAATAAAAATATTAGTAAAAGACTAAATAAAAGATTAAAAACAAATCTTAATAATAATAAAACCATATAAAAATAGTAAAACCTTATAATAATAATAATAATAATACTTTAATGACCCTAATAATAATAAAAATAATAATAAAATTTATAATAATAATAATAAAACATTATAACAAAAATAATAATAAAACATTATAATAATGATAATAACAATATGAATAATAGAAATACAACATAAAATTCTTAAATTTGAATGTCAGGCGAACACATAGTCACCCCGGGCCAAACGCACGGTCACCGCTAACGATGCGATGACTGCGCACTGGCGCGAAACCCTTCAACACAAATAAACATTGAAAATTTCATACCGTGAACAAGAAAAGAGTAAAATAAGGGCATCTGTTGTCGGGGTGTGATAGCCAACACCCAAAATAGTGAAAATAATGAAACATTATTATCAAATGGGTGATAAAGTTCTTTAAAAGAAGAAAAAATTCTATTTTAAATTTTAATATGACTCTATCTTAATATAATACCATTAGAAAAACCAATATTGATTATGGAAAATATTGTTCAACCTAATGGAAGTGTATGGTATGGTATTTTGGGTCAATTTCACATCATTGTGGCATAATGTGATGTTAGGCCCCAAAGTAAATTTATTTTATGTATTAACATCCCCTTTAAATGTAATATCAGGAATAATTTATCATTCATTGTATTATGATATTCAATTTGAATTATTTCATTTAAAGGGACTTCAATCAAAAGTTACAAAGTAGTAAAAAAATCTAGGACTCAACTCATTTTCATCGAGTTATATTACATAACTATTTTCATTAATATTATGAGTTTATGTGTATAATAACTATTGAATATATGTTGTCATATTTAAAAAAATTAATGTGTATTTTAAGTGGATACAAATAATTTATTATACTATAAAGGTTAACTTCAATTAGTTTAAATTAGGTCATTTCTCACATAACTGGGGACCCCCATTCTATTTTATAGAGATTCAAAATGGGAGAATATTCAATAATTGATCGTTTATTATTATCTAAAGTCTCCCGGACCCAGATAATTGATGATCACAAGCATAAAATTTCTTCTTCTTAGGGATTTTCCTCCTCAAAATATGTCTCACTAGGAAGATGATACTTCAACATGATCATTCCCACGTAATATAACAACATAGGTGTTTATATAATAATACCTTGTGATATCTATTAATAATTATTAAAAATATATTAATTTCATGTTAACGGGGCCACTTTTTCAGATATCATACTCGACACACAATAATGGTTTTCTCTGAAATCGTATGTTGCACACAACATTGAAAAATACGAAAAATTAATACATTAATAATATTATTATATTAAATGGTATTTAACGCATAAGATTTTGAATGGAGGGATTGATTAATATCCACTTAATTTTAAAAAAAATTTCATACGTGATTAAATAATGATTCATTTATTAAAAAATTTCATAGAAATGGAAATTAAAAAACCCAATTGAATATAAATGTTCTTTTTTTTTGAAAACCAATTTAAAAGGGGCTAATTTTTTTTCTATATCACCCATTATGTATTTATATTAAATTAATAATATATGATATATATTAAATGTAATGTTTTAAATTCATGTAATATGTTATCTAGATATGATATAATAATTAATTTAATTTTTTAGAAAAAAGATGTATTTTTCTAAAAATGGTGTTTTGCCGCCATTTGATGAAGAACCCCTTTTAAATATAATTTTTCACTTTTATTTGTTATATTTGACAAAATGAACTTCTATTATATAAATTGTACTTTCAAATATTCTTTTGATGGAATTTTGGTATTTTCTGATAAAGATCATTTTTTAATGAATATGGAAAAAATAACACATTTTAATTCAAAATTTTATTTTCATATAATGTATTTATACAGTGATATTGTATTTTTAATTGAATTTAATTTATATTTGTATATTATTTTTATAATTTAATTAAATTGTGTTAATTGGACGTAATTTTACTTTTAAATTAGACATAAATACATTTCAATCTTTTGATAGTTATTACTTCTTGAAAACCTTTTTTTTTGTTTCGAAAATGGGAAAAAAATTTAATTAATTACCTATTATTATGTGTGTTTTTTTAATAATTGATTCGATATTTGGAATCAATAGGTCCATATTTTTTTAATAGGATTGATTTATTATTATACATTATGAATAGTGACATGAGTAATTATTTTACTAGCCACAGTTAAGGGATAAATCAGGTAAATAAGGGTAACAAATAATACTACAATATCATTAAACTAACCTAACATATATTCTATTCCTATTTTATGAGTCCTTTCCCAACATGAACATCGTTGGGTTGATTTTTGGTACCCCATGGAGCCACTTTGAGGTGAAAATAAAATTTTATAAAAATTAATTAAATGTAAAATAAATTTCATATAAAGATGTAACATTTAACCAAAACATTATTTTGGGTTATATGATTTATCGTTAATACATTAAATATTAATTATAATGATTCAAATATTTAATAAATCATGGAATTTTATTTACAATTTTTAATACAAAATAAGTAAAATTCTTTTTGACACAATGACGATGTATTGAATACCTTATTAATGAATGATTTAAATAAATTTGATTATAAATATTAAAATAAATTTATTTTGAAAATATTTAATCTATACACTAATTTTTGGGAAGTGTATGACTTGTTAGAATTTAATTAATAATTTTTTTTGAAATAATCATGTTTTTATGGATTTTTATAAAATTCATGTCTTGAATAGATTAGAAATTAACATAAATGAGTTTTTAAAACAATTACAATTTTATTAAAATACATAATAGCCCTAAAAATAAATTTTCAAACAAATGAATTATATTATATTTTAAATATAATTAGTGAACCAGTTGAAGTTCTATTGGCATGTAATAGTGACTATATTAACTGTATATTATTATTATACAAGAAGATATGGTAAGAGTCAAATTATATAACTACAATTTAATGATAGAGGATAAGGTCATATTAATGAAATAGACTTCTCAAAAACCTATTGTTTGAGAGTTTTTTGACACAAAAGAGTCTTATATTTGAAATAAATTTATTTTGGTCCATTTAGAACCGAAAATTTTATTATAATAAAATAATATTTCAATACTTTCCGAAAGTGCCCCTCGTCAATCATATAAAAGGGAATCACCTCTAACCTTACTCACACATATCAAGCCCCTTGTATCATCAATACTTATACAAAATAATCTCCCAACATCTATCGTTTCCTCATAGAAGCCTCACTTTGTGAAGAAGTCAATTTAAGGAATCCATTTATCTTAATTCAAAAGGAGTTACCCGATTTGAGGTAATGTATTCTATCAAGATTCTTTCATATATTCCGATCCTCAAACCCCCTAAACTCCCATTATTCCATTATTTTATAAAAAAAATCTCACCTTAAATATACTATGATTTTATTATGAGAATAATTAGAACTACAAATACCCACACCTCCATCTAATGGATACAGAAATATTTTTTCTATATATGAAGAACTACAACCTCACGAAATGATGATTGTTTGATTTTCCGTTACAACCTCCCTTGGTGACCATTATGATGAAAATATACTTATATATGATATAGATTTTATATTTTTTTGGCCCTATGATAGTATAATTTTTATTTAAAAACATACATTTATTATTTTCGTGATTTTTAAATACTATAATTTGATCTAAGGAAGTGCGGACTACCGCCCCCTCAAAGTGATATTGATCATTCATTCCATAGATGGAACATATAAGGGATGGAATTAAGGAACTAATGGAATTTATATAGAATTTTATATTATACTATAATTAAAATATACCTATGTATCATTTATTTTTTATTCATTTAAATATGAAAATGAAATAAAGTAGTGTTTATGCGTACATACGGGTTAACGTCTCCCTGAATGGTTCATTTCATTTCTTATCTCAAAATATTAGGGAATGTTATAAATACATATATAATGGATATACATATATATAAAATACATATATATGATATTAAATTCCAGAATATGATTTTGTAGATAATGGAATTTTTACCACATAGACAATTTTCAATTATAACAAGTTCATTTTTACTCAAGCACCCAATATCAACAAAACGAATGATATTAACATAAATAATTATGTAATTTTTGTAATGTGATAATAATTTATATAAAAGGAATAATAAAAATTAAAATTGTTTTTATGAAAGGTGAAATTAACATATGTTTATTATTCATGAAGTCAATGGAACATATATAATGAATCATAATCAAGGTAAGGGAAACCTTCACCCTCCTATTTTAGTCAAAGAGTTTTTTTATGTTATGTACTTTAATTCCCATTTTATTATGTTAGGATATATTCTTATAAAACATTATTTTTGTCGATATCACATACATATGATGAGTGATCTTTTTCTCTCTCATCAATTCATTTTCTGAATTATTATTTGACGTTGTTAGGATGACAAATTTTCATAAGGGAAATTCTTAAGAAAATTTCCATTTTTTGGTTTAACTTTTGACTTCATGATTATCTCATGCTATGACTATTTGATAAATACTTTTTTATTCTATAATTTATTCATATTTTCATTGTGTGTAATTATTTTTAATATACATAATCGATATTTATTATTAAAATAATTATCTTTGTAACAGAATTCATCTCAATCTCCTTTCATTGAGGCTTATTTTGGTTTATAAAGGACCTTCATTTATTCGATGTATAATTATACAATTTTTATTTAAAATTTTATAGAAAATTTTGAAAAGGAATAATTTTTTAATAAGCTTTTTACTAAATGTAAAAGGGAATAATTCTTTTTAAAGTACGCGGTAACAACAACCTATCCTCTATCACGAGTATTATTGAATATTTGGCTTCTTTAACAAGCCGTAATGTTTTTAAATGGAAAATAAATTCCATATACCTTTTGATAGTGTTAGGGTATTTAAATTTTTATTAATATGGAATCGACTATGTCAATATTGGGAAATTATATATTATGATTTTAATGTTGAAATTTTATCATTCCTTTATTCCAGTTTGATGTGTTATGAATATGTTATGGTTATTGGTAATTGTTTTCATATATAGGAGGTTCTGTGATAATTCAAGGTAGGGGGATCCTGATATATATCTTCAATGAATCGGGTAACATGATGGAGCTAAACGTTACTGTTACTCCTAAGAGATTTAGAGAATATATAATGATGGGTATTCCAAATGTAAATCCTGATATAGCTGTTAAAGTTACAATGTATGTGTGTTATGTATTTCAGAAGTATCCTTTATGATTGATGATTTCTATGTTCTATTAAAAAATCATATGATTTAATGAGGTATGTTAATGATCATATTTTTTATGAATGAAAAGTGTTATTTCATTGATTTCATTTATTGAGGGTATAATGATTTATTTCATTATTTTATAACCCTTACTGAGGTTTTTCTGCCCATCTCATGTTTTTTTTAAAAATCAAATAGTGTAAGGCAGGGTAAGATAAAGGAACAATTCGTGAAGATTTATATGAAGAAAATAATTCTTTTTTTATTTTACGGTTTTTTATTTTTTGGAAAAAATTGGATAGTGTAGAAGTGTCTACCTTGTAATATTTGAGATGTAATGTAATAATTATGGCCTAATTTTCTAAAGCACTAATCCTAAGAAGACACTCAATGTGAATTCTTGACATTACACAAAATTATTTAATTTTAAAGCTGGGGCATTATAGTTGGTATCATAAGTCGATTTAGATAACATTAGAGGTTAGGGTGTTATTTATCTATAAGTGACTTCACCATAATGGGTAGAATATTAAAAATAGGCGTAGTTATTTTAGATAAATTGAACAAGTTTAATACAAACTAAATAAAAATATCTTATTGTTTACCCCCCTCATAAGATAGTATGTGATGATTTTACGGATATTCCAACCCTAACTATTTTGGTTTTCATAAATGACTGGATCTTGTAGGCACCAATGTAAAAGTGGATGTAAAGGAAACTGTTGTAGTTTTTTGAATGAGTAACCAAATTAAATGTAGGATACTATGATAACTCATGTGGTTATATTTAACCAAATATTTGGAGTCATTATTTACATCATGAACCTTGGTGGGTTTTCTAAGGCATCGTATATGTGAGAAAAGAGTCCCAAAGGAAGTTCTAGTAATAATAATAATGGTATGTATATTAAAAAAACCTAAGTGTCAAATATGTGGAAAGAAACACCTATGAGAATTCTTCAAATGGGTTAGAATATGATTCTGATGTGGTAATGATGGTCATAAATAAATAACCTATAATGGAAAAAGGATGTGTCCAGTTGACTAAATGAAATGGAAAGAAACTCATTCTGAACGGTCAATTGAATGATTTAACTGTGGTGTTCATGGTCATTATACAAACAGATGTCCTATGAATAATTTTTCTGAATTTGATCATCCAGATCATACAAATATATGTTAAACAATTCCTAATTCCATTCCAATTTAAAATTAAGAAATAGAGATTGGCCTATTAAAATTATGGAGTATTTCTTAGACCATGTTTTCACATTACTAACATATTAGGCCATCATGACTGATTTTTTGTTTAGGAAATAATTATAAAATGATAATATGGAAAAATATGGATATATGATCATGATGAATGTTCAATGATTAATATGTCTACATTTTTGGAATTGAAGATTTCTGTTGGATCTACGAATGATGATATGAGTATATGTACTAGGGATATGATTACTTTGGATGACTTTTTTAGTATGTTTATCCCTAATGTTTGATATTTGAAAATGTTATTCCATATTAAATATATTTTCCTATATTGACATAATGTATATCCTTATGGGTTCATGTGATCTTTTTTTAATGAAATTATGGGTTTTTAATTTTTGATATGCAAAATGAGAGGAATTAAATAACGTTTGAGGTCAAATTATGTTACGGATATTTTTATGGATTTTGTCTCATTTAATTAATGTAATTATAATTATATATTTTTTGAAAAAGGACAACATGATGATCATGTGACAACCCATCGCATTAGAAAAAGCTGTGGGAATCAAACCCACAACTAGGTGAGACATGGGTTTATCACCTCCGACTAGAATACATGAAGTCCCTGGTTAGTATGACTAATTATTTTTAGTTAAATGATTTTATGGATCAATAATAAGATGATTGTTTGAACTTAGTTTTTATCAAATGGATATCCTTATTATATGAAAATGAATTGGTGATTAAGTGAAAATGGTCCTTTTGGAAGATGTTTTCTCTTTTGAAAAACTATATTCCTATGGAAAATAGAATAATATGATATTTCTTTTGTGGAGTAATGTTTGAATAACATTTTGGAATAATCTATGTTTTTATTGTTGACATATAGAGATTTTTTAATTATGGAAATGATTTACCTATCTTCAAGAATTTTTTATTAGTTTAATTACTATTAAGTATGATAATTTAAGGGTAGTCGATGTTATTTGAAGATAAATGTTATGATTTCTTGTGGAAGACAATGTGATAAAATTATTCTTATTATTTTTATTCAATCATAGTTTGGATTATATTGAAGAATTTTAAGGAAAATTGTGTATTGAATGGTCATTGCTGATCATTGGGTACTTTCTGTTGAATTTTGGGGATTAAGAGTAATATTTATTTTTATAAATGATTTTACATTTTGTTTTGAAATTTTTAAATATCATAATAACCATTTTGGTTTTGTTTAATGTATAAATATGAGGGACTTATATATTTCATTTTTAATGGATTACGTGATTCTTTAGATATTGATTTTAGCACTTCATGTGTGATCATGTCATCATGAATACTCCTCATTTTGAGAAAAGATGAATTTGTGGTTTAAATGTATTAAAGGCTGAAACTCTACTTGAAAGGTAAGTGTTTTTCATTTTGTTATTAGACAATCTCATAAATAAAGTCATCATATTTAGGATAAGTAATATAAAAACAAAATTAATGTATGTTCACTTTACTTACTTGGGAATCAAAGACCATTTAACTCTTCACAATTTTATGTTTTTTTGGAAATTAACATTCTCGTTATCATATTTTCTATCACTCTCTATCAGAACATGACACATAGTTTCACTTCCAAATCCATGTTTTCTTAAATGGAATCCTAGTTTGAGTTATCTAGAGTGACCTTTTTGCTTCCCTTTCTTTTTTTATGTTATATTTTTACTCTTTTTTCTATGTGGGACATTCACCGAAGATTCCGAGCCCAATTTTCAAAATGTGAGGATGAAATTTTCAAAATGGTGGAAGGATGTAACACCTAAGGTATTTATTGAAAAATAACTTTTATTTATATTTATACTTATGAATATGATATTAATTTTACATTAATGTAGAATGTTTTTCTATTGCATACACAGCATGCAAACAATGTGTTTATCTTAAATCATACATTACACACAACATTGGGATATGGGGAAAAATAATATAGTAATAACATTGTTATTTTTAATGGTAGTTAATGCCTATACATTGGAATGGCAGGAATGAATAATATCAACATAATTTTTAAATGTGGTTCATGCATGTTTAAATTAATATTCATTTGTTACAAAATTTATATAGAAATGGAAATAAAAAAACAAATTGAATATAATTTATATGATTTTATAAAAACCTATTTAAAAGAGAATAAGTGTGTTTTTATATCACTATTTATGTATGTTTATAAAATGAATAATATATTTTATATATTCAATAAAATGTATTCAATTCATTTTATATGTTTTCAAGATATGATATAATAACAAATTCAATATTTCGTATAAAAGAATTATTTTTCTAATAATACAGTTTTACCGCCTTTTGATGGAGAACATTTTTAAAATATACATTCTATGACTTTTATATGTTATATTTGACTAAATAAACTTCTTTTATTTATGTATGACATCGACATTAACTTTGAATGAAATTTCAGTATTTTTTTGATAATGATCCTTTTTAATGAATAATGAAAAAATACTGCATTTTAATTCAAAACAAACATTTCATCTTATTTATTTATATAGTTAGATTGTACTTTTAAATGGATTTAATGTATAATTGGATTTTTTTAATAATTTAACTTAATTACTGTCATTGATGTAATTTCACATTTAAATTGGACATATATACATGTCAATCATTTGATTGCTATTACTTCATAAAAAAATACATTTGGTTATGACTATAAGAATAAATTTTAAATTAATGAATTAATATTATGTGTATTAAAATTGGAAAAAATGGATTTCAAATTTGGAATAATTATTCAAACTTTTTTAAATAGGTACGTTTTAATTTTATACATTATCAATAGTAAAATCAATAATTATTTTTTAATCTTTGTTAATAGGTAAATAATGTAAATATGTGTAAGAAGATATTATTATAATAACATTAAACTACCATAACATATGTCCTAATCATAATTTATGAGACATTTCCAGACATGGGTATCCTAGGGTCGATTGTTGGGACCCCATGGAGCCACTTTGATGTGAAAATGTCATTTAATAATAATAAATATAATGTAATAAAAAATGTAACATAAAAATATATCTTTAGCAACAAAAATTTATATTGGGTTATAAAAGTGATCATTTTGACTATAAATAGACAATATAAATCTAAAAAAATTTCTTAAAATATGGTATATTATTTTAAAAATTTAGACTTAAAATAAATAAATTTTATTTTTGACACAATTGTGATGCACTAATTACCTTATTAATGAATGATTTAAATTAACGAGATTATAAATATTAGAAAAAAAATTTAAACTTTTTATGCCATTAAAAAATTTTAGGGATGAATATGAATTGTTTTCTATTAATTAACGAGGTTTTTTTATAGAATCAAATTTTTATGAATTTTTTAAAAAGCCATGAAATGAATTGTACAAAATTGGAAATACGCGTGTTTTTTAAAAATATACTATATTATTAAATGATAAAATATTTAATAAATATAATATTTTGCCAAATGTAATAGATAATAGTGTAAATGTAGTTAATGAACCACTTGAGGTTGGATTTGAATTTTTCATTGACTATATTAACCATATAGAATGAATATACAAGAAGCCATGCTTAGAGTCAAATTACTTATGTAAGGGTTAAAGATAAGAGATGCGGTTAAACTAGTGACCTAGGCGTGAAAAAATCCAATTGGTTTAATGGTATTATAACCCAATGAATGATATCATTGAAATAAATTATTTTCGGACCATTTTAAACCAAAAATAATTTTATAAGAACATAATATTTCAATACTTTCCTAATGTGACCCTCCTCCAACTTATAAAATGGAATAACCTATAACCCATACTCACATCTCTAATGACCCATGGCTCGTCAAAACTATACCCAAATAAGCTCTCATTATCTATCAATTCCACCTAGAAGCCTCAGTTGGGGAATAAGGAAATTCAAGAAATCCATTATCTTAAATCAAAGATAGTTACCCGATTTGAGGTAATGTCTTCTCTCAAGATTATTTCATTTATTTTCCATATCACTCCCACTAAACTCTATTTATTCCATTCTTTTATATCAACACCATTATCTAAAATATACTTGGATTTTTTATGAGAAGTAGTTTAACTAAAAATACACACACCTCCATCTAATGGATACGAGCATATTGTTTTGATGTGCGGTCAAAACCCATGGGGCGTAGGTACTGTAGCAGTACAGTAGTGGACTATAGCTGTGGTGGTACTATAGATCAATGGTACTATAGTGGCGGCAGGATACTGTAGCGGCGGCTGGGTACTGTAGCAGTGGAAGGGCACTATAGCAGCTAGGTTACTATTCACATAATGGGCATTAGGACAAAAATTTGGGTCTACGGGCTATGTAATGGGATTCATTCCCACTGGGCCTTCGGGCTATGTAATGGTTCTACCTCTACCCAATTAAAAGAGTTCAGTGTTTTCTTTAATAATAAAATGAGGCTTTGGCCCCATCCTTTAAAAAACACCCTCATGAAATAATGATTGTTCAATTTTCCCTTACCATGTCTCATGGTGGCCATTATGATGAAACTATATTTATATATGATATATATTATATTTATATTTTATATATGATACACTAATTTTTATTTACAAAAAATACCTTTAGGCTTTTCCTTATGTGTAAATACGATAATTTAATTTGAGAATGTAATGACTATTGGCCCCACAAAGGGATATGAATCTTTTATGCCATACATGGAATGTTTCAATGATGACGTTAATAAAATTATCTAACATATATAAAATATTATATTATACTGTAATTATAATATACCAATGTGTCATTTAGATTTAATTCATTTAAATAATGAAAAGAAATGAAAGTTGTGTTCAAGCGTACGTACGGCTTACCGTCTCAATGAATGAGGCATTTATTTTTCTATCTCAAAATTTTATGGCCTATTATAAATAAATATATAATGGATATAAATACATATAAATACTATATATATATTATTTGAATCTTGAATACACCTCTAGTGAAAATGGACTTTTGACCACATAGAAACTGTATTTATAACATGTTGATTTTCGACTCAATTACCCAATATCTACAAAATGTCCGATATGAACATAAATAATTATATAATATTTTTAACATGGTAATAAGTAGTATAAAAGAAATAATAAACTTTAAAACTTTTATTAAGCATGTAAGAATTATCTTAAATTTATTATCCAGGAAAAAAAGGGACATACGTGGTGAATCAGACTCAAGGTAAGAGAACCTTTCACCCTCTTATTTGAGTAAAATACATCTTCTATGTTACATATTTTAATTTAAATTTTATTATGTTGTGATGAGCTCTTCTATATCCTTATTTCTCTCCATTTTACATAAAAATGAAAAGAGACCCTTTTCTCCCTCATCAACTCATTTTCTATATTATTATGTGACACTCTTATGCTATCGAACTTTCGTCAGGGATATTCTTAACCCAATTTCCATTATTTGGGTTGAATATATACTTCATAATTGTATCCTAATATTATTATGTGAGAAATAACTTTTGATATACTATCTGTTATTTAAACTCGCTTTATGTTTACTTATATTTTATACACATAATCGGTCTATTTTATTTACATAATGTTCATTGTAAGGAACTCCATCTCAATATATTTTAATTGAATCATATTTTGGTTTATACATGACCTTATATTATATGATGTATAATTATAACTTTTTCTTTTCATTTTAGTCAATGTTTTTCCGAAAGAATAATTTTTTTAATGTGTTTTACTAAATGACAAATGGAATGATTCTTTTTAATGTATGTGGCGACAACGACCATTCCATCATCATAAGTATTCTTTGATACTTGGATTAATTAACAAGAAATAATGTTTTTAAATTTAATATAAATAAAATACACATGTTTTATGTATTTTGGTATGGAAATTAGTTTTGATAGAGCATTTATTATGTCAATATCATGAAATGATATATTATGATTGTAATGTTAGATTATTATCTTTTCTTTATTATTGATTTATGTTTTTTGAATATGTTATGGTTCTTGGGAATTATTTTCATATATGGGTGGTTTCATGATAATCCATGGGCAGGTGAACCCGAGACAGCTCTCCAATTCATTGGGTATGTGATGGATGTAAACAATTATATTCCAACTAAGAGATTTAGGGAATATAATTTGATGATTATTCATAACATAACTCCCTATGTAGCTGGGAAGGATGATATATAATTATGTTATTGATGACATAAGTTACCTTTAGGATTTATTATTTCTATGTTATATTCATAAATTATATGGTTTCCTGAGGCATGTTAATGAGATTATGTTTTATGATTGAAAATTATGATTTCATTGACTGCGTGTATTGATGGTCTAATGTTTTATTTTATTAGTTTATAATCCTTACTATGATTTATACTCATACCATGCTTATGAATTTTATTTCAAAGGCTTTATAGAAGGTCAGGATAATGTAAAAATTCAAGAAGATTTATATCAATACAAAATTTCTTGTTTTATTTTATGAATTTTTATTTTTTTTAAATTTAGGATAGAGTATAAGTGTCTAAATTTTAATATTTGAGATGTAATGTAATAGTTATGGAATAATTATATAAAACACTAAACCTTAAAAGATACTCAATTTGAATTCAAGACATAACTCAATATAATTAATGTTAATGGTGGGGGCCTTATACCGACGACCTTAAAATTGGAGCTTAGGGATTTAATTTCGTTGTGCTAAAACCATGAATAATTCATCATCATGAATGGAGAAAATAATTCAACCCATTTGACGTTAGAAATTTTATAACCCATGTTTGGGTTATGGTTTATGGATTAAATTAGATATCTTGGAACAAAAAGAAATTTATATGATATTGTGATGTCCACTAGAATTCCAAATAAAATAGAAAAGGAAATGTAAGTAGCTGACTCTGGTAACTTTTCCATTTTCATGTTTTACATTACAATGGGTTATAATTTATTTGATAAGGTTATGCTTTCAATAGATGATTAAATTATTTAGTTGATGATCATTTATAAAAAAAATGCCAAACATTTGCAATGAATAAATTGTGATTGGTCATGATCGATCTTCATTTAGGAACTCCACAGTTTTTCATTTATGAGCTATGATGGGACATGATGAAAGAAAATATTTTAAGAAACAAAAACTCACATAGGATCAGAAGGCTAATGATCTTATTCTAATAGTCGGTGATAATAAGAAGTTGTTGGAAGGAGTGAAGAATTCTATACTTGAGGATTATATAACTGAGGATGTCAAAAAATCCATTGATGATGAGAATGGATGAAAAACATGCATAATGAAATCTTCAACTGCTACCTTCTCTATAATGATGAATTCATTCAATGAAAAAATGTCATCAAATAGAGCTGATAAAATGATGTATGATCAAATTTTTGAAGGTAATATTCAAAAATAGGTTGATAAACTACCTTTACATGAATGGATGGTTACAACGGGTAACCAAAAGGAGGAAAAATTTAGAATCTGACTCTCTTTTCATTTCCATAAATTATCATTCCTTCTCAAAACAAATAGTAGATAAAGAAGGATTTTCGCATGTTTCCTAAAACGAATGACCCAAAGGAATATGAGCGATGGATTCTCCACCCTTCGTGCGCACCTAGGGTTTCTCCTACATTCTGTTTCCTCCCTTCCTCCAGCTTGGCCCGGCCTTAGCGGCGGCCTTCACATATCAGATCGTTGTTGATGGGAGGTGGATCCACGTGGCCCGGGTTTGTTCTTGGATTGGCGGGGGCTTCGTTGTGCCTCTCGACTTTGGGATCTCGTCTCACTTCTGGTGTGATTATCGTCGGCACCAGTCCACTTAGTGTTGGCTTCATTGCCCCTGGCTTCAGATCTTCTCGTCATAGGTATTTGTCACCTCCGAGTGGTCCGGCTTAGGGTGGTGGCATTGATCCTTCCGGCTCATGGTTCTCTATGCGGCTCTAGGAGATTGGTGTTGACTTCAGTGTGCTCGGTGTTAGCCTCCTCGTGTCTGTGTCTTCAAGATCTTGTCGTCGAGATGTTCTGTTCGTCGTCAGCTCCCCTGTGGTAGTCATCGGCTTCTCGGGATTCCGTTGCTGTTGTGGTGTGCTCAGTGTGGTCTACAATGTGCTCAATGTTGGCATGGGTGTGCTTTCCAACTCCATGATCTCAGCACGACCTCCTTATAACTTGACATCGGTTCTGGTATGTGTCGGGGTGCTCAGGGTCGGCTCTAGTGTTCCGGAGGGTGGAGGTCCTTCATTTTGGTGATTCCGTACATTTTTTACAGGTGTCGATTTGGTTAAAGTGAGTACCAGTTTGATTGGAAGTGAAATTGGTGGTACTATGGCAGTGCTATTGATGTGTTTGGTTGTGTATCTACCAGTTATCTTCTTTTTAATTGTTGTTGGAGGTGAAATGGATGACAGTAGGGGAATCCAAACATTCTACATGGTTTTGGTTCAGATGAGGACGGAGCTGGTCGTCACCATCATGTATTACTTTTCGGATTTTGATGATTGAGAGGGTATGGTGTTGTCATCGGTACTGAGCCCATACATACTTGCATGGGACATCTTGCTGATCATTGATTATTTGGTGGAGGAATACCTTAATGTTAATGATGTTGGGTAGAGGAAATTTCTTGCAGTCTTGTCCTGGCTTCCAACACATTATTTTTTGAATCTTTTTTATGTCCTTATGTCTCTGAAGTCTTGGTGTACCCCTTTACCCTTAAAAGGGGCTTATCTAAAATCAATAAAAATATCGGCTTTCGAGCCATTCAGTCATCCTAAAAAAGGAAAACCATATAGTTTCCCTATAAATGTTGGCTGAGCTGGTTACTGTAGGTAATCATACTCCCCTCCCTAACCAATATTTCAATGATGTAGCTAAGTTGCGGGACTCCAACCATGTCTCTCCTAGTGATTCGATGAAGTAATATATTATTATTTTTTTGAAGAATTTATTTTCATAGAGGATGTGAATACGGTTTCAAGAGGAGTCTCTCAAGAAAACAATCTAGGATAAGTAAGAATATAGTTCTTATAATATCACTAATGCTGAAAACATTACTATAAAGTCATCATTATCTACCCTCTACATGGGGATATCAAGAGGTCATTAGCACGATCAGGGAAGGACGATATGGAATTTTATTCAATAAGAGGAAATAAAACCCACTAAAATACAGATTAAAATGGCATGAAGTAAACTGTTTGATTTGGTATTATTTCTATTCGATTTATTTCTCTCTAGAATTCCTTTTCCTAACTTGTTTTTAGTAAAAGAGGTGCATCTTCGACATTTTTCAAAAAAGTCTCTTTAGCCTAAAATATGTTTTCATATGAAATAATGTTTTTTTAAAATGTTTTCAATTTTTATTCATTAAATAAATGAATATATTTTATCATAATAAATTTTAACCAATTTTTTGTTATTTTAGAATAATACTTCCAATTAAAACATCTATCACATTTCGAACTCTGCACTTTTTGATTCATTTTAATGTGAAAAATGAATATTTTTTATGTTATTACATAATTACATGCCACAATAACTCTAATTTATTTGAATAAATATTTAATAATTTATGGGTATATTTTAAATCAATATTTTTATAATGTTATTTTAAATGAAAAATATTTTTCAATTTTTTTTTAAAATTGAAAAAAAAAATTCCTCAATATTATTTTATAATATGAATATGGTATCTTCCATTCATCAATTAAAAAATCATTTTTATTAATATACTCGGAATATGTTGTATTTATACCATCATAATTATTTATATGTATAGGTTGTGGTTTTTTTACCAATAATATTATTGAAATATATTTTCTTGATATATATTTTTGTTATTAACTTACACTTGAGTTATTCACAGTCTGATGATCATTTTTTTAAATTTCTAATAAATATTGATAACATTTATCAAATATATGATTATATAATAAAACACATATCATATTTACATATTTTTTGTCATTTCAATTATTCGACCATCATATGAAATATTAATAAATCAACCTCATTTAGTCAATAAAAATATTTTATAAGGATCAATTCTCATTATATAAATAGATTATTAGATATATGATGAATGATTTGGATATTTATTATATGTTTGGGTACATGTTAAAGATAGAACTTTGATGAATTCAAAGTCTCCTGGTACCACTAAAATAGATACCCTTAGTGGTTTTTTTATCTAAAATGGTTTAAATTTCCTTGTGAAAGGTCTTGAAGGTACTAGTAGCACATACCTTGGAATCATGCAATCCAATATTTATACATTGCATTCATTAATATTATGTTATCATTAAAAATGTAATTAACTCAATGAATAATTATATAGATTAATTTAATTATAATATTTTTTATTAAATTGGATTGATTCTCATTTATTTACATTTCTATATCAATTATTCCATATAGGGTTATATTAATGTCATCTGTTTCTAGTTATTTACCTTTCTGTGTGTTTTTTTACATAATTATCATGTTAATTATTATCTTTCATGTTTTTTAAGTTATATTCCTTCCAATATTATCGAGACACTTCTATGTAATTTTAATGATAAAATTTGATATTAGTTTAGTTATAAACATTTCATATTGATTGTGTTCAATGATTCGGTATTTCTTCCATTGTATCTGAGCCATATTGATCATTTTATCTCACCCTTAAATTTTTTTACCATTCCCCAGGATCCAAGGATGCGAATTATTTATGAAACACATTGAAACTCTATATGATGTAAATAGTTTTTCAATAAAATAATAAAATACATTATGTTATAAATTGTGTATTTCAAATGTATTATAATACCCCTGTGTCTAACCTATTTCCAAAAAATTATAAAATTATTCATTCCACCAAGATGTGTTTCCTTATATATCATTCCACTGTAATTTTAGAAAACACTGAGTTTGTGATTATTGGATTCAATACTCTACTGAAATTTGATCACTCATCAAATACTTTAATAAAATGGCTAATTTTATAATGATTTTCATTTATTTTTATCTTTGATAAAATATTAATTATATATTACCAATACATTAATATCAAAAGAACCACAATTTTTATAATTTAATACTCTTTTTAATTCCATCCAAAAATGATATTAATTAAAAATTAAGAATATATATTTTTCAGTATTTTGTAATATATATGTACACATAGATGATGATTTTATTCATTACAACAGAAGACAGAAGTAACATGGTTTATTATACCCTAAATATTGAAAATATATACAAATTATAATTAATTAAAATTTCAGAATGTTAGAAAATCCATGTTATACAGGGAAAGAAAATGATATATGTTTCATTATAGAGATAGTAGTCCCCACCTATTAAATAAGTGTATTTTTTATTATATTAATGTATATGGTAATAGTGTTTAATGATCATTACCTTAACACAATATAATTTAATATATAATAAATATATATGACTCCACATAGTAATGATAAAATTATAATTGTAATATAATAATATAATGGAATGAATTAAATTAAAAATTGTTACTCACATTGAGTATATTAATATTTCTTTAGATTATCCATAAAAATGATGTGATTAAGATAAAATATTTTCAAACAAAAAATAATGGATAAAATAGAGGAATCAAGATGAAGAAATGGGTAGGGATTGAGGAGGAAAATTTTTTTTTGAGCGGTGTTGTGGGGTGGTGATATGACACAATTATAATTGAAAAGGGATGAAATTTTTTTAATTATCCATTATATTTAATAATGGGTATTCACTAATGAGAATAAATGTGAAAAATAGTGAAATAATGACGTGTGTAATTGGTATTTTGGATAGGGGGTAAACCATTAAATTCCAGTCATGTTTTATATAGTTTTCATCTTGTTATCATTAGAACATTAACTTTTACCATTTTATCATTTATTATGGTTATCAGTTTCTTTCATTACTATATATCCTTTTTCCTAAAACACTGAACATACCGTTTTAAATAATTTTGAGCTAATAATCCCAAATGTTAAATTAGAATAATTTCATAATTTATAAAGGGTATATAACATAATATGAAAATACTAATGTATAATACACAAAAATAGTAGTAATGAAAAATGTGACATGTATAAAAATAAAAAAAATATAGGATTATATTTTAAATATTTTACATTAAAATATATAAATTTTATTATAAAATAATTTTTTTCATGATAATGATTTAATTCTATTTTAGTTTCCTCTTAAATAATATAAAAACCATAATATTCACCATTTTAATAAAAAAATTAATTATATAATTCATATAAAAAATTATTATTCTTTGATATCCCACAAAAGTTTATATTAAGGTAATATATCTATAATAAATTCGAAATATTCAGTTTATATTTTTAAAATAAAATTATAAAATTCAAATAATATAATATTTAATATAATAATGAATAAATTATTTTAGATTGATTGTTGTTGGATTTTTTAGGATACAATTCTTACCTGATACAGTAGGTACTCATATATTCCATTCTCCCCCTCCCCCACCAATAAATAATATCTTCATTGAAATTATGTTATATATCAACTATTACACAAATTTTAAAAACATTTCTTCATTTTTTCTCATAGATACTATGTTATAACTCCTGGATTTCAATTTTTTTAAAGGAATTTTTCCAATTGAGTAGTCTACTTCAAAAACACATTCTTTATTGGGTTGAAAATATAAATAGTCCCACAACTATAATCTTTGTAATACTTAAAATCAATTTTATTATATGTGAATAGATGCATTAGATCTTGAATATATTTCGTCAATAATCAAATGTGGAACATTTCATGTAATTTAGAAATTTTGGGCATTGTAACTGTTCAATATGCTACAACTACAATTAAATATAATATTTCAAAAGGCCTAATGTACACATAGTATAACTTTACCAACTACCAAATCAAAAAAAACCCTTCCATGGGAAACCCTTAAAAGAATAAATTATCCCCACATGAAGTAAAATATCATTACATTGATTATTGTCATAAATATTTTTACATCTCCATGATTCTTTAATTTGATCATGAATGGTGTGATCTTTTACCACACACACATTTACATGTTATAGTCCAAATAGCATTATTTATCCAACATCATTAGAAAATGTTTTATAATGAATCCCCTTAACATAAAATTAATCATATGGTGCCATCTAGATTCCCATATGGTAGATATTGTTTTATTAAATTAAACACAATATATATTTTTATCACACACACCAATGATATCATGATAATATCTTATCATCATGTATTAAAATTTCTTAATTGTTTTTTTGAAATTCCCATTATTTAGTGGATGATATATTGTTCATAAATGTATCTACTTATTGAGATCCCTTTGAAGTACCTTCTTTATGTTTCATGTGTACCACATCACATGATTAGATACAATTGATATTGGTCCCCAAGGAATGTTGACATTTAATTGATGGAGATATAGTTATGGATATCATGGTGTATATCTTCTTGAATCGCTAATAAATGACATGAATCAATAAGGGGAATAAAATTACACATATAGGATTATTCATCTCTGTAGATGCGTATGATCATAGGAAATTTCCATTGTAATATACTCTCACATTCATATAAGTATTTGGAAGAGGTTCCATGAGTATCATAGGATGTTACCATTCTTCCATTACCTTATATAATTGAAATTTTCGGATGTATAGTCACTAGATTTTATATATATATATATATTCACAACCAGATTTTTATATCAAAACCATATTATCTTAATTAAATAAGATTATACTGAAAAAAATTTGATATGTGATTCATGTAGAAGTTCCCTATTAGAGTATATCATGCATGGAATAAAAAACCTCCTTCCAATCATCAAAACTCCAACAATATAGATTATCTAGATCAAATTAAATTCATCGATAGATTTCATCATCCTCTATATTTCCCTATAATCCTCTTGTTACTTCTCACACATTTATATTAAGTACAGAATAGTAATATATTATAAAAGGCTTGAGGGATCTCCTTGGTTAAAAAATCACAATATTCGCCATTACAAGATCTATTTTTATAAGATCCTTTTAAATTCACATTATAATCAAAAATAAATTATCCAACATAATAAATGATTTATCAGCCTATTATTTCTCCCAAAGTTGGATCTTTATGAACATTTTTTGTTATTGAGTCATCACATTGATATTCTTTTACACATGCTGAGATCTTTATAAGAGAAAATTTACATCAAGATAATGAGTTTCCTCCATATTTTACATCTTTCACCATAATGTGGTTGAATCCATATATTAAATATATAAAATATTTTATTTCCACTAATGGTCATAAAATATATATTTTTTCATTTATTTTCAATTTCCATAATGTATGGGAAACCATCATGTCATTATACTTAAGGATACAACCAATTTTGTTGTTTAATGAATCAATCTATATTAAAAATACATATTTTTCTATGGTCAAATTCAATATCATTTAATTAATAATCATCCTTTTAATTGGTTAAAAACATTCATTACATTCCCTTGACTAGGTGAATTTAACCCCTTTACGTGCTAACTTTGTTAATTGGTTGAGAGACTATTCAAAATCTTAAATAAAATGAATATAATAATTTACTAAACCTAAGAAACATCACATCTCATTTTTCCCCTTATTGTAGGCCATTAATTTGTTACTATATACATTAATGTTGAATCGTGTAATTTATCCTTGGTGAATATATGGCTGAGAAAACAAACATCATTTCTTAAAAATTCACTCTAATAATATTTCTCAAACACTTCTTTTTTCAAAGAGTTTTCTTCAATATTTGAATATTTATCTCACACCATCCATATCTCTTATAGTATATCAATATATTTTAAATAGATACACCCAAAAAGTAGTCATGATAATCCTTGAATATTATTTCTATCATATTTATTAGGATATAAGGTTTAATTAAAAATAAAAAGTGTATTTTTATAGATACACTAGTTTTGTACCTTATTTGTACTAGAATATTCAGTATATCATCCTTATTTAACATGATTTGAAGATAAGTCTATTGATGATATATATTTGAATTTATTATAATTGGTGATACTGATAATGGAAGTTGTATATTCATGGTAATGGAAAAATCTTATTTAATGTAATTTCACTAATCTCCTTGTAATCGATGCACAATCTCACATACCCATATTTATTTTTTATGAAGAAAAACATGCGAACCCTATAGTGAAGTAGTTTGGAATATTAGTCCATTGTCACCAAAATCCTAATGAAGTATGTTTTACTCCACCTACTCCACCAATATCATTATATGTTGTCTTTTAGATATAAGTCATTATGCATGAATGTGTTAAATAAAGAACTAATCATCATGGAATGTTGGATGACCATTTAATTAATCATAAAAGGCATAAATGAGCTTTTGTACCAAGGGTACATCATTTATCATTATGATATATTCCTTATCCATAGAACACTCTTGAACTTCCTCACATCCCATAATTTTCATATATACTGATACTAGTCTAGAATATTTAATTCATTTTGAAAAAAAATCCCCTCTGAAGACAGCTATTTGAACAGAAATTCTTGAATCATAGGTTCCATATATTTTATGTAAATTTTTACTTTATAAATTTAAAGTGAATACATAACAAGGATCATATCAATTTTTAGCATAGGTGTAATGACCATGATCATAAATATGGAAAATACATGAACCATAATTGGTAATTGCTGACATTTTCACTGTAATAATATATTCACTAAATGTTTTATCTTATGACTCCCTTTCTAGTTTTGTAGGGTAGAATTTAATGTTTGTTGGAAACATATAAGATATGAAAATGTGAAATGTTAAAGAATAATATAACATAAATGTTATCTTTTATTATATGATCAAATTACCTTCTAGCATGTCATATTGAACCTTGAAATTATATATAGTAATTACATTACCATAACTGTCATCATTAATTCATTTTTTAAGTAAATTCCAAAAATTTCTAGGGATGCAATTCACAGAGTTTCACCTATCGTTAAAAGTAATTAATTGTGCCTCAGTATATTATACCAAGATGTTTCCTTCTTGAACATGAAAAATATTATATATAAACCAGTAAAAAATCTTTTTACCTTTTATCATATCCATGTGTGTTTCTTCCCATATTTATCACATATGGGAAATACCATCACTTCAATATTTCCAACTATATAATTATTCATATCTGGAATATCATTAGATATATTGTTCTTAATGATTCCTTCGAATAAACAATCATAGAGAAATAATTTTTTAAAATAATAGTTATTATAAATATATACTCATGTGATTATATTTTCTTAGAGTCAAACCGCTTTCATAGGTTCTGATTAACCCATTAGTGAAACTAAGAAACATTTTTCCTAATTTTTATACATAGTCTATATTTGGTCATGATGACCTTTAATGTTAGCCTTGTGATCAACAATATTTTCCACCTTATCTATTCTAAAATTCAGTGAATGAATTTCCATTTCACAGCATTCTTCCAATGGAATTTATTTTTAATGGAATACCTCCATAAAAGACCATCATTACAAGAACATAAACTCTTATTTATGTTTGTTATATTCAATTCCCCTACACCCCACCATAATTGGTCCATATGACAATTCATATGATAGACCACTATGATGAATTTTCCCATTTACACTAATTTTTAGATAGAGAAACATCTTCTCCCATTTTTTGAGCAATTTTTTCAATAACCAAATGATTAGTAGTGTCAGTGAGTAATAAAGTTTATTTTGGATAGACTTAGTCCAACACATTTACTCCATGTTATAGATCAGAAGGTCATTCTATGTGGGAAAATTATTTGGTTTTTTCTTGGTAAACTATACAAATATGGTTATTATTTATGTATACATAACTCTCGAATTATTAACTGAAATAGTTGTAACATCACTACAATGAATTTGGGTATTGATACGATTCTCATTGCTCATGTCATTTTCTATCTCTCAATAGTGGAATACACAGAAATAGATCATGATATTGAGCTATTAAAAATATTTCCAAATAATTTTTCTAATGTGTAGACAGAAAAATAGGAGGTTTAATCTAAGTAAATTTTCTATTTAAAATGTTTTGTCTTAGCATAATTCTCATGGTAACTAAAAATTTTCCTCTAATACTAACTCTAACATTATAGACCCCAAAAATCACGATCTAGTGGATATATTACGTTACTATAAAATTATATAAGAGTTTCCATATGATACAAATAATTCTTGATCCGAAAATATATGATACATACATAAATTAATTTTCAAATAATAATATGAAAAATTAATATATAGTTATAACATTACTATTAATTCGATTATATTCCAAAAAATTACACAGAGTTATTTTCTAGGGTTACACTATAATGGAAAAAAAATAAGTTTTAATTAAAATTCTCAATAATGTGTAGCAAAAATTTTATTCTACCATAAAACCAATTATGAACAAGTGATATTTATGTACTAATTAAATGTGATAAATCCATAAACAACTAAAACTAAGTCAATAGTAAATATATGATAATAAATGGAAAAAATGGATGATAATAGTATTTGGCCAGATACTATTGGAATAAAAACTTTCATAAATTAATAAATATTTTCAAAGACATTATATAACAAACTATAATGTTATATCAAGAAGAAACACTAGAATACAATTTTTTTATCTCATTATATATGCTGATGTATCAATTAGAAATATAATTTGTGCCCCCCCATAATATTTTTATCTCTAATGAAATAACTATAATAGTTTAAAATAAATCTAATTTCATTCCCATATGGAACCTATTTTTGAAAAAAATCCAAGAATTCCATATAATAAAAATTACATTAAAAACACTTTCACATTCCATATTAAAATGATGACTGTTTATGAAAACATCCAATAATCAAAATACATGTTTTGGGGCATAAAAACCGTAATAAAAAGTAAACTTATCAAATATATATTGTAGTGGGGTTCCATTAAATGTAATGGGTAGAAAATGGAAGACAATAATTTTTTCATATGTTTCATTTGTAGGAAACCAAATAAATTGTATGAACAATCCACGAATGTGGTCCATAATGTTCATGTTTTCGTTCCAAATAATATTATTACATCCTATGATTTTATGAAATATATCCCTTGATATTAAAAATAATAATTGATATAAATCATTAAATGATATGAATATTTTATCTTGGGTTACACTCAACAACATATTTATCATGTATTTTAAGAAAAATTGAGTATCTCTGATAACTTCAATTACATGCAAGGATGTCATTTTTTGGAATGAAATATACTATTGATACTAAAATATAACCAGATAATTATTACACAGTTGTATAAATTATGGGAATGAATATGATTAACTAAATTATAGTTATTATTTTTTATATTTCATAAAAATTAAATCTTTAATACCAATTAATTATAAATAAAAATATTAAACAATTCAATAAAATATATTTGAATAAAAAACTAATTTAATTCCCATAAATGATATTTATCATAAAAAACTAAATTTCTCACTATTAGTGAGATATTTCTATGAAATTTATATATTAATTTAAACCTTATGACATTCATACAATAATTTTTATAGGTATAAAATAAGAACAAATTCTATTTAAAGCATGAAATGATGTATTTTTCTTAAAAGTAGTTTTGATTCTTTTTAATAGAGTACTTGTTTTAAAAAATTAATTTCAAACATTAATAATTTTTTTTATAAAAACTAAATTCATTTTTTAATGAGTAATTTAATAATTAGATCAATGGTTTTTGAATTTTTCAGAGAATATTTATTTTTGAATGAATAGTGAAAAATAATAAATTTTAATTGAAAAGTTAATATTTGTGTAAATAATATATATTGATAAATAATATTTTAAATTACTTAAAATGTTTCATTAAAAACATTATACACATAAAATTACAATTAATTTAATTTAAATCAATTCTATATCTAATTTATATGTAACAACATAGTAAACATTTGAATATATTCACTTTGAAAACCCACTTTATCAATTCATTGAATGGAGTTGTTGTAAATTAAATTCATCTACTTGTATTTATATAATTTTGAAAAATAAATACCATATTTTGAAAATTAAAATTTTATAATCTATGTTAAGGTCAAAATATTTTGTTAACAAATATATTATTGAATGAATTTAAAATTAATTATAGAGATTTAGGTAATAACGATATTACTTAGTGTTTAATCTTATAATTTATTGTAAGTAAAATATCCCAAAACATGTCAAAAATCTATTATATGGACATATTTAAATCATATATGATATTTTATAAAAAAATAATTATTGGATATAATTTTGTTAAGGGATACCTCAAAATATTATTTATTTATTTTATTCAATAATAACACTCCTCCACTCTAAAATATCATTCACTCTCCCCACATCATTTCCCACTCCAAGAGTTTTGGATCTTAAAATCCCATGAAAATAACTTTCCAAATTCCCTATTTTTATCCAAAATTACTAACATTTGGAATAAATCCAACCAAGGTTGTCCATCAGGGAAAACAAAAAAGGCATACCAAAAGAAGAAGTAACATTCATTAATGTAATTTTTTTCATTATTTATCTTCCCCTTATATTATTATTATAAAATTATTTTATAAAAACTAAAACATTCTAAATATATTGATATAATATTAGTAAAATTTATTATCCAAAAAATAAACCCTTATATCAAATGGACTATGAAATGATCATCTGTATGTGTATGTGACTCCCACATCATGAAAAGATGTCATTTGTTTTTCCATTACCATTTCACGTGGTTTAGTATAACAATGTAAATACTATTTATATAGTACATTGATGATATTTTTTGAATTATAATTACACAAGAATCATTATATCGATTCTACATTTCATTTATTTCATTTATATATGGGATACGGTTAGCATCTCTTGTGTATACGACAGACTACCACCTCATGAAGTGATTCGAAGTGTTTTTCTATAACATGTTTTAGGGGATTTAATATGGGTAATTATATTTAATATATATGATATAAATGATATAATTATTATCTTAATTACATTTTAATCCTTTTTAGAGATATAAAATATCATTTTTGTCGTTTGTTTTTTGCACACTAAAAAAGAGATAACTTCCTCCATAGAGGCGTGGAATACAACCTCTTCATACTTATGTGATTATTCTTTTCTCATCACCACATAAAAATAATGACATATTAAATTATATAAAATTATATAGAAATTTTAATTTTTATATAACAAATATTTTGGAAGGATAAGTGTTTTTAGCTTCATACTTTAATGATCACTTACAAATTAGAATGCTACTCATGCATACATACAACCGATCATCTCTATGATGGTGACGTTGGATCATTTTTCATAAAACTATTACATTATTGGTTTAAAATATTAGTTGATTCATAAATATTATTATTATTTCAAGATTATAAATATTGATTTTTTAAATAACGTCCCCTTTGATAGTAGTTGACCTACAAAATTGTTTTTACATATTAACCAAATATGGTAAATAAACACAACATAAAATTAATTGAGAATAATCATTTCATTAAAAGTTATATGAGAGAAATAAAAATAAACATAAATATTAAAAATATTATCATGAAATGATGAAGTTAAAATAAAATTATTATTCATAAATATTAATAAACATGTGACAAGTCGTATAAATTTTTAGGGACTTTATATCATTTTCCATTCATTTTATATTTTTTTACGTTATGAACCTATATTATATTATATGGTGTATATAAATCCCCTATGACATGATATATCATTAATTGGCCTATTTTAATTATAAATAATGTAATTTTTTATGTTATTAATTCATGGGGTTTTCGATTCAAGTGTTTACCAAGTGATAATTGATTATTCCTTCTAAAAGTAATCAATTAATGTTCTTCCCTAAAACATCCATTCTATTCCATGTCCATGTTTTTTTGATGCTTTTATTAACTGTTTTACATTGAATTAAATGACATATAACAAACATTTTTTCTCAATAATTATTCATAGTTGTTTTAATAAATCCATATTTTTATTTTTTTATATGAAAATTTTTGACAAATGAAAGTGGGGTGTTCAATTGTTAACCAAAACCACAATAATGAATTTCCCACCATAGCGACTATTATTTGATTTCTAGCTAACATTAAAATATTACTTGTTTTCTAAAATTAATTCTCATTCCTTATTTGTATGGTAAATTTTCAATTGAAAATTGGATTTCATAGAAAATTATGGCATAGAATGGAAAAGGGGTTCTTAATTGAGATTTTATATTTTCATTATTGTTTTTCATAAAAGTTTAAAATAATTCTTAAATGATTATTGTGATTGAATTTTTTTATTGATGATATGGTACATTAGAAATATATGAAATGGGTGATCTTGATTTACATTAAACAATGTGTTTATGCCATTTTTAACTCATGGGTTAGACCGATATAACATATACCAAGTGTTGATCACCACAATAGTGCTTGTGAAATTGGTACGCCTTTTATTTCTTATACAAAGGGTTAATCAACATTAAACCTCACATATGAGATTGATATATCTTATAAGATAGTTGATTCCCATTATAGATCTCCAATTCATTAGGTTATTATTATATCATATGTCAGTCATTTGGTTATTTAAATTAAATGTAGATTATAGTGTTTTATAAAAATTATTTTATAAGTAAATGAAAAAGAGTTTTAATTTTTTATATACGTTTTAAACTATATCATTGAGAAAAAAGTGGGTGTTTTTTCTTGTGGATCTGTTTTTTTCATTCTGTCAAAAAAATAATGTAAAGATAAATATTTCATTAAATTTCATATTTTCACTATACTAATAGTTTCATTGATTTTTACACATATTACTATGCTTTTGTGCTAATATTATTTTTTTTAAACAAGTATCATTTTTTATTGGATTGGTAATAGATTGAAAAAAAATACATTAAATGTTGTTGAGATTTCCTAGTAATTAAATCAATATTTAACATAAAACTTTTACATTTATTGAAATATGGATACTAATCAGTTGTGTCAACATTGTATTTCATGGATTTTTATGTTTGACTTATAGAAAAAAACATCTAAAATTATAAACCTAATAATATTATGATATATATGAAAATTAATTATTGACATAAAATCAAAAGTATGTAATATTGATGATTGGGTTTTATTGTTTATCTCATAGGATAGTTTAACAACTTTATAAGATTTGATATTGTTAATATCATTCCCCTGGATTCTTTTACTTCATGGATATATTCATATTAAGTAGAATTTTAAGATTGCATTGTAACATTAGAGGCTTAGTTAACACAACCTATTAATGATGATGTTATCTATGATAGAGTGGAACCTGATCTACCATAAAAGAATATATTTATAGTGGATTATTTGATGAGGCAACAATCCCTATAATTTCTTTTATCTTATATCCCAGTTGTAACCCACTTTGGCTCATGTCATCTGAGAAGATATTTGATGTCCTGGTATGTTCAGAAAGACATAATTTAACTCTTTATATTTATCATTTTGAAGTTGATGTTGGTCGATGATGGTACTTGGTTAAGGATTCCCCAGTGAAATACTATATATATATATATTATGTAGCGGGAAACATTTATAATTAATTTCATTGAGAAAAATTATAATATATTTTTAGGTATATAATATATATAAAATTTATAGAATTGAAAAAAATATGATGACTATGTAGATAAATATGAAGAAAAATTCCCAAGAGTGTACAACTATATGCCAGAACACATTCTAGATTTTTATTGTAACATTGATTTATTTTAGTTAGGATTAAAACCATTATTAAAATTATTAGTGGGAAATGATAATTTAAAAGTTGATATATATTAATTCATTATACTGAGAAATATGAGATAGATTTTATCTCCTCATATGTTCCGAGAGATGATAAGAGTAAGAGATAGTCAAGGTGGTGGGAAATGGAGGTGAAACCAACTAATAATTTGGAAGTTAATCCGATAACTTCTTCCGAGTTTATAAAAACAAATATTTCGATTGAATGTTAGGTTATGTAATGTTTTACTAGTATGGGAAGTCTTTACATATGGTTCATGACTGAAAATAAATGATTCAAGAATAATCCAAGAATGAGATAATAGATTACCAACCAACAGTTATACGATTTAGCTGCAATGTGTTGGTATATTATAGTAAATCACGTCTACTGTTACTTTTCATGGGTGGAATTCATCATGATAAGAATTAAAAGGTAATGCAAAATCATAATAAACTTATAAAGTTGATATTTGTACATCTGGTTAAGTGATGGAAACTATTGGGAAATTGGTACTCATAATTTATTTCCATAAATTTATTTATCTAGACACACCTTTTTAGGGTTTTTCTTATGATATATTAATTTGAATAATTAAATTTTTTGAATTTTTTTTGGATTTATTTATATGTAAGGATTTATATTAATGATAATTATGTCATTATTTTAGGGATATTAGTTAAAAATAATTAATAACAATTATGATTTATATGATATTTCAAGATGAAGAATATTTTTAATGATGATAATTGTATTTCATTGAATTTTGTGAGTGTTAAATATTTCATATGAAATATAAACATATCGAGTAAGTATATTTTTATATATCCATATTCAATAATGTAATTTCTCAAGATTATTAAAATATCTTGAAAAAAATATCCTTTAACATTAAGACCTGATAAATCTAGTGGAATTGTATAACATCACATATTTATGGTTTTTAGGCCCTTTATATAAAATAGATAATTCAAATATCATTGATTAATGACCTCAATAAGTCCTTCTAATTTTATTTGTATATCATCAAGTACTATAAATGTTATCCATCTATGGAAAAACTATCTTGCATTACTTCATGTGGCCACTATATTTCAATCATTTATTTTGTATATATAATTTGTTTATTTAATTTTTATGATTTGGGATTAAATAAAAAAATATAAACATGATAAAACTTAGATAAAAAGATTATTTTGAAGGGATAAATTAATTTTAGAGTTTATTTGATGTAACATCATGAATTTTTATGAAGTATAATTATTCCAATTAATTTATATTAATTTTATAATTTCATTACAAAGAATTCATAGATGAGTTGTGTGATATGAAACAACATTTTTATCTTCCATTTTTTATAACATCACATTTCCTCAAAAACAATTCATACATACAAGGTCGTGTTTTATCAGAGAACCACATACTATTGATATTATTATTTAAATGGAATTTATAACCTAGATATTGGAATAGATTAAATTAAAACTATTAATTAAATTATATGTATATGTTTTTCATATTATTTTGAAATTAATTCATTGGATACAAATTATTTTGAATTGAAAATATAATGAAATTGTACATAAATGAAATGTTTTTAGAAAAACTATTTTTATACCCAAAAAAATGATTTAATTTAATAAATTTCTTCAATAAATTTAATTGAGAGATAATGATGAAATTTATATATTCAAAAAATGTTTTTCACATTCATACAATTATTTTTAAAAGCTTAAAATATGGAAAAATCCATATTAAATCATGAAAAGTTTAATTTTTCTAAATGAAATTTTTGTGGACTTTTCATTATTGACATGAATTAAAAATAAATTTTTCCACTTCTTAAAATTTTACAACAAAAAAGAATCATCAATTTTTAATTTTTAATTTAGAAATAATATTAGGTTGAGTTTTAGGTATTTCTCAAAGAATTTTCATTTTTCACATATGGCATTTAATATTAAATTTTAAATAAATAGTAGCTTTACATATACATAATTTATAAAGGTAAATTATATTTTAAACTTTTATAAAAGTTAAATTAAGAAAATTAGATATCAATTATTCCAATATTGTAAATTTTAATCAATTCCTTGAAAAATTTGGATGTAAAATGATAATAAACTTTTAATCATTTTTAAATTAAAATATAGTTTTCTCATTGTATCTGTGGGGATAGTTTTAAATTAAATTCTTCTAAATATATGGATAAAATTTTGGAAAATGGATTAAAATTTTAGTCATAAAAACTTATATATTCTATAACGGTAAACATAACATTGAGCATAAAAATTAGTGAAAGGAATTAAAATTATTTATTGTGATTATGGTAGGAATGAGTTTTCTTAGTGGTTAATCATTAATGATAATGTGGGGAAATTACACAAACCGTGTACAAAACATGTACTCTAGAAATTTTAATATAGTATCTACTATTATATTGATTTTATTATTTTTATTTGTGACACAGGTTGTAAGGTAGACCACCTAATGGTGTTTACATATTCGTATTTAAAAGAATGCTACTCCACCTCTACTATAAATTGTAACTATATATCAACAATTATTTACACCTAAAATGTGATGAGGCGCAATAAAAATAGAAAAACATATCTATTACTACCATAATCTAATCATAGAACCCTTTACTTGGGTATAAATCCATCCATTGATATCCTTTCTTGATAACCAAATGGTGTTACCTCAAAAAGATAAGGTTCATTGATGTCATTTTTTTATTTTCTTATCCACCCCATTAAATTATTATTATAAAATAATTATATAATAAATTAAGAGTGATAGATATAATATGATGTGGTAATTTAATGGTTACTACCTATAAAAATATACACTTCATTACAATGGATTATAAAATATTTATTTTGGTGCATATTGGACTACTGCCTCGCAAAATTGTGTCGCTTGTACATTCCCTTACAACATATAATGGTTTATATAATGACTCAAATAATTTTTTATATATATTATTTATTATATTTAAAAAATTATTTATTATATATTCATTATAAAATATTTAAAAAAATTATATTTCATTTTTTATGAAATACAATAAACATTTCTTGTATGTATAGTGAACTACTACCTCACAAGGAGATTTTATTTTTTATCCCTAATGTCTTACACATATGGTAACAAGGTTTTGAAAGTAATGAATATATATGATATAAACTAAATAATTACCATATTAATTAAATTAATATATTTCTAAAATATTATATATCAATTTCTTCTTATATTTTCAGGCACCAAAAATTTCATAACATCGTTCATGGACATGTGGACTGCCACATCCTCGAACTGAGGTGGTAAATATTTTTTTTCATATTCCCAACACAATAAATATATATATAATTTTATATAATTATATAATATTTGTAGCTAAATATAATAATAATTATAGAAATACAAATTTTACTTAACTTCATTCAATAAATATCATTGACAAATTGGAATGTTCCTCATGTATATATATGACCTACAATTTCTATGACTTTAATGATTGTCTATTTTTGAGAACCATATTACATAATGTATTTAATACAATAATTTTTGTGTATATTTTATTATTATTTAACTATTTAGATTATTCATATATTCAAATAATGACACCTTTGATAGTAGTCATTATACCAAAGTTGTGTTATACAAATAAGCTTAATATAGTCAAAACACATAGCATGAATATATATGATTTGGTAGTTGTATATAAATTTTTAAGGATTTGAAAAAAAAAAATAATTAAATATTAAATCATGTATTTAATAACTTTAATATATTTCAAATTTTTTAATATAAATTCAAATATCCTAATTCTAACTGAAGGTGGAGGGCTTCATCTCAATTTCAGTTTATTGAGGTATTTTTTGATGTCATGAATCCATATTCTACAATTAGGTGTATATACATACCCATTGACAAGTTATATCATTAAATAATCTACTGTTAATATATTTAATTTTTTTATTAATGTTTATCTTTTATGGGTCTTGTGATTCATGTGTTTCCCAAGGGATATTTCACATTTCCATTCAAAAACCCACTTTAAATGATTTCCCTCAAACACTCTTTCAATTAAAACTCCATGTTTTAAAAAAGAAATTCTCAATTTTTTATATGGATGTAAAATATTTATAAGATACAGTTTATGTCTCTTTATTTTTTATCTATGGGTTTTGATATGGAATTATTTTTATTTTTTTCATATGAAATGTTGTATCAAACATCGAAAGAGGAAATTTATTCTTAATACACAAAGTGCTAAGCACATTTCCATTACTGTAACTATTAATTTTTTATAGATTCTATTAATAGAATACATATTTTCCAAAAAGAAACCCAATTTTAACTATTTTTGGTATTTTTATATTGAATATATTTTTCAAAGAAAATTCTATTTTTGTATTGAAAATGGGTTCTCAAAAGAAAAAAGTTATTTTCTTCAAAAGTTTTTTCATATGAGTTTAAAAGTTTTTTTGAATGGGGTTTTTGATGATAGTGATTTATTCATGTTATGTTATTTGGTAATAATATGAACTTGGTAAACCTAATACATCATTATGAAGGGTGTATCCCCTCTATAGCTCATTGGTGATCCTGATAGGGATAATATGATTTGTTGAACCCCATTAAATCATAAGAGAACAGGTGAGCATGATATAGATTTTATGAAATTTTTTACCCTATTATATCTCCATAATGATTCCAATATAGAATATATAAATAGTGATCCCGATTATAGATCTCAAATTCATAAGATAATGATTATACTAAAAAGTTATAGTATGTTCATTCCAATTATATGGTTTTAAAATAGTTTTATGGATATGATTTTCTATGTCACAAAAAAATGATTTAATTTTTTTCTAGGGGTTTGAAGGATTAATTTGGGAATAATGATCAAATAATTTCCTTGAAAATATATTATTTTTTCACTAAAATCTCATTGATGTAATGAAAAATTTTAATGGGTCGTTAGTTTTTTATTGAACTCATAGTTTCATTTGATTTTATATCACTTACAAACATTTTTTATCATCCCATGTTTTTTAAATGTTATTCACAAGGATTATAGATGAGTATGGGAAAAGAATATTTAATGTTGAAACTATTTTAAAAATTTTCCTGAAAGGGAGTATTAGTTTATTTAAAATAGTTTATATTATGGGAGAAAATATAGAATAATTAGAGGTGTTACTTTGTTATTTCATGGATTTCTAATGTATGGTTTATAGAATAAATATATAAATATATAAACATGAAGTATCACCGACATATAAGAAAAATAATTCTTGAATTAAAAATCAATTTTATTTAATGATAAATCGAGGTCCTTCAATGTATCGTCTAATAATTTCTAACTATGTCTGTAGACTCAGGCCCACTCATCAGGTATCCCAGTTTTGAATGGTTCAAAATTCAAACAACCTGTTTTTTGGTGGCTTCCAAATAATGAATTAGTTATATATACACATAAAATATCTTGTATCCAGATAGTGATCTATATTCATGGAAGCAACAACCATTTTTTACATCATCTGAACATATGATTAATTTCTAACCATGGCAATGAATGAATTTTAAAAGTATTCTAGTAACTCATCAATCAGAAGAATTTAAGTGAGGGATAAAAATGAAGATTTAGAAATCCATTAAAATGATTTTTTAATATGTTAAGAAAATTTTTTTGTATTATATATACAATAAAATAAAAACTAATTTATCAATATTACATGAGTCCAAAATAATGAATATTTATATAGAAAACCCACCAATGAGTCTAAAAATAAACCAAAACCTAATGAAATATAGTTATTTATATTAATCATAAAATAACACAAATAAAATTAATTTGATGATATAATATCTCAAATATTTTTTATAAAAATCAAATAAATGAAATTATGGGAATAGCATAATACATTTATGAGAGAGTTGTGTTTATACAAAAAACCATTAATTTATCAGGTATTCAAAAAACATATTTTTTCCACCAATATTTGAAACTCAACTATCTAAATATGTTAAATTAGAAACATGATAATATAAATTTTCATTTTATATTTTCATATATTGTTTATCTATCATTCAAATATTATTATCATTTTTACATATTATCCCGCAGTAAGGTTATATAAGTCAGGAATTTGTTTTAGTGTTGTAATATCAGTTAATATACTCCTTCATTTTGTATTTTTTATCATTAATATTTCATTATATATATAGATTGGAATTATTTCAAATAGTTTTTTAAAAAATCCCTTCTGTAGTGTTTTATTCTTAATCCATGAAGATTAAATCGGTAACAGGATTGGTTGAGGTTCTATGGATGATCGAATGTTGTTTTTGTAATCAATGAATCAGTCATTTATTTAATATATCCATAATAAAAAATAATAATAATAATATATACATTAATATCATATTATATCCATAATTATGTTCATATGACCATTCAAGATATTAATTGACAATATTTTTCATGTGGGAGGTTATAGTGGCCAAATATTGAACATACTGGGATTTAAGGATTGATTATGAAGTGTTATAGTTTGATTTTAATTGTACAAGGATAAAAATTATAAATTTTATTGTTTATTAGTGTGATATAAAATAATTATAAAGAAAAATAAGAATAATTAATGTATCTAAATAAGATATTATAAAATAAATAAAAATTATTTCCTCATAGTATGATAGATTAAGACGTTTAATTTGAATATCAATATTAATTTTATATATCGTTCATTTTTTTGAAACATTATTCATACATGATCCTTAATGGTGAAATTATATTCATATTTTTTTTTTAAAACCAATATTAACTCTCTCTATTTTAGGCAATAATGAATAACAAAACAATCACATTTCCATTGAGGTAGTAATCTATATGTAAGTATGGATAATGATTTGTTTTCTATATAATAAAAAAATAGAGTATCATTGATTAAAATATTATAACCATAAACATATTATATAAATAATAATTAATGAAAAATACCTATGTTGGACCATCCATGTTAGTGGTGATGGAAAATTAAATGATGTTCTTAGGTAGAGGTTGTAGTCTGAAAATATTAATGAATAAAATTTTCATTTTCCATTATGAAAATGGAAAAGGTGGGTCATTATTATTTCAAAGAACAATAAAATTAATTATATATGTAATAATGAGTTTATGGTATATTTAATATTGAATTTATTTTTGTAAAGACAACATATAATGTTATTATTGTTGTAAATAAGTCTTACTCACAATGGGGACTTTTGGATTTCCACGGGGGATCCCCTAAAAATTAATGAATTAGGATAAAATATTTTCAATACAATATTATTAAATCATGATATCACTTAAGGTGAAGGAAGTGAATTTGATTTCAAGTAGAAAAAAACTTTTTTCTTGTTATTAAATGTCCTATGAAATTATTCTTTTAGAAGTAAAATGGTATATAATTTTTTAAAAGGAATCTCTCATGATAATTATGTGAATTAGATATCAAGGAGAGTGAATCAAAAATTGAGAAATAATTATTTGGCAGAAGAGATGATAAAATCATAATATATTATTTCAATTTCACAAAAGTTTAAATCATGTTTTCATATCATTATAATAATATTTTCTACTTCTCCAATTTCATGAATTGCCGAAATAATTACTTTTGAACATAGTAATTCTTCCAATATGAGTATTAACTACACGGAACTTTTATATTATTTATAATAAATAAATTTAAATTTTAAATCGCTTTAATAATTTTGATTATATTAAACATAGAGAATTTAATTTCAAATTCATTTATTTATAATTCATTACAGTAGGTTTAGAGGAAAATATGTATTATGTTATAAAATATAAAATAATTGACTGTAAAATAAAAATAAAAATATAAAATGTATAATACTACTAGTAAAATATGTATTTATTAATTATCATTGTTTTCATTATATTTAATAGTTCTGTTTTATTTATTTTATATAGGATAACTTTTTTACAAAATTTGAATTTCTACTATACAGTTCAGAATATTTTCATTGAAAAATCATAAAATTTTAAATTGAGTTACGTTTTTAATATGATATAAGAAATCAATTTTAATTATTATTAAAATACAATTTGAATATTTACAATTTAAAATTTCAAATATACTATAAATTAACATGTCATTTTATTGGTTGTTTTATGATTGTTAAAGATATGGTGTTTACCTACTACATGAGTGTCCCATATATTATATGTGGTCTATTCAATTATAACTATTATAGTGAAGAATATAATTTAGGAGTATTCATAATTTGACACATAATATTGGAAACATTATAAAAACCCAGGTGGTATATAATTAGTGATAAAAAATATATTTGCAGATCTTCATACTATGAGATGAAAAATAAAAGATAAACAAATTATTTAGGATATAAATATAATAATAAAATAATATATTAAATAATATATTGAAAATGATAATATTTTATTGGATATAAATTTAAATGTTTCAAATATCCTAGTGATTAGTTGTGATTCATTATGAGGATTTTAATTAGTAAGAAAATTATCTACCTAGTATTTATAGATTCTAGTTGATCCTATATAGGTTTGTTGAAAATATAACATGCTATAAATAGAAAATTTAAACCTTAATATGATTAATTATATTGTATTGGTATAGGAATGAATAAAGTATTAATTAAATATTCCATTGTATGTTATTTTTAAAAAAATTAATGATGATATATATTTAGATTAAAATGAGGTATTTACTCAACAATGATAAAGAGATAGAGCACTATATATTTAATGGGAAGGGAAATGTAGTTATTATAATATGGAAAACCATTTGAGGCATTTGATATATTAAATATCATAAGATAAAATCGTGTATATATATAATTTTGGATAAAATTTTACGAAATTAATATGATATTATTGGTATAAATTCTGATACACAACATCATTTTGAAAATATAAATTAATATATCATTAATATTTATATATAATTGAAAATTATTTGAAATTAGTTAGAACGGTGATTAAGAACATATGTTTGGTGTTGAGAGTGAAGGATTTATGAACAACTAATGAATATTAAAAGTAGATGATGTTGATACCGTACTATGAATATTCACTATTTGGTTGTTTAATATCATGGAAGTATATGATCTTTTGATATAGACAATATCATAAGATTGATGACAAGAAAAATGATAAATATGAGAAACTAATTACATTTACATACATTCTTTCAAGTTATGTTTTTAGACTTATAGATTTATGTTCTGCATGTGTTTTGAAGAATATTGGAGAATATTTGATTTTAGAAATATTTGTGAGACTGATTTAATAAATTTGGGAAGCTAAAAAATATAGTTAATTTGTTTAATGTGTTGATATTAATGATATGATAGAATTAAAATAAAATTAATAGATAATGAATATATAATCATTGGTTAAAAATAATTATTTATGATAATTTGAGGCCTAAATTTTAATTTTTATATGAAATAAATATATGAATTTTAGTGTCTTTTACAATTAGATACTATTCAATAATGAAAATATAGAACATATAAATCATGTAAATTCATTAATAAGTCGACTATGTTATATAAAATGGGATCATTATATTGTACATGCAGTATGTATCAATGTATATGCGGGGTGCACTAAATCCATTTTAATATGAGATGTTTTATAATGGGAATCCATTATTGGGATATATGACCAATCATGACAATTAACGGGGATCTTTTAAAGGGTTTCGACATTTTTAAAACATTATGTGTCATATTTATTTATATTAAATTTATTGCTTGTGGTTGATTGATATTAGGAAAGATGTAAAACATATTTATTAATAAAATAATAGGTAACATATGTGTATGAAAAAATGTTGTAATAGTTGAAAGGATATATTTGAATTAGGATAAAAAATATACATCAAATGAATCTTCCCCACTATTAGGTGTTCCCACTCAATCCACATGTCTATTTACATACTAATGTAATAGTTTTATTCTAATTAAAACTTTCTTATCTATAATATTTACATTCATTAATATTATAAAACTATCACTTATTGAATTATATGTTAAATATATATACTTAATTTTTTTAACACAAATAAAAAAAGTTATTTGGCGGAATTACTGGCATTCTATTTAAAAATGATTATTTATTTTATAAAAATTAAATTAAATAAAATAATTTATGATTTAAGAAATCATCATGTTATAAATTTTATTGAAACGTTTATTATATTTTTCATAAATTAAAATATATTGTGTAACTAAATTAATATATATTAATTTAATAAAAATAATTTCTAAACATATAAATCAATTTTCAAAAACTGTTTTTTATTTTATTCAAACAATGAACTATTTTTTTATTATTTACTTGATATATAATATTATCAAAATTATTTTTGGTTTTGTGGGTGTTAAATATATAAAAATACTATTTATAATAGTTTCATAATACTATTATTCACAGTCAACAGTATTGATTTCATTTTTCCCTAAGAATAAAAATAGTCAATACTTTATTAAAAAATACCAATATATTTTTTCAATAAAATGCCCTTCAATACCCCTTTCGACTCATTTCCAAAAAATTACATTTCCATCGATCTATTCAAAACCCTCTCTAAAATCCCATATATATGTCATTTATCCAATGGGGTGACCAAAAGAGCCTCCACTAATGGTTTACGAGAAATCTTAAAGAGGTGACCTGGGGTGCACATTAAGAGAATTGAAACCCCTGATATAATTTATATTACGCTTATACAAAAATATATAATATTAGTATTATGTAAAATAAACATTAAAATAAAATTATATGTAATCAAAAATGTTTTAGTAAAACTATAATATTTATTAGTTTTTATGGAGATCCAAGACAAAATCACATAATATTTTATAATTCTTTAAATTTATTTCCTATAATTATTTAAATTGTTTCCTATAATCACATTATATTTTATAATTAATTAAATTGTTTTTGTAATACTACCCATATATGTACATCATCATAAAAATTAAAAATCATATTTAAACCAATAACACACATATATAAACTATCTCTTTTAGATCATCTATAACACATTCCATATCATATGGAAAATATAAATGGTGAAGTGTGAGCATAAAATCCCAGTAATGTAATAAAAATGGAAATATAGAATAAAAATAAGGTTGAGAGTTATAACATTATATGATAATTAGTATTCTCAAATTCATGGAGACCTGGAATAATAAAATTATTTTATAATATCTAAAATGAGGTCCAACACTATAAACATGTTATTATAAAAAATTCATGGGTCACTCCCAATACCATATTCATAACGTGGGAAAATTAGCGTGTCGAATTAGGCTCACTCTCTAGTGCCTGGCATATCATGGAATATAAATCATCACTCAATTATTTTTTCAGATATATAATTATGTTCTTAACATTAAAATAAATTAAAATCATATGTATATGTTCCACATTTGGAAAATAAAACATACACAAATCTTATACATGACAAAACCCAATAGAATGAAGTGGTTTTTATAATCATCTATCGTGGAATAATTTATTTATAAACCAAAAAAATGGATGAATTAAAAAAATTAGGATTTTATATTTTAAAACAAACATTAAAATGGAAAATTAATTTCCAATATAGAGAATCAGACCGAATAATCAATGATAGTAATAAATAAGAAAAATAACACTTTGATGAAGATTTATGAAACAAGTTAATGATATTTTTAAAGAATTAAAGAAATTATTTTTTACATTAATCTATAATGGATATAATATGATTTAATAAAAATATTTATTTTTTCATTGTAGAAATAAATTATTTTAAAACATATTATGAATTTTATTCCTTCCATGATATAAGAAAATATGAAAGATAATATGTGTTTACCAAATAGTTAAAATAAAATTATCAAATAGAAATATATATAACCCAAAAAATTGAATTCTATATTGGAATATAAATACCTATATAAGGAAGATATATACAAAAATTATATGTTTTTAATATATATCAAATGATGTATAATAGAATGAATGAAATTATCTTTTAAAAACTAATAAAAAATGATATTATATACCTTCATGGAAGTAAACACACTATATAAATGTAACTATGTTCATAAAATTGAGGATCTATAAATCAAGGTAGTTTTCATATGAACCCATAATAGATTTAGTTAATCCTTAATATAAATTAATTAAATTAATTAATATCATCTGGTTATATAAATAACATTAATTGAGATATAGTGTATTATAACATACCTTATTAGGTGGTATATACACTGTAGGAATATTAAATTTGGTCACAGGAATGATACACATTTCAATGAAGAGGAAATGAGATGTAATCATAATTTTTATTCTGAATTGATTTTTTGCATGTTCCAAATATCATAATGAATAAATTATGTTTATTTTTTTTCTTGTTATGAATATTATTATATTTTTATTAAATTATTATGGAATATTAAATTCGAATTCATATTTATTTTTAAACTGTTATCTTTCTTACATTAGTTAAATGTGGCTGTGTGGTTAGTTTTAGTGACTCTATAGGTATGTGTACTCTTCTAGAAATGATTTTAAATGTTTTTTATAAAATATATAAAAACAGTAGTGTTATTTTAATACTTTTTATAAAATAAAATATATTTTTTAAATCCATTCTAGAAGGGAGGTGATTGAAATGTAATCTAATTTCATCAAGAGGTGATAGTCTGATTGTAAGAGTTATTAATTTCTACATTTAACTAAAAATGATATGGAAAAATGTTAATTGATAATTATACCATTAACAATATTGTTTATATATGGGTATAACATTTACAAATTTATTAATTTTCTATCGTAACTAAATGGTGCTGATGAAAAATATAAAATGTTACTTTACAGATGTAGTGGTTTCCACAACTCAATAACGATGCATTTTATATTACTAAAGGATTGAAATGAGTAACCAATAATTATTTCATCCATTTAAGGATACATTTTCATAATAATTTTAACAACCCAAGATTTTGAGATTTATTTTCAAATTATTTTATTATTTTAATACTTTTCATTTAACATGAATCTGGAAATAGTTAATTATATATATAACAATATGTCGGATATTACATTATCATTAAATACAACCTTGTATTGCAATACATTCCATACCAACATGGCATGTGCTCCATGGAACACCGATATGTTGTACAATACCCATAACACACAATATCTATGAAACATCTATATATGTATATAATTATATACTCACCATTAAAAATATTTATAGGGATAGAAGTAAATACAAAAAAAAAATTATATATATATATTTTTAAATAAATACAACATGTTGATAATGAATGAAATGATTTTTGGTGAACACATTCCATGATTATAAATATAGTTTTATCAAAATAACTCCTTTTAATAATAAATATAATTTCTAAAAAATATAATTTTAATTTTTTAATATAACCTTATTTGTTTAATATATAATGAATAAATTATCTTAGGGTGATTTTTTTGGGATTTTTCTGAGAAACATCATTTTTTGGAAGAATAATGAGAAACTACTTTTTACTTAAATACAGCTATTTGTATTATTATTTATTATTTTACTAAGATATTATAAATATTATTTAAGGTGTAATTAGATTAAACATTCATATATTAATACAATTTAATTCATTGGAATCAATTTCACAATGAAACTGAATATTAAATGATAACAATCTTTTTAACATTTCTTACTTTAAAACCTTATTATTTCATCAACTCAACAGGATTACCTCTAATATTCATTTTTACACTTCATGGAAGTGAATTCAAATAATCTTAAATAAATCATTTTAGACAGTATAATATTTATACTCTAATAATATATTTTTATTGTTTTACCAAAATGATTAGTAAATGTCATTAAAATTAATCACTGTAATTATGCCCAAATTAATCATACTCAGGGACTGAACCATATAATTAAGCACCCAAATGACCTAGAATGTCTTTTAACACCCATTTATTGTCTATATTTTGTCTATAAACCTTCCATTATTTTATGTGGTTGGTTTTGTAGCTCTTTTTTAAGGTATGATCTTCTGAACACCTATCATGTTTCAAAAAAATTCCTAGTGAGTCTGTTTATATCCTTAAAAAGGCCAGCACCTCTACCCTTTACTCATACCTCGAAAATCGTTTATGTGAATCCAATATCTGGACATGTATTCTCAAACAATTCCTCCCTTTTACCTTTAAGCATCCCTTTTTAATAAAGCTTCTCAAATAATCCTTTTTGAAAAATCCAAAAAGAGTAACCCGATTTAGAGCTAACATCTTCTCTGAAGCTCCGTCCATTTTTCCTTATCCATCACTCCAATCAATTTATTAACTTATTTTATGAAAAACGCATATCCTACATATACTAGGTTGTTTTTATGGATTTTTTACTAACTTAAACATTAACACACATCCACTAAATGGATGCTGAATGTACTATTTTTTTGCTCCATGAATTACAACCTCACAAAATAATGATTATTCATTTTTTACTTTACCACCAATCATGGTGACCATTGTGTAGGAAAATTTATTTATATTTTTCATATATTATATTTCATATGTATTTATGTTTTTTATTTATTTTAAAACACACATCCATTTACTTTCCACTTGTAGTTAATACGATAATCTCGTTTGAGGATGTGTGGACTACCGCCACATCAAAGTAATGTTATTCTTTCACACACCACATGGAATGTATTAATGATGGGTATAATGTGATTATAAATTTAATTTGATATATTAATTATACTAGAATAATTATATTTATATATACATGTATAAAACTATTTAATTAAAATACATTCTTTCTATATGATAATAATAATTGAAACATTGTTCATGCGCACATACAGCTTACTATCTCCTTGAATGGTGTATTCCATTACATACTCCTATATTCTGTAGATTATTATAATATACATATAAATTATATACCATATATTAATGTCATGTTTTAAATTATGAAATCTTGGTATAATAATAAAGACCAAATATTTAACAAATTAAATCACATGTGAAGAACAATGTTAATTTTACCCAAAGTGAAACATTAATGTTGGATCATTAGAAAGCGGGTAATATAACAACATAATAAAACCATATATGGTATTATGAAAAAAAATATTTTTCTATAAGTTATTTAATAATCTTATATTTCGTATACAGTAATATTGTATGATTATGGACGGATTCAAGACACAACTTAAGGGGATATCATCTCACTCTTAATTTCTGTGTGATTCAAGATATGTTTTCAACTCTATAATTTTTTATGCTGTATATAATTAATTATAATTTATTATATGTATCTTTTACATAATATTATGGGTAATAAAAATCCCATTTTATTATCCTTATTTCATGGGTTTATGTTTCTAATGATACCAAATTGGTAAAATTGTTTAATCTCAATTTTACTTCATTAAGACTCATGTTTTGTTATGAACTTAAAAACTTTTTCATGGCGAATATACATCCATTATAAATTAAATATTATTAATATCAATATTTAAATGATATTATATTGTTCATGTTATTTTTATTCCATATATGGATAGAAGAATCCCAAGATACCAAGTTATACACTTTTATTAACGCAATCTCGTTTCTTTTTGAGATTGATCTTATTTATGCTTCCTTTAATGATATATTATGATTCATATCTCAAAAATATTCATGATATTAATTATAATATAATATTTAAGGATATATTCATTTATTTTTACCATTTTATACTCATTGGTACATATGATAGATATGAATTTGTTTTTTTTTGGGAAATTAATACATTACCCTCTCTTCTTTTTGAAATCTTTGTTTTTTAAAAAAAATTATTAGAATATTCTACCATTAAAATATAATATATAAATGATTTTTTTACATATTTTAATTTTAACAATATCATCTATGTAATATTATTTTCACTTTCTAGACAAGACACATTTCTATCCTTTTTACCATGAAAATTGAATGTTATTTTGAACTCGTACAACATATAAAGATTTACTCGCAGTAATTTCATTGAATCTCCATTTTTGTCTCTATAAATATATTCTTTATGAAATTTTTTAAATAAATTTTCATGGAAATTTTTTTTCAAAATAGTTTTTATATTCATCTATATGTTTTCATAGAAAAAAATTTCAAAAAAATTGACATGCCTTATTTACACGTCTCCAATGTGCTTTCAAAGAAATGGTTTACAAAACATTTTCATGCTTCTTTTATATGTTTTCATGAAAATGGATTTTAAAAGTGTTTTAAATATTTATTAATATATTTTACAAATATCTAAAATGAAATGGTTTTCAAAAAAAATTATGATTCTTTTATAAGTATTGAATAAAAATTATTTTCAACACATTTTCAAGATTTATTTATATGTTTCTAAAGTATTTTCAATGAAATAGTTTTCAAAACATTATCATTATATCATTATAAGTTTTAAAAAAAAATTCAATGAAAAAGGTTATCTATAGGTTTTATTTAATAAATATAATTTATTTCAAAGATGAATGCAAATATTCATCAAAAAGTGTGTTTAAATGATATTTCAAAAAAAATCCAACTATGATATCATCCATTAGTGTTAAGCATGACCTTGTGGGGAATTATTCAATGTATAAATTCAGATTAAATCTATAAATTTATTATGTATTGATCGCAAAATTTTGTGAAACACATTTCTCTTTTAACTTATATATGTTATTGAAAACTTATTATTATCTTGGGTTATGTTTTTACTGAAATGATTATGAAACCTGTATCTTTCCATAGGGTATGATATTTTTTCTTGTTTATGATTCCCATTTCATTTAACGGGTTATGATATGGGGACCAAGTATATATTATTTAATTATATGATGGTTGGGACATGTATATCCCTCCAAAGCATTTGGTAATGATTTATATATCATGAGATAAAATAGAACTAGAATGAGGGTCACTCGGTTCAGTAATAAGAGATAATATTAGAGTTCCTATGTTCATTAATTTATGGATATAAAGATGGTAACGCGGTTTAGTAATACATGGCTTGAATGTGGTTTAACATGTTATGTAATGGAATTTTTTCACTTATATGGTCATTGTAGTGATTCCTTGATTACTTTAGAAATCAATATATGTTTATGTGTTTTACGCAATTCCATGTCATATTCCAACATTCTGCATTCATGGCTTATGCTTTCTATTTCATTGTGATTCATGTATTATGAACATCATATCTTTATTTAATGATCTCTATTTTGATCTTTGATATTATGGGTTTAACATTCTATGTTAAAGATAAAATTCGCATACCCTTATTATAATGTTTATGCTTACATGTCTCCCTTAATGAATCTTATGGTGTAAATGAGAAACCCCATTTTAAGTATCCTTTCCACTAGGAATTGATTATATTCTATATTTTTAATTTCTATGATGGATACCGGTGAAAAATAACCTAGTGGGATGTCATGTAGCTCACATATGTAACAGTGTTAGTGTTTCCATGATTCCAAAGGCACTATACCAACAACGATATTTGACTATATGTTTGTGTAATGTTACGTATTCCAAAAAAGTTATTTAATATCAATGTTTGTAATGAAAAGGTCACTATAATAATTATAATTAGTTCATTATGTTATATTGGATATAATATATTTGGAATATGTTGTTTAAGCTGAAAATTTTACAATGAATCTAATACTTCGGTAAATCTATTGATATTACCATATAGAATTCATTGGATATGAAGTCATTATTATTACATATAGACAATAATTCCACTATGATGTCAAATTAACTTGTATGAGTGGTATTTTGGGTATATATTCACGGAAAATTATAATGATATTTTTGAATATAGAGGGGTGGGAATCGTCCTATATATAAGGGAACTTGGGTAAACTATTTGGAATAAAAATTAATCTTCAAGGATATCACTAAATTATGCCATATTAAATGAATAAAAAATGCAAATAAATATTAATTGGGTGAAATTGGATCATGAAATACTGAAACTTGAAATTAAATCATTTTTTAAACATTATTCATGTCATTTACAATAGGGTTTTGCATTTTAATATTTTCATTTTTACCTTAGTTATTTTTTGACTATGTAAATTATGAATCATTAAAAATATAAGGTAATCCGTAATACAAAAAATTCTTGTCTAGAACCTAAATTTAATATCCATTTTATATAATTCAACTTACTATTATGGTAAAATCAAATTCTAAATCAACATATAAAATTATACAATAATAGTTTTAATGGAAAATTGAATTTTAACCTATATATGTTCATTATTATTATTTAGTATTGATTGACAATTGATTATGAGTTAAAATAAATATATATAATTAAAATAAATATTAGAGTAATAATATATATTATTTAAAATTTAATGAATAAATATAAATAACGTCATATTAATAAAATAATACATTTAAAAAATTGTTCCACCAATATAAGTTAGTTAACAGTAATCATTGTAATATTATCATTATCGAAACAATTTAGTTGAAATTATTTTCTAATTTGAAATTTTTTACTCCAACTGGATAGAAATTATTCTATATATAATTATAAAAGAGAAATATTATATATTATATATTTTACATCCTAATAAAATTAGTTTTAGATATTATTGATTTGCAAAAATGATCAACATGTGTTTAAAAAATTTAAATAGGTATATTTAAAAATAATTATTTTAATTGTGGAATATTTAGTTTTTAAAAGAAATGGGTTTCATAATAATTTTATTTATTCGTGTATTTTAAATGTTATAATTTATATCCAAATCATAATTAGTATTATTCATATAAAATGAAGTTGTTTAAACAAGAATCCAAAAAATTTCCAAATAAATAGTTTTCATATTATGAATTAAAAAAATATTATTTATTTCATAAAATTAAATATTTTATCATTTTATATTTACTTTTAAAATGAAATATTAAAATATTAATGCAATAAAATGTATTGATTAATATATGTTTTCAAACATTATTTTTTCTCAATATTACTCGATATTGATTTTTAATTTAATTGATGTTAATTTATTCGTTCATACATAGTAATATTTTAATATATTCAATTTAAATTATTTGGATGAAATTAAATTTTCTTAATAAAATATTTTTTTAGTAACTAAATTTATCTCTTTTAAAAAATATTGATTGAAAAATACCGTTTATTAACTATTTATATTCTAAAAAATAGTATTACTAATCCATTGATATTGAAAAATACTCATTAATTTTTTTTATATAAGATACAATATTATATGAGTGATAATTCTTATATGTCTCCCATAAAAAATAAACATATTTATTTATTTTCAATAATTCATAATATAATATTTTTATTTATTATATATTATAAAAAACTAAATTTACCAATTGATAATAATCGATATTAGTATGCCCATTGAATATATGTCTACTGGCAAAAAATTAAATTATCATATAATTATTGAAAATATTTTAATGACAATTTTTGAAAAATATGGTTTTTTATATACATTTACTTTTTAAACATATTTCTTTCACTCTTCTCATTATAATAATTTAAAATTTATTTTTAAAAATTATTCCTTAATTCATGGTATTTTTTCAAAATATAGGTGTTATAATACTATTGTTGATTGTTATTGGATACATTAATCTACAGTACTTTCTAGTTCTTGTGTAATTATTAATTTCCATTTAATGCCCATATATAATTTTTAATGTTTAAATGCTGGTAATAATATTTGAGGATTAATAATCTACTTTCTAAGATACATTTTATTATAGACCTATGTAGTGATGATCCATTATAATCGAATAATGTTTACTTTGCATTGTTCATATCTTGAGAGAATCGATTAGTGATCATGTATTCATTCTTTTGTCATAATAGAGAAACATTTATTATTATTATTATTGTTGTTATTTTATTTGTTGTTATTATTATTAATACCATTAGATCATATACAATGGATAGTTACATTATCACCTCTTAAATAAACTACAACTATTAAATTTACAATATTACATACTATTGAAAATATTTAGGGTTACCATATATATAGAAAAAACTCAACAAATAATTTATAGAGTGATATAAACCATTCAAGATTTTAAAATAATTTTTTTTTCATTTGATTGGATTAATTCTAAAATTGAATTTTGGGAAACTTATTTCTCTATAATTATATGATTACTTATTATTAAGGCTCACACTGTGTAATTAATTTTTAAATGGATTATTCTTATTCCTTTTAAATACTATCGTAGGATAATAAGAAATTTCATATTCATATTTTAAAAAAAACATCTATATAGAGATAACCAATCCATTTAAAAATAAATAAATATATTAATAAAGGGAGTATAATTATATATTTTTCAAAAACCATCCCATTATCATTGTTCTGGTATAGAATAATCATTCCACATGATGTTTTAATTAATATTTCAATACATAGAAATTGGGGTGACAATTTACTATTCCTTGAAAAAATTCTAGGAATGTTATACTAGGTTGAGAAAGGTATAAATTTAATATTAAGAGTTCATGATATATTTCAAGTTATTCCAACTTTACATCATTTTTATAACTCAAATAATTAATCATGATTGTATACTTCTTCTCTTGTTCTAATGTACATATAATTGGTTGATTTCAATCATTGTTGTTGCCCATTAATTTACAAAATTGACATTGATAATTTCCATGATTTCAAAATTTATGGAATTGGAAAATTAATATCTATTTTTGATTCAGATTTTCTACACCCTGAATGATAAAAACCTCTTTATTTTCATATTTATGTTTAATTATTGATGTCCACGTCCTGAAAAAATATTTCACCATCTTATCATGATGAGGAAATTCAATTTTTATGACATTAAACATTTTAGATATTAATATAATTGAGTTAATTTTTCTTTTGTCGTTCTATTTGTTAATAAATACTTTATAATCGTTATATATCCTCTTTTGTGTTCCCCTGATTTGTACTATGGTCAAATTATTAAACATTTTTCATGATTCTTGGTTTGAAATAATAAAAATATATCTCAGTTCATCACCAATTTTAATTTGTTGATCAATAAAGTAATTATCACATAATCCCTTAAACACAACATTAACTCAATTCCTTCTAGATTTAGTTATCACTAATACAAAATGATTGAAATTAGTTATAAATATTTTAAAATGTATGTGTATTATCAAAATCAATATCACAAGATGGATTAATGTTTATAATTTTATCCATTACACATCACCATGATAGGAAGCCAATCTATTATTTTTTCCAATATCAATATTAGATTGTCCTAGATTACATTAATTAGGGTTATCCAATTCCACTCAACCCAGTACCTTAATGAAATTATAAAATAAATCCATTATAGTGGTTCTGAAATGGAATATTATAAAGGAAATCATATCCCCTATCAGATTATATCAATATGAGTAGTTATCTGTATTAGTCCTGTTCACAGTAATGGTTGAGTAAATACCCAATAGAATAGGGTCAACTTTATTGCCCCTATGTATAGTGGTGTTTTAATTGCCATGACCTCTCCATCCCATTACATTTTGAAAATATGGTGTTAGAGGTGTTACGGTAGGTCAAGGTAACTTATCCCTAACACTTTTCCAAAATCATCTTTTTTGATGAACTGTTTCGGCGGTAGGCATTTGTGAACTATAACGTCATGTTACGGACTAACTATGCAGGCACTTAAACTGGATCATAAAATTGTGGATCACAACTGTTTCACCTCTAACGTTCTTTTTTAAGCTTATAAGTTTCCATAACCAGGTATTACTCTCCCTTGAAGGTATAAGAACCTCTCCCATGCATTTTGGAGGAAATATGATGGCTTCTCTTGGCGAATCGAAGCTAGTTTCATGAGGTATGTGATCGTTCATATTCGTTCTTCATCATTCTTGTTCACTTTCGTAGATCCACTTGGATATACTTCTCCTCTTATCTTGGTTTCTTAGATCTACGTCTATTATGGGGTGATCTATGTGTTTTGATGCCGAATATGATGAGTTTTGATCTTGGTTGTGTTAGGAGAATATATCTGAGGAGGATTCTTGGAGAATCAACCCAGATTTCTTGAGAGTGATTCGACCGTCGTAGTTTTCATCAAAAACCTTTGAGGTAGGGTATTTGTTCCATCTCATTATTTTATGCGCAACTGTAATCTTAGCATGTTTTATCCCACTGGATGACAATGGAACTGACATAATAAATATTTGAACTAGATAAATAAATTGATATCAATTTTATGTTGTTTCCACTTGTTTTGATAGATAGTGTGATATCTATGCCTGTTACTGATGAAAGTCGGTAAAGAACGTAAACTGGGGTTAATTGATAATTTTTTGGCTAATGATAATGTGGAATGAATACGAATATGGTTCTTGTTATGATTTTATGTTAATCAAATTAGTGAAGTAAGCATGTTTGATCATTTGTGATAGCTTACTGGTTAGGTTCCAGATTTTGGAACCAACGAATTACAAATATATTAATTCATGATGGATTAATGAATTGATTGTTTGATAGTTCCTTGAAGGGTTCTGAATTACACATTTGATTGATAAAGGGATAATGGTCCAATTGATGTGATGTTTTTTTTCTTAATACTTGTGTTCTGATGTGATCATGGATGGTTGTTGTGATATGGGGGGGCATAGAGGCCTTTTGGTTGTGGGAGCAGATGATGCCTAGATTGTAGAGATTCATCGGTTTTTGCATGTGGGTGTGGGGGAGGACCCTAGGGTTGATGGAATCAGATGGATGTGATTGTTGTTTGCTTGCTAGTTCTTTGGTTGTTTATATGCATTATTTTTCCCCACTGCTCGAGGTAGCCAGTCTTGTTTACCCTTCTCCCGGAAGAGGTGAAGACACGCGGGGTATACCACGTGCTTTCTGTGTTCAGCGTCTCAAGGGGGAATGGGTCTATGCTCTTGTTATAGGCAGAAAAGACTCGATGGGTAGTACATCTACTCACTGGGTTGAGCCCCCTTGTGTTTAGTATCATATAATGCTTTTCTAGAATGCCTGGGAATATGAGAAAGTGTTTTTGTAATGACTAATTGCTTAAATGGTGTTAACCCAATGGGTTGGAGTTGCTGGAACATAATAATGAGGTTGTAATTTTGAAGGAACAATTGACTTCAGTATGATTCTAATGAAAAATAATGTGTAATTTTTTATGGTTTATTAATGTTATTTGATTTAAATAACTTAATGTTGAACTGAAAAGAAAAAGGGAATGAATTGATCTAATATAGTTTTTTAAATGGTTGTGTGCTTATAGGATACCTAGTCTTAGAATTAGCAGCCTAGAGTCTGAGAGACACTCGCTAAAGTTGGGTTTAAGACTAGTTTATTCCAATAGTGTGGTTTTGAGTTATGATATATCCTATACTTTTTGTGTTTCTATACACAACTCCACCCTCTCAGTAAGGTAAACTGACACCTCGGGGATTCTGAGCCCTGGGGGGTGTTTTCCCCTATCATTCTGGTGGGAGGGTGAATGGCTAGCTGCCCCCTTTGTCAATGCTCTCTTCTCATGGTAGTTACCATTACTGGCAGGCACAATGGTTTGTTTTCTCCATATATGTGGGTAGAGAGTGGTAATGGTTGTGGTTATTCACACACATATGTTTTGGATATAGTATCATATAGACTACTATAGGTTTAACTTGAATTGGTTGTGATAGCTTGAGGATCCTTACTCAGTGTATGGGTTGTAATTGCTTGAGGTATAATACCAGACATACGATACATGTTATGTGAGTTGTGGTGGCTCTCGAAAACTACCTGGTTAATTCTGGTTGTGAGGATGGTGTGGTGCTTCTCCCAGGTGTCTGCGGGAAAGCCTTGTGGTGCACGAGGTGCATATTGTGGTGCTTCGCCCAGGTGTCTGCGGGCAAGCCTTTTGGGAGAGAGATGCTCAGGATGTGCGCTGTTGGGGAATAGCATCAAACTAGTGGGGAATTAGTAGCGGGGCACCCTTTATATTCATTACGACATGGTATATTATTGTATGCATTAATTTGTGAGAGTAGCCATGGTGAGGTTGGGAAAATATTATACCTTCTTGGGTAACGAGTTAGTTTCACTAGTTACTCACTATCATTTAGAATGCTCACCTTAATTATTCACGATAGGGTTTGGGAAGGATCCTACTGAGTATACTTTTATACTCACCCTATGTATATATAAACTGTTTTCAGGTCACTTGGAGTAGGTTGGATGTTGGGCCGGTGTTTACTAGCATGGGGTCACAGGGGCTGTTCGGGCTTCTGGTTGCTGTTGTTTTACATTCTCTTAGGAACATGCAGTTTTTCCCTTCCCCTTGAAGTACTATTGAATGAAATTTCATATATTCACTTCAGTTTATTTTATATTCCATTTCTGAGTTGGAGATTATTGGTGTCTATCTTATCTCTCTCTTCCACATGTGTTCTCTTAGAGGGTAATGTCTCTCATTTGTGTGTTTGCTATACCCTCGGTTCTAGTCACCAACCCGGGGCCTACTGGAGGCAGGACTCAGGGGTAATTATTTCCCTTATCACATTTTCGGCCTAGGAGGGGTTCACATTGTGGGGAGGGGGTCATGACAGATTGGTATCGGAGCTCTGCTTGAGGGATAGGATGGAGTTTGGAGTTAGGAACATGTGTGGTTGCATGTGTTGGTAGGGCAATGGTGTCATTCATGTTTAGCAAGTGAGGTAAAAACTGGAGACCAACTAAGACAAAGGAGCTTAAGGCCCCCAATGATTTGATGTATAGACATTTAAGTTTACAATGGCTACTAAACAAGATGATACTAGTTGTAGGGTAGAGACCTAGGAAAGGATCATGCATCATTCTTCATTGTGCCTATGTTTGAATGGGTAGACCTTGGGATAGGTTAACCTAAAATGAATAAAAGAAAATAAATAATTAATTAATGTTGAGTCTTCCATATTTCTGGTTTTGGAGCTCTAACGGTTTGTTATTTTACAGGTATGGCCCCAGGTCATCGTCCTTGTCAGTTTTGCGCAGAAAATGTCCAGCTGGCTATTCCAGTAGGTCGTCGCAGGGTAGAGGTTGAAGATGATGACACATGGAGTAAGACACTCCGAGAGTTTCAGTTCCAGAGTCTACAGATGTACGATGTCTCTGTTTCAGTTGCAGTCACGGAAGTCTAGTTGAAGGAGGCTGAGATAGGTTTCAGTTCGATCTGTGGTTGGAAGGAGCACTGGGTGTCCTTAACTATGACGATGATGCATCGAGAAGAAATACAATGGTGTTTTTTTGTACCTCAGTGATCGTGAAGAGTCAGTGATCTCATGAGACAAGTTCCGAGGCAAGTTTACAGTAGATTTCCTTTATTCCACTGTGAAGGCGTCCAGTCACCAGGAGCTTCATACCCTTTGACAGGGGAGCTCTACTATTTGAGAGTTTAGAATTAGTTTCAAGAACATTTTACAATATGCTTCATACCTGTTATCACATGAGGAGGTTTGGGTGATGCACTTCGAGGAGGCTTTACGTCTAGAGATTAAGCGCCAGGTCACCCCATTTATACTGAAGACATATCTAGAGGTGATAGCGAGGGTAGAGGTTGTCGATAAGAATTTTTCCAGGACCGGATCATCACAAGGGGTGGATCGTCATGATCACTCACGAAGCAAAGCTGTGGTCCTGGGTTCTCGGTTTTCATGCCAGAAGTGTTTCCGTTCAGCCAGGGGTAGGTCCCAGCCCTTCACATCTCGTTTCCCCAGAGACAACTACTCTCAGACTTATTCCAAGGGATCAAGCGCTTGTTTTTCTTATGGTGGTCATGGTAATCAGTAGTGGGAGTTCCTGACCTTTCAGGGCGACCATCGTGCACCGGGTGCTATGCTCCAGGTTCTTCCGTTGAGGCAGTTCAAGTCAAGGAAGCAGCAGCTAGTTTCCCCAGCTTTAGATCAGCAGAGGGTAGATGGGGAAGGCAGAGGACAACCCCATGATGCTCCCCGTACTTAGAGAGAAGTTTTTGGTCATGGTGGTGGTGCTCGTCTGGGTCAGATAGTCTGTGGGGGAGGTCATGGTCAGCTTCATGCTCAAGCGTTGCTAGCTCCATATGAGCCAGATGTCGTTTGTGGTACCCTTTTCTTGTTTTCTACCTTGGTGTATGACTTGTTTGATTCAGGAGACACACGCTCCTTCATATCACCAACCCTTGTCCATGCATTGGGACTTGAGGTAGAGAGGCTTCCACTGCCCTGGGCATTGACTACTCCAGTTGGAGGTCGATCTGACTTGTTTGAAGTATGTAGAGATTGCGGGCTAGTGTTGGGGAAACAACTCTCTTGGGGATATTTCCTATGTTTACAAATACAAAAATATGATTTCATCCTCGGCATGGATTGGTTGTATTCGGTGTAGGATATCATGTATTTTTTAGAAATAAGGTCATCTTCATTGGTGTGGATGGAGAGCAAGTGGTCTTTGTTAGTGAAAGAGATACTCGGATGGTTCATAGGTTCATTCCATCCTTATCATCTATGATGGCTGAGATGATGTTGAGTTCTTTAGAGTTTTACCAATTGGAGTTTCCTTGGGTCATAGAGGAGTACCCTGATGTCTTTCCAGAATATTTTGTTGCATTACCTCCTCCACGAGAGATCAAGTTTGGGACTGAGTTACATCCAGTAGCATATCCTATCACTATGTCTCTATATATTATGGACCCTTTTGAGTTACGAAAGCGACTTATACAGCTTGATGGTCTATTATAGTGCGTCTTTGATCGGCCGAGTCTGTCACCGTGGGTGCACCAATTTTGTTCGTGAAGAAGGTCGATGGCATTTTGAGGTTATGTGTCGATTATCATTGCTTAAAAAAAGTGACAATAAATAATTTCTATCATATTCCATGAATTGATGACTTATTTGATCAAATTATTGGAGCAAGTTGGTTCTCAATGATCGACTTGCGGTCAGGATATAATCAGATGCGTGTGAAGGATGAGGATATCACAATGAATTCCTTCTGTTGTCATCATGGGAATTATGATTTCGTTGAAATGTTGTTTGGAATGATGAATGCTAAAGCTGTATTCCTGGGATTGATGAACGTTGTGTTCCGAGAGTTCCAGGACAAGTTTGTGGTAGCTTTCATCGACGACATCCTTGTGTAATTAACAGCTAAAGGGGAGCATGAAGAGAATCAACAAGCTATTTTACGAGTCATCCGTCAACATCAGCTGTTTCGGATGTTGTCTAAGTGTGAGTTCTGGGCTCGAGAAGTCTGTTTATTCTGGCATGTTGTGTCCCAAAAGGAAGTATATGTGGTTCCATTGAAGATTGAAGCATTTGTGTCTTGGGAATCCCCCAAGACAGTGTTAGAGGTGCGAAGTTTCCTTGGTCTTGTAGCCTACTACATGAGGTTCATAGCCAATTTCTCATTAGTTGTGACCCCTATAACATCTTTGACCAGGAAGGATCATGAATTCATATGGACAGATCAGTTCCAGGCAGCTTTCATGTATCAAAAGGAGAAGTTAGTAAGTGCTCTAGTCCTTTGTCTTCCAGCTGAAGGAGTTCAGTTTGATGTTTTCTGTGATGCTTCACATCTGGGGTTAGGCCGTGTTCTCATGTAGTAGAGGTCAGTTGTTTCTTATGGGTCACAAAAATTACGTCCCCATGAATGAAACTATTCCACCCATGATCTTGAGTTGGTAGTCATGGTGTTTTCTTTGTATTTATGGAGACATTACCTCATTGGTGAGTTATTTGTGGTTTTCACCGATCATAATAGTTTCATGTATGTTTTCTCATAAAATAACTTGAACATACAAAAATATCAATGGATGAAGTTCTTGCAGGAATACAACTTCAAAATATCGTATATCACTGGAAAGGGGAATGTTGTAGCTGATGTGTTGAGCCAAAAGTCACATATTGATGCTTTGGGTGAATCTGGTGATTCCTGGAGAGTAATGGGAGAACTATCAGCATTACATCATGATATGGGAGAAGTTGAGGGTAGAGGCTTTATTTTTCAAATGACAGTATAGTCATTCCTGATGGAGAATCTATAAGTTTCCCAATTGGGAGATCTAGAGGTAGCGGTCTGGATAGACCGAGTTGTTTGTGGTGAGGTCCCTAATGGTTGGACTGAAGATGAACAACACTGAGTGTTGTATCATGGAATGCTTTTTTTCCTTTGACAATGTTCGAGAGGGTGCTCAAAGTGCTCAATAGTTCACCTTTAGCGGTACATCCTAGCATGACAATGAAGTATTGATCCTTGAGGAGTCAGTTTTAGTATCCTGGGCTGAAGCGTGCGGTTGTGGTGGTTGTGTCTCGATGTTTATTTTGCTAGAAGGTGATGGCTGAACACTATGTTCCATGAGGTATTCTCTATCCATTAGAGATTCCTCAGTTGAAATGGTAGGACATCTCAATGGACTTTGTTACTGATTTACCTTGAGCTCCGAGAACACATGATGGTATCTGGGTGGCAGTGGATCATTTAATAAAATCGGCCCACTTCCTTGCAATCAAGGAGTCAAGCTTAGTGGAAGTTTTGTCGAGGAAGTATCTGGAGGAGGTAGTGAGACTTCATGGAGTCCCAAGGACGATCATTTGGGATAGAGATCATCATTTTACCTCTAGGGTGTGGAGGGGTCGCCAACATGCTTTTGGTTCTCTACTATGCCTTAGTAATTCTTTTCATCTTCAAATGGATGGTCGGACAAAGCAAACCATCCAAACACCTGAAGACATGTAACGCTCTTGGGTTCTTTATTTCAAAGGTTCTTTTATGAAGAACTTACCCATGGTGGAGTTCTCTTACAATAATTGTTTTCACTCCACCATCGGTACGGCACCGTTTTAAGCCTTGTATGGCCGGCCTTACCATTCTCCATTTTTCTGGACTGTGGTCGGAGAGTTAGCAATTCTCAGACCGAAACTAGTTCAGAATTCAAAAGAGATGGTTCAAGTGATTTGTGAGAGGATGAAGACAGTGAATGATCGTCTGAAATCATATTTATATCATAGAAGGAGACCCTTTGAGTTTAATTTTGGGGATAATGTGTTTCTAAAGGTGACTCCCCATCATGGGAAGCAATGGTTTGGTTGTGAAAGTAAGCTTTCTCCCCTTTTTGTTGGGCCATTCGAGTTTTTTTCTCATATTGGAGTTGTGGCATATCGAGTAGCACTTCCCCCACAAATGAGTCAGATACTTGATGTTTTCCATATATCATTGCTCCATTGTTATCTTCATGATGACTCCCACATCATCGATTGGGGAGAGATCGATGTTGATGATGATTAAACCTATGAATAGCTACCTATGGAGATCCAAGACCGGAAGGATAAGGTGTTTCACAGACATTCTATTCCTTTAGTTTGTGTCTTCTAGCGACATGGTGGCTTGTAAGAGATTACCTGGGAACATGAGTCACAGATACGTGCTCAGTACCCAAGTTTTTTTTATTTTTATCTTTTTTTATGTTTTGATGTAACTTGTGTGGTTATGAAACTCACATGTTTATGAGATAGATCCCTTTGTTGCTTTTGGGGCTTTCTCTCTTTTGAGAGGTATCTCGGTGGGTTTTTTTCAGACCCTATTTTGTTTTCACATCAGGTGGTTTTTGGATTCTCGAGGATGAGAATGTTTTGAGAGGTATCTGAGGTAATGGCCCTGACCTCTCTATACCATTACATTGCGAAAATTTGGTGTTATAGGTGTTCCGGGGGGGTCAAGGAAACTTATCCCCAACGCTTCGCCAAAATCTTCCTTTTCGATGAACCGTTTCGGTGGTTGGTAGTTTTGAACTGTAACATCACGTTGCATCTTTATGTAGTTTTGATGTTTCTAACTACCCTTGATTTGGAGTAGTGACTTGGGGGTGCGTTTCGGTGAATCTTTAAGAAAACTAAAGGGAAAGAGCATTCGCACGGGTGGCGCATAGTTTATCAAAACCGTGTGACCAAACCATGCGAGGTTGGTCTGGGAGGTAGTAGCTTCCACATGTGAGGTGCACTATTTGTTTAACCATACAGCCAAACCATGCGAGAGGGGTGGTCCAGGCAGTATGTAACGCATGTTTAGCGCATGGTTTTTCAAACCGTACGGAAAAACTGTGCAGTCACTTAAACTAGATCGTAAAATTGTGGATCTCAACCGTTCCGGCTCTAACATTCTCATATAAGCTTCTAACTAGACATAACTCGGGATTTCCCTCTCATGAAGATATAAAAACCTCTCCCAAGCATTTTAGAGGAGATATTATGGCTTCTCTTGACGAATCGAATCCAGTTTCTTGAGGTATGTGATCCTTCTTCTTCGTTCTTCTTCGTTCTTGTTCAGTTTCTTAGATCCACTTGGATATACAACTCCTCTTCTCTTGGGTTCTTAGATCTACATCCGTTATGGGTAGATCTAAGTGTGTCGATGCCAAATATGATGAGTTTTGGTCTTGGTTGTGTCATGTAAAGAGATCTAAGGGGTATTGTTGGAGAATCAACCTGGCTTTCTTGAGCGTTCTTCGACTATCGTGATTTTTGTCAAAGACCATTGAGGTAGGGGATTCGTTGCTTCTCTTTCATTTACGTGAAACTGTAATGTTACCATGTTTTATCCCACTGGATGACAATGGAATTGACATAATAAATATTTCATCCGGATAAATAAATTAACATCGATCGTATGTTGTTGCCTCTTGTTTTGATAGATTGTGTGATATCTATGCATGTTCCTGATGATAATCAATAAATAACATAAAACAGGGTTAATTGATATATGATTGGCTAAAGATAAAGAGGCATGAATATGAATCTGGTTCTTGTTAGAATTTGATATTAATCAAATTGGCGATGTAAGTATGTTTGATCATTTTTGATAGCTTACTGATTTGGTTCATGAATTTGGAACTAACGAATTACAAATCTGTTAATTCAAGATGGATTAATGAATTGATTTTTTGATACCTCTTTGAAGGGTTCTAAGTTACCCTCTTGATTGTTAATGGGCTAATAGGCCAATTGATGTGATGTTTGTTTTTCCTGTTGCTTGTGTTGTGACATGATCCTGGATGGTTGTTGTGATATGTGTGGGCATAGAGGCCTTTTGGTTATGGCAGTGGATGACGCCTAGAGTGGCGATATGCATCGGTATTTTAATGTGGGTGTCGGGGAGGACACCAGGTTTGATGGATTGGAATAGATGTGATTGTTGGTTGCTTTCTGTTTCATTGGAAGCTTATCTGCATTATTTTTCCCCACTACTCAAGGATGCTGGTCTTTCTTACCCTTCTCCTGAAATTGGTGAAGACACGCGGGGCATAACACATGCTTTCCGCGTTTAGCTTCACAAGGTGGAATGGGTCTACGCTCTTACTATAGGAAGCAAAGACTCGATGGGTACTACATCTACTCACCGTGTTCAGACCCCTTGTCTTCAGTATTATAGAATGATTTTCTAGAATACCTGGGAATATGGTAAAGTTTATCTGTAATGAATAATTGATTAAATTGTGTTAACCCATGGGGTTGGAGTTGAAGGAACATAATGATGAGGTTGGAATTTTGAAGGAAGAATTGACTTGGGTATATTGCTAATGAAACTTAATGTGGAATTGTTCATAGTTAATTAATGTTTAAAGAATTAATTAATGTAAAGTGGAACTGAAAAGAAAAAGGGAAAGAAGTGATCTAATATAGTTCTTAAAATTGTTGTGCACTTATAGGATACCTAGTCTTAGAAGTTGCAGCCTGGAGTCTGAGATATGTTAGCTATAGTTCTGTCTAAGACTAGGTTATACCCATAGTGTTTTTGTGAGTTGTGATATATCCTGTATTTTTTGAGTTTCTATATTCTACTCTACCCTATCAGTAAGGGAAATTGACACCCCGGGGATTCTGAGCCCTTGGGGGGGGGGGGGGGGGTTCCCCAACATTCTAGTGGTAGGATGAATGGATGACTACCCCCTTTGGTCCCGCTCTCTTCACATGGTTATTACTTGTGTTGGCAGGAAAAATGGTCATTTTTTCCCATATATGTGTGTAGAGGGTAGTAATGGCTTGTGGTTATTTACACATATATGTTTTGGATATTTTATCTTATGGACTACTATTGGTGTAATGTGTATGGATGTGATGGCTTGAGGATCATTACTCAGTGTATGGGATGTAATGGATTGAGATATAATACCCGACGTATGATACACGTTATGCGAGCTGTGGTGGATCCCAGAAACTACCTGGTTACTTTTGGTTGTGAGGATGGTGTGTTGCTTCGCCTAGGTGTCTGCAAGAAAGCCTTGTGGTGGACAAGGTGCATATTGTGGTGCTTCACACAGGTGTCTGCAGGCAAGCCTTTTGGAGAGAGATTCTCAGGACGTGCGATGTTGGGGCAAAGCATCAAACTAGTGGGGAAGTAGTAGCGGGGTACCCTTTTTATTCTTTACTACATGCTATATTCTTGAATGTGTTACTTGGTGAGAGTATCCATGGTGAGGTTGGGAACATAGTATACCTGCTTAGGTAACGAGTTATTTTCACTTGTTTCTCACTCTGCTTTAGCATTCTCTATTTACTTTTGCACAAGATGCTTCAGGAAGGATCCTACTGAGTATACTATTATTCTCACCCTATGTATATATAAACTGTTTTTTAGGTCACTGGGAGAAGGATGGAGGTCATGCCGGTGTTTACTAGCATGGGGTCACAGGAGCTGTTCGGGCTTGTGGTTACTGATGTTTTACATTCTATTGGGTTCTTGTAGTTTTCCCTTCCAATTGTAGTATTATTGCATGAAATTTTATATATTCACCTTGGGATCATTTATATTCTAGTTCTGAGTTAGATTTGATTGGCTTCTGTCTTATCTCTCTCTTCCACATGTGTTCTTTTAGAGGGTAATTCCTCCCATTTTTTTGATTAATATACCCTCGGGGCTAGTTGCCAACCTGGGTCATACTGGAGGCGGGACTCGGGGGGTCATTATCTTCCTTATCACATTGTCGGCCCAGTAGGGGTACACTTTGTGAGGAGGGGGTCGTGACAGGTGTTATATATTATATCCTTATTCCAACATTCATGCAATGATATAATTTCATGTAAAACCACAAAACATCTACTTTCCATAATTTAATGATGTTCTCATAAACATAGTCTTTTCCAATATATTTCCCCATATGGTTTTCAATTAGTATCGGTATATATAATATCAAAAAATAACTAAACCATCATTTGATACTAACTATAGTCACCAAATAATTAAAGGATTATAGTCTCACAATACTTAATATATATTTCGAACAAATACATTCTGGTGATTGAGAGGTAAAGGGTCATTGGAAAGATAGAAAACAATAAATCACCAAAAAAAATAATCAAATATATTTAAAATGACACACACACACACACACACAGATATATATATATATTCTATATCTCATTTATCTTATAAAACTCTATAAGATATCCTAGTGAATCATCAATTCGAAAATTGTGTCCTTCAAAAAAAATAAGTGAATAAACATGAAAAAAATAATATAACCTGGGAGTTAGAGTGCATAACATGATATCATAAAGTAAATGATAAAATTCATAGATACGTAGTGTAAAAAAATTATGTTGTGTTATTATAATAAATATTAGAAAAAATATACATGTATCATGATCATATGTCATGTTTCTCTCCCAAGACCATCGTCATAAATAAAATAATGTCCAATAGTGGATTAGGCTCACACTCTATTGAAATACATAATATCTCACTAGTTATAAAGGTTTAACCAATTAATTTGATAGATATTTACACATACTTCCACCCATAACATTATTATAATAATACATTTTTGGTCCACAAAAAGAAATTAAAATTAACATATATTTTATTAGTAATAGGACCCAAAATTTGGAAGGGGGTTTTATAATTCTAAATCATGTCCTAACTATAGGCTATATCATAAGGATTCATAAAATAACATGTAATTGAATAATTTAGGTTGTTAGTATTTATAAAATAAACATCAGTCTTGAACATTGAGTTTTAAAATAGATAATTAATGAGAAGTATCTAGAAGATGAATGAATAAGAATTATCCTCTTCTGTTAATCATTATAATACAATTAATGATTCATTTTTAAGAAGGAATAGAATTAATGGTTTTAATTAAACTAGAAGTTAACCATTACTGTTTTAAAAATAATTATAATTTTTTAGAATCTACTAATTTTTATTACAATTTATTAGACTGATCCATGATATAACATCAAAAAATATGAAGCTTCTATTCAATATAGATAATATAAAAGAGGGATTTTAAATGGGAGATAGATACATATACATCCCCAGTAATGGAAGATAAATTTTAATAGTTTTATATATAAGTTATATATATACATAAATTGAAGATGTAGATGAGAAAGATATTGAATAAAATAGAGAAGAGATATAATTTTTAATTGGTAAGATATAAAGTATATACAAAATATCACTTATTATATATTTATATATCGTTTTCTCAATACCACATCATAAAATTAGATAATAGAAAAATATTTTAAAATTATTATATTTTGAATATTATGTTGACATGAGATAACACATAATGGGGATTCCAATTAAATTTTAGATCCTTAGAGGAAAGGGTAGTTTTGGAATATTTGTAGAAATAATAATTTAAATTGATGATAATTATTAATAAAATATTTTCATTTAAGAAAAATTAGAACATTTCATCAAATAATATTTCAAAAAAATCATATCCAATTATTGATATAGGGAATTCCATATGAAACCAAAGTTGATGTCATGACCCATCCCAAAGGGGCCCTGGCCATGACTACCCCAAGATCACCTCCAATAGGTTATGATTTGGTGACTAGGATAGTGTAGAAATATCCCAAAAATTGGAGTCATTAACAAAATGTACCTTTACACACCCAAACATCTATAAGACAGAAATAATATAATGTAAAACACTACGTAAATAATGCATGAAAACCACTATATCCCACAACCAAACAACATTAGTGAAATTACATGATTGTAAACTGAGATATAATACAATCCAAACTAATTAGTTTAATAAATGACCAATAAAACATGGTGTTGTGTGGACCACATCATCATAGTCTAGGAAATTGAATGACCAAGTTGTTGAAACTCATCGGCAGGAAATCATACCTCATCGAATGAGTGGAAAATTGTACTAGGAATTTTTTCTAAAGTTATAGAAGAACACCCCATATTTGAGACCTCACTAATCCCCACAAGTTCTTGGTATACCTTAGACTCCATCAAATGGTTGACGATCTGGACAAGACACAAGACGTGTGGGAGCAGCCCATCCATGGGTGAGAAAAACAATACTCAGAATGACACCTCAAAACCATTATGGAAAACCCAATGTAAATACCACAAAAGAAATACCATGAAGATATATGAAAATGGAAATACCATGAATGATATGAATAGTCATCACTAAATTATTTTAGGTCTACAAAACATGTTTTATGAGCATTCAGATGTACTCAATCCATTACTCATTTTCTAGCGGTAATCTACAACCAATTTCTACCCACATAATTCTTTAGGGAGCTCGAAAATTTTCATAGAATTCACTCATAGTGTGATTAAATCATCAGATAAACTCACGATGATATACAAATAATTTTTCCCCAACCCAGAAAATAATTTATTGTACATGGATGATTATTTTACATAGAGAGACGATAGCTCCAAGATACACTGGGGGATACCGAGGATCATGCCCGGTCACACTGGGCAATACCACATACCCAATCTGGATAAATTCAAAATGTAGGAGATCATGCCTGGAAAACTTGGGGGATACCATGGATCATGACCATTAATTTTAGGGGATACCACATACCACACTAATATGCCTAGCTAGGTGGAGGATTTTTTCCCTACTCACGAAGGTTATGTAATTCCCCAAACTCTACTTGGGGTGATAGAGGACCGCACTCCAGTCTCAGGGAGGGATGTCTGAATCTATCTATGAATCATACGTTATAGGGGATTACACTCCAGTTATCTGGATGTAATACCATACAAAACCCTTTAGGAAAGTTACAAATGTAATTATCTCAAGAACTTATTGTCTAGTTAAAAACATACCACATCATCTCAAATGAATCATCTCACTGTCAGGGCTCACATACCGTTGATGGATCATTAAACATATGTTCCATATGAATGTCATGGATTTTTTATGTTTTGGAAAATGGTCACTATGCCTGTGGAATAACTTAGGAGTGGTCCACTGACCAAGATGGTTGACTTCATGGACTTGGTGCCCAAAAAAACTATGTCCACGTAGCTGCTAGATCGACCATCGCTCATGATCAACCATGGCATAGATCCGACTTAGGTCTAACCCATTCAAATCGGCCCACCTAACCCATCCAATTGGCCTAGACCATCACACCTATCCTGGTCTGTATACCTTGGACTAACCCAATATTGCTCGTCCCTACAGGCAAACTACACCAAGCCCACACTACCTGTCCTGGTGAGCCGGCTCTACCCATCCTTTTCTTCTTAGCCCGACTAGCCCTTCACATCTTCCACATCATATAGACCCACTGCATACTATTGCCTCTTAACCATTCAACTATGGGCCACATTTCACATAGCCATCAACGATGTCAACTTCCATTGGCCCTATATGCTACCATAGGTACACCTCCAACTTGGATTGCCTCAACCTCAGATTATTAGGGACCTGGGCTGCCAATGTCATTGCCTTGCCTCACCAGACCACCAAACCAGACCTGTAGTGGTTTCCCCTTTCATATAATAGAGAGCCACCTTCAATGCCTGAATTTTAAAATAGTCACATATCTATGTTCCTCAGTTCTTGATCTGCACAAACTCAACCCCACTGTCTGTTTTCCTCCATTCCTAGGGTTTGATCACTTTCAAAGCCTCCTGAAATGTCATGCCACAACCACAACGATCCAACAATTAAGGACACCAACAATGGGGAGGTAAAAGAAAAATAACACTCTTAGGAATGAACCTAGGCCTCAGTCGTGTCAAACTCAATTCATTTTCGTTTGAATGGTAAAACAAATAAAAAATCCATGAAATACCACCATATATAATCCTTAAAATTATAATCATCCCACAATGATCGAACCACAGTTCAATATGTTCATGGATTGACCTGCGTTCCTTATGGAAATCATGAATGTGGAAAGATCACAATGAAATAAACTCCCTATATCGATTATGATCTGTCACTGATGAAGGATCGTTGCACCATCATCATTGTCAATGAGATTCCTTCGAATTTATTTTTCATTGATAATCAATTCATAACCCATCAAAAAAATTTTCTGAGAGTTTTCTTCCAATGTTCTCTCTAAAAATTTTCTGGGGTTACTAGGGTTATGAGTCTAACATTTAGATTTCAGAATAAATAAACATTTAAAGGAAAATACATAGCGTCAAAAAAATAATATTTAGTTAAATTATTTAAGTATGATTATGTTATTTTCAATATTTTTAACAAATATCTATGATATCTAAAGTTATTTAATACCTAGGGAAACCCGCATTATGATGTCAATGATGGTATCGAACTTCTAATCTGAGTCACAATTCATGATTTATTTGGATTTTTAAAATGAATAAATTTTATTTAATATTTTTAATTACTATTATGCCCTTGGGGAATTTTTCTTCATATGACCCATGCTGACCAAATTTTGGTAGATCGAAATGTAATGATTCCATTTTGAGTTCAATATTTCCCTCAGATTATAGATATGGGAAACTGTTTAAGATTTATTCCACTATTTTAGTAAAACATCACAAGCATGCTATGAAAGGTTTATTATTTTTCAGTCATTTATTTTGGGAACACCAAGCCTCTGAATCACACTATTTCTTAGTTCATGTTTTCAAAATGAATCCATATATAATTTAAAAAATCCTTTAAAAAATCTATGATGTTACATTCTTCTTATCTTGGCGCATTACTTCCACAATGGGACAAACAGGGGTACTTCAATAAAATGATGTTACAAAGCAACAATCTGAGCTTACCACACCTATGATCTCTTATGACGGTTCTCATGAAACCACTCTACAGGACTAAAATGAATAGACCACCCATGAAAGAACTTATCCATCTGATCCCCAATCTCAACTGGGTACTCTGGAAATGTCTCCCCATCCAAAATTTCTAACAATCCCCAGTAAATGATGTGTGATGGGTCATGCGCGTACCTCCCCAACTATGATGTGTTGAAGATATCATGTACCCTCTCTAACAAAGGATGTATATCCAAGAAGTAATCCACCTCACAATGTCTATAGTGTATCATGATATTTCTAATTAACCTCATAGATATATTGTCCCCCCGGCTAAATACCAGCAATCTCTATCGAGGAAAGACTCGAAGGAACCTATTTTATCCTTCCTCAAACTCCAACATTCTTCCCTTCCAATATGCATAAGAATTATGTTGGATATGTGTGTTATCCACCCACTCTTTGATGATCTCCACCATATTCGTGGAATCTCACGCCATCTCTGGTACCATGAGTGCTAACTCGGCTCGGTGGGTTATGAAAAGTGTTGACTTGAAGGGTCTCTCATATAAGGATTCAAATGTTTCCACAACAATAGTGTAGGGATAACTGTTGTTGTTGGGAAACTCTACCAGTGGTAGGTGATCTCCAAACTATATCCAATATCACACATGCACGCCCAAAATATGTCCTATAGAACCTGAATTCTCCTCCCATTTTTCTCATCCATCTAGGGGTGAAATTCTCTTCTCAAGAATAATTGGGTCCCAAACACCTCCTATCACCAATTCCACAATTGGGATGTAAATAGATCATCAAGATATGAAAAAAGCATTGATTGAACTATAGGGAGTCATACTATCTCTAGCAAATTGAGGCATCACAATCTCCAATAAACACTACTCTAAGATAGAAAAAAGTGTTCCTTCTTGGTGATTCAGTAAATGATAACCCATATTTCATTGTGTCCCCTAGACTTATGTGGTAAAACCATCCATAATTCCTTCAATATCCCATTCCACTTCCATTATGGAAGTGTCAAGGGGTTGTCTGAAACTCACATGAACCTAGTTCTCAACATCTAATTACTGACATGTAATCCATCGAGAAATCAACCTCGTAACTCCATTCATCATACAAAGCTCCAAAAACGATTTGGAGGTTATAATACATATTCAGCACATGGGTAGTATGATTCATTGTTACAAAGGAGTATGTGTTTATGGAATCAAACTCATTATTTACCGAGATTATTTATGATTATACATTCATTGATGAAATATTATGATACATATCTCAAGAACTATCATGAATTTTCTTAAGCTCTATATATTTTTTTATCAATTGAATGGTTAAATTTTATCACTCTTTTGTACATAGTATTATTAAAAATATCGATAAAACCATTGTTTCATGTGGAAATTAGTTTTTTATGAAAATTGTTTTCTCTAAAAGGATTTAAAAAATGTTTTACTATTATCCAATGACATTTAGATGCAATTTTAACCCACGTTTTACATTTATAAAAATTTCTTTTCAATGTAATCTTCATAATATTTTATTTCTGATCAAAGAAATTTTCTAAACATTTATGGTGAAGAAATAATGTTTGAAATGTACTGACATACAGATTATCATGCTCGTTATTCCCTAGAATCATCCATTATAATTTTATAGGGTTATATTTGATGAAATTTTTACCGTAATATTCAATAAATTTTGATTAATTTAATGTGTTTTTAATAAGAAAAATGTTTTCAACAAATATTAATGTTAAAAAAATTATGTGATTTTCAATGATTCCCATGTATGTTTTCAAAAGGATATTAAAATAGAAATTTATTTAAATGATTTCATGAATTGATTATAAATTTTGAAATCCTTTTTGGATATATATTTTTTTATATTATTTCATGATTCATTTATATGTTATAAAAGGATTCTCAATTGAAATGATTTTCTTGAATATTTTCATGATTCTTTTATAAGATAAAAATATTTTTCTTGAAATTTTTTATATACTCATTTGTAGGAATTATTTTTTAGTTTAAAAGAAAAAGGAATTCAAATGGTTTTATTTTTTCAAATCATTTATAATAAAGAAAATATATTCTCCTCAACAAATGGTTTTAAATTATATTTCATATTTATTTTCCATATAAGAAGACATATGTTGATGTTACTCATTCTTTTTAAGGAAATGATCCCAATGATACATTAATATTCCTTATCAGAATTTTTTACACATTATATAATGATGTTAATTAAATCCATTAACCTTCGTGGTTAATATAATTATGAAATTTGTTTCTCTATCATGGGTAATATGTTTAGGATATTCTCTTTCAATGGGTTGTGCTTTTATGAAATGATTATTTAAACATTATTTTTCCTCATGTTATAATTTGATTTTATTTTTTGAAAACGATTTATTAAAATAGGTTAATATGTGATTATTGATAATCTTGTTACACATGTATGTATGATTTAATTATAAGATGTGTGGGATCTACATCTACCTCCAATGAACTAGGAAAATATTTATATCTAATGAGATACACTAAATGGTCTGGTAAATGACACATGACCACTAGGATGGCCATGATACATAAACATCACTACTAATATGGTATGTGGAGTGATATCTTTCTACTAATATTTCCATGGGAGTGAACCATGACAACTAAGATGGGTTGGAAAGTGAACTCAAACTAATATGATGGCCAAGGGTGTGAACAATGCCTACCAATATGGTATGGAGAGTCAAGTCATACTATTATTATGTTCATGGGTGTGAGCCATGACTATAAATATGTTATGAGGATTGAACTAATACTACTATGATATCCTTAGTAGTGATTCTATGAATACTATGGAAATAATTTTATATTCTTATCTGTGTGCCACAATTATATGTCTTATTCCTATGATATTATTTTATGGATTTTTTTTCCAATATAAATAATTTCTTATGAACAACCATTATTTAGTCCATGATTCATGTTTATTTTCTTATATATGTATAGGGTATGATCATCAATTTTCATGATCATGTTCTCAAACCCTTCTACTAATGAATATGTTCACATACCCTTATTGTTTTCTCTTACTGATAATCAAATATAAAGACTTTTTATATATCTTTTCCATATGATATTTTTATATGTACTATTATTGATGTTTATATGATGTATGATAGTCATGAAGAACCCAGTGAGAGACAATTTACATAACTTTTGTATGAATGTTAATTTTATCATGTTTATAAATTTACTAGACAATTCTAGTTTTTGTTTCTATTTTTGTAATGTTTTTAGTATTCCATAAAATTATTCTAATGTTAATGTAAGAAGATCAAGGGTATCTATAGTTTGTATCAGACAAAAAATTTATTCAACCATTAGAAACTCTTAATAGAATATAATATTGAGAACCCTATTTGTATTTCTATGTATGTATCTTTCTATTTCTCTACGGAAAATTATAAATTTGAGTTAACATTTTCAAAAATGTCATCGAATGCTTGTAATTGCTAAAGTGAGTGGTTTCCTATATATAAATCCATGTATGTATACTACAAGTTGAATTGGTTTTAGAAAAGATGTACCTGTCAATAACATTAATGAAAAGCTGTGTTTTTCTATACTCGATGTAACCTATTTCATTAAAATGGGCCTCACCATGTCCCTTGTTTTAATATCCCAAGGGATCTATTTTTAAAATTTACAAAATCATTGGGATGTATCTTGAAGGATTTAAAATGATGTTGGCTATTAATAACCTTGAATAAACATACAGTGTCATTTTTAAAAAATATTTTATAATTGGGGCATCATTTAAGTGTGCTTAATGATTATGTCATTGCTCACTATGATAATTATTTCTTACCCTGATTTCTGCTTTTAGTAAATGGATGTATCCATAAAGACATATGTTGATATTTAATCTGTTTAAAAATCACCAGATGATCAAACCAATTGGACGACCACTAGAGTGGATGTTTTTATGATCCTGCCTAGTGAGCATTCAAGGAACATGATCAACAATGTGTACCATGACCAATACATAAACACAACAAAGAAAATATTAAAGGAATTTACTAAGAGTTTTCATAATGGATACCATGGAGGAATAAATATTTAGTTACATTTATATAATTAATTTTGAATGAATCACCTATGTGAATGTTATATAAGATCAATAACGTCTTTTTATTATAGTAAACATGGACACAAAGAAAAAATGTTTAATGTAAAAAAGGTAGGGTTCGACAAATGACATAGTTGATAATATTGGCCTCCATAAGACATCATCAATGGTTTATTTCAATAAGTATAGAATTAATGTTCATTATTCAATTCAATTTCATAGTGTAAAGGTTCGAAATAAAACTAGGATGGTGGTATGAGTAATTGTTATATAATGGATAATGATGATACTATAGATGAAATTTTAAAGGAATGTGGAACTAATAAATATTATTGGGTAGATTTATTATGGCTTCTGGTTGAAGTGGAATTGTGTTTTTATGTAATTGGATAAATTAATTACATTGAAATATACATGGTCAATTTAGTCTATGTTTTTCAATTTGTATTTAAAATGTTAGGTTGAATATTTCTGATGGTCTGGATAGGTGATTTGATTCTATGGTGACATTTTAAATAAATTATGAATACCCTTAAAATGGCCCTTTTTAAGATAATATTGATTGTATAAATACTAGTTATACTTGAATAAGTAAATTAAATGGTACTTATTACCGTGGAACTAATTGCAGAATGGTAAACAGGTGTTTATTCTATAATTGATAAGGGATTCAAAATTTAGTATGGAATGAATATTTACAATATGATTTAGAATAAATAAATATGCATATTTTCATTATGTAATTGTTTTCATTTAGGGAATTACCATGTTTCGTGAAAATATCTGTTGAGGATATTCACATTTTTGGAATGTTACAACAAATAGATACACTGTGATATTTTTGTGATCAATGTTATTCTATTTTTTAGGATGGATTTATAATAGTTATGGACTTCAATATTTCATATGGTTTATAAGGATAACCATTTATGTAATGTTTTTTCATAATGTATTATCTATCTATATAAATATTTCATCATAATTGACAACATCTTAAAACCACTATTTCTGATAAAGTAATATGGAATGACATGTAGTTTTATTAATGGAACTCATGATCAGTAAATTATTCCAAAAATGATAAATTCACCTTTATTTCATGGTCTAATAGATGAAGTGGAAGTTTATGAAGGTATTAATATCAGAACCCGTCCCCCGGGGTTTGTGTCGTGACTCTACCATGCCCGCCACCTGAAGGCCAGGGGTTGGAAACTAACACTGAAGAAGTCAACCTACAAGTGGGAAGCATTTTCTTAAGTACATGTACACTCCCACATACAACTAAGTCCCATGAAAATTGTAAAAGATAACATTCATAATACTAAAAACCCTCTATGTGTAAATGTAAAACTGAATGTAAATGGGATAGAATAAAAAACACATCAAAAGAAAACTTCTAAAAAACCATGTACAAGATCAATGTAAATCCATATGTTGATAACCGAACATTATGGGCACGTATAGAGTAGCTTCTGGAAGTTGTATAAGCAAGCGATGTCTGCCTGATCTCACTAGGAACAACTTGGTCCTAGGAGACCAAGTCCCCCGCTATGTCGTCAATCATCTACAACAGACAGAATACATACAAGAGAAGCTCATGCATGGGTGAGTAACAAAATATATTTTAGGGACCCCAAACCAACTAGTAATGACCACTAATTAGTCCCCAAACAAACCATTAAGTTTGATCATGAACCATTATCATAAATCAAGACATCTCACACAATGTATAATATAGAGTATGGAAAGAATTATTATCACACATATCATTGAACACCATAAGCTGCAGAAGTACCCCTCTCCAACTAGTACCATGGGTATGCTGGATCACATAGAGCCTCTCCCCACCGTGCGAATGTCGGGTCACATAGAGCTATTTCCCCTTATCCTTGAACTGTTGTGGTACTCATCCCAGATGAGTACTATAGGAATTTCGAGTCACATAGATCCACTCCCCGTTGTGGACATGCTAGGTTACACAATGTCGCTCCCACCTTGTCCATCATACTAAGATACTCCTCCCCATAGAGTATTGTGGTTCTACTAGGTCACACAGATTCGCTCCTCAATGTGGGCATGGTGGGTCACATAAAGTTGTTTCCCACTAGGCTATCGTACCTGATTCACAAAGGATCGCTTTCCAGCAGTCTTCAAGTCATAGTCAACATTAGGATGTCCAAACATAGTGTGATCTATTCTATGAGAACCCCTTCTCATGCCATTAATTGTATTTAAAAATAATTTAATTCCTCCTAAAATTATTCCAAAAGACATGCCCATCACGAGGGATCCAATGCCAAAAACGACTCATCAATCAGATGCCTAGTTTGAAAGATATAGCTAATTTTTCGAAAAGGGGATGGTTTGGTCTGGGTACAGTTCAACTCGATCAGACTAACCTAACTCAAATCCGTCCCAGCCAGATTCAATCCTGTTGTGGTGGACCAGCTTCATCCTATAACCTGAAATATATATCATGTGGCTGATCAAACCTGATCGTCTAGGTTTTCCACACGCGTTTAGGGTACCGCGTTTCCTGAGGTGCTAAGGACGGCGACTGTGGGCCGCAGCTGCAGGCCGCATTCCTACCACTATCCTACGGCCCGAGTGTCCGCATCTCCTACCACATCGCCATGGCCCGATCTATCCATTGTTTCTGCCTCTTCCATGCCATCATTGTGTGCTGCCACCTGCCCATGACCGCCGTCATGGGCCACCACTGGCACACTAACAGTTTCTTCTACGGACAAATAGATCTGATCTAGTGGTATTTTCTTCACATCATTTGTGCCTCCAGCCTCCATGCATCCCCACCATTCAAACTTGGGCCATGAAGCTACTTCACCATCACATGGAGGGTTTTTTCATGAAGAACACACATGTTAGAGGGGCTCGGGCTATGATCGGGTTAGCCCTCTCCCTCTACAGCTGAGTTTCAATATGGGATGATAGTAATTGTAGTTATATCAATCTAAAAATTAATAATCCTGAAATAAAAACTCAATAAATTTACCCTCTCACAAGAATGAGTGATCTGAGAATCAATATGTTCCTGGTTTCATCCGCGTTAATTATTTTTTAATAATTAATGGGAAAATTTAAAACACAAACAAACCCATACTAAATTGGAGTTCATCATTGATGTGATTCATCCGTGGGGATTCAGGTTCGGTTGGCATTTAATGCTCTCGAGTCTTATTTTATGAGGTTCATAGATGTCACTGAATATTAGTAGGAATTCGTTATTGGAGAGAATTTTAACTGGAGGTTCATTAGAAAAATAACACCCTTTGATCCAGATTTCTGCAACGTGTTATCATATTAAAATAAAACACTTCACATCCTTTCTATTATGTTGTGTCATCGCATCATTATGTTGTTTCATTTATAAAGCAACATATCTGTTATGGTTCATTAAATGAGTTGTTATGCTGCACTTTTAAGAGCCATTAAAGATCGTCACTTAAAGCAACACATCATCACTTTTTTACTAAACCTCAATAGCATTGTTCCACAACCCAATAGTTTGGAAAAATATCATTTTATGTTATTTTATTTTTTTTCAAAAATTTCTAAAAATTAACATTTCGGGTTGACCGTTTCATTTCATTGTTATGTCCATTTTAGGAAGATCTTGTAGTTCAGAGATAAATGATGCCCTAGTATTTTTTATTAGAGAAATGGTTTCAGATTTTGAAAACCCCACTCACCAATATTTTTAAATGAACTAAAAAAGTTCAAGAATTCTATTCTGGGCTCACCGGGCCTCAGAATCAGGTGTTGTTAGAGCATATGGTTTCGAAATAATACCATATTATTTTAAAAAAATAAACAAAATTTTTCAGACATTACATTACCCATACCATTATGGATTTACATCCTTATAATCCAAAACAAAGTTAAACAAAAAAATGGGGGTACTGAGGAAGAATCTGATCCCCCCAATCACATGTGCTCTCCCGAAGATTACCTTTATTGCATCGAATACGCTCTAGAGGAATTTACTGTCCACAAAGGACCTGCTCATATATATCCTATATCTCCATTAATAACATCACAAATGTCACCCCTTCGTCAATGTACAGCTCACCCCAGGGGATGACGTGTAATAAATCATGCACATTCCACCAATGTTGTGACTTGTAGAAAACGTCATCCCCCTGATGCATCTGTAAGTGGAGATCTAGGAGGTACACCACCTCACCAAATATGATATAAATCTAGAAATCCCGGATGGACATTGAAGATAACAAGGCGTTATTGCCAAATCTCAATATTCCCCATTTGGGTGAGACTTTAATGAACACATGGTCTCTCCCCACAAACTCCAAGGTCCTATTTATCATGTCTACATAAGATTTATTCATTCTCATTGCAGTCCTCATCCACTCCTGGATGATCTGCACCATCTCAATAGTATCCCATACAAACTCTAGAGCCATGAGTGATGACTTCCATGGGCCTTTCCCACATAGATTTGATCTTTATGGCCGCTCATACAAGGCTTAAAATGGTGTCATTACAATGGTGGAGTGATAACATTTTTTCTATGAAAACTCCACTGGTGGTTGGCGGTCATACCAACTATGACCAAAATCATTGATGAAAGCATAAATCATGACCTCTGTGGTCTATATGGTCCGCACTGTGTGACCATATTTCTGAGGGTGAATGGTTGTACTCAAGCACAACTGAGTCCTGAATTCCTCATGAAATCCCTTCCACAGATGAGTTATAAAGAGAGGATCATGGTATGAGACGATCGTCGAAGCCATCCTATGTATTCGCACTACCTCCTAGATATAGGGTCATACCATGACCTCTATTGATCCATTCTCGGATGGGTAGGAAGTGAGCGAACTAAATAATTCAGTCCACAATCACCCAGATAAAATCGTTCCTTTGGATGTGCATGGTAATCCCATCATATAGTGCATTATGATACCATCCCACTTCCACTCTGGTATCTCAAGTGGTTGTTCCAGTCCTTATGGAACCTGATCCCCACACTACACAAGTTGGCATGTGTGGCATCATGAAATGAACACGACCACTAATTACTTCATCCCCGTCCACCAGTACTGGCGTCAGATGTTTGGTTACATCATTGCAACTCTAGGATGTACCTCCAATGGGATGATATGGAACTCTCAAAAACACTCCCCTCACAATTCCACTAGAACTATTTTTCACCCATTGAAAAGGATGACATTCTCTCCACATATCAAAATTACATCAGGTTCCCATCCTTAGGATAACTGAGAACGTCGAGCCTCGCTGTCAATATCCACAAATTGTGCCTCCCTAAATTTTTATAGGATTGTAACTGAAGTAAAGATGATCCATCAACATCCATGAAGTATAAAATACATCTCGTATAGTTTTCACTTTACCGTTATCATCATATGAAAACCAGACCTCTTGCTAAGCACATCTGCCACCACCTTCGACATCCAAGGTGTTTAGACTATCTGGAATTCCCAGTACTATAGGAACACTATCCATCACCACTACCTCATGTTCAGGTCCTTCTGGTAGAAGATATACTTGTGACTGTTGTGGTCAGATTAGAGAATAAACCATTCACCCATCAATTTCTTCTGCGACGTATTCAATGAAAATACCAATGCTGCTAATTATTGTTCACAGGACACATAGTTATACACAAGGATCCTTAACTAACCTGAACCGTAGGTGATCATGGATCTCTCCAACATCAAAAAACAACCTAGTCTAGTCCCTATTTCATCACAAAAATGAACATACCCAATGCCCTCCTTTGGTTGTCTCAAAATTGGTTCACTCATCATTCTCCACCCCTTCTCTTGGAATCTCTAAAGGAAATTCTACATCCACAAGAAGGATTTTCTCATCCATGTCATGAATGATATAGGTACTGTTACTATGGAAACATTAGAATGAAACCTTTGATAGTATCCAGCTGGCCCCATGAAACTCTACGCCTCAGTCATGCTCCTCGGTTGCTCCAAATCAAGCACTGCCTATATCATTGTTGAATCCACTGCTACTCTAGCCTCCTTGATGACACATCCCATTACATATACATCAAAAATCCATAACTAGCACGATGATATATTAATGTAATGTCGGTTCTCTCAAAGTGTATCCCAGACTATTATTTGGTATGCAGTGTTCTCATCCTCCAACACCAAGTACCCCATGATGTCATCAACGACGACCACCACGAAACAATCGAGGTAAGGATAGAAGTTATTGTTCATGAGTCACATGAAATCGTCGGGGTAATTGGTTATGCTGAAGGGAATTACCAAGAACTCGTAGTGGTTGTACTAGAATTTAAAGTCCATCTTCGGTGCGTCATCATCCTATACTCGAAACTGGTGATATTATGACATGAGGTATTTCATCGAGAACCACCTTTCTCCATTCAGTTGGAAGAAGAGGTCATCATTTTTCAGTTATTTATTATTTTATTCACAGTCACCCGGTTCAAGTGCCACAAATCCTCGCAGAGCCACAAGCTCCCATCTAAATTCTTTTAATACAATTCTAGGGTCACCCATGGTGAAATGCTAGGCCTCTTGAAGTCCTTCTGCAAGTCCTATAATTGTACCCTAAACTAAAAAAGATCTAAAAGATCCATATGATATGATCGCGTGGATATCAGTGTTGTCCTGGGGTACAGGTAGATGTCGAAGTCTACCTCCATGTGGGGAGGTAGTCCTAGAACATCCTCAAGAAAAACATTCTCTTACTCATCCTCTACTATAGGAAAGAATGGAATCACATCATTCACTAAATCATGCTTGAGGCTAGCCAAATGGTGAGTGATCAGCTGCACCATTCTTCGAGATATTCTGTCATGTGATGCAAGAGGTCCCTTCTCACTGGTGAAGGACAACCTATTCCCATCACCATGAACACACTTCACTCTAAGCCTAAGACAATTGATCTGATCATGAACTATGGATGACTAGTCCAGTCTATGCCCATGATGAATTCGTAAGAAAAATACATTGCTTCCAAGAGATCATGGCTGAAGCTCTTTCCTCCAATAGCAAGCTCACACTATCAGCACCTATGTGTAATTGATGAATCATCTCTGTAAGAGTATCTAATCATAAATATTGAGCCAACAACTCCACATGAATATATGATCTTTAAATGAGGTGTGTGGAATGAAAATTTTGAACGAAACCTATGTATATAAGAACTACGTCTTAGTTGAATAAGAAATAGATCATACCTCTAATCATCTATGGATTTTCATGGTCCTAATCTACCACCACCTAATCCTGAGCTCTGCCATTTCCACCTACATTTTAAGGTAGTTGTCAACCACTTGGGGGTGTTGGAGGTAGTACCTTGAACTTTCTCCCACTACCTACTTATCAACCTACTCCCTTTCCACGTTTTCTGCCATGTGGACCTCCTCGCTCGAACCTCTTCCTCTACCTCAGTGGTCCCCTGACTGTCTAGTGATCATCTTAGTGGTGGGTTGGGCAGTCACGAGCCATGTTTCTCTTCCTCCTTCATTTGAAGCATAACCTGGATCGCTAGTGAATACCTCTTCTATGGGAGCCCCATATTACTGACCCTTGTTTCGGGGTCATCCCCTCGAATGATCTAACCAGCTTGGGTCCCCACGTCTACTACCTGTTTCTTACCACAAAACACTTGGCCACCTAATTTCTACTAGTGGATCTTGTTATCGGTGTCTACTTTTCTTGGGATCTCTTTTCAAGAAGATATCATTCTATAACTCCAACCAAAGTGGGGATGCTAAGAGAAATCATTGATGCCTTGATCTCCAATTTGTGTCCCTGATCAAAGGCATGGGTACTGAAGCAAGCATAACATACCTTATTGGTAGAGTATTTGTAGAGTTCAGTGGGATTCACATAGTACTTATCCACTAACATGCTTCCCGGCTATATATGAAGCAGCTCTTGTATGCACCCTGAGCATAAGGTCACGGTGAAGAACTCCTCCCTGAAGAGCCGCTCAAGGTCAGCCTAAAAGTAGGTCTCCACATCATGAGTATGAATCATAAACTACTAAATCAACATTCCAAGCATTGAAGTAGTCTCAAGACTGATATTTACATCTGGTAAAGTGGTGTCCTTAGTAAAAGGATGAACTATATCACTGCCTCTAGCTAGTCATCAGCGGCCTGATGTTCTGACACTCCCCTGAACCTATGAAATATTTATATCTGGAAATCATGCATGGAGTTAGGAATGTGTTCATCCTCTAATGGTAACACTATTAGTAAATTCCAATCCACGGGTGCTGGTAAAGCTGGTGATCCACCTGGAAGTGCCATATCTATCAATATTCCCTAAACTGACACCTCATCGCTAGGCTGAATTTCCATGCGGTCATGCATCAGAATCCTTGCTGGCTATCTATGTGGAGGCATCCTAATACTGATCACGATGTACTATGCTGAATATATTATACCTGTTGAGATGACTCTAATTTAAAAAGAACATGAAGAAACATTGAATTCATGTATGATCAATGAAACCAGTATTTTTTATGTATAGAGTCGACAAGAAAATATCAAGTTATTGTTGTATGAATACATCAACAGTCACACCAACATTAGACTATCTGAATATGAAAGTCGAACTCATAACATTTTTTAGTGTTTCAAAAATAAAATACTCCCGATCTTGGGGGTAGAACTGACCTCCACTGATACCACATTGCCATGACCTATCCCCCGGACCCCGTGTCATGACTCCCCAAGCCTGCATCCAAAATTCTTGGGATTGCAGACTTATGATGAAGGAATCAACCTGAATGTGGGAGGCATTGTACTAAGCACATCTATATACTCACATAAAACCACATCACATAAAAACTTGAAAAGACATCATGCATTCTATTTTACAATCACTGAGTGTAAAGGTGCAATAGAATGTAAATGTACAAGAATACAAACCCAATTAAATGAAACTACAACAAAAGAAAGTAATAAATCGATGGAAAGTCTTTTTCTGAAAACCCCACATGATAGATAAGTATTGAGTATCTTCCGGAAGAAGTATAAGCTCATCCTTCCTATCTGATCATGTTGGGAACAACGTAGTCTTGGGTCACCAAGTCCTCCGCCAAGTGTTCGATCGTCGGCCCAAGACACAACACATGAGGGCAAAATATGTTTTGGGTTCAGTAGAAAAATACTCAGAAGGGAACCCAAACTAACATGGGAAGGCCAGAATGAATTCCCCAAGTAAACCGTGAATCTTGATCCGAAATCTCGAACACGAAGCAAGATAGATCACACTTGGTATAATTTCTATTACTGAACGTAAGACTATTAGTCATAATACTAAACACCTTGGGATGCTGGAGTACTCCACCCCACCCCCCCCCCCCAATGAGTATCGTGGGTATGGTAGGTCAGAGAGAGACACTACCAACAGTAGGCCTTCTAGGTCATAGAGATCTTATTCCCATGAACCTTGGATTGATGTGGTATGGATCCTTGATGTGAACTGTTGGTATGATTGGTCAAATAGATCCAGTACCCACTGTGGTCATTCCGGGTCACCCCGAGCTGCTTCTCACCTTGTCCATTATAAAAGGGTACTCCTCGCCATCAATTTTTGTGGGTTTTCCCAGCCACACAGATCTACTCCCTACAGTGGGCATATTGATTCACATAGAGAGATTTCCCATTAGTCCATTGTAGTTGATCTACAGAGGTTATCTTTTCTCTAGTCTTCATGTCTCATTCATCCATAGGATCTATGCAAGTAGTGTTCTTGATTCTATGATAAATTATCCTCATGATAATCATAATATTTTCACTTCTATGAAAGCATCCTTACTGTATGAAAAATGGTCCTCCATGTTGGGAGGCTTCCAACGCCGCAAATGAAATGTCAATCTGACACCCAATTTGATAGATATAGCGGTTTATTTTTTAAAAAAAAGTGGTCGGTTGGGTTTGGGTATTATCCGACCATTGGGACCGACCCGACCCATGTTCATCGACCCAACCCAGATCCATCCCAGCCTTGGTCCGGCCCGTTAGTTCATGGGTCGGGACTATGCCCTTCCCAATCCACCATTAGTGGACCTGTATCCTCATCCATCCTAGACACATAGCGCATCAGGGGCACGCCATCACATGGCCAGTCAAACCCGACTACACTGGTTTTTCTCATGTGGTTAAGGGACCATGTACCATGAAGTTTCACGTCCCTTGGCTAAGGGACTCTTCCCAACCATCAATTACCGGCATGAGCACTGGTGGCTCCTACGGTTTCACCACAGACCGAGTTAGTCGTAGTTGCCACCTCCGACGTGTTTTCCTGGTTCACTACCACCTAGCTGTAGCCACCATTATCGACGTGTCGGTGGGTTCTGTATTTGGCCATCAGTTCTACTCTGGTGGTCCATTCAATGCATTGTTTTCACCTCTAGCCTCCATGGGTCTCTACCTTTCCTTCTAAGGCCTTGAATTCGCATTGTCATCACTTAGTGGTATGAATATGATGAACGCAAAAGGCGGAGGGGATCTGGCCTTATTCGGGTCAGCTCACTCCATACACATTTGAGTATTAATAATGAAGGATTGGTATTAATGTTCTATAAATACAATAATTAATAATCTCTGCACAAAACCCAAGAATAATTATCCTCCCACATGAATGAGAGATTTGTGGATCAACCCGTTCATGGGTTGATCAATGTTTATCAATTTAGAATAATAAATGGGGGAACATAAAACTAAAACAAAACCCTACCTTGTCAGAGTTGTTCATTGTATCGATTCGTCCATGTGGAGTCATGTTTTTTTGTGTTAGATGCTCTCTGATCATGTTTTTCGAGGTGTATCAAGGTCGATGCTAATTCTATGTTGTTCGTTTTTCATCATTGAAGTGAATTCTCATATTTGGTTCATTAGATAAATTCATCCCTTTGTTCATGATTTCAATAACACATTAACCCTTTTAAAGAAAACATAGTGCATCATTTATATTACATTGCTAAATCACATCATTAAAATATTTCATTTTTGAAATAATGTATTTCCTACGTTTCATTTAATGTGTCATTACAGTACTCATTTAATTTCCATTATTAAGTTTCATTGAATTAGACTCATCGTCACATTGTTGTCGCACTACAGCGCCATCGTGCCACCACCCCATGATTGGGAAAAAAATTAAATAACTTTTTAAGTTATTTTAATTTTTTCTAAAAACTCTAAAAATTAAATATTTCAGTCGACCCTTCTATGTCTATGTTAGTCCCACTTTAGGCAAATGTCGCCATTCTGAGTTAAGTAGTGCCCTCTGATTTTTTATTTGTCCAATTGTTTAAATGTTAGAAAACCAGGCTCACACGTTTATTTAAATGAATTAAAAAAAGTTTAAAAATTATATTCTGTCACACAAGGCCTCAGAATCATGTTTTTTTGAGTGTATGGTTTGGAAATAATTCTATATAATTTAAACAAATACATCGAATTTCCAAGACAATACAATAACAAACAGTATGGTTTTCCCAATATCATGTATATAAATATATTCATTATAATTATTTTATATTAGGAAGAAGTATTTTGAAACCAAAAATATTATCCTATTACCTTTTTTTAGTTAATCAGATGGTCCATTTGTCAACAATGATTTATGGATTTGTGATTGTTAATTGTCTCCTGAAACTATTCTCTAAAACATTTAATCAGAAAATGATGGTCAGATTTCTCTAACTTTTCCACGATTTCACATCCCACCTATGTTCTCCTATGTAGATACCATGTTTTATGGTACTTTGGGTAATGTTTAGGTTTACACTTATTTTTAATGAATGCATTTTTAGTATTTGTTTTTAAAATGTGGTCTTCTATGAAATGAAAATTCCCGTATAAAACCATTTATAACCATGATAAATTTTGTGTGTGAAATACATTTTAGGTTTTGTAGAATGTATCATCCTCTAATTTTGGAAAATAATATTTTTTAAATTAATTAATTATTTTTAGGATATTTTCCATTTCAGACTACAATCTAGATTTTTCATATGAAAGTTCTATGTTTGGATTGTGTTATACACAGCACCAAGTTATGCTTGTGTTACACGCAACACCAAACATGTAAGGGAAAATAATATCATGATACATAATTTTTTGGATATTCTAAATAGAGTAGATATATTAAGTATATCTAGAAATGTATATTATATCAAGTTATCATGTGTCACATGTAATAATTAGTTTCTTCAATGACTTTTGTTTCACATATTAATGGGTTTTACAGAACTACAATATATTATAAAATTTCAATTATATAACATAAGATGATATAACCTTGAAATTAAATAAAAAATTATGAATAATATTTACAATATTATGAAAATATATGGTCTACAAATAAATATAAAATAAATACAGTTGTTAAAATTAATTAGATATTGATATAAGATCCAACTGAATTTTAAAGAAATGTTTTACAGAAAATTATTTTTATATTAAAAAATATATTTTATCCTAATATATTAATTCAACTACAGTTAGTTGAAGATATTAATAAAATATATATGTTTTAAAATAAATAAAATATGATTGATATTAATCTATTTTATTTTATAATCATAAGATAAGAACATTCCCAACAGCTCTCATTACAATCAATTTATTTATAAGGGTAGTTTTTCTCTTTTTTAATGGAGAACCATGATTAAATACAATTTTTAGCACTTTTAAAAGAATAATATATAAAAATAAAATTTATCTTTCAAATAGAAACATAAAAATTATGTTATGGTGAATTTTGTGTCTGTTTATGTGACATTTTATTTTTTTTAACGAATAGTGAAAAATGCCTAATTTTAATTCAAAACATCTTTTTCATATAATTTATATAAAATGATAAATTATATTTTAAATTTAGATTAAATTCGCATTATAAAAATTATTTTTCAAATTAATATAATTTAATTTATTGAAATGAATTTAACAATGGAAATGAATATAAAAACATAGAATTCTTATGAATTTTTTTACTTTAAAAACATACATTATCATCCACTCAATGGTATTAAATTGAAGTTAATTTGTATCACTTGTGTGATTGAAATGTTCGAAAATTTATTCTATATTTGGAATCAGAATTATTTTTAATTACTAATTCATTCAACATAGTTTATAAATTTTTTTTACTGAAAGTAAGTAAAATTAATTACAAAGATTAAAGTGGAATTAAGGTTAACCAGGTAGTAAAACATACACTTAAAGGAGTAAATGTCATATAATATTTTCCAAAATCAATTATATTTCCATATTTTGACCCTATACTACTTTTTCTCCATTTCTTTCTATTATTTTAGCCACATGGAATGCGAAAAATGTGGGAAAAGTTCCATTTTCCAAAATTTAAAATAATGGATATCCTCTACTAGAAAAAAGACTCCTTTCCTCCCATTTACTCACACATAAAAATTCAAATTGGATCGACCATGATCATTTAAAATAGATCCTTCACATCTCACCCTTTATTCTAGAATCCTCGTATTGGGATAAAATCTATCCAAGGAAGATCTTTTATTTAAACCAATAAATGTTACCAAACGAAGTGGTAACATATTTGTTAAATATCTTTAGTTTCATTTCCATTCTCCACCCCTCAACTCTACTTGTTCTATGTTTATACTATACTAAAAATATCCAAATATATAAATCTTTTACTATGATAGGTTTTCAAACTGGAGTTACATACATATCCCTATTATGGTAACCCATATATTGTTTATGTGTACTGAGAATCCCCCCCCCAAATGATGATAGATAATTTTTCTATTACCAACTTTCATGGTTATAAATTATAATTGAAATTCTTTTTATTTATAAATTTTATTATTTTTATTTTTATTATTATTATAATTATTATGTACATATGCTTATTTAATTATTGCACATGAACCTCATCCCGGTTAGTGAGGACTACTTAAGTGCATCGAAGAGATCTGAGATCAAATCTTGGTGGAGGCATATTTTCAAGGGTACTATAGTAAGAAATACAGAAGAACTATAGATGTACTATAACAGGTACTGTTTATAACTGTAGTAGCTTGGTCTATTCCACTGTTTGGGCCCTTGGTCCATCGATTTGGTCCCCGAGTCCTTTAAATACATTGGGCCAGCCATGCTTTCAGGTCGGTAAGGCTTTTGGGCCGCCTCAAGGCTTTCGGGCCACCATTAGTGCTGATCAAAACTAGAGAGCCTACAAGAAACAAGCTCCAGAAATATGATGACCATGGAGCCTTAAACATATCAGAATCTACATAGATTGCAAGAATGAGAGGGTATGACACAAACCACCGGGAAAATCATGCTCATGAATGGGAAGGCTTTGCTGAATAGCCATGCGAAGGTACAGAACATATATCATGATGAATATTCTTGGGAGGAGTAGTTCTAAGTAGATATTCTGGGTTCTATGTAATGTTTGAATCTTCTAGACAATTAATTTCTCTAAGTCCTATGGCCCATGTAATACGTACACCTATCGGCCTCGTAAGGGTTCCAACTCACCTCTTGAAAGAAGGATCGTCAAAAAAAATTAAGTCCTTAGAGCCATTGGAGGTTTCTTATATAATTCAACTGTAACTCATACCATTATATTTTCTATCTTTTGTAAAAATAGTAATATCATTTGTAGATGTGTGGACTACCTCATCCTCAAAGCGATGTGGTTCATTCAAACTTTATATAAAATGTGTTAAGGAATATTCTAGTAAAGATTTATGATAGATGTAAAATAATTATTCTACTTAGATGTTATTATATACCTATATACAAGTAATTCATTCAATTTATTTCATTTATATGACAATTAAATGGAAACAACATTTAAGCGTACGTACGACTAACCCTCTCGACGAACTATGTATTACATTTCATTCATATATATTTTAAATATTATTATAAATAAATATAAATAGAATATATATGATATTTATATAATTTTTTACATTCTGTAATTATGTAAATCATGATCTATGTAATACAATCAAGAATAATATGTCAAAACATGGACGAACTCCAAAACGGTTATTACCCGAAGTGAAACCCTAACTGAAGATTATTAATAAGATGGTAATATAAATTCATAATTATATAAAACATGGTATTAGGTTAAATAATATGGTTCTATAAAATATTTATAATTATATTTTGATTATTATACATGAGTTTTGTACGAGTAAGATGACAATCAATATATAAGGCAAGGAAATTTCATGTCAAATTTTATTTCTCTGTGATACATACCATATTCACCAATAATATATTTTCTTTGGTTTATATACTAAAAATGATTTTATTTTATTATTATTATACCTAAATTTATTCATATTTATATATCAATTTTATGATATTTATTTTTTTGGGATTATGGTCCAAAAATTACCAATTCGGTAATATAAATTTTCCTTAAATGGCATTCATTGAGAAACATGTTTTCTTATGAACCTATATAATTTTATGATGTTTATATGATTCCAATTCACATTTTATATTATTAATCGTTATCATTTTCAATATATTTTAGGCTCTATGAAATTTTATTTCCCTTCATGGGGAGTATGATTCAATGTTACCAATTAGTATGATTTTATTGAAACAACCTCATAATTTGTTGAGATTTTTTATGATTATTATTTCATTAATTGAATATTATGATCTATCAGTCATAAACACTCCTTATTTTTTAAACAAATTTATATTAAATTTAGTTATATTAAATGGTAACACTGTCTCACTATTTGGAACTTTATATAATTAAGAAAATGTATTATTGAAAATATATATATATAATTCCATATGGTTGGAAATATCTACTCTATAATAGATTTGTTCCATAAAAGTATTTCTAAAATGTTTTAATATTATCCTATGATGTTTATAATAAATTTTACATGTGTTTTAGCTTTTATAAAATTGGATTCAAAGTAATTTTCTTGTCGGTTTTTTGGTCATATAGTTTTTCTAAACATTTATGGAAAAAAAATGCTCGACATGTATAGACATAAAAACTATCATGACTATAATTTTTTTTTAATAATACGCTAATAGTTTAAAATCCTACTTTTGATGATTATTTTAATTATTTTTTACAATTTTTTTGAAATTATTATGAATTTATTTGAAAATCCATTCAAACATTTTTTAATTTTAAGATGTTTTTAAGTGACATTCAATGATTTGCTTATATACTTTGAAAAAGAAATTTTCAATGAAATGGATTTAAAGGATTTAAATATTTATTTTAAAATTATCGAATTCATTTTTTATAAAAGTGTTTTAAAAAAACTGGATTCCTTTATATGTTTTCAATATATTTTCAATGATATTGTTTAAAAAAATTTTCTCATATTTTTTTTAAATATTTCACTGAAATTTATTTTCAAATCTAATATTGAATTTTTTTTTATATTTTAATGATTATTTACAATGGAAATTTCTTTCAAAAAATTTAATTAAAAAAATTAAAATAAAGATATGATATTTTCCTCATGAAATGGTTTTAAAGGATGTTTAAATTTTATTTTCCATCTATGATGACATCCATTGATGTTACTCATTCTTATCTGGAAAATTATCAAAACGTTCTAATTCTTATTCTTTCCCAGAATGGTTTACACATTTTGGCATTATGTTTATAACATTTTTTCACATTCATGGGTTATATGTTTATTAAATTAGTTTCTGTTTTAAAGTATTTATGTTTATGAAACCCCCTTCATTTCATCAGTTAATATTTTATAGAATTATTATGAATCCTATATTTTTTCACATGTTAGTGTATGATTTAATTTATATGAAAATCGTTTCATTGAATCGATTATGATATGATTTTCTTATACTATGCCACATTTTTCTATGGTTTCATTATGAAATGGGTGGGATATATTTCTCTCTTCGATGCATTGGGTAATGATTTATACCTCATAATATAGACTAATATGGCTTTGTAAAAAACCATGGAATCGATGATGGCCATAGAAGAGACCATTACTACCAAAATAATATGGGAAGTTAACTCATAATATTTAGATTTCATGTGAGTGATCCATGTCTATTAGGATGGAATGGGGATTGAACTCCTACTACTAGGATTGAAATTTGAGTTATCCATAATTACAAATATTGTTTGTAATGTGAAATAATACTACTAAGATGGACCTTAGAGTAAACCATGACTACCATGATGATATGGTAAGTGAACCCGTACTACTAATGTGTCCATGGTATTGATTACTTAACTACTATAGATATACTTTTATATTATTATGTTTCAATCATAATTCCATGTCACATTCCTATGTTACTATTTCAAAGCTTTCGTTAATTATTTCTCTAGGAATAATGTCTTAATAACATCCATTATTTTTTCCATGGTTCGTTTTTATGATCATAGATATTCTAGTTATGATATTATATATTTTTTATCATGTTATCATAACCTTATGATCTTGATTATGTTTACATATCTCCCATGTTTCCCCTTACAGATCATCAACCCTCACCAATTTTTATATTTTATTTACCATCAATTATGAATATATTAATTATGTTTTATATGTCTAAGAAGGTTTCAATTCATGATGAAACTAGTAGAATATAAACTAAATTAATTATTTTCATGTTTTTAGGTCTCCAGGTATCCAAAAGAACTAGATTAGTATTATTTTTTGTCTTATTTTTGTATAATTATTCACGTATTTCAAAAAAATGTAACGTTAATGTATAAAAAGTGATGCTTTTTATAGTTAGTGTTTGATAAAACGTTTACTATAACATTTGGATATAACATTGGAAAACATTATTGATATACCAAGGTATATTTATATGGATTAGTGTAGGGATGCCTCTCTGGATAAGTATATAGATGGGTTTGCGTTCAAGAAAATGTCCATGAATTTCAATAATGGCTAGAGTGAGTGGATTCCTAGAAAAAAAATAATTGTATATATATATTATAAATGTAAATGGTTATAGTATAGTTATACGCAGGACTAAAATTTGAACAAGATGTGTCGGTCTTGACTTGGCGTAACATGGTACCAGAAAATTGGCCTTACAACGCCTCTGGTGTGAATCTTTTTTTTGGGATATTCATTGAGATTTAATAGACTCTTCAGGGACTATCAATAAATAATTAAATGAATGTTTCTTATGAATAACCATGGATAAACCAAAGGTTTTATACATTAATAACAGTCTCATAATTTATACATCATATAAGTTTGTTTCCTTTTTTTCAAAACTATGATAATAATTACATACTCATTTCCCTCTAGTATAAGTTAATATAGAGAACTGGATGAAACGTGATAAACATTGAATGTGATGGAAAATATGCTAATGTGAAATCAAATGATTTTTCTAATAGAGAGAATATTTTGTGGTCAACAGCAATATGTTCTCAATTAATATGATTAAAAACAAGTGCCTTAACTAATAATTAGTCCCACCAAATAAGAGAATGAATGAGTTAGCTGAGATTTCAAGTTGTTGAGATCATAAATGAATGGAAATTTTGTTTTCTTTGTTTCAATAATGTGAATGAAATTACCAAATTCAATGTCTTATTGGATAAATAAGTAGTTTTGATTGTGTAAAAGAAGAACATAATGCAAGTAACTACAAATGGAAAAATGAATGGTTCAGATAATTAAATGGATTTGAAATTTTTACACCCTTAGATATCATCAAAGGTAAAATGAATTAAGTTTGGAATGAATGCTCATTGTAAAAATAAAAGTATAAATTAGAATGATTCAAATAAAATTATAATGTTTGTATGATTAATGGTTATATTTTAGATGATGATGAGACTAAAAATGAAGTTTTAAAGGAATTTTCTTTATGAATTAGGATGTCTAGCTTTCTTATTTATTATAGAATAAGTAGAAATTTTGATATTATTATGTATATAGTTTCTAGAATTTTGTTGAAAAATACATGGGTTGTAATTTTTATTTTTTTCTCCAAGGTTTTACAAGATAATATTGAATGTTTCTGATGGAATGGAAAAGATATTTTATAGAAATGTGGAATTTTGAAAATAGGAAGATAACCCTTAATATGGTCTTTATTCTAAGGTCAGTTTTCTTGGATAAAGCTATTTTGGATATAAATAAATAAATAGGATGGTCCTCATTAAATTTTAAATAATTAATGACTTGTTTAAAAGTTGTTATTCTATCATTGATAAGGGTTAAAGGTTTTTTGGATTTAAGTATTATATCCAATATACAATAGAATAAAGAAACATTAATATTTTCAAAATGGACTTGTGGTGATTTCGGTTATTACCAAGTTTTAATGTAATATAGGATGAGGGTATTAACATTTTTGGAATGTGAAAAACATAAGAAAATTTGTGATATATGGGGGGTCAATGTTAAGCTGATTTCATGTCATTATTTTTAAATTTTTGTTACATCCATAATTCTAATGGGTTATAAGTTTAACCATTTATGGACTGGGTTTTTATTAATGATAAACTGCATATATTAATATTTATTCATATTTAATAAAAAATTTAAACTTTTGGTTGTGATAACGATAGATGCAATGACCTATCATTCTATTATGGATCTCATGAACTGTTAATTCCTCAAGAATGAAAAGTTCACCCTCATTTCGTTGAATAAGAGATGAATTAGATGTTTATAAAAAACAACAAATTGTATGGTTATCCTAAAATCATGTATGTATTTATTTTGATGAAAATTATTTATCTTTCAAAAAAATTATATATAAACGAAAAAAATTATCACAGTACCTTTATTTCTGAGGAATTATATGTCCCTTTTTGTCATCAAAAATTTATGTTTTTAGGATAGTAATAATTCTCCAGTCATTTCTATCTATCACTATCCATTAGAACACGATGGTAAGATTTATAGTCCATGAAAATGTTTTAACATAACCAATATGTTCTTCTATATGGAAACCATGTTTTATATCCTTTGGGTAACAATTATATATCCAACATTAATTTTTTAAATTATGTTTTACTATTTTATTTAATGATGTGGTTTTTTATAAATGAAACATCCAATTATTCTAAAATTAATAAACAATGAATATTTTGTAGCACCCCTAGTGTTTGATGAATAGAAGCCTTTTTATTCTTTTTTTTATATATAGTGGTTGGATAATTTTTTGATGTTATGGATATTTTTTTTGGAGGTTTTTGGGGTTTTCAAAGGGAACACAGGTTGAGAACTATTAGTGATACCCATTAAACTACCTTTGTAAATGGATAAATTAGATGTAGTGGGATATGTGTTCCTCCCCCTCAAGCCATTTTTTAATTTTCTAAATAGCCACATTAGGAAGTGGACACTGTACATTCAAGTTTCAAATGATCAAACACCGATCAACCAAAGCTTAAAATTTGAAAATACACGAATTTGGAGCCCTCGAATCTCGAGCGTCACATGCCCGCTGCCTGCACATCCATAGACCAATCATTGAGAAATCTCCAAAACCTGATCCAGGAACAATCAGAGTCAGACGATTCCACATCTTCGGCCTCCATCGTTATTACATCACCACCATTGACACCGTCGTTGTAACGCCCCGACCCCAGCTACCCAGAGTCGGTGCATTACTTCGTAACATTGGCATGATCACAAAAGATCATGTCTCGAATGACCGATTAGTTTAGTAGCCTTGGAAACACTAAGTACATTCGTAAACGTTACATTACATCATAAAGTGAAAAACTACAATAACAAATTCTCCATAGTCCACACTCATATCATCTTCTGACAATCCCTGCAGGTCATTTATAAAATACTTCTTCACATCCTGGAAAATATTAAAACATTGAAAGGGGTGAGCTCAGATGCTCAGTAAGGATAACAATATTGCGGAAACTTTCATAAATAAACATCAACATTTAAGGCAATGTATAACTAAAACAAAATCCTTTTAAACATGAACTTCAACATAATATGGCAAAAGTAAAATGAGATAATTCCATTTACTTATTCACATGGATATTCTACTGGTCGAATAATCACATGCAATATCAATAACAACTTTCATAATGAGGGAATGTATAATGCCGGACATTCTGAAACATTTTGTCAAGGCCTCGGCCAAGACGTCTAAAATGATTAAGGCCTCGGCCAAAACCATAAATCAAATTGGGAAAGTGCCTCGGCCAATTCCACGTCTAGTTGTCTCATGATACCTACCGATGCATCGAGGAGCTATAGCGGGCTCCACCCGTCACTTATTAAGTCCAATACATTCTTCATATGAATAGGTTTAAACATATCACAAACCATAACATAATCATATCACATAAAACATGCATAAAGGAAACATAAAATTTCCACATTTCAATCACAAGATATCAATACAACACATTGATAAAAATGCTTTCAAAACCATTTTCAATACCAAAATAAATGAAAAGTAAAACATGGTATTTATTTTTCTTTTAAAAAGACGGTATGGCTTGTAGAGGAAGCCGAATCTCAAATAATGGTCACGGCGGCGGAGAAGTCGTTGTCTCCGCATAAGTACGGAAAGAAAAACATTCCCTTTTGTCGTTTATCAAAACGCTTCGTATAAAAAATATTCCCTTTGAATAAACGTAAAAGTCAAAGGGGTTTATACACCGTATAAAAGAAAGTTGTGTATAAAACCAAATATGTCTCAATGAAAGGGATTGAGATGAAGACCTTAAAAGATCATTTTTTTTAAATAATGTACATTTATAATGTGTATTCACTATAAGTACACATAAATAATGTAAAAATACAAGATAGGACATAATAATATCATGACATAATTTGAAAGTAGGGGATTAACCCAAATAATGGAAGTTGGGTTAAGAAATTCCCTTACCTTGCGTCCTGTCCTGACTCGACCGTTCTTTAACCTCCTGAATAATAAACTAGAGTTAATTTATATTTACATCAGAACCTTTTTCATGTTCATTATTCCTTTTATATCCCTTATTAACATGTTATGAATGTTATTTAATTATTTAAGTTAATAACGGTCGTTTGGTCGATCTTTGGTACATGAGTCAACAATAAAATTTTTATAATTACGAGTTGTTTATGTGGTAGAATATCCATTATCTCCAGAATTATATTCATGATTTAGTTATCATATTTTTCATATATATACAGTATATACATTCATTCATAATGTCACGTAACATTTAGAGGTAAGAAATGAAATGCATCGTTCATGGAGACGGTAAGCCGTACGTACGCATGAACGCTACTTTCATTTCAATTTCATATTTAATGGAACGGAATCATAATGATATAAATGTATAATATAATTCCAGTATAATATAGTGTATAATAACAATTACTCCATCCTTTATAAATCCCACATATGGCATTAACGATTCAAATCACTTTGAGGGGGCGGTAGTCCGCACTTCCTAAAATGAAATTATCGCGTTTACCCATAATGGAAATCATAAAGTATGCCATAAATGAGAAATAAAGAAGAATAAGGATAACATAAACATAATATATATATCATATATGAAAATAGTGTCATCAAAATGGCCACCATTATAGGTGTTAAAAGAATTTGAACAATCATCGTTTCGTGAGGCAGTATTTCGCCACCCACAGAAACAGTATGTTCTTTAACCATTAGACGAATGTGTGTGTAAGTGTAAACCCAATCCATATCATAACAACATCCTAGTATATTTTAGATACTGTTGTTGTTTCAAAATAAAGGAATGAAAAGAGTTTAAGGGGTTGGAGAAGCAAAATGAAACAAAACAAAATTAGAGAAGACATTACCTTAGAAATAGGGTAGCTCTTTTTGATTTGAGCCAAAGGCTTCCTTGGGAAGAATTCTGCCCAATGTGAGGATTCTAGGAGTAAGGGAGGGATGTTGGGAGAGTATTTGGGTAGAGGTTGGCAGATCAAAATGGCTTGAAGGTGTGAATAAGGTGGGAGAGGTGAGGGCCTTTTATAAGTGGAGAGGAGGGGCTCTTTTGGAAAGATTGAAATGTTACATTATTACACAATGCTTTTCGGATTGTAAAGGTCCCGCACTTATATAATTCGTGGATAAGGTGATAAGGGTTCGAAATCTACCCATGCAATAGTCTTTGGACAAGTGTAAGCCTTGGATTTTACATTATCTTTTCATTTTATTAAAATCGTTAAATAATGAGGTCATCGCTGCATCATAATGATGTCATAAATAATTTAATTTATTTAATGTATAAAAATTATAAACAAAATACTATGATGTAGGAAATCGTTTTAGATTTCTAATTAATATTTATAATCAAAATTTGGACTTGTTTAACCCCACTTAAAAACTGTTTTAGTAGAACAACTCATGTGTGTGTCAATTTAGTTTTAACATTAAATAAATATATATTAATGTCATTTTCCAACCAAAGTGGCTCCATGGGGTCCCCAAGTTGACCCATGGGTTGTCTTGGTCGGCCATGACTCATCAAATAGGAGTAGGAAAAGTTTCAAGCTCATCTCATATTATTAAAACATTAAGTTTACCTTAAACTACACTAATTACCTCTAATCGCGATTAAGAACTTAAAAGTTACTATTCACCAAAAATTATTTTAATCTCATTGAACCACATTTTACTTCCTAATGACAACCATGTATGTCGGATTTTTGAAAATCAAATCACAGAAGTGGTAATATTTCATTTAAACGAAAAATCAGTTATTTAACTACCACTTAGTGGTTTCACTATTCATCAAAAATTGAAGTTTTTCAGAACAATGCCAAAATTTCACCCTAAGCTATAATTGATATTCCGAATTCAAAAATGATGTCTATTTTAAAAAATTCCAAAAATATAAGTTTCATTAATTAATTTTATAATTAATTCCCGCTGTCACAACAAATAGCGTGTTTTTAAGAAACAATTTATATCAAAAGATTGGCAATTGTTTATGTCCAATTTCAATGATAAATTAATTATAATGACCACCATTGGATAAAATGGTAAAAATATTTTCTAATTATACTTTAAAACCACTCAATAGTATAACTTATCACTATAAATTATTTTGATTAAAAAAGTTGTTTTAAGTATTTTTCACTATTCATAAAAAATTAGAAGTTCTCAGAAAAATACAAAAAATTCAACATAGTCTATATTCGATATTCCGAATACAAAAATGAAGTCTATTTTGAAATATAAAATTTCTATAATTTTAAAAAGTGTTTTTTACTATTCATAACGGCTACTTTGATTAGTCGCGGTGTTTTAGAACTCGAAGTTGCGTACAATGCAAGCTATTTGCATTATTGAATGAGAAGCGTATCGTGGAAGCTCGGGGTGTTACAGTCGTCTCCCCACCACCACCAGATCCAGTAACCGGAAAAAAATAACCTGAGAAGCGGAGCTATTTCAATCATCCAACCATCACAAAGGAAACCATCACCTTCAACGTCACCACCTAGAACCTCGTCAACCGCTCCACCAGCAAGACCCAAAGCCTCCTGTGAACCATCGCACCAGACCGAACTAGTGAGGAATGATTGAACTGGAAGCTAGAGTAGAGGTTGAGAAGAGTGAGGTCACCGCAGAAAGAAGACCTAATGCCAGAACCATTAACCTTTCCAGAAATCCTCATCGACGGAACTTCACCGAAGGAAAGAACCCGAAATCCCATGCCAACGACGAACAATGTCTTGAATGAACCACCACGACTTGGAACAAATCCAGAAAATGGGTGTTCCACTAGAAACACCTTTGACCGATCAGACGCCACATCCCAGAGTCTCTTTGAAACCACTACCGCAAACCGACAGGGAGAGCCGCGAAGGAACATAAAGCCAGAGCAGAGTTCGGATCAGGCTAGGGCGCCACAAGAGAGACCAATGTGCTATGTGTTAGTTCCTTGTTATGTTGTATGGTTTTCCATAATAAGTAACCACCCTATATAAACTATTCAACATTGGATAGTGAGATTTGTTATAGTTGGTGGATTTTTTGTCTAATGGTGTGGGCCAACCATGTGTGGTCCCTCATATGGTAAAAGCATGTGCACAATTAGTGCATGTTTTTCCTTACCATTTGGCTAACCATACTCTTTTTAAAAAGTGGTTTTTTAAAAACATGGCCTTACCCAATTTTAACCATAAACATGCCATTTGCGCCCCATTTTGAGCCTCACATAGGATTTCCCACTCTCCAAATCTAGAGAACCCCTTTCAATTATCTTGGAAGCATTTTGAAGTTTTTTATTAGTGATTTTCAGGTTAATATCCCTTCTTACAAGTCTGTTCATTGTAGTTATTGGGTTTTCATAGATCTACATTCCTCTCTCTCCGTAATTCATAGATCTACTTCTTTCATGGAATGATATAGGGTTTTTTCTTGTAACAATTCTATGATTTTTATTTATTGATGTTAAATAGAAGGGATTAATGGTAGAATTGTGGAGTTTTAACCAGATTTTTTGATCATCTGTACCATTTTTTCTTTTCTCTCAATCCCATAAGGTAGTTTGCTTAACTCTTGAATCTTATTTCTAGAACTAGAAAAAATTATTTTAAATTAGTTTTTTTCATCAACATGATTCTAAAATATATTTTTAGATATAATTTGAATCCACTTTGCTGATTATTTGTGTATTATGAGGAAAGGGGGATATTTTTATAAATATTCATCATTTTGGGTATTTAAATGATTATATTCCAATCATTTCCTTGGTTTTATTTATGTTTATAGTTTGGTAAAATTGATTTCAATAAAAATATTGATTTACTAAAAAAATTGGCATGGATTGTTGGAAATGGTTTTTTATGGGTGTTGAAATGGTTTTGGAAATGTTTGTTTAAAATTTTGTTTATCATGGATGTGGATTACATATTTTTTTAATGATAAGGGTTAACTTCATTAAAATTGTTGGAAATAGTTTATTTATCATGGTTTGGATTAAAAAGATATGTGTGTGTTGTAAGGGGATGGTGAGTGGTTGTGAAGTACCACCATTAAAGTTATATATTATATCATGATGTAAAACATTAACAGGAGGACGAGATTTGGACAGGAAGTTCCACTATTAATTCTAATACTAAACATGGGTGGTTGAGTTGGGTGTGTGGTTGAGGATCATGTATTTGGTTATCTAAAATGAAATGGGTTATACTACCTTGGGATGAGGAAATCATTAATTACTTATTGGTTTCATTGCATGAAAATGTGTTGATATGATTTAATTGGTTTTTTAAGGATGTATTGGGCTTGTTGGAAATTTTTTTAAAGTTTAATTGGATTTGAATAAATTGTTTATATCTGTATTCTAACTTTTCATGACTTAGTTTCTTGAGTTGGGGGGTTATTTGGGGAAATCAAACTAACTATCATTAATCATTACCTGATTTGGAATGTTGTTGATTTTTTAGATGTTGTTTATTAGGAAATAGTTTAAGGTAAATAATATCAATTATATAGTGTCACCTCATGCTTCTTGGGTGATCGTGTAGTGTTAGAGTGTGGAGCTAGGTGTGGATCATGGGACGTACATTTTATTTTCTTTTAGATTATTTTCTTTTTATTTTCCTCTTGGTACTCTGATTTTTTATTAGAATGGTTTTTTATTTTCTTTATTGGTATGATTTTGAGTTGTAATGAACTATTTTCATGAAAATTGAGTGAAGTTGGTTCTGGCGTGTCAAATTAAATTTTTTTTGGAAGAAGTGAAAATCATCTCCCATGCTTTATGAGGACCTCAGAATTTACATCCAGCATTTTCTCCATTTGGGAAGTCTTCCAAAGCCATGTGGGCCTACCTATTTAACGTAATACAATAAAGTGGAATGATGTTACAAGTGGTATTAGTTTTTTCAGTACTCAACCTATAAGTGAAATCAGTCTTGTTCATCCCTATGTAATTCATTGTTGGTCTTGTAATTATCACCCATTATCTATTTATTCCTTTAGATGGGAAGGAATGAAAGAGTACGATTGTTGAAACATGAAAATTATAGCCTACAAATACATAGCTATCGTTTTTATGATGAATATATTATATCCAGGTAGTTGGGTGCATATGTATTCATAGAGACATATAGGAAATTCATCACATTTTAATGGGTTTGGAAAATGATACGAGAATGTAGTGGATGGTAGCAATGACATTCCACAAGGGTTGAATATTTTATTTGAAATAATTATTTTTGTTATTGTATCTATTTTTTTATTTTTGAAAAATATATTAATTTTTTTTAAATGTGAAATTTTTTAAATGGAATGGTTAGGTTTTCTAATAATGGGGTGATTTTTCCAAACAAGGTGGATTTTAAAACAATTAGTTTTCATATGAAGTAGTTAGTGTTTTGTGTCATGTTTATTATAGTTTTGATGTGATAGAATTTGAAATTGTAAGAATTCTGCTGCTAGAGAGTGATGCTTATGGTGGTTGTTTTGTTGGGAGAAGTGGTGCTATGATGGAGACATAGAGACCCACTAGAGGATGCTGCTAAAATTTGGTTGCACCTTAGACTTATGTGAAATAGATTCTACTTCAAAGCATAATTAAAGATGTTAAGATAATGATGATATGGATCCTAAAATATGAACTGAGTCATGGGGATCATTCGACCCATTTGCAGAAGAAGAATCCACCCACCATTCAAGGTGATTTGGAACCAGAGAATGTAGAGGTGTGGCTGAATATCATAAATCAAATCCTTGATTTCCAAGGAATTCTTATGAAGTTGAATGTAATGATAGAGGCATACATATTTGGAGAACATTCATTCTAGTGGTGGGAGTTGGTGGTCTATGATAATGTGGACGATTTTATGACATGGTAGGATTTTGAGTAATTTTTAAGAAAAAATATAACCCTCACACATTTAGAAGTTATAGGACAATGGAAATATTTATCTCGAACATGGATAACCACACTGTGAAAGAATATGCAACTAAATTCATAAATTTAGCTGGTTTCACCAAAGGATGAACATAGTTCATATTATATAATATTCATTTTTTAATTGGGGTTATATAGGTAAATTATTTCAAAGATGGTAATTCTTTCTATAATGGGTAATACATAGATATTTAATTGTGAAACAATGTATAAAATGGAAATATCAATAGCTATGAGATTGGGAAGTAAGTTGATATATAGGGAAAATTATAGTGAATATAATGTGAGGGTCAAGAGAAAGAGGGACACCTACTTATAATGTGGGTCTTTGGCTCTAAATCTGATGTTATGATCAGTGAATCTTACTATAAAGCCAAATAGAATGAAATGATTTTAAAAATGTGGCTATCTAAGACACATGGAGTGAGTGTTTATGAAACAACCTAGAGAACTGAAGAACTATTATATTATGGGAAATCATTAGAGTGATTGTCTCAATGCTTCAATGATTGGTTTTTGAGACACTTCTCAGGGGTCACATACATCTTATACCTTGATTGGATGAAGGAATCAGAACACATCATGTCTATAGAATAGAGTAATCCATAAGGATTCATGTAATAACATGACTCCTCATCCAAGTAAATTTTACCTGGGTAATAATTAGAAGATTGTGTAATGTCAGAAAATATTGGGTGTTGAATAGGCTATCATGAATGACGATCCTTTATAATTGACAGTGTAAGGTGAAATATTTGTTAATTATACACTCATGCATGATTATTTTCATAATGGTGTTTCACATTCTAAAATATCTTCTCAAAATATTAATATGTTCAGTATAATGTGAAAATGAAGCTTTCTATTTTGAAACATAAAAATATTATTAATCAAAGAGATATTCGATCCATCATGTGTAGAGCATGTTGTATAATCATTTATGTAGTTCATTAAACATGGGAGTTATCAGTTCATGGGATAGATGATGATGATATAATCATGGTCATGGATGGGATAGTTATGTTCAATGCTTAAATCGACTATTATACATGAATAGTTAGTTTAATGAATAAGGATGGCATGAGGCATTTATATAGGGGAGAGATTAATGAAATGGTTGGTGAAATAGACCTTTTTAAATTAGAGTTATGAACTATATCATATTATTTCGTGAATTATTCATTGTAACATTTGGAATATATATAGAAGATATGTTTTAAGAGGTTTTTTTATCCATTTAATGATGTATTTCTAGAATATTTCTTAAGATTTCCACCAATAAGAGAAGTAGAGTTTCAGATTTATCTCATTATACAAACCAATATTATTTCTGTTCTATCATACCAGATGGAACCTACTGAATTGAGTTAATTGATAGTGTAGTAGTAATAGATGGAAAACAAATAATTTATCCATCCTACCACGTCTTTATGGGTAGAACCAATTTTCATTGTAAAAAAGGTGGATGGAAATCAATGGTTTTGTGTGGATTATCATTTCCTTAACCATGTTATGAAAAATAATGTGTATGAACTTCCATTAGTAGATGCAATATTCATACATTTTAGTGGATCTCAGTGGTTCTTCAAAATTGGCATGTGATCATGATACCACTAAACGTGGGTTTGAAAGGAGGATATTCCAAACACAACTTTCAAGAGTTGATATTGACATTAAGAGTATGTAGTGATGTTATTTGATATTATAAATGCACCACACATCATTAAGGAATTGGTGAATTAAATATTTCCTAAATATTATTAATCAATCATGGTGGTGTTTTTGGAAGATATATTGATATATTCTACGACAAGGGTAGGTCATGATTAGTACATGGAAATAGTGTTGGAAATCTTGAGAGAACATTAGATGCATTCAAAATTATCAATCAAGAGAAGATAGATTTTTGTTGTCTCTTGGAAGATTCAAAATAATATATTTGATATACAATGTTTATGTGGTCTAGTTGGGTATTACTGAAAATTTTCTAATGAAATCTCAGAACTAGATACACCGATGAAATCATTGAAAAGGGAGAAATATCAATTTAAATGTAAGGAGAAATTTCCAATGTATTTTGAAGATATAAAGGGTCACCTAGCATTAGAATCAATCATGGTTTTCACAAAACATGGAAAATCACTCATGGTGTGTTGTGATGCATTGAGATCATTATTGTGCTATGTTCTCATTAAGGGGATCATGGTTTTGTGTATGGATCACAGAAATTGAGTATTCAATATAATAACAAATAGACCCATGATTTTGAATATGATCCTATAGTAATTTATTTGAAAACAAGGTTTCAATATATCTTTGATGAAAAATTCAATGTCTTTATTGTTCCTAATTGTCAATAGAACATTTTATAACAATGTGTATGAATTATAGGCAAATTTTATGGATTTAGATTTTATAGATGATTGAATTTTTCTTTATGTTTAAACCATGTAAAGGATAATCAGCAACGGATGCAGTAAGTACAAATTCATTTACTGAGATGGATAATAATCATAAAACCAATGGTAGTTGATATCAGTCGTAACAGATTTGTCTTCGGAATGTAAAGAATAAGGTGAAGTAGCACTTTTATATTTAGTTTCATTCATTATTGATTTTATTTAATGGGCTATAGAGACACTAAAATCAAATTCAGAGTGTGTGGAAATGATGTCAAAACACAATGATGGGCCAACCATTTAGGTATGAAAACTATATGGGAATTCAGTGTTTTGGTTCCAGAATTTGATGGTTGTACCACTGCTTTTTCAAGAACAAATTTCTAGTGAATAAACTCATTCATGAAGGGTTTACAATCCCAAAAATCTAAAATGTATAAGTCCTTGAAAATATATTTTTTTAGAAGGTATAAAAAATAATGTGGAATAATATTTTTCGATATGATTGAATTGTTAGCATGTTCAGTATAAGAAACATCAATATTTATTTATGTTTCAATCTTTACCAATCCATGTCTGAAAAAAAGTGAATAAAGGTATGTATTTTCATATAGTTCCCCTAATAATGGTAAGAAACAAATTTCTATATTGGTTATTGTGGATCGTCACAGAAAATCCGCACATCTCATCTATATTCATGAATACCACATAGTGGTGTACAAGTAAAAAATCTATATTTCTGAGGTGGTAAAGAGGTACAACATACCAATTTTGTTTTTATCAAATAAAGATCTTATGTCCACATATCATTTCATGTAAATTCGTGAAATAATCCCTTGGAACATAGTTGATGATCTGTAAGGGTTATCATCCTCAAAGGGATGGTAAATCTGAAATGATGATACAAACATTAGAAGGCATTTTTATGGCTTTCATGATTCATTTTGGTGGATCAGGAGAGGGGAAAATACAATTTGTGGAATTCTTGAATAATATATGTTTTAAGCATCATTACATAAGGTTCTTTTCATGAATTTTATGAGAATCCATGTCGTTCACAACTTTATTGGGAGGAAACAGGTGAGAGTTAAATAACCGAGTCGATCATTTTCCCAGAGACTATTGAGAATATTCAATTTAATAGGAAGAGAATTGAGACTTCTCAATGTCCTAAAAAATCATATGTGGATCTTCATCAGTGTAAATTGTGAATCGAGGTGAGTGATCATGTGTTAGTCATAATATCTCATAGGAATGGACTTCATCATTATGGAAGAAAGGATGGTTGTCTCTATTATACACTGTGCCATTTTGGATACTTGGATGGATTCAAGAGGTGGCATATAGGTTGTCCTTGACACCCCAGTTGACTGTGGTGTATAATTTTTTCCATTTATCTTAGTTGAAGAAATATAATCTAGAACCTAACAGTCTGATTCGATGGGATCATTTTGAGTTGGAGTCTAATTCTTCATTGTTGTATGTACCGGTACAGATTTTGGATATGCATAAGAATGTATTATGGGGACAAAGCATTTGTCAATAGTGAGATTTTTGGAATCATGGTAAAATTTAGGATGAGACATGGGAAAGGAGAATGAAATGAAAAATAAATGGTCATACATTTTTCTCAAAAGTGATGGATTCTTACATTCTGAGGATTAAAAGGCAAATGATGCTGAGAATATATCACCCCTATGGTTCGTGTTTGTAAACCATTTATATTATATTTTTATGTATATAAATTGATTATATAATATTTGGGATATTTCAGATTTTTATTGGGAAGGTTTTTAGGATTTTATTAGGGTTCATATTTTGAGCACAGTTAGTGAAAAGCATTACACTCCATCAGAATTGAAATAAAGTTTAGTTTTTAGGATTTGGTTAGGTAAATTGTTAAGGAATACGGTTGAAAATATGGTAAAAACCCCCTGAAAAACTTTGATACCTGGGACAATGAGCTTTGTAATGGTTTGCATGTGTTTTTTCATTCATTGAGGTCCAACCATTTGAGCAACCCTCATGAGGTTGTACTATGATAAAGATTAGTTCATAGTTTTCCTAATAATTTGGCTGACGATCTATTTTTAAAAAAATGTCATTTAAAAAAAACAAGCATCAATTGATTTAAACCCAAAAAATCTCATTTGAGCCCCGTTTCAACCCACGCATAGTATTTTCTTCTCTACATAGCTAGGTAACCTATCCCACTCATCTAGGAATAATTTCATAGGGGTTTATTGGTTCTATGAAACCAAATCACTCTATATTTGTATTTTTTTTTTTAATTTTCATGGTTTTTATTAGACCTACTTCCCCCTACATCCATGTTTCAAAATTATTCTTATGAAAAGGATACATATATGGTTTTTTATTAAATAAATGGTAATATTTGTCCTTTTTGATGTTACGTGAGGGGATATAAGTTGGATTTGTGGATTTTTCATCTGTATTATTTGATTTTTTTTCACATTGGTCGTTCTTTCCAAAACCCCTATGGTAGGTGGTTTCACTCTCGGAAACTATTGGTAGAGCATGAAAGGGTAATTTAAAATTAGTTTTTTTCAGGATCATGATTTTGATATTGATTTGTTTGAAACTCCATTGTTGATTATTTGTGGATTTTGGGGAAAATATGGCGTCGTTGTTCAATATGATTCATTGTTGGAATTTAAAATTATGACAAAAAAATCAGTGGATTGTTATAATTTATTTAAATGTTTTTTGGAAAAAAAGGTTTCAATTATATTTTTTGATAATTTTTTTGGCATAGATAGTTGGAAATGGTTTTTTTTGGGTTTTGATATGGTTTTTTTGTTTTTTTGTTTAAATGTGGTTTGTCATGGATGTTTACATACATGTGTTTTAAATAAATAAACATGTTTACCTTATGAAATGGTTTGCATTGAATGTTTAATCATGAGTTTAAATTTTGATGGTTAGTGGTCATGATATACCCCCACGAAAGGGTTGGATGTGTTCATGAAGTATCACAATAAAAAGTGGACAAGAATTTGATGTGATGTTCCACCATCAATGATCACACCAAGATTGGGATATTGTGTTGGTTGTGTAGTTGAGGTGAATTTATTGGGTCTTTTGAAATTAGAAGGGATATGGAAACCTGGAAATGGAAAATAAGTTAATTACATTTTGGTTTCCTTCCTTGAAAATGAATTTATTTGGGTAAAAAGTTTTAGTAAAGATGAGTTTGGATAATTGGAAGTTGTTCAATTGTTTAAATTTTTTTGTATACTTTTTTTCATTATTCTAACTTGCTATATACTAGTGGAATGAGTAGGGGAGTCATTAATGTAATTCCTAATGAATATAATTACTCACCCCATTATTTGGATATTTACTTCTTTTTTATATTTGGTTTATCAGGACATAGGTAAAGGTAAATCATCTGATTTGTTTACTAGTGCATCATGATACTAGGTTGGTCTTCTAGTGAATGGGCTTAGATCTCGTTGTGGATCATGGTAGATATATTTTGATGTATTTGAGATTTTTTGTGTCAGTATTCCAATTGGTACACAGATTTAGTATTGATATGATGTTGTACTATCTACATTAGTATGATTTCATGTTCTAATGCATTGTTATCATCCATCATATAGTAACATTTGATATGGTGTGTTTTATTTTGGTGACATGTTTTGAAAAGTTTTAAAATAATCCCCCATGTGTTATGAGTAACTCATGACTTATTTCCATCCCTTGGGGTCTTGGGGATGTCTCATACCACCAAGTATCAAATTTTCCTCAACTTAAACCATTGAGGTAGGGAAGGATGTTACAAATTTTGAGGGAGAAATTCATTTTATGGGGGGTAGAAGGTAACACCATGATATTTTTTAACAAAATTTCGTTAGTATTAATTCAATATTTTATGAGATATTTCCCATTTCACACAAAAATCCTGATTTTTTATATGAAAGAGCTAGGTTTGTATTATGTTATACGAAAATCTAAGATATGATTTCACTACATTCAACACCAAACACATAAGAGAATATAATATCCCAAGACAATACAATATATTTAGTAATTTAAATATATTCTATAAAATTTATATATATCTGGAAATTAATTTGATACTTGGTTAACTTGTGTCACACACAACAATGAGTTTCATCAAAGACCATTATACGCAATACCATGTTTTACCGATGAACAATATATTATATAATTTTTATTATTGAAAATAATAATATATAACCATTCCATTAAATTAACTATCATGAATAGTATTAAGGATATTATGAAAAAAATTTATTTTTAAAAAATATATAATTAATTCATTCGTAAAATATTAATTATGAATTGGCATAAGAACCAATTGAATATATAAGAAATATTTTTACAGAAAACTATTTTAAAATTTTAAATGTTGTATTATCCATAAAAAATAAACAAATTTCAATTATACAATCATTATTATTATATATATATGTATTAAATATTTTTAAAAATTCATCTAGTAGATTTTATAATCATTAGATAAAAATGAACCCAATATTTCTTACAAAAATAAATATTTTTATAAATGTAGTTTTGCCACCTCTTAATGGAAGAACAATTTTAAATCAAATTTATTTTAAATTAAATAAAAACCTAAGAAAAATTATCTCTAATATTTTCAATTCAAATAAAAGAAATTGTTATGGTGAATTTTTTTAATTTTCAATGAAATTTCATTTTTTAATGAATAATGAAAAAAACGAATTTTAATTGAAAACAACAATTTCATATAATTTATTTATATTATAAAAATATATTGTAATTTTTATTTAAATTGAACATATTTGAATAATTTATCATTTAATCCCATTCAGGTCATTTAAATTAATTTTAAATTGAAATGGGATATAAAAATATATAAAACATTTGAATGTACATACTTTTGAAAGCTACATTTCAATCCCATATATGGGATTAAATTTATGTTAATTAAACCACTTCTATGATTGGGAGTTACGAAAACAAATTCAATATTTGGAATGATGATATCTTATAATTTCTAATAATCGAACCTATGATTTGGACTAACAGTATTAGTGAAGTATGTAAAAATAATTACAAATATTAAAGTGAAATTTACCTTAACACGGGACAAAACCATACACATAAGGATTAAAATGTCCTAGAAAAATATCCAAAATCAATTTTATGTCAATATTTTGACCCTATCATCAATGTTTTAGAATTTATTCAAATATTCATTCTAATTATAAAATGAAAAACGTTGGGGAATTTCCATTTCCCAAAATTTACAACAGTGACACTCTTCCTTAACTATTAAAAGTCTTCTTATCCTCTCATTTACTCACACATCTCAATCCATGTTGGATCAAAAAAATAACATCCCAAATAGATCCTTAACAACCCTTTACTCATCCAAAAATATTCCCCTTGTGAGGAAAGTCATAAAAGGAAGCCATTTGGTGAAAACAATGATACCCAATGATTATGTAACATCTTTTCTTATGATATTTAGTTTTATTTCCATTATGTACCACCTAAAATATCATTATTCCATTATTATATAAAAAAAGAATCCTAAATATTTTAATTTATTTTATTCTATGGTTTTGACATAATATTACACACCCTTCCAAACAATGGGTAAGGAATATACAGTTTATTTGTATTGTAAACTGTTGCCTCACAGAATAAGGATTGTTTGTTTTTTATTTACCACTATTTATTTTTTTGAATTCTGGTAGAATTTTTTTATATATTATATGATTTATATTAATTATTTCATCATGATTATATAATTATTTATACAACACATACCATTATGCTTTCCATCTTGTGAAAATATGATAACATCATTTGTGATGTGTGGAATATCGCCGCCTCCAAGTGATGTCATTCATTCATACATTACATGGAATGTGTGAAGAATTTTTTTAATAAAAATATATTTTATAAATAATAATAATATATATTTAATCACAATATATACATTTATACAAATATGTAATTTACATACTTTCAATTAATAAAAAAAACAATGATCATGTTTATGTACTACCTACCATCTCCAGGAATAGTGTACACCATTTCATCATTCTATATTTTATAAATAATTATAACTATGCTTATAATGAATATATATTATATTAATATAATTTCATTCATTCTAAAATTATGTTAACTATTATATATATATTAAGATCAAGGATAATTTGTCAAAATAAATACAACGAACCAATATGATGTTACCCAAAATAAAAACATAACATTGAATTTTTAATAATATAGTAATATAATGTCACAATAAAATAAAATATTTAATTAAATATAATAATATGGTTTTGTAAAATATAAAAAATAAAATTATATTAATTATATATGAGCTTTGGAAATGTATTATGAGATTTAAGAAATGTAGTTAGGGAATTTCATCTCAAAACTGATTTCTGTGATATATATGTGTTATTCCACACTAATTTATTTTATGTGGGGTATAAAAAAACCATTTATATATTAAATGAATCATATATTAAACATTATAGTCATATAAATATTCACATGATGATATTTTTTTCATGGGGTTTATGTTTCAAATGTTAGTAAATCAGAAATGATATTTTTTCCCAATTTTCCGTCATCGAGTCACATGTTGTTTTCCACCTATGTTCTTTAATGTGGTGTATATGAATAAATTTGACATTTTATATTAAAAATATAATTTCATCATTCTATTTTATGATCTGTGTAACATCATTTTCATGTATTGATAGTATGATTCAAATATAATAAGTGGTATGATGTTGATGAAACAATATCATTATTTATTGAGATTGTTTTTTATTATTCTTGCATTAATGAAATATTATGATACATATATAAATAAATCTTATAAAATTAAAAAACCTCAATATATTCAGTTTCTATCCATTTAATGGTACAATTCACCCACTCTTTGATACTTAAGATAATAATAAAAAGGTTTTTTCAAAATGTTTTTTTTTCATTCCTTTCGGATAGAAATTTCTTTTCATTCAAATCTATATTCTATAAAAGGGTATTAATTTTATTTTGTTTTATCCAATTATGTTTAAAATACTTGTTTAACAATGTTTTAATTTTTTACAGAATTTTTTTCGATATAATATTCTTATCATTTTTGTCAATGTGGTTTTCTAAACTTATAAGGTGAAAAAAGAATGTTTGGAATGTACAGTCATAACCTACATCATGAATATAATTTCCTTTAATGAACCTTTATAGGTTTAAAATGTTATTTTTTAATAAATTTAAATCCCTAGTATTGTGAGAATTTTTTTATCAGGTTTTGAGGAAAAATGTATTAAAGATTGGGTATTCTTCAAAACATGTTTTCTATGACTTTTAAAGCATCATGTATATGTTTTAATAATGTTATTTTCCAAGAAAAATATTTTAATTATTTTTATATTGATTTTTAAATATTCAAATATATTATATATATATTTTTTAAATGTTTTCTTTACTCCTTTATAAATTTTCAATGTGTATTTAAATAATTAGGGATTAACAAGTGTTTTAAGCTTATTTTATAAGATTTAAAGGGAAATTTTTTTCAAATTTTTTCTAAATACATTAATAAGATTTAATTTTTCTTTTATAATAAAATGGTTCTCAAAAGTATTTATTCTATAAAAATTAATTCTTCATATAATAAATGATATTTTCCACAACAAACAGTTTTAAAAGATGATTCAATTTTATTTTTCAACTAATATGACATTTCTTGATGTTTCTAATTCCTTTCTAGGAATTGATCCAATTGTTCCATTAATATGATTTCTATAAATGATTTACACATTATGGATTTATTCTTTTGAAATATTTTATCTTTCATGATATATATTTTGAAGAAATACCGTTCTGTTTCATCAGTAATTTTTTTATGAAGCCTGCTTCTTTTCATGGATTATGATTCGATGAAATGATTAAAAAACCTATCTTGGTCCCTAGGTTAAGCTATGATTCCATGTTTATGAAATCCATTTCATTCCAGTTTTAATTATGTAATTTTCTAGGATTTTATAAAACTTGTATATATGATTCCATTATGATAAGGGCGGGACATATATCGACCTCAAATGATATAGGGAGTGATTTATATATCAGAATTGAGTCTTAGATGGTATGAAGAGTGAAACCTAACAACTAATATAGCCATGGGAGTGAACCACGACTAAAACATGGTATGGGGAGAGAAATAATTCAACCTAGATTGTCGTGGAGTGAACCTTGACAACCAATGTTGTATGGGGAGTGTATTGAAATACTAATATGGACATGGGAGTGAACCATGACTACATAGATTGTATTGGGAGTGAAATCATTCTACTGTGATGTCCATGGTATTGAACCATGACTACCAATATGGTATGGGGAGTGAACCGATACTACTAATATGTACTTTTTAGTGATACCTTTTCTACTATGAAAATAATTTTATATGACTTTGGGTCTGAAACAATTAGATGTATTAATCTTATGTAGTTTCTTCATGGTTTAGGTTATTTATTTATTATGATTAATATATTATGGAATTAAATTATTTATTCCATGATTCTATTTTATAACATTTTATATGCGAGGTAGGGAATTCCATTTTAAGGGTCATGTTATTATACACTTATTCTCATGATGATGTTTACATATTTCCCTTTTTTTACGCATATTGAGAATTGGATCTCACAATATTTATATTTATATTCCTCCAGTTTCTAATGATATATTTCTAAGAAGTTTTCTTGTCCCTATGAACCTAGTGGAAGGTTATTTAGCCCACCGATGTAATAATGTTTATGTTTCCATCTTTCCAAAGGTACTAGACATGTATTGTTTTTGGATATCAGTTTTATAATGTTTTATTTATTCTAAAATTATGGTGTAATGTTAATGTACAAAAAAGTACGGGTCTCTATAAAAGTATACTATGGAGAATTTTTTTAAACAGTTAACAAATGATTTATATTAATACAAGCATTCCTATCGTTTTTTACATAAGGTAATAACGTCTATTGTTTTTTTGGTCTTGTGAATGTATGATTATATTGGTGTTGTATTATTATATCCAAAAAATTTATTAAATTATTACATGTTTTCTTAAATAAAGAGGTTTTATTATCACAATATTATATGTCCACCTGATTATATTTATATTTCATTTTGTCAATTGAATATATATCACATTGATAGGTTATAATAGTTACATGCTCTAATGTTTACCTATTGGTTCCATGATATTATTCAAGAACCCTATTCTATAACTGAGTTATATTTTATATTGGTTACTTCCAAATATAGAATATGAGGGGTAAGAGGTTTATTATACACTGAGACACCTCCTCATAGTGTTTTCATTTAGTAATCTCCAAAATATATGGTTATGATGAAGACCATGTCAAATATAAAAAATCTATTTATTTCTCTAATTAGATATTTATATCTATATATATTAGTATTAATCATTGTAAATTAAGATTATCATTAATGGATATCACGAATCATGCACTTTTTTGTGTTGAAAACCACTATAATGGCATATTCTCGCATCCACGTATGGTGTAGGGTTGGGTCACCAGTGATTTACCACTAATGGATAATGAGTGAAAAGATTTTATCTCTTCTATCCACTAATAGAAAAAGATATCACTATCCCATTGATGTAATATGACAACCTACATAAAGACTTTTCCATGGTCCTCGTTTTATGTGTTCAATTATCGAAACTCAAAAAAGTAAATATTGGTTGATGACACAAAAATACAATCTTATTGAATATAGATATCATAATAAATTATTATATTACACAACATATATTCATTAGTATTTATAAATCATTAATACGTTAAACTATATTTCTAGGGATTCCTTGAAATATTTTAAGAAACTATTCTTCCTCTTTAGGTAGAAATCAATATTTACACTCTCCAAGAGGACAATATGGTCACTATCTATGTATCTCAAATATAGTATTTAATTTCATGAAATTAATTTAATATTCTTGGAAAAATAATATTCATTCATGATTGGTTTAACATAATAATTTAATCACAATATATTTGAATGAATAATGTGAGCTAAATGATAATAATAAATTTTATTTTTCAATTTTTGGAAATATTATATTTATTATAATAATCAAATATCAATATTGTTACATTTAATTAATTTAATTAACATTATTTGAGGATTTTTAAATATAGATAAGGGAAACAGTTCGAGCATAATGGTTTGAATAATAAAAATGATATTTATTTATATTTTTAAGTTGTTCTTGAATATTAATGGAATAATAATATTTATATTATTATTAATGGATATGGGGTCATTTAATGAAATTAATGATGTATGTGTCATTTTTTGTTAATTTCCAACACTAAACCAGATATAATAAATATCTAATAATATCACATTCAATGTTGACATGATGTGAATAATGGATATATTATTATTGGATCAATACCTAAAGATTTATCCCCCCCTTCTCTCCCATTATTTTGATAGAGTGTGATGGGTTATTCCTCCTTTATGAAGATAACTATTGAAATAAAAAATAGATAATGAATGCAATGATGATATGATTTAATTGAACCCTATTATATTATTTCATTATTCAAATATTTTGGTGCATGTGTAGATCAAGACTTGGGGGATTCTTCACATGAGTCTGGTAATAGGTTGATTGTGTGATACATATCATTTTATTATATCATAAATAAAAGTATAATTACATGTTTTGGTAATTGTATATATTCTCATATATTAATTATGAATTACATACATATATCCCCTCGTATTGTTCCAATTTATTATTGTATTATATTTAATTAAATGTAATCATTTCACATAGTTTCATGATCATATTTGTATATTATTATATTGGACATAATTCTAAAATATTAATTTGTCATTTCTTCAAATGTGGGTTTTCTTATCCTCGAAATGAATATTTTTGTGCATAGTAGTTTTAGGTTGTTCTTAATATATCTGTTATTTCATCCGAAAAATCTATTATATCATAAATTAGTATCCAAAATTTTCAGAATTTATAGAATCGTGGAATATAGGGAATTCCATCCCAGGTAGTTAGACAATCATTCTCTAATAATTATTATATCATTATTTCTTTTATTTCCATTTCTATTTTATTTTATTCTCGTCTCGTGACTAACCATTATTTATGAAACATCAATTTTTATCCCTAATTTACACTCAAATATCAATTTAATAATTAATTAGAAAGTACTTAAATATAAAACAACCTAGTTCAATGGATGATGGTGAAACCTCTAGGTTTTCCACAATAACTCGTATTACTGACTTCTGTGTTCTATAATGGCTTCCAATAATTTTGAAATTTATTAATATTATATATATAATATAATTAACCCATTAATAATCATGATTGGTGGATTTATTTTATATCAAATATTATATGATGTCCTTCATGGACTTATAAACAACATATTATTCAATCTATTTGTTAACAATCTATGACCAATAATATAGATTTCCCACCCAATTTATTAGTGAAATATCACTGTACTCTAATGAAATAATTTTCATATAAATTCTAGTGGGATATTTATTATGAAATCAATAATGCTAGAATATATTGTAAACATTATAATTTATATATTAATTCTTAATTTGAATGTCATTATTAATGAAACATAATCTATATAACAAGATGTAACATCCATGAAATCCAATTTGGGAACATCATGTTTAATTTAACAAATTTATTCATTATTTAAAAAATATTGATGTTATAGGAGAGGTTAAAGGCAAATTCATAATAAATTTGATTTAAATTCATAGTTATTATGATGGTATTATTTATGATATTATGTATGATTGAGATTCCATGACTATAGACGAATTGAAATTTGAACATCGTTAATGTTAATTACGTGGTAAGACTAATGTTATAGTCAATCTTGAGGGGTTAACTACTAGGTTTTGATATAGGTTTAATGTTTACAGTAAATATAATGTTGGGGTAATGCAAATAACTCTATTTAGTATAGGGATAAAATTTTTAGTTCTAATTATATAGATCTAACATGATAACATTATCAAAAAAAGTTAATTATTAAATAATGACCATAAACTAAATATAAGGATAATATAAAATAATAAAAAGATCATTTCATATATTTCAATGATTTCTATGATAGTGCTCAGGTGTTAATTATTCATAATACAATGTTTCTAGATGATTTTTTTTACTTAGGTTTCCCATTACATATAATAGACTTTCGGAATTAATTCTTTGAGTTACTAAAGGGATATGTTGAGAGGATTTGAGGGGTATCAACGAAAGAAGTTTGTTTGTGGGTAACAGTTATACTCTATTAGAGATTAATGATCAAGGACACATAATGTAAAGATTAATTTTTAAAAAAAAATTATTATTATATCATAATTTATATATTTTAAATATTTGTTGACAAATATGTGAAGAGATTAGTGATCTTCATCTATCAGAAATTGAAAAATATGCTGAGGAAGTATCTTGAAGATTTTACAAGGAAATTTTCAATATATCATCGCTTATATATGATGATTATAGAGGTGATATTTTTGTAAAACCATGAAATGTTTTTATGGATTAATATGAAATATCTATAATCATTTTAAAGTTTATATGAAATACTAAATCTAGTGGTAATATTGAATATTTAAGTGAAAAAAATTATTCAATAAATGAATAAATATGTTATTATGAAAAACTCATCCACTAAAGCCATGTAACAAAAATATATTTTTGAAAAAATATTACTCTAAAATATTTATGTTTTATTTATTATATTACAAGAAACATCAAAATAAAATAACCCATAATAAATTTTATAAATAGTTTTATAAACATTATAAAAACAATAAAAACTATTGTCAATAGGAAGATGTTATTCAACTAAATTTCTTATTTTTAGAGGATAAAATATCAATATGATTTTAAATTAATAATGTATATTCACCATCAAATTTCTAATTTTTATATATTTTATATTTTTTCATATTAAATTTCATTTACCAATTTCAATATATAATAAAATATTTCTTAATATATTAACGTTCATTTTATTAATAATTGAAATTAAATAATAATAAGAACATATAAAAACAACATTTTTCAATAATGGTATATTTTCATTATATTTGGAATTATTTATTAATAAATAAATTTTTGGTCTTATAGTAATAAATTTTGACAAAGAACATCACAATTAATTTGTGAATAAAAAAATAGTTTACGATGAATATTTGATATTTTTATGAAAAACTCCTCTTCTATGTAAATAATGAATTATATATATTTTCCATATATTTCCACATTTATATTACATGAATGATTTTGATTTTTATGAAAATTTTTTGATATAAATTATATTTATCTATAAAAAATTAAAAATTTAGAAATACATTTTATATTTTATAAAAACTAAATTTAATATTTCGGAAGATCATGTAATATTTTAAATTAATTAAAAATAATTTTTATATCTTTCATTTAACGATGTAACTATATGGTTAAATAAATTTTTGGATTATATCAAAATATAATAACTTATTATTTTATTGATAAAAATTTCAATACCATAGAAATAAAAAACAATGGAAAATTTATCTCAATCATAAAAATTAAGCATTATAATTATCAATTTATTAAATTGATCTCTATGAATTATAACTAAAATATTTGAATTATTTATTCACATAAATATAAATTTTATTTTTAAAAAATTAAATATTATCATTATTCATTCAGTATATATTATTTAATAATGAATTAATTTTCATTAAAATAATTTACATAGGTAAACAATATTACCATGGTAAAAACATTAAATGGTAAACCATAAAAAATATATGTGTGCATGACATAAAAAAATAAAAACATGTTTGAAAATGTATTTGTAAGGATTTATCAACATTAACCCTTACCCAACTCAATTATTTTACATTATTGGATGCACATGACCATTGAATATTGTCTTATCCCAAAATAATAACAAATAATTCCACTCCACTATATTATAAATATAGCCAACAACAAACCAATTCTCAAACCTCATGACTCTTAGGTTATACCAAAATCAATCCATATAAATCCAAAATATGAAAAGAAAATTACAAGTGGTTTTTTAATTCTCGTAAAAACACCTTTCATATCCCTAAACATATTTTAAAAAGAGATCTTCCAGAGAGTAAGACAACATTCTCAATTTATAAATTTACATTTCCTTTATATTATATCTTCATCTACCACCATTTAATCTAATATCTAGTGGATATAAATATTTAATTTTTATAATAACAATAATAAAAAAATTATATTATTTCTTTTATAAGTATTTTTAACTTTCACATAATCATTCAAAATATGTAAGAGTCTCTTATGTTACGTGTATAATATCACCTCCAAAACCAATATGATCCTTTTTTGAATAGAAACTATAAATTTCTAGTTAAAAGAGTTATATAATAAATAAATTCTATATTAATTACATTTCATTGATTTTTAAATTAAAAGGTAAATAATATCAACTTCTTTCAATAAAAGGATAATGACAACAATTTTTAAGTGAGGATTGTCACCAACACAACATGATGTATTTAATTTTTCATTTCAAGTGGTATTATAATTTAAATATAACATTTCAAAATTCTGATTAAAAATCATAAAAAATATGCATAATATCATTACGATTTAAAAGTAATTATATTATTCCAAAATAATCACGATTGACACCATACTCATCAATCTATTTTAAAATGTTCTTGTGTCAGATGGTTTAAAATCCATTAGGAAAAATAGTATAAATTTATATCAAGGATGAATATATATAATTAAATAATTTTATTATAGAAAATAATATAATTTTATAAAATTATGTAAATGCTATAATAATATATGAACTATAATTAATACAACACATAATTCTTGTAAAAAATTTCTGAAACAAGAATCCCACTGATTTCATTGACAATGACCATAAATTATTTGATTATATTAATAATTTATAAATTTTAAATCATTTATAATACATTATGTTGGTATATTATTTAATATATGAAATAAATAATTTGTATAAATTAATGAAGTATGATATCGACCATAAAATTTATGTGAAAAACAAATAAAATTAAACACCTTTAATGATTTAAGTAAATAAAAAAAACTATTTAACAAGTAATAAATAATTTCATATTTATAATATAAAATTTAATATATGTGAATATGTTTATGACATATTTTATTAGAAGAGTTATGTTTTTGATAAAATGATTTAGAGAACACATGATTAAGCTATAATAGAAGGTATTTAATGTTGTCATCTGAAAATTCATTCACTGGGACATTGGAAATATGAACCAATTATTTCATAACATATAGTGTTTATACTAAAATGTATAATAATTTAGTAATATTTTCATAAACGGTCAACTATTTAAAAATATATATCCACCCAATCTTCAATGTATTGAAATTTAGGTGTTACCAATCCGTAATGGGTACAGATAACTCATAACTTATTTTCTTGAGTTGTGATGTTTGGTATTGATCTTTTTTTCATCCATTCATGGGTTTTTTAAAGAAAATTTATATAATAATTTCTTTCATCTTCTAATTTATATAAAAAAAGTTTTATTCAGATATCATTCTATCATGAATAAAATCACAAAAAAGTATGACATAGATGACAATAATTCTCATCAAACCCATGTTAGCTCATTGTACTCAAAATCTATGTTTAATATTCCCTCAAATATTCTCTATTATATTGTGGGAACTATCATAAATTTTATTTATATATAAATTCATATCTCAAGATTCTTATTAAAAATAAATTTATCATTAGCCCAATTTTAGGATTATAGTTTGAAAAATTTTATTTATAACTATTCAAAATTATTCCTACAATATTAATTTTTTATACTTCTGACCAAAAATTACTTGAGATAAAATCTTATTATTTTTAGGAATACACTAATTTGAATGTTTTTTTCATTTAGCGGTTTTTTAAAATATTTTTCAATCTCACTTATCTTTAAATTACATTAGTAAAAGACCTGTAACTAATTTTTTTATTGTGGAAAATAAAAAATGATTTAGAAAACCTATTTATCAGTTTATTCATATATTACTATTTATATATAATGGATTTATTTTTTAAAAAAATTTGTTTTTCATGAATCACTATTTAAATATATCAATGAGGTATGCCTTTGGAGTTACTTAATTTTGGGTATAAACTACTTACATTCTAGGGGACATTTTTTATGATCGAATTTAAAAATGTTCTGAAATGCATTCATTTCAATGGTTTAATTATAATATAATGATTCATTGACTATGCGTGGAACATATATGTCTATATTATTATTATGTGATAGTTTATTTTAATATTACTTCTAAATCAATGGTTAAATATTTACACCTCATGAAAAAATAATTTTAAATGAGTTGTACTACATGATCCATTATAGCAAAAATGATGGGTTTCCTCATCAACTATGGGAAATAAGTTTTGTTTCCTAAACCAATATGGGTTAGAATTAAAATTCCTAATTTAATAAAAGAAATCGTTTTTTATTTAAAATACACTATGGGAAATAGGATTTTATTCATTACCAATTAATGGAAATGAGATCTAATTCATGATCTTCCATGTTTTGATTCTCATGATTGTATTTTCTTTTGATTTCTATGTATTATACCTATGATTAGGATATAATGATCATGATTATTATCCCACACTCTTATTTCATAGTTTATTTTTGTTCATTTTAGATTTAATGTACCGAAATCAAAATATTTTGGAAAACACTTATTATTCGATTTTAATTTATATTAGATATTTCTCTCATAATAATTTTTTTTAATATTCATGTGATCTAAACCCTGATAGAATGTTTTTAATTATATAGAATTTAAGATAACACATTACATAAGATTATATTCACTTATATACGAAGATTAGTATAATATACTAGGACTGTAGAAGGGTTATATTGTTGTTCTATTTTAGATAATAATTCACTAGTATCATAAAATATGAATCCAATATAGCTAGTCCACAAGGACTATAATCCTTTTTTTATTGTGGTTATTTTTTCAATGAAATAACCTTTTTCACTAAAAAAACAAGACCCAATTCCTCATAAGGACCCTTGAGAATTCATGATCCCAAGGGGTTGAAAACTAGTTCTAGGGTATCACAAGAACCCATTTTGGTATTATTTATACCAAATAAGATATGAAAGAAAATTATCCAAAAATATACATGAACAAAAATAAATAGACACATGAAAATATCATAAAAACCTCAATGATCCAACTACATTTCATAGGTATAAAGAATATATATATATATATATATATATATGGATATGATTAACAGATACATTAGCAAAAAAAATTAATAGAACATCAAACCAACTCCATGTGAGCTTGAAGGAACTCCGTCAAACCTATGTATTCTCAGTAAAACCCAACACATCACACAATATCCATGGTAAATTAAATAGAATGAAACTAAAAACGTATACCTAGAAATAAATAAGCATGACATAAATATATTGGTGGGTAAATACCCCACTAAATCTATGAAATATTCTTAAAATGTGAATCCAACAATGATAGTATAAAAATAAACAACAAATAATATTTAAATATATAATTCCTGAAAACCCCCTATAAACCCTCTTAAAAACAGTTCACTTTTTCATCTAAATTAGAATATAATTGTTTTTCAAAATATTTAACAACTAAATCATTTTTAATACCAAATTAACCATTATAGTTATCCAACCATCCATGATTTTTTATTTAAATGATAACATTTGACTTAAATCAATTTAATAACATAATACACATGAATAATAAAACATTTATTTTTAAAACACACTAAATCACCATAGATTTTGTATTTATATTCAAAATAGGCATTACAATATCATTAAAAACACACAATCCATTTAAATCGAAACAAAACACCCACACAGATCAAGCATAATAAACTACTCACCCTTAATCACACAGTTCACATCATGTATGAGAAGAAAAGAGTTCAATAACTATATAAACTATAGGGCATCATCCTAAAAATATTAAAAAATCTTGAATTAAGATAATAATTCACATTGAGGATCTTTTCTGGTTTAGAGTTTTATAGAATTACGCTATAACTATTACATTACATCTCAAATATTTTAATGTAGACACTTCTACTCATTATAAAATTAATTGTGTAAAATTATAAATCTTAAAAGAAAAATGGATTTTTTTGGATATAAATCTTCTAAAATTATTTCTTTTATCTTCCCCTTCTTTATACCCTGTAAAAAACATTTCCAAAACATGGGATGAGTGCTGGGACCACCTTATGTATAGAGATTGTATTTATGGTCAATAGATCCCAATACTGGTCAAAATTATTGAGGATAAGAATATTGAATTCAAATATAATAAAGATTTGAAGACATTAGGTTTTCTAGAGAATTATTATGGAATCTTAGTATTTGATTACATGTTTGGGAAATTCTCCATGAAGTTCCTTGAAGTTCAAATCAGACGATCGACGCATTAATCTTATAGTTCAATAAACTTGTGTCAAATGTGACTCATTGTTTAAAAAAATAAATAAAGTTGAAGTATAATCCATCTAAAGATGACTGAAGAAGAAATTGTTTAAGGTGAAGTTGTAAGTGTGATCTGGAAATAGAAAAAAAATATGTGATTTTCATGAAGAGGAGAATAAGAGAAGGGTGTGAATTTAGTTGGTCTGAGAACACATCATTCAGACACTCATGTGCAGAAATTATGAACACCCAATTGATGTGAAAAAGAAGCATATAGAGGTGATCATGAATGAGATTGACATTCAAAATAGACATGCAAGATATTGTAGTAAAGGTGATTCCAATCACATTCTGTTGAGATTTGAATGATAGATAATGATGCAAGATTGGAATGTTATAATTATTTCCTTATTATATCTGATAATGTTTTTCTGGTCTATATTTTACAAAGATCATAATCTTTATAGGGAACTTATGATGTAGGAATTGTTAAGGAAATGGGGAGAAAGGAATCGTCAATCGGTATGGTTGGGTTAGAATTTTGAAAAGTGTATTTTCTAGATCAGTATATAAAAATATTGAAAAGTTATGACTTTAGATAATATGGGCTTCATGAAGTGTATTTCCCAAATACATGAAGAATTTTGATGGTGTTCTTTGCGATTATAATGAGCTTCCCAAATGTCAGAGGTGAATAGCTTCGTAAGTAAGATTTATGGTTAAGAGAAAGAAAGAGAATTGCAATGGGGTGAAAGAATAAATAGCATGATGGTGGCACAAAAGAAGAAAGAGCCTTATGGTGGTGCCGAGTATTTGATGGAACACTTTATGATTATGATGATCTTTGAGAATCCGAAAAATGTCAATGGTGCTTCGCGAAACAGAGTTAATTTCGGAGGAAATTTAGCAGCTTCATAATTTGATGATGACATTGCACTAAGGTAGACAATGGTTTATAGAGTCGGTGGGAGAAACCAATAAATATTATCCTACCCCCTCGAGAGTAGTAGAGATACTTCCTGAGAATTATAGATCTCTTGAATGGTGAAGAAGAATTGCGAAAATAGTTTTTCCATGAAGGCAACATGCTTCATGAAGATACGGTGTTCTTTAAAGACTCTGTGATATTTGTGAAGTTGTGAGATCTGTGAAGGAAGTTTTCATTGTAAAGGATGTGGGTTTTGAAAAGATTTTAATCTCTGTAAAGGCAGAGAGATTGGTGAAGGTGTATTATTTATGACCGTCAGAGATTTGTAAAGTAGTGAGCTTAGTGAAGTAGTGAGCTTGATGAAGCAGTGTGCTCTATGAAGGATCTTTGCGAAGGAGCATCACGAAGGATATTTGAGAAGGAGCTTTGCAAAATAGATTGGAAAATATTAGTTATGAATATCTAGTTTAGGTGAACCAGTTCTTTGGAAGACACCACTACACTATAATATATCACTATGTGTCCAAGAAGAATCAAGTGTTCCCACATAGAGACTTATTATTACCCAGGGAAGAATAGTTGTGATGATACTACGATTAGATTGAATTAATTTATCTGATAATCAAAAAAATTGTTTGGGATTATGGAAATAAAGAAGAGAAGTTGGTTTTTAAATGAAGGACCGAGTTGTAAGAAGAGTGAGTTCAAGTGCAGTAGGTTTTCCACTTGTGATGAAGTGGGATGAAGAGAAGTGTTGTTTGCCTAATTCTTTTCAAGAAACCATGTAAATTTCACTAAATAAAATCAAGAGAAGATCCTACCTTATTCAAGAAGTAGGAAGACTATCTGGTGAGGCAGTATAAAGAACCAGTAAGGTGTATTTTGTTGGACTACATCATCACCAGTTCAAGAATAAGGATTATTTCCTTTCCCCCTCCTAGTTTAAGGAGCCACACAGACTAGAGGATTGTTTTCCTAGTCGATCCAATATAACAACATATCAAATTATAGTAGATTATCCATGCACTAGTCATTCCCATACATGGAAAAGATTGATCTTCTATTATTGAGAGGTAACCCTTTTAAAAATATTGTGTCTATTTTTTTACTGATTTATATTATTGCATGCGATACGGTAAAAAGAATAATAGAATCATGATCCTAACAAGTCAAGAGATATAGGGATAGAAATTTGGAATTGGTTTCAAATGTCCCCAACACTAATTCACACCCCACTCAGTGTTAGATATATCCCAATTTGGTCTACTCAATGAGCATAAAAAATCTCAATAAGGGTAATAAAATAATGAAATAAAATATTAGTCCATAAATACATAAAAAATAATCTCTTTAAAATACATAATGAAATCATAAGATTAATGAATGACACGTAATAATCAGAAATCATGAAGGTATGTTATGCTATCCATATCAAAGTAACATTGTAGCTTTTATAGCTATATAGGGAGTTACATTTTGAATACCCATCATAGTATATTCCCTAAATCTCATTGGATGAATATTATAGTTTACCTCTGTCACATTACATAATGCATTGATGAGATATCTTGGGATCACACTCCCAAGATTTATCAGAGAACCATCCGTATGCATAAATAATTCCCACGAACAATAGCATATTCATAACAGATGAACAAGTAGAAAAGAAAGATAACATTTCCTTATTGTAACCACAATATAAAATTTCAATACATTGACATAATCTATCCATTCACAAAACCATTTTCAATACCTAAATATGTAAAAAGTGTGTGTGGTATATATTTTCTATTTAAAAATTTAATGACTTGTTATGGAAGCCAAATATAAAATAATGCACGATGTGGCGAAAAGGTCGTTGTCGTCGTGTACAATTAATTGAAATAGTCTTTTAGTCATTCAATTAAAATATTTGTCACAAATATATTTCTTTTGAATAAAAGTAAATTTAAATTGGGGTTATTATTCATAGTATAAATTAAAATCATGTGCAAATCTATGTATGCCTCAATGATTGGAGATTGAGATGAAGTCCTTTACGAAAATTCGACTGCCTAACAGCATCACTTAAAAATTCAGAAAATGAGTTGATGAGATATAAAAGGGTCTCTAATAAAATGGACATAAAATGAACTGAAATAAGGTTATAAATGAACATATTCCATCATAATAAAATTATAATTTAAAATAAATAACATAAAATTAGTCTTTGACTAAAAGAGGATGGTGAAAAGTTCCCTTACCTTGAGCTCGACTCGTCGTGCAAGTTACAATTTATTCCTGAATCATAATATAAAGTGAATTTATACTTTTATGAGAAATTTTTTTATTTTTATTATTCTTTTTATATCACTTATTACATTTCTATAACAATAAAATAATTATTCATATTCATATCGGTCATTTTGTCGATGTTCGACAATTGAGTCAAAAATGAACTTGTTAGAATTACAAATTATCAATGTGGTCAAAAGTCCATTATATCAAGAATTGAATTCATTATTTAAATATAATATATATGTATCCAGATGAAGTATAATGGTATTTATAATATTCCATAACATTTGGATATAATAAAATGAAATGCACCGTTCATGGAGACATTAAGTCGTATCTATGAATGATTGCTACTTTCATTTCTTTTTCATATTTAACGTAATGAAAAGTAAATTATACATAGGTATATTATAAATATATTATAATATATATGTCATATATGTTACATAATTTCATTAATTCCATCATTTTTACGTTTTATGTATATCTTGGATGAGTGATATCACTTTGAGGGGGCAGTAGTCTGCACTTCCTCAAATTAAATTATCACATATATAAAACATGAAAAGCATAAAGGAATGTTCAAAATGATAATTACATAAGAATATAAGAAAAAATAAATATAATAAATATCCAATATTATTATAAAACCATCATAATGGGTACCATTAAGGGTTTTAGGAGAATATTGATCAATCATAACTTCATGAGGCAGTAGTTCAACGTCCACAGAAACAGTATGTTCTATACCCATTATATAGTTATGTCGGTAAGTGTTATTCTAATAAATCTCATATAATAGGACTATTATATTTGGGATAATTTTTTTGTTATGTAATCAAAAAATAATAAGAGCATAGGGAGTGGATAAGGAAAATAATGGAAATGAATTTTTGAGAAAACCCTACAACATAAAATGCATAACTCTCGAGGATTTGAGCCAAAAGGTTTTCTTGAATTGCCTTATGCCTAAGAGAAGGATTATACATGGAATATGTGATTTATGGGAGATTATTTAGGCATTTTATGGATGATCCAATGAGGATTGAAAGCTGTGCGTAAGGGTTAGGTGTGGTGGCCTTTTATTTGAGGGTGGAGGGGCTATTTATGAATGTTTGAATGTATTATTTTATTTTAAAATAATGTTATGTTTCTAAAAGTCAAAAACTAATTAAATTAGATTATATGATGAATATAAATCTAAATAAAATTATCCAACAAAAATTTGACTGGTTTTGGATATTTTTTCATTCTTACCATTATTATTGAACCCTTTTTTATTCTTACCGTTTTATCAAGAATTTTACACATTGAGAATCAAAATAGTTACCAAAGCATGAAAAATAAATAAATAAAGGGAAATTAGTAAAATTTGAGAAATATTATAACTATTTGGATAAATCTTATATATTTTTTAAATTTTATAATATTTATTAAAATATTTTATATTTTAAAATATGAATTATGTCAATTTTGAAAGTATTCATGTCATGGCATTTTAAAAAATAAAAAACAACTTTATTGATTCAAAAATAACCTTAATACAAATAAAACATGTAACTATCATCTTGAAAAATTTTGGATGATATTAAAATTACAAAAGTACATTTATTTTATCATTTATAATATCATTTGTTGAATCCTTAATTAATGAACCAATCACTACATCACCATTGGGTCATAATTAAATTTATTCAATTAATTTCAAAAAATTATAAATACAATTACTTGATGATGAAACTCTACTTATATTTAGAAATAGAATTTATATCTGAATATATCACTTCTATAACCCCATATAAAAATTTTTATACTAAAACATATATGTTTAGGTTCTATATTTCATAATTTTAAATTAAAAGTAATTTAACGTAATTTTCACACAAAAAATGGATACATGGGGTCCTGAAATCCACCTAATGAGTACCATGTTCGAACATGTGTCATACAATATGGTTAATACATGTCATAAGGTAATTTAATATAATTATAATAATATTTTATTTCCATTATTTACTGTATTTACCCTTCAACCATGGTAAATAAAATATTTAATATTGTTAATATTCATAAGTTCTAAAAAACACAGGTTACCAATTTAATAAATATGGTCCTCCTAATTCATAATATGATATCCATTTTTCCAATTCAATACAAATAATTTTCAGAAATTAATTTAAAATTAATTCTTGTTGTAAAAACCATAAAGGGTGTTTTTTTGAAGTAAAAACAACCAAAACATTGACAAGAATTTATGAATAATTTCAATGTTAAATTACATCCAATGACCAAAATTGGATAAATGATAGAAATATAATACATTTACACTTAAAAGACAAATAAAATTGCAATCTAAATATATAATTAAATTAGATTAAAAGACAGTTTTGAATTAAAATTCAGTATTTTCCACTATTCATTAAAATTGAACTTTATTTGAAAAATACTAAAATTTCATCCAATGTAAATTTTTATGTCCTATTTAGAAATAATATTATTATTTTGTCAAATATAAGATATAAAAGTGAAAAAAATATATTTAAGAAGGGTTTAACATCAAAAGGTGGTAAATCAACCATTTATAGAATATTGGATTATTTCATTCTTAAAATCGGATTCAAACTTATTTTAAGCCTCAAAAATTTGTTGGATAAAATTAAAAACAATTAACAAAAATGTTTAGTCAAATTTTTGTCAATTATATTCATTCCCTCGTAATATGGATAGGTGTTTACTATCATTTAAATTAATAATACTTTAATAATATAATTTTTTTTATAACTCAATTTTGTGTTCAACGTGATATTTCAATGAAACCTGTTGTTGGGTGTTGAGTATGCTATCGAACAATGCTTCCTTATTAAAATAAAATTTATATCTTATTCATAAATATTAGTAGATATGAAAATTTATAATTCTATAAATAGCAAGGTCGTTACATCCTTCCCCCTTTTGGAATTAGTGTCCTCGAAATTTTAAAATTGTGCTTGGAAACTTCATTGAAAGTCTCATTTCAGAAGAAGATTCAATAAAACTATTACTGTAAACACAATAAATAAATGTACAAATGTCACCCTAGATAAAACATACCATGATTTCATGAAATCGTGGATATGGAGGAGAAAATAAACCATCAAATTCTAATGGAGAATGATAGAAAACTTGATAAGGATAAAGTTTACCCCTAGAAAACCACAAACTATAGATTGATTTAATGGTCTTTGATTACACAGTGGGAAAGTAAATGAAATAAGTGTTATTTAGGTTCCCGTTCAAAAATATAGAGAATTTATTTATGTGATTAGCTAAGAACATAAGGAAATAGACTTACTTTTCAAGTAGCGTTTCATCCATTAATATGTTTTTACAAGAAAATCATATTTTCTATAAATGATGAGTATTCAAGATGACTTGGCCACACCTGAAGTGCTAGAATGAAATCCTAGAGAATAACGTTATCCAAAAATGATTAACCATATATTTCCAATGTCTTTAAACCTTAACCAAAACCAAAAATGTTAGTACAACATCATATAATCCCAAAAAATTATAAACCTTTTTAAAAAGAAATACTATTATTAATCTAAAAAATTCAACAAAAAAACCCAAAGACAAAAAATACCATTCCATACACAGTTATCCTTACAATTATTCAAAATAGTCCAAAATAAATTTAAAACTCATAATTCATAAGGATTTGATCACATAGTCTTCCACAGAAACCAAAATATTTATCTCTGAATAACTTCAGCTACTCTTAATGTCTCATACAAAAATGTAATTACCCTAATTACATATTCTCCCTGATAGGTTGATCATTTATATTAATAACATGAATCGATATATGTCTTCAATAAAAATAGTTATTCTTCGAAAATATATTCCACCATTACTCCAAAATTGAAATCCAAAAGTATTCTATTTTCCATAGGAATATAGTGTTCCCAAAAGAGAAAACATATTTAAAAATAACCTTTATCACATAATAAAAAAATCCTTTTCTTATAATAATTATATACATTTGATAAATAATACCATCCCAAACCATCTTATTATTGATCAATTAAATTATTTAACTGCAAATAATAAGTCATACTAACCGGGGAATTCATGTACACAAGGGGAAGGTGATGCACCCTAGTCGATCATCGGTTAGGGGTTCAATTCCCATGGCCTAGTTGGCCGTGACAAATTTTCACCCATATTTTGTGTTTTCTTTATTTATAAAACTCAAAAAATTACCCTATCCTGATTTAACATCAATGGTTGTCTTATAATGATCATTTTCATCCCAACTCATAATGACCTCAGTATCTTAATTCCTGAATTCTCATATATATTGACATTTTTTACCTCCATAAAATAACACTATTCATAAATAAAAAACATCTTAATGGTTTCAACTTTGTTTCATCGTCATATATTACATTTATATAGATTGTCCATGCATTGAAAAAATTATTTAAATATCCTTCAAAATCATTTTCTTCCATTATCCAAGTACACCTTGTGTAACTTGGGTCATATGGGTGTTCATAGAAAAATAGTTTTGGAAACTAATTACATAGGACATATAATTTCAAAATATTAAATACAAATTTATTTTTATAAAACAGTCAGATTGATTTTGAGTTGAAAATTTAAATCAATGGTAGTTTTTTAAATACAAAAAATTTGTACTGAAAGACTATAATTTAAATGAATATATAAATAGGTTGTGTAAGGGTCACCTTTTTTAATACCATTTTCAAAATCATAATATGCTTAAAAATCATGTTATATGGTAAAATATTAGAGAATGACTTGATAATATTTACCTTTCTTGAAAATATGAGAATATTGAGAAAAATAGATTTGATTAAATACAACCCATGATCCATGATGGTATAGAGGTATACTAGAGGTGCTTGAAATCTCAAAAAATTGATTTTATGTTATTAGTGTTTTATGAAAATTTTCAATATCGTTTGGAATTGACTTTTACAAAACTATTACAAGAATGTCATCAGGAAGAGATAGGAATGTCATCTGAGATCCTCCTCCTTTATTTTGTAGTAGACGTTCCTAGATCTGAAAAAATTAATAAATAATGATTTTTTCTTAAATAGTAGACATAGAGACAAACTATTTTTCTAGAAAAACATCTTAATCCCAAAAGTATTCTAAACTGGCCCTTGATACCAACTATAAGGCCTCGTCCTGAATACATTAAATCATCTTGATTTAAGATAATAATTAACATTGATGATATTTTCAGGTTTAGTGTTTTAAAGAATTATTCCATAATTATTACATTAAAACTCAAATATTATTTAGTATACACTTATACTCGGTATCCATTTTTCTAAAAAATAAAAACTCATAAAAGAAAACAAGATTTATTTTTTGGATATTAATCTTATTGAATTCTACATTTCTCCTACCCTTATTCACACACTGTGAAAAACATTTCAAAAACATGTGATGATCATAAAAAGCTAAGTAAGGGTTATAAAATAACAGAATAAAATGTTAGTCCATAAGTACATACAGAACATAAGATTTTAAAAAAAACTATTGCAATCATATTATTTATGAATAACACATACTAATCAAAAATCATAAAGGTAACTTGTTGAATCGATATCGAACAGACATTGTAGCTTTCCTAGCTACATAGGTAGTTACATTTTAAATACCCATCATAGTAAATTTTTTAAATCTTTTAGGAGAAACATTAGATTTTACCTCTTTCACATTATCCAATGCTTTGGGGAGATATCTTGGCCTCACCCACCATAGGTTTATACCGGAACCATCTGTGTGCATAAACAATGCCCATGAACTGTAACAAAATCATTACACTTGAACAATAATAAAAGAATGATAACATTCCCACATTGCAATCACTATATAAGACATGAAAGTATGAAAATAATCAATCCATTTTCAATACCATTTTCAATACCTAAATATATAAAAATACTATATGCTTTTTATTTTCCTTTAAAAACATTACGACTTGTTAAGGGATCCAAATATCAAATAATCCTCATGGTGGTGAAAAGGTCATTATCGTCGTATATGTTTAAAAGAAACATTATTTTTGTCATTTAGTAAAATGATTCATAAAAAATATTTCTTTTTTAAAAAAGTACAATTAAAAGGGGTTTATTATTCAGTGTATAAAATAATTTCATGTATAAATAGATGTATGACTCAATGAAAGGAGAGTGAGAAGAAGTCACTTACGAAAATTCGACAGCTTAACGATATCACTTAAAAATTAAAAAATTGATTTGATGAGAGATAAAAAGGTCTCGCATTAGTTGGACATAAAATGTACAGAAATAAGGATATATTAGAACATATCTCATCCTAATAAAATATAAATTTGAAATACATAACAAAGAAGATATATTTGACTAAATGTAGAGGGTGAAAGGTTCCCTTACCTTAGATCTAACTCGTCATGTGTTCTCCTCGTTCTTCATGAATAATAAAATTATGTTAATTTATAATTGAGTAAGAACATTTTTAAAGTTAATTATTACATTTCTATAAATTATAAACTTGATATAACAATCTTATAATTATTCATGTTCATATCAGCTATTTTGTCAATGTTCAGTAATTGACTCAAAAATAAACTTATTACAATAACAAATTGGCCATGTGGTCAAAAGTCCATTATATCTTTAATTTTATTCATGATTTAAATATCAAATATATCCAGTATATATGTATTTATATCCACTATATCTGTATTTCTAATATTCCATAACATTTGGATATATAAAAAAGAAATTAACTATTCATGGAGACGGTAAGTCATACGAACGCATGAACACTACTTTCATTTCTTTTTCATATTTAAAAGAATGAAATATTTATGAAACATATATATATTATAAAATTAGTATAATATATACATTATATATTATATATAATATCATTAATTCTATCCTTTATGTGTTCCATGTATAGCATGAACGAGTCATATTCCATTGTGGGGAAGGTAGTCTGCTATTTCGCAAATAAAAATCTTGTATTTATAAAAAGATAAAAAGAATAATAGTATGTTTTAAATGATAATTAAAGATTAATAGAGGTAAAATAAATAATATAAATATCATATATAATTTTAGTTTCATCATAATAAAGACCATGAGATGTGGTATGAGAATATTTAACAATCGTTATTTCGTGAGGCTATAGTTCGTCATCCACAGAAATAGTATGTTCTATACCCATTAAATGGAGGTGTGTGTATGTGTAGTTTGAATATCCTATCATAACAATATTCTAGTAAATTGGGTGTACTTTTATTATTATTTAATAAATGAACAAATATATATTTTGTTGTATAGAAGGAAAATAATGGAAATGAATTTTAAAGAAGACGTTACTTCTTAAACCATGTAACTCTCATTAATTTGATCCAAAAGGATTTAGTGAATTTCATTCTGCAAAGGTGACAATTTATAGGAGGAATATAGTGATTTTGGGAGATTATTTGGGCATGAGATGGATGATCCCAGGGAGATTTAGATGTGTGAGTGAGGATAAGAGGTGGTTGCCTTTTCTAAGAGGGAGGAGGGGCTCTTTAACAATGTTGAATGTATAATTTTATTGTAAAATGAATTATAATTTCAAAAGCTATGAAACTCATTAACGTCAAAGATAAGATTAATATAATTAGAAATAAAATAATCCAATTTGAGTTGGACAGGTTTCAGATATTTCTTAATCCTTTTCGGTCTTATTTAACCATTTTTTATTCTTACTATTTTATCACACATTTAACACTTTGATAATCAAAATAGTTATCAAAACATGACAAATATACAAATAATGAGTCACAAATAAAATTTAAGGCTTATGATAAATATTTGGCTAAATATTACTTTTTATTGTAATTTTATCATATTTAATAGAATATTGTATATTTTAAAATATGAATTATTTCAATTTTGACACTATTCATATCATGACTTTTTTAAAAATAAAAAAAACATGATTGATTCAAAAAAAATCATCAATAAAAATATAAAATGTAACAATCAACCATTAAATTTGTTGATGATATCAAAATAACCAAATTACATTTATTTTAACACATATAATATCATTTATTTAAATCCTTTATTGATGAAGCATTCACTGCATCACCATTGTGTCATAATAAAATTTATTTATTTAATGTGTATAAATTTTAAATAATATTCCATGATGTAGGAAATTATTTTATATTTTAAATTAATATTTACTTTCAAATAGATAACTCATATAACTAGATATAATATTTTTACTAAATGATATTTGTTTAGGTTATATTTTACATAACATTAAATTAAAAGTAATTATATGTCATTTTCACACACAAGTGGCTTCATGGGTTCCTAAAATAAATCCAAGGATTCACTTGGAAGGAAATGTATCATAAAAAAGGGTTACAACATGCGTTAGGGTAATTTAATATTATTATAATATTATTTTTTACCCTTATTTACTTGAATTACCCTTTAACCATGGAAAATAAAATATTTACTGAAGTTACTATTCAAAATGTCTAATAATAAAAGTTTCTTATTTATGAAAATTAGAGTTCCTGATTCGAAATATTTAATCCATTTTTTACAAATTCTAAACACATATGATGCAGAAATTAATTTAAAATAAATTCCCAATTTGAAAACCAAAAACCTTTTTTTTAAATAAAAACTACCAAAATATTGGCATGCGTTTATTTCAAATTTCAAAATGAAATTACTTCCAATGAGAAACATTAGATTAAGTGATAAAAATATAATCCAATTACAATTTTAATCTAAATTAATGAAAAATCTAAATATATAAATAAATTATACTAAAAGTCATTTATAAATTAAAATTCAGTTTTTTCACTATTAATTAAAAAATGAACATTTTAAGAAAAATAAAAAAAATTCATCCAATTATAATTTTGATGTCCCAATTATAAACAAGATTATTATTTTTCTAAATATAATATATAATAGTGAAAGATTTATATTTAAATAGGGTGCAACATCAAAAGGTTGTAAATCGATCTTTTAAATAATTTTAGAGTATTTAATGCATAAAATCAGATCCACTGTTTTTTAAGCCTTAAAATTTTTTTGGATTAAAGTATAATAAAATTAAAAAACATGTTTAATCATATTTTAGTTAGTTATGTACATTCCCACGAATAAAATGGTTATGCGTTAACTATTATTTAAAATAATAAAATTATTATATTTTTTATTTTGTATAACTCAATGTTGTGTGCAACGTAAAATTCAAATGAAATATGTTTTTCTGTGTTTAGTACGCTATCAGAAAAAGTGTCATATTAAAAATAAATTTAATATATTATTAATAAATATAAATAGATATGAAAAATTTGTTATTCTATAAATACATGTGTCGTTACATCCTTCCCCCTTGTAGAAATTGTGTCCTCACAATTTTAAAATTAGGATTGGAAACATCATGGAAAGTCCCACATCGGAAAATGAGTCAATAAAACTATCACTTTAAAAGAATTAAAGAGAAATAGAAAGGTCGCCAGAGATAACACATAAAAGGATTCCATGAACTCTTGGATATGGAGGAGAAAAAAACAATCATGTTTTGATTGAGGGTGACAGAAAGCATGATCAAGAGAATGTTTACCACCAGAAAACCACAAACATGTGATAGGTTAAATAGACTCTGATTACCCAGAAAGAAAATTAAATGGAAAATGTTTTTTTGTTTCAGGATCTCTTTCATAAATTTGGAGAAATTAATAATGTGATTTACTAATAACCTAAGGAAATAAACATAATATTAAAGTAGAGTTTCATCCATTAAAAGTATTTACCAAAACTCCTCTATTATCCAAACGATGAGTATTCAAGATTACTTGGTCACACATAATGCACTATAGTTAGATTATATGGAATAACATGATCCAAAAAAGATGAACCATATATTTCCCATGACTTTAGTCATTAAAAAAACCAGAAAGGTCAGTACAATATTAGAAAATCCCAAAAAGGATAATCCCTTATGTAAATAAATACTACTCTTAATTCCCAAAATTTATCAAAAAATACCCAAAGCTCAGGAAACACCATTAAATACAAAATTGACCGTAAAATTAATCAAAATAATACAAAAAGAGTATGAAATTATAAATTTAGAAGGATTTGATCACATTTTCTACTATAAAAATCTTAACATTTATCTCCAAATAACTTTGGATACTCTTATAGTCTCATGCTGAAATTTAATTAACCTTACTACATATTCTCCAAGACAAGTTGATTATTTCCCTTAATATCCTGAATTTATATATATCTACAATAAAAACATAAATACTTCCAAAATAAAATTCCACCATTACTCATAAATTGAAATCCCAATGAATTATATTTTCCTTAGGCATATAGTGTTCCCAAAAGATAGAATTTCTTCCTAAAGAACCTTTATCACTTAATCACCAAATCATTTCCTTATACTAACGATATTCATTTAATAAAACATAATATCCCAAATCAACTTATTCTTGATCAATTAAATCATTTTACTAAAAATAATAAGTCATAATATATAGGTACTTCTTGTATGCCAGTGGTAGGTAATGCAACCTTTTCTCCCTTCAGTTGTGTGATTGATTCCCATGGATTTAACAGATGTGATGGGTTTTCACCCATATTGTGTGTTTTATCTTTTTATAAAACGAAAAAATATCAGTAAAATGATTTAACTACTATGGTTTTCTAATACCTCTCATTTTTACCCCAACTCATAATAAGCTCAGTATCAGGATTCATGAAGTCTTATATATTTTGAAATTTTTTACCTCCATAAAACAAAAATATTCCCAAAAAAAGAACATTGTTCCTTGTTTATGGTGTCCACATGGTTTCATCGCCAAATTTTTCACGTTGATAGATGGTACGTGCAATGAAAAAATTATTTAGAGAACCTTTTAAATCATACGCTTCCATTATCCAAATAAACCTCGTACAACTTGCGTTATATGGGTGTTTAGAAAAAAATAGTTACAGATTATAATTATGTATGACATCTAATCTCCAAACATTTGATAAAACTTTCTTTTTATAAAATAGTCAGTCCGCGTTTTAGTTGAAACATTAAATCAATGTTCCTTTTGAAATAAAATATGTATGTCCTAACAAAACTATAATTTAAAAGAAAATATTAATAGATTGTGAAATTGTCTCTTTCTTCTACACCTTTTTCAAAATCATAATATGCTTCAAAATCTTGTGATAAGGCAAAATATTTTAAAATTCCTTGATAATATTTACATTTCATGAATATTATAATATTTAGGTAATAGTATTTGATTAAATATAACACATGATCCATTACGGTAACAAGGTATAGCGGAGGTGTTTGATATCTCAAACAATTTCTTTCAAGTGATTTCAATGTTAGAAAATATTAAAGATTCATGTGGACATGACTTTGGAATAATTATAGAAACCATGTAATCAGGAAGAGATCATAATGTCATTTCAGATCCTCCCCATACAATTTTTAAGAGACATTCCTTGATCTGAAAAAGATAAGAGATAAAGAGTTAACCTAAAGAGTACACATAGATACTAACCATGGGTCTAAAAAACACAAAATCCATAATGTTCATTAAACTGTCATCTGATATCTACTATAAGGCCCTAACATGACAACATTACATAATAATTATTTTAATTACAAATTAACATTGAGGATCTTTTCAGGTTTAATGTTTTAGAGAATTATTCAATAACTATTACATTATATCTCAAAATTAAAAATTAGACACTTATACTCAGTATATAATTTATAATATAACAAAAAATCTTATAAGAAAACAAGATTTCATTTCATGATATAAATATTTTTTAATTATTCAATTATCTTACACTTCCGTTTACCCTGTGAAAAAACATTTCATAATCATGGGTTGGGCTTAAAAATATCAGTAAGGGTAATAAAATAATGAATGAAAACAATAGTCAATAAATACATACAACCAAAAATTATCTTTAACAAACCTCAATAAATCACAATATATATGAATAACACATTGTTATCAAAATTCACAAAGGTATTGTGGAATCCATTTCATAATTACATTATAGCTTTCACAGCTACATAGGGAGTTGCGTTTGGAATACTCATCACAGTATATTCCCTAAATCTCTTAGGAGAAACATTTAATTTCACCTCAGTCACATTACCTAATGCATTGGATAGTTATCTCAAGATCAACCACCATAGGATTACCAGGAAACCACCTGTATGCGTAATCAATGCCCAAGATCCATAAAATAATAATAACAGTTGAACAAAAATAAAGGAAAGACAACATTTCCACATTTCAATCACAAAATATTATTTCAATATATTGACATAATTAATCCATTATCAAAACCATTTTAAATAAAAATATACATTATAAGATAATATGGTATTTATTTTTGTTTTAGAAATATTTTGGCCTGTTAAAGAAGTGATATATCAAATAATACTCACAGCGGCGGAAAAGTTGTTGTCATCTCGTACGGCTAAAAGAAACATTCTTTTGGTCGTATAGTAAAAAGATTTTTAAAAAAATATTCTTGTAGAATAAAAGTTAAAGTCAAGGGGGTTTAATGTAAGACATATAAAATAATTACTTTTATAAATTGATGTGTGCCCTGATGTAGGGACATTGAGACGATGTCCCTTACAGACATTCGGCAACCTAACTATATCACCTAATTTTTTTAAAAATTAGTAGATGAGGGAAAAAAGGGATATTTGATAACATGGTCATATAATTTAAATAATAAGGATATATAAGGACATATATCATTATAATAAAATAAAAAAATAAAATAAATAACACGAAAAAAGTTTTGACTAAAAGATTTGGGTGAAAGTTCTCATACCTTGAGTTTGTTTCATGATGTATGTTCTTCGTGATTATTGAATAATAAACTTATGTTAACATAAAATTGCCTCAGAACCTTTTTCATGTTTATTATTTAGTTTATATCACTTACTACCATTCTATAACAATCAAAAATGTTTCTATTTTCATATAGGTTGTTTTGTCAATGTTTGGTAGTTAGTCAAAAATGAACTTATTATAATGACCAATTGTACATGTGATCAAAAGTACATTATATCCATAAGTGTATTTATGATTTAGATATCATATATATCTAATATATATTTATGTATATCTAGTATATAAGTATATATAATAGTCCATAACATTGGAATATAAGAAAATGAAATGCACCATTCTTATAGATGGTATGTCGTACGAACTCATGAACACTTCTTTCTTTTGTTTTTCATATTTAAAGGAATGAAAACTAAATTATACATCAGTATATAAAAACTCAATTATATTATATATGTTACATATGAAACATAAATTCATTATTTCCCTATTTTATGTGTTCCTTGTATAACCTGAACAAGTCATATCACTTTGAGGGGGTGGTAGTCCACGCTTCCTCAAATGAAATTATCGTATTTATAAAAGATGAAAAGCATAAACTTTTGTTAAAAATGATAATTATGTAAACATATATGTAAATTAAATATCATAAATATCATATATAATTATATTTCCATCATAATGGCTTCCATGATTTGTGGTAGGAGAATATTGAACAATCATCTTTTCGTGAGGTAGAAGTTGGTCATCCAAAGAAACAGTATGTTCATACACATTAGATCGAGTTGTGAGTCTGTGTAGTTAAAATAATTCTAATTATAAATCATATTATATTTGGGATACTATTTTTATTATGTAAAAAATTAATTATAATATCATAGGGAGTGTAGATGGAAAATAATGGAAAGGAATTTTTGAGAAGATGATATCTCTTCAAACGTGTAACTCTCTTTGATTTGAGCCAAAAGGATTTCTTGAATTAACTTATTCCTATGGGAAAGATTCTAATATTAAGAGGGGAATGTTGGGAGATTATTTAGGTACATTGTGGATAATATAATGGGGATTTGTATGTATGATTAAGGGTTAAAGGTGGTGGCCTTTTATAAGAGGGAGGATGGTCTCTTTAGGAATGTTGGAATGTATTATTTTATAATAAAATTATTCTCATTTTCAAAAGGTACACCACCCATTAAATACTAATATTTGATAAATATATGTTGAAATAAAATCATCCAATAATAAATGGACAGGTTTTTGATAATATTTAATTATTATCTTTTTTATTTAATCCTTATTTATTGTTAGTGTTTTATCATGAATTAAACAATTTGAGAATCAAAATAGTTATCAAACCAAGAAAAATTTTGAAAAAAGATTCATTAATAAAATATCAGACATATCATAACTATTTGGAGGAATCTTATATATTTTTTTAATTTTATAATATTTAATAAAATATTGTATTTTTTAAATTATGAATTCTGTCAATTTTGACACAATTCATATCATGACTATTTTAAAAATCATTGAAAAAATGATGATTCAGAAAACATGATTAATACAAATATAACATGTAAATATAATTTAGAAAATTATAGTATGATATCAAAATAACCAAATTACATTTTTTAATATTTATAATATCATTTAGTAGAATCATTTATAAATGAAGCAATTATTGTATCACCATTGTCTAATAATAAAATTTATTCAATTGTGGAAAAAATCTTATGAATAAAATACCATGATGTAGAAATCATTTTAGATTTTAAATAAATATTTATATTCAAATATATCACTTATAAAACCTCATATAAATTTTTTTAACTAAAATATTCATATTTAGGCAATATTTTTCATAACTTTAAATTAAATTTAATTGAATGTCGTTTTCCCTTAGAAGTGGCACCATTGGGACCTAAAATCGACCCAAGGATACCCATGGTCAAGATTCTATCATAAAATAGGGTTAGTACACATTTTATTGTAATTTAATTTTATTATAATATTATTTTCTTCCAGTATTTACTGGATTTACCCATCAACAATTGTAAATAAAATATTTACTTAAATTATTATTTATAATGTCTAAAAATTTATGTTTACTATTTATGAAATTTCGACCTTTTGATTCGAAATTTAAAATCCATTTTTTGAAATTCAAAACATAGAATTTTAAAAAATTAAATTAACATTAATTCCCATTGTGAAAACTAAAATGCATGCTTTTATAAAGTCAAAACTACCAAAAGATTGACATGAGTTTATAACCAATTTAAAAGGGAAATTACTTCCAATTACCAGAATTGGGTTAAATAATAAAAATAAAATCTAATTATTCTTAAAAAAAAATTAAATTTACAATCTATCTTTATAAATATATTATATTAAAATGTATTTTTGAATTATAATTCAGTATTTTTCAGTATTTATTAAAAAATAAACATTAACAGAAAAATACCAAAATTTCAACCAATGTAAATTTTGATTTCACACTTCTAAAGAGGAATATTATTTTTCCAAATAGAACATATTAAAGTGAGAAAAATATACATAAAAAGGGTTCCCAATCAAAATGTTATAAATTGACCCTTTAAAGAATATTAGAGTATTTCACACTTAAAATCGGATTCACTATTATTTTAAGCCACTACAATTTATTGTATATATGTAAAACAAATTAACAAACATGTGTAATCATGTTGTAGTTAGTTCTATTCATTCTCACCAATATAATGTATAGGCATTAAATATCATTTAAAATATGAATAGTATTATATTATTTTTTGGTATAACTAAATTTTAGGTGCAACATATGATTTCAAAGAAACCTATTGTTGCATGTTGATTACAATATCATTCAAATATTTCCATTTAAAATAAAATTTATATCATATTCCAAAATATTAATAGATGTGAAAATTTATTATTCTATAAATACCTCAGTTATTACATCCTTCCCCTCAATTGGAAATTTGGTCCTTGCAATTTTACAATTTGGCTTAGAAATATCATTAAATGTCCTAATTAGAAAAAGAGTTAACAAAACTATGACTTTAAAAGAATGAAATATAAGTACAAAGGTCACCTCAGACAACACATACAAGGATTCCATTAAAACATGGAAATGTAGGGGGAAAACAATCATTTTTGAGGGATAGTGATAGAAATGATGATCATGGGAAAGTTAACCTCCAGAAATCTCCAAATAGGTTTTAGGTTAAAAAATCATTGATTCCATAATAGGAAACGTAAATGGACAATGGTTTCATTATGACCCCATTCACAAATATGGACAATTTATGTATGATATTGACTACAAGAATAAAGAAATATTTTTAATTTTCAGGTAGAGTTTAATCCTTTAATAAGTTTTACAAATAAAATCATTTCTCCAAATGATGAGTATTCAAGATGAATTGGTCACAATGGAAACACAAGAATTAACTTCTAGAGTATAACATAATCCAAAAAACATTAACCATATATTTCCCATGTATTTATACATTACCATAAACCAAAATGGTAAGTACAAGATCTGATAATCCCTAAAAATTATAATCCATTATAAAATGTAATATTACTCTTAATATGCAAAACTGAAAAAAATACCCAAAATAATATTGAAACCCTAAATTCATAAGGATTTTATCACATAGTCTTCCATAAAAATCATAACATTTATCTCCAAACAACATTGGCTACTCATAAATTCTCAAACTAAAAATTGTTTAACCAAGTGACATATTCTCCAAGATATGTTAATCATTTCCGTTAATAACCAAAATCATTATATGCCCACAATAAAAACATAGATTCTTCAAAAATAAAATTATACCATTACACATCAATTGAAATCAAAAAGTATTCTATTTTCCTTAGGCATATAGTGTTTCCTAAAGAGAAAACATCTTCCAAAATAAACATTATCCCATAATAACTAAATAATTTTCTTGTACTTTGAATATTAATTTGACAAAACATTAGATCATAAATCCACATATTCCTGGTCAATTAAGTCTTTTAACAAAAAATAATTAGTCTTACCAACCAAGGACTTAATGTAGGACAGTTGTAGGTTATGATCCCTCATCACCATTTGGTTGTGGGTATGATTCCCATTGTCATGATGGGTGGGATGGGTTGTCACCCATTTGCGTGTTGTCCCTTTTTATAAAACTCAAAAAATAACCCTAACATGAATAACATAAATGGTTGTATAATACCTCTCATTTCCCTCCCAAATCATAATGACATCAATATTGTAATTCATGAAGTCTTATATATATTAAAAAAAATTCACAACTATGAAATAATATTATCCCCAAGAAAGAACATTGTACTATGATCATGGTATCCACCTGGTTTCATCGTCAACTTGTTCACATATATAGATGGTCCACGAAATGAAACAATGATTTAGAGATCCTTCAAAATCATCTTTTTACTTTATCCAAATACTCCTTGTACAACATGTGTCATATGGGTGTTTAAAGAAAAATAGATTTAGAAAATATTTATGTATGACATATAATTTCAAAACATCTGATAAAAATTTCTTTTTATAAAACAGTCTGAAAAGTTACAGTTGAAAAAATTAATCAATAGTCCTTTTAAAATACCATAAGTATGTGCTCAAAAACAATAATTTATAATAAAATATAAATAGGTTGGGAAAGGGTCTCCTTCATCAACACCTTTTTCCAAATTATAATTTTCTCCAAAATCATTTGATAAGGTAAAATATTTGAAAATTCCTTGATAATATTTACCTTTTTGAAAATAGATTAATATTGAGAAAATATGATTTGATTAAATAAAATCCATGTTAAATGATGGTATCGTGGTATAATAGAGGTTTTTAGTATCTAAAAAAAATTTGATGTGAGTTGTATGTTAGAATATGTTTCAGAATCGTCTAGACATGACTTTAAATAATTATTACAAGAAAGTCATCAGTATGAGAAAATAATGTAATTTGAGATCCTCCTCTGTAAATTTTTAATGGACATTAATTGAACTAAAAAAAGTCAAAAAAAAGGATTTATCTTAAACAGTGAACATGGAGACTAACCATGTGTCTAAAAAAACCATAATCACTAATGTTTAATAAACTGAACTATGATACCAACTATAAGGCCCCATCCTTAATACATTACTTAATCATGAATTAAGATAATAATTCACATTGAATATCATTTCAGGTTAATATTTTTAAATAATTTTGCCATAATAGTAACATTATATCTCAAATACTACAAAGTATACACTTCTAGTTAGTATCCATTTTTTCGTAAAATAAAAACTCTTAAAAGAAAACAAGAATTATTTTCCTGATATAAATCATCATTAATTATTAATTTCTCTTAAAAATCCTTATACACTATGAAAAACATTTCAAAAACATGCGTTCAGTATAAAATGCTCAGTATGGTTTATAAAATGTAGAAAGAAGCCATTATTCTATAAATACATACAAAACATAATATCTTTAAAATACCTCATGAAATCATATGATTTATGAATAAATAAAAGTAATACAAAATCATAATGGTAACTTGTGGAATCCATATCATACTTACAAAAAATGAAAAAAGGCTATTGATAGGGTTCAAAACCATGGCAATAGGCCCCAAAACCATGGTCATAGGCTACGACCACGGTTTTGGCCATCTGTGGTTGTGATCACTGTGGCTATAGGTCCCGGCCTATTGAATAGTTTTTAATCATGGAAATATCCCTCAAAACTGGAAACCATGGTAATTTACATATAGTCATGGTGTAAACCGTGACTATTTCCTCAGGAAACCATGGAAATATCCTAAATCAAAAATGCCACCAGTGGGTTTCAATTTCTTCGCCTCCACTTTGCAAACCAACGCACTTACCACTACAACACATTTCAATTTGGGTATATATATATATTATGATATATATATTAATAAAATACATGGGAATATCATCAAAACCATTGCATTAAGGCTTCCCTCTATGATTTTGGAAGGATTTGTTTTCCCCCAGAAACTCGAGAACCCTATAGACATTTTTTTGGAGAACTGTGGTTATAGGGCTTCGAAACAATTGGCCTACATCAACGGTTTTTTAAACCGTTTCCATAGAACAGAAAACTGTGGAAATAGACATGTGTAAAGACCCGTAAAATTCAAGGGAATGTTTTTCATAATTTTCTTCGGAATTTTACAAGAGCGCGGTTTCTGACGGCACCTGATTCTGAGGCCCGGTGTGCCCGGAATCAATTTCCGAAGTTTGGCTCGGGTACGTTCAGTGAACTAACAAACGGGAATTTCCTATATTTTGAACCGGTGCTCGGAATTGAAATCTGATGGCACCGATAAACTCGCAACGCAGGTAATCGCTTAAGGGAACCTTTACCGTAGTTGTGTTTGTGCGGGAGAAGAAGTTAATTAATGGGGTTTAATTAAAAAGTAAATAAAATTGTTGAATCAATTTTATTTCTTTTTCAAGGTGGTTAATTTCTCCCATGGGAAGTTGGTGGTGGGGCCCACATCCACCCAACTTCCCATGTGTGGATAATTAAAAGGGTGGGGCCCACACGAACCCCCACCTTTTCTTTTTCCCTAACTCCCTAACCCCTCTTAACCCCTCACATTCCTAACTCCCCATTAACTCACTTTTATTAATTATTGACAACTTGTTATAATTAATTAAGTGAGTTACTTAATTTAAAACTCTTGAAATTCAAATGGTAGGGTTGTGTTAATAAAATAAGACTTAGTCTTATTTGATTATTGTTAGAGTTTTGCAACCTTGAGAGGATTGGGGAAGCGGTCTTCTTCTTCTTCAACCTCGACGAAGAACGCGAAGAACAAAATTCTTCGACGAAGAACACCTCTGCCAAAGAACACGACGTCTTCTTCCAATGACTTTTCCTCTTCGTACGCAACTCGACAACAACGGAATCGATGTTCGTTTTTCGCGATGCCCGACCTCCGTGACGCTCGTCCTCTGTGGTTCGATTGACGTGCACCGTTCCTGAATCGAGGTAGGGATTTTATTTATTTTATTTGTTCGTGAAAACCAACTTGACGAAATTTTTGGATTTAAACCATTTGTTATCGAATAACGTGAGGGGGTCAGACCGCACAAACACGGCCGACCCTCCTCCTTATTTTCTGTGTTGGTTCCTTGTGGTTGGTATGGGAGAACGTGGTTTCGTCGCACCACGCGGATTCATGCGGAAGGAAATGTGCGGCGCCGTCGCGCCGCGCCGTGGAAAGATGTTTAAGAACGCGACGTCGTCGCGCCGCGTCGAAGAAAACCGAAGACGCCACGGCCGGAATGGGGCCGCGGCGGAGGGGCGCGGTGCCGTCGCACCGCGCCGGACGACAAGGGCCGCGGCCGGTTCCGGGCAGCAGCGGAGCAAGGTGACCGACGGCCGTACTGGGCTGCCGGTGTCAGCGAAGAAGGGGACCGGCCGTCGCCGGTCCCGTGAAGGCCGGAACCGGCCGGCCAGGGTGGGGCGACCGGACTTGTGTGCAACCGGGGGTTCAAACCCCCGGCCGGATGGCCAAAACGGCCCCCCTTAATTGCGGGGGGGGGGGGGGGGTTACACAGGGGGGCAGGCACCCCCCCCCCTTGCCGAAACGGCTAGGCCTTTGGCCAAGCCGCGCCGGTCCGGGCCGACCCGGACCTTGGCGGGTCGACCCGGTTCGGGCCGACCGGTGGTGTCGGGCCAGGTCAGTCCGGGCCCGAAACCCCCGTTTTCGGACTGATTGGGTTCAATTTCCCATAACTCGGTCTACGGACCTCCAATCGACGCGTCGACAGCGGAGACACGATCATTATAATGAGATGGTCTTTTCGACATATTGTACTCAAGGTTTCAGAATACTTTGAGTTCGGCCGGGTTGGTTCGTACACGAAACCAACCGGGCCCTCAGAGCAGAAACACTCATATCTTGAGCTTCGGACGTCCGATTGACGTGTCGTCGACTTTGTTGGTTTCCTCTTAGTGAGACAGATCTTTTGACATACTCCGCCCGAGGTTTGGACGCAGGTGGAGTACGGTCGGGTAGGTTTTTCCATAAAAACCAACCGAGCCCCTGGGACGAAAAAGCCAATAACTCTCGGACCGGGCATCTGATTGACGCGCCGTCTACGACGTTGAGTTCCTGTTGACGATACGGAACATTTGGATACATCAACTCTGGACTATGTGTTAGTTGATGTATCAGCCTCTCGGCTCGTGGAGCGGACCCTCCCGAAAGAGCTTGTTGTGTGCGGGAACCCTAGAGATAGCTGCGACTGCTATTGTGACTACGACGACGACTGTGTAGAGATCCTCAGTGGATTCGACGACGACGACTACAGCACTCAGCAATCCTATGTGGATCAGTGCTACCGATCATGTGTGGGTCTGATCCTGTGTGGGTCAGCACTCAGTGGTTCTGTGTGAGCCAGCGCCTACAGATCCTGTGTGGGTCCGATCCTGTGTGGGTCTTTGTCGGGGTTATTTTCCTACCGATCCCGTGTGGTTCTTTGCGGGGGTTAGTACCTATCAATCCTTTTTGGGTCCGACGACTTAGATGGATTAGTGATCATCTCTATCATCTTCAAAAAAGTATACCTGTGTGAGTTGAATCCTTTTTTCTTCTTGTGTGGATTGTGTTGTGCTATCCTCTGTGGATTACGTTTTGCTTTCCTGTGTGGAATACGTATACTTTATTGTGTGGACTGAGTTGTACATGGGCTCGGAGGTTGGAGCATACTGGAATTGATGACTTAGGTATATGTTTGGGAATATACCTAAGCAGTGTCGGTTGCTACTTTATGATTGTATCTTTTCTTTGTGGTTTATCTTTTGTGGATTTTTGGGAGACCTTCGGGGGTCTTGGGGTCCATACTGAGTAGCTTATACTCACCCCTGCACGGTCTATGCTCCCACTACGTTGTGTTGGTAACAAACGACGGACAGCGTTGATCGTGGTTGAGGCTTACAGAGCTGGACGGTACCTGGAGGTGGACCACTGGGCGGGACGTGCTCGGAGCGGACGGCGGGACCCGAGGAGCAGTGGAGCTATCTGTACCCACCCTTCATATGGGATTTCCAGTGGATAGCTCGGCGTAGCAGCTTTTACTTTTCAGTTGTTGTTTTCACTTTCGAGTTGTACTTTACTTTCAGTTTGGGTTTGTATACTGGCCCACCTACTTTTCCGCACTTATAGTTGTACTCTGTTTTTACTTTGTGTTTACTTTTCCGCTTGCTTACTCTCTGGTGCTTGTTTACTTTACAAAGGAAATGCCTTCCCTTTTTACCGGGATTTATGCTTGGTGCTAGTCTCCATCCCCTGGCCTATGGAAGGCGGGCTTGGGGTAGTCACGACACGAGCCCTGAGGATGGGTCGTGAAAAATTGGTATCAGAGGAGTTCAGTTCTACCGTGAACTCTGATCTTTTCTATGTGAAGCAATAGTGTTTAGCGTATTGAGTGTGGTTATCAGTCCAGGGAGTCTAGTGTTGGTGCAGCCGCCGACATATCCATACACCAGGACCCTGACTTCTGATTTCCGACTTAATGCACAAAAACATTGATTGCGTGTGTGTTTCAAGTTTTCTTTTTTGATTACATTGTATCAGCTCACCAGGTATACAGTTCTCACCGTGGCGCACCTGTTTCCTTTTCAGGATGGCCCCACGATGGCAGCCAGCTTGGGTTCCGAGAGTCAAGCGTGACGACAGCCCACCGAGTGACGAGGCCTCGGTACAGGGCCCTTTGTCAGCAGTGGCACTGACAGTAGCTCTACCCACCGAGCCACCGATGCTTCCAGCACCAGCCGCTGACGATTCACATCGCCTTAGTGCACTTCATGAGTTCCAGCACCATCTGCTGATGATGCATGTCACCTTAGTGCACTGCATGAGTTCTAGCGCCAGCGACCACCCAGGTTCCACGGGGAGACGGACCCCCAGGCAGCTGAGGACTGGCTGTAGGTAGTCGTACGAGTTTTCAGGCTAGTGAGGACGCCAACAGACCTCATGGTGATCCTCGCTGCGAGCCTACTGCACGCAGCAGCGGGCAGATGGTGGAGCATGATGCTCCATGTGCACGATGAGGCATCTCTACTCTGGAAAGAATTTGAGAGCCTCTTCCGCTTAGAGTTTGTCCCAGCCACCCTCCGTGCGGTGCGCATTCAGGAGCTTCTTTAGCTGCGACAGGGTCGCATGACGGTCACCCAGTACTCGGCGAGATTTACCGATCTCTCGCGCTACTCGACTGACATGGTACGTGACCCATTCTTCTAGGCTCGGACCTTTTAGCAGGGATTGAGACACAAGATCAGGGCATCGCTGATCTCCCTCAGCATTCTGACTCAGACAGGAGTACTAGAGCGGGCCCTTTTCAATCGAGATCTTTCTTGCTGAGTCTACACCAGCACCGAGACCCACCGCAGGGCGGGACGTAGCTGAGTCTTCTGCAGCAGGCAGTCGACGGATGACTCATTGGTCCAGGCAGACCAGACCCTCAGGCAGACGACCTCAGGACACTGGCTCAGCAGTGCGGGGAACACAGTGTAGAGTCAGTCTTTCCAGAGGCAGACAGTGCTACTCATGCGGCGGGCAGGGCCATATGGCTCGTGATTGCCCGACCCGCTGTGCCGAGGAGCAGAAGACGGTTGAGGGACCACCGAGGAAGAGGCAGAGGGTTGACCGTGGTGGTCTGCAGGGAGCAGGCAGACGAGACATAGGAGCTGGCTGAGCAGCAGGTGGTGGGCGACGCTTTGAGGCTCTACCACCGCCACCACCAGGAGGCCCAGCCCGACCACAGGGAGCTGGAGGGCAGAGGCAGGCACAGCTCCAGGCAGCAGAGGCCTATGACCATGGTGTGCCCGAGATGATTCGAGGTACTATCTATGTCTATTCCACCCTTTTTGTAGTACTTATAGACAAAGGACCGAGTCACTCATTCATAGCCGCTTCCCTTGTTCGTAGCTCGGAGATTCTGACAGATCCGTTGGCTCGATCCTTACGGCTTGAGACTCCTACGGGAGCATACTCGATGATTACGCACTGGTGCCGGCAGTGTGAGCTTACTCTAGGAGGCGAGAGCTTTGGTTGGGATCTTCTTTTAGCAGCTTCGAGGCCTTACGACGTCATCTTAGGCATGGATTCGTTATCTACGGTCCATGCACAGATTGACTGTTTTAGGTGCAAGGTGCGATGTGTACGCACCGACGGGAGCAGGTTCACCTTCACCAGCGAGAAAGGAGCCTTTGAAGCACAGGATGGACTTCCGCGGAGGAGAGGACAGCCCATCACTCATTAGTTGGCTAGCCTCATCCTAGGAGATGTTGACGTGCGAAGTCCTGGATTTCCTGGAGTGGTGGATCAATTTGCGGACATTTTTCCCGACGATGTTCCAGGACTAGCTCCTCGCAGAGAGGTAGACTTTTATATTTAAATGTACCCCAGGACAGCCCCGATATCGACTCCAGCATATCGGATGGCCCCCGCCGAGCTTCGAGATCTATGGGTACAATTGGAGGACTTGCAGGGCAAGGGGTTCATCTGACCCAGTGTTTCACCCTGGGCTTCCCCGATTTTGTTCGCCAAGAAGGCGGACGGGAGCTTGCGACTTTGTGTTGACTATCGGCGCCTGAACCAGGTGACAGTGAGGAAAAAGTATCCTCTACCGAGGATTGATGACCTCTTTGATCAGCTCAAGGGAGCACGATGGTTCTCGAAGATAGACCTCAGGTCAGGCTATCATCAGCTCAGAGTTCAAGATGAGGACGTGCAGAAGACGGACTTCAGATGTCGGTATGGCCACTATGAGTTCTTGGTAATGCCATTCGGTGTAACCAATGCTCCAGTAGTGTTCATGGCCCTCATGAATAGGATCATTCATCTATACCTCGATCGATTTGTCGTGGTCTTCATCGACGACATTTTGATTTACTCGACGACTGGGGAGGAGCACGCCTACCACTTACAGGTTGTACTAGACACACTCCGAGAGCACCAGGTTTATGGTAAGCTCTCGAAGTGCCAGTTCTGGATACGTGAGGTACACTTCTTAGGACACGTCATCTCTGAGGCGGGAGTTTCAGTGGATCCTACGAAGATCGAGGCAGTGTTATCTTGGTAGCCACCCAGGAGCGTGACGAAGGTGCGGAGTTTCTTGGGTCTAGCTGGATACTACTAGAGATTTGTGCCAGACTTCTCCAGAGTTTTGGCACCACTCTCAGATTTGACAAAGAAGGGGAAACCCTTCGTGTGGTCAGATAGATGTCAGCAGAGCTTCCAGGAGCTGAGACAGAGATTGACCAGTGCACCTATCTTGAGGTTGCCTGAGGAGGGAGTAGGGTACGTAGTCTACTGCGATGCATCAGGGACCAGACTCGGATGTGTTCTGATGCAGGAGCGGGTAGTGATTGCCTATGGATCACGACAGTTGAGGCCGCATGAGCAGAACTACGTTACCTATGACCTGGAGTTAGCACTAGTGGTCTTCACTCTGAAGACATGGCGACACTACCAGATTGGCGAGCGCTTTACAGTCTTTTCTGACCATCAGAGTCTCAAGTACATATTCCCTCAGAAGGACATGAACCTGAGATAGTAGCGATGGCTCGAGTTCCTCCAGGAATATGAATTTGAGATAGTCTATACTCCTTGGAAGGGGAACGTAGTAGCCGATGCTCTCAGCGGGAGGACGGGCATTCAGCTACTTGAGGAGGCGACAGAGCAGCTAGCCTCTTTGCAGATATCCTTCGTGGATAGAGATAGAGTATCCTTCCTTCAGTCTCTCATAGTCACTCCTCCACTACTTCAGTGGGTCCTACGTGGATGGTCGATTCCTCTAGTGTGCATCAGGTGGCAGCACGGGAACCTCTAGGAGAGCACTTGGGAGAGGGAGGCTCAGATGCGTTCTCACTACCCTCATTTGTTTCCCTAGTTTTCGATGTATCTTTACGAGGACGTAAAGCCCTAAGGTGGGAGTAATGTAAAGACCCGTAGAAATCAAGGGAATTTTTTTCTTAATTTTCCTTGGAATTTTACAAGAGCGCAGTTTCTGACGGAACCTGATTCCGAGGCCCGGTGTGCCCGGAATCAATTTCCGAAGTTTGGCTCAGGTACGTTTAGTGAACAAACAAACGAGAATTTCCTCTCTTTTGAGCGGTGCTCGGAATTGAAATCTGATGGAACCGATGAACTCGGAACGACGGTAATCGCTTAAGGGATCCTTTACCGTAGTTGCGTTTGTGCGGGATAAGAAGTTAATTAATGGGGTTTAATTAAAAAGTAAATAAAATTGTTGAATCAATTTTATTTCTTTTTCAAGGTGGTTAATTTCTCCCATGGGAAGTTAGTGTTGGGGCCCACATCCACCCAACTTCCCATGTGTGGATAATTAAAAGGGTGGGGCCCACACGAACCCCCAACCTTTTCTTTTTCCCTAACTCCCTAACCCCTCTTAACCCCTCACATTCCTAACTCCCCATTAACTAACTTTCATTAATTTTTGACAACTTGTTATAATTAATTAAGTGAGTTACATAATTTCAAACCCTTGAAATTCAAATGGTTAGGTTGTGTTAATAAAATAAGACTTAGTCTTATTTTATTATTGCTAGAGTTGTGCAACCTTGAGAGGATTCGGGAAGCGGTCTTCTTCTTCTTCAACCTCGACGAAGAACGCGAAGAACATAGTTCTTCGACGAAGAACACCTCCGCCAAAGAACACGACGTATTCTTCCAACGACGTTTCGTCTTTATACGCACCTCTACGACAATGGAATCGACCTTCATTTTCCGCGACGCCCGACCTCCGTGAAGCTCGTCTTCCGTGGTTCGATTGATGTGCACCGTTCTTGAACAGAGGTAGAGGTTTTATTTATTTTATTTGTTCGTGAATACCAACTTGACGAACTTTTTGGATTTAAGCCATTTGTTATCGAATAACGTGAGGGGGTCAGACCGCACAAACACGGTTGACCCTCCTCCTTATTTTCCGGGTTGGTTACTTGTGGTTGGTATGGGAGAACGTGGGGTCGTCGCACCACGCGGATTCATGCAGAAGGAAATTAACGGCACCGTCGCGCCACGCCATGGAAAGAAGTTTAAGAACGTGATGCTGTCGCGCCGCGTCGAAGAAAACAGAAGACGCCGCGGCCGGAGCGGGGCCGCGGCGGAGGGGCGCGGTGCCGTTGCACCGCGCCGGATGGCAAGGGTCGCGGCCGGTTCCGGGCCGCGGCGGAGCAAGGTGACTGGCGGCCGGACTGGGCCGCCGGTGTCGGCGAAGAAGGGGACCGGCCGTCACCGGTCCCGTAGAGGTCGGAACCTGCCGGCCAGGGCGGGTCGGCCTGACCTGTGTGCAACCGGGGGTTCAAACCCCCGGCCGGCTGACCAAAACGGCCCCCCTTAATTGCGGGGGGCCGCAGTTACACAAGGGGCCAAGCCCCCCCCCCCCTTTCCGAAACGGCTCGGCCTTCGGCCGGGCAGGGCCGGGCCGACCCGGTTCGGGCCGACCGGGGGTCTCGGGTCGGGTCGGTCCGGGCCCGAAACCCCTGTTTTCGGACTGATTGGGTTCAATTGCCCATAACTCGGGCTACAGACCTCCGATCGATGCGCCGTCAGCGGAGACACGATCCTTAGAATGAGACGGTCGTTTCTACATATCGTACTAATGGTTTCGGAATACTTTGAGTTCAGCTGGGTTGGTTCGTTCACGAAACCAACCGGGCCCTCGGAGCGAAAATGGTCTTATCTTGAGCTTCGGACGTCCGATTGAAGTGCCGTCGACTTTTTTGGATTCCTCTTAGTGAGACGGATCTTTTGGCATACTCCGCCCGAGGTTTGGACATTGGTGGAGTACGGTCGGGTTGGTTTTTCCTTAAAAATCAACCAGGCCCCTATGACGAAAAGGACAATAACTCTCAGACCGGGATTCCGATTGACGCGCCGTCTACGACGTTGAGTTCCTGTCGACGATACAGAAATTTTGGATACATCAAATCTGGACTATGTGTCAGTTGATGTATCAGCCTCTCGGCTCGTGGAGCGGACCCTCCTGAAGAAGCTTGCTGTGTGCGGGAACCCTAGAGCTGGCTGCGACTGCTATTGTGACTGCGACGACGACTGTGCAGAGATACTCAGTGGATTAAACAACGACGACTACAGCACTCAGCGATCCTATGTGGATCAGTGCAACCGATCCAGTGTGGGTCCGATCCTGTGTGGGTCAGCGCTCAGCAGTTCTGTGTGAGCCAGCGCCTACAGATCCTATGTGGGTCTGATCCTGTGTGGGTCTTTGCGGGGGTTAGTTTCCTATCGATCCTGTGTGGGTCTTTGCGGGGGTTAGTATCTATCGATCCTTTGTGGGTCCGATGACTTAGATGGATCAGTGATCATCTCTATCATCTTCGAAGAAGTATACCTGTATGAGCTGAATCCTGTTTGCTTCCTCTGTGGATTTTGTTGTGCTATCCTATGTGGATTACGTTTTGTTTTCCTGTGTGAAATACGTATACTTTCCTGTGTGGACTGAGTTGTACATGGGCTCGTAGGTTGGAGCGTATTGGAATTGATGACTTATGGATATGTATGGGAATATACCTAAGTAGTGTCAGTTGTTACTTCGTGATTGTATCTTTCCTTTTTGGTTTATCATTTTTGGAATTTGGGAGACCTTCGGGGGTCTCGGGGTCCCTACTGAGTAGCTTATACTCACCCCTGCATGGGCTATGCTCGCACTACATTGTGTTGGTTGCAGACGACGGACAACTTTGATCGTGGTTGAGGCTTGCAGAGCAGGATGGTACCTGGAGGTGGACCACTGGGCGGGACGTGCTCGGAGCGGACGGCAGGACCCGAGGAGCAGTGGAGCTATCTGTACCCACCCTTCAGGTGGGATTTCTAGTGGACAGCTCAGTGTAGCAGCTTTTACTTTTTAGTTGTTGTTTTCCCTTTCGAGTTGTACTTTACTTTCAGTTTGGTTTGTATACTGGCCCACTTACTTTTCCGCACTTACAGTTGTACTCTGTTTTTACTTAGTGTTTACTTTTCCACTTTCTTACTCTGTGGTGCTTGTTTACTTTACAAAGGTAATGCCTTCCCTTTTTACCGGGATTTACGCCTTGGTGCTAGTCCCCATCCCCTGGCCTATGGAAGGCAGGCTTGGGGTAGTCACGGCACGGGCCCCGAGGATGGGTCATGACACCATGGGATACTACCACAGTTTTGAAAACCGTGGCTATATGCCCCTGAACCATCTCTATAGGTCCATTTTGGTACCTCCATTTACTAGTTGTGTAACAATGTAGCTTTCACAGCTATATAGGGAGTTACGTTTAAAATAAACCTCACAGTATATTCCATAAATCTCCTAGGATAAACAAAAATGTTTACCTCTATCATGTTACCCAATGCATTGGAGAGATATATCGGGATCACTTACCCAATCTTTATAACAGAACCACTTATATGAGTAATCAATTCCCAAGAACCATAAAATAATCATAACACATGAACAAGAATAAAGAAAATATAACATTTACACATTGCAAAAAAAATATATCATTTCAATATTTTGACCTAATCAATTCATTTTCAAAACCATTTTCAATAATAAAATATATAAACATAGTATATGGTATTTATTTTATGTTTAAAAATATTATGACTTGTTCAGAAATCCAAATATCAAATAATTCTCACGGTGGCGGAAAGATCGTTCTCCTCGAGTACATTTTAAAAAATATTCTTTTTTTCATTTAGTAAAATGATTCATAAAAAAGATTTCTTTTGAATAAAAGAAAATAAAAAGGGGTTTATAATATAGTGTCTAAAAATATTCATGTATAAATCGATGTAGGCCTCAACAAAAATATATTGAGATGATGTCCCTTATTTAAAATTGGTAGCCTAACAACATCACTCAAAAATTTAGAAAATTAGTTGATGAGAGAAAACATAGTACCTCATCACATGGAAATATAATTTACATAAATAAGGATATATAAGAACATATCATATCATAATAAATTGGAAATTTAATAGACATAACAAAAAATATGACTTTGACTAAAAGAAGAGGGTGAGAAGGTTCCATACATTGAGTCCGACTCGTCACGTATGTTCCTTGTTCTTCCTAAAGTATATATATAAGTTAATTTATAAATACATAAGATCATTCTTAATGTTTATTATTCTTTTAATATCACTCATTTAATATCAATAACAACCATATCATTATTCAAATTCACACTTTTTGTTTTGTCAATATTCAGTAATTGAGTCAAGATGAACTTGTTATAATTACAAATTTTCCATGTGGTCAAAAGTCCATTATATCCAGAATTTTATTAATTATTGAAAATAATATATAACCGGTATATATATTTTTAGATACATTATATTTTTATTTAATATATTCCATAACATTTGGATATAAGAAAATGAATCACACTGTTCATGGAGATGGTAAGAAATATGTATCCATGAACAATACTTTCATTTCTTTTTCATATTTAAATGAATGAAAAATAAATGATATATATGTATATTATAACTCTAGTATAATATCAATGTTTCATATGTTACATATTTTCAATTAACTCTATCCTTTATACATTCCATGTATGGCATGAACGAGTCATTTCACTTTGAGGGGGTGGTAGTCCGCTCTTCCTCAAATGAAATTATCACATTTATAAAACATGAAAAGAAAAAAGGTAAGCTATAAATGATAATTAACAAATAATTTAGATAATAAAAATCATAAAAGTAATCTATAATTACATTTTCATCGTAATTACCTCCATTAGAGGTTGTAGGAGAATATTGAACAATCATCGTTTTCTGAGGCAATAGTTCACCATACAAAAAAACTATATGTTCTATACCCATTAGAAGGAGATGTGTGTAAGTTTTGTTCTAATACATATCATAAAAACATCCATGAATATTAGGGATACTGGTTTTTATATAATCAAATGATAAGAATATAATATGGAGTGGATAAAAAAATAATAGAATGGAATTTTGGACATGACGCTACCTCTTAAATTGTGTAACTCTATTTTATTTGAGCCAAAAGGATTTCATGAATTACCATATACCTAGGGGAATGCTTCTAGGAGGAATATTGGGATAGTGGGAGCATATTTTGGTAGAGGGTGGACAATACAGGGGGAATTGTGAGGTGTGAATAAGGGTTATATGTGGTGGCTTTTTATAAGCGGAAGGTGGGGCTCTTTATAAATGATTGAATGTAATATTTAATTGTAAAATTGTTTTCAGTTTCAAAAGGTCAAAAATAAATTAAATTATAACATAATATTAATATAAGTCTAAATAAATTCATTCAATAAGAAGGGGATATGTTTTTGATATTATTTAATCCTTATCCTTTTTTACTTAACTCTTTTTTTTTCATAACATTTTTTAAAGCATTTAAAATTTTCAGAATCCAAATAGTTACAAAAACATGAAAAAATTCCAAAAAAAAGATTAATTAATAAAATATGACACTTATAATAACTATTTTGAAGAATTTTAAATTTTTAAGAATTTTATAGTATTGAAAAAAATATTTTATATCTTAAAATGTGAATAATGTCAATTCTCACACTATTCATATCATGACTTTTTTTAAAATCCAAAACAACTTTATTGATTCATAAAAACTTCATTAATTAAAAGATAACATGTATCTATCATCTATAAAATCAGTTTATGGTATCAAAATAACTAAGATAAATTTATTTTAACAATTATAATTTCATTTATTAATGAATAAATCACTACATCACCTTTGTGTCATATTAAAAAGAATTTAATGTCTAAAAGATACAAATAAAATACAATAATGTAGGAAATAGTTTTATATTTCAAATTAATATTTATCATTTAAGTGATCACTTAAATATTCCCATATAAAACCTATTTTTTCTAAAATATATATGTTTAGGTTATATTTTCCTTAATTTTAAATTAAAAGTAATTAAATGTCATTTTCTCACAAAAGTGGCTCAATGGGGTCCTTAAATCAACCCAATGATTCCCATGTTCGGACATGTATCATACAATAGGGTTAGGACACGTGTTATGTTAATTTAATATTATTATAATATTATAATATTTTCACATATTTATCAGATTTAACCTTTAACCATGGTAAATAAAATATTTACTAAAGTTCCTATTCATAGTGTCTAAAAATAAAAGATACCTTTTTAAACAATTTTTAAATCATAATGTGAAATATGGAATCCATTTTTTCCAAAATTCAGAACATAAAAGTTTCAAAAATTAATTTAAAAATTATTTCTATTGTGAAAACTAAAAAACGTGTTTTTAACAAGTATAAACAACAAAAGATTGACATGTGTTTAGGTCCAATTTCCAAGTGAAACTACTTCCAATGAATAAAATTAGATTAAATGATAAAAATATATTCCAATTACACTTTAAACCCGATTAAAATTACAATATAACTATATACATAAATTAGATATGAAGGATGTTTTGAATTAAAATTCATTATTTTTCATTATTCATTAAAATGAACTTTATCTGGAAAATACCAAAATTTCATCCAATGTGAATTTTAATATAATGTTTCTATAAGAGAATATTATTTTTTCAGATATAACATAAAAATGTGATAAAAACTATATTTAAAAAAGATTCACCATTAAAATGCGGTAAATTGACATTTTAAAGAATATTTGAGTATTTAATGCTTGAAATCAGATTCTTTTTTATTTTAATCCTAGAAAATATATTGTAAAAAAGTAAAAACAAAATAACAATAATTTTTAATCATATTGTTGTTAGTTCGGTTCATTCCAACAAATACAATGTCTAAGTGTTAACTATCAGATAAATTGATAGTATTATTGTATAATTTTTTTGGTATAAATCAATGTTGTGTGAATCCTAAGATTTCTAATAAACCTATTGTTGCGTGTTTAGTACTCTATTGAAAAAAGTGTCATATTTAAAATAAAAATAATATCTTGTTTAATAAAATCAATAGATATGATAATATATTATTCTATAAATACCTTGGTTATTACGGAAACACGTGTATATCATACATAAGTGATAGATCATAATTATAAGATATTCATTACAAACACAACAACCCACTCCAACATAATTTAGGTCTAATGTATTTGGAAACATGGTAACAAAATAAAATAGTCAATAAGTAATCTACACCATCTTCTACTAAGAACATCATAAATAGATCCCTTCTCATACACAACATACATGATTGAAATCATCATAACCTAGTGAATGTAAACATAATAAATGCATCGCTCAAATTATCATTAAGGGAGTAAAATGTAGATAAAAAAATAACATTATAATATGTGAAATAAAACATGTGAGTAACATTTGATACCCTTACATTCTCAATCATACATCAATTACATGAATCAATAAATAAGTCTTTTTAAATTAGATGAAATGATCTATAATAGAATCAACGATCCTGAAATGTGAAAAAAAAATGTATCAGATTTTAATTCATGTAATATACATCATCATGGGAAATATTTTTTCAAGGATACCCTCCAAGATATTCATTACATGCATGTCTTAGGCAAAACCCTTGTGTAAATTATTTGGGATTGTGATTACCTCGTTTATAACATATTTTGGGATTGTGATCCCGAACATGTACGTCATATTTGGTTCTTGAAAAAACCCATTATTCCCTTTCACCTCATATTACATTAATTTTTACCATTGAACTAGAGATAGATAAATGTCCCTACCATCATGGTTATAACATAACCACTATCCATGGTTATAAAAACAAACTTCCATCTAATGAAAATCGTACATATCTAATCCACAATTTCATAATAAATCAATCATATCATAACCCATGGAATGAAAATTTATTTATATAAATTAAAGATTAGTATAACCAATGGAAAATAAATCATTTTCATAAATATTTTATCATATAGTCATAACATAACTCATTCATAAAGAATCAGTTTTCATATTCTTTTCATCTTGGTATAACAAGGGTAAAATAAATAGGATTCTTAAAAACATACACATCATAAACATATTAAATTTAGAGATTTATTAATAATGGTATAATTAAACCTTTTCCAAAAGGAGCGAGTCACTCATTCATAGCCGCTTCCCTTGTTCGGAGCTCGGAGATTCTGACAGATCCGTTGGCTCGATCCTTACGGCTAGAGACTCCTACGGGAGCAGACTCGATGATTACGCACTGGTGCCGGCAGTGTGAGCTTACTCTAGGAGGCGAGAGCTTTGGTTGGGATCTTCTTGTAGCAGCTTCGAGGCCTTACGACGTCATCTTAGGCATGGATTCGTTATCTACGGTCCATGCACAGATTGACTGCTTTAGGTGCAAGGTGCGATGTGTACGCACCGACGGGAGCAGGTTCACCTTCACCAGCGAGAAAGGAGCCTTTGAAGCACATGATGGACTTCCGCGGATGAGAGGACAGCCCATCACTCATTAGTTGGCTAGCCTCATCCTAGGAGATGTTGACGTGCGAAGTCCTGGATTTCCTGCAGTGGTGGATCAGTTTGCGGACATTTTTCCCGACGATGTTCCAGGACTAGCTCCTCGCAGAGAGGTAGACTTTTATATTGAAATGTACCCCAGGACAGCCCCGATATCGACTCCAGCATATCGGATGGCCCCCGCCGAGCTTCGAGATCTATGGGTACAATTGGAGGACTTGCAGGGCAAGGGGTTCATCTGACCCAGTGTTTCACCCTGGGCTTCCCCGATTTTGTTCGCCAAGAAGGCGGACGGGAGCTTGCGACTTTGTGTTCACTATCGTCGCCTGAACCAGGTGACAGTGAGGAAAAATTATCCTCTACCGAGGATTGATGACCTCTTTGATCAGCTCAAGGGAGAACGATGGTTCTCGAAGATAGACCTCAGGTCAGGCTATCATCAGCTCAGAGTTCAAGATGAGGACGTGCAGAAGACGGACTTCAGATGTCGGTATGACCACTATGAGTTCTTGGTAATGCCAGTGTTCATGGCCCTCATGAATAGGATCATTCATCTATACCTCGATCGATTTGTCGTGGTCTTCATCGACGACATTTTGATTTACTCGACGACTGGGGAGGAGCACGCCTACCACTTACAGGTTGTACTAGACACACTCCGAGAGCACCAGGTTTATGGTAAGCTCTCGAAGTGCCAGTTCTGGATACGTGAGGTACACTTCTTGGGACACGTCATCTCTGAGGCGGGAGTTTCAGTGGATCCTGCGAAGATCGAGGCAGTGCTATCTTGGTAGCCACCCAGGAGCGTGACGAAGGTGCGGAGTTTCTTGGGTCTAGCTGGATACTACTAGAGATTTGTGCCAGACTTCTCTAGAGTTTTGGCACCACTCTCAGATTTGACGAAGAAGGGGAAACCCTTCGTGTGGTCAGACAGATGTCAGCAGAGCTTCCAGGAGCTGAGACAGAGATTGACCAGTGCACCTATCTTGAGGTTGCCTGAGGAGGGAGTAGGGTACGTAGTCTACTGCGATGCATCAGGGAACAGACTCGGATGTGTTCTGATGCAGGAGCGGGTAGTGATTGCCTATGGATCACGACAGTTGAGGCCGCATGAGCAGAACTACGTTACCCATGACCTGGAGTTAGCACTAGTGGTCTTCACTCTGAAGACATGGCGACACTACCAGATTGGCGAGCGCTTTACAGTCTTTTCTGACCATCAGAGTCTCAAGTACATATTCCCTCAGAAGGACATGAACCTAAGATAGTAGCGATGGCTCGAGTTCCTCCAGGAATATGAATTTGAGATAGTCTATACTCCTTGGAAGGGGAACGTAGTAGCCGATGCTCTCAGCGGGAGGACGGGCATTCAGCTACTTGAGGAGGCGACAGAGCAGCTAGCCTCTTTGCAGATATCCTTCGTGGATAGAGATAGAGTATCCTTCCTTCAGTCTCTCATAGTCACTCCTCCACTACTTCAGTGGGTCCTACGTGGATGGTCGATTCCTCTAGTGTGCATCAGGTGGCAGCACGGGAACCTCTAGGAGAGCACTTGGGAGCGGGAGGCTCAGATGCGTTCTCAGTACCCTCATTTGTTTCCCTAGTTTTCTATGTATCTTTACGAGGACGTAAAGCCCTGAGGTGGAAGTAATGTAAAGACCCGTAGAAATCAAGGGAATTTTTTTCTTAATTTTCCTTGGAATTTTACAAGAGCGCGGTTTCTGACGGAACCTGATTCCGAGGCCCGGTGTGCCCGGAATCAATTTCCGAAGTTTGGCTCGGGTACGTTTAGTGAACAAACAAACGGGAATTTCCTCTCTTTTGAGCGGTGCTCGGAATTGAAATCTGATGGAACCGATGAACTCGGAACGATGGTAATCGCTTAAGGGATCCTTTACCGTAGTTGCGTTTGTGCGGGATAAGAAGTTAATTAATGGGGTTTAATTAAAAAGTAAATAAAATTGTTGAATCAATTTTATTTCTTTTTCAAGGTGGTTAATTTCTCCCATGGGAAGTTGGTGTTGGGGCCCACATCCACCCAACTTCCCATGTGTGGATAATTAAAAGGGTGGGGCCCACACGAACCCCCAACCTTTTCTTTTTCCCTGACTCCCTAACCCCTCTTAACCCCTCACATTCCTAACTCCCCATTAACTCACATTCATTAATTTTTGACAACTTGTTATAATTAATTAAGTGAGTTACATAATTTCAAACCCTTGAAATTCAAATGGTTAGGTTGTGTTAATAAAATAAGACTTAGTCTTATTTTATTATTGTTAGAGTTTTGCAACCTTGATAGGATTAGGGAAGCGGTCTTCTTCTTCTTCAACCTCGACGAAGAACGCGAAGAACACAGTTCTTCGACGAAGAACACCTCCGCCAAAGAACACGACGTCTTCTTCCAACGACGTTTCGTCTTTATACGCACCTCTACGACAATGGAATCGACCTTCATTTTCCGCGACGCCCGACCTCCGTGAAGCTCGTCTTCCGTGGTTCGATTGATGTGCACCGTTCTTGAACAGAGGTAGAGGTTTTATTTATTTTATTTGTTCGTGAATACCAACTTGACGAACTTTTTGGATTTAAGCCATTTGTTATCGAATAACGTGAGGGGGTCAGACCGCACAAACACGGTTGACCCTCCTACTTATTTTCCGGGTTGGTTACTTGTGGTTGGTATGGGAGAACGTGGGGCCGTCGCACCACGCGGATTCATGCAGAAGGAAATTCACGGCACTGTCGCGCCACGCCATGGAAAGAAGTTTAAGAACGTGATGCTGTCGCGCCGCGTCGAAGAAAACCGAAGACGCCGCGGCCGGAGCGGGGCCGCGGCGGAGGGGCGCGCTGCCGTTGCACCGCGCCGGATGGCAAGGGTCGCGGCCGGTTCTGGGCCGCGGCGGAGAAAGGTGACTGGCGGCCGGACTGGGCCGCCGGTGTCGGCGAAGAAGGGGACCGGCCGTCACCGGTCCCGTAGAGGTCGGAACCTGCCGGCCAGGGCGGGCCGGCCTGACCTGTGTGCAACCGGGGGTTCAAACCCCCGGCCGGATGACCAAAACGGCCCCCCTTAATTGAGGGGGGCCGCAGTTACACAAGGGGCCAAGCCCCCCCCCCTTTCCGAAACGGCTCGGCCTTCGGCCGGGCCGGGCCGGGCCGGGCCGGGCCGACCGGGGGTCTCGGGTCGGGTCGGTCCGGGCCCGAAACCCCTGTTTTCGGACTGATTGGGTTCAATTGCCCATAACTCGGGCTACGGACCTCCGATCGATGCGCCGTCAGCGGAGACACGATCCTTAGAATGAGACGGTCGTTTCTACATATCGTACTAATGGTTTCGGAATACTTTGAGATCAGCTGGGTTGGTTCGTTCACGAAACCAACCGGGCCCTCGGAGCAGAAATGGTCTTATCTTGAGCTTCGGACGTCCGATTGAAGTGCCGTCGACTTTTTTGGATTCCTCTTAGTGAGACGGATCTTTTGGAATACTCCGCCCGAGGTTTGGACATAGGTGGAGTACGGTCGGGTTGGTTTTTCCTTAAAAATCAACCAGGCCCCTATGACGAAAAGGACAATAACTCTCAGACCGGGATTCCGATTGACGCGCCGTCTACGACGTTGAGTTCCTGTCGACGATACAGAAATTTTGGATACATCAAATCTGGACTATGTGTCAGTTGATGTATCAGCCTCTCGGCTCGTGGAGCGGACCCTCCTGAAGAAGCTTGCTGTGTGCGGGAACCCTAGAGCTGGCTGCGACTGCTATTGTGACTGCGACGACGACTGTGCAGAGATACTCAGTGGATTAAACAACGACGACTACAGCACTCAGCGATCCTATGTGGATCAGTGCAACCGATCCAGTGTGGGTCCGATCCTGTGTGGGTCAGCTTTCAGCAGTTCTGTGTGAGCCAACGCCTACAGATCCTATGTGGGTCTGATCCTGTGTGGGTCTTTGCGGGGGTTAGTTTCCTATCGATCCTGTGTGGGTCTTTGTGGGGGTTAGTATCTATCGATCCTTTGTGGGTCCGATGACTTAGATGGATCAGTGATCATCTCTATCATCTTCGAAGAAGTATGCCTGTATGAGCTGAATCCTGTTTGCTTCCTGTGTGGATTTTGTTGTGCTATCCTATGTGGATTACGTTTTGTTTTCCTGTGTGAAATACGTATACTTTCCTGTGTGGACTGAGTTGTACATGGGCTCGTAGGTTGGAGCGTATTGGAATTGATGACTTTGGGATATGTATGGGAATATACCTAAGCAGTGTCAGTTGTTACTTCGTGATTGTATCTTTCCTTTTTGGTTTATCATTTTTGGATTTTGGGAGACCTTCGGGGGTCTCGGGGTCCCTACGGAGTAGCTTATACTCACCCCTGCATGGGCTATGCTCGCACTACATTGTGTTGGTTGCAGACGACGGACAACGTTGATCGTGGTTGAGGCTTGCAGAGCAGGATGGTACCTGGAGGTGGACCACTGGGCGGGACGTGCTCGGAGCGGACGGCAGGACCCGAGGAGCAGTGGAGCTATCTGTACCCACCCTTCAGGTGGGATTTCTAGTGGACAGCTCGGTGTAGCAGCTTTTACTTTTTAGTTGTTGTTTTCCCTTTCGAGTTGTACTTTACTTTCAGTTTGGTTTGTATACTGGCCCACTTACTTTTCCGCACTTACAGTTGTACTCAGTTTTTACTTAGTGTTTACTTTTCCACTTTCTTACTCTGTGGTGCTTATTTACATTACAAAGGTAATGCCTTCCCTTTTTACCGGGATTTACGCCTTGGTGCTAGTCCCCATCCCCTGGCCTATGGAAGGCAGGCTTGGGGTAGTCACGGCACGGGCCCCGAGGATGGGTCATGACACCATGGGATACTACCACAGTTTTGAAAACTGTGGCTATATGCCCCTGAACCATCTCTATAGGTCCATTTTGGTACCTCCATTTACTAGTTGTGTAACAATGTAGCTTTCACAGCTATATAGGGAGTTACGTTTAAAATAAACCTCATAGTATATTCCATAAATCTCATAGGATAAACATAAATGTTTACCTCTATCATGTTACCCAATGCATTGGAGAGATATATCGGGATCACTTACCCAATCTTTATAACAGAACCACTTATATGAGTAATCAATTCCCAAGAACTATAAAATAATCATAACACATGAACAAGAATAAAGAAAATATAACATTTACACATTGCAAAAAAAATATATCATTTCAATATTTTGACCTAATCAATTCATTTTCAAAACCATTTTCAATAATAAAATATATAAACATAGTATATGGTATTTATTTTATGTTTAAAAATATTATGACTTCTTCAGAAATCCAAATATCAAATAATTCTCACGGTGGCGGAAAGATCGTTCTCCTCGAGTACATTTTAAAAAATATTCTTTTTTTCATTTAGTAAAATGATTCATAAAAAAGATTTCTTTTGAATAAAAGAAAATACAAAGGGGTTTATAATATAGTGTCTAAAAATATTCATGTATAAATCGATGTAGGCCTCAACAAAAATAGATTGAGATGAAGTCCCTTATTAAAAATTGGTAGCCTAACAACATCACTCAAAAATTTAGAAAATTAGTTGATGAGAGAAAACATAGTACCTCATCACATGGAAATATAATTTACATAAATAAGGATATATAAGAACATATCATATCATAATAAATTGGAAATTTAATAGACATAACAAAAAATATGACTTTGACTAAAAGAAGAGGGTGAGAAGGTTCCATATATTGAGTACGACTCGTCACGTATGTTCCTTGTTCTTCCTAAAGTATATATATAAGTTAATTTATAAATACATAAGATCATTCTTAATGTTTATTATTCTTTTAATATCACTCATTTAATATCAATAACAACCATATCATTATTCAAATTCACACTTTTTGTTTTGTCAATATTCAGTAATTGAGTCAAGATGAACTTGTTATAATTACAAATTGTCCATGTGGTCAAAAGTCCATTATATCCAGAATTTTATTAATTATTGAAAATAATATATAACCGGTATATATATTTTTAGATACATTATATTTTTATTTAATATATTCTATAACATTTGGATATAAGAAAATGAATCACACTGTTCATGGAGATGGTAAGAAATATGTATCCATGAACAATACTTTCATTTCTTTTTCATATTTAAATGAATGAAAAATAAATGATATATATGTATATTATAACTCTAGTATAATATCAATGTTTCATATGTTACATATTTTCAATTAACTCTATCCTTTATACATTCCATGTATGGCATGAACGAGTCATTTCACTTTGAGGGGGTGGTAGTCCGCTCTTCCTCAAATGAAATTATCACATTTATAAAACATGAAAAGAAAAAAGGTAAGCTATAAATGATAATTAACAAATAATTTAGATAATAAAAATCATAAAAGTAATCTATAATTACATTTTCATCGTAATTACCTTCATTAGAGGTTGTAGGAGAATATTGAACAATCATCGTTTTCTGAGGCAATAGTTCGCCATACAAAAAAACTATATGTTCTATACCCATTAGAAGGAGATGTGTGTAAGTTTTGTTCTAATACATATCATAAAAACATCCATGAATATTAGGGATACTGTTTTTTATATAATCAAATGATAAGAATATAATATGGAGTGGATAAAAAAATAATGGAATGGAATTTTGGACATGACGCTACCTCTTAAATTGTGTAACTCTATTTTATTTGAGCCAAAAGGATTTAATGAATTACCATATACCTAGGGGAATGCTTCTAGGAGGAATATTGGGATAGTGGGAGAATATTTTGGTAGAGGGTGGACAATACAGGGGGAATTGTGAGGTGTGAATAAGGGTTATATGTGGTGGCTTTTTATAAGCGGAAGGTGGGGCTCTTTATAAATGATTGAATGTAATATTTTATTGTAAAATTGTTTTCAGTTTCAAAAGGTCAAAAATAAATTAAATTATAACATAATATTAATATAAGTCTAAATAAATTCATCCAATAAGAAGGGGATATGTTTTTGATATTATTTAATCCTTATCCTTTTTTACTTAACTCTTTTTTTTCATAACATTTTTTAAAGCATTTAAAATTTTCAGAATCCAAATAGTTACAAAAACATGAAAAAATTCCAAAAAAAAGATTAATTAATAAAATATGACACTTATAATAACTATTTTGAAGAATTTTAAATTTTTAGGAATTTTATAGTATTGAAAAAAATATTTTATATCTTAAAATGTGAATAATGTCAATTCTCACACTATTCATATCATGACTTTTTTTAAAATCCAAAACAACATTATTGATTCATAAAAACTTCATTAATTAAAATATAACATGTATCTATCATCTATAAAATCTGTTTATGATATCAAAATAACCAAGATAAATTTATTTTAACAATTATAATTTCATTTATTAATGAATAAATCACTACATCACCTTTGTGTCATATTAAAAAGAATTTAATGTCTAAAAGATACAAATAAAATACAATAATGTAGGAAATAGTTTTATATTTCAAATTAATATTTATCATTTAAGTGATCACTTAAATATTCCCATATAAAACCTATTTTTTCTAAAAGATATATGTTTATGTTATATTTTCCTTAATTTTAAATTAAAAGTAATTAAATGTCATTTTCTCACAAAAGTGGCTCAATGGGGTCCTTAAATCAACCCAATGATTCCCCTGTTCGGACATGTATCATACAATAGGGTTAGGACACGTGTTATGTTAATTTAATATTATTATAATATTATAATATTTTCACATATTTATCAGATTTAACCTTTAACCATGGTAAATAAAATATTTACTAAAGTTCCTATTCATAGTATCTAAAAATAAAAGATACCTTTTTAAACAATTTTTAAATCATAATGTGAAATATGGAATCCATTTTTTTCCAAAATTCAGAACATAAAAGTTTCAAAAATTAATTTAAAAATTATTTCTGTTGTGAAAACTAAAAAACGTGTTTTTAACAAGTATAAACAACAAAAGATTGACATGTGTTTAGGTCCAATTACCAAGTGAAACTACTTCCAATGAATAAAATTAGATTAAATGATAAAAATATATTCCAATTACACTTTAAACCCAATTAAAATTACAATATAACTATATACATAAATTAGATATGAAGGATGTTTTGAATTAAAATTCATTATTTTTCATTATTCATTAAAATGAACTTTATCTGGAAAATACCAAAATTTCATCCAATGTGAATTTTAATATCATGTCTCTATAAGAGAATATTATTTTTTCAGATATAACATATAAATGTGATAAAAACTATATTTAAAAATGATTCACCATTAAAATGCGGTAAATTGACATTTTAAAGAATATTTGAGTATTTAATGCTTGAAATCAGATTCTTTTTTATTTTAATCCTACAAAATATATTGTAAAAAAGTAAAAACAAAATAACAATAATTTTTAATCATATTGTTGTTAGTTCGGTTCATTCCAACAAATACAATGTCTAAGTGTTAACTATCAGATAAATTAATAGTATTATTGTATAATTTTTTTGGTATAAATCAATGTTGTGTGAATCCTAAGATTTCTAATAAACCTATTGTTGCGTGTTTAGTACTCTATTGAAAAAAGTGTCATATTTAAAATAAAAATAATATCTTGTTTAATAAAATCAATAGATATGATAATATCTTATTCTATAAATACCTTGGTTATTACAGAAACACGTGTATATCATACATAAGTGATAGATCATAATTATAAGATATTCATTACAAACACAACAACCCACTCCAACATAATTTAGGTCTAATGTATTTGGAAACATGGTAACAAAATAAAATAGTCAATAAGTAATCTACACCATCTTCTACTAAGAACATCATAAATAGATCCCTTCTCATACACAACATACATGATTGAAATCATCATAACCTAGTGAATGTAAACATAATAAATGCATCGCTCAAATTATCATTAAGGGAGTAAAATGTAGATAAAAAAATAACATTATAATATGTGAAATAAAACATGTGAGTAACATTTGATACCCTTACATTCTCAATCATACATCAATTACATGAATCAATAAATAAGTCTTTTTAAATTAAATGAAATGATCTATAATAGAATCAACGATCCTGAAATGTGAAAAAAAATGTATCAGATTTTAATTCATGTAATATACATCATCATGGGAAAGATTTTTTCAAGGATACCCTCCAAGATATTCATTACATGCATGTCTTAGGCAAAACCCTTGTGTAAATTATTTGGGATTGTGATTACCTCGTTTATAACATATTTTGGGATTGTGATCCCGAACATGTATGTCATATTTGGTTCTTGAAAAAACCCATTATTCCCTTTCACCTCATATTACATTAATTTTTACCATTGAACTAGAGATAGATAAATGTCCCTACCATCATGGTTATAACATAACCACTATCCATGGTTATAAAAACAAACTTCCATCTAATGAAAATCGTACATATCTAATCCACAATTTCATAATAAATCAATCATATCATAACCCATGGAATGAAAATTTATTTATATAAATTAAAGATTAGTATAACCAATGGAAAATAAGTCATTTTCATAAATATTTTATCATATAGTCATAACATAACTCATTCATAAAGAATCAGTTTTCATATTCTTTTCATCTTGGTATAACAAGGGTAAAATAAATAGGATTCTTAAAAACATACACATCATAAACATATTAAATTTAGAGATTTATTAATAATGGTATAATTAAACCTTTTCCAAAATAAATAAAAAGTAAAGTAAAATGATATTATCTTAGATGTAAAATGATTGTGAAAAGACATGAGGATTTTTTAATGTGGAAATAAATTTTCATCTGAAATAATTATATAGAATAAAAAATTAATTAAACAATTTCGTTGTCTATTTAATTGAAAATAAAAAATATATATTATAAATTATTCTTCAAACCAATGATTTTGTATGAATGGAAGAAATATCATTCTTATTTTACCTATCTAAACAAATATTCCCATCATGTTTTTTAAATCAAAATGAGTTTTGATTTAAAAATTATTTGAATATTCATTTCAAAACACATTATAAAATTTAAAACATGGGTAATTATCTAATGAAAATTTATATATCACTAGAAAAATTTGAAAACATTTTCAAGAAACATGTTTTTTGAAGAAAAATTATTTTTCGACTGAAAAGAAAATAAAATTTCATTGAAATTCTATTTAGATATCAAGGGTGTATAAAAAGAGAATACTATTTGGAGAACATGTTTTCTATTTACTTAACCATTTATTATAAAATCTATGTTTTTTATCAATAGATCATTGTATTTCCTCATAAAATGTTTAATCATAAAATTTTTTGATAAACAACCTGAATGTGACACAAATCCCTTATGACTTACTTTTTAATGTTCATGCCCATTTAAGAATAATATCGAATGAAAAGATATATTTAAAAAATATTTAGATATATATAATATATCTAATAAAAGGGAATGTATATAAAACTCAAAAAATAGGTTCATTAAAAAACTTATGTCTCAATGAAGGAAAATTGAGAAAACAATCCATTACATATTTTGTAAAATTTGATCCATGGACCCCATGAATGGGATATCCACCAATGGATATGAAAATCCATATATTGTTACGAATAAGAAATAAAAATGAACATCATTGGAGGTATATACACCACATAAATAAAAATGTGGTGAATAATATATTACCATTACATAATTATTTTTATGTCATATATGTCACATATTTTTTTATCCCACACTATTTTCCATCCATGTAAATATAGAACATTTCAAATTGATTTGTGAGGTAGTAGTCATCGACATACACAAATGATGTTGTCATATTTCTACACAATTGATAGTAATAAGATACATGTGATATAATTATTACATAACAATACTAATATCCTAAATATCTAATATGTACAATATATACATAATCATTTCTATTGTTAAGAAGTGGTGATGGGAAAATAATAACATAAACGCATAAGGTGGTAGTTCTTGGTATATAAGAATGATGATTTCATAACACATTTGATAGAAGATGGGAATGATTAATGTTATTCCAAAAAAAGTATAATTTTTTATTGTATGAAATATATTTTGGTTGTAATAAAATCTGGTTTGATTATGAATTGATGGTGGTTGAGGAAGAAATAAAATATAATTCTCAGTTAGGGATAGTACCTATTTTTGGACTACATCATTTTTTTGAACCAAAATGCCTCATTGGTTATATTTATCACAAAAATTAAGAATTATATTATTATATTATTGAAAAAAGACATTATTTTTTAGGTATATTTTCATACTAACGATTTTGACCACGTGAATTTGATAGGGTTGGGGTGACCAGTTATAAATGATGTGAGTTAATAATTATAATATTTGAGATGAAAAATGAATACCCATATTTTTTAATAACCAATAGGATATAAAATATAAAATAATTAGTCTTTATAGTTGATAAGTTATAAATATTGAGTTAAAATGGTTGTTAGATAAGTTTCTATGACATATTACTCACTGTTCTATTAGATTAACCAATAATAACCCCAAATTCACATTCATTCATAATAAAAAATTTAATATTGAAGAAATGGAGAAAGAATGGAATCAAGGGAAAATCCAGAAAGAATCTAGGGGTGACTAATGTAGTGTAACCCGAGAAAATTCCCTCTAATAATATTAACCCATTCTAGTTACAAAAATATTATGGTGTAAAAGTAGGAATCTTCTGATCCTTCTCCTACAAGAGATTCCAGATGATCTGCTTCCTTGTTTCCCACACCGCCTATGTACATCAAGAATATTTCATTAGAATATTGACCTAGAATTTTTTTGACGAATTATGTAGTTGAACCAAGGGTCGAAATAGTACCTTGAGGTAGGTTGAAAAGTTTCATAGAATTAGTTTCAACTTTAGAGATAGTGATTCTCCTTGGTGGAAGAGAGTGAGACCATATAGAAAGGTAAGGGCCTCCTCTTGTATGGTAGAACAACAACTGAAGTGATCAGTGAATGAAAAACAACCAAGGACCGGATTTCATATGGTGCTACCATGAAGGGTGGAATGAGAAGTGGTTTTACAAAGTTGAAGGGAAGGATATTCATTCCATCTATCAATGAGCATGACCAGGTCATGTAATAGAATTCTAGTTCATTTAATGATGACCCTCCATGAAGAGAAGATCCATTCGTGCCTTGATTTTTTATGAGCCTTCCAGAGACACAAACTACTAGCACCAAAGTTTTTAGTCATAACCATCATTTACATACCATTTTCCCCTAAAACATGATTCCAATAGGAAACAAATGCGGAATAAATTGGGGGTTGATATGAAGAGGCATTAAACTCGCCAAATAAAGACCATACCTATCATTTCCAACCTCTCTTTAATGAATGGTGGGTTACAGTCTCCTTTTTAATAATTTTGTAGTAGGACCATCGGGACACAAGGTATATACCAGATGTTCAGATATTCACATATGTGGGAAATGCATTCTTTACAAGAATACAATTCAAGAAGATGTACTTCATTTTGATATTCTTGTACTATAATACAACATTCTATAAATCAACTTGTGTTTGGGGATAAATGGTCAGATGAAATTCCATATATGATAAGGTTCTTGAGTTGGAGGGTATAAACACACACCTATTTGGATTTGTGTTAGATTCAATAGTATAGGTGTTTCATTGTTTATCTCTTTCTAACACTTCTGTTTTGGTTTTTGGGACCATTATTTCCAATTTTAATGTTATATTGTATGTTGTGAATCTCATAAAACCAAGAACCATGCCAACCCAGTTGACAGACCTATATAAAATATCTCATGCCTAGATAATCCAGCAGATGTGGGGCTAAAGAGCTAAAAAAATAGGAATCAACATCATTGGATTGTGAGATATACATACAACATCAATCATCAGGCTTCCCACATAAGAGCTTCCCCTGGTATTTCCCCATAAGGTATGGTATTCATGAATTTACCATTACAACATTGCATGTATGCAGAGGAGGGTATTAGTGAGGGTAAGGACATTGATCCCACCTTCGTGGATGGGTTTCTCCATCTTCCCCTGGGAGACCCAACTTCATTTTTCTTTAGCCTGAGAGTCCCATTTTAAATGAGCAAAGATTTAGTATATAGTTCTAATTACTCCATTCAAATCCTTCATGGAAGAGTGGGTATAGACTTGGGTGGAAATGAGAACTCTATTCACAAATTCATTCCAACCTTGAAATTAGAAATATATACTCATCCATTGAGGACTATATTTGTGATATTATTGAAAAAGTGATCAAATTCATGCATCTAATGCCCCTATGGGAGAATAGGTGAACCCAGATTGTTCTTAAGGAAAATTCTGATTTTCATATCAAGGATATTGCACCGAGAGGATTATTATCTTCAATAACATATTCTGGAATTAAATTGATTTCTTTTAGTATTGTTAATAACATAATTAGTGCAATGTCAGTACTCTTACAAAAACATGTGAAGCCAAGAAATTGGCCTCTTATTGGAATTCATGATGATAAAGGTATTGTCTACAATCATGAGATAAGAGACAAAGGGGAGATTCCAAATTATTCTAAATGATACCATATTTTCATTATTCATGAATGAGTGAATGAAATGGTTAAGAATCATGAAGGAAAGCATAATGAGATTGGTAGATATGGGGACTCAAGAACTATCTCCACGAACTTCCTTGAAGAAACCAAGGGAATTCCCCATGAAATGAACTTTTAGCCAAGGGGAACTGGAGAAAAGAAATATTAGATCAATGGACATGGGGGAGACTCCCATACAAGAATAAACCTTGTTAAAGAAACTTTTTTTTGACATGTTCATAATCCCTATTAATATCCAATTTAGTAGCCATGATACGGATGTGAGCCCTGGAGTAGTTGTCCCTGAACATCATGTGGGCTAGAGAAATCACTCCCAATTTTCAGCAGCCCTTCATAATCCCGTGTTTCTACTTGCATACCCACAAAGGTTGATATATAGATTTCCTTACATTGAAGATACTATAAATTATATTGTTGTGGAAATTACAAATATGAACTAGGCTGTTATGGTGAATAGTCAAGGGGTTCTTGATTTTGGGATGTAGGACCATAGAGTATGCACATGAAACACACAGTAATATTACTACTTGGATGAAATCATGGATGGCATCAGTAAATTCACCATTCAAAACATCCTAGGATTCCCTATAGAAAGATCCATAGAACCCATCTGGTCTTAGTGCACTGTCATCATCAATATTCATGACTTCCTTATGAATTTATTATTCTATTTTTTATGTTGTCCTTCATTGACTAATTTTCCTAGAGGTAGACATGACTTGAGATAGCTTCCTTAAATTTCATATAACCTCTCAGCTAGATTCCATGCATGTGTGGGTTCATGCCGGTAATAAGTCCCTTAAAGTCAGAGTGGGAAATACTCCCCACCCCTTCTTGGTCATTCGAGTTTGACCTATCATCTAATAGTATTTTTGGTTGAATAATGAACTTCCTCTACTTAATATACAAACGAATGCATGTGGAATTCCTATCACCCTCATGAAGTGATATAGTCCTCTAGATTTCCCCCACCATGCATTCCTTCAATTGGATCATTTCTACAAAGGGGTTTTTCTTAATGTAGATTTCTAAAAAAGAACAGTCATCCCAGGTACCCTCGAGTTTATCTTTGAGTTGATCAATCTCATGTATAGTTGAATAAGTATACCTATCAATTAGGGGAAATGAATTTGAATAATCCCAAATTCAGTTGTTTATCATCTTTATTTTATTCTGAAATTCTCTCCACAATCTCCCCAGTATAGACTCACTCTAATGTTCTTTAACAATATAATGATATCTAAGAAATATTATCTATTTTTGATAGAATCTAGTGGTATCCAGCCCTCCCTTACTCATAGTTCAGGTGAAAAGAAGCATGGAATATTCTATTACACAATACACTAGATTGAAAACATTAAGAATGTGGAAAAAATAAATGAATTGTATGTTGGAATTACATCATTCTAGTGGACTACTCGATTACCGAGCCCTAAGTTTTTTATTGCACTAGGTTAACTACTATCCATTGTAAAAGAGGTGCATCATGCCTTTTTCATCCATGAAATAGATGAACGCTAGGTTATATTTTCCCTGAGAGGATCCCCTTATGATCATTACTTATGGGTCTTCAATTACATTGATATCACCCCCACATTCCTGGGGTAGCTACTGGGATCAAACACGTAGAGCTCATTCCATAGGGTTTATCTCTGGTGAGCATTACAACTTTGTCATGTAAAGGACCAATGGAAGAATCCTATATCATGAGTAACATGGTCTTGATATGTTGATCACCTACCACAATAATATCCATATATATTCTCTTGTGACTAATGATAGAAATATTTTGGTTGGAAGGATCTGCATTCAAGGAAACAAACAACATAATTTTTATAAGGAAATAAATAATTCTTTATAGTTTTTACTTTTTCTTAAGGATGTACATGAGAATGTTCATGTGTTTCTAGATATCACGGGTGAGGAAATCCTTTTTCACCAGATATCTAAGGATGCATGCATTATATTTAATGATGTAATTCATTTAACATTGAGAGTTCCTATATTGGTCCGGGGACTCTTAACCTTCCTGTAAGAAGAGTGGGACCGCAACCTTTGATTTTTTTTTTCAAAAGCTCTCAAGGTCATTTCATATCTAGTGGATGGGGTTGAGGCTTGTGAGGTGGAAAATATCATTTTTTAGGGGAATCCATAAATTGGGCTCAAAATTTGGATGAGATGAATGATTTTTCATCCTAGTATCAGGTACTGGAGAACCTGATTCTATGTGAAGGGGAGGGGTGAGAAACCTTTAGATGGGGGCTCCACTAGAGGTTGTTATAGAAAAAAAGAGTTTGTGAAATAAACTATTTTTAAGATGATGGGGCTGGAAGGTGGGTCTACTGATAGGTAGAAAAGGGATAGGTATTGAGGGCCCAAAAATGGATTCCTAGTATATGCATCATAAAAAAAATAGTGAACCATTAGGGTCTTGATGAAGTGTGAACCAAAATTCCCTGTAGGGTCAGTAGTTTGTTTTTGTTTGCAATGGAACTGAATCCAGATCAGTCAACACATTAGTGGTACATGATTCTGGTGAGGGAACTGAATTAGGGGTATGATCCCCGCACTCAATCATTGGGATCATTCCTTCCCTATAATAATGATATGATATCCTTCCGATGGTTCTGCATATCTCATCCTAATTTATTCTGATGGAGTCGACGACGACAACCTTGTGGTCTTTTCTTGAATACCTATAAGAAGATTCCATTTTAGATAACATAAATTGAATTTTTTAAAATATCTATTCCATTTTTTCAAATTCAAATCACAATATTGGAATAATTTAATTCAAAATTAATCTCAGAGATGAGACTAGAAGGTTGTCTCCCTAATAGAAAATGATAAAAATTTAAAAGAGTTTCTATATCAAAATTATATATTAGACAAATTTAAATGTTTGAATATTGGTAAATATGTATCTATTTTATTTTTTTTAAACTTTTTTCCCATTCCAAAACTATTTCAATGTAATCAATATAATTTAAATAGATTACCATTCTTAAAAAAATATTTATAATTATTAATTAAATAATTTTGTATCTTATAAAATTATATAAAATTTACCCTAATATTTGATTACATACAAATTTAAAAAAATTGATTCCTTTTTAAATACATTTTCTAAAATTGTATAAAATTAATTATAATGTAACTGTTCAATATGAAACAAATCTAATTATTTGAGAAATATATTTTTCAGGCATAATATTGTATATATTATTATATAATTTCTATAAAGATAATAAGATGAGTGTAAAAAATTTATTGAATATAAAATATATATATTTCTATAAAAAAATTTAAAATGTAATTTTTTAATTTATTGAACTAAAATATATTTGTGTTCATGAAATTAGTTTTTCCGACAAAGAATTCTAATGTTTTAAATTTCATTTTATTTAATTTATAACTAATTGGTCAACAAATAATTATTTATATAATCATCAGTAAAAATAATATTTTTAAAACATATTATATTATATTAATATCTACCATTCTAATTTATTAGATTAAAATATCATTTTTTAAAATAAAATTCATTAGAAAGTCATGTTTCTTTTATACTCTGTGTTACATTAACAAAAAAATATATAAAAGATTAAATTTATTTGAGAAAAAAATATTTCTCAAAATATCATGGAGATGTATTCTACCCCTATTGAAATTAATTTTAACCTCAATATTGATGACCTTGTTAGAAAAAAAATGTATAATTCTACCTCATTACATCCTCATGATCCAATATTACTATTTAAAGATGGTGGTTTAAACAAAAAAACATTGACCCTGTGAGTGGTCCTGTTTGGAAGAACATATTCAATGTGATCTTGAATATAAAAATATTGATCCTCATGTGATATATAATGATCTAGTGGTATAACATATATATTCTATACATTTTATGGACCTTTTCTCTATTTCTTCTAGATCTATACATATATAAAATATTGAATTCGAGAGAGGTTTTGTTGAAACCCCAAGTGAAAATATATAGTCCATATATGATCAAGAATTTTAGAGACACCTAGATTCAAGTGGAAAAATTTTCCATACATTATTCTTCTAAAACATTTGTAGGAACTCCTTCTTAGTAACATTAAAATCTAGATCACGTCAATGATTATAAATATAATATTTCTGTTAAATTTTTTCAACTCATACATTTTTTTATATGGATCTAACATTCCAAGACATTTAATCTAATATATGACAACCAAATAGATTTCATTCTTCAAATTCCATCAATTTCTTTATATTAGTATACAACTATAAATCTATGGAATCACAAGGAGATACATGAATAGTAAAATTGGCATTATTACTATATGAAAATTGAACTAGATAAAGGTGTTGATAAAAAAATTGAAATAAGTAGAACAATATAGTATAATATTTTATTGATTTTAAATTTTTTTCATAAACAGTTTGTATTTTTGGGGATGATATGTATTTCTAAAACATAACATCCAATTTGGGGCCTGCTAATGTCTTCTCAAAAATAAGGCGGTAAATCTTGGATCTCAATTTGATATAATAAAATTTTTTATTCATGAAATATTAAACACTTTCTTAATATATTTTATAGAAATATTTTGAAAAATAAAACTGTTATCTGATAGAGATAACGTGTGTTGACTTAATTAGTTTTTTAAAAAAAACCCATGTGTCATTTTTCCCTTAATAATTTTTTGGGAGTCTGATGACTAAACCCATAGTGATGTCTTCTATTTTCCATTATAGTATAAAAATAAATAAGTATCCTTTTACACCGTTGAAACATATACATCACTTGATAACATAATATTCATCAATAATTATACTCAATAGTATATCTATTTATATTTTCCCACGAAACATAATCAATCATGTAGGATGTGGAAGGAACTCTAACCTTTTTCTCTATCATTTTTCTATTCAAGCCCATCATTCTTCTTGAATTGAACATGGCCTTACTTGCATTGATGGATTTTCTTTTTCGAAAATCATATGAACAAAAAAGTACCAATGTTATAGTAACCTATAGATACATTAACATAAAATATACAAAAATACCTAATGTTAAAAAGTTCCATAAATTATATGTCTATGAAGAGGTAATTGTGATATCTCGGCCCAAACCACCGTTTCAAAGATAGAATGCTACATGATCACATGCATATTTCCCCATATAAAAGAGTTTTTGACTAGAAGCGATGGTCTTAAGTGGTTACATGTGGAGACTATATCCAATATATCATTCCAATTGATCGATAATAATGAATAAACCAAATAATAACCAATCATATAAAATTTTGAAATAGAATAGTGACAGACCTATAATATCCCCCTCTGTTGAAAGCATGTATAGAGTATAATGAAATAGAATAAGACAAGATATATGTAATTATAAACTCATCTACGGGGTACTCTGGTGTATGTACCATTCTACTCCATCTCCAAGATCCACTTCCCAACCTTTTTCTTTACCGACCTTTCCTTTCATAGAACCTTTGGTCACAAAATCTAAAAGAACATTCAAATTTACGAGTAGGATGTCAGTGTGAGGATTAGAAGGACACAACTAGTGCATCCTTAACATAATTTCACAAAATATATATAACAATGTATGTCATTAAATAACTAAATTCTTAGTAAACATACTTTTTTTTAATCATCATGCACTATCCAATCCTCAATCAACCCGAACCCAGCCTGCATCGGCTCATTCTAGTATGAAATTCACTAACACTAGTATATCCATCAGGGTCACGTATCTCACCCCACCCTTCTGGTGGTTGTAATAGAATGACTACATATTCCTTAGGGTATATCACAAGTCACCTTGTCCTTTAATAATCTACTACCCAACATTATAGGTTTTATTGACCTATATCACGCAGCATTCAACTATGATTTTCCCTCCATAGGTGTAGCCACATCTACCTTTAAGGGTTTTAAGACTGTTTCATGATGGGTAGCTGGAAACTGAGCCTCGTATCTCCCATCCTCATGGCTTTAACTATGTATCGTGGATTCTTCAAACTAGACACTATGCTTTCTCCTCTATAAGGGTAGCCACACCCAGTATTAGGGATGTTAGGATTGTGTTATGATGGGTAACTAGCAACATATTCATGTAACTCACACCCTCAAGGTTCCACCTATGTTTCTCGGTGTCTTCCAAAAAGGCATAATGTTTTCCCCTTAATAGGGGCAGACACACCCGCCCTTAAGAAAATTATGACCGTGTCAATTGGGTTAACTGACCATTGTGTTTCATAACACCCAACCTCAAGGATCCACCCAAGTATAATAAGACCTAAAACACAATTCAGCTTGAAATGAAACACCAAAACTATATGTGTTGTTATAGGAAATGCTTATCCACATAAAGATCAAAGTCAGGAAAATTCAACAAGATATGCATACCCATGGCCACTCAGACAACCACATAAAATTCATCACAATCATGGGTTTTTACATCATAAACATCTCATCACAATAAAAATATATATACATATACATATATATATATTTACCAAAATAGAAATAACCCCCACCCCAGTAAAAAAAGTAAAAAATCTTCCTGGCTTTTTTATCATCAAAGCAGACATGTCAAAGTATTAAGTTGTCGACATGTCGATGCTCGAGGTATGTTAATGATTTCCTAAAATGTAAAAAAAAAAAATTTAAAAAATAAATAAAATATAAAATATGTTGACATATCATATCTCCTATATATGTTTGGAGTTATTAAATAAAATATCACTTATGATGGTATTTTCACTACCCTAAATAATTCTTGAATTATAATTTAGATTATCATATGCGACATTGATTTTTCATTGTAAATAATTTGAAATTATAATTCTTTGTTATCACAGGTGAAAAATATTTCCTTTTATAGATAATTTTAATTTATCTATTTAAATCAATGAACATGTAAAAAATAAACTTTCAATAATTTCACTATTTCAATTTCAAAAACATTATCGATTGATTATTATTTTTATATTAAAAACAGTTAAATTTATTCTTACTATAATAATTTTTAATAAACTATTTACTGATAAACATTGATTTTTTTAACATAGTTTTTCAACATTAAATACTAATAAATAAATGTAATTATTATCTTTATTGACAATAATTTATTTCTTGATAAATCAATTCAATTATCCTTTTATAATTTTATAATTATCTTCTAATAATTTAATAGTTCATCATGTGACAAAATGATGTAAGAATCATTTGATAATTACTTTCAATTGTCATTTATAATTTCATGTAATTATTTTTCGATAATTTGTGATATTATACATTGATCAATAACACAAATTACCCATTGATATTCACATTTTGTTAATTTCTTATAAAATATCATCTGATAAATGTATTTTTTTATATTTTTTAGACTCGTGCAATTATCCTTTGATAATTTTTATAAATATTCATTTGATAATTCATTGAGATTATGCCTCTTCTTTATTATTATAATCAGATAATTTGAAATAATTTTCATTTGATAATTCATTTCATAATTATTCTTAAATACTAATTCATGTAAATTCCATTTGTTAGTCATAAAAATTACACTATTATGATGTTGAAATTATAATTTGGAATTTACAATATAATTTATATTCTAAAAATAATTATTGTATTTTATTGTAGAAGAAGAATAGAAAAAAAACATGCAAGAATAAAATAAATAAATTATAATGAAAATAAAATCTCCAATTTTGGAAAGGGAGAGGCACACCACACACAAGGATTGAAGAGGCATGCAGGATGGATCCCAATGAAAATAAATATTAACCAATGTATTAAATGATAATATCGATCAGGTTTCATATTTTCTGGGACACCATTGAATCAACTAGAACAAGATGTACTGGTTTGGATACTTTAATATACAAAAAATTGATTCACACTCTCCAAAAATAAGAGCACCTCATTTAAATATTTTAAAATATAGAAAAATCAATATGGAGACATTTTAATCATCTCAATAATAAGATTTAGGATTTTAATCAATATAAAATGAGTTATTTTGAGGGTTCCAAAATCCCCCTATGTCAAAATTGGAGAAAATGGAATTGGTGAGATGATATTATAGTAATAACAAAATTATATTAAAATGTTATAATTTATAATTTAATATAAATATAAATTAGATTAATTAATCATGAGACCTAATCAAACATATGTTTCATATAAAAGTAATACATTTTCTATGGTGAAGCCCCTATTCTGAACCCAAAGGTGGTATCTAATATCTCATAGAGTGAACTATTTGAGATATATTAATTATATTTTAACGAAAAATTATAAATTTAATTAATTGAAAATAAAAAATATTCAATTGGATCGATCAATCCAAATGTACATGATTACAAATGTTACTCAATATCTATAGAAAAAATTCATCCAGGATTTTGAGTGGTGTTATATTTCCCATAGGACACATTATTTTGGAGTTATCTAAATTTTGTAAAAATATTACTCATGCTTAATAAAATGTATTTAATATTTTTATTCTGAGTTAATATATGATTTTTGGCATTGGAATCCCTCACTAAATCATTGTTTTTCTCCAAAAATATTCTTTTCAATATTTGAAAATTTTAACTTATATTTTTCTATTATCCAATCCTTTTAACCCATTATTATTTTATTTTAGTAATGAGTTCTTTTTCCACACTTATGATTTTAAAAATTTATTACAAGATGGTTTTAAATATAATTGTAAAAATTGGGATATTACAATTCTACCCCACTATAATCTTCTATTCCATGAGAAGTATCTCTAGTGGTTATGCTAAAACAATAGAGACCACCGATATTGAATGTCAAACCCACATTCCATATCTTTTCTTGGATCTGTCCATGATTCCATAGAATCCAGATCAGTAGTATCACTTTCCCTTACAAAATTTATCACTAAAATATTTAATCCACATAGTATAGTAATCAAATGATCCAATATGTTTCAAATCAATATCATTTAATCAATAATATTCACAATATTGAGCACGAACCTTCAATGATGAGAAATGGGGAAGCCTTCATGCAATCCACAATAGCGAAGGTGTGGTACATAAGATATGTTACTACCCCAACCCACTCAGTGAGTCCCTCATCATCCACTTTCTAGAATAATAAGTGAATATCACTATCTCATATAGTAGGGTTTCATGTATTCATTCAATGATTTATTAGAGGATGTTATGTTAGGGAAATATATCTCTTTTGATTTTTCATGCCTCAACTTGTAAATAAGATATTTGGAAAATAACAGGATGAAAACAATGAGTATGTTTAATACTTGATCTAGTACATACTACATATAGTAACATGTTCATTGTCACCATCTATTAGTGTTATATACATTTAATAGACTTGGACGGCCTCAGCTCCCTGATCATACCATATACATCAATGAGTTGTTTTGATCAGGGGAGTCTTTATCCTCTATTGGGTTTTTCAACTCCCATATTTTCCTGTCATTCTAGTACTACTCTTGGAAAATTTTTAGAAAAAACATCGATGATGGCTAGCCATTACACACTGGTGGTAGTCTATTATTTCCTTATTTGAAGTTATGTTATAATGCCTCTTCTTGAAAAATTTGTATTCTAACATGCATGTCCAGCACTTTTCTTCTCCTGGTATTAATTTCTCTTCCTACAATTTGAATGGAATTATATAGTAAAAAAATTAAAATTTACTCATTGGTCCACCAAGTTTCGGTAGTGTTATATTAGTATTTTTCTCTACTATCCCCTTCTCAATGGTCAAGGACTTGTAAAAAACCTCATTGTATGACATTCAATCAAATAACCTTACCATATGTCTCATCTAAAGTTGTAAACCAATCATAAACTGCCATGATAATTTTTTCCTCATTCCATGATAACAAAGAAGTAGGGAAAATAATACCACAAACATGTAAAGTAAATAGATATTGTCCTATAACATTTTTATAATTCCATGAGCTCATAGGAACAGTCCATCCTAATCATGTAGGTAAAGTTCTATTTGAGAAAAAAACTACATAAAGGTCATCTATATAAGACCTTATTATCACATAGATTTATTAATGGATGTCTACTATCACCTATAATTTCCTTGGAAGATAAACGTCTCTAGAATCAGTCATTGTTTCCTTATGGTCTAGCTAGCTCGAAAATGCATTTGATATATTCTAGCCAATTATCTCCATCATGCAGGCTACAAATACTCTATATTAATAGATTTTGCAAAACCTAGAAATCCATAGCATGGGTAGTCATATACCTCAAAATACCTCCACCCTTGTTAGGTATAAACCAAAAAATTCTCAGTTGAGTAGGATCTCAGGTATGGATTATTTATGCCTATATAGGATCATGATGGGGAATATCCCCCAATACCATAGGTGGTGGAATGGGAGTATCATGTTTTTTCATACCTTGTGTTTCCATCAAAATTTTATGAAGTTGAATATCTATAATAAAAGGATGATTAGGAACAAAATATTTCCCTACATTCTATAGTATCCAACAAGGTTTTCCTAGAACTCTACACATAAAAATGTATACCCACCTCCAACGTACCCATGTTTTGGTCCCAACACATCAGTCACTATAATCATATATATAATAATAAAACAACATGCTCTTTTCATCTAATTAATTCCAACACCTATATGTCACTGAACATGGAAACACAAACATTTCATACAGATGAACTAATCTAAACAGATAGTATAAATCACGGCATTTTGTTAATGAAATACCATAAAGAAAAAACTTATTTATGCATATATAATTTGAAACAAAACATATATTCATGATCCATGAACATACAAAGAAATATAATAAATAACATATAACCTCATGTGTTTCACTAAAGGTGAATCAATAGAAACAACAAAACACAAATCCCCCACATTTTGGAAACATAGACGTCCACTATTGAATGTTGGCGAGACACTATCAAAGTTCCTCTACCAAAGTTCTAATTTCATATGTCCTATCTAAACTATCCCAATCCAACATAATATAAGATACAATATAGTGGGTCTAGATTCTTTGACACTATTTTGTAACATCCTGACTAGGACAATCATCTCCAAGATAGAATGATAAATGACCTGATGCACAACTTCATGTATGTAAGTGTTTTCCGACCAATTGTGAGTGTGTAGAGTGAATATATGGTGACTCTATAGCCTCTTTATCATTTCATAAGATCAATAATAATGAATAATCTAAATAATTAATGATTATATTAAATGATGAAATCTAATAATGAAATACATATAAGAATTTCCAATGTAGTCTTCTTGTCCATAGTATAATAGTGATGAAAAATAAAATATTTACGTAAATAAAAAATCATATGTGGGTAAATGTAGGGTCTATCATGTTCCACCTCAACTTGAGGATCCATTTCTCAATCATCAATTATTGGGCCCTTTCCCTTCACCAGATTTCCGGTCAAAGAATCAAAAAGTAAATAGAAATACATGAGTAGGTTGTGAGTACAAGACTCAGTAGAACACAACCAATTCATCCTTTACATAAGTGTATATATATATAACATTGTTTATCATGACAAAATAAAAGGATTAATAAACATAAATGTTTTGAGTCATCGTGTACTAGCCATGCTTCTACCAACCTGAGTCCCAACTACTTCAGCTTGTTACTGATAAGAATGCCAAAGGTCACATATCGGACCCTACCCTTCTGGTGGTTGTTACAGGAATGATACTTGATGTTTATGGTGTATATTTGGTTCTCTAATAAATTTAATCACCCATGATCCATTTCCATAGGAATCCATGACTGGTATCTTCTAGCTAGAAACTATGCATTCCCCTCAATAGGGGTAGCTATGTCTTCCTTATAGTATTTAGAACTTCTTTTAGATGGATAACTATCCACAGAGCCGCATACCTCCAAACCTCAAGGCTTCTCTAATACATCTCATTATCATCCAACAAGCCACTATGATTTTTCCTCTATAGGGATTGCCACACCCACCATTAAGGATGTTATTAATGCATCAGGATAGATTAATATCCTGTGATCCATGTAACATTCACCATTCTTGCTCCACCGCTCTATCATAGTATCTTCCAACTAGCCACTATTCATTCCCCTCATCATGGGTAGTAATTCCTTCTATTCAAGATATTATGATCGCGTAATGTTTGGTAACCAACCCTGAGCCTCCTAACACCCAACCACAAGGCCCCACTTCAGTATCATAGGACCAGAAGCAATATTAAATACTGTATGAAAAACAAAAATAATACATTTTGAAGCAAGGATAAATAATCCACATCAAGATAAATTTCTGTATAATCACACACTAGTAATAAAATTGCTACTCACACACCCACATGAAATTCATGACTAGCACGAGTTCTTCCAACATAAATATCACATTAAGATAACATTATATATATACATACAATCCAAAGTAAGAAGGAACCACTTAGCTCAATAGTCAAGAAAAATTTCACGGTTTAATTATTTTCAAAGGAGACACGTCAAAGCATTTAAAAATATTAAATATTCTTATATCGTCTCCCTCGTGGATAATTTTCAAATTATTACTTAAAATTTCTCATTAGATGATATTTTTTCCCTCCTGAATTATTTTCAAAACATCTTGTACATTATCACATGCTTTTATAATTTTACTTCTAAAATAATTTAAAATTTCTATTTTAAATTATAACAAACAATAAAAATTATATTTCTTGAATAATTTTAATTTATAAATTCAAAAACAACACATGTGTTTAAATTTATCCTTCAATAATTTCACTATTATAATTTCACAAAATATATTTATTGATTATTTTTCTATATTACAAAAAATAAATCAATGTTTTATCCCTTAAATAATAAGGATAAATTATTCATCGATAAATATTGCAATTATTGTTTAATTGTTTTTTACAAAGTTTTGCTTTTATAAATCAAGGTAATTATTATCTAGTAGTTTCAATAATTTATCGCTCCATAAAACTATATAATTATCCATTTATTATCTGATAATCATCTTATTATAATTTAATAGATTTTCCTTCGATAAAATGATGTAATAATTTTTTGATATTTATATACAATTATCATTGATAATTTCAAGTAATTATATTTTGATAATTTGTTAAATTAAACATTGATCAATACCCTAAATTACACATTGATAATAAACATATATCAATTTCCAATGAAATATTTTTTAGTAATTATATGCTGATATCTTCTATATACATGTGAAAATATCCTTTGATAATTCATTGAAATTATCATTTAACAAATAAATTAGATTATACATCTTCTTTATGATTATCATTGGATAATTTGAAATAATTATCGTTCGATAATTAATTTTTTCAATATCTTCTTATTATAATTCCTGTAAATAATATTTCAAAATATTACGAACTAACCTGTGATAATATAGAAATTATTACTTGGGTTTTAAAATCTATCAAAAATTCTCACAATTTTTTTCTTGAATTTTATGATGGAATTTGAATGAAATAATGATAGAAGAATATAATAAATAAATTATAATTATAATAAAAACACATATTTTCAAAGGTAAAGGATAATTATCCACAATGGGGTAAAATTAATACCTGATGGATGCTGAGGAAAAGAAAATTCGAGATATGGTTTAAACAATAATCTCTATCAAGATTTACAATTTTTTTTAACACTATATAAACAACCAGAACATGATGAAATGGTTCTACTGCATAAATATACCCAAAATGGGTACTCTGTTTTTAAACATAAGAATATTTCATTTAAATATGATTCTATTATAAAAAATTCAATATGATTAAATTATAATCAACTCATTAATAAGTTATAAGAATTTAATCATTCTAAAACATGTTATTTTGATAGTTCTAAAAGCTCCCTCCATCAAAAATGGAGGAAATAGAAATGGGGGATGACAAATTATTAAAATAGAAGTTAAATGTTAATATTAAAAATAACTATTTAAAATTAACATTAAATAACATATTTTATCTAGTGACCTAACAAAACATCCATTTGATGTAATAGTTTTCCCCTACCTAGGGTAAAGCCCCCTTTTCAAAAATAATAATGGTATCATATTTATTGTATGATGATCCTTTTGAGATATTATTAGTTATTTATTATTAATAAATTAATAATTAGTTAATTTGAAATAAAAATGTTATTATAAATAGTGAGTCATCCAAACGTCATAGTCATACAAAATTTATATGCTATCTAGCGTAAATATCACAGATCTAACATAATGTTCGACTCAAATTTCCCATACGATGTGCCATTATGGAGTTATACAATTTTTAAAAAAAAATCTTTTTGCATGATTATTATAATATATTTAATATTTTTATTTATTCATCATCGAGGAATTTACGTGAAACAGAATCTTGCACTAACAATGTCTAACTGCAAAATAATTCCATTAAATATTTCAAATTGTTAACTAGTATTGTCTCTTATGTATAGCCTTTACACATGATTATGTTATTTCACTAATAAATAATTTTTTAGAACCTAGGATATTTATAATTTTTCACCCTAGTTTTTTTATTATAATATTAATATATCAGTACATTAGAGTACTCCACTTCCAAAAAAAAGGGTTTTATTTCCATAAATCTCCACACATTTAACGTTAATTTCAGGAATTTACATGGATAATTCCCAATTTCACCTCATATAATTCATTGAATAACATGGAAAATAATTTCTCTCTGACACTAATTTCATCATTGATGCCATATTACCCTCCATTTTATAAATTCTTTGAGGTTCTTATATCAAATATATTGACATGGGGAAAAATAAATAGTCCCTCAACTATGTTCATCACTTGATGAGATTCATAAGATTCCATTGTAATAATATTTTATACATAAATAATTTCACTAAAGTTCATGTTCTTAATCGTATATCTTAACAGATGATTAGTAATAATCCAAATAATATTCACTGAATTAATCATCTGATTTAGTTCCCCATAATCACCATCTTTTCCTTCACCCATAGTATTAACCTATTTTTTTAAGTATCATCCATTGAATAAAATATAAAACAATAGTTTTAAAATCTTGAATCATAGTGGGAAACCATATAGTCACAAAAATATCATATTAGATGTATAAATTATAAAATTCGCATTCTAATATGTGAATCCTTAGGTTTAGCCTTGGAAATTAATGGTCATTATCCATTTCAATCCATCATACCGGTTTATCAATAGTTTTTAATTTCCAAACAATATCCCTAATGAGTTTAAAACAATGTTTGTTGAAGGTACCATTATTGTCTGACAATTGAAAATCATGTCCAACATGACTAACCATTTTTAAAGTTATTACCACTAACTACATTTTTCCCAAGAAAAATCAATATGTAAAACATATTCAGGGAAGTAATTTACTAGAAACCACTTTCTCTACCCATAACCAAAATTATAGGATATTTTATTATATGTACTATTATCCTTTTTTTTAGCTATAATGTTTTTTCATCCATATTTTCAAAGGGTAATTAAAATATTTTCCAATAAAAACTATAGAGACCCAAAACACTCGAACATGTATATTACATATTAATATATGAGTATTCTTTACATAATATAATGATACATGAAAAAATCATTTATAATTTCTACCTTTTTAAACATAGAATCATAAACAACTGGTCCATATGTGAGGTAAGTCATCTCCCCCTAATATCACCATAACATTCACCCTTATTATACATGTCATATATAATACCTCTCATCATAATAAGGGAAATAATCATAATAATGGGTAACTTTAGATTCATTATAATGGTAAATATGGGAGATAATAATATATAATAGGTGTAAGATAACATTAGAATAACATTTTAAAACCACATTCTAAATATCATGGATCCTAAACATGGTTCATATAATAAATGATTATAGTTCATAAGAGATGAATCATATGGGAATCAAAAAACACAATTCATGAAAATATAAGTATTGAATATGAAATTGATTTTTCCATATATAGAAGCATAAAAAACAATTTTTAACGTCTACCCACAATGGCCTCTATAAAATGTTTCCCTTGGGATAACCACCAGTCTACCAGGTTTGGTTGTGGGACAACCTAAAATGTAACACTTATTGTGCTTTAGATGACATTTGTGAAACACCATTTGGGATTGGTATAACATCCCAGGAACCCATTGATCTCATTTATAATTAATCCTTATCCAGTGTATTAGAGATATATATATCCCAACAATCATGGTTATAATGTAACCCCTGTTTATTGTTATATCATAACAACTGTGAAATAATGGAAATCTTTCATATGTATTCCAAAAGATCATATAACACCCATCATACCAAAACTGATTAAAATAAATGGAAGTCATAATCAAAACATCATAAAATAATCCTTGTGAAATAAATATTTTTTATATATATTTTATAACTTAATCGCAGAATATCCCTTGGAAAAATTAGCGGGATCAACAAACTTTTTAACGTGGTATATTCTACTGAAATGTAACAGGTTTTAGAAAAACAAATTCACAAAAATTTATATCTTCCATAGAATGAATAATATTCATATCATTTGATCATATCCTATTTAAATAATATGAAACATCAATGTGTGTCATTTTAAATTTAAAATAATTTTTAAAAGACACTTCGAAAATTTCATCTATAAAACAACATTTCATTAAATTTCACCTATTTAAATTGAAAATTCATATAATATTTTAGAAATATATTACATTAAAAATATTTTTTTTGAAATATAAATAATTATTTAAAATAATTTTTGTGATCATTTTTTAAAAATTAGTTCCAATCATACATTTTATAAAAAGTAATATTTTTACATTTTTAGTAAAATTCACAATGATTTTTTTATATTTTAAAGATGATGTTATGTATCAATAAAAATATTATAAATAACAAAAATTTCAAATTTTTTAATTTTTTAGAAATTTAGATAATGGGAAAATGTTTTTTGAAATCATTTTTAGGAAAAAATCTTTTAGGGGAAAATGGGTACTGCACCAAAGAATGAAATAAAGAAGATATTTATTAACAACATTATTTTAACTCATTGGTACATAAACTTAGTAAAATGATGGAAGAACATGTATTATATTGAATTTATTATATTAGATGAATATTATTGATGTTATTGTGAAAAAGGTCATAATATTTCAATGTAGAAAAGACAATCATAAACAATATCAATAAATAACAATATTATGATATCAAACCCTTAGTAATGTGGTAAATTTGGAAACATAAGACCATTGAAGAAGAAAATAAAATAAAAATTAAATATCATTAATGGAAGTATATTTCGAATATAAAATTTCATTTTGGCAGTGTATATTACTCTTAAAATAATATATTTTCATAACATTATAAATTCCTCAGTGAAGGTATATTTAGAAGAAAGAATATACCTCTCTCCTTTGGTAAAATATTAACTGTAAACCAAATGAGAGAGATATCTTGAAATGAATATATAAATCCCCATAATATTTAATATAACAATAATAACATAAATTTATAGTCAACATATACCCCACATACACCAATTAGGTGGTGAGTATGAAATGTGTATTACAGAAGTTAAAAGTGGGAAGGAAATCCCTTACCGTCATTCTCGAAATCCTCCATAAAAGTTCAATCATCTTTTATAATTAATATAATATTATTATAAATCGATTAAAAAAATAAATTTATATATATCATACCACATATTATATAATTTTGTCCTCTTATTTCATGTTTATCAAAAATTCAATGTTAATGTAATGTTTCAATAAATAACTACGTTGTTTTTACAGAAATGTTTTGATTTTTGATTTTTAATCCCCATAAGTCATAGTTCCAACATATACATAATGTTAACAAAGAAATAAATAAAATATATATTCATTATATATGTTTTTATTAAATTCCATAAATGTTATATATAGAAAATTAAATATAATTTTCATGGAGATGATAGGTCGTAGGTATAAAACGACCATTTTTTATGTTCTCAATTAATTTGAAGAAAGAATGTTAAATAAAATAATTCTATTATCGAATCATATTTATATAAAATATAGGACATATTTAGATGAAAATAATCAAAATTACCTTCTATGTAATGCATGAACGATTAAAATTTCCTTGTGATACTATTGTCCGTCGTACAAACGATTCTCATTATCTTATTCCTATATAACATAATGAATGAATAATATTGTAATACCATGATTATATAAGGATATTAATATCATAAATATCATATATAATGAATAAATACAACATTATATCAATCTATGATATGTTGTGTTATAAAGAAGAATAACATCGGTTTGTGAGGTGGTTATTCACTAAACACATGAATGAAGATTTCATTAACCATTTGATAGAAGGAGATAATTTTTTTAGTTTATTACACCACCCTAATAATACATCAATGTATATATAATATAATGATTTTATTATATAATAATGTTTTAAATAAAATTTTATTAGTTAGTGAGTGAAATAAAATAAAACACTTTGTTTAGTATTCAGTTTCTTCTTCATACATCATCATTTAGATATGACCAAAAATTTCATAGGTTGGTTTTTCAGAAAAAAATAATGATTATAGGATGATATTTAGGATTTAAGAATGTAATTTTTTATGTTATATTTGTTTTATTATGTTTTTTATGTGTGGATAAAAGAGGATATATGTTATCCTTTTATATGTGAGGTGAGTGGAAGACTTGTAATTTGTTAATGTAAAAAGGATCAACGAATTTTATCACATTAAATATGAATACATAATCATATATTTGTTATAATTATAAAATATAAGGCCCAAATATTGTCATAAAATCGGTTTTTTACAAGTTTCATGGTTATATTAATCATTGTCTATTTAGTTTTACATCTCTGAAAACACGTTTTTTTTCCTTAAAATGTAATTAATTTTTATATTTTATTCATTTTATTATTGAAAAAAATTAGTTCAGTTTATTAGCTAATATATATTATTATTTATATAAATATGTAATTAATGTTTTTACTTCTATTGAAAAAAGTGAATATTTGAAATTTGAAAATAATTTTTTTTACATCATATGAAAAGTGTTTTACAAAGATTAAAATATTTTTATATCAAAAATTAATATGAGACTAAATAAAATGAAATAAAATAGTTTAACAACATATATAATTGAAATAATTTTAATTTTAAAACCAAATTGATATAATGTTTATGCCTTATAAATCATTTAATGTAATGGAAATTAAAATAAAAAACTAGTGTTTTTTATTATTCATCGATATATCTATCAGTGTAGAAACATTTCATAAATTTACCATAATAAATTTCAGAAATTATTATTTAAATTTTTTATATTTCTAAAAATTGTTTCTATATATATGTAAAATATTAATATCAAAATATGTTTGAAAATTACAACAAAACTGGGTTTTTACAACATTTTTTGTGGTTAAAATTTGATTTATTCTTATGTCCTACCTAGACAAAATATAAGATGATTGTTATAAAAATTTAATCAATGTATAATATATAAATTTCTGTAAAATAATTCACCAAATGTTTGTTTTTAGTGTTATTGTGGTAAAATGAGTTTTGTGATCATACAAATCGTTTAAAAAAATATTTCCTTTTTTTCAATTTTTTTATTTTCATTTAAAATTAATTTTTCATCAAATTATTCATTATATATACATGTGTAATAAATATATTTTCATAATTTAGATAATCATATTCATACCCACCATTCCAATGAATATGTTATAACTATCATATTATAAAAAAAATTAATTGTAGGTCACATTTCATTTAAACACCGTGTTTCATTTAACAAAAAATTAAAAAAATTAATATTATTTTAAAAAAAAATATTAAGAAAACTCTCTTTATGTTACAACAATGATAAATGTATTATAAATGATAAATATAAGAATTTATGTAACCCCACTCAATCTTTAATAAATATATAAATTAAAAGTTAAAGGTGGTATACCCTTGAATTTCAAACATGTAAATATTAAAAACATAATAATGTAAAGAAACCCATTAAATAGATACAATAATGTAATGAATTTGGAGCCAAAATTTAACTAATTAGGCCAAACAGTCCTAATTTTGATGGAAAACCCATTCCTATCACATCCTCCTAGCACAACTAATGGGAAATTAGTGATCTAAAAATGACGTATAGGTGATAATTAGATATCATACGTGGTAATAGGATTAAAATTACCAAAATGAAGTGATACAATGGAAAAAATAAGACATGTCCAACATAGAAGGAATAAAAAATCAATTACTCTCAAGTAACACTTATTTAGTGATATCCTCTAAATATAATTTTCACCAACATCATCAAAAATAACATTCCCAGACAATATAATCAATATAGTAGCATATACATATATATAAACCCAACAATAGGAATAATTCAAGGGGAATCCAATAATTAACTTTCACATTTTCCTTTTTAAATGAAATTTTCCAACAGTTTCATGAAAACTAAAACATGGTTCAATATTCATAGACCATTTATATTTCATAAAATCTCTATTTAAAAATATTAATGGATAAATTAAACCACCCACGTAATTAAAATATTTCAAATCTACCCATCTGTAAGGGTATTCTTGTTTTCAAATTCAGAATCATACGAAAGGACACCAATTTATGTAAAACCATTTCTGAGGAGGCATCATTGAATTTTATTAATTGCAAGGACACACATCTTATAATAACCCATTTTAAATCTATTAAATGAATGACTTGTTTAGAATATTATGGTTAAAATGTCATACCCAAGACAAATTCCTTTCAAAAAATATTTTTCACACATTTAGTTGAAAAAATGGTTAATAAACAATGTTCTAAATGATTTTTTTTAAAAAAAACTCGTTATTTGAACTTATTATTATCCTTATACCTTTAAAATTTCTATTTCCAATATTAATACCTTGAATTCACTTTTAAATACATTTATACAATGATCATACATAATTAATTGGGTTGAAATCACTAAATAGAAAACACATAAAATAATAATATAAAAAACATATTTTATAATGAATAATAATTCATATAATTCATAAATTACACAACTCCATATAATCACATACCTAAATGTGTTCTAAATCAAGAAGAAATTATTCCAAACGCATTGCTTTTAATGAAAACCACTCAAACACTGACTAAAACTGCATCTAAATGCCCATGAAACCAAAAAACTAAACATAGATCCACCAAAAACCATTTAATCAACCACAATTGGTAGTTTATTTTTTGTGGAAGCCAAAACCAAATGAAAATATTGTTATAAAGAAGAATTATGGAAAATAAGGATGAAATATCATATATACAGTGATAAAACCTCAAATATAATGAAATGAGAAAGAGGAAGAAATGTTGTGTCTCTGTAAAGACCTATAAATTTCAAGGAAAATGTTTTATTCTTAAATTTATTAGAATTTTACGAGTCCGTAGTTTCTGATGGTGCCTGATTCTGAGGCCTGGTGTGCCTAGAATCAATTTCAAAAGTTTTTTTCGTGTACGTTTAGTAACGTACATGTGGGTTTTTCTATCTTTTGAACTGGTGCTCAGAATAGAAATCTGAGGGCACCGTGAACTCATAACACCTTTAATCGCTTAAGGGTAACTTTACCGCAGTTGCTTTTTATGCGTGATGAATGTTATAATTTGGGTATTTGTGGAAAATTAAATATAATTTTTGTATTGTACAATTTTATTTAAGAGGGGGTTATTTTTTCCTCCAAAGGGTAGTTTAGGTGGGGCCCACAACCCACATAACCTCCCATGAGAGGATTTAGTGTGGTGGGGCCCACACGAACCCAAACCCTTTCACCATCCCTCAACTACCATTAAATCCTCTTATGTTTTTACACCTCCCCTCATTAATGATGGAGCCTCTCTACCTCCCTCCTCTCATGGATGTGCCAACTCTTGAGATTAATCAATGACACTTAATTAATCTAGTTTTGAAATCAATTTGCAATGTATGGAATGTTTATAATTTTGGAAAAGCCTATTATTTCGTTGGCTTGGAAAATATTCTAAAGGATTTGGGTAGAAACTCTTGGTGGAAATTTATTTATCCTCTCTAGTGAAGAACACGAGGAACGTGATCGCCTTTCTCCACTTTTTCAACTGGGGTGAGAAAGGAGACGACGCCACAAAGAATGATACCTACCTTCCTCTTCCTCCGATGTTGATGGAACGACACCATCATCCGTGATGCCCGACCTCTGCGACGCTCGTCCACCACATCTCTTCGATGAACAATCCTTAAATAGAGGTAGGGGAATTGATTATTTTTAATGATTAAATTATATCCTCATTCCTCATCGTATAATTTGTTTCATTTATGGACATTTGTTATCACCTAAAATGGAGGGTGCAGGCTGAACAAACACGGCCTGACATCCCTCTATTAGTTGTTGTTTGGTTGATGACGGCAGTGGCGCAACAACACCACTTTATGAGAGAACTGTGGTGGAGTATCTGTGGCCGGCGACGGGCGACGGGCCAAGAAAGAGAGGAACCAGCGGTGCAAGGACCACAGGGTCTCCGAAAGGGCGTGGTGCTATCGTGTCGTGAAAAGAACTGGGATGTTGTTAGGCAGGCCTCGGTGGTGCCGGAGGGGCGCGGTGTCGTCGCACCACGCCAGAGGAAAGAGGCAGCGGCCATACGGGTCACTGTAGATGAAGACGGAATGGCGCCATCGCGCCATCCTGGAGAGGACCCACGGCCAAAGTCCATGGAAGACGGGAAGGGTAGCCGACTGATTCGACCGCCAGCTGGCGCTCCAAAGGTGGGACCCCTCGGGTCCCGTGGTCACCGGGTCGGCGACACGCTCCGGCCTTTACCAAGACGAGGGGAGCTGACAACCCCCCGCGCAGCCACAGCTGGCCTCGGCTGGTGGTCCGCCAACCTCCCACATGTGGCCAGCCGGGTCGCCACCTACTGGGCCACAATGGCCCGGGCCACCGCTAGCCAGGCCACCTCGGTCCGGGCCGCCGCGGGCCGGGCCACACCATCGGGCCTGGCCACCCCTCGAAACGGACCACCCACTTGGCATGGGCTGCTTCCCAAGACCGGGTCGGACCCTCGGACCAAGTCAGACCCATGGTCGGACTAGGTCGGGCCAGGTCAGTCTGACTGGGTCGGACCGGACCCGGACCAGCTATGGTCGTTTACAGCATTTATCCCGTATCTAGGGCTACGAGTGTCTTATTGATGTAATGCCTGCGACAATGGTATTATTGGTAATAAATTATTCTTTTTGTATACTCCACATGAGTTTTGGACATCTTTGGAAAATGGCTGGGTTTGGATCGAGTGTAAATCCAACTAGGCACATAGAATAAAAATACCAATAACACTCAGACTGGGTGTCCGATTGAGGCGTCTTCTGTCGCGTTAAGTTCCTTTTGGTGAGACAGAACTATGGGAAACATCAACTCAAGACTTTGTGATAGTTGATGTATCGACGCCCTTGCTCGAGGAGTGGACCCTCGTGGATTCGAGCATGCTGTGTGCAGGAACCCTAGAGATGGTTGTGACTGCAACGAAAATCGTACTGGGACCCTTGATGGGTTCGAAAATGACATCTACCATACTGGAATCTTTTTTGGGTTCGATGGTGAGGACTTTCTTACTAGGATCCTCTCTGGGTTCTAAAACGATGACTTCCGAACTAGGATCCTCTGTGGGTTCGACGACGATGACTACCATACTGGGATCCTCTGTGGGTTCGACGAAGACGTTTACCGTACTAGAATCCTCTGTGGGTTTGACCTTGATGACTTTTCTACTAGAATCCATCATGGATTCGATAGCGATGACTTCTGTACTTTTTTCCTGAGTGGGTACGACAGAGTAGTTGGTCTTGTATCCTGAGTGGGTCAGACAGTTTAGCTGGACTAGTATCCTATGTCGGTCTGACATCTTAAATGAATCAGTGATTACATATGATCATATCTATCATTATACGAAATATGTATACCTTTGTGAGATGAGTCTTGACTCTCAATCATTATCATCAATGTGATTGAATTCATTCCTGTGTGTACTGGGTTGTGCTTGGGATCGAAAGTTGGAGTCGAACTCTGATTGATAACTTAGGTATATGTATGGACATATACCTTAGTGGGGTTGGTTTATACTTTGTGGTTGTATCACTATTCTGTGGTTTATCCTTTTTGGATTCTAGGAGACTTTTGGGGTCCCTACTGAGTATCATTTACTCACCCCTACATAGGATATACCCACACCACGTTGTGTTGGTTTCAGATGACGGGAAATACAGATAGAGGTAGAGACTTGTAGAGGTATACGGTTCCCAGAGTTTGACCACTTGGCAAGACGTAAAAGGAGTAGACAGACGGACCCATGGTGTTGAGGAGGAAATTTATACCCACCATTCAGGTGGGATTCCCAGAGGAAGACTCAGTAGTTGCTGATTACTTTTCTACAGTTGTACTAGACTTTCCGTTGTATTGTACTTACTAATGGGATTGTATTTCTGGCCCCTTTTCCATTCAGAACTTACTTTTTGTATACAGTATTTACATAGTGCTTACTTATGTTGTGTACTATGTTGTGTTTTTTTACTTTCATAAAGTCAATGCCTTCCCATATTAGGTATTTACATATTTGTTTCTAGTCGCTAGCCCCTGGCCTATGGTAAGCGGGCTTGGGGTAGTCACGACATGTGCCCCTAGGTTGGGTCATGTAAAATTAGTATCAAAGGAGTCAGTTCTACAATAGAAATCTGAACTCTGGTCATTCCTTTCAGTGAAGAAATAGTGTTAAGAGTATTGAGTGTGGTTTTTTGTCCATGGAGTCCAGTGTTGGTGCGGTGGCCGACGTATCCATACACCAGGACCCTAACCTCTGATTTCCATCTCAATGCATGAAAACACTGATTTCGTGTGTGTTTTCTTTAAAAAGTCTACATTGTTATTACTTTGTGTCAGATCACCATGTATACTATTTTGACCATGGAGCTCATGTTTCATTTTATGATGGTCCCATGAAAGAAGCCAGCTAGGGTTCCGAGTTACGTACGAGATGGTAGCCTACCGAGCGATGAGGCCTCGGTGCAGGGCCCCATCACAGCGGAAGTTCCAGTAGCACCTGTACCCGCTGGACCACTAAGACCACCAGCCATAACAGAAGAGAGTGCACAATTCTTGAGTGCATTTCATGAGTTCCAGTGAAAGAAGACACCCAGGTTCCACGGAGAGACGGACCCCCATGCAGCAGAAGATTGGATGAAGGCTATTGTCAGAGTTTAAATATTAGTAGGGACACCAACCGACCTCATGGGGATCCTTATCGCGAGTCTCCTACATGCAGCGGTAGGAAGATGGTGGATCATAATTCTCTAGGGGAATAAAGAGGCATCACTACTCTGGACAGAATTCGAGAGCCTTTTCCTGGTAGAGTTTGTACTAGCCACCATTCATGCGGTCCAGATTTAGGAGTTACTTCATCTATAGTAGGGCAGCACGACAGTAGCTCAGTACTCAGTGAGGTTCACTGACCACTCACTCTACTCGATGGATATGGTATGAGAACCATTTATTAGGTCCGATACCTTCGAGCAGGGACTCAGGCATGAGATCATGGCTTCAATTATCTCTCTCAACATCCCGACACAGGTTGGGTGCTAGAGAGTTCCCTTCTAGTAGAATGTTTTCTCGCTGATCAGTCACCAGCCGCGAGACCATCCGCAGGATGACACGTAGAAGAGTCATTTGCAACCTGCAGTAGACAGTTTATGGAGAGGTCTAATCAGAGAAGGACATCAATTGGGGGACCTCAAGATACAGGTTCGATTATGCGGGGAACACGAAATAGAGCCTGCCATGCAAGGAGCATGTAGTGCTATGAATGTGGGAGGCAGGGTTGCATGAATCGAGACTGCTTTACCCACCCAGCAGATGAGAAAAAGGTGGTAGATGGACCTCCCAGGCAGAGGTATAGGTTCAACTATGGTGGTCCACTAGGAGTAGGCGGAAGTGGCAATGGAGCTGGCCGAGAAGTAGGTGGTGGATGACATTTCGAGGCCCTACCACCACCACCACCAAGAGGTCCACCCCGACAATAGGGAACTAGTGTATATGGGAGAGCACAACTCCAGGCAGCTGATGCCTATGACCATAGTGCTCTGGGAGCAGGTGGACAGGATCAGGACTAGCTCCAGTCTTGGAGACTTTTGTTCATGATGCTTCTATCTTTGTTGATGTTGTTGTTTTTGGTTGCTTTGTGTCTTTGTACATTGAGCTTCTTAATAAAATACAAATTTCCATGTTCTGTTTTCTTTCCTTCCATTTTGTATGGTTGATAATGAGAGCTTCTGGGTAAAACCTTTGACTTGACCCTCACATTATAGATTCCTACTGGAGGAGACCCAGTGACCACAGACTACTGTTGATAGTGTGACTCAACCTTTGGAGGCAAGAGTAATGGCTAGATCTCTTGTTATTGGTATCGTTGCCTTACGACATCGCCCATGGCATGAAATAGTACCATTCATGTCAGTATTAACTGTATTAGGAAAATAATGTGGTTTATCCAGGGGATGAGACCAGATTTCTCTTTCCATAAAAGGAGAAATATTGCAATTCTTGTAGGACGTAAGAGAAACATTATGTAGTCGAATTCTTTACAAATGGCTAGTCACACCCACAGTTCGTTGAGCGAACAGTTTATGATTTACTCTAATCTCAAAATTCTCAGGTCTGTCTTCTCATTGAAGGACCTAGACCTGATACGGTGACATTGTCTTGAGTTCCTTCAGGACTATGACTTTGTGATAGTTTGTACTCCTGTGAAGGGGAATGTTGTAGCAGATGCTCTTAGTAGGAGATCAGGTATTCAGCTTCTAGGTGAGGCAACAAAGCATCTGGTCGCGTTGTAGATATCCTTTGTGGATAGAGATGGATCATCATTTATATAGTCCCTCACAGTCACTCCTCCACTTATACAGTGGGTCAGAGAGGCACAGTATGGGGACATGGACTGTGAGGTGTGACGTGCTCAGATATCCACAAGACATGCACCTGATGGATTTTCTGAAGGTAAAGAGCATGTCATCCTCTTCAGAGGACGTACCATGGTACCTGTTGCTTTACAGGAGGAGGTGCTGAGAGAGTATCACAGTTCCCCTCTAGCGGTACATGCAAGAGTGGTGAAGATGAATCAGGACCTCAAACGATAGCACTGGTGGCTAGGTATGAAGATAGTTGTATTAGAGTTTGTTTCCAGATACCACACATGTCTGCAACTGAAGGTGGAGCACTAGGTACCAGCAGGCTTGGTACAGCACTTAGAGGTCCTAGAGTGGATGTGGGATGGGATATCATGGGATTTTCTGATGGGGCTTCAACGTACATCTAGAGAACACGACTCTATCTAGGTGATCATAGACCGACTCACAAAGTCATCCCACTTACTACCAATCAGATAGTAGGGCTAAGTAGAAATATTGGGGTGCCTCTACATTCATGAGATCATACGTATTCATGGTGTACCATTGACAATCTTCTCTGATCGATATGCTCTCTTTACTTCTCATCCTGGAAGGGGTTGCCGGAGGCATTCGGTACGCAGCCACATCTGAGCACCGCCTTTCATCCTTAGACAGATGTCCAGAATGAGATGACCATCCAGACACTCGAGGACATTCTCCGTTAATTTGTCTTTGACTTTGGTCATAGCCGGGAGGATCACTTATCCTTGGTGGAGTTTGCGTACAACAACAGATACCACTCCACCATTGGGATGTAACCTTACGAGGAATTGTATGGCCGACCTTGCAGATCACTACTATACTGGACTGACCTAGGGGAGTCAGCACTTGTAGGACCAGAGATGGTGCATGCTATGAAGGAGAAGGTGTAGATCATCTAGGAGTGGATGAAGACTGCACAGAATAGACAAAAGTCCTATGATGATTGGAGATAGAGACCAATGGAGTTTGAGGATGGAAACCATGTTTTCTTATGTGTATGACCTCGACGAGGTCTACAGAGATTTCTTCTTGGCGAAAAGTTATCTTCGCGCTTCATCGAACCTTTCCAAGTCCACAGCAATGTAGGTGAGGTGGCTTACCGCCTGGCCCTTCCACCTCAATTGCATTGGGTGCACGGCGTCTTCCATCTATCTCAACTGAGGAGATACGTGCACGATGCGACCCACATCATCAACCATATGGAGTTGGACATCGATGATGGGGTGACATTCATGGAGGTCCCGGTGGAGATCGAGGATTGACAGGAGCAGGTCCTATGTGGATGGTCTTTTCCTCTAGTGTGCATTCATTGGAAGCACAGAAACCTCCACAAGAGCACATGGGAGTGGGAGGATCAGATGCATGCTTAGTAACCCAATTTGTTTCCAAAGTGTGTGTTGTAGCATTACGAGGATTTAAAGCTCTGAGGTGAGGGTAACATAATGACTCATCAATATGAAGGAAATTTTTTTTTCTTAAATTATTTAGAGTTTTACGAGTCAGCGTTTTCTAACGGTGCCTGATTCCAAGGCCCGTTGTGCCCGAAATCAATTTATAATGTATTTTTCGGGTATGTTCAGTAAACGTACGTACGTGTTTTTCTATCATTTGAACTGGGGCTCAGAATAGAAATCTGAGGGTGCTGATTAACTCGCAGCGCCAGTAATCTCTTAAGGGGACCTTTACCGCAGTTCTGTTTTATGCAGGTTGGAAGTTATAATTTGGGGATTTGGGGGAAATTATATAAAGTTGTTGTATTGAATAATTTTATTTAAGAGGTGGATATTTTTTCTTCCAAAATGGAGTTGGGGTGGGGCCCACACCGCACATAACCTAAAATGAGTGGATTTAGTGTGGTGGGGCCCACACGAACCCAAACCCTTTCACCTCCCTTCAAGTCCCATTAAATCCTCTTATGTTTTGACTCATCCCCTCATTAATGGTGGAGCCTATCTACCTCCCTCCTCTCTTGAATGTGCCAAGTCTTAAGATTAATTAATTCCACTTAATTAATCTAGTTTTGAATTAATTTGAAATGGATGGCATGTTTATAACTTTGCAAAATCCAATTATTTCATTGGCATGGAAAATATTTAAGGGCTTTGGGGAGAAAATCTTGGTGGAGCTTTATTAATCCTCTCTAGTGAAGAACACAAGGAACACAATCTCCTTCCTCCACTTTTTCAACCAAGGAGATAAAGGAGGTAACCCCACAAATAACGCTACCTAACATCCTCTTCCTCCAACGTTGACGGAATGATACCGTCATCTTCGATGACTGACCTCTGTGACGCTCGTCTTTCCTCGCTCGTTGAATAATGAACCTTAAATCGAGGTTGGGGAATTGACTATTTTTGATGTATGAATTATATCCTCATTCCTCGTCGTCTAATTTGGTTCGTTGATGGAAATTTGTTATCACCTAACACGGAGGGAGCAGGACAATAAAACACCGCCCAGTGTCCCTTAGTTGGTTCTTGTTTGGTATACGACAGCGGTGGTGCAACGGTGCCACTGGAAGTGAGAACCGTGGTGGAGTATCGGCGGCCGTAGATGGGCCGCCAATGAGAGGAACCAGCGGTGAAAGGACCATCGGGTTGCTGAAAGGGTGCGGCGTAGTCGCACAGTGAAAAGAACCAGGCCGCGGCCATTTGTGACGCGGCAGTGCTGGAGGGGCGCGGTCCCGTCACACCACGCCGGAGAAAAGAGGCAGCGGCCATGTGGGTTGTGGCAGATGAAGACGGCACGACGCCGTCGTGTCGTGCCAGAGAGGACCCACCGCCAAAGGCCGTGGTGAATGGGGAGGGTGGCTGGTTGAGCTGCCCGTTGGTGGGAGGTCCAAAGGCGGGACCCCTCAGGTCCGTGGTCACCGAGCCGGAGCCACGCGGCGGTCGTTATAGAGACGGGGGCGGGGTGGGGGTGGGGCGCGATGACCCCCCGAGCGGCCACCGTTGGCTTCGGATGGCGGTCAGCCAGCCTCCCACGCATGCCCAGCCGGGCCATACAGGATGGTCAGCAAGGCCGCCACCTACCGAGCCACCATGGGCCGGGCCGCCACCGGCCAGGCCGCCAACAGCCGGACCGCCACAGGCTGGGCCGCCACAGGGCGAACCGCCATAGGGCGAGCCGCCACAGGTCGGGCCGCCACCGGCTGGGCCTCGCCTTTGGGCCAGGCCACCCCACAGGTCGGGCCACCCACTCGGCTCAGGCCACATCCCCAAACCGGGTCGGACCAGCAGACCGAGTCAGACCCTGGTTCGGACTGAGTCAGGTCGGGTCAATCCGACTGGGTCAGGCCGGACCCGGACCTATTGTGGTCGTTTACACCATTTAGCCAGTATCTAGGGCTACGGGTGTCCGATTGACGTACCGCATGTGGTGATGGAATTATAGGAGCGAGACGATTATTTTGGCATACACCACTTGAGGTTTTTACAACTTTGGAAAACGGACAGGTTTGGGTCGAGCATAGTTCCAATCGGGCCCTTGGAACAGAAATTCCAATAACAATCAGACTGAGCGTCCGATTGATGCGTCTTCTGTCGTGTTAGGTTCCTTTTGGTGGACGGAACTACTAGACACATCAACATAGGACTTCATGATAGATGACGTATCCACCCCTTTGCTCGAGGAGAAGACCCTCTCGGATTTGAGCATGCTGTGTGCTGGAACCCTAGAGATGGCTACGACTGCGATGACTACCATACTAGGATCCTCTGTGGGTTTGACGACGACGTCTACCATACTGGAATCGTCTGTGGGTATGACGGTGATGAATTTCGTACTAGGATCCTCCATGGGTTTGATGATGATGACTTCTGTACTAGGATCCTCTGTAGGTTCGACGACGATGACTACTATACTAGAATCCTCCGTGGGTTCGACTACGACGTTTACCATACTGGAATCATCCGTGTGTTCGACAAAAATGACCTCCATACTGCGATCCTCCATGGGTTCAACAGCAATGAATTCTGTACTTATATCCTGAGTGGGTCCGACAGAGTAGCTGGTCTTTTATCATGAGTGGGATTGACAGCATAGCTGGTCTAGTATCCTATGTGGGTCTGACAGCTTAGACGAATCAGTGACTACATCTAATCATCTCTATCGTTATACGAAAGATGTATACCTGTGTGAGCAGAATCTAGACATTCAGTTATTATCATCGATGTGATTGACTTCTTTCCTGTGTGGACTATGTTGTGCTTGGGCTCGAGAGTTAGAGTCGAACTATGATTGATAACATAGGTATATGTGGGGGCATATACCTAAGTAGAGTTGGTTGATACTCCGTGGTTGTATCTTTCTTCTTTGGTTTATCCTTTATGTATTATAGGAGACTTTCGGGGGTCTTGGGGTCCCTACTAAGTTTTGTTTACTCACCCCTACATGGGCTATGCCCGCACTACGTTGTGTTGGTTGCAGACGATGGACAACACTAATCAAGGTAGAGACTTGTAGAGCTGGATTGTACCCGGAGGTGGACCACTTGGAGAGACGTACACGGAGTAGACGGACGAACCTGGGGTGCTAAGGAGGCCATCTGTACTCACCCTTCAGGTGGGATTCCCTGAGGATGACTCAGTATATCTGATTACTTTTCTACAGTTGTACTTGCTTTTCAGTTGTACTGTAATTACTATTGGGATTGTATTTCCAGCCCCTTTTCCTTTTGGCACTTACTTTTTGTATACAGTTTTTACATTGTGATTACTTCAGTTGCATACTCTGTTGTGGTTTTTTACTTTATATACAATATTTTGTTTGGCAGTGGTCATATGAATTATTTTACTACTATGTTTCTTCAAATAAAAATGAAATAATTCCATAAAGAATTAGTCCTAAAAAAACATGTTAGACTATACATAGAATCCCCACAATTTATATTTCCTCTAAAATTTTTCTGCCATATTTATGAGTTCTTATAGACTTGTATAATTAATGGGAACCACCAAGATATTTATTCCTAAAAAATAAACCAGCCATGAGAGAAATAGACATTCATACTATGTTACATCCAATCCCAATGGAAGGAAGAAAAATAATTACTGTCCTCAAACAGCTCAAATAATCTCTCACCTCATGGAATAAATAATTGTTATAAAATAGGTTTAAATACTAGATCACCATCACATGGATAATTCATATGACCACCCCCAAACACAATCTTGTATAGAAAACTCAACTAGCGGATCACAGACTATAGTTACCCAGTCATGCTCTAGGGAATGATCTCATTTCCAATGAATGTGAACCTAAACAGATCAACATAATTGAGGGTGAAAAAAAACTTATCTACAATGGTTCTCCCAAAAAAATGGGGCTCATAACATTTAACACAATTCCACCAACAAATTAATCATCCAGGATGGTGTGATAGATTGAAACATCCCAATACCAAAAAATGAATTCCAATAATGACATTAAATCCAATAAAAGAAAATAATCAAAAGAAAAAATTAATAATATTCTAATAACATAATACAATGATCCAAATTAATGATTAAAACATCAATGGAATGGTCCCCAAATTTGAAATCCCATCAAGAAAAGTGTATCAATGAGACATCATCTATAAACTTATAATATAAAAATCTACTGATGACCAAAATGGCCACAATGTTGGGATACTGTTTGATATTTGATAAATGAAGGATTGAAATAACATATAGCCCCATAATCGATGGACATGTGTTATATATTCTTCCTATCCCTAAATCTCCTTGATTCTAGTCGTTGTACATCATGTTTCTTCTCCTTACTTGTTGAGTGACCCTTATACGCCCATGATTCTTCTATACTGTAGATGAAACTAATGGAGCAACCACAACATGCTTCCCATATTATATATATCCAATTAGAATGGTATCACTAACTACCTCATAATATTGTGATTGTCTAGGAATTAGAATAGTGAAACAAAAATATAAGAAAATATCATCTCCAATGAAATGATATTTCTCAGAATTACTGTCTATCATCATTGGAGAATAGACAACCAACACTAAAAAGCAGTCGATGTACTCCAAAACATCTCATTCACCCTAATAATAGATAAAAAGAATATAAATATTGTTTCTATTAGAAACATATATATGTGAACTAATCAATATATAACATTTACAAAATATCCTAAGATATACCTTCCCATAACTGAGTAGTTTCTATCAATTCCCACCAAACACAGCTAAAAAAACATGAACTATCCCAAAATCTCCCCCTAATGATGTTTTAGGTTTTAAAAGAGAATAAAGGACTACATTAATCTATATCAAACACCTAACAACTTAAAAAACATGTATCACCTCTTAAATATGGTTGATTTTAAGATAAGAATTCAAGGACACCGATTTTTCTCTCTGAAGGTTCCTCATCCACATTGATACTCATAGTCTTGAAGGTTCCACATCCACTACTTAAAACCCACCATTTCTATCATTGAATATGGAAGTCACACTCCACTATAGTGTACTATTGTGAACCACAGAAAACAAATATTAAAATAAAATCTAAAAATACATCGAATAAAACACACACATTAATCTATTTAGGAATGTCATGAAAAAGCAGTTTCATATTTCCACATCATTTTGAAAACCAATGTCTACAGACTAAAAATGAAAACCTATTTCACTTTTTGAAAACACTATCCTAATGGAAAATAACCATTTTTTAAAGCATTCTGTAGTACATGTTTGAAAAATATCCTCTCAATAATATTCCATCATTTTCCAAAAGAAAAAAATTTAAAACTATATAAAATAATGAAACTATAAAGGAATTCAACCAAAGATAACATGAACCATACCTAGAAAAGGTAACAAAAACACCCCTTTTACACCTATAACAATCAAAACCCTCATTTGGTGAAATATGGATTTCAGAGGATTTAAACAGGATAACTAAGGATGAAACAGTTTGTTTATGATTTATTCACATAGTTTGGAAAATTGTGTACCCACCGAGAAACACACTATAAACAGACGCATAATTGACCACAAAATCATTAGATGGATTTTCAATCCATGTGTTCTAACCATATATCTCATTTTTTACTGCATTTCTATCCCGAACAAAAAAAAATCGTCAATATGATTTGATACTCAAATGGGAAAACCCAAAATACACATCTAATGCAGCTAAAAAACATGAATTCAAAATTCAAAACCTAACCTCCCTAAGAATTTGGAGTCTTGGTATAACCAAGATCCAACTAGACTCTCCCCACCCTTACCTATCAATCTCTAATAACAATAATCTCTATTATACTGGGTCATCACCAAATGACATGTGGACACTTATACCACCTAATAAACCATATTATCGACATGGGTGTGTGAAATCATATGTCCCATTAAGAACCAAGTATCTTATACAAATTTTCAAAGAAGTGACCCAGACTACCACTAGGCCTAGAAACATACCGAATTTTATATAAGACATTAATGTTTTTGTCAGACCCCAATGGCTAAAAACAATTGAAGGTAAATCATATGGATACATTTTGGGTATGAATTACCCCAAATCATAGATGATATATTGTGGGATAAAATTATGAAGGAATAAAATAAACATTCCATGTGAACATATCCATCTCAAAGTATCTATCCCATTTTCATATTCATAATTGACATCCACAAAAATTTATATACATCTAGGTAAAATATGTATAATAAATAAACCACTAACCAGAATTCAATGAGAATAAACCAATACCATGAAACTTCTAGTTTCCAAGCACCACACTACTCACCCCATGTCATACAGGCTGAATAAAATTAAAACCTATTGACTAAAATTAAGCTAAAATTAATTACTGTTAGATAAAAATCTTTGGATGTCACAAAAAATGTTGAATATATGTAATATGACTCATAAGTAAATTCATCATTTCTATCTTTATTATAAACTCATAAATAGTTTTTTCACATATAACTTATTTAAAACTAAATAAATAACATAATCCACATTCTATTATTGTTTCAAAACCAAATATACTAATTATAAAATGAAAACACTGAAAAAATCCATTTATATAACATATACATTGTTAATAGTAATAAAAACAACCCATTTTCCTTAAGTAGATGAAAGATGGTCACCATGGATCTTTTCACTCCTCAAAATCTATGCAAATACTGAAACACCCTTTATGAAAATACATTGAAACACCAACACAAAAGTCATTAAATTCAACACCAATTTTGAAACATCTTCGAAAAAACATTTTAGAATGGAAACAACACAACCCATTCACATGGTTCAAGAATAATGAATTATAAACTATTAATGAAAATTATAATATCATCTATATGAAGAATAAGGTGCGGTAATGATGATATAAGGGGAAGTGATACAAACATGCACAAGACCAAACTACCCTACATCTTTACCTATCATGATGATTTTTTTAATGGGATATACTATTGGGATCTTAATTTTTATATCATATAATCATTTATTACTCTACCAAACCAATGACCATCTAATGGTATACAGTGAAGTTAAAACCAAAATTCATCTAGTTATCCCACCCAGTCATCAAAGTGATGAAAAAATCCTTTCATTGACATGTTCATAGAATTATTGGGTTAAATCTATCAGTCTATGAACAAAATAGAGGATGAAATTAGATCCCCCACATTGAACCTAGTATCCCTTAACCAAAAATAGGTGTGTCATATGAATATAAAAGTCAAGTGTAACACTAAAGATATAACTAATGATACCTTTACATCGAACAAAAAATAATTAATATTTCCTAATATAAAATCCACCATGTTTTAGATTATATCTTTTCTAAATAAGTGGATAATAATAATATCATAGAGATATGAGAATCCTTTATAGGGGAAAATCAATGGGCAATCAAGAGGTTAACTTCACAACCACCATTTTAAAACCAGTTGTCCTACCAGGACATTAAAACCAAAACATGTCTTGGAATTCCAATACATTTAAAAACATACAGTAAAAATATTATAGATTCATCCAAACCACCCACTAAAATAAAATATTTTAGAGATACCCTACAAGGGTCAACTTACATGAATATCCAAAATGAGGAAGATAGCCAACCATTTCCGTTGAACCATTTCAATGGAACGATCATGGAATTTATAAAAACATAATGTGGCAAAAACATTTCAAAAAACCAAATTATAAAAAATAAGGAACCCAATATAAAACAAATTCAATTTAACGCCTCCATTGAAAAAACAAATTCCCTTTAAAACATAGTTTTCACTCATTGAAACTCAAAACAATGGAAAACCGCAATGAACTACATGATATCAATTTAAAAATGAAATATATGAATTTCAAAAAAGATTCGTACCTTTAATCATTCCACTTAATATATAAAAACATTGATTTCAAATTGAAACACATGAATTTTGAACTCATATATGAAGAAACTATTCAAACTCACCATAATATATCATATATTATAATACATTCAAAAATATTATAGGAAATGATATTTTAGAATTAAAAATTGAAACAATTTTATAGAAATAACATCCTAAATTATTCAAGAAATAATACTAAAAACATTAAAAAACATTGAATTCAAAAAGGACCACAGAAAACCAAAAATAAACTATTTTTATATAACCAATTTACTGAAAATTAAAATATTATATGTACATCGATCCTAGAAATCAACCATAATAATTATATGGTATAAGGAGAAACCAAAGCAAATAGAAAATAGGGGGAGTTGGTGAATGGGAGAAAACAAGTAAAAAAGAACAAAAATCTGGTTCAAAATACCAAACATTGGGTAAATAGTTATGCGAATGAATTTATTTTGTATCTTACAAGTATCTCAAGGGTCAACCAACATGTATAGTGAGACATGGGGGTTAACACCGATTAAATTTGAAATGGGTAAAAAATAATATAAGTTCTTAAACACCTCAAATGGTCACACAGTTTCTCTAAATTTATGTCTAAATCATGTGTAGGTCATGTTCTATCCAATAACATGGAAAATAACAAACCAAACGATTATTTATGTGTTATTAATGGGTTTTAATAAGAATTAACTTCACCCCATATATTTCACTAATCAATCACACCTTTCTGGGGAGCTCCAAAGGGATTGAAAAATCACGATAAATTCTTCAAATATGGATTTTTAATTATGAAAAAACTAAATGTAAGAGCACCAATATTTTTTATAAACCATCCATGAGAACTGTGTTCATCCAAAAATGCTCAAAACAAGACATTTTTTCACCCAAACAACTGAGAAACAAAACCACTCAATACAAGACAAATAAATACAAAATAACGAATTTGTGGAATGGGTGTGTCACAATCACTACACCATTTCACTTTTTATCCTTTTGAACTCCATATATGAAAAGAATAATTAGTAAGGAAATTTGGATCCGATATGAAATAATCCCAAACAATAGACCAATCATATAACCATTGATATATAATCTAAAAATAATGTATCTAAATCATCATATTATTAACAAATACATATGATTATAACTAACCCTAGTCTGACAAAAAAGGATCCCTCTAAAATAAGAAGACCATAAATAGTATCCCAATTATTTATTTATCCTAATAATAGAATATGTACATTAAGGGATCTTAAAAAGTTATAAATCTAATTGTAACGAATCATAGACACATTCTCTAATAAGAAAATAACCCTGATGTAAACTAACTATCTAGAAAATGAAATTGAACACCCAAAAGAAGAAATAACAACCACTATAATCGTATAATTAATTATATTATATCTCATCTCCAGCCATGATACACAATGATTATCTTGGGAAAAAACTATGATAACACTCACAAGTTGAATATTAACAAAAACATCTAAAACACCATCTTGTATACACAACTCTTCTGTATAATCACACATCCATGTTAACAAAATGTTCAACTAGGGTCATTATCATGTCCAAAATATAAAAACTAAAAATATCCACATAGAAATGGGGGAATACCATTTATTAAAAAAATATATTACCATTCAAACAAGAAAAATAAATGAAGCTCGCATATGACCTATAAAGAAAACCCCAATATAGTAGGAGCGTGGGAAGCATCCAAAAACCAAAACAAGGAATACTATCAACATTATTAATACCATCCACAATGAATACCTCAAATGTAACCATACATAAGTCGCAAAAAGATAATCTAGATTTAAAAATCCATGATTATAACCATCAAACTAGTGGAAAACAAAAAAAAACTTTCAAAAAATGGATAAATATTATAATTTTTTAAAAAAACTTATCATAAAGGCTTTTGAATATGAACTAAGTGGTGATAATGTAAGAAAAAATAGGAGGCATAAGATAAAATTGAATCACATAACATATATCCTTATATTATTATAACACAATAGATATCTTATTCCCATAATAGACACTCATTTCTACTATCCTTAGCTCATATTATTTCTCTTCTATAATTGTCAGGTTATCATTATGCCCATAATTCTTCTTTATCACATCAAATTGAAGCAATGGATCACCTCACCCCACATGAATCAATAATTATACAAAATCCACTAAAATGGAATCATTGACCACAAATAGAATAATGTTCATCCTAAAAACCATAATATATTAATGATACTCTTTGAAAAACCAACCATTATTGAAATTATATTTCTCAACACCTCTAATAACCATCTTAGATAAAACGATTCCAACATAATTGAGTTATTTGTGTACTTATCTAATGAATGGTATCATAGATAAAACATAACAAGATATAGAATATTTTCTTCCTAAAAACATTAGGAAATATCAAATTAATTTAAGTAATCATAAAATTATTAATAGTTATAACTTTCTACCACTGAATAGATAGCATAATTTCCATAAAAATGTGGGAAAATTATAATGAATTCTCTCAAAAACATTATATTTTGAATCATAAAGTATCCTAGAAAATAATAAAATAAATAAATGTCCTCAAGAACCAAATTTATTCTACGGCCTCTATATTAATACTGAAAAAAGGTGGACACTTATCCATGAAAACTAGGACGGGTTCCAATAACATGGATTGTTCCATGTCCAGCACGTGACAAGGAGTCTGGGTATGTAATAAAGATAAAGAAAGGTTTTAGGTAACTCTTAGGAATAACAAAAATATAATAATACATAAATTTAATAAATTCATGAAACAAAAATTTCAAAATAATTTCTCCAAAATCAAGTAATAAAAATATATCACACCATTATTTAAAGAACTAATCATTCATAATGTTGAAATATTTTATCCAAAACCCTATTTTCATCATGGAATTTCAAAATCACAATCCATAAATATTTAACCTTGAAATTGAATCCTACCATATGATTATAAACCAAAAAAACATAGAAGATGAAATAAACAATTCCCCAGAAACGAATATCATAAAAACAAAATTTCAAAAATAGATTTCATATTACAATGTAAGGGAATGATGAATGATGATAAAAAACCATTTCCATTTTTGGAAATAACATCACACATGGGAAAATTGTTTTCTAAAAAATTCTATATAAACATATTGGGAAAGTGAAATTAATATTTATCCATTAATTTTCTAAAATAGTGTTTTTAAAATCATATTTTAGGGAAAACACACCAAAAGAGGAATCAATATACTCCCCATTAAACCTATAATAATTTAAAAACACTTTTTTGGAAATATACAATTGGGAGTATTCATTGTTTATAGGAATGGAAAAACAGTATTGTGAAAACATTGGTCGCTTAGGAAGGGAAACAATTTTCCAAATATTAATTGCACTCTAATAGAGAGGTAGACTATACCAAATTAACAATATATAGTTTCTAAAGATAGGAATGCTGACAATACAACTCAACATCTCATCCCATTCCACCCAGAACCAAAGAGTGATCCCCAATAACAATTTTTAATCTAAGGGGATCAAAATAAAAAAACTCATTATGAGTAAGTAAAATATTTTTAATGATTAAAATTTAGATATTATCATCTCTTAGTAGCTTTGGTCATTGTATGATTAGGTTCATGGTATACTCTACCCAACCTAACATATCAAACACAGACAATAATAATCACCATTTTACATACAAATCACTAAAAATAATGGCTCCACCCATATTTCTATATAATCCTCTAACTCAGAATGGTTGTTTGATGTCATTAATCCCATTGAGTAATTCGTCTATGATTCTATTTTTTATGGAACCAACACATGCTTCCACCAATTAGGCCACTAATCCAATTCCCCACAGTCCTAAAGGGCATTCCTATTTCTATATGGATACAAACAAGGTCATGGGAATCTTAGGGTCAACTTTGGGAATTATTTCCCAAAAATAGATATGAAAGAGAGTAGAATAAAAATAAATAGAAGATTAAATAAATAAACAAAATAAGAAGTCAAAACTAGAATGGATGATCCAACACATTTTAATATGTATAAGAAACAACTATAAGCATAATGATAAAGAAATGATGAATATATAATAAAAAATTCTATAAAATAAAACACCAACAACTAAACTTGAGCTAAGACTCAACCAACTCCATGGAAACTCATTTTGATTACTACCTTCCCAAGTATCCCATATACGCCACTAAAAATGATATTGAAATCATATTAAAATTTAGATACTGAAATGATAAGTAATGAGGTAAAATTCAATGTTGGACAAAACTAATATTTTTATCTATGTAATATTTTTCAAAAGTAAATTCATCGATGATTGTTTACAAATGAACAATAATATAAACTTTTCACATATATCATATAGAAAAGAAAATCAATTCTATTATATAATTTAAATGTAGTAATTTTTTCGAAACTGAATACATATTATTGAATAAAATATCACTATAAAATATATTTAAAAATAAAAACCCATTAATAGTTCTCCAAAAAACTATTTGACTTTTTAAATGAAGCAATTCTCCCTATAACACTTTACAATCGAAAAAACCTCAAAAGAAGAACATCCATTTTGATAGAATTGTAAAACAACCAATGAACATTTCGTAAAAATTTAAGGTTCTCCAACATCTGTGAAAATTTATTTTTCAATTAAGATGACCTACTACATTGACAAGGTTCCTGAATAATAAATTATCCCCCATTCGTTACAAGGATTATAAAGAATATAATTAGAACAACATTCCATAATAATAAATATAGGTGAAGTGATGTAATCATGCACTATATCAATCAATCATGAACAATTCACTAATCCATTAATCTAATGGGTCATGGGATCTACCATTTAATTCATAATAATTTACTATTATAAATATATAAGATTTAAAAATTCATGAACCCTCTACTGACATGATCTAGATTTCAATCCACAAGTAATCTCATTATCCTACATGAGTCTCAATATTTTGACAAATCCCCTCTTAGATCATGCTCACATCAGGAATGGGTGAAAAAAAATTAATTTTAACTAACAAGTGAAAAACATTTGTTCCCTTACATAGTTCCAATTGACAACATATAAACGAGATTGATTCATATGAACATTACATACAATACTAACAAAAAAGTTGTAGAATAATATAAGAAAACACCTAACACCCAAATTGAATAGATTCATAAACAATGAACCTAAGGTATAAAAAATAACATTACCCCCCATGGGATAATTATCATAAAATATAATGAATGATAACCCCCAAAAAGATTGAAAAAATTAGATGCAATCAAGGGATTTCTTTCAAACTCACCATTTCAAAACAATACATAGGATAAGTGAAACAATTCATTTCATTAAAAACATTCAATGATGAACATAAAAAATTATCATTCTTTTTGAAAAGAAAACACAAGGGAAAACGTCATGTATTTAAATAAATTATTTTCAATAGAGTAATAAAAACAATTTTAACAGGGGAAAGTCAGCCATATAATTTAAAAAATAGGAACTCAATAATGGTCGCTTTTATATACCAATTTTAGGCCAACACCACTTATAAATAACCATATCCACATTAATTTGTTTTCAATAATTATAGGAAAAAATCAGGTAAAAATTGAATGAAAAACCTAAAAACCAGTTCACAATGCCATACATGAATTTGAAAATACCATAGAACCATTAAAAATTTTAAATCAAATATGAAAAATGATGTATTCATAAGAAAAAATAATCATACTGGCCTAATACATAATGAAATTTCTTCTATCCATTAAAAATAAATCAAATATAACAATACATTTATAAAAAAGAATTTTTAATGGAAAATAAGTCATTGAATTAAAAAATTAATAAATTCATTGAAACACCTACCTTAATGAGTTTATACTCAATACAAAACAATTTGAAGTGCATCATCATTATTGGAATCCTCTCTAATATAGAGAGAAAAAACCTTAACAATATCTAGAAACAAAAACCCAAGCATTAGATCATCTCAAAACACTAAAACATACCACAATAGTTCTAGGGATAATTTGGGAATCCAAAATAGAAAAAATAGGAGTTGAAGGATGAAAGAGGAAAAATGAGAAGAAATAAATCAAATTAATTTGAAAATACCCAAAGGGAGGGAAAAAATCAGGAGGATAAAGATGGAATAACTATAGAGATCCTAAGGATATCCAAAAAATATTGTGTTGAAATATTTTTTAGTGTCCGTAAAATTAAAAAGTAATAAAATGAGAAAATTATAATTTTTAAACACCATAATAAGACCCATGATTTGTCCAAATGGTTAGCCAAAATGTGTGATATGTTTTTTCTAGCCACCACTGAGGTCAACCATAACATACACACTTACACTTTAGCGGCACATAGATTATATAAACGACACGACTAACTGTAAAACACCACTAGAAAGAAAAATATTCGAGGGATACATTTGAAAAAAATACACTAAATATTGAAAATTTCCCCCAATAATATTACAATAAAATTTACTTAGACACTGAGCAGATAATACTAACCACGAAGGCTGGTGACTGTCCTCTAAAAAAATTTCAAGAACATTATATTTCATCTCTAAAAAACTATGACTTGTACCCTCTAATGATAAGATAAATAATTACATGAAACATAACAGTGTGATAAGGGGATTTCAGAAACACCCCACCATAAAAACGTCTTCCACTAGAAATTCCAATGTTGAAAATAATTGGAATAAAGTAATTGTAGAACACAAGAGGTGATAACCAAATAATAATTCATCTATAATTAAAAAAACCAAACACTTAAAAATGATTATAAGTACCCACCCTAGGATAACTAAAAGAATTCTATAACAACCATAATAATTCCTAGAAACAATGAGTACGACAAAACATTGGAGATCTAACATATTCTCCCTAAAATTTGGATATTATCTACAAGGTTCTTCATACCATTAAGAGGAATTCTAATAGTAATTAAACAATGGTAGTTATCAAGAGTTTCAAAATTATACAACAGATCAAAATGAGAGAAATCATCTCTTATTCTAAATCACATATAATCATAATGGTAGGTATAACAACCAATAATTTTTTTTAACAAATTCCAAGAAATATCAAATTAGCTCTTTTTACATTTGTATAATATTAGGTAAAAACCACGATCACCATTAAATAGTACATCCAAATGACCATATCTGTACACCTATATTTATATCAAACTCAACTAGTTGATGATAGACCAACGTTAACTAATGTGACACTCAGTTTAATTCTCCTAAATAAAGAAATAGTGGAACAAATGATCAAAATGAAGAAGGTGTGAAACTCTAACAGAGTATAAATTTTCAACAAATTAGTGGATCCACAAATGGTACTTCCATAAAAACATAAAAGAAAAAATAAAGCTATCTATAGAGAAGTAAATATTCTAAAACCACATTTAGTTCAATCAACAACTCGATAACCATCCATAAGATCTTCTTTGAATGTTAAGTATCCATAAGATTATAAAAAACTAAATAATGATAAAAGAAAATATTAATATCTTTAATATAATGTATATGGCACAAATAACCCATAACCAAAGAGCCTAAAACTTATACTTCGTCAAAAACCATATCTTAAGAAAACCTCCTAATAATACACAAATGGCCACAAAGGATGAAAACGCTCTGATACTTGATATAGTAGGGATTTATATTCCAGATATTCCCTCAAAATAATGATGAAATATGTATCCCGTCCCATGATAAAGGATATATTATTTTATAATTTTGTCATCCTATAAATTTTCTTCATATATCGGGTTATATTTATTCAAACCACACTTCTGTTGAAGATAATATAGAACTGATAAATCAACAACTGAAAGATGCCTATATTTTTCATCTTCAATTAGAATGGCCTCATTACAGACCTCCCAAATCGTTTCCACACCACATTACATAGTACTGATACAAAATATACTTGAATAACACATTGAAACTAATTTTATTTCTCTGAATATCTAGTGGCATGTTTTGGAGAATATAAAGCAACTCCAAAATTTTATCTATGTTCTCTTCCTCTAACCGGTCACCCTAATAAAATCCAAAAAACCCAATAATATTCTCTACATTGAAAAAATCATAAATGAACCGCTAAAAAATAGTATCCGAAAAATATCACATGAATTCCCTTCCTATAATATTAGAGTTCCAATAAATTCCCACCAAACATAGAAAAACCTAACATTTTATATTTAAACAACTTTCACTTCTGGAGAATCAGGTGTCCCTAGAGAAACAAGTAAAAATCAATATATTCCAACCTCTTTAATGATTCTACAAAACAATTATGACTACTAAAATAAGTTTTATACTAATCCATGGATCATAATACAGGGATCAAGAACAATGATGTTTTCACATCCATGACTCCACTCAGAGTCTGGGTATGCAACAAACCTATTGAAATTATTAATACTATTCTATGGAACTGGAAAAACATCACAATAAGTGGACATTGTCAAATAAAGTATCAAAATAATCCCCTAATTACTCTACATATGAATTCGTATCAATAATGAAAAATAAAAACCATTATGTAAGGTGTACATCAATCATAAAATTATAACAATCCATTAAAAACCTCCATTTTTACATTATAATTTCAAAATGAAACTCAACTATGTATTAAACTTGACAAACATAAAAAAAAACATTAAAAAATTGAAAACATTGAAGAAGACACACATTTTACAAATCAAGAAAATATCCAAAAACTAATATTAATAATTTCATTTCATTTAAAAAAACTTTTTCTGAATTAACACTAATGAAAACCCTTTTCCCTTGTCTAAAAACAATCCTCGTGTTATTATAAAATTATATAAAACATTTTACAATACAAATATTAAAATGAGGATTTCAAAAATATTCATTAATATTATAAACCAAAATTTTAAAACCATGTGTATCTAGGATAATAAAAAATAACTAAAAAAATTCAAAATTATAAACACCCCAAAAAGTGTATAATACTATTATCTTATCCACCACCAACAAAAACACCAATAGAAAAATCCATAATCGATAAGAGCCAAGCATGTTAACTGTTAAATAATATGTGTTATGAACACTTTGGTCACATTGAATGGGAAACTATGTTCCAACTGAGCATCAAACTCAACATTTGTGGTAGCTTCAATAAAATAGTAATAACCTAGATTCCCAACCATTTCATGCTAACCATGCAACTCATATTCTCCCACCATTTTTCTCTATAACAAATAGCAATTGATAAAACAAATGGTACTCAAAGGTGACCAGAACAAAATATCACATCAAAATATAATAAAAACTAACATTAAATATTAAATACCCAATTTCCCCAATAATCATGAGGCTAATGATGATATAGATCCAGTTATTCTATCCCAACCCATTAAATAACAAATTTGATAAATATATTCTTTTTTCTTAAATGAAAAACACAAATAACAATGTCCCTATTGTATACCCCAATAATCCTAATAATAGAGATGTTAATTTCATATACTATGTCCTATTGAGATCATTATATCTATGATCATTTAGTAATGAACATGAATGGGTTTCCACAAAACACGAAACCAGACTATATTCACTTTGAGGATCAAAGGACATTCTCGATCCCCATGGGAATGAAACATATTTCGGGGCATCATAGGGACCCATTTAGGAATGGTTTCTCCATGACATATACTTCTAGAAAGTGAAATGAAAAGATAAAAGAACCCAAATAAATAATCATATAAATAGGTCCTAACCAATTTGGATAATCCATCTCATTAACAAATAAAAAATATCTCTCTATGTAATAATATATAGCAAGGACGTATATATCTAAGACTAACAATAAACTGTAACAATCCAACTATAGTTTTGATGAAACCAATTCAATGGAACATCCAGTTTATCAACACCTATTGAATCACCACACAATTCACTTGAAAATAATAAAATAAACTATCTACAATTATGGAAAGAAAAAATAAATAGGTGTGAGTTTAAAATCGATATAGGTTCCCACAAAAAACAAAACCACTAAAATATTTCTAATATAGAAATTAGACTTTGTGAATTTGAAAATTGAATAGAAAATATTAATTTCAAATTTAAATTATGGAAAATAATAACATATTACTCTTTTGAAAGATTTATCTATGTTTTCCAAAACTAAATACATACATTTAAAAAAATGCCACCAAACATATCCATTCCCAAACCACACACACAATTAGTATATATCAAAATGACAAATTTTTTTATTTTAATGAAATTGATATCCTTGATTCATTTTAAAGTCTGAATAAACCTTATAATTGTAGAAAATATTTTTGAAAAATCAATATTTCAACCACATACGAGTATTGAAATTCAAAAATTGTTTTCAATATAAATGAAAAATTGTATGACAGTGGATGTTACCTAGCACAACTACATTGCGCTATAAAAATAAGGACATCACCATTCATTACAAGGGTATTATCATATATATGTAGTAGAATGTTCCATAACAATGAATTTAGGGGGGATTATTATAATATTCAATAGATCAAACATACTTCGATCATCAAACAATACAATAATATAATGTGTCTACGGCTATACCCTTGGATTAGGTGTTGAAAATCCTCTTATCGTATTTGATTAGTCCATCCCAGGAAATAGCTACCGACATCATATTATTTTCAGGACACAATTCAACTGATTATCCCATATAATACTTATTGTGATGAGAAACCCCATCCTACTAACTGTGACATGAATGAATGGTGTAATCCATATTTCATGTTAACAAACTATCTGAGAAAAATAAATAACTCTAATAGATTATGGTTTCTCAAGAACAAAAAGATCTGATGCGTATGAATATACATTATTTGAATAATACAAAATGCATAACCAAAGCAACCCTCAACACTGACACCCAAAAATAAATGACCTATTGAATACAAATTCACTCATGTAATATACATTAATATTCCGACATAAGGGAAAAACAATCATCTCATAGCGATAAATAGAACCTACCCAAGATTTTACAAATCAATTCAAAATCAAGGGTTGTCTTTCAAAATCACTATTTTTAAACCAAGGATCAAACCGAGAATTTAATTAAAAAATGGAATTATATTCCAATACATTTCAAATTTCATAAAACAAAACATTGAAAATATAGGTTAAATATAAACACTCTAATTATTAAACAATTTCATTGATACCCTTATACATGGTTTTTCATCTTTTAGATTCCACAATGAGACCAATGGCTATAAATTTCCATTAAAACATTTAAAGGACCAATCATTGATTTTGTAAAAAAAATTAAAATCACAGAAACATTTCAAGAAACTATTTATAATCATTTAATGAATCCCATTATAAAAATCTTTGTGGTTATCAACTCACTTCAAAAAGAAAATTCCCTTTACAACACAGTTTTCACTATTTTAAAACTGAATCAATGTGAACACCTACTGCAAAACATGAAAACAATTTAGAAAATCCTTAAGAACATTTCATAAAATAATTTTCCCATTAATAATTCCATTTCAAATTTAAAAAAATTGATTTCAAATGAAAAGATAATTATATTAAGATTATTAATAATAAAATGTTTTTGAACAACCACAAAATTATATATCATATAATAATACTTTTATGAATAGGAATTTTGAATATATATGAATTTTATGAATTAAAAAATGGAAATTTTCAATAAACTTATATACAAAAGATATGATAATTTATATAATGAACTTCATAACATATCTCTATTGACAAAAAACACTCAAAATATGGATAAAACAGCTTCTATAACCTTTAAAAACTAAAAACTGAAAAATTAGAGCCACTTGAAACGCAAAAAATTATTACTATTGGTCTTGGGTACAAGAGAGAACACATATCCTTTTAAAAGAGAATTATAATGAAAAAATATTTAAAATGTGGAATAACTACATCAAATCCACATTAGTAACACCAATGATAATGAAATGACTGAGAGGAGGAAAATGGTTTAACTTCTCAAATTAATCACATGTTTGGATGATGTGAATGCAAAGAAATTGGGGTTAAATTCTCTTAAAAATGGTTAAAATGAGAAATTATAAATCTTTAAACCCCTATTTTGGATTCATGGTTTTAATGACATGTTTTTTAAAGAATTTGAAAAATATTCATTAGACATTTCATAGAATAAGAACCACTAGAACGGATAATCATAAGTTCCACTTTGTTTGAAAATAATATTCATGCCCCTATACATAACCCAAGAACTACACTAATTTTTGGGAGCTTTGTGCAGTTTGAAAAATCATATATAAGCCTTGTGAAATGGATCTTCCAAAATAACAGTTCCACCCATACTATAACCATACAATTATTACAAACTGTGTGAACTAATGGTGATCCTAGAAAAAAGGGTCCAAAAACATTAATTATCCTCCCACAACCATCCAAAACACAATTTCACTCCTTAAAGGAAAACATCAATACCAAAAATCAACACCATGATTTTAGGGGTGTGATAATTTTATTTGTATGAGATTTAATGTATATATTATTATAAATATGGAAAAAATATATTATTAATTAATATATTCCTATATTCAAGATATTTTTTAATGAATGTTTTATTCATAATTAGATCCTATGGTATATGTTTGGGGAGCCTTCAAAATGAAAATTAACAATAAATTATCCTATGAAGTAGAACCTTTGGATGGTTTTTGAGTTGATAATACATTTTAAAAAAACTATTATCCAATTTATGGTTAATATTATCAGTCCATTATAGTGAGTTATAGAATAAATAAAATGGATCTACAAAAACATGAAAAAATCATTTGGGGACTACATTTCGGTAATTTATTAACGAACATATGAGTCATTTGGAATTATCAACATGTCAATTGATACAATGTATGAGTCATTTGGATTCAGGTGTGAGTCATTTTATAAAATGTATGAGTCATATGGATTCACAAATAATTCACATTATTGTATTTATGATTTATCTTGATTACTATATGATCAATTTCTCAACTATGTGTCATTTATCATTACTAACATATGTGTCATGAATGTTTACCAAAAGAGTCATTTTGGGGTTTATCACAAATAAAATAATATAATTTAATATCCAGAATTTATAATTTAAATAAATTTATGAATAAAATAAATTTTTTAATGAATATTCATTACCTTAAATATCCCAATTAATATAAAATAATTTTTATTCAATCGGTAATTTTGAGATCCTTCAGGTTGTAATATAAATTTATATGTCACAAATTCACGTTCAAATTCATATACAGTCGAGTTCAAACAAAATTATATATTCATTGGATATATAAGATAAAATTATATCAATAATCCAAGGAATATATAAAAGGTATTTTTTGACCATGATTATGAATCATTTTGGAGGATGATATGGTCACATATTTTTTGAATTTGAGTATTTTCAAAATAAATATGAAAACAACTATTCATTGGCCTTCCAATTAATACAAATTGAGGTGTATTGGGAAGAAATGGTTAAAATCATTTTTTTATGTTGATTCTGAATAAACTATAACCATTCAGTGGTAGAAATTATGATAAGAAATAGAATTAATGAAACAATCACATATAAATAAAGAATAAAATGAATAATGATGATAATAAGAAGGAAAAGGGGAAGAATATGAACCATGGATATGATACTATCATCTCATAAAAGGTGAGAAATTTCATTCAATTAATGTAGACCAAGATAGAGGGAAAGGGGACATTTCCTGTTATAAGAATAAAGAGTATAAGAATTCCTACTCAAATGATCATGGAAGGATCCACTTAAAGACTATGTGAGGTATACCGAACAATTCAAGAGGGATGAGCTATTTGAGATAATGGAAACCAATGAAAGGATGAGAAAGAGGACATTTAGTAAAAAAGCACTCAATTGGATTCTATGGAAAATGATGGGATTTTATGTAATCTTGTTGCGATAATATTATGTTTTAATACTTGTGTTAAGGCATGGAAAATAGATGATTGGAACATCTGCTAAATCATAATAGAGATTAGTTTTTGAATTATGACCCTTGTAAAAAAAATTATTCAATGTTTTTTACTATCAACATCATTCATCTACGGTTGGGATAAATAATATGATTGGTTTATCAATATGGCAAATCTAATAGGATGAACATTGGGGAATAATTTTGTAGAATTTGGAATTGTTTATACCTCTCCCCACTTAGAAACCCACTACAAATGGGCACTTACCTTGGTAACAGAGATAATTATGCTTCTATGGATTAAATCAACTACTTTGACAATTTTTTCCAAACTCAATTTTTTTCATTTTTGATCAAATTTTAGATGTTCCTCCAAATGAAAACACAATATATATCATTTTCAATGCTGAAATGTAGGGTTCAACTAAAAAATTGAAGTGAAAGAATAAATTATATCTATATAATCATAAAATAACTCCATTGGACCAAAATAATCAAAAAATACTAAATCTTACTCATAGTGGTAGGTTTTCACCCCAAAAATCAATAAAATTTAACATTTTGTAAAAATAGATCAATATATATAGAGGATTAGGAGGATGACACTATGAAAACAACTAAATAATTCAACTATGTTTTGATAGACATTCTAAAATATATTTTTGATGTGTTGGTTGTTTTTCAATTTGGTGAGATTAATGAATGAGTTCATGAAGAGGATGATTATGAAGAAAATGATGAAGAAATATTGAATGTATTGTCCCATGAATTCTTAATATAGAAGTGTCAAAATAATATTCTTGAAGTGAATTAAAAAACTATATTAGTTTTCAATAAAATTAATTCATGTATTTTTGAATAATCATATTGAAGTGTGTGTTAGAAATATGAGATAAAAACATTTTTAGAGAAAAAATTCATCTACTACAGAGCATATATAAAACCATTATTAATAAAATTGATTTTATATTATATATTAAATTATAAACAATAATAGTGATAAAAAAATCCTTACACAATGTATTGAAAATTCATAAAAATTTTATTGAGAAAATGACGAGATTCTAGGATTAACAAATTATATCAGTTCATGATGAGAAAAAATCCCTAAACATGATGATTCCTAAACTAATTTTAAATATTAAAAATCCATATTTGGTAAAATCATGAACATTAAATACAATTGAATATTCATATTCTTAAACACATGTTTCCATTTAGATTCGTTGATATGAGGGGTCACATATCATTGGAATGAATAACATAAACCGATTATATAATCCAAATGAAATAAGATCATAGAATATTGTATCCCAAATTATCCATAATTTTTTTCTTGTAATAATAAATGTTGTCTAAAATTTGGTTTATAATTTTATATATGGAATCAATTTAGAGTATGAAAATTACAAAAAATGCACCATAAAGTCAAAGTTTGGTGATGGAATATACACAAAAACATTCACTATAAGAAGAAAAATCAATAAAGCTACTCAAAAATAAAAGAGGTTAAATTTACTGAAATTATATCAATAAGAGAAATATAAAATGGTTATTGGATATTGATGATGCAACTAGAGGAATGGGTATGGATCAATAAATTTTTGTCAAAATGTTTTACTCTCTAGAGAATGAATGTGGATTTGAGTAAAGGGTGTATATAAAGATCCCCTATTTTAAAAGAAGAACACAATGTTAAATATTGTATATAAATCATAAAATAAAGAATATAACAAATTTTGTCACAATAAGTCATTAAAATAGATTAATTATTATATAAATTAAATATCTTTGATATATGGAAGAACACAGAACCTTGAATCAATAAAAAAAATATAATATTCATTTAAACATTATTATTAAATTGGTAGGTCTGAATTGGACTCTCTAATTTATGAAAACTATATGGTTTAAAAATCTTTTAAATAAATGAAATGACAATATTTTTTTTAAAGAAAGTGAGTATTATTTAAATGAAAATGGAATGGTTTTAAAAATATATATTTTTCTAAAAATAGTTTTGTTGCACTCGTCAAAAAAATTATTTTTTCCAATTTAATAAAAAACTTATTCAAAAATTATATTATTTTATTTAAATCAGCTTATTATAATTACACATTACAGTTTTCATGTATTATTTTTGAAAAGAATCAATTTTTAATGTAAAGAGGAAAATAAAAATTTTTAATAAAAAATTGACATTTTATTTAAAAAAATTAGAAGGCCCAGTATATATATATGTTTTTTGAAAATTATAAATTGTTCACTTATAACTTTATTAAAGAATATTAATTATGTTTAATATATTTTTAAAAAAAATTATCTTCAATGTTATTGTAAATGTTTAAACATTTTTATTTTGGAAAAAAGTTTTGTAAAACATTTATGTGTTTAATAACATATTAAATCCAACAAATTATGGGACTCATATCTGGAAAAATAGATTTCATATTTTTAGTTAGAATAATTTGTATTATTTAATAAGGATAAATAAATTATTTATCATAACTAATTGGGAAAAAGAAAAATTATATACCATTATCATGGAAAAAAACTATTTACAAGTGGTTGAACTAAAAATATATGGGATAAAAATGAATCAGATAATCCATAATTATTATATGATGGTAAAATTTAGACCTTATATCTCATAATGTTTTTAAATATTTTATTTGTAAACCTTAATCTTGATAATAACATGGATTCAACTCATTATTTTAAAAACATATATGTTTTTACTCCCCTATCTCACTTATAAAAGGACACCAACTCTCCCCTCCTCTTCACACATCCATTACCCATTTTTTATCTAATTTCAACCCAAATAACTAAATTATACTCTAATATCATCTTATAAGCCTTTTTGTTTAGTAATCTATATTTGGAATGATTATGGTAGACATATAAAGACTTTATTTAATGAAAAGGTAACATCCTTTGTAGTGCATTTTTTTATTTCATCTACCATATCACAAAAATCTTATTAAACCATGATGAAATAATAACCTTAAAATATTTTTCATAATTATATTTTTATGGTAATGAACTATATAAATCTATTCCACCAACAAATGGGATATAAACATGTAGATTATGAGTACAATAGACTACCACCTCAAAACCTAATATGATTCATTTACAATCACCATATCCCATGGATATATACTAATATTTTTTTATTATTCTATATGATATTAATAATGTAAATATAGTTTTGGAATTATAATATCACATTTAACTTCTTATATTTTTTTTAATTGTAAAAATGATAATATCACTCATATGTATGGTTATTTAATGGCACACAAAGCAATGTGATACATTATTCCCATATAAATTATATGGATGGTAATAATGAATAAATTTGATCTCATATATGATATTCATGACATATTATTCATTATGGAAATGATTTATTTTATTTAATTGGTTAAAATATAATCCATTGAATAAATTAAAATGACATTTATGTGTATAGTGGACTACCATCTCACAAAGTGTCATTGTTCATTTTTACTGCATAAAATTGAATGTTATTAAGGTTATTTAATGATCTAGTATGATATTTATGATATAATAATAATATTGAAATATTAAATAACACGTACCTTCTTTCAAACAAGATAATTGAATAATGGCAATGTTACTCATGCATAAATACACCACATCATCTCCATTACTATAACATAGTTTATTTTTTACAATCATATATATTGGCTAACTTTAAGAGAATAATTTATTAACTAAATAATAAATTCGTAATTATTAACATTCTATATATTTTTAAATAATAATATATTTTACGTAGTCAACATATCATAGTGATTTCGGAAATCTGACCTGCTAATCGATAAAACATTTTATGTGATCCTTATTAATAATTTCATTTAATATGAAATGTTAGAAATAAAAAAATTAAATAATAACCATAAAATTTATTATTAATAATCCAAATATCGTTATTTATTTTTTAGGAATAAGTTGAATGTATGCGACAATTTGGGATTGATATAAGGGTTTTGATCTGAAACATCCAACATTGAGAATCATGTTCTTTTATGAAAATAATAAAACAAAAACGGATTATATAATTCTTATATACATAAAATATAAATATCCATTCATACTTAATTATATTTTAAGTTACAATTTATCATCATCCTTTAGGAAAGTTTTGCTTTCAAAATATACCAATGAAATATAGGTTTTTGTTTCAATGTCATTATAATTGGGATTGTTTGTGATTGAATTTTACATGTTAATAATTCATTAATAATTTTAAAATAATAAAATTCAATTTTAATATCCTGAATATATATATATGAACTTTCTAAAGTATTAGTAAAATTTTATCTCTCTTTAGTACGAAATTGTATTTAGAAAATGTTTTAAGCAATGTCGACTTTGTTTCTCTACATGGTGGAAAATCCTATTATTCTATGTCGATTTTCTGTAAATATATTTTAAAATATGTTATAAACATTATAAAATGATATATTAACATCTTTTTGAATTATTAATATTTTTTATAAAATAATTTTAATGGAATCTTCATGTCAAATTTTTAATGAGGGAATTTTTTTACAACAGTGTGAAATTAATATGATTGTATCATATTCATCATCTACTAAAATAACAAATTTCTTGATTAATATATTCTTGATAATAGATTTATATTTCTTTTGTTGATTTTAGAATAAATATTTTCAAAACTATTTTGAAATTTAATATTTTAAAATGCTATTTTCAAATTGGAATTTTAATTTTCCCAATAATTTTATTTAATATTTATAAATTATTTTTATTATTCATCAAAAAATACCCTATAATTTCACAACATGCTTCTAAATTATGTATATAATTGTATTTCAATGTATACCTAGAGAACTCAACATTCCTCTACTGGGGTTATACACTCCTTATGATCACACCTCAAATTCCTTCTTTATAAAGTATGTTTTTATTATGATATAAGGTAAGATTATGAATACCATTTTCATTCCATAACTAATTTATATGTATATACCTTATGATTGATTTATTATGTGGATCAGATATTCATTTACTTGAAATGAATGTGATTGGAAGGATCATAATTAAATATCCCTACAATTCATTGAGTTGTGTTTTAGTCTCATGGGATGTTTTTAATGGGATTCAGCAGTGAACCTAATTCGTTATGGGACATTATCGAACATGTGATGTTGTCTCAGTAGTTATACATGACTTATTATTATGTAATTTTCATATTTCAACCATATTTTTGATTATTACGTTATATTAGGATATATTGATCACTTTGGTATGCTTCCAGGTCATTACACATGTACCTTCTATTTTAAGATATTGTTTTCAATATTTGAATCAGCTTTTATGATTAATTATCATGTTTTTTCCTTTTTTGGATTTTTTTCACTTCTATGTTGTCTTCATATTTCAAAGGTCATCCATTATTGATTTTGGATCATAGAAGGATTTAAGACCATGTTATGGATAAAAAAAAGAATTTTTATTTTGGCCTCCCTTTGATGTAATATTATCCTTCTATTCTAAATAAAATTTTCCCCATGATCATTATGTTTGTAACTAATGGATTTATATACTGAAACTTATATATTAACATGTGTAAAACTACTAGGTCACTATTGAAGGTATCATATATAAGGTTTTTATAACATTTGGAAACTAGAATGAGAAAACCATAGTGTGATCCATAGGTATAAGTCTATGTAAAATACTATTTTTATAAATATATCATGGAAACATGTTGAATTAAAGAGTTAGTGATCATTATGTAGATTATTTCTTTTTTAGAAACAACATTTGGATGTGGAATTATTAAATAGGATTATTTTTGTAATAACATTAAAAAACGTGGGTTGAGATTGACTTAATAATTACATACTACATAATAATGTTCCTTACAATGGAGATGGTTTCAAAATTATGTGGGATATGCTCTAGAAATTCAAAAAATCATTATGAACCATTATGTGGGATATGATTAATTTGTTTGGATATAAAAAATATTTGGATTTCGTACCATTAATAACTTGTATTGTATTTTATATTCCCATATATTAAGAAATACATATCATATATAAGTTAATCCTTGTAGGTTGATAATTTTCTTGTTTTTTTTCTAGAAAATTATCATCACATTAAATTTAATATAGTTAATTAACTATGGTAATAAAAGAATTAATGATGAAAATAAATGTCATGGTAATTGTTATTATTTCTCCATTGAGATACCAATCATAATAGTCATGGTCATTTGACATCTTTGGATCATTCAAATTGGGATCTATTGAATTATTATCAATTGTCGGAACCTAAGTGAATTTCCAAAGACACAATAGAAGGAAAGGGTGGTATGTCATGGTTGTTCAATTGTTTAAGATCAAAAGGTATTTAATATTCAATTTCCAATATGTAAAATTTTTGGGAGTGGTAACACTAGATAATTTTATAAATGAAATGGAGTATGCATTATTTTTGGAAAAGGAGTGTACAAACTTTCATATTTCCAAAGAAAATAAATATTGTTTGATTTTATTCACTCTTTCTATAGAAAATATAAGAATCTTCATGGAGAAATTAACATTTTTCCCAATGTTCCTTCTTTCCTAAGGCTGTTGAAATTAATCACTTATTTAGATATTATTGCTCCTAGATCGAAACAAGAAGATGGGATGTTGGTCCCTCCATCAATGGATTCCTCAATGAATTTTTTTCCCTAATCCTATTATCCATCATTGATTGAGTCTTTATTCATGAAACTCATTCTCAGGGCCATCTCTTTTTGGACTCTAGTAAACTATGAAGCTACATTATGAAAATTACACTAGGTCTTAATAGGGTAGCAACATTCAATTAGAGTAGATGGTAACATCTTCCTTGACATGGTATCTCTAGATGCTGGATCATTGTTCACCGATATTCTTCCTTAGTGTGGTGCATATTATGGGTGTGGAAACTGAGGCATCCCATATCAGTCAAGGAGTATCAAATGCTAGAGTCATATCTACTGATGTTTTCTTCAAGCATCACATGATTTACTAGGGGAATTCCACGTGGTTAGCTTCTTGTAGAGATGATTATGCCAATGGAATGTGTTATGTGGTTTCCCACACATTTCACATGTTTAACATGAGGAAGGTCGTCAGATTAACAACATTCATAGATAAAAATTTATGACATTAATATCTTTTAGAGGTTTAGTGTTTTGATTTTGGCATGTATCAAAGATGATAATGCTGAATGAATGTTGTTTGAGATTTTCCTCAGAAAAAAAATGCTTTATAAAATTGATGATCGAGAGTTTAACATTTTGTGGAGTTAGATATTAGTAATTTTACCATCAAGATAACATGATTATGAAAAATTCATGTCTTTAGAGGGTTTCCTCAGGCATCTCATGTTTGACACGAGGTTGGCCAAAAGTTTGATTTTTAGCAGAGAAGACTAGTCATGAGTTTAATAATATGCATAGAGGAATGAGAGAGTTAAAAAATTCCCTTTGGAATAGATCGGAGAGGTGGGTACCTATTAAGGAGCACTTGAAATTTATACCTAATAGATGGATTGTGACTCCTAATTAAATAATATCAAAGTTGGGGTGCCCTAAAAACGGAAGATATCACATCATGAAGGGGTACATCCCTAGGAGGGTGGCTCCGAGGATTGCCGATGGATAGATATGAACAACTATAATAATAGACATTATTGATGTTCCCAAAAAATATAATGATTTCACACAATAAATGATGATATAAACACTAAAAGGGTAGGATCAGTGGGGTCGATCACATTGAGGGTGACTCCATGTATTACCATTGGATGCGATTGAACCATATAGTGGGTACTTATTTACCATGTCTATAAGATAGGAATCAAAAAACATATATTTTGATATAGTTTATTTTTGGATTCATCATGGATAGATTCCCATCATAAGTGTATGTCTCTTTCATGAATGAATATAGATTGTATAGTGTATATTCATGAATAGTTTCACTAATACTATTTGGGGAAGCGATGATATGGAAGGAATTATCTCTCTAGGATGTGGTAGAAAAAATATGAATCCGGATTGAAATAGAAGAAGATTCGAATTAGAATGCATCGATTATGGAAGTTGAAATGTTATTAGGATTGAACCTCAGAGAGGATTACTATGTATCCTAGTTGTTGGGATGGAAATCCAATATATATGAAGATGGGATGATGCGACAACAATGCAGGAAACACATAATAGTGGAACACATGGATATGGACCTGAAAAAACTATAACCATTGGGTTGATTCATGATATTGAAAAGTTATAATGATTAGAGGGAATGAAAAGGTTTGAATTTAATGATGGTACTAATCCTCGGGGAGGATTCTTACGTACTATGTGTAGAAGTCAATGATCAATGTCCACATAGTTATAGTATCCCTTACAATCTAACATTATAGGGTAAGGATGAGAGAGAAATGACCTGACTATTATTTTTTCTAGAATTAAACTTAGGAGGGATTCATACATACCCTATGAATAGTAGTGGTACCAAAGTATACATAGGATAGGAAGGACTCATAGATTACACATGGTAAGTGGCCCAAATGGATTGAGGGGAACAAAGTGATCTCATCGAGGTAAGGGTGAGGTGATGGATCAAGTGATTAGAGAAGGATAAAAACCCTACGAGATTTAAATTTGGGTGGTGTTTCCAATAATGGGATTCCATCACAACAAGACGGTACCTCCATAGGAGAGATCATTATAGTATACCATGGTAACACCTCACCCCTACCTCACTAGATTGAAGAGGTGGTAAGGGTTACTTTCCTTAAGAAACGTTCCCATGGAACCAAAGGTTGTCAATAAATGGAGAGGGCTTCAAGGAAAAGTGGGGAACGATTTTACCTTAAGAAGATAACCCAACTCAACAAACCAACAACTAATGATTCATTCACTTTCATACCCAACCATGTGATACTAACAATTATATAAAAAACACCAAAACCATTCAAACTAGACATGTCCAAAAAATGTCAGAGTATAAAGAAGAAACTAAACAACAAAACCGCGAGCCATGACACCACCACATATCCAAACAAATGTCAATGCTACAAGCGCCACCACGTACCCGAAGCATCACCACGAACCACTAGAAATGAGATGATTTACCTTTACCTGTGTCTCGGAATACGATATCTATAGAAGCACCAAAGTGCCAAAGTAGGGGATGATTACTAATACTCATTATGTTTTCCCAAAATGACTTCCATACAAACGCCACTAGGATTAAACCATTATCACATTTATATAAAACAATTTATATAAAATAATCACAAGTACAACATTTCCTTAAGAAATACATGCCCTTGCTAAGACATCACACCCAAAACAAGGAACCAAGAGAAAGCCAAAAAACATGCCACAATTCATTTCATCACTCACACACTAGCACACCAATTTCCATCATGCCAAGCAATGCCCAACAGACAACCAAAACAACAAAAACAACCCAAACGGTGGGACTTCCGACCATCCCATTCACCCATTCACAACTAATGGTACATCCCGACCACTACCAACAAATAGAGGTACTTCCCAACCACTACCCATATGGTTGTTCTTCTGACCACTATCAATCACCTTTTATAGTGAGACTCTCACCCACTTCCACAAAACATTTCAACCAATCACAACCAAACACATAATCCACCAAGGCCACAACAACATGCAATCAACCAATTCCAATAAATGATAAACCACTTCAATAAATCACCCATTTATTGAAACCATCCTTAAACCATTATCCATGCCAAAACCCATTTCAAAAAAACAACCTTTTTTTTGAAAAAAATTTTCATAAACCATTTCCTTGGCCTCGATCCAAGCAACCAATTTTAAAATCTCCATTTTTAAATTCACAATAATATCATTTCACCATAAAACCCTCATTTTCCCCAAAATCCCCAAAACATCACCAATGGGATTTCCTATCAATTTTTCACATCAATCACAATTAATTTCCAGCATGAAAAATTAATTGTAATAAAAAACCACTAGTTCTAACCAAGTGTATTCGAGAGAGAATCCACCTACCTTTAGGGTTCCTGAGAAATCGACCCACGAGCAACCGTATCTCCAATCCAGCGAACGCACCACCGAAACCTCTATAGATCCCCTTCCCTAACATTCAAATGACATAGAACCATCATCCAAGAAAACCAAAACCCTACATCTACACACAACAAGTGTAGATATATAATAAAAAAGAAACAGGGATATGTGGATCTAAAGGAAACCTCATGAAAACCAATACGAGAGACTTACCTGGGAGAAACCACCTTCAAACCCCTTTGAATCACTTCCAAAATGTGTGGAAGAGCTCCCTCAACCCCTGAGAACCCAAAATCCCAAGTGAGGCTTTAGTGGGAGGAAGATTGGAATGAAATAGGTTAATCCCAAGGGAGGCCGGAACTTAAACACTATTTTTTAATGTGGTCACACAGTTAGCCCGCACGGTTTGGAAAACCTTGAACTAACAGTGTGCACGCTACTACATCGAGAAAAAGGGTCTACACAGTTTCCTCGAATGGTTTATCAAACCATGTGTAGGTCATGCGAAGGCTACTGCCCCCCCCCCCCCTTCTCGGTTTCCTGGAGCACCCGCACAGTTTCCCTTAGTTGTCCTCAAACCGTGCACCCATCGAAAAGCCTCCAAACTCATCAAAAACCATTCCAAACTCTCCCAAACTCTTTCCAACTCATCCCATGCACTGTAAACACATAAAAAGGAATTAAAAAGGCTATATACATAAAACCATTGGTTCTACATTCTCCCCACCATTGGACTTTCCCTCCTCTTAAAGTAGTGAACCTTCCCTTTGCCGAAAGAGCTCATGCCACAACTCGACCAACTCTTTATCCCACTCCCAAGTCTCCTCTTGAATCAGACCTTGTTTCCACAGAACACGAACTAAACTGATGCTTTTACCATAAATGAATTTATCTTGCCTATCCACAACCCACACTAGCACATTCACCAATGAAGCATCCGATTCTAGTTCAACATGATCCCATCAAATCACATGGTCATGATCTGGCTAATACTTTTTCAATTGTGACACATAAAACACATCGTACAAGGCACTGCACCTAGGTGGAAAATCCAAACAATAATCCACCTCACCAAACCGTTCAAGAATCTTAAAAATCCCAATATAACTCAGAGATAACCCCCCCTGCTTCCCAAACTGACGATGTCCCAAACAAGGAGAGATCCCCAAGAAAACATGATCACTCACCTCAAACGACAACGACCATCGCCGATGATCCGCATATGATATCGGATGACTCTGATCCATCTTAATTCTCTTTCTGATCAGCTTGATCTTCTCCTTAGTCTCCTTGACATGGCTCAGTCCAACCATTAAAGACTCACCTGTTTCCACCTAATATTTTGGAGAACGACATGGCCTCCCATACAACGATTCAAACAGAGCCATATGTATGGATTCCTGATAACTATTATTGTATGAAAACACAACCAATGAAAATTTCTCCTCCCACAACCCACCAAAATCCATGACACAAGACGCAACATATCCCCCGGAGTTTGTATTGTCCTCTCGGATTGGCCATCCGTCTGAGGGTGATACTCCGTACTCATAGTCAACTTAGTTCCAAGGGCTTTCTATATGGATTTCCAGAAACAATATGTAATCCTCGTATCTCTATTTTATATGATCGAAACTGGAACACCATTCCTCTTTACCACCACCTATTTATAGATTTTGGATAGATTCTCCACCATATGAGATTCATGAATTAGAATGAAATGGGACAACATCGTTAGTCGACCCACTTCACCAAAATGGAATCATGGTATCTTGACCGTTCTTGGGAGACCTGTGACAAAATCCATCTCTATTTTCCCCCACATCCAAATAGGGATTGGTAATGACTGCAACATTCCTTTTGGCCTCTAATGTTCTACCTCGACCTAGTGACAATTCAAGCATCTCGAAACAAACTCAGCCACTCCTCTTTTCCTACCATCCCACAAGAACTGATCTTTCTATGCTTTATACATTTTTTGAATTCAGGGGTGAACAGTCCACCTAGAATGATGATACGCCCTGCGAATATCCTCCTAACAAGAAACTGGTACAATAATCTGATTCGGAAAACACAAAACTAAATCTCCATTCAGTTTCCAACCCTCAATGGTGTCCCCACCATTGAGTCTAGACCCCATGGTCACACACTCAGAATTAGATATCATTGCTTCTTAAACCAAGCCAACCAAGTCAGGAATCAACAAAATCGGAAATAAGACTACACTAACACCTTGGTCCTCACATTCCAACCACATATTGGCTAAAACCGACATCAAATACCATTGGTTTGATGCCTATTTCACCATCTGAGAAAAAATATTTCTACTTAATGTATCTGCCACCAAAATTCCCTTACCTGGTGTGTACATTAGGTCAAAATCAAACATCCGGATATATTTCATCTGTCTCCTTTAACTCAAGTTCAAATACCTGTGTGAGAAAATGTTATTCAAGCTCTTGTGGTCTGTATATAGTGGGAATTTCTCACCAATGAGATAATGGCGCCAAGCTTTCAAAGCATGCAACACTACTGCCAATTCCAAATCAAGAGTTGGGTAGTTCTTCTCAAGAACTCTCCACTTCCATGAGTCATATGAAACCACATGATTCCCTTGCATTAAAATGCACCCAAACCCTGATCCTGATGCATCACAATACACCATTTACCATTCTCTTGGTTCTAGAAAAACCAAGATTGGTGCTGATATAAGGCGACCCTTTAGCTCTTCGAAACACTACTATCATTGTTCATTCCATTGGAATGGAACATTATTTCTTGTCAAAGTTGTCATCGGTGAATCCAAATGAAAAAAATCACAAACAAAACGTTGATAATACCCAGGGAGACCAAGGAACATTGTATCTCAAACCCATTCTATAGTGGTTTCCACGAGATAACAACATCTATCTTTTCCAGATCCACGGAAACACCCCTTTCAGAAATCACATGGCCATGAAAACGGAATTCCTATATCCAAAAGTCACACTTTGACAATTTAGCAAACAACCAATGATCCCTCAAGATCCCTAGAATTGCCTCCAATTGCTAATCATGCTCCACCCTTGTCCCTGAATACACCAGAATATCATCTAAAAACACCACCACAAATGAATCCAGATATCACTAAAATATCTGATCCCTCAATTCCATAAACACTATTGGAGCATTCGTTAGACCAATGGTCATAACCACATATTTATAATGGCCTTATCTTCTTCTAAAATCTATTTTTCGAATATCGTTCTTCCTCACCAGCAATTAATGATATCCCAACCTCAGGTCGATCTTGGAGAACCACTAGACTCCCAACAACTGGTCGAACAAATCATCAATTTGTGGATGTGGATATTTTTTCTTTATCGTAACTTATTTTAGACTACGATAATCAAAACAGAGCCTCCGAGTTCCATCCATCTTTTTCAAAAACAATACTGGCACTTCCCACAGGGACATGCTAGGCTGGATAAACCCTTTATATCTAACTCTTCCAACTAGAATTTCAATTCCTGAAATTCCAAAAGGGACATCTGATAAGATGGAGGTGAGATTGTACTGGTCCCCATAAAGAGATCAATCATAAACTCCACTTCTCTTATGGGAGGTAACCCAGATAATTCTTCAAAAAAACATCCATGAACTGATCCACCATTGCTGGAAGAACACTCTTCTCAACACCCATTACTGATTCTAATGACAATACCGACAACCAATATGATAATTTGGCTACTACTGGGTCCAACAAACCCATTGAACCCTGACTTTCATTCCTCTCTCCTCTAATGAGATGACTAACAACATTGTCTGTTGTAAAATCCACTGTTCACACATAGCAGTCGATGTGGGCATTAAAAGCCATTAGTCAATCCATACACAGGATTACATCATACACATCCATATCAAGCATTGAGAAATTGCTCATTAGCTCTACCTCACCCACAATGATACAACATTCTCTACACAAGAAGGCTCGACATTCTCTTCGACACATAGATGTTTGAAGTTTTAAAACCAAGGGCATCATTTCTACCCTTAAACCCAGAAAATCCACCACACATGCCTCAATAAAAGAGTGTGAATCATCTGTATCAAACAATACATTCATCAGGGTAGAATATAAATTAATAGTACCTCACACAGTGGATGGTCCCGACTGATCATCCACCACAACCTTCTCAGCTCCAAACACATGTTTTCTTGCCACGCTCTACTTTTTATTCCCCTATTGAGGAGTCTTGGTATTCGGAGAATCCCCATGACCCACATTACTCTGTTGCTGAGGGGTATGTTGTTGTCCCCATCCCATAGAAGCATATGACGGTTGCGATCCCTAAGGAGTATAATGATCACCCAACCTCCGATCATTCCAACAATAACATTGCATATGCCCCATCTCCTTAGAATTATAACATGCTCGAGGTTGTGCCATACAATCTCGCTTGATGTGGCTCATCGAACCACCCTGAAAACATCCTAGTTTGCTCTGGGTCTTTAGAGGAATATTCACCAATATTGACGTCAGATTATTCCCCATACTCGAATCTTGGGAATAAGTGTCTATCCTTCACTTGAACCCAATGTTAGAGTTCCCACTATTGCCCATGGGTACCACCATTCTTCCTCCACCTGGGGTTCCCAACAGATCCCTCTCAGCAATCAAGGCTCTATTCGCCATCTATGTGTATTCATCTATACCCAGTACTGTTATCTTTGAATGGATTTCTTTCCTTAACCCCGCTTCAAAGATCATTTTCTTCAACGATGAGTTACCCTCCACCTCAGTTTCAAACCTCACTTTGTTTATAAACATAGTTGCATACTCCTTCGTAGACATAATCCCTTTCTTCAAACTAAATAAATTAGTCCTACGTTGAATTCTGAATGTATGTGGGTAGAATTGTTTATTAACAAATTCCTCCAATTCTTCCCACATCACACCCAGGTCCGTCACTACTTGTACTACCAACTCCCACCACTAAAGGGACAGATATGCAAACATATACATGGACAACTTCACTTTTAACACTATCAGTGTTCCCAAGAACTCGAAAATCTTGTTCATTCTATTCAACCATGCTTCTTCCCTCTCCATCTCTAAATCACCCATAAATATGGGTGGATCCTTCTTTTGAAATTGAACCGCATGATCCGAATGTCATGGTTCATCCATTTTATTTCTACTTTCCATAGCTTGGAAAGCTTGAACTATGCTTTGCACTAGCTACTGGTTCACCTGAGGCTCATGTGCTACCACATTCTAAGCAGCCTCCTCTGGTTGGTCTCTACAACACCTACCCGGTGCCATTTATATCGACATTAAAAAAACAAGCATGAGTCTCTTTTCCGTTGACATCAATAATTCTCATTTCTAATCACGTTACACAACATTATCGCACAAGGCTTTACACAAGTTCATGTTTTACACGTTTCACCATTTTGAAAACTAAACCGTTTTCAAAATACCTAATTTATTCACATTACAATTTCACACATTCATATCACACCATAAATAATTACACCTCAATGAAATATGATTCCTAGTGGGAAGTCATTTCTACCTTATATTCCATGCACATATCATTGGCTACACCCATGACAATGAGATTTCCAAACCCTATAAGTGTCTCCAAAACACATATGTACCCAACACTCTAGTAACTTCAATTTCATCATAAGATGGTTAGCTACATACTTTTATTCTATTCAGTCTTTGTTCTGACATTCCTATACCTTTCTTATATCCCAACTCAAGGAATATTCCACAATGAATGTCAACTCCCAAACCAATGCACCAAAGTGACTGAACAAGAGCTCTCACTTGAAAGCTAAGGACCGAAAAAACTAATAACCCTTGTAACAATCCGGCCTACCTCATTGTCTTGAGGAGGCAGTGAGGGGTACTTGGCCTTAAGTGACATTCCCAAGGCGCCAAAGGCCGGAAATAAATATAGAGGACTTCAAGTAATTGTGGGGAACGATTTTCCCATTATAAGATAACGAAACTCAACCCACAAACAACTAATGATGCTTGATCTTTCAAACCCAACCATGTTATACTACCAATTCCATCACAAAACCAAAAACCATTCAAATGAGACATGTATACAAAACATCAAATTATAATGATGAAACTAAACAACAAACACCATGAGCCATGGCACCACCACAGCTCCACACCAGTCTTCATGCTCCAAGCTCCACCACATACCTTGAGCATCACCACAACCCGCTAGCAATGAGATTACATACTTTTACCTGTGTCTCAGAATACGACATCTGTAAAAGCACCAAAGTTCCAAAGTATGGGGTGATTACTAATACTTAGTATATTTTCCTCAAATGACTTCCCTACACACGCCACTGGGGTAAAACTGTTAGCACATTTATATAAAACAATTTATATAAAATAATCACAAGTACAAAAATTTCCATAATCCAAACATGCCCTTACCAAACCATCAAACCCAAAAGAAGCAACCAAGAGAAATCCAACAAATAAGCCACAATCCATTTCATCATTTACACAATAGCACAACAATTTCCAACTTGCCAAGCAATGGATAACAATCAAACAAAAAAAACGAAACAACCAAAACGATGGGACTTCCACCCAACCCATTCACCCATTCACAACTAGCGGTACTTGACGACCACTACCCATATGGTGGTTCTTCCGACCACTATCCATCACCTTTTATAGTGATACTTCCCGCACACTTTTACACAACATTTCTACCAATCACAACCAAACACATAACCCACCAAGGCCACAACAACATGAAATCAACCAATTCTATTACACGATAAACCAATTCAATAAATCACCAATTTCTTGAAACCATCCTTAAACCATTTTCCATGCAAAAACCTCATTTTAATAAAACAACCCTTTTTAAAAAAACCATTTTCATAAGCAATTTCCTTGGCCCTGAGCTGTGAAACCAATTTTAAAATCTCCATTTTAAAATTCCCAACAATAGTATTTCACCATAAAACACACTTTTCCTCAAAAATCCCCAAAACATCACCAAAGGTATTTTCAACCAATTTTTCACAACAATCACAATTAGTTTCCTGCGTGAAACTTTAATTGTAATCAAACACCACTTGTTCTAACCAAGTTGAGTCGAGAGAGAACCCACCTACCTTTAGGGTTCCTGAGAAATCGACCCACGAGCAACCGCACCTCCAATCCGGTGAACACACCATCGAAACCTCTCTAGATCCCCTTCCCTGAAATTCAAAATCATTAAAATCATCATCTATGGAACACAAAACCTAGATATACACACAAAAAGTGTAGATCTATAAAACCAAGAAATAGGGAGATGTGGATCTAGAAGAAACTACAAGAAAAAAAAGAAGAGAGACTTACCTGGGAGAAACCCCATTCAAGCCCCTTCGAATTGCTTCAAAAATGTGCAGAAGGGCACCTTTAAACCCTAAGAACCCAGAATCGTTAGTGAGGATCGAGTGGGATGAATATTGGAGTGAAATAGGTAATTAACGAGGGAGCCTGGTACTTAAAACCTATTTTTAAGTGGCCGCACGGTTATCCCACATGGTTTTCCAAACCGTGCACATGCCGTGTGAAGTCTACTACCTCCCCCTGCATGGTTTCCTGGAGCACCCGCATGGTTTCCCTTAGCCGTGCTCAAACCTTGCACCCATAGAAAATCCTCCAAAGTCATCGAAAACCATTCCTAACTCTCCCAACCTCTTCCAAACTCATACCATGCACTTTAACCACATTAAATGGCATATAAAAAGGCTACATAACTCAAAATGTTGGTGATACAACCATAGTTTGGGGTTGAACCTCGTGGAGGTTTGTTACATACTATTTTTTAAAGAATGTGATCAAAACACACATAGTTCCTTTTATGGAGTGGTGATTACGCACTAAGACATCTAGTTTTCCCTTATGGAGTGAGAATGGATTTTGGGGTTTATTCAAGGAAGATACCAAGGTGCCATTATATTATGGTAATGGTGGTCAGGAATTAAGTGTGGAAGCTTCCCGGGTGATGCATTGGAGTGGAAATGGTGGTTTTTGCCTACTAATAGAACCTTCCAAGGTGCCACTATAGATTAGTATTGGTGGATGGGTATTATGCATAGAATATACCGATTTAGGCATCCCCATGTCATGCCATAAGGGGATATTAACCCACTAGTGGGTAGAGGTATATGATTGGGGATTACACCTGAGATGGGGTTTGGATTGTTACAGCTTGGTGTTCCACTCATGATAATGGCATGTGGCATCTTATCTTTATCGCACAAGTCATCTTGTGTTTACCATAGGATGCATCATATGTTTTTCATATAGGGTATACCATAGTATAAAGTCATGTGTTAAGGAATATGGAATAATTGTTTGACATCATATTTCATGGACAACTGGGATGAAGATTCCAAAAAATGGATGGTGTGGGACTTTCGCAAGCATGACACAATCTGATTCAATCTGACAGATGAATCAAAAGATGAGGTTTGAGTAGATACAGGAGAAATGGTTCGACTCAAGCTACTCGGGGAAATGAATGTGAGAATATCAACTCATTACATAGAAAATGGACCAAAGGAGTGGGTTGGTTGAATCAAGGTGTTTCAAGGAGTCCAGAGATTTATCTAAAATGTATATATATTAGAGATGGATATTGGGTGTGTATAAGGGGATAAGGAAAATTTTAATTGACCTATATCGAAATGTTAGTGGTGAGAATCTTAAATTTTCATCGGGTCAGCTTCGATAGTGAAGGGACCAAATTTCCATCCATAGAACTGCAGCCTGACACTGATTCCTAGGATGGTGTGGGGGTTCATTCCCCATGGTAACGACTAGTAGGTGCACAAAAAAGGGATTTTTCACGTATGGTTTGGTTGTTAACCAAGAGTGGTTTCATGATTGGAAACCATGGAATTATTGCGTTCAAGGTTGTTTTTTCAAACAAGATAATGGTTGTGTAAAAGAGGTGGTCTTCTGTGCACCTGACATAGGATAAAAATAGGTCAGGTGAGGATCAATCCATTGTTGGTTAACACAATATTGGACCCATATGTGACCTATAAAAAATGATATCTACAAAGTGGGGTTCCCCTATCTTCTATGGAATAGAACGTCTGCCTTACTTGTAGCAGAGCGGTCAGTGACCTCTGTAGGATCACCGAAGAGAAGGGTGTGGGGGTGATATTATATATATATATATGAAAATATATTTGATGGATGAACGTAAGATTCTGTTTCTGGAAGTGGTATTCTGTGCAGCTGCGTTTATAGATGTGGTGGGTGCACACATAAGGGGAAGCATGACATCACATTGAAAATGTAATGGGAATTGTGTACAGATGCGAATACTGTTCTCACATCTCGAAACATGAAAACACCATATTATTTCTTTCTCGTATGCCATTGTAGAAAATTCCAAACTATAATCACATTCATTGTTGATGTGTCTTGCACACAAATATTTCAATCCTTTGTACACCTCCACACATTGCTGTGAAATTTTTTTGGCTGGCTTATTTCAACATTCTAACATCCAATGGCCATTAGATCTGACATGTAACTCTACTCGAGCTCTACGACCAGTAAAATAAATTAATTTGGAACAAGAAATTATTTTTTAATAGGTTTCATGGAATCTGGAACATTCTTATATGTGTTTTTAAGATCCAGCAAGCATTAAAACATGATGTTAAATAAAAATAAATGTTTGTAACCACTAATGGTGTAATATATAAAATGTGGGTGACATGGTCCTTATCTAAGTCAATTCCCAATAGAATATTAAAATTTCTAGGTTTCTCTATCATTATAATCCTTCATATATAACTACTGGTGTTTTTATGTTTTTTCACTCGATATTGGTGTTTTAGTGTAATATATATCAATGTTATTATGGTTAAATAAATCATGAAACATCTAAGGGTTATTTAATTGTAGTTTTCTCTTTTTGATCTTCAATAATATATTTAATGGTACTAATGAAGTAGATTGGTGAATTAATTGAAATGTGGTATTCTATGGGAAAAACATGATTGAGAAAAAGATCATCTCTATTGAGTAAGTGTTTTTGTCGAAAATAGTTTCTATTAATTGTATTTAGAATATACTGAGATAGATATAAAACCATATAGAATTGAAATGTTTTTTAATGATTAATGTTCATAATATTTTTGGGAATGTTATAGAAATAATATTTTTCTTGATTTATGGAATGGAAACCCCCATAAAATGGGTGACAACCCATCACTTATAACATGTCAGTGGGCCTTGAACAAAAAAAATGGTGATAAGGCTGGAACACATACCAATTTCCTACATGATGAAATTGTCTTTAATAAATTATTTTCAAATAAATATTTTCGTGGATAAATATTATAATGATTTAGGAATATGTATTTCAGTTTAAAAATATCATTGAATTATTTGTATTTTGTAGTGAATAATGATATTCTCATAAATATTTCATTGGGTAAAGATTCATATAAGCAATATATTTTACATAAAACATTTATCGAAGAATTATATTATGATTATATATATTTTACATTAATTGTGTGCGATAACCATTGAGGTTTAAACCATTATTAATGTTGAGGTTATTGGGGATATTTGGCATATAGGGTCAAATATTAAAGATATTGTATATGTTAAAACATTTGTTGTATTATTGAAGTTATTATATTAAAATATTCATATACATTTTGGGTATTATCATACCTTCTTCCAACCATTAGGATTTTATGAAATATAGAAGGTATATAATTTTACTATTTTATGGATCTTATGATATGTTAAAAAAATCATATTCGATATAAATTTTATTATAGTAAAATATAGAATTTAATGTTATAGAAAAAAATGAAATTTTTTAAATTTTTTATTAAATATAATGATAATGGGTATGTATATTTTCTAGTGATGACTTTCAAAATAGAAAAATTATTTCTCAGCATAATACAAATACACATTAAAAAAATGATATCCTTTTACAATCATATCCAAGGAATCATATGTAATTTAATTCTTCAAAAATTCATTGTTGTGTTGGTTTTTTAATTTTAGATGACCCTCATCATTTTTATAATCCATGATATCTTCTGTACTCTATAATTGTATATGTTTTTCTTCCAAGTTGATATTTTAACGTACAAAAAAATTTAACCATCTTGGAACACTAATTATGTGTCAGTCTAGATTACTGTCATTATTTTTTTATTTTTTATGTGATTGTTTTATTAACCCTATTATAATGTTTTTTTCATATGATTTATTTTCAAATGTAAATCCCTTAATTATTAAGGACATGTTCAAATTGTGAGGACACAATTTATTTAAGGTGACGAAAATGTAACACCATGAGATCAAAAAATATGAAAACTATTTTTAATATAATATAATAAATATAACACCAATAATATAAAATAATTTATCACCCACATGTTTATTTTCTATTTTTAATTAGATACAGTCTCTTCAATAGCTTGTAGAGCACACAAACATGAGTCTAAATGAAATTCACTATGGTCTACCATTATTACCTGGAAATTTAATTGGTGGGAATGATTAGGATTTTAAAATATTATAAATTACATTTTTATAAATTTATATAATACAAATTCCATGACTATATATTCATTTAAAATATTTTTAGTGTCATTGGAAAGAAAAAGAAATGACTTTTAAAAAGTATTATTTTTTTAAAAAAAAGTTTTATTATTATTTGAAAAAATATTTAAAAATTTTATTTTTACCACTTGATGAATGAAAATTTATAATATGAAATTAGGTTTTTTAAAATAAAATCTTAATTGAAATATTGTAAAAAATTTATACCTTTCTAAAATGATTAATGTTTTGATTAATACTAAAAAATATATTTTTTCAAATAAAAATATTTTATTTAAGAAAATTACAGGACAAATTTTATTTCAATGTTGTTAGAAAAGTTTAATTAGTTCAATAATATATTTATTAATATAAAATAGGTCATTATAAAAAATTTCATATTTAATTATTTTTCACTATATTTTCAATCATTTTATAGTTTTTCTTTTGGAAAGTCATTTTCAACATGTCTGAGGGTTTAATTTAAAATTTAATTTATCCAACTTTATGGTTTAAACTAAAAAAATAGAGTCATTTTTTAATAATAATAATAATATATATTTTCAAATAATAAAAAGATAAAATTTTACCATAATTAAAATGGAAATCTACTAAAATTGTTTATATGGGTTAATGTATAAATTGGGTCAACATGGGAGTTTACTTAAAATATAACTACTAAAATGACCAAAAAAATTCAAAATTAAAATAATTGGTAATATTAATAAATAATACCTTATATATTTTAACAAATATTATATTTTGGATCATTTTTTATTTAGAAAATCATTAGTTAAATTAATTCATTTCAAAAATTAATATAGTATCCCCTCTTCCACTTGCAGAAGGCCAACCACTCTATATTCGTATTCACACCTAAAGATCCCATTTTAATAAAATATTACTTTATAAATATCTTCTCTAATTCCTATTACCTCATAAAAAATCTCTCGGATAATTATAAATAGATCATAGTTAGCATTTCAGTGCTGAAGTAGATGTGTTTTATGAAAAAAGGGAAAACCCTTAAGAATGTGTTTTATTTTGTTTCATCAACCACATCCTTTAAATATAATTAATCAATAATGATATAATATAACTAGAATATTAAATATAATTAAATTTTTTTTATGTAAATGGAATTACCTATAATTTTCTCCTCCTCCCTCAAATTAGAAAATCATATTTTTGATCTTGTAAACAGCAGACTACCACCTCACTATCTAACATAATTTTTATCCGTAACCCATTCCCATAGATAGATATAACATTTTATATAAGGATTATATATTATATTTAGGATATAATTATATTAACATCATTATAATTACACATATAACATTACACCATAATGTTCATAAGGAATAAGATAATGTTATTCATCTATACAGTTGACTACCGCCCCGCGAAGTAATGTGATTCATTTTCAATAATTCAATACATTGATGTTAATGAGTATTAATTTTATATCTATTTATTATATTAACGAATAAATTAACTTTAATTAAATTAATTATATATTACTATTTTTTCATTACTTTTTGTAGAATAAATGTTGACGTTGTTCATGTGTATGACAGACTACACCCACGGGAAGCAACATCATTCATTTTAGTGATCTCATCACATGGATGGTATTAGTAGGGATATTTAATGAAATATTTTGATATTTAAGATATTATAATCATCTTATAATGGTAAAATATTTCTTACCTTATTTCCATTATGAAAAAAATGGAAACCCTACACTTTCATATGTTGGACCTACCATTTCCATGATTATCATATATATCAATTTTTATTAAAATATTATATTTTTTGTTTTTAAATGTATAATTTTTATAGAAAAAAGAAATAAAATCATTATAATAATTCTTTATATGATTAAATAATAATCTTTATCTCCATATTATACATACCAAATTGATTTTGAACATATGAGCATTTTATCATTAAAATATCCAATATGAATTTAATTTCCTATGTAGAAACAAATCACGTGGTAAAATTAAAATAAAAAAAATCAAAAACATGGAATTTTTATCCTGATTTTCAATAATTAATATTTTTTTTGATCAAGAATAAAAATATCACACATTATGATTTAGGATTGTGATATGTAATTTCATAACATATATCCTTCATAGAGACACAAGTTTTTTTACCCAAAAAAATTATTTAAAATGAAATAATTAATGGCCCTATAAAAAATATATCATTAATACATCCTAATTCATTATATTGTAAGTTAGAATAAGTCTAATTCTTTCATGAAAATTTATATTTTCCAAATTTGACATAGAATTAAGGGTTTATTTTCCAATATAATTTTAATTGGGTTTGTTAGTGCCTGAATTCCAATTTTTTGAAATTATTTTTTTATTATCTAATTAACAACATTCATTTTATTCTCCATTATTTATTGATCATATTTTCAAAAAATAATACTTAATTTTACTCTCTTTGTTGATAAATTAAATTTTAAAAAATTTTGTAAATGGGACACCATTTGTTACTTTTATAGAATATTTTTTCATCCATATCAATATTTTATAAAAATATATTAAAACTATTTTATAAAATATAGAAAAAACATTAAAAAAATATTTTATTGATGTTTGAATTTTCCAAAAAAAAAATTATAGGAATCGCTTTATAAATTTATTGAATAAGGGACTAATTAACATTTTTACAGTAGTGTGGATGGAATAATTTTCCTAACTAATACGTATTATATAAAGTTAATTTATATCTTGAACACTATATTAATTGAATAATAATTTATATGATTCCATGAATATATTATAATGAAAATTATTTCTAATATAATGTTCAATTTTTGAATTTTTCTAAATGTATTTTCAAATTAATAAGGTTATTTTCCACAAGGAAGTTTTTTTATATTATTATAAAGTATGTATATTTATCCATGAAAACTACCCTATAATGTTTTGAAATAGTTATTATATAATATATATATATATGTGTGTGTGTGTGTGTATCAGGAATATATACCATGATCCCTCTCCATTCAATTAATGGGGTAAAAAATTCCTTATGATCAATTATGAAAATTCCTTCTCTAAGAAGTATATTTGGATTATGATATGAGGTTTGATTATGTAATCCATTTCAATACATGGGTAATTCATAGCTTTATTAATTATGATTTGATATAAATATAAAACATATATGAGTGTTCATGAAATGGATATTATTGGTAGTCCCATAATTATATAGTCATTTATTGTGTTATGTAATGTTTTAGTCCCATTGGACGTAATATGAGTGATTTTGGAGTAACATTATGCATTACAGGTTTGTATCCACCATCTTATATTGTATTGATAGTTATCCTTTCCAGATATTTATGTAATGTTTTATGTTTCTAAATAATTTCCAATAATTTCATGATCTTATGATACCATGTTATTTAAATTATACTAACATTGGATTACTCATCTACCATATCTTTTATGATATCATGTTGTAACTTCGACTGACCAGTTTTGCATCCTTTTTATATTTATTTCAATACTAGGATTCTTACTAACCCCTTATTCTTTGTATTATCTATGTAAATCAATTATGTTTTATGAGCATAAAAGGATTTAGGAGAATTTTTTTATCATTAACTAAAAAAATTTGTTAGCCACACATTTATGTAATATGGACTAGGTATTCCAAAAACATTATGCCTCAAAATAATTTGCGTAGTAATTATTCAATGTTAAAGGAAAAAAATAATCTATTAATATATTTGAAATTATTGGTTAACTATTGTGTAACACAATGATAATTTAATACATGAATTCCTTTAAATGATCGAAATTTGATGCATAGAATTATCGACAAAAAACACATAACATAATCGAAACTGTGATATATCTTAATAGAATATAAGTATTTAATTCTGAATATTAAAACCTAAATGTTGAAATCAATATAACGAATATGAAAATCTGATTTAATAAAGATATGTATAAATAACACAAAGATAATTTTGATAGGAATTAAATCCATATATGTAATATAAAATAAAAAATTAGATTGTTTATTGTAAGGAAAATGATTTTTCAACAAATTTCTATTTAATTCTCTATTAGTTTAAGTTTAATGAATAACATGATTTACGATGATAAATTTTGATGGATATAAAAAATTGGATCTCTCTAATTTGTAGGTAAATGATATAAAACAAGAATAATTATATTAAATATTTGATAATGTCATTAACCAATAAGATCAAATTTTTATTATTATATTATAATTTTATTAAAAATTTATATTTAAAAATATTAATATTTTTTTTATAATAAATTAATATTTTATGTATTTAGAGTTAAAATGTTATTTGGGTATATTTTTTTTTATTTTTTCTAGAATAATTGGTTTTTATGTGAATAGGTTAATAATAATAAGTTTCCAACAAATTAAAAATTTATTACATTATCATAATACAAGAATGAATTATATTTTCCTGATAATTTTCAAAAATAAATAAATATATTTATATTTAAAATTAAAAATTAAAATTTTATATTGATTTTTATAGAACCCATATTTTTTTCAATCATGTAGAGACCCGAAGCTTGACGTAAATAGATATTATATTACTTTTGCGGAATACATAATACATAAAAAAATAGACACACAAGGACCGTAATAGTTTAGTGTCTTTGGAAACGTGGAATGCAATCTTCTAATCGTGGTGAAAGATCTTCAACATCTCCCATAAAGATCTTCCACTTTTGGTTTCCTTACCTAAAACCTTTCTTTTAATCATGGGGGAAAATAAAACATAAAAAGGGTGAGCTCAAATGCTCAGTAAGGGTAATCATGGATAAAATAAAACATACCATACACATTTGAACCTAAAAACATGAACATAATGTTTAAACATCAAAATATTGAGCAACGACTTAAAACATGGAAGGACATAAGCAATAGATCATAATGGAACATAAATAATTATAACATAGCATGGGAATAAAACATGTAATTGTGGTATCCATTAAGCACATGTAATGATTTCCATAGTAGCCAAGGCATTGCTGCCAAGACCATCTTAGTGGACAAAGTCCCATTCTGAATCGAGTTCACTCCTCGTTTCAGTCCTCTAACACTGAACCAGATTAGCTTACCATTCCAGCCATGTCTATCTCATGAGATATAAAATCATTACCCAATTAATTGGAGGGAGATATAGGTCCCACCCATCTCATAGTGAAGTCATTCTTACTTGTGCCACAAAATAAACATAAATCATTCATCATAACCCAAAGAAGAAAATGGGTTTCATAAACTTTATTCCATCATAACGTAATCCATACAAAACAAATTGGATATCATTTCATCATTAGAAAAGTGAAACCATTTAAATCATAGAGAGATGATACTTGAAACATACACATGTGATATAATTTCATCTTAGATAAAATTGGTTTTGATAAAACAGTTGAAATGAATTCTTGAGGAAAATGTCCTTTTTTCTTCAAAATAATTTTCTTTTCAGATAATGTCATTAAATTTTAAAAGAAAAGGATTTTGTTGAAAATAGTCATGAAATATTTTAGAGGAAGCTTCATGAAAATAAGGCTTTATAAAACCGTAAAAATCCATTCATGCCGTATAAGTTTAAAAAGACATTTTTCTTGTACTTTTGCCGGAAAAGTCAAAAAAGTACCTCATAACGTAAACAAAAGAAAGATTCCTTACATACCATGTAGTAAAAGTCAAAAATGGGTAAAAATGACATTAAAAATACATAAATACACTTCTAGAAAACATGGACATGGATGATATCAACAACCCTAGTAAATACTTACGTATAAGCAATCTCGGATAAAAAAAATGACATTTGCAAAATTATCCCTTACCTTAGGTCCGATATGCTTCGTACGTATCTGAACCTCCTGTATAATGATTTAAATAATGTCATTGACTTAATACAGAATCAAATTCATTGTTATGATATCATATATGGTTCACTTATGACTTTATATTACCCGTTCTTTTGTAAATTCACTGTTAAAGAGCGTTTTTGGTAAAATCGTTTCATTTGTCGTCAGTGTTTTGACTTGTATTTTTTCATATGATTACTTAGATAATGATTACTTAATTCCAGAATATAAAACATGATTTATATATAATATATATTCAGAATATATATATATATATATAATATATCGATAAATGGAAAGAAATACACCGTTCATGGAGACGGTCGGCCGTACGTATGCATGAACGTTGTTTTCTTTTCCTCATTGAATTGAATGGAATTAATTGGATGACATAAATATATATATAAATAAATACAATATCATTATTATGTCATATATTTCATTATTACTTATTATATATACTTTATAATAATTTATGAATGGTTAATCATTGAGAATAAATCTCATCGCGTCGTGGAGACGGTATTCTGTACGTACGCACGCGCGGTGATTTCATTTTCCATAGGATGGATAGATGGAGGGTTGTTTTATACTTATAATAACATATAAGTATATGAGTGATATGGATGTTGTTACTTCATAATGAAACTACCTAAGAAGAAGAAGTGGAAGAAAAATAAATGTGAAACAATCGGTAACATACATTACATCTTCTTTGAAGCGTCTCTTTGAGACCTACTCTTAGGGCACTAAAATTTTTTTTTGAAGAAAACTAGGACCTATAGGATGTTTATAGGGAAGTTTAGAAGAAAATTTGTCAGGTTTTGGACGAGCTTGAAGGCTCAAAGTGGTTTGAGGAAGAGAGGGAGGAGGTTCCCTTTTATAAGGGAGGAGAGTGGCACCTTTGAAATAACTAAAAATATTATTTTATTATAAAGTCATATTTAGTTTTTAATTGCTCCAAATTGATTTATTTCAAAGATAAGGTGGGTATAGGTCTAAATAATCTCATCCAATAGAATTTAGAGAAGTTTAGGTCATTATATTAACCTTAACCTTTAGTTTTAACTCTTAGTTAATTAGATTGACATTTACCATGTCACTTTGTATTTTTATATTATATAGTTAATAAACATACCATATACATCCAAGAGACCCCCAAGTGATCCATTAATGATACACCTATCATGATATAAGTATATTGGCCGAACCTTATATTTTAAGGAATAGAATAACAATTTTTAATATAATATTTGTTTTAAAAACTATTTTATGTCAATTTTGACACTATTTGGTAATTGATTTTTGTGAAAATCATAACAGAATTATTAGTTAAAAACAAGTTAATTAAATCAATACTAACATGTCACGTTAAAATAGAAAATTATGTGATTCATAAAAAGTCTCAAATTACATTTATTTGGGTATTTATAACATCAATTATGTTAATATTTCATTAATAAGATAATTACTGCATCATAATTGTTTCATAAATAAATTAATTTATTTTAAGTCTAAAAATTATAAATAAAATACCATTATGTAGGAAATCGTTTTATATTTCCAATGAATATTTATAGTCGAATTTATCTTATGTATAACCCTATAATAAAAATGATTTAGTTATTAAACTTTGATTTTAACTATTATAACCCTTCTTTAAATAAATTAATAAAAATGTCCTAATCTAATCCAAGTGGGCATAAATGGTCATATTATATTTCTAAGGTTGTTTTGGGCCCAATTACACTTATCCAATAGAATTAGGACATGTGTTAGGATAATAATAATATCATTTTTACCCTTAATTACCCTATTTACTTTTAACCGTGGTAAAAAAAAAGTAAAAAGTTATTATCCACCAAAAATTATTTTCATCTCATTGAACCACATTTTAGTCCTAGATATTTACCGTGTCTCTCGGATTTTTGAAATTCCACTCACAGAAGCGGTAAAATTATGTTTTATGAAAAATTCAGTTTTTTTAACGACCACTTAGTGGTTTCACTATTCATCAAAAAATGAAAGTTTCCAGAAAAATACCAAAAATTAGGCCTAAGATATATATGATATTATGAATTCAAAAATGATGTCTACTTTACCAAATTCAAAACATATCAGTTGCATTATTTAATTTAAAAAATAGTTCCCGTCGTCAAAACAAATAGCGTGTTCTTAAGAGATAATAACTATCAAAAGATTGACACTTATTTATGTCTGTTTTAAATGTGAAATTACATCCAATGACCAAAATTGAATTAAATTGTAAAATTATATTCTAAATATACTTTAAAACCACTCAAATTAATAATTTATCACTATTAATTACTTCGATTAAAAAAGATGTTTTTAATTAAAATTTAGTAATTTCCATTATTCATCAGAATTTGAAAGTTATCCAAAAAGTACCAAAATTTCACCCTACACTAATTTCGATATTATGAATCCAAAAATGAAGTCTATTTTGAAAGATAAAATTTATAAAAATTCAAAAAGTGGGTATTACTATTAATAACGACTAGTTCATAGTAATAATAATATCTCATTTAGTGAAACTCGGTATTGCGTACTACACACGCTATCGAGGAAGGTCGAGATTGCGTGTAATGCATCCAAGTTAGGGTTGCATGTTTTGCAAGACTCATTTGTTGTAATGTACAACACAAGACATCAATAAAATTAAAAATAATATTTCTCATAAAATCTTGGGGTGTTACATTCTACCCCCCCCCCTTAAAATGAATTTCGCCCTCGAAATTCGTCGGGGTTATAAATGGTTTACTACTAGAAAGTTTCTTTAATAGAAAACAACATCGTAAAAAGTAATACCACAAACAATATTTAAAAACTAAATTATGAAACATAACGGTTACCCAAATTAACTAATCACTTGGTTTCCACATAGTAGAACATAAGTGAAAATATGGATATGGAAGATAAACCTAACTATCTTGTTCTGATGGAGAGTGGTAGAGAACATGGCTATGAAAAATCCAACAATCACAAAGATATAGATTTGTGATGATCTAAGGTACTATATGTTTCATCGAATATAAGGGAACTAGGACAACATTTTTGGTTTTCAAGATCATTTCCCTAAAGTTGATTAATTAAAAGAAATACTTACATTATTTTGGTACAATCTCACTGTTGTTCATGAATTGAACAATTTCCACTTCATCCCTTAAAGAAATGAAGTTGAATTTTTTATTCGTGATGTGTAAGCAGATCATGTGATAGAATGATGGTTCATTCCATCTATTTCAAACAAATGGTTAGAAAAAGTTATAAGTCCATCTTATGGTTAGATTAATCGTATGTGGTTCCAAAAATGAACTTATATTTCATATATCATACCGCTTAATAAAATAAAACTAGTTTCTACTAACGAGGGACTTCCTGTAGGCCAGTGGAAGGCGATAAAGGCCAGTCGCACTTTGGTTGTGGGTTCGATTCCCACAACCTTGTCCGACGCGATGGGATGTCGCCCATCCTGTAGGTTGTCGATTTTATAAAACTATATTACTATAACATCCCATCAATAATATCGAAAAAAACTTATATCCTTAAACAATACTAACTTATGTCCAACATAATCCATTCCAATCTTTAGGCTTATCCATAATACTGCAGTACACTCTCATAATATATTGAAAATTATTACCAGAGATTTAATACCATTGTAGATCCCCATATATCATAAGATATGTCTTGTTGGTCACATTCCAAATATTTGAAGGCCTTAATCATGTATTCTATTGAAAAATGAATACCCATTGAACCTTAGTGAAAACATGAATGCAGTTAAAAGTTAACACTTTCCACATACCAAAATCCTCAAAATTCTATATACTCCAACCATGATATCACTTAGTCATTATATCAATAATGAGCTCATGAATACAATCAAACATCTCATTATCTTCTTATTCCTTCATTATGCGCATATCATCTACTTTACAAAAATATATGAATAACCTTCCATGGTTACTGGTACCATTCAACATATACTTTCAAAAAAATTAGGAAAAAAATTAGTGTAACAATCATTAGATGATTCTTTATTCCATAGTACCATTAACTATACAACAGAACTCTCGATAAACATACAATCATTCCAATACCTTCTAAACCAACTGACTGAGCTTCAACACTTCTTTCAGCTCATATATCATTTGTAGTCTCCTCATCATCATCCACATAAATACTACCCATATGACCATGCTGATTCTCTTCATGAGATTTTCCATTAGGGCATTGGTTTGCTTAATGCCCGTACATTCCACATTTAAAACATCTAATCATTGTTGATGTCGTCGAAATACCATTATCCTTGTCTATGGTGTTAACTGAACCTTTTCCTTTGCACTTACTGGCTTTGTGTCCTTCTTTTCCACACCCAAATCATCTTCCAGTTTCTTTGAAACAATCTCCCTGATGCCTCTTCCCACATGATTTACATGAGGGAAATTGAACTTTATTTCCTTTATGATCATCATGAAACTCTATCTTTCTCTTATTATCTGTATCGGGAGACTTACCAAAGTTGAGATTATTGATCATATTATGAGATTGCTGATTAGGCATATTAACGATTTTTGGACTTCCAGATCCCATTTCATTTGGTTTCTCTTGAAGAATATCATTCCATTGTCTGTCATATCATCCATTATCGTGAATCTTCCTATTTCCAGCCATTTTCTAAGACCCAAAAAGAATACTGTGAGAGGCAAAAAACACGCTAGGGAAAACAACATAGTAAAGGGGGAGTTCCCTCAATATCTATCATCTTAGGTTAAATTCTAAGATTGTTACCGTAGTTCTAGGACTATATCCTATACGTATACTTATCCTTAGGGACATCCCTAGATATACCTTAGAAATATCTCTAGGGATCTCACTAACGTTTTCGAATCCCAGTTTCCAAAGGTTGAGTAAATCATTCCTCTGATACCAACTGTAGAGACCCGAAGCTTGACATACATAGATATTACATTAGTTTTTCGGAATACATAATACATAACAAAAATAGACACACAAGGACCGTAATAGTTTTGTGTCTTTGGAAACGTGGAACGTAATCTTCTAATCGTGGTGAAAGATCTTCAACATATCCCATAAATATCTTCAAATTTTTGTTTCCTTACCTAAAACCTTTCTTTTAATCCTGGGGTAAAATAAAACATAAAAAGAGTGAGCTAAAATTCTCAGTAAGGGTAATCATGGATAAAATAAAACATACCATACACATTTGAACCTAAAAACATGAACATAATGGTTAAACATCAAAATCTTGAGCAACGACATAAAACATGGAAGTACATAAGGAATAGATCATAATGAAACATAAATAATGAAAACATAGAATGGGAATAAAACATGTAATTATGGCATCCATTAAGCACATGTAATGATTTCCATAGTATCCAAGGCATTGCTGCCAAGACCATCTTAGTGGACAAAGTCCCATTCTGAATCGAGTTCACTCCTCGTTTCAGTCATATAACACTGAACTTGATTAACTTACCGTTCCAGCCATGACTATCTCATGAGATATAAAATCTTTACCCAATGCATTGGAGGGAGATATAGGTCCCAACCATCTCATAATTAAATCATTCTTACTTGTTCCACAAAATAAACATAAATCATTCATCATAACCCAAAGAATAAAATGGGTTTCATAAACATCATTCCATCATAACGTAATCCATACAAATCAAATTGGATATCATTTAATCATTAGAAAAGTGAAACCATGTAAATCATAGAGACAAGATACATGGAACATACACATGTGAAATAATGTCATCTTAGATAAAAATGGTTTTGATAAAACACTTGAAATGAATTCTTGAGGAAAATATTCTTTTTTCTTCAAAATCATTTTCTTTTCACAAAATTTCTTTAAATTTTAAAAGAAAAGGATTTTTTTGAAAGTAGTCATGAAATATTTTGGAGGAAGATTCATTAAAATAAGGATTTATAAAACCATAAAAATCTGTTCGTGCCGTATAAGTTAAAAAAGTACCTCGTAACGTAAACAAAATAAAGATTCCTTACATACCCTATAGTAAAAGTCAAAAATGGGTAAAAAGGAAATTAAAAATACATAAAAACACTTTTAGAAAACATGGACATTGATGATATCAAAACCCTAGTAAATACTTACGTATAATCATTCTTAGATAAAAAACGAGATTTGCAAAATTATCCCTTACCTTAGGTCTGATATGCTTCGTATGTATCCGAACATCATGTATAATGATTTAAATAATTTCATTGACTTATTACAGAATCATACTCATTGTCATGATATCATATATGGTTCACTTATTACTTTATATTACCCGTTCATTTGTAAATTCCATGTTAAAGAGCGTTTTGGGTAAAATCGTTTCATTTGTTGTCATTGTTTTGACTTGTAATTATTCATATGATTACTTAGATCATGATTACTTAATTTCAGAATATAAAACATGATATATATATATATAATATATTCAGAATATATATATATATATAATAGATCGATAAATGGAACGAAATACACCGTTCATGGAGACGGTCGGTCGTACGTACGCATGAACGTTGTTTTCGTTTCCTCGTTGAATTGAATGAAATTAATTGAATGAAATACATATATATATATAAATTAATCCAATGTCATTATTATGTAATATATTTCATGATTACATATTATATATACTTTATAATCATTTATTAATGGTTAATCATTGTGAATGAATCTCATCACGTCATGGAGACGGTATTCCGTACGTACGCAAGTGCGGTGATTTCATTTTCCATAGGATGGATAGATGGTGAAATAGGGTTGTTTCATACTTATAATAACATATCAGTATATGAGTGATACTAATGTTATTACTTCATAATGAAACAACCTAAGAAGGAGAAGTGGAAGTAGAAATAAAGGTGAATGAATCGGTAATGGACATTACCTCTTCTTTGAAGCGCCTCTTTGAGACCTCCTCTTAGGGCACTAAAATTGGTCTTTGAAGAATACCAGAACCTCTAGGATGTTTCTAGGGAAGTGGAGAAGATAATTTTTCAGGGGTTGGACGAGCTTGAAGGCTCAATGTGGTGTGAGGAAGAGAGGGAGGAGGTTCCCTTTTATAAGGGAGGAGAGGGGCACCTTTGAAATAACTAAAAATATTATTTTATTATAAATTCATATTCAGTTTTTAATAGCTAAAAATTGATTTATTTAAATAATAAGTTGGGGATAGGTAAAAATCCTCTCTTCCAATAAAATTTAGAAATGTTTATGTCATTATATTAACCTTAACTTTTAGTTTTAAGTCTAGTTAATTAGATTGAAATTTACCATGTCAATTTGTATTTTTATGTTATATAGTTAATAAAGTTACCATATACATACATGCGACCCCCAAGTGGTCCATTAATGATACACCTATCATGATATAAGTATACTGGCCGAACCTTATATTTTTAGGATTATAATAACAATTTTTAATATAATATTTGTTTTAAAAACTATTTTATGTCATTTTTGACACTATTTGGTAATTGATTTTTGTGAAAATCATAACAGAATGATTAGTTCGAAACAAGTTAATTAAATCAATAATAACATGTCATATTAACATTGAAAATTATTTTGATTCATAAAAAGTCTCAAATTACATTTATTTGGGTATTTATAACATCAATTATGTCAATATTTCATTAATAAGATAATTAATGCGTCATAATTGTTTCATAAATAAATTAAAATATATTATGTCTAAAAATTATAAATAAAATACCAATATGTAGGAAATCTATTTATATTTACAATTAATATTTATAGTCGAATTTATCTTATGTATAACCCTATATTAAAAATGATTTAGTTATTAAACATTGAATTTAACTATTTTAACCCTTCTTTAAATAAATTAATAATAAATGTCCTAATCTAATCCAAGTGGGCCTAAATGGTCATATTTTATTTCTAAGGTTGTTTTTGGCCGAATTAAACTTATCCAATAGAATTAGAACATTGTTAGGATAATAATAATATCATTTTTCCCTTAATTACCCTATTTACTTTTAACCGTGGTAAAAAAAGAAAAAAGTTACTATTCACAAAAAATTATTTTCATCTCATTGAACAACATTTTTTTCCTTTATATTAACCGTGTCTCTCGGATTTTCGAAATTCCACTCACAGAAGCGGTAAAATTAAGATTTATGAAAAATTCAGTTTTTTTAACTACCACTTAGTGGTTTCACTATTCATCAAAAAATGAATGTTTCCAGAAAAATACCAAAAATTAGGTCTAAGATATACTTGATATTATGAATTAAAAAATGATGTCTATTTTACCAAATTCAAAACATATTAGTTTCATTAATTAATTTAAAAATTACATCCTGTCGTCAAAACAAATAGCGTGTTCTTAAGAGATAATAACTATCAAAAGATTGACACTTGTTTATGTCTGGCTTAAATGTGAAATTACATCCAATGACCAACATTGTATTAAATTGTAAAAATATATTCTAAATATACTTTAAATCCACTCAAATTAATAATTTATCAATATTAATTATTTCTATTAAAAAAGTTATTTTTAATTAAAATTTAGTAATTTCCACTATTCATCATAATATGAAAGTTATCCGAAAAGTGCCAAAATTTCACCCTAATCTAATTTCGATATTACGAATCCAAAAATGAAGTCTATTTTGAAAGATAAAATTTATAAAATTTCAAAAAGTGGGTATTACTATTCATAACTACTAGTTCATAATAATAATAATATCTCGTTTAGTGATTCTTGGTATTGCGTACTACACACGCTATCGAGGAAGGTCGCGATTGCGTGTAATGCAACCAAGTTAGGCTTGCATGTTGTGAAGGACTCCTTTGTTTTAATGTACAACATAAGACATCAATAAAATTAAAAAGAATATTTCTCATAAAATCTCAGGGTGTTACAAATCATAAGTAATATTTCCTTATGAAAACAATTTATATTCTCTTATTTTAAGAGTTTCCACTTACTCACTAGTATAAAATAAATCTATAAATATTTTTTTTATATTAAAGATAATTATTATAATATATATTAATAAGTTTAGAATTAATTGTGGAATAAAATGTATGATTTCTATGTCTATGGTGATTACCACGATAATGTCAAATCTGTTATTTTGTAGGACTATTTTACTAATATTATTCAATTATTTTCTAAAAAATTAAATATTTATACACTAAATAATTACTATAATAGTATATTTAAACAAATATATAATTAAATTTACAAAAATTTAAATTATAGACAATGATCAACAAGATAGAGAACTCTTAATTGTTAAACAACCATTTTTCTATAAAAACATGTTTTCATATATATAAATTTTTAAATAAAAAAAAACTTATTTCAAATTTTGAGAAAAAATTATATTAAATGGATAATAAATTTAGGTTAATCACATATAAAAAAATTATGACTTGATAAATTATATTATAATTAAAATAGAAATTACATAGTTAGAAACTTGAAAACAAATAAAAAATTAAATAGTTAACACACCTAAATAAATGTATACCAACATGTTTGCTAAAGTTTGGGTAATAATTATTTGTTTATTTATGGATACAATTACAAAAAAAAATCCTTTATTTCAAACATTTTCATTCATTGAATCTAAAATAGTGGGGAGACCACCAAAGTCATCACTTATAAAAGGTGATCACTTACACCGCTTTATTGGAAGCTTTACAATTTGAAATTACATTTAATTGATACCTAAACAAAATATAATAAATTTTTTTCGAAAAATTAATCCAATTATTTATAGATATAATCCCATGGAAGAACATTTCAAAGGATATCTCTAATATTTTTTTTACTCTCAAAAATCATAATTACATACTTTTAAAAATACTATTATCCATCATCTTAAAATTATATTTTATATATTCCAGTATAACTGTTTAATTAATGATTTTATGAAATGATTAAATTATATAAATATTGAAACCACTATTTATTTATCTCCATCAACAATGAAAAAAAATTATTAGTGTGTGCGAATAGACAACCGCCACAATGAAGTGATGTATTCTATTTTTCAGAATTATATATAATTATTTTTTTAGTAAAATGATTGATGAAAAAATGTAACACAATAAATATACCTATGATTATGAAATATGAAATTTCAAATACATTATTTACATCATATTATTGGATACATGGAATCACTAATCATGCGTATGTGTGGTCTACGACCTCCAAAATTAATGAGTTTAATTTATAAAAGCACAAATCATATATGTATTTAAAAATACATTTAATATATAAATTTTTTTCCCAATACATTGTAAAATTTAAAAAGATTGATAAGGTATTTTATAATGATTTATACCATTGTCAACATGTTGAAGGAGTTATTGAAAAATCTCCCCAGTAACCTCATTTAAGACATATAAGAATGAAAACTATATAATAAAAAATAAAATATGATATTAAATATATTATATTAAATTAACTATAAATAAATCAAATTACTAATATCATATATAATAAACATAATATTATTATTGATGATGTTATGTACATGTGCAAAATAAATCTGGAATAAGGAAAGGTTTTCTATCTCAAATTTATTTATTGTAGATATGTTTTGTATTATGAACCTAATTTCAATTATGTGGGGTATATAAATCTATATTGAGATATAATTTTTTTAATTATCATTTAGTAAATGTATTTTATTTTCAATTTTATAAAATATCTTTCTATTTTTTTGAATAAAAATGTAACTCATTTCGTAAGGGTTCATTTTCTCAAATGTCAATTCCTTAAGTTATGTTCAAGTTATAGAATATTCCTCCATTTTAATGTAGTATATACAACCCATGGATATATGTATACATATATACATATAGAATTTTATTTTTATTCATGGGTAATGCAAATTCAAATAATTTAATTTCCTTTAAATGAATAATTACCCAATTATTATCCCAATTGTAATGATTTTTTCAAGATCAGTTTTCGCTCACTACTAAAAAAACAGGTATTTGCGATGGGCATTTGGGACGGGATCCCATCGCAAATGGCCTTTTGCGATGGGGGCCCGTCGCAAATGGCCCGTCATGGAAAACGGTGTGGCAACAACAATTTTTTGTGACGGGCCAGTCGCTAAAGACATTAGCTACGACGGGGATCCTTCCCATCGCAAATATTACTCCGTATATTTGTAAAAAACTTTTAAATTAGTAATTGCGACGGGCCCCGTCGCAATTACTATTTTATTAAAAAAATAATAATACTATTTGCGACGGGCATAGTATCCCGTCGCAAATAATATAAAAAAAATAAAAAAACTAAATTATTAATAAATTATTTTAATTAATATAATAATAATCCAATTATAATTCAAAAATAAAAAATAATAAAAATATTAATAAATGATTTTAATTAATATAATAATAGAATTATAATTCACAAATAAAAATAAAAAATTATTAATAAATTATTTTAATTAATATAATAATAATAGAATTATAATTCAAAAATAAAAAATAATAGAATATTAATAAGTGATTTAATTAATATAATAATATTATAATTATAATTCATAAATAAAAAAAATATTAATAAGTTATTTTAATTAATATAAAAATAATAGAATTATTTTACATTCAAATATTAAAATAATTCAAATATTACAAAAATATATAATTAAATTATAATATTATAAAATTTTAATATATATATAAAATTTAATATTATAAAATATAAATAATATTATTATTCATATTAATATTGTTATTTCAAAATATAATATTATTAATATTTTATAATGAGACAGAAACTACGAATAGAAAAAAAATTCATATTTTGATTTAACAAACTTTATAACATAAAAAAAACTCTAATCTGAAGGAGGGGGAGGGGGAGGGGGGATCTGTAGATACTGGTGGAGAAAACTCCATCCCTAAAGCATGAGTGAGTTATTGCATGTACTCCATCTACTCCTGCTACTGCTGCTGCCACCGACTCATCTGGTTCTCGTACAACTGCTGCTGGCGTCGACGCTCCTCCTCATGTTGCTACTGCTGCTGATGCATCTTCTCCTGCTCCTGTCAGAGACTCTCTATCAGTGCATTCTGAGATCGCAACTGATCCTCATACTGTGTAGTAGAAGAATATGCATGAGCTCCTCTCGAGCTGGATGCCGACATCGCAACACTGCCATAATAATCTCCGGGAGTCAGTCGAGAGCTGATACCAACTACCCAGCCCTTCTCGAAGGCATACTGGGTGGCCTGCATCCATGCCGCCTCATCAAACTGATGGCCAGTGGTCTGATCTGATGACTCGGCCTGACTCTCAGGCTGGGTCTGTGATGATGCGGCCTCATATGACTCCTGTAGTTGCAATTTAAAATTAAAATTGTGAATATATTATATGCAGTTAATTTTTAACCTTGATAACAAATAATACTGACCACGACGTGATGTTGATGATCACCTCTGAGCTCCCCAGTAGTAGGATCACTATACATCCTCTGATATACGTCGTACTCCGTAATATCGGGGTGCTCGACAGCCTATAAGAATAAAAAATAAACTGTTAATATTTATAGTTATATAAAATATTTATAAATAATGTACGTACCAGATGCTGTCTATGAGTACTGAAAGAATGACTCTCAGCTCGATGAGTCACCTCCTGTCTCCCCTGATTCTGCCTCCCCACCGATGATCTCCTCTGAAAGGCACCACTCAACCGGTGTGCACATAATGCATCCCATACATGGGATGTACTTTACTCTGGTCAGTGTGCTCTACATGACTCGTCAAAATCTGACACTCCTGCTTTCTTCGTTGCAGATTTTCTTAAATTGTGCAAAAACTGATGAAAGCGATCACGCATGGCCACCTCCCATGCCTCGTGGATGGCGTCACGCATGGTATCCTCGATTGGATACCATAAACCCTACAAATAAATCAAAATATCAAGTTAGAAATGAAATAATTTTCAAAAAAAAATTATTTGGTTATGTACGTACCAACCAATGGCCGAACAGCGCCTGCTGCACATCAATGGGAATCTGCTCCCATGTGGTCCACGACTGAGAGAAATAGTTGCACAAAATAGCGCTTCCCTGTCTGACTGCTGTATGCGTAAAACTGTAAAAATAATAAACATTTATTATGTGAATAGATTAATGAAATCTTAGTCAAATCCACAGGTTATTACACATGTTATCGCATCTCTGTGTGCGTGGATCAAACCCATGATGTGGACGTCGCTCGGGGAAGGGGTCAGGAATCATCAATCGTGCAAGACCGCGCCCCCTCCGCGTGCTCCCTGGAGCGCCTGCAGGCTGAGGGTCATCTGCCAGCAACTCATCCGCATCGAAAGGAATTTTAGCATCCGCCAACTCACGAAATGTGTCGCCGTCCATCAGAAACAAAAAATGTTAATGTTGTTAGCAAATAATTGATAATTACTATTATATATACATACATATATATATATATTATGATATTATATAACTACCATGAAATTATATTAGTGTTCATCTTCATCATCATCTTCATAAATGTCAATGTCATCTTCATATTCCTCCTCAACATCATTGATATCCATTCGAGTTCCAGGTGCTTCATCTCTTACCATTTCAAATTCATATGTGACATCATTAACATCATCATCATCACTGACTCTTAAATGTGGGGTGTCATCATCGATACTCATTTCTCTTTGTAAAAAAGATTGATTTTGATTACTCTCTTGAAAAACATAAATTTTTTGCACATCAGTGAAAGCACATTCACTTTGACTAAACTGATTGTTTCGAATTTTGATTTTTATTACACTCCACCAATCAGTCATGTCTCTTGATGTAGCACAGTACTTTGCGTAATAAACGTGATGTGCCTGTTGAGCCAATAAGAATGGTTCATTTACTGCGAGAACACTTTTACATTTAATATCGATGATTCCATGAGTCGGACGAACATGCACGCCTCTCTCTGTATCCAACCACCAACATTTGAACATGGTTGTAACAGCCCGAGATTTTATGAAAAATATATTTTTAAATTTTATTAATGTCTTGTGTTGTACGCTACACCAAAAGGAGCTTGCAAAACACGCATCCTTGACTTGCCATGCATTACACGCAATCACAACCTTCCTCGATAGCGTGTGTAGTACGCAATACTGAGTTTCACGAAACAACGATACGCTATTAAAATATTATTAAAACTAGCCATTATGAATAGTAATAACAACTTTTTAAATTTTAGAAAATTTAGCTCTCAAAATGGACTTCATTTTTGGATTCGGAGTATCGAATTTAGCCTAAGGTGAAATTTTGGTACTTTTCGGATAACTTTCATATTCTGATGAATAGTTAAAATTACTAAATTATAATTAAAAACAACTTTTTTAATCGAAATAATTAATAGTGATAAATTATTAATTTGAGTGGTTTTAAAGTATATTTAGAATATATTTTTACAAATTAATACAATGTTGGTCATTGGTTGTAATTTCACATTTAAACCAGACATAATCTAGTGTCAATCTTTTGATAGATATTGTTTCTTAAAAACACGCTATTTGTTTTAATAGCGGGATTTAATTATAAAATTAATTAATGCAACTTCTATGTTATGAATTTGGTAAAATAGACTTCATTTTTGAATTCGGAATATGAAATATAGCTTAGGATGAAATTTTGGCATTGTTCTGAAAAACATCAATTTTTGATGAATAGTGAAACTACTAAGTGGTAGTTAAAAAACTGAATTTTTCATAAAACTTAATTTTACCACTTCTGTGAATGGAATTTCGAAAATCCAAGAGACACGGTTAATATCAAGGACTAAAATGTGGTTCAATGAGATGAAAATAATTTTTGGTGAATAGTAACTTTTTACTTTTTTTTCTGCGGTTAATAGTAAATAGGGTAACTAAGGGTAAATATGATATTAATATTACCCTAACACATGTCCTAATTCTATTGGTTAAGTGTAATTCGACCAAAAACAACCTTAAGTGTAAAATATTATCATTTAGGCCCACTTGGATTAGATTAGAACATTTATTATTATTTAATTCAAAGATGAGTTAAAAGAGTTAAAATCAAAGTATATTTACTAAAACATTTTTAATATAGGGTTATACATAAGATAAATTCGTTTATAAATATTAATTAGAAAGTTAAAAAGATTTCCTACATAATGATATTTTACTTATAATTTTTAGACTTTAAAGAAATTAATTTACTTATGAGACAACGATGATGCAGTAATTACCCTTTTAAGGAAATGTTAACATAATTGATGTTATAAATACCCAAATAAATGTAATTTGAGACTTTTTAAGAATTCCACTAATTTTCTAGGTTACTATGATATATTAGTGTTGATTTAATCAACTTTGTTCGAACATATAATTCTGTTATGACTTTCAAAAAAATCATATATCAAATAGTGTCAAAATTGACACAAAATAGTTTTTAAATCAAATATTATATTATTAATTGTTATTTTATTCATAAAAATCTAAGGTTCGGCCAAATGACTAAGATAAGGATATATATATTAATAATAAACAATTTGTGTTTCGTTTGTCATGTTATAGTAAGTGTATTAACAATATAGTGAAAGAAAACAAAAAGACACGGTAAAAGTTAAATTATTTAACTTAGAGTTAAATCTAATTGATAAGGTTAAAATAATAGCCTAAACTTGTCTAAATCCTATTTGTTGATAGGATTTAGACCCATCCCCACATTAGTTTCGAAATAAGACCCTTTGGAACCATTATATACCGATTTTGACTTTAATATAAAATAATATTTTGAGATATTCCTAAGGTGCCCCTCTCCTCCCTTATAAAAGGACACCTACTCCCCATCCTCCTCACACAAATTTGAGCACTCAAGCTCGGCCAACCCCTTCCAAAATCCCTTCTCCACTTCCCTAGAAACATCCTAGAGTTTCTGGTCTTCCTCAAAGACCAATTTTAGTGCCCTAAGAGGAGGTCTCAAAGAGGCGCTTCAAAGAAGAGGTAATTTCCGTTACCAATTCTTTCACCTTTATTTCTTCTTCCACTTCTTCTTCTTAGGTTGTTTCATTATGAAGAAATAACAACAGTATCACTCATATACTGATATGTTATTATAAGTATGAAACAATCCTAATTCACCATCTATCCATCCCACGGAAAATGAAATCACCGCGCGTGCGTACGTATGGAATATCGTCTCCACGCCGTGGTGTAATCTGTTTTTCCACCAACACCTTACATGGATGGGTATTATGGTGTAAAGAATAACTATACATAGTTATTACAACATCATATTGATTCTGATATATTGTATATTCCACTCCAATTCAATTCAATAATTATGGAAATGATATCATCGCTCGTGCGTACGTACGGACTACCGTCTCCAAGACGCGATGAGATTCATTCTCCATGTTAACCATTTAAGAATGATTATAAAGTATATATAAGAAATAATAATGAAATATATGAAATTATAAATCTACTGGATTTATGTATATATATATATATATGTATGTCATCTACTTACTTCCATTCAAGAAAATAAGGAAAGGAAAACAGCGTTCATGCGTACGTACGGACTACCGTCTCCATGAACGGCGTTTTTCATTTCATTTATCTTTCAATTATATATATATGTATACTGAATATATATGATATATAAATAATATTTTATATTCTGGAAGTAAGTAAATCATGATATAAGTAATAATAATGTCAAGAACAACAAGTCAAAACACCTACGATAAATGAAACAATTTTACCCAAAACGCTTCTTTAACATGGAATTTACAAAAGAACGGGTAATATAAAGTCATAAGTGAACCATATATGATATAATAACAATTAATATGATTCTGGAATAAGTAAATAACATGATTTAAATCATTATACAGGAGGTTCGGACACTTACAAAGCAAGTCGGACCTAAGGTAAGGGAAATATCACAATCCCATTTTTATCCGAGATTGCTTATACTTTAGTATTTACTGGGGTGTATTTTATCATCCACATCCATGTTTTCCTCAATATGTAATATTATTTCCATCCAACTACAATTTTTTAAATCCAATTTTACCCTTCGGTGAGTTTTTAGTAAAGAATATGAAATGAATCTTTTGTCATTTTTTCGTACGAGGTATTTTTTTTGACTTTTCCAACAAAAGTACGAAGAATGTTTTTTTAACTTATACGGCATGAATGGATTTTTAAAACATTATTTCCAAGAATATTACTTTATAAGTTTTAAAGTTTATTTTTAATCAACTTCTTTTAGTTTATAATTGTATGACATGTTAAGAAAAGAAAAGTGTTTTTGAAGTAGAAAGGATATTTTCCTCAAGAATGGAGTTCAAGTATTTTATCAAAATTATTTTCCATCTAAGATAATAAAAGGGTTCTGTTTTTATCCCTATTGTTACATGGATTTGATTATGTTGTGATGGAAATATTTTTATGAATTCCTTTATCTTATATGAATTGTTTTATGATGTCATGTTGTTTAAGAATCCCATTTTTATTACATGGGTTATGCAATGATGTATGGTTTATGATTATGTGGCACACATAATAAAGGATTCATTATAAGATGGGTGGGACCTATATATCCCTCCAATGCATTGGGTAAAGATTTTATATCTCATGAGATATACATGGCTGGAATGGTAGGTTATACCGATTCAGTGAAATAGGACTGAAACGAGGGTCACTCGATTCAGAAATGGACTTTGTCCACTAAGATAGTCTTGGCAATGAGTCTTGACTAACAAGAAATGATTCTCTATGATTATGTGTGTATGCCACAAAGTTTCATTTTTTATGTTATGATTATTCTGATTACATTTCACTTCCATGATTTATCCCATGTTATGAAATTATGATCTCTTTTGCAGGTTAAGATTTCCAAAAGATATGTGCTTGTGTATACGATGAGATTTATATTTCTTTTGTTTAGCCTTACTGAGCATTTGAGCTCACCCTTTTATGTTTTCTTTTCCCCAGGATATAAAGAAAGGTTTTAGGAAAAAAAGGGAAGATCTTTATGGGAGATATTGAAGATCTTTCACCACGATTAGAAGATTATGTTCCGAGTTTCCAAAGACACTAAACTATTACGATCCTTGTGTGTGTGTTTTTGTTATGTACTAAGTATTCCGCAAAAGTAATGTAATGTCCATGTACGTCAGGATTCGGGTCTCTACAGTTGGTATCAGAGGAGGAACCCAGCCTTAAGTGCGCGGTGCACTGTCTGGGTTGAGATGTAGGGCCCACAACGAGGGCGTTGTGCCCTAAAGGGGGGGTGATTTTAACATCCCCAAATGTTAAAGGGCTAAATGACTAAATGATATGACTCATATCAACAAGGTGCACCTTCCTTTTCGGGAGTCTACCTGGTTAGAACTCCACAGTTAAGCGTGCTTGGCCTGGAGTAGTGATCAGGATGGGTGACCTTCTGAGAAGTTCCCCAGGATGTGTGTGAGTGAGGACAAAGCACACTGGAAAGGACAAGTGTTGGCCTATGAGAACTGCCATTAGTCACAAGACCCGTTCGGGCACATGGGTGGACCCTGGGGTGGGCCCCACGTGTCTGCGGGGCAACTGGTGGTACCTGGTGGGCCAGGACCCGACGGCCATGTTATGGCGGGGTGGTTGTGCTGTCACCGGGACCCGGTTGTCACATTTGGTATCAAGGTAGAAATGGAAGTTGTTGTTACATATCCATCTCATGGTTTTGACAAGAAACGAAAGATGGAGTTCAAGGAGAAATCTCAGAATAATGGTGAAAAGAAGATGAGTGTTTCCTTATGCACAAAGTGTGGAAAGAATCATGGTGGAGATTGTCTTAAAGGGACTAGAAAATGTTTTAAGTGTGGAAAAAAAGGTCATCGAGCTGCTGAGTGTCGAAGTAATGGAAAAAGGTTTTCTAATGATGTGAATAAAGGAAACACTGCAGAGAACGCACCACCAACACTTCAATGCTTCAAGTGCAAGGAAATGGGGCATTATGCTAATAAATTCCCTAATCCAAGGGTTAGTGATGATCAACATGAGAAACCACTGAAGGCAAAGGACAAAGGGAAGTCACATGAGATCACTATTGGTGATGTTGAATATGACAACGATGTGGTGGAATGATTAAGTGTTTATGTAATGGGATTCCAAAATAATATTGTATCATGGAGTATTGGAATATTTATGTATTGGTCTAATGTGGTATTAAAAGTAATTGAGATATTTTTGAAAAGAAGATGAGTGTTTCCTTATGCACAAAGTGTGGAAAGAATCATGGTGGAGATTGTCTTAAAGGGACTAGAAAATGTTTTAAGTGTGGGAAAGAAGGTCATCGAGCAGCTGAGTGTCGAAGTAATGGAAAAAGGTTTTCTAATGATGTGAATAAAGCAAACACTGCAGAGAATGCACCACCAACACTTCAATGTTTCAAGTGCAAGGAAATGGGGCATTATGCTAATAAATGCCCTAATCCAAGGGTTAGTGATGATCAACATGAGAAACCACTGAAGGCAAAGGACAAAGGGAAGTCACATGCGATCACTATTGGTGATGTTGAATATGACAACGATGTGGTGGAATGATAAAGTGTTTATGTAATGGGATTCCAAAATAATATTGTATCATGGAGTATTGGAATATTTATGTATTGGTCTAATGTGGTATTCAAAGTAATTGAGATATTTTTGGAAATAAGATGATATGCGCATAATGAAGGGAAAACGAGAAAACAAAATATTTAACAGTATTCATGAGCTCATGATTGACATAAGGACTAAGTGATATCATTGTTTGAGTATATAGAATTTTGAGGATTTTGGTATGTGGAAAGTGTTAAATTTTAACTGCATTCATGTTTTCACTAAGGTATTCAAGAGAATACATAATTAAGGACTTTGAATGTTTGGAATGTGACCAACAAAACATATCTTATGATATATGGGGATCGACGATGGTGTTAAATCTCTGGTAATCATTTTCACTATGTTATGAGAGTGGACTGCAGTATTATGGATAAGCCTAAAGATTGGAATGGATTATGTTGGACATAAGTTAGTATTGTTTAAGGATAGAAGTTTTCTCGATATTATTGATGGGATGTTATAGTAATATAGTTTTAGAAAAAGGACAACCTGCAGGACGGGCGACAGCCCATCACGTTGGACAAGGTTGTGGAAATCGAACCCACAACCGAAGTGCGCCTGGCCTTTATCACCTACCACTGGCCTACAGGAAGTCCCTGTTTATTAGAAACTAGTTTTATTATATTAAGAAGTATGATATATGAAGTATAAAGTCCATTTTAGGAACCAATATGATTAATCTCACTATAGATCGATTTATGTATATAATTTTTGCTAACCTTTTTTTTTTGAGACAGATGGAATGACCCGTCATTCTATCACATGATCTGCTAACACTTCACGAATAACAAATTCAACTTCATTCATTTAAGAGAAGAAGTGGAAATTGTTCAAGGCACGAACAACCGTGAGATTGTACCAAAATAAAGTAAGTATTTATTCTAATTCTTTAACTTTAGGGAAATGATCTTGAAAACCAAAAATGTTGTCCTAGTGCTCTTATATCTGATTAATCAGATGGTACCTTAGATCGTCACAAATTTATGGATTTTTGATTGCTAGCTTTTCCATAGCCATGTTCTCTACCACTCTCCATCAGAACATGATGGTTAGATTTCTCTTCCATATCCATATTTTCACCTATGTGGAAACCCAGTGATTAGTTTATTTGGGTAATCGTTACATTTCATACTTTAGTTTTTAAATCCAAGTTTTGGTATTATTTTTTACGATGTGGGTTTCTATTAAAGAAACTTTCGAATAGTAAACCATTTATAACCCCGACGAATTTCGAGGGCGAAATTCATTTTAAGGGGGGTAGAATGTAACAGCTCGAGATTTTATGAAAAATATTCTTTTTAATTTTATTAATTTCTTGTGTTGTATGCTACACTAAAAAGAGTTTGCACAACACGCATCCCTGACTTGCCTTGCATTACACGCAATCACAACCTTCCTTGATAGCGTGTGTAGTATGCAATACTGAGTTTCACGAAACAACGATACACTATTAAAATATTATTAAAACTAGCCGTTATAAATAGTAATAACCAATTTTTAAATTTTAGAAATTTTATCTCTCAAAATGGAATTCATTTTTGGATTTGGAGTATCGAATTTAGCCTAAGGTGAAATTTTGGTACTTTTCGGATAACTTTCATATTCTGATGAATAGTTAAAATTACTAAATTATAATTAAAAACAACTTTTTTAATAGAAATAATTAATAGTGATAAATTATTAATTTGAGTGGTTTTAAAATATATTTAGAATATATTTTTACAAATTAATACAATGTTGGTCATTGGTTTTATTTCACATTTAAACCAGACATAATCAAGTGCCAATCTTTTGATAGATATTGTTTCTTAAAAAAACGCTATTTGTTTTAATAGCGGGATTTAATTATAAAATTAATTAATGCAACTTCTATGTTATGAATTTTGTAAAATAGACTTCATTTTTGAATTCGGAATATGAAATATAGCTTAGGATGAAATTTTGGCATTGTTCTGAAAAACATCAATTTTTGATGAATAGTGAAACTACTAAGTGGTAGTTAAAAACTGAATTTTTCATAAAACTTAATTTTACCGCTTCTTTGAATGGAATTTCGAAAATCCAAGAGACACGGTTAATATCAAGGACTAAAATGTGGTTCAATGAGATGAAAATAATTTTTGGAGAATAGTAACTTTTTACTTTTTTTTACCGCGGTTAATAGTAAATAAGGTAACTAAGGGTAAATATGATATTACTATTACCCTAAAACATGTCCTAATTCTATTGGATAAGTGTAATTCGACCAAAAACAACATTAAGTGTAAAATATTATCATTTAGGCCCACTTGGATTAGATTAGGACATTTATTATTATTTAATTCAAAGAAGAGTTAAAAGAGTTAAAATCAAAGTTTATTTACTAAAACATTTTTAATATAGGGTTATACATAAGATAAATTCGATTATAAATATTCATTAGAAAGCTAAAAAGAGTTCCTACATAATGATATTTTATTTATAATTTTTAGACTTTAAATAAATTAATTTATTTATGAGACAACAATGATGCAGTAATTACCCTTTTAAGGAAATGTTAACATAATTGATGTTATAAATACCCAAAAAAATGTAATTTGAGACTTTTTAAGAATTCCACTAATTTTCTAGGTTACTATGATATATTAATGTTTATTTAATCAACTTGGTTCGAACATATAATTCTGTTATGACTTTAACAAAAATCATATATCAAATAGTGTCAAAATTGACACAAAATAGTTTTTAAATAAAATATTATATTATTAATTGTTATATTATTCCTAAAAATCCAAGGTTCGGCCAAATGACTAAGATAAAGATTTATATATTAATAATAAACAATTTGGGGTTCTTTTTTCATGTTATAGTAAGTGTATTAACCATATAGTGAAAGAAAACAAAAAGACACGATAAAAGTTAAATTATTTAACTTAGAGTTAAATCTAATTGATATTGTTAAACTAATACCCTAAACTTGTCTAACTCCTATTGGTTGATAGGATTTCGACCCATACCCACTTTAGCTTCGAAATAAGACCCTTTGGAACCATTATAAACCGATTTTTACTTTAATATATAATAATATTTTGAGATATTCCTAAGGTGCCCCTCTCCTCCCATATAAAAGGACACATCCTCCCCCTCCTCCTCACACAAATTTGAGCACTCAAGCTCGTCCAACCCCTGCAAAAATCCCTTCTCCACTTCCCTAGAAATATCCTAGAGGTTTTTTTCTTCCTCAAAGACCAATTTTAGTGCCCTAAGAGGAGGTCTCAAAGAGGCGCTTCAAAGAAGATGTAATTTCCGTTACCAATTATTTCACCTTTATTTCTTCTTCCACTTCTTCTTCTTAGGTTGTTTCATTATGAAGTAATAACAACAGTATCACTCATATACGGATATGTTATTATAAGTATGAAACAATCCTAATTCACCATCTATCCATCCCACGGAAAACGAAATCACCGCGCGTGCGTACGTACGGAATACCGTCTCCACGCCGTGGTGTAATCTCTTTTTCCACCAACACCTTACATGGATGGGTATTATGGTGTAAAGAATAACTATACATAGTTATTACAACATCATATTGATTCTGATATATTGTATAATCCACTCCAATTCAATTCAATAATTATGGAAATGATATCATCGCTCGTGCGTACGTACGGACTACCGTCTCCACGACGCGATGAGATTCATTCTCCATGTTAACCATTTAAGAATGATTATAAAGTATATATAAGAAATAATAATGAAATATAAGATATTATAAAGCTACTGGATTTATGTATATATATATATGTATGTCATCTACTTACTTCCATTTAAGACAATAAGGAAAGGAAAACAGCGTTCATGCGTACGTACGGACTACCGTCTCCATGAATGGTGTTTTTCATTTAATTTATCTTTCTATTATATAAATATATATACTGAATATATATGATATATAAATCATATTTTATATTCTGGAAGTAAGTAAATCATTATATAAGTAATAATAATGTCAAGAACAACAAGTCAAAACACCTACGATAAGTGAAACAATTTTACCCAAAACGCTTCTTTAACCTGGAATTTACAAAAGAACGGGTAATATAAAGTCATAAGTGAACCATATATGATATAATAACAATGAATATGATTCTGGAATAAGTAAATAACATGATTTAAATCATTATACAGGAGGTTCAGACACTTACAAAGCAAGTCGGACCTAAGGTAAGGGAAATATCACAATCTCATTTTTATCCGAGATTGCTTATATTTTGGTATTTACTGGGGTGTATTTTATCATCCACATCCATGTTTTTCTCAATATGTAATATTATTTTCATCCAACTAAAATTTTTTAAATCAAATTTTACCCTTCGGTGAGTTTTTAGTAAAGAATATGAAAGGAATCTTTTGTCGTTTTTTCGTACGAGGTATTTTTTTGACTTTTCCGACAAAAGTAAGAAGAATGTTTTTTAACTTATACGGCATGAATGGATTTTTAAAACATTATTTCCAAGAATCTTCCTTTATAAGTTTTCAAGTTTATTTTTAATCAACTTCTATTAGTTTATAATTGTATGACATGTTAAGAAAAGAAAAGTGTTTTTGAAGTAGAAAGGATATTTTCCTCAAGAATGGAGTTTAAGTATTTTATCAAAATTATTTTCCATCTAAGATAATAAAAGTGTTCTGTTTTTATCCCTATTATTACATGGATTTGATTATGTTGTGATGGAAATATTTTTATGAGTTCCTTTATCTTATATGAATTGTTTTATGATGTCATGTTGTTTAATAATCCAATTTTTATTACATGGGTTATGCTATGATGTATGGTTTATGATTATGTGGCACACATAAGAAAGGATTCATTATAAGATGGGTGGGACCTATATCTCCCTCCAATGTATTGGGTAATGATTTTATATCTCATGAGATAGACATGGCTGGAATGGTAGGTTATACCGGTTCAGTGAAACAGGACTGAAACGAGGGTCGCTCGATTGAGAAAGGGACATTGTCCACTAAGATAGTCTTGGAAATGAGTCTTGACTAACAAGAAATGATTCTCTATGATTATGTGTGTATGCCACAAAGTTTCATGTTTTAAGTTATGATTATTGTGATTACATTTCACTTCCATGATTTATCCCATGTTATGAAATTATGATCTCTTTTGCAGGTTAAGATTTCCAAAAGTTATGTGCTTGTGTATACGATGAGATTTATATTTCTTTTGTTTACCCTTACTGAGCATTTGAGCTCACCCTTTTATGTTTTCTTTTCCCCAGGATATAAAGAAAGGTTTTAGGTAAAAAAAGGGAAGATCTTTATGGAAGATATTGAAGATCTTTCACCACGATTAGAAGATTATGTTCCGAGTTTCCAAAGACACTAAACTATTACGATCCTTGTGTGTGTGTTTTTGTTATGTAATACGTATTCCACAAAAGTAATGTAATGTCCATGTACGTCCGGCTTTGGGTCTGTACAACGGTTATGTAATGTTCTCCAAGATAACAGAGTTCAATGATTTCATCATGTATGCCATAAAAGTCAACTTCATTTTCTCGATGATGAGATCCTCTCAAGCTAACTCCACTGTTTATTGATTTTTATGATTCCCCATATGAAAGTGTGTGAAATCAAAATCCATTCACCACATATGCATTATAAGTTTTAACAAGTTTGGAAGGTGGATTACTCAATATACACAGCCGTTTTTCAATTTTATCAGCATGTCGAGACACCTGAAAATTCGTGAAATAATTATCAATATAGTAAACTATACATTGAATGAGTTTCTAAAAGATAAAGAATTTATGTTCCCAATTTTTGAAACCACTGAGAGAAATTTTTCTGTCGGCGTTCTTCGAGAGCAGCTTCTGTAATTTGTGGAATTCGTTTCTTGATATGATTATCATACAACCTATAAAAAACAAAGTTATTTACTGTAACATAAATGATAGAATAAGTGATATAAACACTTACAGTACAACTGATGTCATCTCTTCACAGTTGATCAGAACATACGTATGAGCTCTATGATGTTCATCATCCGAAAGCCAGCGTTCATAAAATCTACCAAATCCAAGCTCTGGATGGTTGAAAACAGATAATTGATTGTCGATTTCATCAATATTCCTCTCGTTATGTCCCATTCGGTTGTGTTTTGAAGGATACTCAGATTAAAAATAATGGGAGCAGAAAAAAGATATTTCCTCTTGAAAATAAGCTTCTGCAATAGAACCTTCAATAGATGCTTTGTTACGTACTTTTCTTTTCAATTTTTTCATGCATCTTTCAAATGGGTACATCCATCGAAACTGTACTGGACCTCCACATTTGGCTTCATATGGAAAATGTAACATCAAATTTTCCATTGAGTCAAAGAAAGATGGCGGAAATATTTTTTCCAGTTTACATATAATTACAACAACATCTTCTTCATGTTTTCATAGAGCATCATAATCTGCTGTAGCCGCACAAATTTCCCGAAAAAAATGAGACATGGATGTTATGGAATCCCAAATAACAGAATTCGATAGACCTCTTAATCCAATGGGTAGAAGTCTTCCCATTATAACATGACAATAATGACTTTTTAATCCAGTAATATTACCATTCTTTACACATCTACCCAAATTGGAAGCACAACCATCTGGAAGTCTCAAATCTGCAATCCACTGACAAAAAAATTAACGGTTTTCTTTAGACAGTGTATAAGCTGCTTTTGGTTTCAGTAACCTTTCTGTTCTGACATTCTCAAACAGCTCCAGTTCTGGACACCTAAAAATTTGGGCAAGCTCTAAACGTGAATTTACATTGTCTTTGCTCTTTCCTGGAGTATCCAAAACTGTATTAAACAAATTATCAAAACAGTTCTTTTCAATATGCATGACATCCAACATGTGGTGGACCAACGAATCAGACCAATATGGAAAATCCCAAAATATGCTACCTTTAATCCAATTGTGTTCATTCCCAAAACCAGAAATTTTCTGTTGATTTATTGTGGGACCAAAAGTGATGGGAGGTAATGAAAATACAATTGATTTTAACTCCGAACCTGATAGCATTTTTGGAGGTCCATCCCTTTCAAATGTTCCTTTTCTGAAATTAGATCTGTTTCTGCGAAAAGGATGATCAGCTGGAAGAAATCTGCGATGACAGTCAAAATAACAAGGTTTCCTTCCATGAATGAGAATAAATGCTTTGTTCTCTCCCATACAGTATGTAAATGATTTTTGACCATGTGTACTCCATCCAGATAACATCCCATAAGCCGGGAAGTCACTAATTGTCCACATCAATGCTGCTCTCAGTATGAAATTCTGTTTCGTAGCAACATCATATGTACTGACACCAGTACTCCAAAATAAACTTAATTCATCAATCAATGGTTTCAAATAAACATCAATATTTTTTTCGGATGTCCTGGAATTAGTAAAGTCAAAAAGATATATTGCTCCTTCATCAACATCCATGGAGGTAAATTGTATAGAGTTAAAAAAACAGTCCAACAAGAATATTGACAACCATAAGATCCGAACTGAGAGAAACCATCAGTGGAAAGGCCCAGTTGAACATTTCTATCTTCTAAAGCAAAGGATGGATGCACTCTATCAAAATGTTTCCACGAATCACCATCAGCTGGATGATTCAAGCTTTTATCGGATGAAATATTCGTTTTATGCCATGACATCGTTGTCGCTGTATTCTTAGACATGAATAAACGCTGAAGTCTGGATGTATGTGGAAAATATCTCAACTGTTTTACAGGAATCAAACCAGACTTCCCAGGTTTCCCTTCATTATATCTCAATTTCCCACATATGGGACAACTATCCAACGACTCATTTTCCCCAGAATATAAAATGCAGTCATTTGAACATGCATGAATCTTCTGACAAGTAAGTCCAAAATTTCGAACCAGCCTCTTACTCTCATAGTAATTTGTAGGAAAAACATTTCCTTTGGGTAACAGTGTTTTAAGCAAAGAAAATATCTGGTCAAAACAGGTGTTTGACATTCCATTATCTGATTTGATAGCCATAAATTTTGCAACTGCTTCTAATTTTCTCATCTTGCAGCCAGGATATAATGCATCCTCAGCAGACATCAACAAATCATAAAATTCAAACGGTGCCAACTCAGGATTTGAATCTATATCAGCCGGAGTTTCTGTATGTTGAACAGATGAACCTGCAACATCATGTACTAAATATTGAAACCGGGATGAATCTGGAATCAAGTTGGTATCACCTACTCTGGAACTGCATTCACCGTGTTGATGCGAAAAAATATAATCTGGTTAAAAACCAAAACGCAAGAGTTGTCCCCCCACTTTGTCAAATGTGTCAAACGTTCTCAATGCACATTTCTACAAGGGCATTTTATTTTTCCTTCTGAAATAAATTCTGGATTTGATGCCGCAAATGATAAAAAAGTCTCCACACCCTCTATATATACTGGATTTAAACCAGATCCATTTGGATTTATACGTTGATTTATCCATATGCAGTCATCTAATAATGACTGTTGACGACCTCGTTGTTCCATATTTTTCTATAAAATATAAAATCATTACTGGTTTTGAATAATTTGATAGAAAAAACACTCAAGCAAGGATTGAATATGTTGAGAATAAAGCAAAACCTGTTTCAAATATTGATAATTTTCATATTTTATTGATTTTTTTTTAATAATACTAATATAATTTTTTCAAAAATATTAATTATATAATAATAACATTATTACATTATTAGTATATTTTATTATTAATATTAAAATAATATAATTTTCTATATTATATACAATTCTCCTTTCATCTGTGTGTTTAACATTCTGTCCTCACATGTAATATTTGCATTCACTTTCATATCTCCATTGGCGAGTAGGTTGATAATTTTGAAAAAGAATGCAAATATTACATGTGGAGACAGAAAACACACAGATGAAAAGAGAATTTTATATAATATAGAAAATTATATTATTTTAATATTAATAATAAAATATACAAATAATGTAATAATGTTATTATTCCTAATTATTGGTAATTATTCCTAATTATTGGTAATTATTCCAAATTATTGGTAATTATTCCAAATATTTGGTAATTATTCCTAATTATTGGTAATTATTACTAATTATTGGTAATTATTACTAATTATTGGTAATTATTACTAATTATTACTAATTATTACTAATTATTACTAATTATTGGTAATTATTACTAATTATTGGTAATTATTACTAATTATTGGTAATTATTACTAATTATTGGTAATTATTACAAATTATTGGTAATTATTACCAATTATTACTAATTATTACTAATTATTACTAATTATTACTAATTATTGGGAATTATTGGTAATTATTGGTCATTATTGGTAATTATTACTAATTATTGGTAATTATTACTAATTATTGGTAATTATAACTAATTATTGGTAAATACTACTAATTATTACTAATTATTACTAATTATTACTAATTATTACTAATTATTACTAATTATTACTAATTATTTGTAATTATTGGTAATTATTGGTAATTATTAATAATTATTGCTAATTATTACAAATTATTACTAATTATTGCTAATTATTGGTAATTATTACTAATTTTTGGTAATTATTACTAATTTTTAGTAATTATTGTTAATTATTACTAATTATTGGTAATTATTACTAATTATTAGTAATTATTACTAATTATTGGTAATTATTACTAATTATTGGTAATTATTACTAATTATTGGTAATTATTACTAATTATTACTAATTATTACTAATTATTACTAATTATTACTAATTATTACTAATTATAACTAATTATTACTAATTATTACTAATTATTGGTAATTATTACTAATTATGGGTAATTATTACTAATTATTGGTAATTATTGGTAATTATTACTAATTATTACTAATTATTACTAATTATTGGTAATTATTACTAATTATTGGTAATTATTACTAATTATTGGTAATTATTAATAGTTATGGGTAATTATTACTAATTATTTGTAATTATAACTAATTATTGGTAATTATTACTAATTATTACTAATTATTACTAATTATTACTTATTATTACTAATTATTACTAATTATTGGTAATTATTACTAATTATTACTAATTATTACTAATTATTGGTAATTATTACTAATTATTGGTAATTATTACTAAGTATTGGTAATTATTACTAATTATTGGTAATTATTACTAATTATTGGTAATTATTACTAATTATTACTAATTATTACAAATTATTACTAATTATTACTAATTATTACTAAATATTGGTAATTATTACTAATTATTACTAATTATTGGTAATTATTATTAATTATTACTAATTAGTGGTAATTATTAGTAATTATTATTAATTATTACTAATTAGTGGTAATTATTGGTAATTATTTCTAATTATTACTAATTATTGGTAATTATTACAAATTATTACCAATTATTACTAATTATTGGTAATTATTGGTAATTATTGGTAATTATTACTAATTATGGGTAATTATTGGTAATTATTTCTAATTATGGATAATTATTTGTAATTATTACTAATTATTACTAATTATTGGTAAATATTACTAATTATTGGTAATTATTACTAATTATTGGTAATTATTACTAATTATTGGTAATTATTACTAATTATTGGTGATTATTACTAATTATTGGTAATTATTGGTAATTATTACTAATTATTGGTAATTATTATTAATTATTGGTAATTATTACGAATTATTGGTAATTATTACTAATTATTGGTAATCATTACTAATTATTGGTAATTATTATGAATTATTGGTAATTATTACTAATTATTACTAATTATTACTAATTATTAGTAATTATTAATAATTATTACTAATTATTACTAATTATTACTAATTATTACTAATTATTGGTAATTATTACTAATTATTGGTAATTTTTACTAATTATTGGTAATTATTACTAATTATTACTAATTATAACTAGTTATTACTAATTATTACTAATTATTGGTAATTATTACTAATTATTACTAATTATTGGTAATTATTATTAATTATTACTAATTAGTGGTAATTATTGGTAATTATTTCTAATTATTACTAATTATTGGTAATTATTACTAATTATTACCAATTATTACTAATTATTTGTAATTATTGGTAATTATTGGTAATTATTACTAATTATGGGTAATTATTGGTAATTATTACTAATTATGGATAATTATTGGTAATTATTACTAATTATTACTAATTATTGGTAATTATTACTAATTATTTCAAATTATTTGTAATTATTACTAATTATTCCTAATTATTACTAATTATTGGTAATTATTACTAATTATTGGTAATTATTACTAATTATTACTAATTATTGGTAATTATTACTAATTATTGGTAATTATTACTAATTATTACTAATTATTGTTAATTATTCCTAATTATTGGTAATTATTGGTAAGTATTACTAATTATTACTAATTATTACTAATTATTGGTAATTATTACTAATTATTGGTAATTATTACTAATTATTGGTAATTATTACGAATTATTGGTAATTATTACTAATTATTGTTAATTATTACTAATTATTGGTAATTATTACTAATTATTGGTAATTATTACTAATTATATGTAATTATTACTAATTATTGGTAATTATTACCAATTAATACTAATTATTACTAATTATTGGTAATTATTACTAATTATACTAATTATTACGAATTATTAGTAATTATTACTAATTATTGGTAATTATTACTAATTGTTGGTAATTATTGGTAATTATTACTAATTATTACTAATTATTGGTAATTATTGCTAATTATTGGTAATTATTACTAATTATTACTTATTATTACTAATTATTGGTAATTGTTACTAATTATTACTAATTATTGGTATTTATAACTAATTATTAGTATTTATTCTTAATTATTGGTAATTATTACTAATTATTCCTATTTACCATTAACTATGAACAATGAATACTAATAATTTAAATTTATTAAGTAACAAAACAATGTAAACATAATTAAATTACAACTAATTAAGAATAATTGTAACTAATAAAAAATTTAAAATAAATATTAAATTAAAATGAACATAAATACCTTTAAAATTGATCTGAGGTTGATCTCTGATCGTTGTTGAAAACTTCAATATCAACTCCGGAAAAAAAAAATTAAACTCAAGAAACGCTGAACTCTAAAAATAGAGTTTTGAGAGAAGTAGAAGATCGATTTTGAGAATGAATGAAAAAAATGGATGGGGGTTATTTATAGATTAGATTATTTGCGATGGGTCTATTTGTGATGGGATACCCATCGCAAATAGTATTATTTGCGACGGTACCCGTCGCAAATACCTTAGCCCGCATTGATTACGGTCAACGGTTAAATAGTTATTTGCGACGGGTCCCGTCGCAAATAATAACCTGCCGACATACTATTTGCGACGGGGGTATATTCCCGTCGCAAATATCTTTTACCGCCGCCGGTTATTTGCGATGGGCGGTAACCACCCGTCGCAAATAACTTTCCCGCGACTTGGCGCGCAAAGCGCGCCTGTCCTTTTGTGACGGGAAAAGCTAGCCCGTCGCAAATAAGTTTCTAACGGGACTATTTGCGACGGGATTTATCCCCGTCGCAAATAACCCGTCGCAAATGCCCATTTTTCCCGTAGTGGCTCATCGACTTTTGACCATCCTCTTGGACATTATTGTTTATAAAATTATAAATATTGAATATATTATGTATTTTTATATTTTTTCAACACATATACTTTTAATTTAAACGGTAAACATATTTGAAATGTGTGTTACTTCATGGAGTATGATTCCCATAAGGAATATATACAACTCAAATCCTATTTCACTCAGTTTTGTTGTTACATCTTATACATCATTATTCAATACAATGGGTCTCGCGTAGAAATATATTATTGAATTGAAATTTTGATAACTATATTTGTAATAAAGTTATTTTGAAATGTATTGATGTTTTGATACACATATAACAATGTCCTTTTTTACAAATGATATTTTTTATGATTTTAAAAAATAATTTTTATTTGACAATATTATATTTTTTATTACTCAATATTATCTCAAGAATAAAACTAATATCACATTATGGACATATTAATGATGATTATTTTTATTATAAATGGGATTCAAATAATTTTTACTTTCTCCATTTGAAAATTCATTTGTCTCTGACCAATAACATCATCATTCATGTTAAGGTGAAATTTATTCTAAAATACATTTAATGATATAATTTCTTTTCATATTCATTTTGAAACAAAGTTACACATTATATTTTATGTTTTAAAATTTTACTATAATATATATTTTTATTTGGAGGTATTGAAATCATAATAAAAAATAATCTAATTTCTAATCACATCTTATGTGGTATCATTTTTTCATTCGTTTCCAATGATTTTTTTAATTTTTGTCAAAATCCTTTTTTGTTTCATATTTTATAGTGGTGTTTTTTCATTTAAATACCTATATCTACGGGATTTGGATGGATTACTATATTATTATTTCATCATTGAAATGACTATATGTTGTTGCATCATACTGGTTTATCTTAAGGGATGATTACATAGAGAGGTGTTCAATTTATTAATTATTGAACCACAGAATCTCTATATATTTATTATTTTGGTATATATATGTATTTAACAAACATGTCCCAATTGGATATATTTTATAATCCTCCACCATCATTCTCGATATGTTTCATGATCATGTTATATGTTTTATTGATATGGGGAAAACTAGTGACATTCGGTAGGTTATTATTTTTATATAGATGATTATTGAAAATTAGGATTATGAATTTTCACTTATTTATTTCATAAAAGGAATGAATTTTATATCAAAAAGTGATGGATGGGGGAGAAATTATATATACCCTTGATGATATGATTAGTCACAATAATGAAAATATTTTTTGGTTTCTATATATACATCTCCCTATATTTTTATAGAGACACTGAACAAGGCCATGACAATATGTTTGGATGGTAAGAAATATAAATTTCATAATTGTGTGATTAATAATAATTATTATTTATGATTTCAATTATTAGTATGGATATCTAATGATCATAGTTTCTACGAATATTGGATTTCGAATTATTAAATACCACATAAAAAATATTTATTCCCTGTTTATTCCAATTTTTCTTATAATTACCCCACGTCCAGTTGTAAGGAGTAAATAGTTACATTATTACTTTGTTACTATATACAAGTTAATACATCCCAGTGGTCCAATTATTTTAATAATTCATAATATATATATATATATATATTATTTAGTAATACATTAATATTGAAAACATAAAATGCATTATATTAATCTCTGATGGAACACCATTTTTCCATTATCATATCCCTACATATTAATAATAACAAAATTTCAAGAATCATGCGGAGAGGAAAAATAATAATATTATGAGATAAGACACCTAATATGGTTTTATGTTTTTTATAATATATCAAGAATATAAAATGAATAATAAATAATCAATGTTAAATATCTGGAAAAAAATTTGTTTAATCAATTACAAGACATTAAAGATTTATGTGAAACTAGTAAATGATGATACAATAATGTCGGTTTTATAATCCAATACATTGAAACTTATCCAATGATAAGATAAATAAAAAAATAATCATATGGATATCAATAGCATATCTCATTGTGAAGGAATGAATAATGGATGTAATTATAAACAAACTATCAAGGCCTCATTCCAAGGCATCATACAAAAAATGGATATGGACTTAGAAAATTAACAAATCATTTTTTCCTCATGAGACCAAACGTTGCATAGAGGTGTTATGGTGGTAAACACCATTCATTGTTTGGGTCTAATGAATTTATCATATCAATTTCGGGAAACATAACCACATTAATTTTCATATTAAAAATATTACATATGAAATTTGTATACATTCTGAAATAAATAATCCAAAATCATTTAAAATTTGTTAAAATATGGATAACGGTGCCAATAATAGAAATATAAAGTGAAAATTATCACAAAACACCCGTTAAAATACCATTGTTGGAATCATTACGTCATATACCCGATGAAGCACTTGTAAAATTTGGGTTGTTGAAATTGATTAATTGAAATACCATAAATATATCATTCAAAAACATGAGAAAATTATACATTTCTATTTAAAAATAATCCTTTAAAAAATACATAATATTAGGAAAAAATATTCTTTGAAAAATTATCATGTTATCTTGTAAAGGAATCATCAATACAATCAGCGGTCACAGATATGGGTAATTCATTAAATTCATTCAAATATAAAAAAAATCCACATTATTTTAAAAGCTTAATAAATAGATTGATATAATAATGATTAAAATATTCATTTCAAAAAATTATATAAAATAATATAAATGTTATAAATTTATTTATTAAATACTTCAGAGTAAATTTCATATATTGTTTTAAATAATTGTATAAATCATCGATATATAACAAAATCTATTTTTTTCCAAATAATGAAATATAGTCTTCTCCTATTAAATATATTTTCTAAATAATTTTATTTACTAGAGAGTGGAATTTAAAAATTTTACATATTATTTACACTAAAATATGGATAATAAAATATTTTGTTTTCAATATAGAAATATCAATGATTTCCCCCATTTTATAATTAAAAGTAAAAAATCTCAAATAATGATGAGATTGTTCAATAATCCCACACCAGTTTGGTAAATTTTGAATCATAAACCAAATAAAATAAAATAAAATCCTTAAGGAAATTAATTTAGTATACAAAATATCAATGGTACAATATACACACCACATAAAAAATTACATATTAATATGGCATATGTCTCACAATAGTAAAAGTGAGAAAAAAACCCTTGACATAGATTTTATATCCATCATACCTATTTTAACCTCTTGTGTAACAAAAATATATTTATTATAAATATTTTATAGAAAGATTAATATAATATATTATTCCTTGTATGATATAATCGTAACCTATTATCACTAGTTTGTTAAATTAAAACTACATTAGTAAATGAAAATTCATTGTGATAACTAATTTATTTTTCATGTATATTTTCACTTGGTTGTTTAAGATCTCATATGTTGATAGGATTTCACCACCTTATTTATGTAATTAATTTTATTAATATTTTATGTGCTCATTGTATCTATATTTATAGAAATCTATAATTTTTATATACAAAAAGAATAAGCTACATCGTTCAAGGAGACGGTAGGTCATACCGACATATGAACCACGATTTCATATTTTTATTGATACAAAATTATATATCATATATAATCAAAATCATTAAATTATTATATTCCATGAAAATTATGATTGAAATATGGTTCACATAACTTTATTGATGTGGAATTCTATACATACGCACGCGTAATGTTTTAGTCCTCCAACTAATTAGAAGGTTGAATGATATATTTGATATTATAATTATATTTGATAATTAGTTCATTAATTTAATATATATATATATTAATCATTATGACCATCATTGTTATGTGATGGTGAAAAATTAATTTCACCCATATTTAGAGATGGTAAACTATACGTTTTCAAACTAAATGTTTTCACTATTCATGGGATTGAAAAGAAATTTAATATGGTTTTAAAATATGAATAAAAAATCTAAAAATTTATAATAATGTAATTTTATTTGTTTCTCTATAGTACATTAATATGATTCATAAAATGAAATAAAAAATAAATGGTTGTTAATGAATATTATATCATCTTTTTTAGACTTTTTATAGACCTTTAGATAAGGGAAATGGGGTTAGTTATTCTCCAATAACATCTTCTTTAAAAATTTTATAATGATTTTTTGAATATAATTGTGTAACGTTTTAGGGAAATATTGGTAAATATAGTGTAAATAATGGAAACGAGATGTGTCCATTTATAGGTTAGGGGAGGGTAATTGTTTTAATTTCAGAAAATATTAAAATATAATATACATTTTGAAAATTAATGCTTAAAAATTAAACTAATTTGAATATTATACATCATTGGGTTAAAATCCAAGAAACCAATAAAAAAATTTATTGGATATTGGGGTTCAATAGACTCTTCATTTTGGTGTAAACTATTAATTATCATATTTTAAGAATAATAGATACAACATCTTCATTCAATATAATGGTTATCTCACAATTATAAAATTTCTTCTCCTAAAATGACATATCATTCTTCCACTACAATCATTTATTTTATAGGTAGTTTTTTTATATCTTAGACTAATAAAACACCACCCAATATTTCATTAATTACCTAAAAATCACAAAAACTGAAAAATATTATATGGTATTATATGATTCAAAATATAAAATTTATATATATATATATATAATCTTTAGAAAATAGTCTAACTAATAATATTTTCATTTAGTCTATTGGTATGAATTGTACTCAAGTCCTTATACAGTTGTTGGTTGAAGCCTCATGGCCTTGCAGAATGTGACCAGCTTTCACTGAGATTGTATATTGTCATTTTTATTAAATAATAAAATTTTCAATAATATGATAAAAATCATCATAAATATGTTGAATCGTCAAATAACATGTTTACCACTTTGGTTTTTTAAATGACTGATTTTTACTCAAGATAACATTAACTATATTTAATATTATTACTTTATAATAAATTATCACAATAAACAAGAGGTTATCAATAACATTATATATATGTCTACAAAATATAAAATTAATATTCCTCATAAATACTTATCACAAAAACGTATGATAATCCAAATATTTTAATTCCATTAAATGTGTCAGAAAATATCATTAATCATGTTAAATTGTAAAAATATAAAATCAAAAAAATGGAATATATGATATAAAAATTATGATAAGCCATAGACATATTAGTTGCACTTACAAAAATTTTATCCCCACACGTATCAATGGTTATAATTCCCTTAATCACATGTTTCAATAAAGTATCACCCTATTCATAAATAGTTTTTCTATGTTATCAGCTTCATTCAACATCAATTTTCATTTAATTAATGTAAATAGGGATTGAAACAATTCATAAATGATTCAGGATTTTTATTTCTAGAATATAATGTATATAAAAAGAAATTAACATATTTATAAATTTCAACACACCAACACATAACCCATTATTATTGAACGATTTAAATGGTATTATGCATTAAGGGGTATTTGAGTTAACCCATTGATTTGGGAATTAACATCAATTGTTAAAACCTTCCCCCCATTTATAATAATAATCTAAAAAGATTTTTTTGGTGTGTAACTACCATAAACCTATTATCTCGGAGACAATGCCTTAAATTATTACATCGACGTAGATAAAATATTCATATCCCAAATGAATGAATAGTTTAATAGTTGTGTAAAACCATATTACAGTTACTATACCAATATTGGGTGGGTAAAAGATAACCCATAAAAAATAAAAATATCATAATCCTTGAAACTCCTTCCAAGAATTTTAGATTCCAAACATAAGGAAAGAAACAAAATAAATCTTATATCAAATGCTCATTATGGGTTATGTAAATCAAAAGCTATCCTGAAGAAAGAAACATAATAATCATGTCATGGAAAATAACTAAACACACATGCTATATAAATAATTGTATAAGGAATAATATATATGTTAGGCTAAATAACTGAACTCACATTCAATATAATTTACAAGCAAATTGATAATCAATGTGGAATTATAAATAAATGACCAAAAATGTCATTTAATCCATATGATGAGAATGAAACACAACCTAAGATTTTATCATAGCTAAAACCACATGTATACTAATTTCTGAAATATGAATAAAAAAATCTATTATGTACTAGAATTCATGTTTCCAATGAACACTATACCTTTAACATCATGATATATTCTCATGAGTGTTTAAAACAACTAGGTAAAACCCAATCTTATTTTGCCAACTGATTAATGTCATGAGACTACTAATGCATCATGGAGATATCATTAATCTATCCCCACCATTTTCTATAGGTCCAATTTATTCATCGTATATCAAATGTTTTATTTAATTCACGAATAATATTCCTTCTCATCAAATACCATTATTGAAAAGTAGATACATATATATCAATATTTACCTTGTTGTTTAAAAACACCAAAACTGAACACCATTAGTAAAAATTTTATATTGTTTATGTAATAATATTATAAATTACATAATAATATAAATATTTAAGTTAAATATAATTTCAACTAAAAAATTATTACAATAAAGTAGTTTTTTTCATGAGAATGTTAACACTATCAAAAGAAAGTGAGATTGTTGAATAATATTTATTACATGGTATTTTTCATATCAAATCCCCTTGGATAATATAATTCCATTTGAAACATAAAATTCATTGAATAATGAATTATCCATGATTAAATATTTCATGGGTAAATATTTACTTTATTTATTTGAATTGGTTAAAAATAATAAACAAATCACAATGGACTATAAATTGATACGAAATATTTTCTGTTACACTTACATTTAGTTAACAGTATTTTAAATCATTTATTTTAGATTTAATAATTTTATTAACTTATAAAAACCCATAAAAATATATATAATATCATATAATATTTTTTATAACATCTGATCAACTGTTTTTTAATATTATTTCATTATTTTCAATGTTTTGGGTGTTATTTATCGTTTTTCATATATGTTTTGATTTTTTTGTTCCTATTACATACATCATGTATTAATCATATCTATAATTTATACAATTATTTTAATATAATAAATATTTATTATATATTTATTTTATTTAATGTATAAATTTTGGTGAGAGAAAATGAAATGCACCGTTCATGGATATGGTAGGTCATACGTACGCATGAACGCTAGTTCCATTTTCTTGTAATTTAAAATAAAAAAACTAAGTGATATATGAATATAGTATCATTAAAAAATCATATTTATTATATATATGTTTGTATATAACATATTTTTTAAAACCTATCCTTTATACATTCCATGTATCAGGTGAATGAATCACATCAATTTGTGGGTTTGTAGTCCGCCATAAACACAAATGACATTATCATATTATAATAAAATAGAAATCATGAATATATATGTTATATAATTATTCTAGAAGTATATAGAAATTATAAATATCATAAATATAATATTAAAATTATAAAATAATTCATTATTCAAAAACATGAATGGTTGTAATGGATGAACAAATGACATCAGTTTGTGTAGTGGTAGAACACCATACACACGAATGATGATTGTTTATGCCATTTGATGTAAGTATTAGTATTTGTTGCTAATACCTTAAAATTTTAATAATATCAATTAATTTAATATACCATGGCTACTATATAATAATATATAGTAATAATTTATGGAGGAGGATAAGGAAATTATGTAAAAATGATTTTAGAAAAATATTACTTCTTCTTCGGCTATCTTCAATAGGTTTTCACTTATGACTTCTTCATATGGATTTATACCCAAGATAAAGATTATATAATGATATGTGGGATGTTTGAAATGCATTTATATGGGTTCTAATGAGCTAAATGTAATTGGATGTATGAATAAGTGATGAGAGTGAGTGCCTTTATATACTGGAGGAGGAGTGGAATTATGGTAAAAACTAAAAAGTAGGCTCTATTTAGAGGAATACTTTACATAATATAGGTAAAAATTAGTAAAATTGGATTTTATGTGACTTAAGTTATATACACACCTCCAACATACAAAAATAGAATAACTGTTATCACCTTTTTAGTTAATATCTATTTTCCCCTAATTTATCCATTTTAGTTTTCATTAAGGTAACTAATTTTCTAACATATGAAATTTATACCTTAAAAATAAATAGAATTTATACATATTTTATAACTTTCCTTCATTAATTATAAATATGATTGGTAATTTATCGAATTAATAAGTTTTTATTTGGGAGATTAATTTAAAAATAATAGCATGTATTACACAAAAACGATCCATTAACCTTAACTACAGTAAAAGATTTTTTATATTTAGGGGTAAATATGATTATTATAAAAATTAATTAGTCATAGAAATTATAATATTTTATATCTATTGAAATTTAAATATCCCCAGCGGTAATATATAAAATAAAGAATAATTATATCATTTGACGGAATATTATTTATATTAAAATAACATTACTATTATTATGGACATTATTTAATTATAAATATATTTAAAAGGATGAAAATAATATATATTGGTTTGACACGAGATTATGATGATTTACTCATGAAAAAAGTAATTTATGAAAATAAATCATTCAATTTTCTTCACCTTTAATATCTTTTGTCTCATTTATTTTATTTAATTATTAACTAAATAATTACTACATTAGCAATTCAAAATTTTTTATGTAACTAATTCATCTATTAAAATTAATTTTATTTTTTATGATCACAAAAACTCACAAATCATAAAAAATAATATCTATAAATAAACCTATTATGGGTTATTATTATTCCCAATGCTTTATAAATTTCAATATTATATAATGTTATTTTCATATCTTTTTCATAACATAAAATATTATATATGTCACTTTCCTATTAAAATAAAAACCAAATACATAAAAACCATTACAACTAGGGAATGGTAATATATATATCCAAAAAATTGGTGTTTTACTTTTTTATGTTATTTAACGAATTATTTTTATATATAACTATGAATTAAAAACATTTTGTTCTTAATTAGTGTAATTTATTATAACTATTTTCATTACTCATTATGGTAAGAAAATTATTGAAATTTTTATATAACATAAATTTCTAAAATTTCAAATATGAAATATATATTTTCAAATTAAATTCATCGATGTGAAAGAATTTAATTTTAAATTAATTCTGCAAATGTGATGAGAATGTAGGGTTTTAACTTGATAATGATAAAAATTTTACTATGTTTTTATAGGTGAATTAAATATTAAAATTATTTTAATGACTGAAAGTATAATAATATATGTATAATGTATTTAATTTATATATTCATGTGATTTAAAAAATAATTTGGAATTATAAATTATTTAGATTAATAGTGAGATTTATATTAAAATTTCGTATTTTTATCTACTTATACAAAAGAAACTCATTTGAAAACTACAATAAAATCACCATAAGATAATTTTGAAACTACACTTTAAAAAATGAATTCTATAATTCAAATTTTTTTACAAAAATTTAAGAATTTAGTTTTAACATAACTATTGTTTTAAAAGCCACCAAAAAAATTCCTATAAATAAAAATTTTATTTTTAAAATTAGATTTTATATTACCTTATTCATATAAAACACATTAAATGAATCTAAATAATATTTGAATGAATATATAATAAATATATTAATTTAATATTACTCACTAGTATTAATAAATTAAATTTGTTAATATGAGACGACTTTGGGACCATAAATATAGTTTTCTCAACAAAACAATTTCTTTTTATTCAATTTCTTTTTATTTTAATTTATAATACATTTTTTACCATTTAATTTACCAATATATTTTTGAAATTTTGTAAATTTGTTTCATAAAAAAATTTTAATGACTAGGATATTATTATCAATTTATATAATATTCTTAAAAATATTTAGTATTACACAATATTTTAAATAACTCACAAAAATTTGAAACTGATTATTGGGTTTAATGCAATCTAACTCCATGATACATATAATTCAATATATTAATGTTATTTTGATAAAAATATCAACAATTATTTGGATATTATACACTCTTTAATGATTGGTGTTTTGTTTCGCATAAACTATTGGAAAATATTTTGTTGTTTTAGTATTTTTTGGCATAACATTCACAAAACCATAAATAAATTTCATAATAAAATTTAAAAATGATCTTATATGTAATGTCTCATAATTCCATGTAATTTTTTTAAAATTATATTGGATTATTTTGACACTAAGATCTGAGGCAGAACATGATTCTTAGGCCTGGAATGGCTGAAATATATTTTCAAACTATTTTTTTTTCATTATATAATTGTGTGAGCCAGTTTTTCTAATATTTAAACTTCTTCCAGGACTAGAATCTATGGGCATCATTGAACACAAAGTGTCGAGATTCACCTAGTAAGGTCCTACCAATGATAGACATGGGTCGACTGAAAAAGATAGTTTTCGGAACATTGAGAAGAAAATGAAAATAATATAACAAATGTTATTTTATGATTTCTCTTCATCGTTATGTAGTTCCTCATATGTGTTATGGAAATAATACGAGGAAATGATGAAACCATTAATAAAATTTATTAATGAATTAGTGTGGAGACCTTGTAACATGCATTGAGTCTACCTTCTTTAATTAAACAGGGATTTAGGGCTGACAGAAAACCCTGGAATTCCATTGACAAATGACGAAGGAAACATCTCCAACAACGAACATCAGTGAATCAAAATGTAGTGGTGTCACCCATGGAGAGTGGATTCAGGACTAGGTATTGGTGGATTATGACAGATGATTACCCTCTACCAATATCTATTTTCCTATGAAGGGTTTTAAATATGAGTCATTGTTTTTTCCTAATTCTTCCATTCTAATCAAGGAACAAATATGAAATCGCTATCTAGTTGATCAATGGATGAAATCATCTTTTTGGATTTGGAAAATATTATTATGGGTATTAAATACAATATTATTATTGTGGTTATTTTTTCAAATATCTCCCCTTTTTATTCTAACACAATGAATGAAGGCCAAATGAACAAGGTTGGAATTCGTTTCCTTAGGCGTTCCCTGTGATCTCTAGTCCCACTTGTGTTCATCCCCAATAGTACCTCGTGGTCACATAGAGCTTTAATGGGAGGTTCCAAATGAGGACGAGCCAACAAAGCGATGAAAAAATGATAAACAATATGCCGTAGTGACAATGGAACTCTGAGAGACAAGGAAGCACAAACAGATCAGAAAATGGACCACCGGAATGAGTCTTGTGGCCAGCGGAGGAGACCGGAGTGGCAGTAGTGGGTGGGAGGCACCGTTCTAAGGAGGCGGAGGTAGCAACTAGTTGGGGTATTGTAGTGGATGGGTGGAGTTGTTCAGGAAAATGTTAGTTCAAGCGGCCTGTGGGGAAGGACACGGTGTGCGTTAGAACACGGTCAACACTAGACCGGGTGCGGAGGGGAGGCATCCAGCCTCGGTCGGCCACATGATTGTGCAAACTGGACACCTCGGTGGCATCTAGGCTAGACCCAATCCAACTTACAATGCAAGCCGATATGATGGAGAAAAATGGGGCTCTTTACGTCATGAAAGGAAAAAAAATAGGACCGAATATGTCAGACCAGGCCAGAGAATGTGGACTAGGTTACTAGGCGATCTGGAGGGATGGACCCATAGATGAACAGGGCCAGGTCCAGTAAGGCCCACCAGGCCTAGACACTAGTCTAGGATGGATTGGGATTCCCCATACTGAACTGAGTCAGGCCATATAGGACCAGCGTGTATGGATGGCCCGGTCGGTCATACAAAGTCGTACTAGGCCCAGAGGCAACCATACCCTATTTACTAAAACAAAAATATCATTCATACCGAGAATCTGATTGATGCACCGACTATAAAATTGGGATCCTTGGGATGAAATAGTCATATGGGTATACTCTATGTGATTTTTTGTGATAGTCAAGCTATGAACAATGGATTTGGTAGTAGATTCCCTCGAAATAAAGCGTATAGAAGAGTAGAATCCTATAGTTGGATGTGACATGAAGGATATGACGAGTGGGGCCTCGGTGGTTTAGTATCCAATCAGATCATAGTGGTCTTGTAGTAGAGCAGACATTAGTGGTCTAGTAGGCGAGTGGACCTCAGTGGTCGAGTAGCTGAGCGGACATTAGTGGTTCAGTAGCTGAGCAGACCATAGTGGTCAAGTAGCTGAGCCAAGCTCAGTGGTCCCGTAGCCGAGCAAACCATTGTTGTCTAGTAGTTGAGTGGAACATTGTGGTGCAGTTGCCCAGTGTACCGCAGTATCCCATTAGTTGAGCCTACCTCTGTGTTCGAGTAGCTGAGATAACCCTAGTAACTGTTCAGGGATGATTCCCACAGCAGTACAAGATGTTTGAGCTTTTCAACTGATAATCATACATTCTATACATTGACTTATACATGGTGTAAGATATCATTTAATTGTGGTTTTTTATTTTGGTATTAATTTATGGTCTTTCAATTTTTTATTTGGGTCCCTATTATATATTGGGTTACTCTCCTCTTCACAGGCTTCTCCCTCATGTGTCATGTCTCATACAAGTGATCGATGCATCGACGGAGACCATGGTGGTCCTGTACTTAGATCTTCATAGAGATATGGGGAGGAAGATCATACCTCTATGACTATAGGAAGTTACCATTCACCCACCATTCTGTTAGAGTATGAAAAAGACAGAGCATGGCAGTTGTACCTTCATACATGGTTTTGGACTTGTATTATGGCACCTTGGTACTTTCATAATATATTATAATTCAAGTAGTTTTTAGTGGGGTATGTGGTTTACTTTGTGTTTAACTTCCCTAGTGTGATCATTGTGTTTGTTTAAAAGTTTAAATCCAATGACTTCCTTTTTGGGATATTCCAAATTGGTGCTAGTATCCATCCCCTAGTCGACAGAAGGAGGGCTTGGTGTAGTCACGGTATGGGCCCTAGGGGACATGTAGTTAAAAACTTATATCATAGGGAGGTCAATTATACTATAATAACTATATTTTTATATATTTTAATGGTGGGAACAGTGTTATTTGTTTCGAGTTTGGATTTCAAGCCAGGGAGTCCATTGTTGGTGCGGCAGCCAACATATCCAAGCAATAGGACACTGAATTCTGCATTCCGAATCGAGACATGAAAACACTGATTTCATGCATCTTTGAATGTCTTCTCATTATCATTCAGAGATAGAGTCTTCTCACTAGGTATAATCTATTAATCATGATCAATCTTGATCTCATTCAGGACACCTCTACAAAGACAACCATCCCATATTCCAGTGTTTGAGCATTAGGATGGTTCATGGAGTGATGAGGCTTCGGTACGAGGACCGATGCTAGAGATGGAACCTTCCAGCAGTGTGTCTTTTTTACCACTACCCATTGGTTAGTAGTTACTACCAGCACTACCCATATTGTATACACATAGACATACTGCCTTACATGAGTTTTTGAGATAGATAACTCCAAGGTTAAGGGGATAGGTAGATCTCGAGGGCACTAAGGATTAGTTGTAGGTAGTGATGGGCTTCATTCATTTATAGAGGACCACATATGATTGGATAATAATTCTAACTGCGATCCTTCTGTAGGGAATGGCAGGGAGAAGGTGGAGTTTGATTATCCAGATGAATGAGGAGGAAACCCTCACCTAGGTTGACATAAAGAGACTTTTCATGGAGGATTTACCCCCCACGACGTTGTGCTCTGTGCCCATATAAGAGCTTCTTAACCTATAGTCGGGCAGCCTGATAGTATTTGAGTACTCTATGAGGTTCACAAACCTCTCTCGTTGCTATATGGATATGGTACATGACATTTTCATAAGGGACCATACCTTGGACATCGATGGGACATTAGGGAATCAATGATTTACCTCAGTATCCCTACGTAGGTGGGGGTGCTAGAGTTAGCTCTACAAGTGTAGCTCCTCCAGGAAAAGTAGGAACCAACAGTGTGAGATACCACCAGACAACAGGTGGCCCAGTCATCCATGGTGGGTAGCTGACATATGATGAAGACGCCCAAATGGGACTGTCACTAATAAGTGGGAATTGGTAGACACATTAATAGGGAGCTCCACTAGGTGGTGGATGAAGAATAGAAGATAGACTGTGGATAATAAGTGGGAATAGGTTTGAGGAACCCCCACCCCCACCCCCAGGTGGTACACCACATGCTCAAGGAGCATGTGAACATGGGTGGGATCAGCTTCAGGCAATCAGGGCGTACAGTCTAGATGTCCTAGAAATGATATGAGGTATGATCTGTGTCATCTCCAATTTAGATACAGTTATTATAGACATAAGTTCCAGTGACTGTTTCCTTGTCGAATACCTTGTTCAGAGGTTAGTGTTTCTGATCAAGCCATTGGATCAATCCTTACAATTATATACTCTTACTTGAGGGTATTTGATGATCACACAATGGTACTAACATTGTGATAATACTCTGGGAGGTGAGAGCTAAGGCTGACATATCCTAGTAGTGGGGATGAATCATTCTGACATCATTCTATGTATGGACTATATCAGTAGTTCATGATCATATTAATAATTTTATATGCACAGTGTGGTGTGTTTTTGGAGATGGGAATCCGTTTTCCATTTTCACCAACAAGGAAAACGGAGTAGCGAATGATGGAAACACACATAGAAGGGTGCATCCGATCACTCATTAGTTCAAAAACATGAACCTAGGTGAAGTGATTGAGACGAGTCCACAGTTTCCAATACTAGTAGATGAGTATGAGGACATCCTTTCATAGGAAGTTTCAGAACTACCTCTTCATAGGGAGGTATACTTCTGCATTGACCTATACCTCATGACGACACTGATATCTACACTGAAATATCAGAAGGCTCTTGAAGAGTGTAATGAACTCAGGTTAATGTTGAATGAAATTCCTAGGAATCAATTCGTGAGTCAGAGTGTTTCAATATGGGTAGCCATAGTTTTGTTTTCTAATAAGGTAGATGGGAGACTTAGGATATGTGTGGACTTATATAACCTTAATCATGTCACCATGAAGAATAAGTATCCACACCCAAGGATCGATGAACTCATCGATGAGCAGATGGGAGTGATATGGCTCCTGGAATTTGACACCAATTGAGAAGAACTATTTGTTACATGACCATGATTTGGCATTGGTATAATTTGGATATAAGATGTGACAAAAATACCATCTGTGATAATTTTTTATCATATAATGTAACCACAAGAGTCTCGTGTATATATTTTCATAAAATGATTATAATATGAGATAGAGACCATGGGTGGAGTTCCTCCTGGAAAATAAATTTAATTTAGTCTCTACTACTCATAAGGGAAACATAGTAGAAGATTCTCTCAATAGTATATCCATTTTATAGTTTCGGAATGAGGAAATGGAGTAGTTATCCATGATTTAGATATCCTTCATGGATAGATATAAGAAAAATTTTATTCAGTTAATGGTAGTTTCCCCTCCACTCATACAATGAGTCAGGGAATTGCAACTTGGAGATGCCACCTATAAGACTACTCTTAAGTAGATGTTCACAAGGCATTCCCCAGATAGTTAATTGAATGATTTGAAGCACAACATCCTTTTCATAGGACGCACTATCGTACCAGTGGAATTGTTGGATCAGGTGTTGAGAGAGTTCCTTACCTACCTTTTAGCGGTACATACAGGTGTTTTTAAGATATACCAGGACCTCTGATATAAGTAATGGTGGATGAGAATGATGAAAGAAGTGGCAGAGCTTGTCTTGATATTCCTCACTTGTCATTAGGTGAAGGATGAGCACCAACTTAAAATAGGTTTGAAAAAACCTCTTGAGGAACAGGAGTGAAAGTTTGATTTGATATAGATGGAATTTGTGATATGAATACCACGTACGTCTAGGGGGCATGATACCATCTGGATGATCGTAGACCAACTCACCAAGTCAGTCCATATCCTAACCAATCAACAGTAATGTTCAGTAGATGTATTATAATGCCTCTACATGTAGGATATAGTTAGACTCCACGGAGTACAATCTCCAATAGTCTTATATCAGGATGCACACATTACATTCTGGTTGTGGTTGGGATTTCTGGAGGCATTTATGACTCATCTTTGCATGATAATGAACTTTTACCAATAGGTGTTTGGTCAGATAGTGCGGACCATATAGAACATGGAGATTATGTTTTGTTCTTGGTTACATGATTTTGGTGATAGTTGGGAAGACCACCTACCACATATGGAGTTTTAAGACAAAAAAAGCTATCAGTAAACCATTGGTATGGCTCTGTTCAAGGAATTTTATAGATTACCATACTGGTCACCATTATTCTAGACAGTCTAAGGGGTGTTAGCACTAATGGGTCTAGATATGGTATAGATTTTTGCAGGGAAGGTACAGATCATACGTGAGTGGATAATGACTGTACATAGATGAAGGATGTCCAATGATAATAGGCGATAGAGACCCTTGGAGATTGAGTAGGGGGGGAGGTATTCCTATAGTTTGATCCTCAATGAGAGATAAAACGATTTTGTTGGGGAGAAAAGTTATCTCTGAGGTTCATCGAACCATTCCTCATACATCACAGAGTGGGTGAATTGAAAAACCGCTTGGCTCTACCTCTACAGTTAGAGAGAGTGCATGAAATATTCCATGTATCCTTGGTGAAAAGATATATGCATGACCCTTCTCACATCCCCAAGCACGACGAGTTGAATATTGAAGAGGGGAGACATTTTTAGAGTACACTTTTGTTGTAGAGGATCAATAGGAAATGCTCTTTCGTGGATGTTGAATTTCTCTGGTTCATCTTTATTTGGTATCATGAGAATCTCCAGAAGAGAATATGTGAGTGGAAGGCTCAAATTTGTTCCCAGTAGCCGCATTTGTTTGATTAGACCCTCTTTTGGCTTATGAGGACGTAATGAACTAAAGGTGGGTGTAATGCAATTTCCTAGAATTCCATGTAATTATTTAAATTTATATCAAATTATTTCAATAATTGTCTCAGAGACTCCATGTGATACCAAGGAATGGAGTGGCTAGAATATATTTTTGAACTATTATTAATGTTAATCAAATAATCGTGTGACCAGTTTTTTATACATTTAAACCAATTCCTGGTTCAAAAATATAAGGGCACTATAGAACTCAGAGCATCATGATTACCCTTGGAAAGTACTATCATTGACCGGCATAGGTCGACTCAAAAGGTAGTTTTCAGGACATGAGAAAAAAATTAAAATTTATTAAAAAAAAGTTAGTTTATTATATCCCTTAATTATTACAACTGAACTCTTCAAGGATGGGGAACAACAATGTGGAAATTTCGAATCAATTAATAAACCTCGTTAATGAATCATCAGGGTGACTCTACAACACACATCGAGTGAATCTCCTTTTCCCCACATAGGGGCCTAAATCTACGTGATTGTTTTTTTCTGTCCATCCATTATAATTTAATAATGTTGATCAAATCACTAAATAGTTGATCCATGGGTGATTTAATTTTTGGGGATTTGGAAATATTATTGTTGATATTAGTGAGGAGATTTTTGTTCTTGTGATATTTTCAAAGGAATTCCCTTTTTATTCTAACACAATAAATGAATGCCAAACAAACAAAGTTGATGTTCATTGCCTTGAGGGTTCATGGTGAGCTTGTCTCCCTCATGTGTTCTTCCCCAAAGAACCCGCAAGGTCACATAGATCTTTTCTAGGAAGATCCAAATGAGGTCAGACCCCCAGAGAACTGAAAAAATGTCACGGTGTAGCTGTTACTGATAGTGGAAACCTGAGTAACCTAGAAGAATAAATGGATTGAATGATTTGCCATAAGAGTGTGTCTGGTGGATGGCAGAGTAGATCACCGGTGTGCCCTGGTGGTGCACCGATGAGGTAGAGTCTATGTCCAATACGGGTTGCGGTAGTGCAGGGGGGAGAATCCAGTCTGATGGCACATATGTTCGAGTAGCCTATGCGGTGGGTCGTGGTGTGTGCATGCACGCAGTCCATGATAGAAAAACTGTAGATGAGAGAAGGTCGGCCTCAGCCGGTTGAGTGGCTATGAATAATGTACACCAGTGTAGTGTCCAGTCTATCCCAAGACAGCCCTCCAATGTGGTTTGGGCCGATGGAGTTGTTTGAAAAATTGGTTTACCCAGGTGGGAGGAGAACCATCCCACCATCCAGGCTATGCTGGATAGGAAAACAAGCCATTATTTAGCTTGGATGGAATGATACACTTCAGAATTTGTGGAAAAGGGAGGAAGAATGTTGATATGTTCACTAGGTGACCCGGTAGGTAGGACCCACATCCAAACCAGGCCAAGTCTAGTAAGGCCCAATGGTCCCGGCCACTAGTCCATGCATGACCGGGTCGACCATCACCTATCTAAGTTGGGTTAGATCTACAAAATTGGGTTAGTCAATACAGGACCCCAAGGTTGAGATGGTTGGGTATGTCCCACCATGTGGAACTAGGCCTAGACGCAACCGAGCCTTGTTTACTAAAACAAAAATATCATTCAGACCGAGCATATTATTGATGCACTATCTATGAAATTGGTACCCTTGTGATGATAAATTTATTTGGGTACACTCTAAGTGAGTTTTTGAGGATGTAGAGATATGAACAATGTCTTTAGGATTAGATTGTCCCGGAATCAAGAACACTAATGAGAAGGAATCCAATGACTGGACATGACACAAAAGATATACTGAGTAGGACCTCGGTGATCCAGTTGCCAAGCAGACTTTAGAGGCCCAGTAGTTGAGTGAAAATAAGTGGATTAGAATACGAGCAGACCTTAGTGGTCAAGTAGCTATGTAGATCATATTTATCATGTAATAGAGCAGACCTCATTAGTTCAATAGTCGTGTAGAACTCTATGGTTTTTTAGTAGAGAAGACATTTGTGGTCTAATAGTTTAGAGGAACTGAGTGGTCAAGCAGACTAGCAGACCTAGGTCATCCAAAAGGTGAGAGGGCCTTAGTGGCATAATAGCCGAGTGAACCCCAGTGAATCTTCAAGGATGAGTGGCTCAATTTTTCAAGATTATTCATCCTTACAAAAGATAATCATACTTTCTATACATTTCGCCATTCTTGATGTGATCTATCTTTGATATGTGGTTTTTCAATGTGGTATTTCCTTTGTGGATTGGGGTCCCTACTGAGTATTGTATTACTCACCCATTCATAGGAAACACCTGCACATGATACGTCTTGTGTTGTTGATCGACACTTTGATAAGGACCTTGATAGTTTGGGACTACGAGGTGATCAGTGAGATGGGACAGACATGCGCACATCTACGGATATAGGAATTTTCCCTTCTCTTACTCTTCACGTAGGGTCTCGAGCGGATAGACTGTAGTAGTCATACTTTATTCATGGTTTCTAGCTTTTATTCTAGTCCCATCATACTTTAATTTTGTATTTTACTATTATTTGTTGTATTAGTGATAATTGTGGTTTACAATGTGCTAACATTCCATAGTTTTAGATTCAGTAAAGCTTAAAGGTTTAGGGGAAATGCAGTATCTTTTTAATATATGCATACTTGCTTTTAGTTTCCAGCCCATAGAGTATGGAATGTGGAAATGGGATAGTCATGGCATGGTCCCTTAAAGACATTTCGTGACATAAAAAATCAGGGTTTTGAAATTCGGTAATACCATCATTTAAAAACTGACATCATAAAAAGGATAAATAGAATATATATTTATTAATAGATAATGGGAAGTATGAATGTCACATATCTACATTTTCATGTGAGAGAACCTGGTTGTCAATAAAAAACATGGTCATTGAAGATAAAACATTCAAATACTGAGGGTGAGTGAAAGGGAATATGTTCAAATGAATGATAAAAATCACAATTACAGAAACCTTAGTTGAGAAAAAGGTTAATGATATCATCAAAAGTGATTATTACAGTACATACTTTTATTCAATAACATTTTTATATTGTTGAAGAATTTTCTGAAAATCAATTTATATATGGTTATATAAATACTGGATATGTTTCTATATGAAAAATATTATGCTTTGGTTTTGATTTGAATAATTCCCAATTCATTTCATACCAATGGTTGCATCATATTTCGATGTAATACATGAATCTATAAAGAATAATCCAAAGAATATATTATAAAATTTAATAAATCTTAAGGCCTATTTCCCTTCCAAATGATAAACATCCCAAACATTTGAAATAAGGACATTAAATTTCAATGAGGAAAATATTATTATTCTCTAAACAATATGATGTAGCTCTTATTCATCACATACAAAACATGTTAATGAATTCATTTTGTGACATTTTTAAAATTGATAATGACATGAATAACCATAAATTATTATTGAAAACATTGATAGTAATTTATTCCATATAAAAAACACAGTCTATTGGATATATTTCATTAATCCGAAAATATTATTGATTCCATCAATGGTACCGTAAACCAATAAATCTTTAATCATTTCCATGTTAATTAATACTATTAAATATACATTATACATATCAATCATCTATTTATTACATCATCATTATGTCAATATCATGAAAATGTTAATGGTTCTCTTTCCCTCAATTATGTGTTTTCTATGAATTAAAACTGTCTGTTGAATCACTCTTCATGGAATAATTTAATAAATTCATTAAAATTATTTTTAAAATAGTACAGAAGTAAAATTATAATATATTTAATAATTCATATAATAATAATATCATCAATTAAATATTTTTTTTAAAAACATCATATATCTAAATACAAAATATTATTAATTATTCAAAGTCGGTTATATCTATATAAAGAAGATTAAACATGATCCAATAGATTATTCTACTAGATATTCTCTTGATTCTTTGGGAATATATTTTCAATTTGTCACCTTCTCCTTACTTTTGTAACACTAAATAGAAGTTTTTCCTTATTGACCTTAAATTCTTTATCATGGTGACAATATTATTTATACTTATATGAACCTCCTAATACCATCAAGAATTTTATATAATGATGCTTTCAATATTTATTTGATTTTGGAAAATATATTTTTCACTTATTCCATTTACCAATTACTTTATATGATATTAAATTATTTTGTTACATCCCTTTAAATCCATAATAAATTGATAATTACTTCTTTGTATTGATATTGAATAAATCAATTTCACCATATGAAGAAAAATATTGATAGACAAATGACCTCTAGATATTAGGATTATTCCCTTCAAATAAATGAAAATCTTGTCATCCATGGAGTGTATGAATTATGTTTCATGACTTTTCTATCATTGTAATGGTAGCTTCGTACTATTCAACACTTTCGTGATCCTTTGACTTTAAATTTTGGATCATTTACTTTCAATCATTTTGTTTCTCAAATTGGAAATCATTTTCAATGAATTTTTCCATAACGTATTATCTTTCCATGAGTTTTAGGTCTACTTACTCTCTAGTATTATATAGAAATGACCACCATGGATTCCCATTACATTTAAAAAAATAAACAATTAATGTAACTTTTTTCCCTTAGTCACATCCTGATGCCATAAATATCTTCTCAAATATATAATCATATTCTAAACTAATATTGAATCAATAGTCTTACAATATTATGGGAGGCTATGTCAAATAAAAAGATACAAAATATTATATTGACACAATGGAACATGTTTCCCTATCTATGAAGGGAAATTTTTCATGAGTTGACTAATTATCAATAATATATATATAACAAGATCTATTCCAACACCCCAATATGGCAATCCTTTATATCAAAACATCTAGAATATCTAAGATTAGTGATTCCTTTATTAAATACATTATCAATTTATAAACAATAGAATATACTATATTTTTTCATAACAATGCGCAACTTAATTTTCAATCTTGAAACATATGAAATAAATATCATAAATTGAAAAATTTATCCATAACTAATATCATAATCATAAACATGGTTTCTTTATGAATATTAATTTCATTCTAATCATTCATAATCATTTGTAAATAAATTTTGAATTAATCTATTCATATCTTTCATGAGTTTCAAACCATGTTGAATGTAATGACATTTTTTAAATACTAGGATACACTCTAGTCAATCTCGACACATATTTTATAGAGTAATTACCTCTAGTTACATCATTCCTAAAACCATGTTTAGTTTTAGTACCAAAAAATGTATTCATCAATTATAAGACCAACATAGTTTCAACAGAAAAAAAGCATCAGGAAGTTATTATATACATATCCCAAAGTCATTAATAGGGTTATCTTCCCTAATAAGTGTATTCCACTATATTGTTTCCATGGTTTCTGTTAAACTACCTATGGTAATTGTATAGTATGACATTTTACTTATTATATTTGTCTACTTGTATTTTTTAAAATCATAAACACTTTCATAAGAACATATTTTACTACACATTCATGTCTAAATTGTTTTATAATATTTCTATAAAAAAATAGTTTTTACCATGTTTAGAATAAGTTCTAATGTATTATTGTTATAATGATTACAATTTTTCATTACAATTATTATAATGAGTATGAGACTAATAAACATCAAACTACCCTTTATCAGATCATATGATTGAATTTATATATTTTATAACATAATTACAATATCTTATACAATTGGACAGATAGTGGTTCTTATAAACATTGTTATGTTAGTTTAAATTTTTATCATAATGAAAATCATATGGATGTCAATCGCACTGAATTATGTTTATATTTTTATTCGAGAGACTTGTTTCAGATTTTATACAAATTTTTATACTATAATTATGTAAATAAATACGATGTAAATTTTTTTTACAGAAGATTGTTTTGAGATATCAAGGGCCTTGTGTCCAAGTCATTGCGATAAATAGGAAAAAATATGACTTGTTGGCAGATCAATATGATCATTGGGTATATGCCTATAAATACCATCAAATTCAATGATTTTATAGCTTTTACGACAACCCCATATTATTGATTTAATTTGAAATATATAATTTTATTAATGTGAACAAATTTGTTCATGCCCTTTAAATATTTTATAGTTTTTAATTTGAATAAAACCATATCAGTTTGCCTCATTAAAAAAAATTTCAATTTAATCTTTGTGTTATCTTCATAACGATTGACATATATCGAGGATATAAAAATGGAGAATCTGATCCATTGGATCATGGGATACTAGGGCTTGGTAGAGAGTGAAAATGATCTCATATTGAAGAATTTCTTGTAAAGATGTACATAACCATTCTGATCGTCGTATTTCGGTCCTCCCGAGTATTGGAAGACAAAATTTCATATATGTATAAAATAATAGATCCCACAATTTTGGTTTATATACTACCATTCTCTTAAGAATAAAATATGGAATTTCACTCTATAGATTATAATTTATTAAAATATTATTGTATATAATGTATTACTTATTTCTTATAAGTTCAATATTCTAATGGCCATACAATAGAATATGAATCATTATATTCATGTTTCAATTTTGTTTGTTTTATCTATATAATTCAGATTATGATAAACCAAATATTTTTAGTTGGATCCCCAGTTAATCCAATACATTAAACCCTGATTTAATAATATTGATTCTAATTAGATTCATTCTCATTATCTATATGACCAAATATTTAAATTAATAATCATTCATAAATAAGATTATGTTTTGATTATGTTTATTTTTTTAGAATATGATTTAAAAACTAAAATCTCCCACACCCCTTATGTAAGAGTTCCATTATATTCATATTCCTATGATCCTAATCAATAATATATATGTACTAATCTAATAATAGGTATCAAACAATAATTTCTTTCCGCATATTATTGATCAGGTTTTTCATTTTCTTAATATTGAATGTTTTTCAAGTTATTTTAGAAATGTTTTGTTTATACAACATTTGTTACACTAAATTGTTTTGCGGAAAATAATATTTTTATTTGTTTCAATGAATTTTGGAATGAATATCGGATCCATAGATAATATAAATATTAAAATAATCCTTTTTTGGGTAGTACTGAATATAAGTACTGTAGGGATATTATGAAAAACCTTATTATCAATATAGGGGTTGAAAATTTTTCAATGTTTATTGGAGATTTCAAAATTAGTGATAAGGATGTTACTAGTTTAATTCACCAAAATAAAAAATTCTATTATTAACACTTCATAATAAAGAACACATTTTTTATATGAAAATGATATTTAATAATGATATTTATTTTTGTGAAGTTACTGATAGTTTTTTTAAAAATGCATGAAAGAACACATTTTGGTACATATATTGTTTGTGAGACTTGGAGAGTTATGTTAATATAATAAATAAAATCCATTGGCGTCTCAATTGGTGAATCTATTGAAGATATTCAAGAGAGATTCATGAAAATTACAAACAATTTAAAATATATCAGTGAGTAATTCCTTGATGTTATTATCTTTTTTTAGAAAATAATTGATATTATTCCCATTGATTGGGTATCAAAGAAGAAATTTTTTAATGTGACAACGAAAATGAAGAGTCTTACCCCTATATGATATTATTGGAACTATTATTCAATATGATGGAACATAAAATAGTGGTTCCAAACAAAAGAAAAAAAATGGTTTTGTTTCTTTTCCATCACCATCTACCTTACCTTATAACATAAAATCTGCTAAAAATATTATTAAGACATCCTGAATAATGCAATTGGTTATTAATATTCATGTGTATTTTACCAATATTATGTTGAGTTAGAATTCATGGTTATATGGATGGAAAATACAGTCAGTATAAAAGTTTTATAATAATAATACATGAAAATTAAAAATTGTATGTGTGGTAAGAAATATGATGTTACTTATTATGAATGTAAGAAATATGGACACATCAAAACAGACTTCCCAAAGAGTAAGATGAAAATATAAAATATTATAATTTATAGAGGTATTTTATAAATAATTATAAATAAAATGTAAATAATGTTTTATGTCCACTAAAACATGTAGTGCCAATAGATATGACTCTTATGACTGTTCATTTGGAAATGTATGTTCTAAAATGTGGATCAAATAACCTTACTCCAATGTTACTATAATGTATAAATGATTCATGTCTAAAATATAAAATACTAAAAATATTACGAACATGTCCATAAATGAATTCTGTACAGATTAAAAAAATATATCCTAAAATTTAGAATTTTCCTCAGGTAGTGAAGGTAATAATCTTCCTTCTTATAATGAAGTTTCACGTTTTTCAAAATTTCTTGAAAAATGAAAATTGTAATTTTTTTAAAAACATTAAAATGATAAGGAAAAAAGTTCCAAGGCTGATTCAAGAATTGATTGGTTTGAAAATATAAATATAAATTCATGATAATACTAATTTTGGAAAAGTAACTATTTCTAAATATTTTGAAATTTTAATTTATGAGATAGAGGCATTTAAAAATAAATATAATTCTAAAATTATTACTCAAGAGGATAAAAGTTTAGTTATAAAACTGAAATCTAAAATATTGATTTTATGAAAAAAATTATCAATATTTTTTCAATATTAATTATAGTTTTAAAAAATTAATAACAAATATCCTTCTTATTGGTAATTTTTCACTAATGAGATATACTTATAAAAACATGTTTTTAGTCCAATTTACTTGTTCCTAAGATTTCCACTTTTGAATTAAGTTTCAATGCGGTGGTCATTAGAAAAATAAATATTCATTATATAATTTTCCATATATTGGTTTTCATATTTTATTTTTCTAAAATAAGGTGGATTCCAAAATTTTTATTTTATAACATTTTCAGACCCAATGATGATTGGTTATCTAATGGATAATTGCTTTATTTTTAGGGAAAAATTAATGTACCAAGAAGAAGAATAAATGTTATATGGATGTTGGATGTTCCATGCATATTAATATCAATAAAAACATCATCCAGAATATTATCAAATTTGAAGGTCGAAACATTACATTCGGTGATAATTCTCAAGGTGATTTTATTAGAATATGTAATATTGTTAATCTTGGTAGAGTTTTAATTTCAAATGTTTTATTTATAAAAAATTTCAAGAACAAAACTATAACCGTATATAATTCTTTTGTAGAAGCTTACCTTCTAATCATTGGAGATGACAAATTTTTAGGACATAGTTCCAAGTATGAATACATTCTTTCTATGAATCGATATGAGAATGATTGCACACATAACATATAAAACCTTCAGACAAAATAATTGACATTCATTACTGAAATGAAAAATGAATCATTATTATGTAATATATGTTTACAACATTGAAACCATAAAAACTTATATAATTTGAAAAAGAAATATATGTTTGGAAATTTTTAGAAGATTGGATTGATTCTTAAAATTTCTACATCCCTTTTCAATATGCTAAAAATATATGTAGTGTTTTTAATCAATTAACAAAGTCTCAACAATAGATTCTTTATAGTTAGTGAAAATTGTGTAACATGTCCCTACATAAACTGGAATAATTGTTAGGAAATAAAATGTATGATTCATATATGATGATTAAATTAGGTATACATTGGTTGTTCATCTCAAAATAAAATTTAAAGACATTTTTATTTTAAAAATTTTATTTTCAAATGTTAAAAATTCAAAACGAATCCCCTTACAATAATTCAATGTGATCATAGAAGGGAAATTTTGAATGCCTATTTGTAATCATTTAGTAGTATGAAAGATGTTGAACATAAATTCTCATCTCCTACATGAAAAATGAAAAATTGTGTAGATTTTATAAGAAATCTAAATTTTCAAGTGTAAAATTGAACTGTGTTGAGTGAATAATTATTTTTTATAAATTTTTGGATGAAGTTGTTATTAATACATATATACTATAAATTTTGTTTTACATAGAATTTTTTTCTAATAATACTACTACTTTATTTTGGAATGGAAAAAACCCTAAATAATTATAATAAAACACCACGTGATTTTCCCATATTTATTCAGAAAAATGGTTTTGGAATTCATGGATTTTCATAAAATGGAAAAGGAATATGCTCTAATAAGAGAAATTATTTCATTCAAAAGATATTATATGATAGAAATAATGATGTTGGTTTTTTTATAATTCTAAAAAATTTGAACAAAATCTTGGTTATGATTCTTATGAAGTTGGCATGCCATGTAAATATATGAAATTTTATAAGAAAAACAAATAGATGGTTGAAAAATCCCTACCAAATAAGAAGTATAAAAATAAGATATTTCTTGATGACATTTATGTAGAGTGGATTAAGAGGAGAGAATATCATAAACATGGGTATTTATAGATCAATCGTGACCATATTGAGGCCAAGGAATATGGAATTTATTCTACTGATGTGGTGAAAAAATAAGAAAAGAAATGAATATAAATTAAGTGGTTTTTAGATCCCCAACATTGTGAAAATTCACTAGATGTGGTAGAAAGGTCCATTAAGAATGTTATCTTTCCCACTTAAAATGTTGTTCAATATAACTTAGATGTGTGGTTATTTTTTATGAAATATCAATTCTGCATGATAATATATTTTTTTCCAGATAAACAGTAATAGAAGGTTATTAATCAATAATGAGCATTACATTTTCAAGAAAAAAAATCGAAATATGAACAAGTCATTTAATATTTTTAAATATCTAGACATCTCCAGAAGGATAATGAAAATGTTGTTAACAAAGAGGCTTATGAGAATAATAATGAAGGAAATGATGAAAAAAAGATTGTAGAGAATATTATGAAATTTATTAATTAGTTGAACAATAAATAAAAGAAGATAAGAATGAAGATAATTATAATCAAGAGAAAAAACTAATGAAATATCTCAATATTATCAATAGTCATCGACATCCTTATTAGAATTACCTTCTACCACTAATAATGAACTAAAATCAGAAATTTACAATGAATAATCATTAGTAGAAGAGGAAGATTCATAATCTATGAAAGATTATGTTGATAAAAATTCAATAAAAAATTCATATAGTAAAACAAACACCGATGCTGATATAATGGATTTTTCTAATGAGAATGAATTTTTTTAAAAGATTGTTTATAAGAAATATGCGAAATCTGTATCAAGGAAATAAAGGAATAGAAGCAAGGATACATAAAAATAATACCTATATAGATTCAACTCTAAAAATTGGATTTATCTAGAACAATTTTTTTGAAGGATTTTTTTTCATTCTTTAAAATTGCTTGGAGGAAAATATCATTTTTTGTTAACCTTGAATCTCGATGTTAGTTGATTCATGAATGTTAAAATGATACATCAAATCCGTTAATGGGTTTAATAGAGGATGTTTTTTGGCTTAAATATTAGTTAACAACATTTCATTAATGTTTTTTTGCTCATTTAAAGTCTTGCAATTATATAGTCTAATGGTATACTAATGTTGATGCTAATATTAAAATACATGGTTAAAAAATTTTATGATATGAAGAAGCTCATGAATAAATCATACAAATATTTCATTTAGTTTTAAAATAAATGGATAATAGATTCATGTTTATTGAAGTCCTTCGAGATACACCTAAAGATCATAGTGATTATTTAAGTGATTTGAAAGGAGTGATATGATTAATGAAGTTAGAGTTAACAAGACTGAAATCATATGAATAGTAAATTAATGTATCATGAATCCATATAAATAATTATTTAGGAAGATTCATATTAATGAAGATAATATTGAGAATCTCGAGACGGATAGTCAGATGTTCCAGAATACCAAGGCATTATTTAAAACATGGATCAAGAATGATTGATTTTTTGAACATTCATTGTATCTATTTTTATACAATTTTAATTCCATTTACTATATGTGTGAATTAAATTTTTTACCAAATTATAATTTTATTGAATGTTTTCTAACTATGATTGGTTGAATGTTCTAACTTATATTTTATGTGGATGATATGTTAGTTAATTATATTATTTTATATGTTTTTTTTCAAAACAATCTATAAAACCTCAAGATTATTCCCCATTCATTTTTTAAAATCAAAAAGGGGGATAATTTTATAATGGTGGAGATTTAATGATGTTATTTATGTTTTTATAATGGGAGAAATATCTATGGGAAGAATTTTTTATAGATGGTAAGATATTTCATTAAAATAGATTATATAATCATTGGGGGAGATATTATCAGAGGACAGAGTTCCACATATTCAAACATCACAATATCAATTTTATTCAGAATACTTATAAACTCAAAGGTGCGTGAGGCTTTCAAAAACAAACTCTGAATAATATATACATAAGAAGAAATGGACTTCAATTTTTTCAAAGATAATTTTTATTTTATTCACGGTGTTTCTGCTTTCTAAAATGTGTGGTATTATTGAGTGAGATATTTTAAATATTAATTTTACATTACTTTTGTTTATGAAATCACACACACATTCATAAAAACATGTTTTACTTAATTTTCACATCCAATGTGTTTTAGAATAGTTTTTAGAAAACATAATATTTTACCATTTTTATAATAAGTTCTAAATTACTATAGATATAATAAGTTCATTATTCATTAAAATTATTATAATGATTATGTGACCGGTAAATATCTAACTCACCATTAAAAAATATAGTTATATTCAATATGTATTTTCAACCATAATGATAATTTATTAAACAGTTGGATTGTTAACAGTAGCGATTGACATCATATTGACACTCATAAAGGTTATCATAAAGACAATAATATTTCATTCAATCAGGCTAACTTATAATCATATTTAAAATACTAATTTATAATATACGGAGATAATTTACACAATAATGGTTTAAATTAATATAATTTTATAAAATTATTTTGGCTAGATATTTATCAGCTATCATTTTCCAAGTGTCCACGTCGTTATGACAAACAAGGATAAATATGACTATTGAGATATCAATATGATCGTTGGGTATATGACTATAAATAATTGTCATTATAATATTTTATAGATTCTAATATAGATTTTTATAGATTTCATTTTCAATTTATAATTATGAGATAGATATGAAGAATTAATAGTATTAAGGACTTATTCCCAGTGAAAGTAATCTTTTTGATATTTTTAGTTATAGGAAAACATTGCTAGGTTTTATCATTACAAACTATTTCATCGTAATATGTGTCCGATCATCGTATTGATCAAGGAATTTTAGGGATAGAAATATAATTAATATGATCCATTATATTGAGGGTTACTAATAATTGGTTTACATAGAATTAAATCATTGTATTAAAGGCTATTAAGGATAGGAATACATAGTCAGTTTGATCATAGAATAGAGGTCTTCAATAGTATGTTGGGAAAGACTTTCTTGTAAATATAAAATAAGGGATACTATTAGCATAGGTTATATACTAACTTTATCATTTGTTTAATATAAATTAATTCTATTAATATATAAAAAGAAATTATTTTATTTTTTATTTATTTTATTAATTGTTTCTTACAAAATAAATCTTCCTATACACATATAATAAAAATTGAAACATTGTATTAATCATTCTATTTTTTTTATCAATAATATATTGATTATGATAAAATAACTCTTTTTAGTCTATTCCATCATGTGTCAGGACTTTTAAACTCTAAAATAATTGAATTTATTCTGATTATGATTCTATAACATTTTCTATCAGACTAAGAAATTAGTTTGATAATTTTTAATAAAGTGGCAAAGGGTTTGTTTAATTTAATTCATTTAAATTATCTTCTTGAAAATGAAATTCACTCCCTCTTGAACGTTATTCATTATCATAATATTATTATGATTATTTAATCTATTATAGATAAGTTGATAAAACAATACCAACCTTAGCGACCATGAACCAAATTTTCTGAAGATTGTTCCTTAATTTATTATATTTTCATAGATACCAAATTATAATCCCAAGAGATATAAAATTTAAGATGTTTTTGAAAACCATATTACATATATGATACCCAGTATGAATTGGAAAAAAAAATATAACTAATAATAAATATAAAATCTTGAAATCCTTTAAACTCATTCAAAAAACTCATCTTTATATCTCAGGAAATTTAAAATAAATATGGTAGATCTAAAATGCTCTGTAAGGGTTATTTATAGGGAAATCTAGAACAAATAAATTATAATAATCATCATGGAATGTTTGAAAACAGAACATACATGCCACATAAATAATTGGATATGGAATAATCGTAATAGAAAGGTAAATATCAGAGCACACATGACACAAAAATAACTTGTTATGGCATGTTCAAAATGTCTATGTAAATAAGTTAACACAAATTCAATCTAATCAATATATTGAGAGTGTACTGAATCTCTTTATTTTTACATATTGAATATATCATGGATATTAATAACAAAAATCTTATTGTAGAAAAATATAGATAAATTGTTTATCAAAATGTAATAACTTTTTAATTAATATATATTCTCAAGACTATTAAAAACTATTTTAAAAATCCCAACTAGTTTGGCCAGCTAATTTTCTCATTACACTACCCATTATTCAAAGGTATATCATTAACCTAGGCCCACCCATGTATACAAATTTAAATAAAGACACTTATATAGAATGAAAAATTTAATTAATGAATTATATTAATTATAATCAAATATATGTATTGAGTAAAATATACATAATTATTAATATTTCCCCAACTAATTAAATAACTTCAAAACAAAACACTATAAGTCAAAATTTAATAAATATTAAGAAATAGTCTGTTAAATTACAAAATAATGATAATATTTGAGTGAAATATAATTGATAAGAATAAATTATTACAATAAAGTATTTTTTCAAGAGAAACATTTCAATCATAAAAGAATGTGATATTTTTTATCAACTCTTACAACTTCTTAGTTTTTATGTCAAATACCCTTGAACACAATAAGTAAAATTGAAATATAAAATAACATTAATTCTGATATATTAATTATAATATATTTAAAGTGTAATTATATAAACCATATTATGGTGAATTGGTTCATAATTAAAAATATATCATAAGAGAATGAAAAAAATAATGGAATCCCCCACCATAAGATTTATTTTTTTTTGAAAATTATATATCCTACTATAAAATTATTGTAATCATGTTATTGACTTATAAGATATGTATATTAATATTAATAATATCATATGTCATTCTTTATGACATATTTTCACTCATTTTTTATAATATTTCAATGTTTTCATTGTTTCAGGTGTTAATAGCCTTATTTTAAAAGCATGTTTTGACTTGTTATTTTCTATTACTATTAAATATATTAGGATTTCATCATATATAAACTATATAAAATTATTTAAATATCACATATATTAATTATATATTTATTTACCTCAATCTATAAAATTTAGTGATTATAAATGATATACATCATTCATGGAGTATGTAAGTCGTACGACTGCCTGAATGATGCTTCCATTTTGATGACATATCCAATGACATAAAGATGAGTTTTATATATTTTTATTATCATTATAATATCATATATATTTTTTATATAAATTATTTTTCTAAACAATCCTTAATAATTTTTTTGTAACATGTGAATGAATCACATTGATTCATAAAGCAGTAGTCCACCATACAAACGACCGAGATTATTCGATTTAATACAAATTGTATGGAAAAAAGGAATTTGTTTTATAATAATTCAATAAGTATAATGAAATTATTAATACCATATATATCAAATAATAATTATAAAATAATCATTATTTATATCCTTGAATGGTGGTAATTGAATAATGAATGTCATTAGTTCACAAAGAGGTAGTCCATCGTACAACAGAACAATGATTTTTTATTCCATTTGATTGAAGTGTGTGTGGTTAAATTTATTACCCATAGAATAATTTTTTTGAATATAATGAGTATATTATAAAACAACAATACAATATGATTTTTTGGTGGTGTAGAAAAAAATAAAATAAACAAAATTTTAGAAAAACATTGCATCTTCTTCAAGTATCATTTTTAGGTTGCTCATAATCATTTCTCTAAAAGATTTATACCCATGATAATTAATTTAAGATGATTTTATGGAATTTTGAAATTGAATTGGTAGGGTTTGGGAAATCCATATTGATTGGGAGTGTGAATAATTGTGGGGAGTGAGTTTATTTTTAAAATTTAGGAGTAATATTTTTGTAAATATGAAAAATTAATCATTATAGGGAGGTCTCCCTCACCTCATTGGGAAAAAAATTAAAAATAATGCATTTTAATAGAGGTATAATAAGGAAACCCCTCCACAACACAAAAATAAACACACTTTTTCATTTTTTTAATTAAATTCAATTATTATTACTTTTACAATTTTGGATTTATAAAGTTATCTACTTTATTAAAATACATAATTTATTCATTAAGAAAATATTAAATGGTTCAAATTTTGATAATTTCAACCCAATGATTCTAAATATGATATATAATATATAAAATGAAAATTGTATGTGTTTTTCAAAATAATTTCATTATAAGTGCCAGAAATACGCAAAAATGTATGTTTAAACATAAACATGTTAACTAGTTTTTACTATTTATGGGTCAATATTATCATTATAAAATGTAAACATATATGTAAATTGAATTGTTTTTATATATCAAATAATTTAAAGATAATTTTTCATAAGATATGATATTATCAAATATTTAATCATTAAATAAAATATAATTTATAATAAAATAAAATTAATATTAATATTGAAATTATTAATTTAAAATAAATATAAAATGATGAAATTAAAATATATTATTTTCCCATGATTGAAAGATGATTTTATATTTTAAAAAATTAATGTAATTTAATAAATCATTCAATTTACATCACTTTTAGTATTTTTAGTGTCATGTGTTTTAGTTAACTATTGTCTATATAATTAATTTGTTTTCATTTCTTAGATATTTTTAGTTTGTAATTCATCTCTAAATATAAAACATTTATTATTATTATCACAACCACTGAATAATCATTAAAATTATATTAATAACCTAACCCATGTTTGTATTGTCCATATCCTATAGCTTTATAAGTATTAAAGTTATAGAGGGTCCATTTTTTCTTTTTCTGTACTTATTATATTATATATATCACTTTTATATAATTGAATCCCATTAAAAATATAGTGTTAGGTTGAAATGTTATATATTTTTCTAGAAAATTGGTGTGGAAAATTTGGTAGTTATTTTTACAAATTATGTTATATGCTTTATTATTAAGTAAACTCACATATACATTAACCAATATAAATAAGGGTATTTATTTTCAGTAAACATTATGGTAAAAAATTATGTTGAACATTTTAGAGAAAATAAATTATTTTCATTCCATATATATAATACATTTTTATAAATTACATTAATATACGTTACAGAATATAAGTTTAAATTAATATAAAAGTGAAACATGAAAAGGATTTTTAATATATAAATGTTTATCAGTTTACTATGTTTTTGTATCTAAATATAAGATAAAAAATTAATTTAATTAACTAAATTTTAAACTTATATTTATAAGTGATATAATTTTACTTTAATAAAAATTTATAATATAATTTTAAAATAATAATTATTTAGTTGAAATTTCTTTTATCAATTAATATTTTGTATTTTTCACTATCCATAAAAAAGAATCATCCTCAAAAAATAAATAAAATCACTCTAGCCTAATTTTGACATTCATATTTCATTAATAATGATTATCATAGAAAATAAAATTTTATTATGATTCAAAAAATTATTTTTAAACTACAATGTCATTAAAGGGGGGGAAATAATACCTTTATATGTATACAACTGTTTATGCATAAAATTTTATTTATTTTTATTCTTTTCCAATAAAATTCATTATATGTATATAAAAAATATTTTTATTAAATGTAAAATTTATATATTATATTAATATCAAAAAGAAATAGTATTGAATTTATTTTACTATTATAAAACACTTTTGGGAATATAATAATTTTTTTTTATATAAACATTACATTTATATTCAATTTGATTATATTATCATTTTAAATAAATTGGTAACTACTAAATTACACCATATAATGTTTTAAGTTTTGTAATACTATTCATAAACACCAATTAGAAGGAAATGATATTATATTCTTTTAAAATAATAATAATATTATTATTCTTTATAATTCGGTCTTGCTTCTAATGAAACCCTAAGAAGGACGATGTTTTTGCACAAGAATCAAGATAACTCAACATCGAAAGAATTAAAATCTATTGAAGATTTTTAAAAGATCATAACACTGAGTTGAAATTTTTTTTCCCTTCCATTCTTGGTGTTTAATGTCACAAACTACATTTAATAAGATGTTATTATTTTTTAATTTTAGGGTGTTATAGGGTAGTAATTTAATCCTTTTCATCATTCATATCATTTTTAATAAAAAATCATTGATTTATTCCCTTATTTACAAAAAATAAAAAAATATATTCCATTTTTACATTCTTCCTGGTGTCTCTTTTCACATTTTAGACATGAAGGAAGAGACACATTTCTTCTTCCATGGTCTCTAATACCCATTCTCTAAGGAAACATCATCAATATATAATAAGGTTAGATATATAATTGATTAATATATAATTCATTAATAATAAATTGTGATAATTGAATAATTATAACAACATTAACATCCACTCAGATAAAAATCCCATTTGGTTTCTTATAATCACCACATTGCCCCTAACAGTCAACATTAAAATGGTTATTTCATGTACCAAACATTAACAAATAAATTAATAAATGAGAAATAATAATCCTATGGTATCAATTTCATGACACATAAATTTTACCCTATCAGTTTTATGACTAACCAATGTAATTTTTCAAATTAATTATAAAAATTCTTCATAATTTTTCATAATATATTTTTTTGTAAACCAATCATACACCATGACGGTGAAAAACTACTTGTGTAGTTTGGGAACATTCACCATGAACATGAATGATTGGAATGATATATTTGGTTAAAACATTATAGGGTTATTACACCTAGATACCTATGTCTCAAAATAATTTCCATGATTAGTATCTAGAAAAAGATATATTCTTAGTAAATCCATATAATCCATAGAATTATAGATTTTGCAGATATTACAAAAAAATTAAATATTTCCTAAATATAAATCATGTTGTTATTTCCATAATATATGTTTTCCAGAATTTATTTTTTACAGTGAAGCTTCAAACGAGATTTGATAAAAAAAATAATGACCCTAAATCTAGTAAACTAGAGTATGTGGTTTTTTTATTACTTCATTTTAAGATACAAGTGATTTAATCCAAAATAACCAATTAATTTTGGAGTACTGTAATTCTAGAAACTCTTAAGAATCTCACATTACAATTAAAACCATATAATAAAATAGTTAATTACTTAGGGTAAACCATTACTCCATTTATCATGTCCATTCAAATCTATTAGAAATCATTTCCTATAATCATGGGAATAAGAAAACATAAGAAATGTGTAAAAATTGATGCTCATAAATTTTCTATATATGATAGAATCAATCATGAATAAATAATGTATAATGAATATAAAATGTTAAATATCAAATAACACATTTCACTTATTCAATAACATGAGATTAAGGAATAATATTGTATAAAAAATTTATGATCAAATAATGCCATTAAAATTATCAAAAACCATGAAACATATCTATGGATATCATAACTATTAATATAATCAACAATTCATTTATATATAATATCTTAATGGGGATATTTACCATGTCAGACCTCATAAATATTCCATCACGAAAATGTTCAAATATATTTTACATAAATAGGTATTTCCACTACTAAATAACCATATTATTTTATCTCATGATGCACATTGATCAATAGTATATCCATATTAGTCCCCAACCTTCACATATTTTTTTAAATTAATTCTTTATATGAAATTATTGAAACATAATAAACTTATACATTAAAATTTAAAAACAATAATATGAAATTTGTATACATTCCCTATATAATAAACATATTCATTAACCATCCAAACTAATAAGGTGAGTGGAATCAAATAATATATCTCCTATAAAACTAGTCTTAAACAATCCAACGGAATAATATATATAGAATCATTAAAATTTATCACCAATGAAGATTACGTATAATTGGGATTTTTTTAATATAAATATAATTTTGATAAAAATTTCATTAAAAATATTCTTGAGTAAAATGACATTTTCAATATGAATGTGAGTTAAATAAATAAAAACTAAGAGAAACATGTTCATTTAAATGGAATCATAAATTTTTTATGTAGAATATTCATTGAAATTATTATTCATCACTACGTGTAAAATAATTCAACTCATATAAGTTAAAAAACATTTCATAATGAAGTTTAAATGAATACAACAATATAAATTATAAAAAAAAACAAGAAGATTTCATTTAGATCTATTTGTAGAAATTGAAAAATAGAAAATAATTACATGAATAAATCATTTATAGGATTATACAAATATTCTTGGTGATAGTTTTAAAAAATATATGAAGGTAACAAAATATAATTTTTAATGATGAGATAAATAAAGACGTATTTTATTTAAAAAAATTGAATAATTTTCTGTACAAAACTCAGTAAAATGATAATTTCAACTTTAAATATCATGAATAATAAGTGGATAAAATATATCTTGGTTTTAGTAATGAAATATAAAAAAATTCCCCCCATAGAGGTTTAAACATAAACAATCTCCAATATTGATGAGATTGTAAAACAAACCCTTACAAATTTTGTAACATCAAAATTCAAACCCACAAAAATGAAACAAAACCAAATGAATCATTATATACCATGAGTATAATGTTATTAATTATATAAAAAAATATACTAAGAAACATAAAACATAAAATAAATATGTTATTAATATGGTATATGTACCACAAAGTAAAAGTAATACGAGGAACCCTTTCGATATGTCAAAGTTTCATCATACATGTTTAAAAATCCTATATAATAATTAATTTATCATTATATAACAATTAGATAAAAATATTAACATATATCATTCTATAAAGTATTTACTTCTTATCATTTATCACAAATCTATTAATAATTTATTAATAATTTTTAAATTTGGGTTTTTAATGATTTTTTTCATGTCTATTTTGGTTCGGTAGTTTCGGACCTTAAAAATTTATAATTTTTTCATCATATATATAATTTGAGTCATTATGTAAAATAAATATAGATTTATTTTATAATTTTTTACTATCATAAAAAAATTAATAGATATAATAAATAATTACACCATTTATGGAGATGGCATGTCAAACATATGCATGAACACTTTTTTTTATTTTTGGACCGATTTAAAAAAGAAATCATACTTATAATTAAACTTTATATATTCATTTTTAGGATATTTATATGACATATATTCATTAAATATGACCTCATTTCCTTCAATGTATCATGAAAATGAAAAAAATACGCATTTGGCCATGGATGTTGTAGCCAAGATGTACACATGATTTATATTATAGTTTTCCAATAAATTGAATGTTAAGATGGTATATATTATATTATATCTAGAGAGGCATAATTTTTCATAAATAAAATATATATTAATTAATAAAATCAATATAACCATAGAAGTTATATTGTGATGAAAATAAATTTATATGCTATTTGGAGACAACAAGTCATACGTATGCGTGAGAAATGTTGTCAATTTTTATTGGATAAAAATAAATAAAATAAAGTTAACCCATTATCATAAAGGCATATCATTATATCAATATTCTTTTTTTACCCTTTATTATTTATAAAATAGATCTATTAATTGTATTATAATAATAAATCTTTATGTTGTTAGTGAAGACGATTACCTATTCTATTATATAATTGAATTATATCATCACATAAATGAATTATGGATCATATTTCGAGAATTATAGAACCTCCATAATATAGATAAGTATTTTTAAAAGAGTTTTGGGTAGTTGTTGGTAATGAAATATCTCTTAATGTGGTATAATGAATATAATGGTGTGATATCATTTTACAGGTGAGGGGAGGGTTATGCTCCGAATTCAAAAAAATATTAAAAGATAATGATGTCATTTTATATGAAAAAATTAATCCATAATGCTTCGTATTTGATGTTATGGTATAATTATATTCCAATCCAATGAAAAAGTAAAATTTGAAAAGTTTTATGTGGTGTTTTTATAACCTCATCTTTTTGAAACACCTGATTAATATATTTTATCATTAAATATGACAATATATTTTTCATTCTTAAGTTTTTATAATTTTACATATATAGTGAATTTTTTCATAATAATAGAAAACAGATGACATTTAAAAAAATATATTACCCTCCTCCTCTGCAAAAATATTTTATGATTTTTTAATAACTTAATTTAAATTATTTTGATAATATTTCATTAATGTCAATTTTATACTATTCATTTAATATAACATAACATACCGAAATTTTACTTCTTCCATTATAATACCAAGATTTTTTATATAAATTTTGGGAACTCATTCATGTTTGGGTCATTCAAACTATTGACATCAAAAGAAATCATAGATTTATTGATGTCAAGCATATTCCTATTAGAAGCCTTACCACTATAGAGACTCAATTTTTGGGCATCAACCATCATTTCTCGATCATCCATATTGAGCTATTCAAATACGTAGGATATCTTATCCCAAAATTGTATAAAATCTTCTGCACCAATCATCATATTATTGATTCAAAAAATAAAAATTAGGGTCATCTAGTTGATACATACTCAATTTTCATTATTTTGGTCCACTCACATCATTATATTTTTCATCCAATTGATATCCCCATGGGTTTGATTTAGTATCATTTTACCCTATTCAATTTTTCAATTGGAATTGGAGATGAGCTCCATTACATCCCATTTTTTATCATCACCCTTATGTACTACCCTATCTATACCATTTTTATCCACATATTTCTAAAACAAATAAAACCTTATGTAACCATCCTATTTATATTCCATTCTTATAACACATTCCATCCCATGATTTTCACTCAAGAGAATAGAATTCTCATCCTTATCACAATATGAAAGCTCACTATACATCACCTTGTAATCATTAACAAACCTTGTTTCTATCAAACTATATAGCTGAGAATAGTCTTTGAAAATGTATAACTTATTTCCATTCACCAAAATTAATCTTCTTGAATCCCTTTTACCATTACACTGATTCATTCTCCTAGGGCTGTGTAGACCTCTTTCGTTATATCCTATAGTGATATCTATCAAATCTTGTCTTAATTCTCATCTAAAACGTATGTCCCATAAATTTTTTCATCGTCATATGTACACTTCATTTGTTCTATAGTTTGTAATCCCTTGGAAATTGGTTATCATCCCCTTTTTTAGTAAAATACCACGAGAAACAATATTTTCTAAGGTATTTCTTACAATAATTATTGTACTAAACCATTGGGACCTTGTTTTACCTATTACAAGAACCCAATCCTCCTTTATATAGCATTTTGATCGGGTGATGAATATTTCTAACCTATTTTTGGTATCTCCTTACTTCTGTTAACTCCATCGACTATTTTATAAACTACATCATTAACATCCTTCAATTATTCATTAAATTGAATCTCTATATAAAATGATTCACACACCACCATTAGGTCAATGAATAGTCTACCATAAATGTAAAAAACGTTTTGGTCAAGAGGAAAACAATGTGTATCGTTATAGTTGTTGACCACCAATGATATTCTATATAAAAATGGGTGATTGGTAATATGTCCAACCTTAAATTGCCCAATATTCCCCCCACTCAAATGACTTACAACATGCATAAATTTTGAATATCTCCATCGATCTATTTACACCCCCATTTAGAACATGTTCATTCTAGCTTTCACCATATCCCAACACCAATTCTTTTTCAATTATCCTCAATCCTATAACCATCTTTTGATCTGGATTCAAACTCATATGTCTATACATTTTCTACAAGTGCATCAATTTCTTCTATGTAGAAGAAAAATCAAACCTTGACTTGACTATAACTCTCTGGTTGTAACGTAACTCTTTAGCAAAAAAATATATTAAAATATCCACATTGATACATCCACGTCAATAAAAAATATAATATTTTGGTATAATAAAAATAATTCATATTCATCTAGAAATTTCATAGATCTGAGTAAACTAATAAAATCATTTTACCTTTAATATTTTTTTAAAATGATCTATTATGTTTTTTTAATTCATAAAATAATTTGCCGGTGTTGGTATTTATGGTAATTATATAATTACAGATAAATATCATTAAATTTACAATAATAAAATAATTTCATAAAGATAAATATAGGCATCTATATTTATTTTTAATGTGATTTTTTCATATGTAAACACATTGTAGATATTAAAAACCAAGAGAGTGACATTTTGAAATATTCTATGATATAAATATTTTATTGGTCATTTTCAAGGAAATATGTTCATTAAACTATTTAATTTTAATATATGTTTATAAGGTAAAAATTTCATTCATAAAAATAAATTATTAAAAATATTATAACCTTATACATAGTTTAAACCAATAATAACCTAATTTACCTTTAATAAAGCTTATAATTTTTTCATGGTTAAAATTCATGTTTAACATATAAAAAAGGATTATTTACCAAATTTCATCAAAATTATTCCATCTATCATATCCATGTTTCAAAAATATAATTTATATAAGTGTTAATAAGTAAGTTAAATTCCAAAAAATAATTTTTTTTAAAGTGGTTTTTCTGGAAAACATATATTTTTTGAAAAAATAATGTTTTTATAAATTATTAAATCATAAATTGATCAAAAAGTACTATATTTGTATTTTTTTACATAAAATATATAATTTATGTCATATATATATATATTAAACTCTATTAATATTTTTAAATTATTGAATAAAAAATAAACTATTCAACATAATTTTTTATTTTTCACTGTGACCTAGAAAATAGATAGTCTCTGAAAAATAGAAAAATTTAACCATAAGATAATTTTGATATGAAAATTTTGGATATTAAATTTTTTCAACAAATAATGTATATAGAACCTATAATAATTTATATACACTATTATCTTAAAATTAAATAAAAATTCATAGGGAATAATGGGTATTTCTAAAATATAGAATAACATTACTTAAAATTGAGGAAATTTTTTTATTAATTAATTAATTAATTTTAATTTCATAGGAAATTTAAATATATTGAAATTTTATAATAATTCTTATACCAACAAATTAAATGGATAGTCTATAAAAATATTATTTAAATAAAAATATTTCTAATTCAATTTGAATTATTGATGTGTGCCATATAATATATTGAACATACTAATGTTTTAAAATCTTTGGGTGATACATTTCAATAGTTGTATATTTTCCCTTATGGAGTGATTGTGTTCACCCATTATTTGGGTTCTTTTTCCCAACATTATAATGGAATGTATTTCATAGTATATTTCTTTAGTATAACATGTGTACATAATTTTTGTGATACTTTGAACAATTAATATGGACTACATAGTATATATATAGTAGAAAAAAATTTCATTCGTTGACAAATACATGATATTAAATATTTTATTTATAGTAATTAATATCTAAATCTCTAAATGTAAACACTCTGTGGATTGTATGTAATGTATTATTTTTTTTATTTTAGGTAAATATATGATAGTTATTTCCATTAATCAATAGTTGTTATCAAATCTAGAATTTATTGTGTCGATTACTGAAATTTGATCTAGGATCATGGGTCATGGGATTTATAGATAGTATTAATGATGCTTTGGGATAACATTACAGAATATTATTTTTGTTTAGGATTATTTAATAATTGATATGTTATGGGTCTTCCAATACAATAACGGAATAGATAATCCATTTGGGATAATATATTTTTTTATGTTATGGTATATATAATATTTTATCTGTGGACAAGGATAAAAGATTTATAGTGAAAAAACCTGGGATACAAAATGTAGAGAAATATAATAAAAGGATAACATCATTCAATTTTGGTAAAATATATATATATTTGGTTCTTCTAGAAATTAATTCCATCACTTGATATTGGAACATGGATGTGATTATGGCTCAAATGCGCTTGGGGTATTCTTCTTGAAAAAACTTTCTACCAACTGAATCAATGTTAACTATGGTGAGTGAAGATATAGCCTAAGATTGTACACCTGACCATGCACACATGGCGGATATGCTCATATTTACAGCATTATATTGATGATCAAATAAGACTTACTTAAATTTTTTTCTATTATATAACAAAATATGAATGTCATTGTGGATAACATAGTTTGAAATATAGAGATTCATAATTTTTGGTACATATTAAATTACATGTTATTTCTTGAATAATGGATTATTTGTATTTTTAGAGCATTTACTTCTATGATTTTTTGGTATTTAATTATTTATGAATGATCATTGATATTTATGATGAATATTTTCTGGATTATTTTTAGAATGCTAATGGAACCCATACCCTTGAAACCTAGGATAATCCCCGAATAATTTTGGTTAAAAATTGCCTTATTGAGGCCAAACAGATAATGAAATAATTTGAGTTTTATGATTGATATTCTAACCATATAATGTTATAAAGTGGGACATATTGAGTTTATGTTCCTATCTGTGTAATAATAATAATTAGGTTATAATGATCAAGTATAGTTTTTTATAATGGAAGAAGCCATATGTAAAAAAGATAATAATGTTTTCTGTAACGAAGGATGAAAATTTTCCAATTATCATCCAAATGGTCTAGGAGAAAGATTGAGAATTGTTCTGATAATTACAAAAAGGCTATTAGGATTTATAATTAACCAAGAGATCATTATATAAATCCTAAAAACAATAATGAAGATGAAAATGGAATCTTATATAAATTTGAGAGGATATGGTGATGATGGAATGAAGAATAAATAACATAGATGTCAAAATTGTTGGAATAATAATGGAGAAAGCATCCTTAAAGTGATTTGTAAATAAAAAAATATGGAGATCCTTCTCATCATAAATACAGTGTATGGGAATGAGAGAAGTGAGAACATTATATGTCATCAATTTCTGTAGACATTGATATTATGAGTCATAATTACCCAGATGAAGTAGATATGAGGGAAATAGTCATCAAAAACAAATGGAGAAAGGAAATCCTAATGAAAAAACTACCAATGAAGTTTATAATGTTTGTTAAATATTAATTTTATAGTTTCCAATTACATTTATGATCTCACTAAATACTGTATTTGGAGTTGTAAATAAAAACCTAGACTAGTTTTATTAACATATAAATAATTTTCAATGTTTATGGAGTATTATTTCTGATTGTTCACGATTTTATTCCATCTAGTGAATCAAAAGTTAAATTTTGAATAAATTATATTTCATTATTAATATCATCTATTAAAAGACAATATAATTAAATAAAATGACACATCCTATATAATCTCAGAAGCACCTATCCATGTTTAAATAATTGTGAATTACCTATAGAAATTACTCTAATGTCAAGAGTCAAATTGTAAGGATGAAGTTTACTTAAGGTAGAATAATGTAATACCCTAATATTTTAATATATGGCATCCTGTAAAATATCCAAATGAATGCTCTATTTTTCTCTCTATGCAACACAAAACATATAATTACCCATGTTATAATTTGATATAATATAAATATTTAACTATCACTGTAAATATAAATATAAATAATTAGCGTGGATGAACATGTTTATCGGATTTATGAAAAAAAATTATAAGGAAAATATTTTTTAAATTTAATTTTTATGTGATTCAATTAATTACATAATGTAACTAATACAAATATTTATTTTTTTAATAAAATTCAAAAAATTTCTATTTTATGTGATATTATTTTCTAGTTAATGAAAAATATTAATAATTTCAACAAATTATTTTTATAATAATAATTTTTTACATATGTTTTTTTGAAAAATTATATAAATTAACAATAATAATAGTTCATATTTGCATTTTAATTTTTCAAAAAAAATAACATTATATTTTATAATTTTATTCAAAAAATGAATTTATAAATTCAATAATTATTATTATACAAAATGTTGTTTATCTATTTTTAATAACTAAATTAACATAATATTATATTAATTTATTTTTATGATAGTATTGGTTTTCTTTTGGATAATTAAGAATCACATATTTATCTAATTTTATCGCTAAAATGACTTTATCATAATACAATAATAAATAAAAAATTTCTGAAAAATTCCCAATATATATATATATATAATTATTTTATATTAATGTTTTATTGTTATAAAATTGATTTATCTATTTTTAGGAAGATATGTAATATTTTATTTCAATAACAATTTTTATGTGTTTATATTGGAATTTCCTACTAATCCCTTTTAGAAAAAAAATCTATTGAATTATATTTCATATTTTAGGTAAATATGATAAAATTTGGTATTATGATTGATTTTTTATATCGGAAAAAAATGATTACTATGATTTACTTTTATAACCCTAATGATGTAAAAATTGTAAGTTTTTAAGAATTGTTTTATTAATATGGTTCAATTTGATAAAAAAAGTTTATTATTAAATTTTTATTACTATTGTAATATTATTTCTATTAACATATATTATTACATTTCATTAAATTTAAATTATAATCACATACAAATATTATTTATAAAAAATATTGTTAAAACAAAATATTTCAATAAAAGTATTTTACAGTAAATAAATTATATTAAATTAATTTTTAATTTTAATATATTTAGAAACATAATGAGATTAAGTTGAATTTAATTTAAGATTCATGAAAACAATATTTTATAAGAGGGTTTAATTATTATTTTTAGTAATACATATATAGCAGAGCTAAAAAATAGATACATTAGTTGTAACAACAAAATCTTCCACGGTACACTTCCTTTTAAATAATTCAATAGCTTGTGCTACACGAAACATCGAGTTCGTGCACACCATTTCCTTTCAATCTAGCCTTTTATAAATAGGTAATGAATGGTATTAACCAAATTATTAAATATATAAATTTTATTTTTCAAAAAAGAATTCACTTTTTAATTTAGGATTTTAATTTTATCATAGGGTGAAATTTTGGTAATTTTATGAAAATTATAGTTTTTGATGAATAGTGAAAAATACAAAAAAGTTCTTAAAAACTAATTATTTCATTTAATTAATTATTATACTATAAATCTATTTTAATGTTACAATAGACGTATAAAAAATATATTAATCCAATAGAGTTCACTGAATTCATTTTATAATAGAATTAGATGTAAAAATTTATTGGTCATTTGAATGTCTCTTTTACCAACCCTCTAGCCACATATATGGGAATTTCAGTAAATGTAATTTTAGCACTTTTTAGAATTGAATTAAAAAAATTAACTTACATGGTTTTAATCTATATAATAAAATTAATTTAATAATATCAAAATAATTTTTTGTGAATAGTAATGTTAAGATTTTATTTACCATAGTTGAATGTAAATATGGTAATTAACGGGAAAATTATCATTATAATATTATGCTATAACCCTATCCACATTCCTAATTTCATTTTATAAGTCATAGGTTAAAAAATCATCCTTAGGTCAAAATTATGATCTTTTTTATGTGACTTCTTATAGATTAAGACATTTATTATATTTTATTTACAGAAGAGTTAAAAATGTAATATTTGAATTTTAATTGCTAAATTTTTTAATATAGTGATATAAATAAGTTAAAATAGACAATAAATATTATAAATAAAGATAAAATTATTATTTAAATAATGGTATGTTTTATATTTTTTTTGAAATAAAGTATTAATATAAATGGTGACAAAATTATGATGGTAAAGTTGAATTATTAAAGGAAGAATCAATTAGATGATATTTAAAATAATAAAATAAATATAATTTGACATCATTAATTAAATAAAATTATTTTATAGATAAGATAGAAATGTTAATAAAATATTCTAAGAATTGGATTCAAATTTTCATATTGCTTTTATATTTTCTAAAAATCAAAATTTTGAATATTATTAATATTGACATAAATTATACTTTAAAATAAATAATATTTAATTAAATATTATAAAATTCATAAGAATATAATGTTCATCTCAATAACTATTATAGACTTTAATTTGAATTAAATTATTCAATTTTGTTTTTTTTTTGACATTTTATTGTAACTATATTTTCTCTATAGTGTAAACATATAAGAAGACACGGTAAGAGTTAAACTGTTTAACAAAAGGTTAAACAAAAAAGATAATGTTATTTTCAAGACGTAAACATTTCTAAAAATAATTCTATAAGTGTACTTATACCCATACACATATTATACTTTAAATAGAATACTTTTGAGATATTTGAAACCCTAAATCAATTTATAATAAATTAATATTTTATGATGTTTCAAAAGTTCACCTCACCACTTTTATAAATGGAAAAGTTTATTTCTCAATAATTGACAGATCAAAGCCATTTGGCTCTACCAAAACCTGAACAATTCTACTCTCAATTTCACACAATTCATCATAGAGGTGGAACATTTTGATGAAATAAATATTATGGAGTGCCTCTATGGAAGCCAAAAGGATACACCCAAAAAAGTGGTAATTGTTTTATCACCTATTTCAAATATGTTTTTCATATTCTACTTCATATTTCTATGTCCCTTAAATATAAAATTAATATTTCTAGTATCATCTATATTCTTATATGTGATTATAATCATGTTACAACCATATTACTCATTTTATCCATCATATGAATAACAATATCATCATTCGTGCGTATGTACTGTATACCATTTCCATGTCGTGGTGTATTATATAATTCAACACTACATTATTCATATTGGTATAATGATGAGTATAATAGGTAAAAATTAAGAATGTAACATATAAAATTATTCATTATAATAAATATACCATCCAATTTTATACCATTTAACCATTAAGGGAACAATACTATTTCTCATGCATTCGTATGGCCTACGGTCTCCACGATACGATGAAAATAATTCTCTACGTTAACTATTTGAGAATGATTATAAAATTTATATGTTCAGTAAAAATAAAAATTATTAACATAATTTTATTTTAGATATGAATAATATAAATCTTATGCATGACAAGCCTGACTTACAAGAAAAAATAGGAATGGGAAAAAGAAATAGTTAACACATGAAACAATGATAATACTGTAATATTGTTAACAAAATGATATTAGATGCTAATATAAGATATCATAAATATTAATAGGGTCATGATATAATTTAATTAATTTTAGTATGCATTATATCGGATGTAAAATAACCCTCAACTAAATGAATGTATATGATAAGGGTAAATTTCACAGTCTCGTTGTTATCTGAGACTTCTTATATGTAAGTATCTATTGGGACATCCTTATCATCCTAGTTAATGATTATTAAAATGTAATTAAAAATATTATCAAAAAATTTTAAATTCATTTTAACCCATTATTAACAATTTTTATACCTTTTTTAATTGAATCATTCCTTCATTTTCTAAATAATATACTTTATAACCTTTTTGACACAATTATGGAATGAATATATTTTCAATTATACAGATAAAGTATCTATTTTCCACCATTATGATGCCCTAAAATTTTGAAGCTTTCCTTAATACATATATAGTTATTTTCGAAATAAATGTTATCTTTTAAATAAATTCATATTTTTAAGGGATCAAAAACTAAAAAAGAAATATTTATCTCAAATAGTTTTAATGTACATATTAAATTATTTTTATATATGTATACATACTTTAATGGATTATATTCTAATTTTATGTAGACTTATTATGATACAATATTCCATATGGTATTACAGGGTTTATGATATGTTTTATTTTGTATGTGATAGGTTTATACCATTCATTTTTTATTTATAATGTTTTTACATTTCATATGCTAGTTTAAATAAAAAAAATTAAGTTATGTTTCACCGTTTTCGTAAGAGGAAATTATTTTACATAGTAAATGATGGGAGGGACCCCATATAGCCCATCAATGCGCCGATAGGTTTAATGAGACAAACTAGTGTCTTGGCACAATACCTTGACATTATGTTAATGGTCTTGTAATGGGGTATTGATGATATAGTTATGATGTTTAACCTTATTCATTTACCTTTTATGAAAGTAGTTATTGATATTTCATGTGATTATTCGACAAGTATAACATCAATGTGAATTACTAAATGTGATTATTTAATTCATTTCGGCCATATTGTGCTGATGATTATGTTAAAAATTCTTGTGTTTTAGTTTTTTACCTTGACATAATGGTTTATAATTATTTATGATAGCTTTGTATATATAGTTCATTCTAAATAATAATCTGAGCTCAGCCTGTTCTTATGATTCATTATCCACTAGATGTGAAGAACTATATTATGATTGACATGTATTGATGGTCTATGGGATTGGAGTGTTTTTAAATAGGATAATATGATTTTTTTTATTTCAATATGTAATGTAAAAAATATATTGGTTTCTAGTGTTTCTATGACTACTAAATCATTCATTCCATTGGGATTTGACTATATGTTGATAATGAAAATGTATTAAAAATTCCATGGCTTCAAGGAACTAGGGTTGGAGCGTTACAGTTTGTATAAAAGGAACTGTAGTACAATCCTTGGAAATTATGTTTAGAAAACAAAATTTAATTGGGAATATTACCTTAGCATAGAATATGAGTATATTTATCAAAGAAAATCCTATAATTAAGGTAATAGGATGATTAAGTTTGTATTCCTATAAAATACATCCCTGTCTAGATACTACAAGTGGACGTTGTTCTAGAACAGATGTACCTAAGAGAAATAACTCAGACAAGGTATACTGAGCTTGTCTCGGGATTACCTGGTAAACAAAAATGAGCATTACTTCTCACATAGTTTGACACTCATGGGGGATATGATTTTGGATAATTCATATTTTCTTCACAAACCATTATAACGGATTTATGATTAAATATGTCCTCAAAGAAACATGTTTATGATTATGTATTACATATGCATAAAATTTACTATTTCTGTTAATTATTTTACTAGTAGAGAATTATGGATTATTATTCATAATCTAATATTGTGTATTCCATTTTTTATAAATTATTCCTTATGTAATAAATGGAAATTATATCAATTCATGAAATTTGTGTACGGATTTCCCTTCTACAACCGATAATGATCGTGGATATGGTGATTCAACAGTTGTCGAAAAGCATATAACCATACTGGGATAGCTGACTCAAGTTATGAATAATAACAAATCCTATATAGAGAACCATGATCCACAATGTGGAGGATCATCATTATACCACATAATGAGAAAAACCTGAAATATTTAATGGGACTAAAAATTCATTTTTAGCTGAGAAATGCATATGTTCTATAGAAAAATATTTTTTGATTTGGGGAGTAACAAAAGGGAAAAGGTTTTCATGGAATTTTAACATCTCTCTGGATATTCGTATCAATGGTTTACAATAATAATAAACACAAAGGATGATAAATATGTGTAAAATATGGAATAGAGGGAGTTTAATGAAAATTTACTAGAAAAATGTATTCCTCTTTAAACTAATTAATATGGTAAGAAAATATCAGAGTTTGTTTCAAAAAATATGGGAATGCCTAAAAGTACAAGGAAATATTCACAACATTAGGAAGGCATGTTGTGGACTGAGTATTTAATCCAAGAAGTAAGACTAATTAATTCTATGATAGGTTAAAAGCATTACACCAATAAAAATTGGTCTCACAATCATTTTCATCATACATTGATATAGTCTCATGTAAAATCTGAACAGAAAATGAATTATCTACGTTTTAAGTATTTAAAGGCAATCAAGAGAAAAAGAGGTCCTCTAAAAACTGTAGGAAAGGAAATAACGAGAATAATAGAAAATATAATGTCCCATCGTGTCGTAATTGTGGGACGAAACACCATAGTACTATCTTAAAGTGCATGATAATTTTTTATAAGTTTAGAGAAAAAGGCCCCAAATATCATGATTAGAAGGGGAAAAAAGAAACTATCAATGTTCAATGATACCATTTTAATTAAATGGGACATGATGAAAATGATATTCCTAATAATCAAGGAATATTTCCCTAGAAAAGGCCAAGAGAGAAAGTCCAAGAAATTTTTACCACAACTTTTGAGGATGAAACGCTTAATAAAATTGTGGTTGAGACACTAATCAAGTATTTAAATTTAATAAATTTTTTATTTGATTCTAGATCGCTGCATTACATTATACCATCCCATTTTATGTTAAAACTAGATACTTCCAATTTACAATAACAAGGGAGTTGTCAGTCCAAATGTCAAAGGGATGTCTCATTGTAACAATGATGTGTCAGGAAGTTACCATTATGGCATATAAACATCTATTATCATATGACCTTAATATCATACCTATGGTCGACTCTGATATAATCATTAGTATGGATTGGATATGAAAATATGATGCTAAAATTTTATATCAAGAAGAAGAAAGTTTTGATTTGTGAGGATGATTTTGAATCAACTACCTTTAAAGCAGAAACATTATCACATTATTCTGATCAAAATACACTCCCAATTTCTTTACATGTAGAGATATTTGGGGAGGGAGAGGAAATTTCATCTAGAGATTAGGAAAGAAATATTCAAATTTAGGTCATAACTATTTTAGTGGAATACATTGATGTTTTTCTTGAATATTTACCTAGACACCCGATTGAGCATGAAGATGAGTTTTCTATTGATTCAATCCATGATACATTACAAATGTCAAATACTATTTATAGAATATCCATAGTGTAATTAGTAGAGTAGATGAAATAACTAGAGTATTTGAGTATAAGTGATTTATTTACCAAATATTTTTTCCATGGGGATCCACAGTTCTTTTAGTTAAGAAGAAATACAGATCAATGAGGCTATGCATTGAATATGGAGAAATCAATGCTTCTAAAATAATGAAAAAGTATATCCTACCTCATATTGATGATTTATTTGATCAACTTCATGGAGCTTAATATTTTTCAAAAATTGACCTTAATTTTTGATATCATCAATTCTGTGTAAAAAGGGAAGATATTCCAAAGACAACATTCTAAAAAAGGTATGGCCCTTATGAATTTACGGAAATGCCATTTTGATTTACTAATTAACTCTTTATTTTCATGGATCTAATGAACAAATTATTCATGAAATAACTTCATGATTTTTTTATTATTTATTGATGATATATTGTTATACTCTAAATGTTATGCATATAATGGGAACCACTTGTGGATTGTTCTTAAAACTATGTTCAAAAATCAACTAAATGGGATGTTTAGAAAGTGTGATTTATGGATTCCTGAAATTTATTTTCATGGACATATCGTCTTGAATAATGGAATATTTTTTTATCCTGAAATGACAAAGACAATCCATGAATGGAAATCACTAATGAATATAATCGTGGAACACTATTTTATTAGTATAGTATGTAACTATTGACATTTTTCTAGAAGTTTTCCAAATTCAAAAACCCATTAACAATTATTACACAAAAAGGGGATAAATTCGTTTGGAAAAAATGTTTTGAAGAATGTTTTGAAGAAATTGAGAGAAGATTATTCAAAGCATTTATATTGAATCTACCCTATGGGAATATTGGGTTTATTATTTACAGTGATTCATCAAGGAAAAGACCTGATGATTTCCTTATGCATAACGATAAGGTTATTTCATAAGAATCCAATCAATTAAAAATTCATGAACAAAACAAACAAAATCATGATTTTGAGTTAGCAGTGGTAATCATTTATATGAAGATATAGAGATAGTATCTCTACGGTGAACGTTGTGAGATATATACTGACCATAAGTGTATGAAATATATTTTCTCACAAAAAGAACTAAATATGAGGTAAAGTATATTGATTGATCTTGTAATGGATTATGATTTCAAGATACACTTCCACCCAGGGATGGAAAATATGGTGGAAGATTCATTATGTAGAAAATACAAAGGAGTAATAAACAAAATTAGTGTTGAAAGGGATATTACGATTATGGATCTTGTAATGATTTATATAAGAATTATCATTGAAGGTGAAACATCACAACTTTTTCAAATATTTTCCATACATTCTTTACATGGAAGCATAAAATGATCCCAGTCACATTAAGAGGATCTTATAATGATAATTAATGTCATAAATTATGGGATGCTGATTGACTTCTTAATTGAATATGGTATTTTGAAATTTGGGAAGAAGCTTTGTGTTCCATCTATACCGAAGCAAAAAAGGAATTATTGTATGATTCTCAATACTCAAGATTCTATATACACCCTAGTGGAACTAATATGTGTAGAGAATTGAAGGAAAATTTTAATGAGACAAATAAAGATGGGAATTACTAATTAGGTGTCATCGTGTTTCATTTATAAGAAGGTGAATTCTGAAATGCAACATCTTGTATGAGTTATGAAACCTCTTCATATACCTATGTGAAAATCGGATGATATTAAAAGTGATTATTCATCCGGTTACCAAATACTCCCCAAATAATTGATGTCATATGGGTTATTGTTGATCATATTAATAAATAATAACATTTTCATGTTCAAAGAGATGATATACCACTTAATTGTTCATAAATACTATATATTCATGAATTTTTAAGACTTAATGGTGTACCCCTATGGATTTTTTCTAATCATGATCCCCATTATACATCATAATTCAAGAGAAGCCTTCTGATGTCCCTAGATACATAGCATTGTCTAAGCACTACCTCCCACCCTCAGACTAGTGGACAATGAGAACAAACTATTAAAATGTTAGAATACATGTTTATATATTTCTCTCTTGACTTTAAAGGTATGTGGGATCATTATTTACCTCTGGTATAATTTTCTAATAACAATAGCTTCTATACAAGTATACAGATGGCATTATATAAAGCATTATATAGAAAGAGATGTCATACAACAACTTGTTGGGTTTATGTTAGTGAAATAAATCTTGTAAGACCTAAACCTATTATTTAAATTACATAAAAGGTAAAAACTATTCAGACCTATATCAAAACAACACAAAATATGTAGAAGATCTATGATTATAACCGTAGTAAGGATTTGGAATATCAAATGCGAGATCTTGTTTTCCTAAAGGTATATTCATGGTATGGTGGTATATGATTTATTATAAAAGGTAAATTCACTTTGAAGTATGTTAGACCTTTTGAAATTCATGAACGAATTGGAGTTTTAGTTTTCCATTTGGCAATGCTGCCAAGTCTCTCCAAAGTTGATGATGTGTTCCACGTATCATTGTTAAGAAAATACATGCCAGACCCAACACATGTAATCACCAATGATGAAATAGAAATAGAACATGGCCTATATTATTGTGAAGATCCTATCAATATTATTTATTCTAGAGAACATGTTTTGAGAAAAATTATGACTCGCCTTGTAAAGGATCTCTGTAGAAACTATAAAATAGAAGAGGCGATAAGGGATCCGGAAAAACTTATGATGAAGAACCACCAAAATATTTTTATAAAGTGGAACTCTAGAATGTTCGTGGACAAGATTAGTTGAAGGAGGGAAGAATTTAACACCCCAATCTTCTACAGTACACATTTTTTATTTAATTAAATAGCTTGTGCAACACAAAACATCATGTTCAGGCGCACCATGACATTTAAATCTAACCGTTTAAAAAACATTTATGAATATTATTATCCAAATTATTATATTTTTAAATTCTATATTTAAAAATAGGAATTATTTCTCAACTCAGAATATCATAATTATATTAGCGTGAAATTTTTGTAACATTCTAAAATGTTTTAATTTTTTGATGAATAGTGAAAAATTATGCATTGTTATTAATAATGTACTATTTCATTTAAATAATTATGTTAATTTAAATTGGTTTTAACTATATAATTTGTAAAAAATATGAATATTAATTATAAATATTTCATTGGATTCTTAAAAAATTAGAATTAGATATAAAAATTTATTAAACATTGGAACATTTCTTTTACCTACCTTCAAGCAACATCTACATGATTTGCATTAAAAATATTTTTACCACTATTGTGAAATGAATTTTGAAAAAGAGAGATTATTTGTGCAAATTAGTTTGAAAATATTTGTCTAACAAGTTCAAAATATTTTTTGGTGGGAAGAAACACTTGGGTTTGATTTTCCATGGTTAAAGGTAAATAGGATAATTAACGGTAAAATTAATATTATAATAATATATTATTACCATAACACTTGTCTTAATTTCTTTGGATAAGTTTATTTCAACTAAAATCGTATTTGGTAGAAATTATTACCCTTATTAAGACATTTTAGTAAGATTATGTCATTTACTATATTTTATAACATGAAGAGTTAAAAGCATCATATTCAAATTATAATTACAAAACCATTTTCAATATAGGGTCATAAAAAATAGAAATTTGACTATAAAGAGTATTTAAAAAGTTAAAATGATTATCTACATAATTTTTTTTGATTAATAATTTTATGTAATAAATATTTAAATTAAAAGGGGACACATTAATGGGGTAGAAATTAAATTATTTAAGATGAATCAAATAAATTATAGTTAAAAAATTAAAACAAAAATAATTTGACTAAATTAATTATATACACTATTTTAATGAAAAACATAGATATTTTAGTTAAATATTAGAAGTATCAGTTTGAAGTTATAAATTTGGGGATATTTTTTTTACGATTGAATATTCTGAATAGTATTAAAATTGACGTAAATTATACTTTAAAATAAATAATATTTAATTTAATGCTATTAAATTTATAAAAAAAATCAGGATTGGCCACCTAACTATGATAATGTTAAATATGTACAAAAAAAGATCCAATTGTGGTTCTTTTTTCATTTTATAGTTTCTATTTTAACTCTATAGTGTAAAAATAAAAGAAGATAGGGTAGAGTTAAACTGTTTAATTAAGTGTTAAACCCAAAAGTTAAGGTTAATTTCATTACCTAAACTTGCCTAAAATTCACTTTTTGTAAGGATTTCGACCAATAAACATATTATACTCAAACTAAATCACTTTTTAGTTATTTTAAATAGAAATTAAAATTATAATAAATTAATATATCACGATTTTTCAAAAGTTCCCCTCACCACTCTTATAAAAGTGTACTTCTCATTCTCATTAATGGAAAACTCTAAAGCCATTTGGCTCAGCCAAAAACTGTGCAATTCATCCAAAAAAATCCCAAGAAACATCCTAGAGGCCATAATTTGGGCATATATCCAACCTATTGAGTCCTTTTGTGCAAACCAAAAGGACCCACCATAAAATGGATTAATTGTTTTATCAATTGTTTCGGAGATTTGTTCATCATCTAATTCCTATTTCTCTATTATTTCCATATAAAAATAATAACTATAGTATCATCCATATAAAAATATGTAATTATAATAATGTTAAAACCATATTAATCAGTTTATACATCATACATATAACAATATCACTGTGCGTGCATACGTACGACTTACTGTCTCCATGTCCTGGGGTTATTTCTTATTCCCCGAAACTTTATTTGGATGGGTACAATGATATTTGTAATTGATATAAATAATAAATTTATCATTATAATGATTACGTATAATTAATATAAATTATGATTCTATAAAATTTTACCATAAAGGAAATTATATTGTTGCATGTGCGTACGTATGACCTACCATCTCCACAACGTGATGAGATTCGTAATCTATGTTAACCATTTGAATTTTTTTTAAAATTGAAATGATGAGTAAAAATAATAATTATGAACTTAATTTAATTCTAGATATGAATAAAATATGTCTTATTTATATTAATTAGGACTTATAAGAAAAAACTTGAAATGGAAAATTAAGCATTTAACACCCCAAACAATGGTAATACTGAAATATTATTATGAAAATGATAATATATGATAATATATGATATCATAAATATGTATATGGTCTAGTTATAATTTAATAACATTATTAACCATTATACATGAGGCTAATGTGTCCTCGGATAAATTAAAGTATAAGGTAATAGTAAATCTCACAATATCCTTATTATCTAAGATTTATTATATGTAAGTATCTATTGGGGCATACTTATCCTCCCTGTCCATGTTTCATAAAATGTAATTCAAAATAATAAAAGGAATTTTTTAAATTCACTTTTCCCATTTTAGAATTTTTATCAAAAGGTTTTGAATGAAATAATTCCATCATTTTCCCATCAATTTACTTTATAACATTTTCTACATATTTATATGAAGAATGTTTTTACATTAAATAATGCAAGAGTGCATTTTCCTCCATTATGGAACCTTATCATTTTGAATCATTCCTTAAAATCATATAACCTTATTTTACAATGGAATTTTATTAATGAAAAAGAGACAACAATAAAAGAAATAACACATACAAAAAACAGCAAATAACCAAAAAGTATGGTTATGGTGAAAGTGATCAAGAAAAAGGCAACATGAAAAGGAAAGCCCCAAGAACTCTAATACAAAAACAACAACAATGCAGTCCACACCAGGCTGGCACTCCATGAACTGTATTGAAGGAGGAGGCCTGCTGATTTGAAAACCATAAACTATCCAACAACAGAAAAATGGCCTCATCAGTGACCCCCTGTGAAGGAAATAAGCCGCCGTATGTGCTCACAGATGCCCTAAAAATCTGCCTAGAGATCCCATGAATTCAAAAATAGGCCACTACATACAAGAAAACAACAAATAACAACAATAATGAGAAATGTTAACATAAGAACAAACAAAAATGATAAAGAAAATAGGTAACATGAAAAAAAACAAGGATATCCCCACAAAAGGCCCCATCTGAAACGCAAACTAAAATTAAATCAAATATATACACCATGAAAACCAGAGCAGAAATAAATAGATAATTGTAGACATGCCACATCATTCATATGGAAAACAAAGAAATAAAACAACTCTAATTAATAATAACGAATTATAATAAACATACAAACCCCAAAGTAAAAAAATAACTCAAAGATTAAAAATAACCATCCAAAACCGCCTCAAAGAGAGAAAATAAACATCCTAAACAACTCTAAAAATAGAAGACTTGTCACAATACCTTATAAGAAAATGAAAAAGATCATTAGGAACATGGGCATAGTAACTAAATCTACTCCATTAAAACATTTATTTGTAAGTCCATCAGCAATAGAATTTTTTTCCCTATAAATGTGAGTGATAATATGATTCATGGAAAAAAGAGTATCCAAAAATTTAATGAACAATTAGTTAGCTTCTAGGACAAGTGAGAAAGACCTATCCTTATTGTGGAAATGACAACATTAGAATCACTCTCTAGACATAATTTATCTCAACCATGCTTCACAACGTGATCCAAAATAATGATAATGCCAAGCATTTTAGCCTCAAGTGAAGAGGAAAAGCGACAATGCCCATGAAAAAAACCAAGAACATCCCCTTTATAATTTCTAAAAAAATTCACCGTAACCAGAATGACCTGGATTACCTCTAGAATAACCTTCAGAATTAACTGTTAACCCTATAGAAAGAGGTTCCTTCCAAAGACCTTCAAGGGTACCATGCAGAGGCTCAATGTTTCCCTTAACACCTATATGGTTCAGAATAGAAAAATCATGGACTGATTTAAAACAAAAATGATTCATTGGAATATCAAAATTACACATAGCATTTAGAATAGGTGATAAAACCCCACTAACTATGAAGGAATAACTATCATGAATAACCTTATTCCGAGCAAACCAAATTAATTAAAGGAGTTCAGTAGTAGCGTCCCAAAAATGGATCCATCAATTGTGGAGAATGTGAAATAGAATTCCAGCCTTGAATGAAATGATGAATTGAAGACATTCTAAGAATAACGATTTCAAAAATATCATAAAAATACCTTTACATTGAAGAGGCATTATCACAACTAAGAAACAAATGATCATTATCTTCCCTATGTTTGATGAAAAAACACACATGATGAACAGATAAAAATGCCACATTTTTTAAGGAAACAATCAGTAGGATGCTTCCCATGAGCCAGTTTCCAAGAAAATGATGTCCAAGAAAGACTAATAAAGTTCATATGAATATCCCTAATCCATTTATAACCTATATTAAAAGACAGATAATGTCTATAAAACTTTTTAGAGGTCAAAAATCCATTTATAGATGGTTCTCATGCCCAAAAATCCACTCTGTTGGAGAAGCAGTAACTATTGATAATATTAATAATATTCTTAGGGAGACCCCCCATATTGTCAAGCGGATCATTAATGGTAAAATCCAGATAAAAATTAAAATTATCTTTTATCAAGGAATCAACTAGGGGACAACCAATCCAGTTGGTCTTCATAAATGGTAAAGATGAATTCCTTGAAACAATACATCTATCATGAGGTTCAATTGAAGAAAAAATGGATTTAAAAGCAAGCCAAAAAAATCTGTATGATTAAAAACCCCATTCCTGAGCCTATTCCTAAATTTAATATGGAGATAGTCAGGGGACTCGGAATTACTGTTGAGAAGCCTCCAAACAAATGAAGCCTGCGAAGAATCATTAAAAAGCTAAAGATCTGTAATACCTAGACCCCTGCATCATGGGGTTCATAAAAATTATTCTAAGATATCATAGCTAATTTCCTTTCCAAAATATTACTACACAAAATGAAATTTTTAAAAGAAACATTAATTATCTTGATGAGAGAGATCATCCACTTATAGACCATGAATGAATAAATGAACTTAGAAATAATCACATCCTTAACCAAGAAAACATGACCCGCCAGTGAGAGGGATTTTCCTTTCTAAGTAGAAAGACGCCATTTGATTTTACAAATAATATTAGAAAAATAACATGCTTTAGTCCTCCCACAAAACACAGGAAAACCCACATATATAAAGGGGAGAACTCCTTCAGGAATACCAAAATCCCTGATAATGCCTGAATTCCTAGAAATAGTAAAATTTCTACCAAAATTAACAACGGACTTATTCCAAAAAATCTATTTCATAGAGAGTTTTTTATAATGAAAAATGGAACACTAAATAATTTTAATATATCTCTTATCACCTTTAGTGAATAGTATAATATGATCAGCATACAAAATGTGTGTTTGGGAAACAAAACCTATACCTGCACTAATATACTTCAATTTCCCATTGTGAGCCATAATAGAAAGTAATATACTAAGATAATCCTTTGCAATGGAAAAAATAATAGCCGAGAGAGGGTCACCTTGTCTAACACCTCAATAATAAGAAAAAATATCCCTTAGGGGAACCATTAACAAGGATAGAGATACGAGTTAACTCAAAAATAATATTAACCCAATTAATGAAATGATCATCAGAACCAAAAAAACACATAACCTTATAAATGAAATTCCAATTTATGGCATCATAATAAATCCTGACATCCAACTTTGTAGCAATATTACCATACCTTATGGATATATTAAGATTGTTAACACATTCTGAGGCAGTAATAATACAATCATGAATAGACCTATGCTTAATAAATCCAAATTGATTATAAAAAACAATCTTACTAGAAATAGAAGACAACCTCATGGAAATAATTTTGTAAATAAATTTAAAAATTGTATTAATCCTGGAAACTAGTCTGAAAAAATTAATCTTGTTATCTTTCTCCATCTTTGGAATGATAGCAAGAAATTGAGCATTAAAACCCTGAGTTATAGAGTCACCTTTAAAAAATGAGTAACTGGCCTTCAAACATCATCATGAATGACGTCCAAATATGTCTGAAAGAAAAAATACCTAAAGCTCTCTAGACTATGGGGCTATCAAAATTTACACTAAAGGCCGCATCCTTGATTTCAATGTCCAATGGGAATGATGTATGATTGGAATTATCCTCTTGATTAAACTGAGTTAGAATAATACTCTCCATTAGATAATCAATATAGACATGAATAGTAAAGAGTTCCTTAAAATAAATAAAACATGCTCAGAAAGATCTTTTATGTTTTCAAATTCATTATTCCCATTTCTATCCAAAGAAAACGGCCTTGAAACATTCCTAAATCTCTTCAAGGAGTTTAAAAATTTAGATTTTCTATCCTCATATCTCAACCAATTAGCCTTAAAATTGTCTCTTTGCTAAGAATATTTGAGATTCAAAAAAATATTATTCTTTGAAACCAACTGGTTATGCCCTAAAAGTTCATTAGATAAGTCATTTAGAGAATTATACTCTTGAATTTGATGAAGAAATTCCCCAAGAGTGGAAATTTTAGAATCAAGGGAACTGAAACGAAATTTTCTCTAAAATTTCAAATTTCTTTTAAGGAGTTTGAGCTTAATGACACAAGATAAATCATTGACCATACCATTCCAAGAACTCCATGTTTATTTAACAATTTTTCTACACTTCTAATGATTAACCACGACTTTAATAAATATAAAAGGAAAAGGTGGCTTGAGATCTTTACTCACAATGACAACAAAAATTGGATGAAGTTTACAGTTAATTCAAGAAAGATTCATACAAGAGATAGAACCCTAGAAATCAAGATAAGCCTCATTGATAAAATCCCTGTCAATTCAACTTGCAAAAAATATATCCAAAGCATTCATATTCCAATTATAAATAGCCCCAATAAGATTAATTTCAATCAACCCATTATCATCAGTACAAGCTTTGAAATATCCTAAATAAATTACAATAGTCATGACTCCGATCTTCTCATAAAAATTCATGATGGCATTAAAATCACCAAGGATAGACCATGAACTAGAAATTAAATAGTTGAGAGATCCAATATCCAACCATAAATACCTACGACCACGATAAAATTTATGGGCATAAATAAAAGATCAGAAATGTTGGATCCATTGAAAATTGAAGGAGCATGTGACATACTGTTCAGTATTGGATATTAGGGAAATAGGAGATATATACCAATGATCCAATACCAACAATCATTTAATATCCGAAGAAAATATATTAGATTCTCCAAAATAAAAAACCAAGATTTTCAACATTGGAAATATTGCGAGAAAAAACTCTTTTGGGTTCAGAAATACCAATTAGAAGGGGCCTATGTTTTAGAATGAAGAGCCTAAGAGACCTCATTATATCATGATTGGCTAGACACTATCAATTCTAGAAGAGAAGATTTATTTAAATCTATGACTGGGATTATTTCCCTCATTTTTGACACCCACAGTTATCTGATTGCGAGACTTAGGAGGCCTTCCAGCCTTTCGCTTTGGGCTAGAGGCCCCTTGTAAAATATCACTTATATCCAAATTACTATTTGTTCCTTTTCCATTTTTAACACTAATAGTGAGGACATCAACTGGATCTCTAGATGAATCAGTAACACCCATATCCTACAATGTCACATCACCACCAGATGAAACCGGAACCCCAATTTCCTCAACCAGTGCACCAGTACCACCAATTGAAAAAGGGACACTAACCACCCCTTCCATAGAAGCATAATCTAGAATGAAAGAAGTAGGTTCCACTACCTTTATAGCAGAATCTGCATGGAAAGAAGAAGTAACCTCTCTTAAGCTATCCAAAACCAATATATCATGCCTAGAAAAAACTCAAGACACCTACACTGGGGAAGTGAAGGGTGAAATGGAGGACATAATAGGAACAATAAGAGCCTAGGAAATCCTAGTACTCTCACTATCCATAAAAGAGTCCACAATCTCACAAATATTATCCTCAAAATCTTTCCTTAATAAACAACCATCAATATCATTATCCAAAAAAACTAGATCCTAAATCCCAGAAGTGATATTCTAATACAAAATGTGATCCTTTATGCACGTGTATCCACCATATTTATCCATAACATGATCAATCATAGAAAGATGACTTGGAAGATCATGAATCCTACTTTTTTCAACATATTCATAGATATCTAACCAAGATTTATTAGAAGTAACTACAACTCTGGAAGGAACTGGTGTATCCTTTCAGGGACCCTCCTTTTCCACAATGACCTTCTTATTTTTTTTGATTAACCTAATTTCAATACTTCTCTTTGGAAACCTCATTAATTTTTTTTGAAGTATCCTACAATACACCAATGAATGACCAACAATCTTGAAAAGCTCGTAAAAATAAGGAGCACACTTATATTCATCTTTAACATCAATATTATTACCATTAACAATCAAAGTGATATTATTCAGTCTTTTATTTTCCAAATTAACATCAACTAGAATTATAGAAAAATATCCAAGATCCCCCTTTAATGTTTTCGGATCCATTATAATAGGAGTTCCAATACATGAAAAAGTTCATTAAGGATCTTAGGATGCCAATACATTTAAGTCAACCCATAAAGTCTGATCCAAATCTGAGAATTGGTTTTCTTAAGGTTAAAGGGATTAAAATTAACATCCCATTTTGATAATATCAAGACACCATGTTTGAGATGTAGGTTTCTAAAACCCTATACTCTATTAAAATCCTCCCCTGATTATTTATAATTTTTCATCTTCTATGTAATGTTATATTAAAAAAGTGATATTTCACTCAAAGAGTTTTACTGAAATTATTAAGTTATTTTCATCTATGTTAATATCCTTTATTAGATTTAATGCTCATTTGAGGTTGACATATTATGATATAATATTCCATATTGTAATGTTTTTTTATGATATATTTAATTGTGGAAGTGATATGTTTATACCATCCATGGATTTTGGTTAATGTATTAACAATTGTTATACTAGTTATATTATGAATTTTTATGTTATGTTTCACCTTTTTTATAAGAGGAATGCATTGGACATTAAATGAAATGGGTGGGGGCCACTATAGCATTTTGATGCAACATTAGGTCTCATGAGACAAATTATTGTCTTGGCATAAGGCATTTATGGTATGGTATTGTTTTTGGCATGAGTCCTTGATGATATGGTGATGATATCTAGAATTATGCATTTCCTCATTATGAAATTAGTTATTGTTATTTGTTGTGATTATTTGACTAGTAGAATGTCCATGTGAATTTAATAATGGAATTATTTAATTTATATTAACCATATTCTGATGATGATTATGTTTAAAAGTCTTGTGTTTTAGTTTTATATCGTTCCTTAAAAGATTGTTTGTATTTAGGATAGCTTTTGTAATATTTTTTATCCTTACTGAGTATCTGATCTCACCCCTTTCTCATGTTTCATTATTCCCTAGATTGTAATAAAGTATATTATTATTGATATACAGTAATAGTATGATAGATATGAGTGTTTTTAAAGGGGAAAGTATGATGTTTTTCGATTAAATATGTAATGTTAAACTTATGTTTATATCCATTATTTCTAAGTATACGAAACCGATCGATCCAATAGGATTTTATTTTATTTTGATCATTACAATGTAATTTAATAATGCACAAGCTATTGAAAACTATGGTCGAGCATCACATAGGTAAAAAATGTAATGTTAAAAACTAAAATATAATGATTTCAAACATTTTTAGAACTTGTTTGGGAATACACGGTTGGGGATTGATCATGCCAATTTCACCCACACTCTATTATTTCAAAATTTCAAAATCATTGTTGTTGGAATAGTGTAACGGTTTAATTGTAAATTAAATTGTTTTCAAAAATACCCATTTATTTATGTTATAAAATTAAATAATAAGAATTCCATCAATGACACACATCCCCTTATAATTCCCCTTTAACCTATACCCAAAATACCACCTCCATGTATTACAATACTCGTACTTATACAATTGATCTATATTTTTTTTCATAAAGCCTTCATTTCAATGTATATCTCATAAAAATAACGAGTTGACAACATATATATCACCAAATTTTCAATACATTCTCTTAAATATTACAATATATATACTTTTATATCAAAAAAATATAATAAAAATATCATAATTTGTATACCGAGTTGTTGTTATTTGAATTGTATAATTTTTATTCATTTATCTCCATCTACTAAGGAATACGAAACTTCAATTAGTGTGTTTGTATGGACTACCTCCTTCACAAAGATAAGACTTCAGATTTTCCTAAACACATCACATTATTTGTGTTTTATGATGGTATTAATGAAGATATATAATTTATATAATAAATATATAATTTTAAATGTTTAAATTGTCTCATACATTATTTCACCCTAATTCATTTAGAAATATAGCACTAATCTTTTGTACATGTAGAGTACCTCCCCCATGAGAAAAAATTTTAATTTTTCATTAGAAAAAACCATAGATTGATTTAAATATATATATATATATATATATATTATTTCAATAATATATCCAAAATCATGGATAACGTGAGACTAATTTTTAAATCATCTAAACATGGTCAACATAAGTTTGGTGTTACGAAAATATTGACCTAACAACTTCAAGTAACCGACATCGATAAGAAAACAATATTGTAAATAAATAGAATTAAGAAATATATTCTCTATAATAAATTATATATATAATAATATGATACATAATTATGTATCTAATAATTAAAATTTTAGTATTCTATATGTAATGCACTTGTGTAGAATAAATGTTGAACTAGATAAGGGTTTTCATCTCAAATTCCTCTCATGGAAACATGTTTTGTTTTTTTCAACATATTTCACTTACCAAGTGTTTATACTACCTATTTGATATATCATATTATTAATTATATTATGATTTTGTTATTTTATGTAATATTACAGGCCACTTCTTTCATGTGGAATTGATTACAATGTAAGTAATGCCATACAGATTCTTTATCTAAAACATTTATTCTATAAGACATGTTTATGTAATACAACATGATTGAACTTCATGTTTTATTTACTTCCCATTATTGTTTCATTATCATATATTTTTATTATTTTTTGTAAATAATAATCTAAATCATTTTCTTTTCCTGAAATTTATTTTCTATGTTTGTAGTGTCTCAGTTTCGAATGCCACTCAAGGGTACACCATACCTGATTGGAAGAAATTGTCTCAATTGCATATCCCAAAATTACATATGCATATGAATTGTTATGGGGGCCAATGTATGATATGTGGAGAGTATTTCTTCTTATGAAGAGTGTGAAAAAAGTGAAATACAACAACAGTTATATAAATGTGGTCGTAACCCATATAATATAAATAAATTGAAAAATAAAAATAGTTTAAATAAATGTACAAGTCATATCATTTATAATATGATGATGCATTTAACTTGTTCTATTAAAATAGGTATAATATGTATATAGAATTCATATGTAATACATGTCCCAAAATTAAGAAAAGGATAAAATAATCCCAGTATCATTGCAAGCCTCAGATTGATCCCACAGTATCTTTCACCTATGTAGACTATTTTGTAGCTGTAAGGTAAAATATTCCATTATCATTACCCAAAATCCTATAATATGTTTGGGTCCAAAAAAGTGACCCGAATAGGGTGTCAGAATACATCCCAGTATGAAACCACCCATGGTCTTCACCAATAAGTTAGGGATTATATATAAATTTGGAAGTACAAAAAAATAAATGAATTAACATGATAGTACTATTGTGTTAACAACCTATATTCCCTGGTTTCCATTTACATTCAATTAAAATTCATTTTTCAATTCATTTACATTTAATTTACATGTCTCATGTTCCAGATCAGACCTTGCATCCCCCATGTGACTAAAAGCATAATATATTCCCTAAAAGGCCATCTAAATATTACATGTGATGAACAACTATGAGATTTATCTTATCCTTAGTATACATGTCATAATATTCATTCCAATATTTATTTAATTAAAAACATGATACCATCCATGAAATTCATATATTGGATTTCATTTGTCACTCCATGTGAAATATGAACCAGCACCCAACAACCCCTGTGAAGGAGACCGCAATGGAAGTCGTGGGCGGGAGGCACCGTGCTGAGGCGGAGGAGGTAGCAAACTGTAGGGGGTATAGTGGTGTAGGTGGTGGAGTTTTTTGGAAAACATGTTAGTTCAAGTAGCCCGTGGGGCAGGACGCGGCGTATGCTAGAACACGATCGACACTAGAACACATGTGAAGGGGAGGCATCCATCCTCAGTTGGCCACATGACTTTGCGAAATGGAAACCTAGGTGGTGTCTAGGTTAGAACCAAACCAACTGCCAATGCAAGCCAAGATGATGGAGAAAATTGGGTCTCCTTGAGTCATGAAAGGAATAAAATAAGACTAAATATGTCAGACAAGGACAGATAATGTGGACTAGGTTACTGGGCAATCTGGAGGGATGGACCCATAGCTGAACTTGGTCGTGTCCTATAGGGACCACCAGGCCTAGCCACTAGGCTAGGCTGGATTGGGTTTCCCCATACCTTACTGAGACGGGCCATACAAGACCAGTGGGTACGGATGGCCTGGTCGGTCATACAAAGTCATACTGGGCCCAGAAGCAACCATACCGTATTTCATAAAACACAAATATCATTCAGACCGAGCATCTGATTGATGCACCGACTACAAAATTTGGAACCATGGGATGAAACCGTCATCTGGGTATACTCTATGAGAGTTTTTCTGATAGTAAAGATATGAACAATGGATTTGGTAGTAGATTCTCTCGAAATCATACGTACAGGAGAGAAGAATCTGATTGTTTGATGTGACATAAAAGATATGACGAGCGGGGCCACGGTGGTCTAGTAGCCAATCAGAGCATAGTGGTCTTGTAGAGGACTGAACATTAGTGGTATAGTAGGCGATTAGACCTCAGTGGTCCAGTAGCTTAGTGGACATTAGTGGTCCAGTAGCTGAGCGGACCATAGTGGTCTAGTAGCTGAGCCAAGATTAGTGGTCCAGTAGCCGAGCTGACCTCAGTGGTCTAGTAGTTGAGTGGAACATAGTGGTCCAGTATTCTAGTGTACCTCAGTGTCCCAGTAGCTGAGCACACCTTAGTGGTCAAGTAGATGATAGAACCATAGTAACTCTTTAGGGATGATTCCCACAGTAGTACAAGATGATTGAGCTTTTCAACTGATAATCATACTTTCTATACATTGAGTTATACATGGTGTAAGATATCGTTGCTTTGTGGATTTTTATTTTGGTATTTCGTTATGGTCTTTCCACTATTGTTTGGGGTCCCTATTATGTATTGTGTTACTCACCTCTTCACAGGCTTCTCCAACATGTGTCATGTCTCGTACAAGTGATTGATGCTTCGACGGAGACCTTGGTGGTCCTGGACTAGGGTTTACTAAGATAGATGGTATGGAAGAGCATACTTCTATGACTATAGGCAGTTACCCTTAACTTACCGTTTATGTGGGGTCTCAAAAAGACAGGGCCTGCTAGTTGTACCTTCATAAATGGTTTTGGGATTCTATTCTCTCCCCTTTATATTTTCAAAATATAATATACTCCAAGTAGTTTTGTAGTGACTGATGTGGATTACATTGTGTATACTTTCCCTAGTGTGATCATTTTTCATGTTTATAGGTTTAAAACCAATGATTTCCCATTTAGGATATGTCAAATTGGTGCTAGTCTCCATCTACTAGCCTATAGAAGGAGGGCTTGGTGTAGTCATGGTATGGGCCATAGGGGACATGTCGTAAAAAATTTATATCACAGGGAGTTATATAATACTATAAGAACTACGATTTTATAAATATTAATTGGGGAAACAATGTTACTTTTTTCGATCATGGATTTCGAGCTTGGGAGTCCATTGTTGGTGCTGCAACCAACATATCCGAACAACAGTACACAAAATTCTGCATTCTGAATCGATACATGAAAACACTGGTTTCATGCATCTTTGAATGTTTTCTCATGATAATTAAGAGATAGAGTCTTCTCTCCAGGTATAACATATTAATCATGATTAATTTTGATCTATTTCAGGATACCATCACAAAGACAACCAGCCTGGATTCCAATGTTTGACCATGAGGATGGTCCATGGATTGATGAGGCTTCTGTACCAGGACAGATGCTGGAGATGGATCCTTCTGACAGTGTCTCTGCTTTACCACCACCCATTGGTCAGCAGTTACTACTAGAACTACCCATATAAGGTACACAAAGACTTAGTTCCTTACATGAGTTTTCTAGATAGTGAACTCCTAGGTTAAGGGGATAGGCAGATCCAGAGGTCACTATGGATTTTTTGGAGGCAGTGATGTGAGTCATCTGCTTAGAGAGGACACGACATAATTGGATGGAAATACTAACTGCTAGGCTTATGTAGGTATTGGCAGGGAGAATGTGGAGTTTTATTATCCAGATGAATGAAGAGTAAATCCTCACCTATGTTGACATAAAGATACATTTCATAGAGTAGTTACCCCCCGTGACATTGTGCTTTGTGCCCATATAAGAAATGCTTCACCTACATCATGTCATCCTGATAGTAGTTGAGTACTCTATGAGGTTCAAGGACCTCTCTCATTGAAATATAGTTATGGTATATGACCTTTTCATAAGGGAACATTCCTTTGATTAGGGACACTGATGGGAGATCATGGCATCAATTATTTACCTCTTTATCCCTACGCAGGTGGGGGTGCTAGAGTGATCTCTACTAGTGTAGATCCTCCATGCATATTAGGAAACAATAGTGGGAGATACCACCAGACGACAGGTGGCTGTGTCATCCATGGTGGGTAGCTAAAATATGATGATGTGGCCCAAATGGGACTATCACAAATTAGTGGGAATTGGTAGAAACGTGAATAGGGAGGTCCACCAGGTGGTTGATGTGAAATAGAAGAGGGACTTCCACTAATAAGTGGGAATAGGTCTGAGGTACCCCACCCCACCCCTAGGAGGTACACCACATGCTCGAGGAGCATGTGAACATGGGCGGCCTTAGCTTCAGGAAATCAGGGCCTATAGTCCTGATGTCTCAGAAATGATATGAGGTATGATCATTGTCTTCTTCAATTTAGTTGTATTTATTATAGACAGAAGTTCCAGTGACTCGTTCCTTGCCACAGACATTGTTCAGATCATTGACATTTCGATCAAGCCATTGGATCTATCCTTACAATTAGAGACTCTTAAATGAGGGGATTTGATGATCACACACTAGTACTAAGAATGTGAGAATACTCTAGGAGTTGAGAGCTTAGGCTGTGATATCCTAGTAATAGGGATGAAAACTTGTGGCGTCATTCTATGTATAGACTAGATAACAGTACTTCATGATCATATCAATAATTTTATATGCATAGTGCGGTGTATTTGTGGAGATGGGAACCCATTTTCCTTTGTCACCGAGAAGGAAAATAGAGCAACGAATAATGGACACAAATATAAAAGGGTGGAGCTGATCACTCATCCATTAAAAAACATGAACCTTGGTGCAGTGAATGAGATGAGTCCACAGTTTCCTACAGTAGTAGATGAGTATGAGGACATGTTTTCAAGGGATGTTTCGTCACTACCTCCTCACAGGGAGGTAGACTTCTGCATTGACCTATACCCTGTGATGACACTTATATCTACATCGGCATATCGGAAGGCTCCTATAGAGTGTAATGCAAAGAGGGTACTATTGAATGACATTCCTAAGAAGCGATTTGTGAGTCACAGTGTTTCAATATGGGTATCCCTAGTTTTGTTTGCTAAGAAGTCATATGGGAGCCTGAGGATATGTGTGGACGTATGGAACCTTAATCACATCACCGTGAATAATATGTATCCACACCCAAGGATCGATGAACACATCAATTTGCTGAAGGGAGTGGGATGGTTCATGGAATTTGACACCAAATGTGAGAACTATTTGTTCTATGATCATGATTTGGAATTGGTTGAATTCATATTGAAGATTTAATGAAACTACCATTTGTGAGAATTTTTTACCATATAATGTAACCACAAGAGTCTCGTGTATATATTATCATAAAAGGATTTTAATATGAGATAGAGATGATGGATGGAGTTCCTCCAGGAAAAGGAATTTTATGTTGTCTATACTAGTCATAAGGGAAATATATTAGAAGATGATCTCAACAGGATATCCATTTCATAGATTCTGAATGAGGAAATTGAGTAGTTATACAATCTTTAGATATCCTTCATGGATAGAAATGAGACAAATTTTATTCAGAAAATGGTAGTTTCCCCTCCACACATATAATGAATCAGGGAAGTGAATCTTGGAGATTCCAACTGTGAGATGACACTTACCCAGATGTTCACAAGGCATGCCCCAGATGGATAATTGAATGATGAGAAGTACAACATCCTTTTAATAGGATGCACTGTAGAACCAGTGGCATTGCAGGAGTAGGTGTTGTGGGAGTTCCGTACAAGACTTTTAGTGGTACATATAGGTGTGTTTAAGATATACCAGGACCTCTTATTTAAGTACTGGTAGCTGAGAATGATGAAATGAGTGATAGATCTTGTCTAGAGATGCCTGACTTGTCACTAGGTGAAGGATGAGCACAATCTTCCAATTGGTTTGAAAAACACCCTTGAGGAACTATAGTTGAAGTGGGATTTGATATAGATATAATTTGTGATAGGAATACCACGTACGTCTAGGGGGCACGATTCCATATGGATGATTGTAGACCGAGTCACCATATCGGTCCACTTACTACCCATTCTATAGTAATGTTCAGCAGATGGCTTATAATGCCTCTACGTGTAGGATATAGTTTGACTCACTTGAGTACCATCTACAACGGTCTTAGATCATGATGCAAACATTACATCCTAGTTGTGGATGGGATTTCTAGTGGAATTTGGGACTCATCTGTGCATCAGAAAAAACAATAACTGATAGGTGTTTGGTCGGACACTGTGGACAATATAGACCATAGAGATCATGATTTGTGCTTGCTTTCATGATTTTGGTGATAGTTTGGAAGACCACCTACCACAGGTGGAGTTAACAGACAAAACAAGTTACCACTCAACCATTGGTATGGATCCGTTCAAGGAATTTTATATATTACCATATAGATCAACATAATGTTGGACAATATTAAGGGCGTTAGCACTCATGGGTCCATATATGGTATAGATTTTTACAGATAAGGTGTAGGTCATACGAGAGTGGATAATGACTGTACATAGATGAAGGATTCCCTACGCTAATAGGCAACGGAGACCCTTGGAGTTTGTGTAGGGGTGGAAGGTATTCCTATAGTTTGATCCTCAATGAGGGATACAAAGATTTTGTTGGGAATAAAAGTTATCTCTGAGGTTCATCAGACCATTCCTCACACTTCATTGAGTGGGTGAGGTGGAAAACAACTTGGCTCTACCTCTGTAGTTAAGGAGGGTTCATGATATCTTCCATGTATCCCTGCTGAGGTGATATATGAATGACCCTTCTCACATCATCAACCACGACTAGTTGAATATTAAAGAGGGGGATACATTTGTCGAGTACAGGTTTGTGGTAGAGGATCGATAAGAAATGATCCTTCATAGTTCTTTGATTGCTCTAGTTCATGTTTTTTGGTCGCATGGGAATATCTAGGGGAGAATATGTGAGTGGGAGGCTATGATTAGTTCTTAGAACCCCCATTTGTTTGATTAGCCCCTCTTTTTCCTTACGAGGATGTAATGAGCTAAATGTGGTGGTAATGTAATTTTCTGGAATTCCATGTAATTTTTTAATATTATATAAAATTAATTCAATATATGGCTCCAAGACATCATGTAATACCAAGGAATGGAGTGGCTATAATATATTTTTGAACTGTTTTTAATTTTAATCAAATAATTGTATGAGAAATTTTTTATACATTTAAACCAATTACTAATTCAAAAATATAAGGGCACTATTGTACTCTGAGCACTATGATTACCCATGGAATGGCCTATCATCGACCGGCATAGGTTCACTCAAAAGATAGTTTTCAGGTCATAAGAAGAAAATTAAAATACATGAAAAAATTTATTTTCGTATATCCCTTCATCATTACATATGAACTCTTCAAGGATGGGGCAAAATAATGAGGCACTATCAGATCAATTAATGAACCTCATTAATGAATTATCAGGGAGACACTACAATAGACATCGAGTCTTCCATTTTTAATTAAACTATGATTTGGGGTTGACACAAAACCTTGGAATTCTTCCAATGAATGACGATGGAAAAATCTTCAGTGACGAATGCTGGTGAATAGAAAAGTGTCGATGACACACTTGGAGAGAGGATTCAAGACTGGAGATAGATAGATGATGATAGACGATCATCTTCAATGAATTTTCTTTTATCACATGTATGGTTCTAAATCTACGTGATTGTTTTTTCATGTTCATCCATTCTAATCGAATAATGTTGATAAAATCACTAAATCGTTGATCCGTGGATAATTTCTTTTTTTGGGATTGGTAAATATTATTATGGAGATTAATGAGGTGATTTTTTTGTTGTGATATTTTCAAATATCTCCCCTTTTTATTCTATCAATATAAACGAACACCAAACAAACAAGGATGATGTTCATTGCCTTGGGAGTTCTCTATGATCTTGTTCCCCTCCTATGTTCTTCCCCAATGAACCTACAAGGTGACATAGATCTTTTCTGAGAATATTTAAATGAGGTAAGACCCCAAGAGTGCTGAAAAAATGGAAAGGGGTGCGTGATAGTGATAATGGGTCCCTAATAACCCTATAAGAATAGATGGATTGAACGACGGACCATCAGAGTGAGTCTGGTGGCCGGCAGAGTAGACTACAAGTTTTCCCTGGTGGTGCACCAAGGAGGATGAGGCTATGTCTAGTAGGGGTTCTAGCAGTGCAGGGGGGGTGGAGCCGGTCGGGTGGACCATCTATTTGAGTATCCTGTAGGGTGGGTCGTGGTGTATGCCTTCACGTAGTCCATGTTGGACAGCATGTATGGGAGAGGAGTTGACCTTAGCCGGTTGAGTGGTAATGAATTTTGAACACCATCATAGTGTCCGGTCTGGCCCAAGCCATCCCTCTATTGTGGTTTGGACCGATGGAGTTGTCTGAAAAATTATGTTTCCATGTGGGAGGAGAACCGGCCAACTATGTAGGCCAATCTGGATAGGAAACCAAGCCATTATTCCGCTTGTCTGGAAATAAACTCTTCTGACTTAGTGAAAAAGGGTGGAAGAAAGAAAACCTGGTCACTGGGTGACCCAGTAGGCTGGAACCACCTCCCAACAAGGCTAGGTCCAGCAAGTCCCAAAGGTCATTTCCATTATTTCATTCCTGGAAAGGTCGGTCCTCACCTAACTAAGTTGGGTCGGGTCTACGAAAATAGGTCGGGAAATGCAGGACCCCTAGGCTGAGATGGTTGGGTCTGTCCCACAATGTCGAACCAGGCCTTGACCTAACCGAGCCTTGTTTACTAAAACACATATATCATTCAGACCGAGCATCTTATTGATGCACTATCTAAGGAATTGGGACCCTTGTGACGAGAAATTCATTTGGGTACACTCTATGTGAGTTTTTGAGGATGTAGAGATACGACCAATGTCTTCAGGATTAGATTTTCCCAGAATCAACCAGTTTAATGAGAAGGAATCCAATGACAGGATACGACACGAAGGATATAATGAGTAGGACCTCAGTGATCCTATAGAGAAGTGAACTTCATTGGCCTAGTAGCTGAGTGAACATAAGTGTCTTAGAATTTGAGCCGACCATAGTAGTTAAGTATCTATATAGACCATATTGGTGATGTAGCAGAGCAGACCTCATTAGTTCATTATTCGTGCGGACCTCTATCATATTTTTGTTGATCAGACCTCTATGGTCCAATAGTTGAGAGGAACTGAGTGGTCCAATAGACTAGCAGACCAAGGTGGTCCAATAGGTGAGAGGAGCTTAGTGGCCTAATAGCTGAGTGAATCCCAGTGACTCTTCAAGGATGAGTCCCTCAGTAGTACAGTATCATTCATCCTTACCACAGATAATCTTAATTTCTATACATTTCGCCATTCCTGGTGTTCTTTATATCTGATATGTGGTTTTTATTTTTGGTTATTCTATGTGGTATTTCCATTGTGGATTGGGGTCCCTACTGAGTATTGTGTTACTCACCCATTCACATGAATCACCTGCACATGATACATATTGGGTTGTTGATCGACACTTTGATAAGGACCTTGGTTGTTTTGGACTATGAGGTGCTCAGTGAGATGGGACAGACTTGCACACATATATGGATATATGAAGCTGCCCTTCTCTTACTCTTCAGGTAGGTTCTCGAGCAGATAGACTGTAGTAGTCACACTTTATTTAGGGTTTCGGGCTTGTATTCTGGTCCCATCGTACTTTCATTTTGTATTATACTCTTAGTATTTGTGTTAGTGACAATTATGGTTTACAATGTGCTAACATTCCATAGTTTTAGCTATTGTCATGTCTACAGGTTTAGGGGAAACAGATTTTCTTTTTGGGATATGCATAATTGTTGTTAGTTTCCAGGCCATAGACTATGGAAGGAAATAACGGGATAGTCAACTCATGGGCCCCTAAAGACGAGTCATGACATAAAAAATCATGGTTATGAAATTTGTTAATACCATTATTTAAAAAATGACATCATAAAATGGATAAATAAAATATATATTTAATAATAGATAATGGGAAGTATGAAGGTCACTTATGTGTGTTCCCATGTAATAGAACATGGTTGTGAATAAAAAACATGGTCATTGAAGAAAAAACATTCAAATATCGAGGGTGAGTAAAAGGGAATATATTCTAAAGAATGGTAAAAAACACGATTTAAAAAACCATTGTTGAGAAAAAGGTCAATGATGACAACAAAAGTGATTATTATAGTACATAATTTTTTTCAATAACATTTATCTACTGTTGAGGAATTTTCTGAAAATAAATTTTTATATTATTATAAAAATACTTGATATGTTTCTATATGAAAAATATTATTCATTGGTTTTGATTTGAATAATTTCCACTTAATTTCAAACCAACTGTTGCATCATATTTCAATGAAATACATGAATCTCTAAAGCATAATCCAAAGAATATATTAAAATGTTAATAAATGGTTAGTCTTATTTCCCGTCCAAATGTTAAACATCCAACACGATAGAAATAAGGACACTAAATTCCCATGGTGAAAATATTATTATTCTCTAAACTACATGTTGTAGCTCTTATTTATCACATACAAAACATGTGAATGAATTCATTATGTGTCATTTTCGAATTTGTTAATGACATGAATTACCATAAATTATTATTGAAACCATTGACAGTTCATTATTCTATATAAAAAACACAGTCTATTGGTTTTATTCCCAAAATATGAAAATATTATCGATTCCATCAATGGTATCATAAAAAAATAAATCATTAAGTATTTCCATGTTAATCACTACTATTTAATTTAAATTATCTATATCAATCATCTATTTATTACATAATCATTATGTCGACATCATAAAAATGTTAATGGTCATATTTACCTCAATTATGTGTTTTCCATGAATTTCAACGCTCCATTTAATCACTCTTCATGGTATAATTTATTAAATTCATTAAAATTATTTTTAAAATAGTACAATAGTAAAATCCTTATATATATCATAATTCATATAATAATTATATCATCAATAATATATTTTTTATCTAAAGCATCATATATCTAAATACACTAGATTATTAATTATTCAAATTCAGTTATATCTACATAATAATATTCAAAATGATCCCATAGATTATTCTAACATATATTCTATTGATTCATGGGGAATTTATTTGCAATAGGTCACCTTCTCGTTACTGTTGTAACACTAAACAAGAGTTATTCCTTATTCACCTTCCATGGTTTATCCTTGTGACAATATTATATATACTTATATGAACCTCTTAATCCCATCATGTATTTCATATAATTATTCTTTCAATATTTATATGATGTTGGAAAATCTTTTTCACAATTATTCCATTTAAAAATTACTTTATATACTATCAAATTATTATGTTACTTCACATTAAATCCATAATAAATATAAGGCCCCAGCCTTAAACCTTACTTAATCTTGAGTTATTACAAGATTACAGATTGAGGATCTTTTCATGTTTAGAGTTTTAGAGAATTAGATCATAAAACCTTCATTATATTCCACATTTAAACAAAGTGGTTACATAAAGATAGTATTCATTTATCCCATCAACGGAAACATATTTAAAATAAAACATGGATTCTTTCTTGACACATCCTTGTCACTATCATCGTATCATGTACCTTACCCTTGACCTGTGAAAAACATTTCAAAAAATTTGGGATGAGAATAAAAAGCTCAGTAAGGGTTATAAAAATATGGAAATGAAACATGAGTTCTTATATACATAAGAATGAAATCATAATTTACCCATAAAACACAGGCACTTTAACATACCTCATCAAATCATGAATAAATCATAGAAATCATAAGACATAAAAGGTAACTTGAGGCATTCATAATATTCTTACGTAGGGAGTAGCCCTCTTGGTTACGTTTGGAATACCCACCACAGTATATTCCCTAAATATATTCGGAGAAAACTTAACGTTTCACTCCTTCGCATTACCCAATGCATTGGAGCGCTATATCGGGCTCACCCGCCCTTAGTTTATCACGGAACCACCTGTCTTCATAACAATGCCCAAGAACCATAACATAATCATATCACATAAAACATGCATAAAGGAAACATAACATTTCCACATTTCAATAACAAGATATCAATAGAACACATTGATATAAAAAAAACCTTATGAAAACCATTTTCAATACCAAAATAAAAGAAAAGTAAAACATGATATTTATTTTTCTTTTAAAAAGAAGGTATATCTTGTAGAGGAAGCCGAAACTCAAATAACAGTCACGGCGGCGGAGAAGTCATTGTCGCCGCATACGTATGACAAAAATATTCCATTTTTCATTGTGTAAAATGCTTCGTATAACAAAGATTCCTTTTGGATGAACATAAAAGTCAAAGGGGTTTATACACCGTATAAAAAAAGTTGTGTATAAAACAAAATATTCCTCAATGAAAGGAGATTGAGACAAAGTCCCTAACAAAGACGGTATCCTTAGTTTAAGGACAAATAAATTACATAATTATGTGTGACAAATGAATACACCAAATATAAGTGAATATTAAGTGTAAAACAATCAGAGGTTATTCACACATATTCATAGAATGACATATTTGAGGAGTACATGTTTATCCCAAAGAATCAAATGTGGGTTAAGAAGTTCCCTTGCAAAAACATGACAGCCTCACGGCATCACTACAAAATTCATAAAATGAGTTGATGAGAGATAAAAAGGGTATCTCATCACATGGACATAAAATTTAAATCAATAAGGATATATAAGAACATATCCCAACATAATAGTATTTTAATTAAAAGACATAACAAAAGAAGTCTTTTAAAAAGGGGAGGGTGAAAGGTTCCCTTACCAATGTGGGTATCTTTTGAAACATACGCCCCGTGAAAGAAGGACAATACAACATTCATGTAAATACTCATAAATGATAGTATATTACACAATGAGTAAAATAATTGGCAGTAAATACACCACTCAATGGAAAATGTGGCAAATGTAGCATAAATCTCACGGGCATAAAAGTGATATGAAAAATCCCTTACGAAATCTTGGCAGCCTAACGGCGCCAATTAAAACTTCCAAAATGGATTGATGAGAGGAAATAGGGTCTCTCATCATATAAACATAAAGTTTACAGAAAGAGGAATATAAAATAACATCCCCCATCATAACAAAGAGGATCTTAAAAGAAGTGACATAAAGAAGAGTACTTGAAAAGAAAGAGAGAGGTTAGATCTCATACGAAAATTTGGCAGCCTAACGGCACCACTCAAAACTTCCAAAATGGATTGATGAGAGAGAATATGGTCTCTCATCATATGAAAATAAAAATTACAGTAAGAGTAATATAAAAGAACATCCCAATAACATGAAATATGAGCTTAAAAGGAATGACATCAAAGAGTGTACTTAAAAAGAAAAGGAGGAGTATGATCCCTTACCTCAAGTCCAACTTGTCTTGTTCGTTTCTTTATATTCCTAAATAATAAACATTGGTTAATTTATAATTTCATAAGGAACTACTTTAAATATTATTATTCAGTTCATATCACATATTATAATGTTATAATAAGTGTTTAATAATGTTAGTTCATATCAGACGTTTTTGTCGATGTTTGGTACATGAGTCAAAAATGAACTTGTTTGAAAAATGATTGTCCATATAGTTATAAGTAAATAATTTCCAGAATATTATTAATGATTAAAATATCATATATATCCATTATATATTCACTTTATAGTATTCCATATCAGTTGGAGATAAAAACGAAAAGAACCGTTCATGGAGACGGTAGGCCGTACGTACGCATGAACGCTACTTTCATTTTTTTATTTGTCATATTAACGGAATTACAAATAAACGATATTTATATATATATATATATTATCATTACAGTATAATATATATTTTATATAGGACAAATATGATCATTAATTTCATTCTTTATACGTTCCATTTATTGCATGTACGAGTCACATCACTTGAGGGGGCGGTAGTCCACACTTCCTCATATGAAATTATCACATATACACAACATGAAAAGAATAAAGTTATGGTTTAAATATAAAATAAAGAAGTATATATTTAAAGTAAATACCATATATATCATATATAAAATACATTGACATCATAATGGCCAACTTTAAAGGTGTTAAAAGAATATTGAACAATCATCGTTTCGTGAGGCAGAAAATCGCCAACCACAGAAACAGTATGTTCTTTAACCATTATACGAAGGTGTGTGTAAGTGTAGCTTGAATCCTTATTATAAAAACATCCTAGTATATTTAAGATACTGGAGTTGTTACAAAATAAATGCATAAAAAGAGTTTAGGGGGTTGGAGAAGCAAAATAAAACAAAAGGACACAAGTGAATACATTACATTAAAATCAGGTAACTCCCTTTGGTTTGAGCTCAAAGGCTTCCTTGGGAAGACTTCTGCCCAATGTGAGGCCTCAAGGAGTTAGAGAGGGATGTGTAGAGTCAAAATGAACAGGTTTTGGCCGAGCCAAAGGCTTTGGAAGTGTGAGTAAGGAGGTAGAGTTGGGGACCTTTTATAAGAGGAGAGGAGGGGCACTCTTGGAAAGTAAGGAAATTTTACATTATTTTAGAATGAGTCGTGTATTTTATTGATCCCACATTGATGTTTTTAGAGTATAAGGTGATAAGGGATATAAATCCACCCATCCAATAGGTTTTGGACATGTGTAGGTCTTAGATTTTACATTATCTTTCCATTTTATTTAAATCGTTAAATAATGAGGTAATCGTTGCATCATCATGATGTCATAAATAATTATATTTATTTAAAGTATAAAAATTTGAAAAAAAAACTACTATGATGTAGGAAATCTTTTTATCTTTACATTGATTATTTATAGTAAAAAATATGACTTTTATAACCCCATTTACAAATTGGTTTAGTAAAACATTTCATGTTTGTGTCATTTTTACTTTAACATTAAATAAAATGGTATTTATGTCATTTTCCAACCAATGTGGCTCCATGGGGTCCCCAAGTTGACCCATGAATTTTCATGGTCGTCCATGAATCATCAAATGAGGGTAGGACATGTGTCTAGGTCATTTCATTTTATTAAAACATTATTCTTACCATAAACTACACTAATTACCTCTAATCGTGATTAAAAACTTAATAAGTTACTATTTACCAAAAAATTATTTTAATCCCATTGAACGACATTTTACTTCTTAATGACAACCATGTATGTCGTATTTTTTAAATTCAAAACACAGAGGTGGAAAAGTTTCATTTAAATGAAAAATCAGTTTTTTTAACTACCACTTAGTGGTTTCACTATTCATTAAAAATTGAAGTTTTTCACAAAAATACCAAAAATTCACCCTAAGCTATATTTGATATTACAAATTCAAAAATTAATTCTATTTTAAAAAATTCAAAACATATAATTTTCATTAATTAATTTAATAATTAATTCCCGCTGTCAAAACAAATAGCATGTTTTTATGAAACAAAATGTATCAAAAGATTGACACTAGTTTACGTCCGATTTCAAAGTGAAATTAATTCCAACAACCACTATTGGATTAATTGGTAAAAATATATTCTAATTTAACTTTAAAACCAATTCAAAATATAATCTAATAATATAAATAAATTAGATTAAAAGAGGTTTTTAATTAAAATACAACATTTTTCACTATTCATTAAAAATTGAACTTTTTGGGAAAAATACCAAAAATTTACACAAAGTAAATTTTGATGTCCCGATTCTAAAGAAGAATTTTATTTTTTCAAATATAACACATAAAATTGTCAAAAATTGGATTTAAAAGAGGTTCTCCATCAAAAGGCGGTTAATCAACCTTTTAAAGAATATTAGAATGTTTACGCTTAAAATTGGATTCATTCACATTTCTAGTCCTCTAACATTTATTGTAAAAAGTAAAAATATTTGAGAAACATGTATAATAATTTTTTTCGTTAGTTCTGTTCATTCCCTCCATTAAAATGGCTAGGCGTTAACTACCATTTAAAATAATATTATGTTATTGTTATAGTGCAACGTAAGATTTCAAAGGAACTCGTTGTTGCATATTGGGTAAGCCATAAAGCATAGCATTCCCTTTAAATTAATTTTAACATTTTATTCAAAAATAGGGATAAATATAAAGATTTAATATTATTTATTTACCTAGGGTGTTACATCTTTCTCCCCTTTTGGGAATTTCGTCCTCGCAATTTTAAAATTGGGCTCAGAAACATCCTTGAAAGTCCCACATCGGAACAAAAGTCAGTAAAACAATCACTTTAAAATAAAGAAAGATAAGTACAGAGGTCACCCAAGTTAACCCATACTAGGATTCCATGTTGGAAAACATGGACATGGCGGAGAAAACATAGGGTCATGTTCTGATGAAGAGTGATAGAAAACATGTTTAGGAGAAAGTTGACCACAAGAAAATCACAAACTTGTGATGGGTTAAACGTTATTCGATTCCCCATTAGGAAAAGTTAATAGACAACATTTTTGTTTTAAGTTTCTTTTTATTGAGGAATTTATTCATAAGGAAACATAATCACTTATCATGTTGACTTTCAACTTTTATTAGATTCCTTACACAAACTCATATTTTCTCCAAAAGACGAGTATTTAGGAAGACTTGTTCACATTAAGAGTACTATAATAAACTTCTTGAGAATCAACTAATCCACATAAGAGAAATATATATTTCTTATGTCTTTAGACAAAAACAGAAAACAAAATTGTTAGTATGAGGTCAGATAATCCACAAAAGTATAATCATTTATAAAAAGAATATCTATTCTTAAACTCCAAAATTTGTCCAACAAAACCCAAAGTTCAACGAGGACCATTCGATAAAAAATTTTTCCATAAAATTCTTCAATGTAATCCAAACTAAGATTGAAACCCAAATATTTGAAGGATTTATTCACATAGTCTTCCATGTTAAATCGTAACATTTATCTCCAAACAACACCAGTTTCTCTTAAAGTATCCTATTGAAAAGTTATTAACCTAATCACATATCCTCCATGATAGGTTAATAAATTTCCATAGATAACCCAAAATAAACTTACTCTTAATTCATAAAATCATTTAACTAAAACGAATCAGTCAAACTGACCAGGGACTTCACGTAGTCCAGTGGTAAGCGATAAATACAAGTTGCACTTTGGTTGTGGGTTCGATTCCCACAGCTTTCTCCGACGCGACGGGTTTCCATATGGTCTGCGTGTTGTCCTTTTTCCAAACTAATATAATTCTTAAAACATTCCCCTACACGAGATAAAATCTTCAAAAATGATCATAACATATTTTAACCTCAAGTTTATCTCATGTCTTTCTTTTTCCATCATAACATATAATAACCCATAATTACCTCAAAAGTAATGATCATATAAACTCTAATGGTTACCTTTATAATTATTACCTGAACTTCCACATAGATTGGTCATCTTGTACATGATGCATTACAGATCCTACCAAGGTTCAGTTGGTGGATCATGACTCCTTGATAGTTGGTTTAGAACAACAACGAGTTTCCTCATTGAATCCCCCATTTTATCTAGTATCTGAATCAGAGAACCACCACAGTTTCCTTCATACCTGATGTCTCTTTGGTGCCTGCTAGATCCATCCATTCACTAAAAACAGAAATCTCAGTGTGAGTATATCAACCAAAACATCATGTACTAATGTGGAAGGTAAACACTAAGATATACTTACTCATTCACTTTATCTAAAACTAGGACTCTTTCTGAAATCCAATCCATTATGGTACTGTCACTTATGCTTAGAGAATACCCTAACCTCTAAAGTTATCTAAACCGACCTATGATACCAAATATAAGGCCCCACCCTTAAACCTTACTTAATCTTGAGTTATTACAAGATTACACATTGAGGATCTTTTCGGGTTTATAGTTTTAGAGAATTAGATCATAAAACTTTCATTACATTCCACATTTAAGCAAAGTGGTTACATAAAGATAGTATTCATTTATCCCATCAACGAAAACATATTTAAAATAAAACATGGATTCTTTCTTGACACTTACTTGTCACTATCATCATATCATGTACCTTTCCATTGACCTATGAAAAACATTTCAAAAAAAAACATGGGATGAGCATAAAAAGCTCAGTAAGGGTCATAAAAATATGGAAAGGAAACATGATTTCATATATACAAAAGAATGAAATCATAATTTACCCATAAAACACAGGCACTTTAACATACCTCATCAAATCATGAATAAATCATAGAAATCATAAGACATAAAAGGTAAATTGATGCATTCATAACATTCTTACGTAGGTAGTAACCCTCTTGGTTACGTTTGGAATACCCACCACAGTATATTCCGTAAATCTCTTCGGAGAAACCTTAATGTTTCACTCCTTCGTGTAACCTAATGAATTGGAGAGCAATATCGGGCTCACCTTCCCTTAGTTTATCACAGAACCACCTGTTTTCATAAAAATTCCCAAGAACCATAACATAATCGTATCACATAAAACACGTATAAAGGAAACATAACATTTCCACATTTCAATCACAAGATATCTATAAAACACATTGATATAAAAAAACCTTATGAAAACCATTTTCAATACCAAAATAAAAGAAAAGTAAAACATGATATTTATTTTTCTTTTAGAAAGAAGGTATGGCTTGTAGAGGAATCCGAAACTCAAATAATGGTCATGGCGGCGGAGAAGTCATTGTCGGTGCATACGTATGAAAAAAACATTACCTTTTGTCATTTTGTAAAATGATTCTTATAACAAAGATTCCTTTTGGATAAAATTAAAAGTAAAAGGGGTTTATACACCGTATAAAAGAAAGTTGTGTATAAAACAAAATATTCCTCAATGAAAGGAGATTGAGACGAAGTCCCTTATAAAGACGGTATCCTTAATTTAAGGACCAATCAATTACATAATTATGTGTGACAAACGAATACACCAAATATAAGTGGATATTAAGTGTAAAACAATCTGATGATATTAACACATATTCATAGAATGACATATTCAAGGATTACATGTTTATCCCAAAGAATCAAATTTGGGTTAAGAAGTTCCCTTGCAAAAATTTGACATCCTAACGACGTCACTACAAAATTCAGAAAATGAGTTGATGAGAGATAAAAAGGGTATCTCATCACATGGACATAAAATTTAAATCAATAAGGATATTTAAGAACATATCCCAACGTAATAGTATGTGAATTAAAATACATAACAAAAGAAGTATTTTAAAAAGAGGAGGGTGAAAGGTTCCCTTACCAACGTGGGTATCTTTCGAAACATACGCCCCGTGAAAGAAGGACAATACAACATTGATTTAAATACTCATAAATGATAGTATATTACACAATGACTATAATAATGGTCAGTACATACACCACTCAAAGGAAAATGTGGCAAATGTAGTATAAATCTCATGGGAATAAAAGTGAGATGAAAAATTCCTTACAAAAACTCGGCAGCCTAACGGCGCCACTTAAAACTTCCAAAATGGATTGATGAGAGGAAATAGGGTCTATCATCATATCAACATAAAGTTTATAGAAAGATGAATTTAAAAGAACATCCCCCATCATAAAAAAGGGGAGCAAAAAATAAGTGACATAAAGACGAGTACTTAAAAATAAAGAGAGAGGTTTGATCTCTTATGAAAATTTGGTAGCCTAACGGCGCCACTCAAAACTTCCAAAATGGATTGATGAGAGATAATAGGGTCTATAATCATTTGAAAAAAAATTAAAGTAAGAGTAATATAAAAGAACATCCCAATCACAAGACATATGAGCTTAAAAGGAATGACATAAAAGAGTGTACTTAAAAAGAAAGAGAGGAGTATGATCCCTTACCTCAAGTCCAACTCGTCTTCTTCGATTCTTTATATTCCTGAATAATAAACATTGGTCAATTTATAATTTCCTAAGGACCTCCTTTAAATATTATTATTCAGTTCATATCACATATTATAATGTTATAATAATTGTTTAATAATGTTAGTTCATATCAGACATTTTTGCCGATGTTTGGTACATGAGTCAAAAATGAACTTTTTTGAAAAATGATTGTCCACATAGTTATAAGTAAATAATTTCCAGAATAGTATTAATGATTAAAATATCATATATATCCATTACATATTCATTTTATACTATTCCATATCATTTGGAGATAAAAACGAAAAGCGCTGTTCATGGAGACGGTAGGCCGTACGTACGCATGAACGCTACTTTCATTTTTTTATTTTTCATATTAACGGAATTAAAAATAAATGATATATATAAATATATTATAATTCCAGTATAATATATATGTTATATAGGTCAAATATGATCATTAATTTCATTCTTTATACATTCCATTTATTGCATGTACGAGTCACATCACTTGAGGGGGCGGTAGTCCACACTTCCTCATATGAAATTATCGCATTTACACAACATGAAAAGAATAAAGGTATGGCTTAAATATAAAATACAGAAGTATATATTAAAAATAAATACCATATATATCATATATAAAATATAGTGACATCATAATGGCCACCTTTAAAGGTGTTAAAAGAATATTGAACAATCGTCGTTTCGTGAGGCAGAAAATCGCCAACCACAGAAACAGTATGTTCTTTAACCATTAGACGAAGGTGTGTGTAATTGTAGCTCGAATAATTCTTATAAAAACATCCTAGTATATTGAAGATACTGGATTCGTTACAAAATAAATGAATAAAAAGTTTTTAGGGGGTTGGAGAAGCAAAATAAAACAAAAGGACACAAGTGAAGACATTACCTTAAAATCGGGTAGCTCCCTTTGGTTTGAGCTCAAAGGCTTCCTTGGGAAGACTTATACCCATAGTGAGGCCTCAAGGAGTTATAGAGGGATGTGGAGAGACAAATTGTTCAGGGGTTGGCTGATCCAAAGGCTTTGGAAGTGTGGGTAAGGAGGTAGAGTTGGGGGCCTTTTATAAGAGGAGAGGAGGGGCACGCTTGGAAAGTAAGGAATTGTTACATTATTTTAGAATGAGTTTCGGATTTTATTGGTCCCACATTGATGTGTTTTGAGGGTACAGTGATAAGGGTTCTAAATCCACCCATACAATAGGTTTTGGACATGTGTAGGTTTTAGATTTTACATTATCTTTCCATTTTATTCAAATCGTTAAATAATGAGGTCATCACTGCATCATCATGATGTCATAAATAATTTAATTTATTTCATGTCTAAAAATAACAAAAAAATACTTTGATGTAGGAAATATTTTTTTCTTTCCACTGATTATTTATAGTAAAAAATCTGACATGTATAAACTCATGTAAAAATTGTTTTAGTAAAACATCTCATGTTTGTGTCATTTTTAGTTTAACATTAAATAAAAAGGTATTTATGTCATTTTCCAACCAAAGTGGCTCCATGGGGTCCCCAAGTTGACCCATGGATTTGCTTGGTTGGACATGACATATCCAATGAGGGTAGGACAACTGTATAGGTCATTTCATTTTATTAAAACATTATTCTTACCTTAAACTACACTAATTACCTCTAATCGCGATTAAAAACATAATAAGTTACTATTCACCAAAAAATTATTTTAATCCCATTGAACCACATTTTAATTCTTAATGACAACCATTTATGTCGGATTTTTGAAATTCATAACACATAGGTGGAAAAGTTTCATTTAAATGAAAAATCAGTTTCTTTAACTACCACTTAGTGGTTTCACTATTCATCAAAAATTGAAGTTTTTCAGAAAAATACCAAAAATTCACCCTAATCTATATTTGATATTACGAATTCAAAAATTAAGTCTATTTAAAAAAATTCAAAACATATAATTTTAATTAATAAATTTAATAATAAATTCCCATTGTCAAAACAAATAGCATGTTTTTATGAAACAAAATGTATCAAAAGATTGACACTAGTTTAAGTCCGATTTCAAAGTGAAATTAATTCCAACGAAAACTATTGGATTAAATGGTAAAAATATATTCTAATTTCACTTTAAAAACAATTCAAAAGATAATATAATCATATAAATAAATAATATTAAAAGTCTTTTTGAATTAAAATACAACATTTTTCACTATTCATTAAAAATTGAACTTTTTCAGAAAAATACCAAAAATTTACACAAAGTAAATTTTGATGTCCCGATTATATAGAAGAATTTTATTTTTTCAATTATAACACATAAAATTGTCAAAAAGTGGATTTAAAATAGGTTCTCCATCAAAAGGCGGTTAATCTTCCTTTTAAAGAATATTAGAATGTTTACGCTTAAAATCGGATTCATTCACATTTCTAATCCTCTAACATTTATTGTAAAAAGTAAAAATATTTGACAAAAATATATAATCATTTTGTAGTTGGTTCTTTTCATTCCCTCCATTATAATGGCTAGGCGTTAACTACTATTTAAAATAATATTATTTTATTGTTATAATGCAAAGTAAGATTTCAAAGGAACTCATTGTTGCGTATTGGGTAAGCCATCAAGCATAGCATTCCCTTTAAATTAATAATAACATTTTATTCAAAAATAGGGATAAATATAATGATGTAATATTCTTTATTTACTTGGGGTGTTGCATCCTTCCCCCCTTTGGGGAATTGCGTCCTCGCAATTTTAAAATTGGGCTCGGAAACATCCTTGAAAGTCCCACATCAGAACAAAAGTCGGTAAAAAAATCACTTTAAAATAAAGAAAGATAAGTACAGAGGTCACCCGAGTTAACCCATACTAGGATTCCATGTAGGAAAACATGGACATGGAGGAGAAAACATAGGGTCATGTTTTGATGGAGAGTGATAGAAAACATGTTTGGGAGAAAGTTGACCACAAGAAAATCACAAACTTGTGATGGGTTAAACGGTATTCGATTCCCCAGTAGGAAAAGTTAATAGGCAAAATTTTTGTTTTAAGTTACTTTTTGTTGAGGAATTTATTCATAAGGAAACATAATCACTTATCATGTTGACTTTCAACTTTTATTAGATTCCTTACACAAACTCATATTTTCTCCAAAAGACGAGTATTTAGGAAGATATGTTCACATTAAGAGTACTATAATAAACTTCTTGAGAATCAACTAATCCACATAAGAGAACTATATATTTCCCATATCTTTAGAAAAAAATGGAAACTAAAATTGTTAGTATGAGGTCAGATAATCCACAAAATTATAATCCGTTATAAAAAGAAAATCTATTCTTAATCTCCAAAATTTTTCCAACAAAACCCAAACTTCAACGAGGACCATTCGATAAACAATTTGTCCATAAAATTCTTCATAGTAAACCAATCTAATATTGAAACCCAAATATTTGAAGGATTTAGTCATATAGTCTTCCAAGTTAAATCGTAACATTTATCTCTAAACAACACCAGTTGCTATTAAAGTCTCCTATTGAAAAGTAATTAACCTAATCACATATCCTCTATGATAGGTTAATAAATTTCCATAGATAACCCAAAATCAACTTAATATTAATTCATAAATTCATTTAACTAAAAATAATCAGTCAAACTAACCGGGGACTTCACGTAGTCCAGTGGTATGCGATAAATACCAGTTGCACTTTGGTTGTGGGTTCGATTCCCGCAGCTTTGTCCGACGCGACGGGTTGTCACACGGTCTGCGTGTTGTCCTTCTTCCAAAACTATATAATTCTTAAAACATTCCCCAAAACGAGATAAAATCTTCAAAAACGATCATAACATATTTTAACCTCAAGTTTATCTCAAGCCTTTCTTTTTCCATCATAACATATAATAACCCATAATTACCTCAAAAGTAAGGATCATACAAACTCTAATGGTTAACTTTATAATTATTACCTGAACTTCTACATCGATTGGTCATCTCATACATGATGCATTACAGATCATACCAAGGTTCAGTTGGTTGATCATGACTCCTTGATAGTTGGTTTAGAACAACCACGAGTTTCCTCATTGAATCCCCCATTTTATCTAGTATCTTAATTAGAGAACCACCACAGTTTCCTTCAAACCTTTTGTCTCTTTGGTGCCTGCTAGATCCATCCATTCACTAAAAATAGAAATATCAGTGTGATTATATCAACCAAACCATCATGTACTAATGTGGAAGGTAAACACCAAGATATACTTACTCATCCACTTTATCTAAAACTATGACTCTTTCTGAAATCCTATCCATTATGGTACTGTCACTTATGCTTAGATAATACCCTAACCTCTAAAGTTATCTAAACCAACCTCTGATACTAACTATAAGGCCCCAGCTTTAAACCTTAATTAATCTTGAGTTATTACAAGATTACACATTGAGGATATTTTCAGGTTTAGAGTTTTATATAATTAGATCATAAAACTTGCATTACATTCCACATTTAAACAAAGTGGTTACATAAAGATAGTATTCATTTATCCCATCAATGAAAACATATTTAAAATAAAACATGGATTCTGTCTTGACACTTCCTTGTCACTATCATCATATCATGTACCTTTCCCTTGACCTGTGAAAAAGTTTTCAAAAAAACTTGGGATGAGCATAAAAACCTCAATAAGGGTTCTAAAAATATGGAAAGGATGCATGAGTTCATATATACAAAAGAATGAAATCATATTTTACCCATAAAACACAGGAACATTAACATACCTCATCAAATCATGAATAAATCATAGAAATCATAAGACATAAAAGGTAACTTTATGGATTCATAACATTCTTACGTAGGGAGTAACCCTCTTGGTTACGTTTGGAATACCCACCACAGTATATTCACTAAATCTCTTCGGAGAAACCTTAACGTTTCACTCCTTCGTATTACCCAATGCATTGGAGAGCTATATCGAGATCACCTGCCCTTAGTTTATCACAGAACCACCCATCTTCATAACAATTCCCAAGAACCATAACATAATCGTATCACATAAAACATGCATAAAGGAAACATAACATTTCCACATTTCAATCACAAGATATCAATAAAACACACTGATATAAAAAAAACCTTATGAAAACCATTTTCAATACCAAAATAAAAGAAAATTAAAACATGATATTTATTTAACTTTTAGAAAGAAGGTATGGCTTGTAGAGGAAGCTGAAACTCAAATAATGGTCACGGTGGTGGAGAAGTCATTGTTGCCGCATAAGTATGACAAAAACATTCCCTTTTTTCATTTTGTAAAATGATTCGTATAAAAAAGATTTTTTTTGGATAAATGTAAAAGTCAAAGGGGTTTATACACCTTATAAAATAATGTTGTGTATAAAACAAAATATGCCTTAATGAAAGGAGATTGAGACGAAGTCCCTTACAAAGACGATATCCTTGGTTTAAGGACAAATCAATTACATAATTATGTGTGACAAACGAATACACAAAATATAAGTGGATATTAAGTGTAAAAAAATCATAGGTTATTCACACATATTCATAGAATTACATATTCAAGGAGTACATGTTTATCCCAAAGAATCAAATTTGGGTTAATAAGTTCCCTTTCAAAAATTTGACAGCCTAACGGCGTCACTACAAAATTCAGAATATGAGTTGATGAGAGGTAAAAAGGGTATCTCGTCACATGGACATAAAATTTAAATCATTAAGGATATAGAAGAACATATCCCAATATAATAGTATGTGAATTAAAAGACATAACAAAAGAAGTCTTTTAAAAAGAGGATGGTGAATGGTTCCCTTACCAACGTGGGTATCTTTCGAAACATACGCCCCGTGAAAGAAGGACAATACAACATTGATGTAAATACTCATAAATGATAGTATATTACACAATGAGTAAAATAATGGGCATTATATACACCACTCAAAGGAAATTTTGGAAAATGAAGCATAAATCTCACGTGAATAAAAGTAAGATGAAAAATCCCTTACGAAAACTCGGTAGCCTAACGTCGCCACATAAAACATCCAAAATGGATTTATGAGAGGTTATAGGGTCTATCATCATATCAACATAAAGTTTATAGAAAGAGGAATATAAAATAACATCCCCCATCATAACAAATAGGAGCTTAAAAGAAGTGACATAAAGAAGAGTACTTAAAAACAAAGAGAGAGGTTAGATCTCTTACGAAAATTCGGCAGCCTAACGGCGCCACTCAAAACATCCAAAATGGATTGATGAGAGAGAATAGGGTCTCTCATCATATGAAAATAAAAATTACAGTAAGAGTAATATAAAATAACATCCCAATCATAAGAAAGATGAGCTTAAAAGGAATGACATAAAAGAGTGTACTTAAAAAGAAAGAGAGGAGTAGGATCCCTTACTTCAGGTCCAATTTGTCTTGATCGTTTCTTTATATTAGTGAATTATAAACATTGGTCAATTTATAATTGCATAAGGACATCCTTTAAAGATTATTATTCAGTTCATATCACATATTATAATGTTATAATAATTGTTTAATAATGTTAGTTCATATCAGACGTTTTTGCCGATGTTTGGTACATGAGTCAAAAATGAACTTGTTTGAAAAATGATTGTCCATGTAGTTATAAGTAAATAATTTCCAGAATAGTATTAATCATTAAAATATCATATATATCCAGTACCTATTCATTTTATACTATTCTATATCATTTCGAGATAAAAACGAAAAGCACCATTCATGGAGACGGTAGGTCGTACGTACGCATGAACGCTACTTTCATTTTTTTATTTGTCATATTAACGGAATTAAAAATAAATGATATATATATATATTATAATTCCAGTATAATATATATGTTATATAGGTCACATATGATCATTAATTTCATTCATTATACGTTCCATGTATTTCATGTACGAGTCACATCACTTGAGGGGCGGTAGTCCACACTTCCTCGTATGAAATTATCGCATTTACACAACATGAAAAGAATAAAGGTATGGCTTAAATATAAAATACAGAAGTATATATTAAAAATAAATACCATATATATCATATATAAAATATAGTGACATCATAATGGCCACCTTTAAAGGTGTTAAAAGAATATTGAACAATCGTCGTTTCGTGAGGCAGAAAATCGCCAACCACAGAAACAGTATGTTCTTTAACCATTAGACGAAGGTGTGTGTGATTGTAGCTCGAATAATTCTTATAAAAACATCCTAGTATATTGAATATACTGGATTCGTTACAAAATAGATGAATAAAAAGTTTTTAGGGGGTTGGAGAAGCAAAATAAAACAAAAGGACACAAGTGAAGACATTACCTTAAAATCGGGTAGCTCCCTTTGGTTTGAGCTCAAAGGCTTCCTTGGGAAGACTTCTACCCATAGTGAGGCCTCAAGGAGTTATAGAGGGATGTGGAGAGACAAATTGTTCAGGGGTTGGCTGATCCAAAGGCTTTGGAAGTGTGGGTAAGGAGGTAGAGTTGGGGGCCTTTTATAAGAGGAGAGGAGGGGCACGCTTGGAAAGTAAGGAATTGTTACATTATTTTAGAATGAGTTTCGGATTTTATTGGTCCCACATTGATGTGTTTTGAGGGTACAGTGATAAGGGTTCTAAATCCACCCATACAATAGGTTTTGGACATGTGTAGGTTTTAGATTTTACATTATCTTTCCATTTTATTCAAATCGTTAAATAATGAGGTCATCACTGCATCATCATGATGTCATAAATAATTTAATTTATTTCATGTCTAAAAATAACAAAAAAATACTTTGATGTAGGAAATCATTTTTTCTTTCCACTGATTATTTATAGTAAAAAATCTGACATGTATAAACTCATGTAAAAATTGTTTTAGTAAAACATCTCATGTTTGTGTCATTTTTAGTTTAACATTAAATAAAAAGGTATTTATGTCATTTTCCAACCAAAGTGGCTCCATGGGGTCCCCAAGTTGACCCATGGATTTTCTTGGTTGGACATGACATATCCAATGAGGGTAGGACAACTGTATAGGTCATTTCATTTTATTAAAACATTATTCTTACCTTAAACTACACTAATTACCTCTAATCGCGATTAAAAACATAATAAGTTACTATTCACCAAAAAATTATTTTAATCCCATTGAACCACATCTTAATTCTTAATGACAACCATTTATGTCGGATTTTTGAAATTCATAACACATAGGTGGAAAAGTTTCATTTAAATGAAAAATCAGTTTCATTAACTACCACTTAGTGGTTTCACTATTCATCAAAAATTGAAGTTTTTCAGAAAAATACCAAAAATTCACCCTAATCTATATTTGATATTACGAATTCAAAAATTAAGTCTATTTAAAAAAATTCAAAACATATAATTTGAATTAATAAATTTAATAATAAATTCCCATTGTCAAAACAAATAGCATGTTTTTATGAAACAAAATGTATCAAAAGATTGACACTAGTTTAAGTCCGATTTCAAAGTGAAATTAATTCCAACGAAAACTATTGGATTAAATGGTAAAAATATATTCTAATTTCACTTTAAAACCAATTCAAAAGATAATATAATCATATAAATAAATAATATTAAAAGTCTTTTTGAATTAAAATACAACATTTTTCACTATTCATTAAAAATTGAACTTTTTCAGAAAAATACCAAAAATTTACACAAAGTAAATTTTGATGTCCCGATTATATAGAAGAATTTTATTTTTTCAATTATAACACATAAAATTGTCAAAAAGTGGATTTAAAATAGGTTCTCCATCATTTTTTAGTTAGTTCTGTTCGTTCCATCCGTTACAATGGCTAGGCCTTAACTACCATTTAAAATAATATTATTTTATTGTTATAGTGCAACGTAATATTTCAAAGGAACTCATTGTTGCGTATTGGGTGAGCCATCAAGAATAGCGGTCCCTTTAAATTAATATTAACATTTTATTTACAAATAGGGATAAATATAAAGATGTAATATTCTTTATATTACCTGGGTTGTTAAAATAAATTTATAATTACTTATTTTTATTGATATTGAATAAATCAATTTCACCATATGAGGAAAAATATTGAAGGACAAATTCCCTCTAGATATTAGGATTATTCCCTTAAAATAAATGTAAATCTAGACATCCATGAAGTGTATAAAATCTGTTGCATAACGTTTTTATCATTGTAATGGTAGATTTATATTATTCAACTCTTTTTTTATCCTTTGACATTAAATTTTGGAACTTTCACTTTCAATCATTTTGTTTCTCAGATAGGAAATAATTTTCATAGATTTTTTTTATAAAATATTACCTTTCCATGGGTTTTATGTCTACTTAATCTCTAGTATTATATAGTAATGACCACCATGGATTCCCATTACATTTAAAAAAAATAAACAATTAATGTAATTATTTTTTCCTTCATCACATCCTAATGCCATAAATATCTTCTCAAATTTTATAATCATTTTCTAAACTACTATTGGATCAATAGTCTCAAAATATGATGGTATAATATATCAAATAAAAAGATAAAAAATCTTATAATGACACAATGGAACTTGTTTTCCCATCTATGAAGAGAAATTTCTCATGTGTTGAATAATCATCACTAATATATCTAAAACATTCTCTATTTCAACACCCCAATATGGGAATCCATCATAGAAAAAAATATAGAATATCCAAGAGTAGTGATTCCCTTATTCAACCCATGATCAATTAATAAAAAATATAATATACTAGATTTGTTCATAACAATATGCAACATAATTTTCAATCTTGAAACATATTAAATGTGTATCAAAAATTGAAAAATTTATCCATAACTAATATCATAATCATTAACATGGTTTTCTTTATGAATATTAATTTCATTCGAATCATTCATAAGTATTTGTAAATAAATTTTGAATTAATCTATTCATATATTGCATGAGTTTCAAACCATGGGGGATGTAATTACATTTTTAAAATACTAGGATACACGCTATTCAATCTCGACACATAGTTTATAAAGTAATTAACCCTAGTAACAACATTTTGAAAACCATGTTTTGTTTTAGTACCCAAAAATATATTTATCAATTAGAAGACCAACATAGTTTCAATAGAAAAAACATTATAAAGTTTTTATATACATATCCCAAAGTCATTAATACGGTTATTTTCCATAGTAAGTGTATTTAACCTTCTTTTTCCCAAGGTTTCGGTTAAAATACATATGGTAATTGTATAGTCTGAAGTTTAACTTATTATATTTGTCTTCTTAGAGTTTTTAAATCCTAAACACATTCATAAGAAAATATAACACTACATATTCATGTCCAAATTTTTTATAATGTTTCTATAAAAATATTCGTTTTTACCATGTTTAGAGTAAGTTCTAATGTATTATGGATATAAAAATTACAATTTTTCATTAGAATTATTATAATGAGTATGTGAATAATAAACATCAAACTCACCTTTATCTGATCAGGTGATAGAATTCATGTATTTTATAACATAATTACAATGTCATATAGAATTGGGCAGATAGTGGTTCTTCTAAACATTGTACTTATAGTTGTAATTTTTATCATTATGAAAATCGTATAGTTTTCAATCGCACTAAATTATGTTTATATTTTTATTCGAGAGACTTGTTTCTGATTTTATACAAATGTTTATATTATAATTTTGTAAATAAATACGATGGAAAAAATTATATTACACTATATTGTTATGAGATATCAAGGGCATGGTGTCCAAGCCATTGCGATAAACATGATGAAATATGACTTGTTGGCAGATCAATATGATCATTGGGTATATGCATACAAATACCATCAAATTAAATGATTTTGTAGATTTTACGACTACTGCATATAATTGATTTAATTTGAAATGTACCATTTTATTAATGTGAACAAATTTTTTCATGTCCTTTTAATTTTTTATAGTTTTTTAGTTAGAATAAAACCATGTCTGGTTGCCTCATTAAAAACTTTATCAATTTAATATTTTTGTGATCTTCTTAACTATCGACAGATTTCGAGTATAGAAAAACAGAGAATCTTATCCATTATATCATGAGATACCAGGGCTTGGTAGAGAGTGAAAATTATCTTCATATTGAGGAATTTTAGTTAAAGAAGTACATATCCATTCTGATCATCATATTTCTGGCCTATTGAGTTAGGGAAGACAAACAATCATGTATGAATAAAATAATGGTTACCACAATTTTGGTTTATATACTACAACTATCTTATGAATATAATATGGTATTTTATTTTTATATATTATAATTCATTCAAATATTATATTATATAATGTATTACTTATTTATTATAAGTTCAATATTTTACTGCCCATACAATAGAATATGAAAGATTATTTTAATTTTTCTATTTTGTTTGTTTTATCTATACTATTCAGATTATGATAAATAAACGCTTTTTAAATGTATCCCCAATGAACCCAATGCATTACACCCTGATTTAATCATATTGATTCTAATTAGATTCATTCTCATTATAAATATGACTAAATATTGAATCTAATAATCATTCATAAATAGGCTTAGGTTTTGATTTGGTTTAGTATTTTATAATATGATTTCAAAAATAAAATCCCCCTCTCCCTATATGTAAGAGTTACATTATAATCATATTTATATGATCCTAATCAATATTATATATTTATACTAATTTAATAATAGGTATTAGACAATAGTTTCTTTCCCCATATTATTAACCAGGTTTTTCATTTTCTTAATATTCAATGTTTTTCAAGTTATTTTTGAATCTTGTTTTTTAAAAACATTTGTTTCACAAATATTTTTATGGAAAATAATATTTTTAGTTGTTTCAAAAAATATTGTAATGAATATCGAATTCATATGTATTCATAATATTTAATGAAACCTATTTTGGTTAGTAATGAATATATGTACTGTATGGATATTATAAAAAACATTTTTATCAATATACGGGTTGACAATTTTTCAATGATTATTAGAGATTTCAAAATTCGGTATACGGATGTAAGTAGTTTAATTCACCATAATAAAAAATTTTATAAGTTACACTTTATAATAAGGAACACATTTATATATTCTATGAAAAATATATTTTATAATGATATTAATTATTGTGAAGCTTCCAATAGTATTTTTGAAAAGGCATGATAGAACACATTTGGGTACATATATTGTTTTTGAGACTTAGAGAGTTGTGTTAATATAAAAATTTCAATCCTTTCACATCTCAAATGGTGAATCTATTGAAGATATTCAAGAGAGATTCTTGAAAATTATAAAAAATTAACAATCTATCAGTGAGGAATGTCTTGATGTTATTATCTTTTTTTAAAGGAAAATTTATATTATTCCCATTTATTAGGACTCAAAGAATAATGTTTTTAATGAGACAAGGAAGATGAATAGTCTTACCCCATATGATATTATTGGAACTATTATGCAATATGACGAAAGATAAAATAGTGGTTCTAAAAATAATAATAATTGGGTTTCTTTCTTTTCCATCACCATTTACCTTACCATATAACATAAAATCATCTAAAAATATTAATAATTCTTCTTGAATAAAGAAAATAGTTACTAAAATTCATATGTATTTGAAAAATATTATGTTGAATTAGAATGCATGGTTATATGGATAAAAAATATAGTCGTTGTAAAATATTTGTAATAATAATAAAGGAAATTTAAAAATGATATGTTTCATAAGAAATATGATGTTAATTATTATGAATATAAGAAAGATGGGCACATCAAAACAGACTTCCCAAAGATTAAGAGGAAAATAAAAAATACTGTAATTTACAGAGGAATTTTATAAAGTATTTTAAATGAAATTTAAATAATGTCTTATGTCTACTAAAACATGGAGTTCCAATGGATTTGACTCTTATAACTATTCATTTGAAAACGAATGTTCCAAAATGTGGATCAAATAACCATACTCCAGTGTTACTATAATGAATAAATGAATCATGTCTAAGGTAAAAAATACCAAAAATATTACCAACATGTCCTTAAATAAACTCTATAAAGATTAAAAAAATTATATATCCTTAAATGTAGAATTTTTCTGACGTAGTGAATGTAATAATATTCCTTATTATAATGAGGTTTCATGTTTTTCTAAATTTCTGAAAAAAATGAAAAATGTAATTTTTTTTTAAAAACATGAAAATGATAAGGAAAAAAGTTCCAAGACTAATTCAAGAGTTGATTGGTTTGAAAATATAAATATAAAATCATGATAATAATAATTTTTGAAAAGAAACTATTTCTAAATATTTTGAAAATTTAATTTATGAGATAGAAGAATTTAAAAATAAATATAATTATAAAAATATTACTGTAGAGGAAACAATTTTAGTTATAAAAATGAAATCAAAAGTCATTATTTTATGAAAAAATTATCAACCTTTTTCCACTAGTAAATATTGTTTTAAAAAATGAATAAGCATATCCTTCTTATTGGAAATTTTTCACTAATGGAATATACATATAAAAACATGTTTTAAGACCAATTTATTTGTTACAAATCTTTCATCTTTTTAAGTAAGTTTCAATGTGGTGGTCATTAGAAATATAATTATTCATTAAATAATGTTCCATATCTAGATTATCATATTCTATTCTCCTAAAATATTATTGATTCCCAAGTTTTTATTTTATAACATTTTCGTACCCAGTGATGATTGGTTATCTAAAGGAGAATGGTTATATTTTCAAAAAAAATGAATGTACCAAGAAAGAGAATAAATGTTACATCGATATTGGATGTTCTATAAATATTAATATCAACAAAAATATCATCCTGAATATTATCAAGTTGAAAGGTCAAAAGTTTACATTCGAGGATCATTATCAGAGTGATTTTATTGGAATATCTAATATTGTTAATCTTGGTGGAGTTTTATTTTCAAATGTTATATTTACAAAAAAATTTAAGAACAAACCTATAATCGTACATAATTTTTGTGCCGAAGGTTACCTTCTAATCATTGGCAAATTTTTAGGACATAGATTTAAGGATGAATACATTCTTTATATGAATCGACATGTGAATGATTACACACATAACATATAATACCATAAGACAAAATAATTAACATTTTAATAGTGAAATTTACAATAAATCATTATTACGGAATATAAGTTTACAACATTGTAACCATACAAACTTATATAAGTTGAAAAAAAATATGTGTTTGTAATATTTCAGAAGATTGGTTTGATTCTTAAAATGACTACGTCCCTTTTCAATATTCAAGGAAACATATTTAGTAAATTTAATCAATTAGAAAAGTCTCAACTATAGATCCTTTACAATTATTGAACTTTTTTTATCTTTTCCATACACAAACTGGAATAATTGTTGGAAAGTAAAATGAATTATTCATAGTTCCTTATTATACTATGTATACATTTGTTGGTCTTCTAAAAATAAAATTTGAAGAAATTTTTATTTTAAACCATTTATTTTCAAAAGCTAAAAATTCAAAAAGAATACCCTTACAACAATAAAAAGTAATCATGGAAGGGAAATTTTGAATTCTTATTAAGAATCAATAAATAAAATTAATGATGTTGAACATAAATTCTAATCTCCTAGAAGAACTATGAAAAATATTGTAGATGTAATAATAAATATAAAATTTCATGAAAAAACATTAACCGTGTTCAGTGAATAATTAATTTCAATAAATTTTGGGATAAATTTCTTAGTACTAAATATATACTATAAATATTTTTTAGTTAGACATTTTTCACAATAAAACAACTACTTGGTTTTGGAAAGGAAAACCCCCAAATTATCTTAATAAAACCCCACATGATTTTCCAATATTTATTAAGAAAAATGGTTTTGGAATTCAAGAATTTCCATAAAATGGAAAATTAATATGGTCTAATAAGGGAAATTATTTCATTCAAAATAGATGATATGATAGAAAGAATGATGTTGTTTTTTTTTATAATTCTAAAAATTTGGATGAAAATATTGGTTATGATTCTTATAACGTTGACATGGAATGTAAATATATGAAATATTATAAGAAGAATAGATTGATGGTTGAAAACTCCCTTCCAAATATAAATTATTAAAATTAGAGATTTCTTGATGATATTTTTGTAGAGTTGATTAAGAAGAAAGAATATTAGAAATAGGGGGATTCATAGATCAATAATGACCCTGTTGAGGCTAATTCATAAAGAATTCATTCTACTAATGTGATAAAAAACTGAGAAAAGAAATGAAAGAAAATTAAGTGGTATTCAGATCCCCAACATTGTGAAAATTCATTATATGTGGTAGAAACATCCCTGAAGAATGTTACCCTATCCACTTAAAATGTTAGTCATGATAACCTGGATACATGGTTTTTTTATGAAATATCAATTCTACATGTTAATATTTTATTTTTTCTAGATTAATGGAAATAGAATAATATTAATCAAAAATTAGAATTGCATTTTCAATAAAAACAATCGAAATATGAACAAGGAAATGAATATTTAAGAATATCCATACATCTCAAGAAGGATCTTGATAATGTAGTTAATAAAGAGGCTTACGAGAATCATAATGAAGGAAATGATGAAGAAAAGGAAAGTAGATAATATGATGAAATTTATTAATTAGTTGAACAATAAATAAAATACGATTAGAAATAAGATAATGAGAATCAAGGGAAAAATCTAATGAAATATCTAAATAGTATCAATTATCATCGACATAGTGATTAGAATTACCTTCTACGACTAAAAAACAACTAAAATCAGAAATTTATACTGAATAATAATTAGTAAAAGAGGAATATTCAAAATCTATGAAATATTAGGTTGATAAGAATTCAATAAAAAAGTCATATATTAAAACAATCACTGATGTTAATATCATGGATTTGTCTAATGGAAATGAATTTTTTTAAAAGATTGTTTATAAGAAATATGATAATTTTGTTTTATGGAAATAAAAGAATATAATCAAGGATACCTAAAAATAATACCTACATAGTTTCAACTCTAAAAATTTTCTTTACATAGCACATTTTATTTTGAAGCAGTTTATTATTTTTTTCATTCTTTAAAATTTCTTGGAGGAAAATCTTATTTTTTGTTAACCTTGAATATCGATGTTAGTTGATTGATGAATGTTAAAATGATACATCAAATTCAATAATAGTTTTTATAGAGGATGAAATTTTGTATAAATATTAGTTAACAACCTTTCATTAATGTTCATTGGACCATATAAATTCTTGCAATCATATGGTCTAGTGGTATACTAATGTTGGTACTAATATTAACATACTTGATAAAAACTTTTATGACATGAAGAAGCTCCTGAATGAATCATAAAAATATTTAATTTAGTTTTAAAATAAATGGCTAACATATTCCTGTTTATTGAATTAATTTGGGACACACCTAATGATCATGTTGATTATGTAAGTGATTTGAAAGGAGTGATATGATTAATTAAGATAGAGTTAACAAGACTGTAATCATATTAATGGTAAATTAATGTATTAAGTATTTGAATAAATAATTATCTAAGAAGATTCATATTAAAGAATATCATATTGAGAATCTAGAGATGTATAGTCATGAGTTCCAAAATACGAAAGCATTTTTTAAAATATAGATCAAGAATGATTTTTTTGAACATTCATTGTTTCTATTTTTGTAAAATTTTAATTCCATGTACTATATGAATGAATTATATTTTTACCATGTTATAATTTTATTGAATGTTTTCTGAAAATGATTGGTTGAATGTTCTAGCTTATTTTTTTGTGGATGATAAGTTAGTTAATTCTATAATTTCATATGTTTGTTTTTTTCAAAACATTCTAAAAATCATCAAAATTATTCCACATTCATTTTTTAAAATCAAAATGGGGGATAATTTTATAATGGTTGAAATTTAATGATTTTATGTTATGTTTTTATAATGGGGGAAATATATATGGGAAGATGTTTTTATAGATGTTAAGATATTTTGATTAAAATAGAGAATATAATCATTGGGGGAGATATTATTAGAGAAGGGAGTTCAACATATTCAAACATTATGATATCCACTGTATTTAGAAGAGTTATAAACTCGAAGGTGCGCGAGGCTTTCAAATACAAACTTTGAGTAATATATACATAAAACGAAATGGACTTCAGTTTTTTCCAAATATAATTTTCATTTTATTCATGGCGTTTTGGCATTCTAAAATGTGGGATATTATTGAGTGAGATATTTTACATATAATTTTTACATTAATTTTTTTTAAATCACACACACATTCATAAAAACATGTTTTACTTAATTTTCATATCTAATATGTTTTAGATTGGTTTTTTAGAAAACATAATATTTTAACATTCTTATAATAAGTTCTAAATTATTATAGATATAATAATTTCATTCTTCATTAAAATTATCATAACGATTATGTACCCAGAAAATATCAGACTCACCATTAACAAATATAGTGATATACAATATGTATTTTCAATCATAATGATAATTTATTAAACAATCAGATTGATAAAAGTAGATATTGAAATCATGTTGACACTCATAAATGTTATCATAATAACAATAATATTGAATTTTTTCAGATCAACTTATAATCATATTTGAAATACTTTTTTATAATTTAAATAGATAATTTACACTATAATGGTGTAAATTAATATAAAGTTATAAAATAATTTGGGCCAGATAGTTATGAGATATCATGTTCCAAGTGTCCATGTCGTTATGAGAAACATGGAAAATATTATTGTTGTGATATCAATATGACCATTGGGTATAGGACTATAAATAACTAGTCATTAGAATATTTTTTAGATTCTAATACAAATTTTTTAGATTTCATCTTCAATTTATGATTTTTGAGATAGCTATGTAGATTTAATAATATGAAGGGATTGTTCCAAGTGTATTTAATTATTTAGATATTTTTCGTTATAGGGAAACATTGCTAAGTTATATCATTACAACCATTTTCATTGTAATCTGTGTCTGATCATCATGATGATCAAGGGATTTTAGGGATAGAAAATCAAATAATATGATTCATTATATTTAGGGTTACTAAGACATGGTTAACATAGAATTCAATCTTTGTATCAAAGGCATATGAGGATAAAAATAAATAGTCATTCTAAAAATCTAATAGAGTTCTTCCATGGTATGTGGAGAAAGATTTTCTTATAATTATAAAACATGGGATAAAATTAGCCTGGGTTATAAAATACCTTTACCATTTGTTTAAAATAAATTAATTTTATTAATATATTATAAGAAATTATTATATATTTTTTCTATTTTATTAATTTTTTCTTAAAACATAAATATTCCTATACACATATAATAAAAATTGAAACATTGTATTAATCATTCTATTTTTTTGTTTTATCTATAATATATTGATTATTATAAAGTAACTCTTTTTAATCTGATCTATAATGTTTTAGGACATTTAAAATCTAAAATAATTTTATTTATTCTAATTATGATTCTATAACATTTTATATCAGACTAAGGAATTAGTATGATAATTTTTAATAAAGAAGGAAAGGGTTTGTTTAATTTAAGAAATTTAAATTAACTTCTTGAAAATTAAATTCATTCCCTCTTCAATGTTTTTCAGTATAATAATATTATTATGATTATTTAATGTATTATAGATAAGTTGATAAAACAATACCAACTGTAACGACCATGAAATAAATTTTATAAATATTGTTCCTTAATTTATTATATTTTCATAGAAACCAGATTATAATCCCAAGGGATATAAAATTTAAGATGTTTTGGAAAACCAGATTACATACATGATACCCAGTCTGCATTGGAAAAGAATATAAAGAATAATAAATGTATAATTTTAAAATCCTTTAAACTCATTCAAAAAAACTCATCTTTATATCTTGGGAAGTTTAAAAAAATATGGTTGATCTAAAATGCTCAGTAGGGGTTATGTATAGGGGAAGCTAGCACAAATCAATAATAATAATCATCTTGGAATATTTCAAAATAGAACATACATGCCACATAAATAACTGTATAAGTAATAATCATAACATAAAGGTAAATATCAGAGCACACTTGACACAAAAATAACTTGTTATGGCATGATCAACATTTCTATGTAAATAATTTAACACACATTCCATTTAATAAATATATTGAGAATGTAATGAATCTATATATCTTTACATATTAAAGATATCGTGGATAATAATAACAAAAATCTTATTGTTGGAATATCTAGATAACTTATTTATCAACAATGTAATAACTTTACCATTACGATATCTTATCAAGACTATTAAAAACAATTTTATAAAACCCAACTAGTTTGGCCGGCTAATTTTCTCCTAAAACTACCCATGAGTCAAAGGTATATCATTAACCTATACCCACCCATGTATAAAAATATAAATAAATACACTTATATCGAATGATAAATTTAGATAACAAACTATATTCATTATAATAAAATATATGTATTGAGTAAATGATACATAATTATCATTATTTTCCCAACTAATTAAATAACATCAAAGGAAAACACTATAAGTAAAAATTAAATAAATATTCGGAAATATTCAGTTAAATTACAAAACAATGATAATATTTGAGTGAAATTTAATTACTAAGAAGAAATAATTATAATAAAGTATTGTTTCAAGAGAAACATTACAATCATAAAAGAATGCGATATTTTTTAACAACTTTTACAACTTGTTTTTTAAGTCAAATACCCTTGGACAGAATAAATCAAATTGAAAAATAAAATAACATTAATTTTGATATATAATTTAATATATATTTCATGTGTAATTATATAAATCATATTATAGTAAATTGGTGCATAATAAAAAATCTATCTTAAGTGAATAAAAAATGATGAAATCCCCCACCGTACGATTCCTTTTTGTTGAAAATTATATATCCTCCTATATAATTATTTTAATCATTTTATTGAATTATTAGAGTTGAATATTAATATTAATAATAACATATGTTATTTTTTATGACATATTTTCACTCATTTTATATAATATTTCAACATTTTCATTATTTCTGGTGTTAATTGCCATATTTTAAAATCATGTTTTGACTTGTTATTTTTCGTTCCTATTACATAGATCATGATTTCATAATATAAAAAATATATAACAATATTTAAATATCACATATATTTATTATATATTTATTTATCTTAATCCGTAACATTTAGTGATTATAAATGAAATACATCATTCATGGAGTAGATAAGTCGTACAACTGCCTGAACGATGCTTCCATTTTCATGACATATCCAAGGACATAAAGCTGAGTTTTATATATTTTTATTATCATTATAAAATCATATAAATTTTTTATATAATATATTTTTCCTAAAATTTCCTTAATAAATTCCATGAAACATCTGAATGAATCACATCGTTTCAAAAAGCGGCATTCCACCATACACACGACTGACATTATTAGATTTCTTAAAAAATGGAAGGAAAAAAGGTATTTGTTTTCTAATATTTCAATAAGAATAATGAAATTATTATTACAAACAATTTATATTATAATTATAAATTAATCATTATTTTTATCCTAGAATGGTGGTAATTGAAAAATGAATGTCATCAGTTCACAAGGAGGTAGTCCATCGTACGCTAGAACAATTATTTTTTATTTCATTTGATTGATGTGTGTGTGGATGAAGGTATTAGCATTAGCATATTTTTTTATTTTTTTGAATATAATTACTATATTATAAAACCACAATATAATATGATTTTTTTGGTGGTGTGGAAAAAAAAGAAAATAAAAAGAATTTTAGAAAAACATTTCATCATCTTAAAGTATAATTTTTAGTTTTCTCATAATCATTTTTCAAAAAACTTTATGCCCAAGATAATGAATTTAATATGATTTTAGGAAATTTTGAAATTGAATTGGTAGGGTTTGGGAAATACATATTGATTGGGAGTGTGAATAATTGTGGGGAGTGAGTTCATTTTTAAAATTATGGAGTGCCATTTTTGTAAATATGAAAAATTAATCACTAAAGGGAGGTCTCCCTCACCTAATTGGGAAAAAATTAAAAATAATGAGTTTTAATGGATGTATAATAGAGAAACCCCTCCACAACACAAAAAATAAACACATTTTTTCATTTAGTTAATTAAATTCAATGTTTTATTACTTTTACCATTTTGGATTTATTAAGTAAACTAATTTATTAACTTACGTAATTTATTCATTAAGAAAGCATTAAATGGTTCAAATTTTGATAATTTATACCCGATGATTCTAAATATGATATATAATATATAAAATAAATTTTGTATGTGTTTTGAAAATTAATTTCATTATAAGTTCCTAAAATACGCAAAAATGTATGTTTAACCCTAACCATGTTAACTTGTTTTTTACTATTTATGGGTCAATATTATCATTATAAAATGTAAACATATAAGTAAATTGAATTGTTTTTATATCCCATAAAATTTAAAAATAATTTTTCAGAAGATTTTATTTTAGAAATACTAAATCATTTAATAAAATAACATTTATAATAAAATAAAATTAGTATTAATGTTGAAATTATTAATTTAAAATAATTCTACAATTTTGAAATTAAAATATATTATTTTAAACTGATTTTATGATGATTTAATAATTTAAAATATTAATTTAATACAATAAATCATTCAATTTACCTCACTTTTAGTATTTTTAGTGTCATGTGTTTTAGTCAAATATTATCTACATAATTAATGTCTATTCATTTCATAGAAATTTTGAGTTTGTAAATCATCTCTACAAATTAAATATTTATTATTATTATCACAACTACTGAATAATGATTAAAATTATATTAATATCCTAACCCATGTTTGTATTGTCCCAATCATATAGCTTTATAGATATTAAAGGTATAGAGGGTCCATTTTTTCTGTACCTATTAAATTATATATGTCACTTTTATATAATTTTATCCCACTAAAAATATAGTCTAACATTGAAATGCTATAAATTTTTCTAGAAAATTGGAGTTGGAAATGTTGGTAGTTATTTTTACAACTTCTGTTATATTCTTTACTGTTAGGTAAACTCACATATACAATAATCACTATAAATAAGGGTAACTATTTTCACAAATCATTATGGTAAAAAATTATATTGAACATTTTAGAGAAAATAAAATATTTTAATTCCATATATAGAATACATTTCTATAAATTGCATTCATATAAGTTGCAGAATATATGTTAAAATTAATATAAAAATGAAACATGAAAAGGATTTTTAATAAGAAAATGTTCTTCAGTTTACTATATTTTTATGTCTAAATATAATATAAAAATGAATATAATTAACTAATTTAATCATATATTTATAAGTGATCTAATTTTACTTTAAGAAAAATTTATAATTTAATTTTAAATTATTAATTATTTAGTTGAAATTTCTGTTATCAATTAATACTAAGTATTTTTTATTATCCATAAAAAAGAAGCATCCTAAAAAAATAAAAAAATCACCCTAGCCTAATTTTGACATTCATATTTCATTAAAAATGTTTATCATAGAAAATAAAATTTTATTATGAATCAAAAAATTATTTAAAAAAAACTATGTATTTAAACATAAAAAATAATACCTTTATATGTATACAACTGTATATGCATAAAATTGTATTTATTCTTATATTATTACTATAAAATCCATTTGATGAATATAAAAAATAATTTTATTGAATATATAATTTATATATTTCATTAATATCATAATGAAATTGTATTGAATTTATTTTACTAAGATAAAACACCATTGTGAGCATAAGAATAGTTTTTTATATAAACAATACATTTGTATTCAATTTGATTATATTATTATTTTAAATAAATTGGTAACTACTAAATTAAAATATGTAATGTTGTAAGTTTGAAACTACTATTCATAACCACCAATTAGAAGGATATGATATAATCGTCTTTTAAAATAATAATATTATTCTTATTCTTTAATATTCGGTCTTTCTTCTAATGAAACCCCAAGAAGAATGATGTTTTTGCATGAGATTCAAGATAACTCAACATTTTACGAATTAAATTCTATTGAAGATATTTAAAAGATCACAACACTAAGTCCAAAAAATTTCATTCCCTTACATTCTTGGTGTTTAATGTCACAAACTCTATTTAATAAGATGTTATCATTTTTGAGTTTTGGGGTGTTACAGGGTAGTAATTTAATCATTTCTATCATTAATGTCATTTTTAATAAAAAATTCCTTGATTTACTCCCTTATTTATAAAAAATTTAAAAAGAAATTACATTCCATTTTCACATTCTTCCTGGTGTCTCTTTCCACATTTTAGACGTGAAGTAAAAGATTCATTTCTTCTTAAATTGTCTCTAATTCCCATTCTCTAAGAAAAAATCATCCATATATAATATGGATAGATAGCTAATTGATTAAGATATAAGTTATTAATAATAAATTTTGATAATTGAATAATTATAATAAAATTAACATTCACTCAGATAAAAATCCCATTTGGATTTTTATAATCACCACATTACCCCTAACAGTCAACATTGAAATGGTTCTTCCATGTACCATCCATTAACAAAAAAATTTATAAAATGAGAAATAATAATACTAGGCTATTTATTTCATGACACATAAATTTTACCCTATCATTATTTGGATTAACCAATGTTATTATTTAATTAATTATAAAAATTATTCATAATGGTTTATAATATATTTTTTCGTAAACCAATCACACCACATGACAGTGAAAAACTAGGTGTGTAGTTTGGGAACATTCACCATGAACATGAGTGTAGGGAATGATATATTTGGTTAAAACATTATAGGGTTGTTACACCTAGATACATATGTATCAAAATAATTTCCATGACTCATATCTAGACAAGGATATATTACTAGTAAAACCACATAATCCATAACATTATTTATTTTTTAGATAATATATCAAAATTATAAATATCCTAAATATAAATCATGTTGTTATTTCCATAATCTAATGTTTCCAAAATTTATTTTTCCAGGGATGCTTTAAAACTATATTTGATAAATAAAATAATGACCCTAACTCTACTAAACTAGAGTCAGGGGTTATTTTATTACTTCGGTTCAAGATATAAGTGAATTAGTCCAAAATAACCAAATAAGTTTGGAGTATTGGAATTATAGACACACTCAAGAATCTCACATTAAAATTTAAAAAATAAAATAAAATAGAAAATTTCTTAGGGTAAACTATTACACCATTTATCATTTCCCTTGATATTAATTAGAAAACATTTCCCAGAATCATAGGAAAAAGAAAACATAATAAATGTGTAACAAATGATTCTCAGAAATTGTATATATACGAAAGAATAAATCATGAATAAATAGTGTGTAATGAATATAAAATGTTAAATATAAAATAACACAAGTCACTTATTCAATAACATGATATTAAGGAACAATATTGTGTAAAAAAAATTATGATCAAACAATGCCATTAAAATTACCAGAAAACTATGAAACATATCTATGGGTATCATAACTAATAATATAATAAACAATTCATATATATATAATATCTTAATATGGGTATTTACCTTTTCATACCTCATAAATATTCCATCAAGGAAATGTTCAAGGTCATTTTACATAAATAGGTATGGCCACAGCTGAATACCCATATTATTTTGTCTCATGATACCCACTGATCAATCGTAGGTCTATAATAGTCCCCTCCCTTCACATATTTCTTCAAATTAATTATTTATATGAAATTAATGAAACATAATAAACTTATACATTGAAATTGAAAAACTATAATATTAAATTATTTACATTCCCAATATAATAAACATATCCATTAACCATCCAAACTAATAAGGTGAGTCTAATAAAAATAATACATCCCCTATAAAATTAGTCTTAAACCATCCAACAAAATATTATATATAGAATCATTAAAATTTATCCATAATTAAGAATAACTATAATTGGGATTATTTTTAATGATAAATATAAATTCGATAAAAATTTCATTTAAAATATTCTAGAGTAAAATGAAATTTTCACTATGAAAGAGACTTAAATAAATAAAAACTAAGGTAAACATGATCATTTAAATTGAATCATTTAATTTTATTGTAGAATATTCAATGAAATTATTATTCATTACTATGTGTAAAACAATACAACTCGAATAAGTTAAAAAATCTTTTCATAATGATAATTAAATGAAAACAACAATATAATCTTGAAAATAACAATAATATTCCATTTATATTTATTTGTAGATATTCGAAAATAAAAATAATTACATGAATAAATAAATTATATAATTCTACCAATATTTTTTGTGATTGTTTTAGAAAATATATGTAGGTAACAAAATATACTTTATAATGATGAGATAAATAAAGACGTATTTTATTAAAAAAAATTGAATAATTTTCAGCACAAAATTTAGTGAAATGGTGATATCATCTTTTAATTTCATGAATAATCAGTGTAAAAATATATATCTTGGTTTTAGTAATGAAGTATAAAAAATTCCCCAAATAGAGGTTTAAACATAAACAATCTCGAATATTGATTATATTGTAAAACAAACCCTTACAGATTTTGTAACATCAAAATTCCAACCCAAAAAAATGAAACAAAACCTAAAAAACATTATATACCATCAATATAATGTTATTAATTATATACAAAATATACTGGGAAACATATAAAAGAAAATAAATAAGTTATTAATATGGTATGTTTACCACAAAGTAAAAGTGATATGAGGAACCCTTACCGTATGTCAAATTTCCATAATACATGTTCAAAAATCCTATATAATTATTAATTAATCATTATAAATCAATTAGATAATCATATTAACATATATCATACCATAAATTATTTACTTATTATCATTTATCACACATTTATTAATAATTTATAAATAATTTTCAAATTTGGGTTTTTAATTATTATTTTTCATAACTATTTTTGTTCTGTTGTTTTGGTCCGTAAAAATTTATAATTTTTTCATCATATATATATTTTTAGTCATTATATCAAATAAATATAGATTTATTTTATAATTTTTTATTATCATAAAAAAATAATAGATATAATAAATAATTACACCATTTATGGAGATGGAAAGTCGGACATACACATTAACACTTTTTTTATTTTTGGACCGATGGAAAAAAAGAAATAATTATTATTATTAACATTTATAGATTTATTTTTAGGCTATTTATATAACATATATTCATTAAATATGACATCAGTTCCTTCAATGTTACATGAAAATGAAAAAAATATAGATTCATCCATGGATGTTGCAGTCAAGATGTGCACATGATTTATATTATAGTTTTCCAATGGATTGAATGTTTAGATGGTGTATATTATATTATATCAAGAGAGGCATAATTTTTCATAAATAAAAAATATATTAATTAATAAAATAATTATAACCCTAAAAGTTATATTGTGATGACAAATAATTTATACTACTATTTGGAGACAACAAGTCATACGTATGCATGAGAAATGTTGTCAATTTTTATTGGATAAAAATAAATAAAATACGGTTATCCCATTATATTAAAGCTATATCATTATATCAATATTATTTTATTTTATCCTTTTATTATTTGTAAAATACATTAATTTATTTTATTAAAATAAAAAATCTTTGGGTTCTTAGTGAATAAAATTACATATTATATGATAAAATTGAATTATATCACAACATAAATGAATTATGGTTCATCATTTGAGAATTATTGAACCTCCATAAGATATATAAAATTTTTAAAAGTGTTGAGGGTAGTTTTTGGTAATGAACTATCTCTTAATGTAGTATAATGAATATAATGGTGCGATATCATTTTATAGGTGATAGGAGGGTTAGTCTCAGAATTTATAAAAATATTAAAAGATAATGAATTCATTTTATAGGAAAAAAAATAAATCCAAAATGCTTGGTATTTGATGTTGTGGTATAAATATATTCCAATCCAATAAAAAGGTCAAATTTGAAAAGTTTTATGTGGTGTTTTTATAATATAGTATTTTTTAAAAACTTAATTAATATGGTTTATCATCAAATATGACAATATATTTTTCATTCTTAAGTTTTTATAATTTTACATCTACAATGATTTTTTTCTTAAAAATAAAAAACAGATGACATTTAAAAAAAATATTACCCTTCTCCTCCTCAACAAAAATATTTTATGATTTATTAATAATTTAATATAAATTATTTGGATCATATTTTATTAATGTCAGTTTTATAGTATTCATTTAATTTGACATAACATACTAAAATTATACTTTTTCTATTACTATACGATGATATTTTATATAAATTTTGTGAACTCATTCATGTTCGGGTCATTCAAACTACTGAAATCATAAGAAATCACTGATTTATTGATTTCAAGCATAAGCCTATTAGAAACCTTACCACTATAGAGACTCAATTTTTGGGCATTAACAATCATTTCTTGATCATCCATATTGGGGTATTCAAATTTGTAGGAAATCTTTTCCCAAAATTGTATAAACTCTTCCACACCAATCATCATATTATTAATTCAAAAAATAAAAACTAGGCTTTTCTAGTTGATACATACTCAATTTTCTTTATATTGGTCCACTGACATCATTATCTCATTCATCCAATTGAAATCCCCATGGGTGTGATTTAGTATCATTTTATCCTAATAAATTTTTTAATTTTAATTAATGATGAGCTCCAATACATCCCTTTTTTATCGTCAACCTTATATGCTACCCTATCTGTACCAGTTTGATCCACCTATTCTTGAAACAAATCAAACCTCATGTAACCATCCTATTTATATTCCATTCCCATAACACATTTCATCCCATGATTTTCACTTAGGAGAATGTAATTTTCATCCTTATCACAATATGAGAGGTCACTATCCATCACCTTGTAATCAATAACAAACCTTGTTTACGTCAACCTATGTAGCTGAGAATAGTCCTTGAAAAAGTATAACTTATTTCCATTCAACAAAATGAATCTTCTTGAATCCCTTTTACCATTACACCGATTCATTCTCTTAGGGCTGTGTAGAAAACTTTGGTTATATCCTCCAATGCTATCTACCAAATCATGTCTTAATTATCATCTACCATGTATTTCCTTATACTCGTTTATATAGCAGTTTGATCAGGCAATGAATATTTCTAACCTTGTTTTCGTATCTCCTTATTTCTATTAACTCCATCAACTATTTTAAAAACAACATAATTAATGTCCTTCGTTTCTTCATTTAATTGAATCTCTACGTAAAATGATGAACACACCCGGATTATGTCAATGAATAATCTACCATAAATGTCAAAAACCTTTTGGTCAGGAGGAAAACAATGTGTATGATTAAATTATTTGACCTCCATTGATATTCCACTAAAAATTGGTGATTGGTAACACATCAAAACTAAAATTTTCCAATATGTTCCCCACTCAAATGACTTCAAACACGCACAACGTCTGAGTATCTTCATTGATCTATTTACACACCCATATAGAACATGTTCATTCTAGCTTGCACCAGAGCCAAACACCAATTATTTTTCAATTCTTCTCTACCCTACAACCATCTTATGATCTAGATTCAAACTCATATGACTACACCTTTACTACATGTGCATCGATTTCATCCATGTAGAAAAAAATCAAACCTTGACTTGACTATAACTCACCGGTTGCAACGTAACTCTTCAGCAAAGGAAAAAAACTAAAATAGAAACTTTTATACATCCACATCAATAATAATTATAATAGTTTGCTAGAATAAAAATAATTCATGTTCAACTATAAATTTATGAGATCCGAGTAAACCAATCAAATCATATTACCTTCAATATTTTTTTAAAATGATCTATTATTATTTTTTAATTTATGAAATAATGTGTCGGTGTGGGTATTTATGGTAATCATATAATTACTGATAAATATCATTAAATTTCCAATAATAAAATTATTTCATTAAGATAAATATAGGCATTTATATTCATTTATAATGTGATTATTTCATATGTAAACACAAAATATATATTAAAAACCAAGAGAGTGACATTTTGCAACATTCTTTGATATAAATATTTTATTGGTCATTTTCAAGGAAATATATTCATTAAAAAATTTAATTTTAATCTATGTTTATAAGGTAAAAATTACACTCATAAATATAAATTAGAAAAAATATTTTGACCTTACACTTAGTTTAAACCAATAATCACCTAATTTACCTTTCATAATGCTTATAAATTTGTCATGGTTAAAATTAATGTTTAACATATAAAAAAGGGACTATTTCCCAAATTTTATCTATCTTATTCCATGTATCATATCAATTTTTCATAAATTTAATTTATATAAGTGTTAATAATTATGTTAAAATCCCAAAAATGAATATTTTTTAAAATTAGTTTTTCTAAAAAAATAATTTTTCTGAAAAAATAATTTTTTTTACCATATTAAATCATAAATTGGTCAAAAAATACTATATTTTATTATTCATAACAAAAAATAAATAATTTATGTTTCAAATATATTTTAAACTCTATTAAATAGTTTAAATTAAAGAATAAAAAATAAACTATTCAATATAAATTTGTATTGTTAACTATGAACTATAAAATAAATATTTTCTGAAAAAAAAAATCACAATAAGATAATTTTGATATGCTAATTAATGATATTAAATTTTTCATGAAATAATGTTTATAGAACCTATAATAATTTATTGTACTCTATTATCTTAAAAATAAATAAAAAATCATAGGGAATAATAGATATTTCTATAATATAGAATAACATTACTGAAAATTGAGGAAATATTTTTTATTAATTATTTAATAATTTTTAATTTAGAAGGAAATTTAAATATATTGAAATTTTTATAATAATTATTATAACAAAAAATTAAATGTATTGTCTATAAGCATCTTATTTAAAAAAAAAATTTCTCACTCAATTTGTCTTGTTGATGTGTTCCATATAATCTATATAATATACTGATGTTTTAAAATCTTTCGGTGATACATTTCAATAGTTTTATATTTTTCCTTATAGAGGGATTATGTTCACCCATTATATGGGTTCTATTTCCCAACATTATAATGGAATGTATTTCATAGTATATTTCTTTGTTATAACTTGTGTACATAATTTTTGTGATACTATGAACAATTAATATGGACTACATAGTATATATATAGTAGAAAACATTTACATTTTTTGATAAATACATGATATTAAATATTTTATTTGTTTTATAAATATCTAAATCTCTAAATTTAAACATTAAATGGACTATATGTAATGTATTATTTTCGTTATTTTAGGTAAATATTTGATAGTTCTTTCCATTAATAAATAGTTTCCATAAAATCAAGAATTTATGGTTTTGATTAATGAAATCTGATCTAGGATCACAGGTCATGGGATTTATAGAATGTATCAATGAAGCTTTGGAAAAACATTAAGGAATATTATTTTTGTTTAGGATTATTTACGGATTAATATTTTATGGGTTTCCCAAAACATTAATGCTATAGATAATCCTTTGGGATAATATATGATTTTATGTTATGGTATATATCATATTTTATCTGTAGACTCGGATAAAAGATTTATAGGGAGAAAATAGGGATACACAATGTAAAGAAATGTAATAAAAGGATAATATAATTCAATTTTGGTAAAAAAAATAAATATTTCGTTCACCTAGTTATTAATTCTTTCACTAGTTATTGGAATATGGATGTGATTATGGAACAAATTCTCCTCGGGGTATACATCTAAAAAAATATTTTTACCAACTAAATCAATGTTAACTATGGTGAATGAAGATATAACCTAACATTGTACACCTAACCATGCACACATGGGGGATATACCCATATTGATATCATTGTATTTATGATCAAATAAGACTAACTTAAATTTGTTTCTTTTATATAACACAATATGAATGTGATTTTGGATAATATAGTTTGAAATAAATAGATTCATAATTGTTGGTACATATTAAATTACATGTTATTTCTTGAATAAAGGATTAGTTGAATTTTTAGAGCATTTATTTCTTTGATTTTGTAGTATTTAATTATTATTGAATGATCATGGAAAATTATGATGAATATTTTTTGGATTATTTTAATAATACTGATGGAACCCATACCCTGGTAACCTAGGATAATCCTAAAATAATGTTGGTTAACCATTGGTTTATTGAGGCTAAATAGATAAGGAAATAAGTTGTGTTTTAGGAATCATATGTTAACAAGATAATGTTATAAAGTGGTACATATTGAGGTTATATTTTTATTTCTGTAATAATGATAATTCTGTTATAATGATCAGCTTTAGTTTTTTATAATGGAGGAAGCCCGATGTAAAAAAGTTTATAATGTTTTCTATAAATAATGAAGAAAATTTTCCAATTATCAACCAAATGGTCTAGGGGAAAGATTGATAATTGTTGTGATAATTCCAAACCAGATATCAGGATTTATAATTAACCACGAGATCATTATATGAATCTGAAAAATAATAATGAATAGAAGAATTGAATCTTATATAAATTTGAGTGGCTATGGTGATGATGGAATGAAGAATAAATAACATAGATGTCAAAATTTTTGGAATAATAATGGAGAAAACATCTATAAAGTGGTTTGTATATAAAATAAATGTGGAGATCCAGCTCATCCTAAATACAAGTTTACGACAATGAGATAAGTGAGAACATTTTATGTCATCAAATTCATTAGACATTGATATTTTGAGTCATTATATCTAATTTAGAGTAGATATGAGGGAAATAGTCATCAAAAACAAATGGGGAATGGAAAGCCGAATGAAAAACCTACCAATGTGGTGTATAATGTTTTTTATCTATAGATATTACAGTGTCCAATTCCATTTATGATCTAACTAAATGCTGGATTTTGAGTTGTAAATAAAAACCTAGACTACTGTGATTATCATATAAATTATTTTCAAAGTTTATGGGGTTTTATTTTTTATTGTTCTAGATTTTATTCCATCCATTGAATTAATAGTCAAATTTTGAATAAATTATATATCATTATGAAGATCATCTATTAACATACAATATAATTAAATAAAATGAGACATCCTATATAATCTCAGAACCACCTATCCATGTTTGAATAATTATGAATTACCTATAGAAGTTACTCTAATGTCAAGAGTCAAATTGAAAGGATTAAATTTACTTAAGGTAGAATAATGTAACACACTAATATTTTAATATATGAAATCCTTTAAAATGTCCAAATGAATTATGTATTTTTCTCTCCATGGAACATAAAACATATAATTAACCATGATATAGTTTGATATAATATAAATGTTTAAGTGTCACTATTAAAATAAACATGAATAATTAGGGTGAATGAATATGTTTATCAGATTTATGAAATATATTTATAAGGAAAATATTTTATAAATTTAATTTTTATGTAATTAAATTAGTTTACATAATGTAACTAATAAAACTATTTATTTTTCAATTAAAATTCAAAAAAAATCTATTTTATGTGATATTATTTTCAATTGAATGAATAATATTATTAATTTCAACAAAATTTTTTTATAATAATAATTTTTTATAACAATTTATTTTGATAAATTATATAAATTAACAATAATAATAGTTAATATTTGCAATTTTCATTTTCTAAAACAATTTTACATTACATTTTATTGTTTTATTCAAAAAATGAATTTATAAATTCAATAATTATTATTATAAAAAATTATGTTTATCTATTTTTAATAACTAAATTAACATAATATTTTATTAATTTATTTTCATGATATTATTGGTTTTCCTTTGTATAGTGAAGAATCACATATTTATCTAATATTATCGCTAAAATGACTTTATTATAAAACAAGAATAAAAAAAATTCCGGAAAAGATTCCCATTATATATATATATATAATAAATTATTTTTTATTAATTTTTTATTTTTATAAAATTTATTTATTTAATTTTGGGAAGAGTTGTAATATTTTATTTCAATAAAATAATTTATGTGTTTACATTAGAATTTTTGACTCATCCCTCTTAGAAAAGAAATATATTGAAATAGGTATCATAATTTAGGTTAATATGATAAAATTGTGTAGTAAGTTCGATTTTTTATATTGGAAAAAAACAATGATTACAATTATTTACTTTTATAACCTTAATGATGTAAAAATTGTATGTTTTTAGGAATTGTATTGTTAATATGGTAGAATTTGATAAAAAAATTAATTATTAAATTCTTTTTATTATTGTAAAATTATTTCTATTAATATATATTATTATATTTCATTACATTTAAATGGTAATCACATACAAATAATATTTAAAAAAATATGGTTAAAACAAAATATTTCAATAAAACTATTTTACAGTATATAAGTTATTTTAATTAAGTATTTAATTTTAATATGTTTAGAAAAATAATGAGATAAAATTGAATTTAAATTAAGATTCATCAAAACAATATTTTATAAGAGCGGTTACTTTTTATTTTTATTAATACATATATTAGAGAGCTAAAAAATAGATACATAAGTTGTAACAACCAATGCTTCCACGGTATGCTTCCTTTTAAATAATTCAATAGCTTGTGCTATACGAAACATCGAGTTCGAGAACACCATTTCCTTTTAATCTAGCGATTTATAAATCGGTTTTGAATAGTATTAACCAAATTATTAAATATATAAATTTTATTTTTCAAAATAGGAAACATTTTTCAATTTAGGATATAAAAATTAGCATAGGGTGAAATTTTTGTAATATTCTGAAAAATTACGTTTTTTATGAATAGTGAAAAATACAGCATAGTTGTTAAAAACTAATAATTTCATTTAATTAATTATTATACTATAAATCTATATTAAAGTTACTATAGACATATAAAACATATATTAATCCAATAGAATTCATTGAAAAAATATTATAATAGAATTAGATGTAAAAATTTATTGATCATTTAAACGTCTCTTTTACCCACCCTCTAGCCACATTTATGAGATTTTCATTAAATGTAATTTTACCACTTTTGAGAATTGAATTTAAAAATATTGACTTACACGGTCTTAATCTATATAAAAAAATTAGTTTAATAATATCAGAATAATATTTGGTGTATAGTAACAATTAGATTTTATTTATCACAATTCAAGGAAAATAGGGTAATTAGTGGTCAATTTATAATTATAATATTATGATATTACCCTAACCCCAATCGTAATTTCATTTTATAAGTCTTATGTGAAAAAAATAATCCTGAGGTCGAAATTATGATCTTTTTTATGTGCCTTTTGTTAGAATTAGACATTTATTATATTTTATTTTCATAAGAGTTAAAAACGTCATATTTGAATTTTAATTGATAAATTTTTTTAATATATTTAAATAAGTAAGATAAAATAATCTATCTATATTCTTTATAATGATAAAATCATTACCTCAATAATGTTATTTTTTATATTTTTTTGAAATAAATAATTAAAAGTAATGGTGCATAATTATGATTTAAAAGTAAATTATTAAAGGAAGAATCGACTAATTGATATTTAAAATAATAAATTAAATATAATTTGACATCATTAATTAAATATACTTATTTTATAGATAACATAGAAATGTTAATAAAATATTCTAAGTATTGGTTTCAATTTATCATATTGGTTTTATATTTTTTAAGCATCAAAATTTTGAATATTATTAATATTGACATAAATGCTACTTTAAAATAAATAATATATAATTAAATGTTATAAAATTCATAAGAATTTCATGTTAATTAAAATAAATATTATAGACTTTAATATGACTTAAATTATTCAATTTGGTTTTATTGACATTTTATTGTAACTATATTATCCCTATAGTGTAAACATACAAGAAGACATGGTAAGAGTTGAACTGTTTAACAAAATGATAAACCCAAAATATAATATTAATTTCAAGACCTAAAAATTTCCAAAAATAATTTTATAAGAGTATTTATACCCATACAAATCTTATACTTTAAATAGAATAATTTTAAGCTATTTGAAACCCAATAATTCAGAGATCAAAGCCATTTGGATCTGCCAAAACCTGCACAATTCTACTCTCGATTTCTCACACTATATTATAGAGGCGGCACATTTGGATGAAAGAAATATTATGGAGTGCTTATATGGAAACCAAAAGGATACACCCAAAAAGTGGTAATTGTATTATCACCTATTGAAAATATTTTTCTTCTTCTTCAACATCATATTTCTATGTCCCTTAAAAATAAATTTAATATTTCTAGTATCATCTATATTCTTATATGTGATTATAATCACGGTACAACCATATTACGTAGTTAATCTATCATATGAATAACAATATCATCATTCGTGCATATGTATTGCATACCATCTCAATGTCGTTGTGTATTTTATTATTCAACAATACATTATTCAGATTGGTATAATGATGAGTATAATAGGTAAAAATAAATAATTTAAAATAGAAAATCATTCTTTATGATAAATATAAAATCCAATTATATTCAATTTAACCATAAAAGGAACAATATTATCACTCATGCATTCATACGGCATACGGTCTCCACGACACGATGAAATTAATTCTCTACGTTAACAATTCTAGAATGGTTATAAAATTTATATGTTGAGTAAAAATAAAAATTAATAACTTAATTTTATTTTAGATATGAATAAAATAAATCTTATGCATGACAAGCATGAATTACACGAAAAAATAGGAATGTGAAAAATAATTAGTTGACACATGAAACAATTATAATACTGAAATATTATTAACAAAATGATATTAGATGGTAATATAAGATATCATAAATTTTAATATGGTTATGATATAATTTAATTAATTTTATTATGCATTATATCGGATGCTAAATAACCCTCAAGTAAAAGAATTTATATAATAAGGGTAAATTTCATAGTCTCATTTTTATTTGAGGCTGCTTATATGTAAGTACCTATTGGTACATCCTTATCATCCTTGATAATGATTCTTAAAATTTAATTAAAAATATTATCAAAAAATATAAATTCATTTTTACCAATTATAAAAAAATTTATAACTTTTTTAAATGAATCATTCCATCATTTTCCAAACAAGGTACTTTATAACTTTTTCTACATATTTATGGAATGTATATATTTTAACTTATACAGAGAAATTAGCTATTTTCCACCATTATGACACCATAACATTTTGAAGCTTTCCTTACATAATTATAAGTTTATATTCATATTAAATGTTATCTTTTAAAAAAAATCATATTTTTAATGGAATTCAATCTAAAAAAGAGATATTTCTCTCAAAGAGTTTTAATGTACATATTAAATTATTTTTATATATGTAAACATACTTTAATGGATTAAATTCTTATTTGAGGTAGACTTATTATGATACAATATTCCACATGGTATTGCAGGTTTTATGATATGTTTTATTTTGGATGTGATAGGTTTATACAATTCATTGTTTATCGATAATGTTTTTATATTTCATATGATAGTTTAAAGACAAATTTTTATGTTACGTTTCACCCTTTTCATAAGAAGAATGTATTATACATAGTAAATGATGGGAGGGTCCCCGTCTAGCCCATCAATGCGCCGGTAGGTTTAATGAGACGAACTTGTGTCTTGGAATAATACCCTGACATTATGTTAATGGTCTTGTCATGAGGCCTTGACTATATGGTAATGATGTTTAACATTATTCATTTATTTATTATGAAAGTAGTTATTTATATTTCATGTGATTATTCGACAAGTATAACATCAATGTGAAAGACTAAATGTGGTGATTTAATTTATTTTGGCCATATTGTGCAGATGATTATGTTAAAAATGCTTTTGTTTTAGTTTTTTAACTTGAAATAATGGTTTATGATTATTTATGATAGTTTTGGTTATATTTTTTATTCTAAATATGAATCGGAGCTCCACATATTTTTATGTTTCATTATCCCCAAGATGGGAAGAAGTATGTTATGATTTGAAAGTTTTGATGGTCTAAGTCACTGGAGTGTTTTTATACAGGATAATATGATTTGTTTTATTTCAATATGTAATGTAAAACTTATATTGGTATCTAGTGTTTCTATGACTACTAAATCGATAATTCCATTGGTATTTGGCTTAATTTTGATCATGAAAATGTATTAAAAATGCACTGGCATCGAGGAACTGGGGTTGGAGCATTACAGTTTGTATGAAAGGATGTTTAGTACATTCCTTGGAAATTATGTTTAGAAAACAACATTTAATAGGTAATATTACCCTTGGATAGAATATGAGTATATGTATAGAATAACATCATATAATTATGATAATAGGAAGATTATATGGGTTTTCCTAGAAAATAAATCCATGTCTGGATACTACAAGTGAATGTTGTTCTGCAACAGATGTACCTAAGAGTAATAACTCATACATGGTGTACTAAGCTTGTCTCGAGATTACCTGGTAAACAACAATGGGCTTTACTGCTCACCTAGTTTGACAGTCATGGGGGATATGATTTTGTATAATTTATATTTTCCTCACAAACCATTATGAAGGATTTCGGATTAAATATGTCCTCAAAGAAACATGTTTATGATTACTATAAGATATGGATAAAATTTACTATTTATGTTAAGTATTTTACTAGTATGGAATTATGCATTATGATTCATAATCTAATATAGTGCATGCCATTTTTTAAAAATTATTCCTTATGGAAGAAATGGAAATTATATCAATTCTTGAGATTCTTGTAGGGATTTCCATTCTATAAATGGTGGTGATAGTGGAGATGGTGATAAAATAGTTTTCAAAAAACTTATAACCATTCTGGGATAGATGACTCAGGTTATGAATAATAACCAAACCTATATAGAGCATCTCGATCCACAATGAGGAAGATAAAATTTAGTATTCTTCATGAGAAAAAAACTCAAACATTTAATGGGGCTACAAAATCATTTGTAGCTGAGAAATGGATAAGTTCTTTAGAGAAATATTATTGATTTAGGGAGTAACAAAAGGGAAAAGGTTGTTATAGAATTTTGAAATCTCTCTGGATATTCATATCAATGGTGTCTAATAATAAAAAACACATAGGATGATAAATATGAATAAAATATAGAATGTAGGGGGTATAAAGAAAATTTACTAGAAAAATGCATTCCTCTTTAACAACAAATTGATATGGTAAGAAAATTTCAGTGTTTATTGCAAAAAGAAGATGGGAATGCCTAAAAGTATGATGAAATATACACAACATTAGCAAGTCATGTTATAGACTAAATAAGTAACCCAATAAGTAAGATTGATTAATTATATGATAGGTTAAAACCATTACACCAATAAAAATTGGTCTCACAATCATTCTCATCATACATTGATATAGTCTCATGTTAAATCTGGAAAAAAATGAATTATCTATGTTTTATGAATTTATAGAAAATCAAGAGAAAAATAGGTCATCTAAACACTCTAGGAGTGGAAATAATGGGAATAATAGAAAATATGATGTCCTGTCATGTCGTAATTGTGTGACAAAACACCCTAGTACTCTCCTAAAGTGGATGATAGTTTTTTATAAGTATAGACGAAAAGGCCCCCAAGATCATGATTAGAAGGGGAAGAAAGAAACTATCAATTTTCAATGATACTATTTTAATGAAATGGGACATTATGAAAATGATATTTCAAATAATCAAGAATAAATTCCACAAAAAAGGACAAGGGAGAAAGGCAAAGATTTTTTTCACAACTTTTGAGGCTGAAACGCTTATTGAAATTGTGGTAGAAACTCTAATCAAGATTTTAAATTTGAGAAAATAGTTATTTGATTCCAGATCCATGCATTACATTATATTATCCCATTTTATGTAAAAAACCAGATACTTCCAATTTACTACAGCATGGGAGTTGTCAGTCCAAATGTATAGGTGTTGTTTAATTGCAAAAATGATGTGTGCGGCAGTTACCATTATGGAATATAAACATCCATTATCATATGACCCCAATCGCATACCTATGGTTGACTCTAATATAATCATTAGTATAGATTGGTTATCAAAATTTGATGTTAAAGATTTATATCAAGAAGAAGAAATTATTGATTTGTAAGGATAATTTTGAATCCATTATCTTTAAAGCATAAATATTATCACCTTATTCTTATCAAAATACACTCCCAATTACTTTACATAATGCGAGTTTTGGGGAGGGAGTAGAAATATCATCTACGGATTAAGAAACAAATATTAAAATTGTGGTCATAACTATTGTAGTGGAATACATTGATGTTTTTCTCGAAGATTTATTTAGACACCCCACTGAACATGAAGGTGATTTTTCTATTGATTTAATCCATGATACATGACCAATATCAAACACTACTTATAGAATATCCATAGTGGAATTATTATAGAAGAATAAATAACTAGAGTATTTGAGTTATAAGGGATTTATTTACCATAGACTTTTTCCATGGGGATCCCCAGTTCATTTAGTTAAGAAGAAATACGGATCAACAAGGCTATGTGTTGAATATGGATAAATCTATGTTGCTAAAATAATGAAAACTTATATCCTACCTCATATTGATGATTTGTTTGTTCAACTTCATGGAGCTTAATATTTCTCAAAATTTGACCTTCATTTTTGATGTCATCAATTATGTGTAAAAATGGAAGATATTCCAAAGACAACATTCTGAAAAGGTGTGGTCCTTATAAATTTATGGAAATGCCATTTGTATTTACTAATTAACACTTTATTTTCATGGATCTAATGAACAAAGTATTCATGAAATAACATGATGATTTTGGTAGTATTAATTGATGATATATTGTTATACTCTAAATGTTATGAATACCATGACAACCACTTGTGGATTGTTCTGAAAACAATTATCAAAAATCCACTATATGGGATGTTTAGAAAGTGTGAATTCAGGCTTTAGGAAATTTATTTTCTTGGACATATTGTCTCGAATGACAGAATATTTGTTTATCCTAATATGACAAAGGCAATCCATGAATGTACATCACTGATGAGTATAATCGTGGTACACTATTTTATTTCTTTAGTAGGTAACTATTGACATTTTTTCTAGAATTTTTCCAAATTCAAAAACCCATTAACAACTCTCACATTTAAAGGGGATAAATTCATTTGGAAAAAATAGTGTGAATAATTTTTTGAAGAATTTGAGTGAATATTATTCAAAGCATTTATATTTGTTGGTCGGAGTGGACACTCAAGAGGGGGGTGAATTGAGTTCCAATTAAAATTTCTGTTAAAAACAATTTCTATTAAAATCCCCCAATTTCAAAAACAAATTAAACTGTAGTGAATTTATATAGATTATGAAGGTTCAATTAATTTCTCAAAGATTGATTAATTCTCAGTTAACTTAATCTTATGATTAAATTAACCTTTGAAACTAACTTACTGATTTATAACAAATATAAACACTTGCTAATTTAATTATCAAAGTAGCTTTGAAGATAGATTGTATTTCAAAGTAGTAGCAGCGGAATATGAAATTAAATATGTATAGTATGGATATAGAGTATAACTACAAACACAGTGAATTAACCAAGAGGTTCAGTCTCAAGCCGAGACTTAGTCCTCTTCCACTTGGTGATCACCTGCCACCAAGCAATTTTATAAAAAGGATTGATACACAGCCTGTATCGGGCTTTACAACAGTTTTCACAAACTGCCCAGGTTTGACAACCTCTGCCACAGTTATACGTGGGAAAACAGACAACAGCAGCAAGCTGTCCAGGTCACAAGACCTCTACCACTATCCACCGTGGGAAAAGGGGTGTAAAAGGGTTTGCTGAGGATTTACAGATCCTCCAGTGAAAGTACAGGAGTCAGTGTGTGTGTTTAATATAGCAGATAACACACACTGCTCAAAAGGTAGAATAAATCACAGAACAAGAGATGTAGAGTTTAGAAGTAGTTCTGGTGATCTCAGTGTAGCTCTTGACTCCTTTGTATTCGATCAGAAGTGAGTTTGAGTCCTCTTCTCGTTTCTGTTTTAGAAACAGAGTGTCGTATGCTCCAGGTTCACAGGTAGTGAGAATGTAGTCGATGATGTTCTTCAGGGTTCTTCTTGTATGCACATAACACTTCTCTATGTTCTTGATGGAGCTCGTTTTTGTTTTTCTGGTATATTTTGTCCACGACGCACTTCTCTGGTTCGCATGCTCTGTGTATTCGTTGTATATTTGGGCAGCGTAGTCTTCTCGTATTTATCTCCTGACAGGGGACAGAAAAGATTTCTTTTCAGCAGGTACGAGGTACGGGTTCCTGACATCCGACAACCTTTATCAGATATTTGACAAATCATCAAAATGTATGATATGACCGTTAGATAAATTAAATAAATTAAATATAGGAAATGAAGAAGTTAAAACAGTGAGTCGAGAATGTATGTCACTGTTGACTTCAACTGTGGTCTTCCAACTGTGGACTTCCAACTGTGGACTTCCAACTGTGGACTTCCTTCTGACTGCTGACTTCAACAAAGGGGCTTGCTGTCTGTAGGCTTGCAATGGTAGCTTTTACTCCATGTAGCTGTAGCCTTTCTAACTGTAGACTTGTAACATCAAATTTGTAGAGCTGTAACCTTTGTCAATTGTAGACTTCGATCATCTGTAGACTTAGTAGACAGAAGTTGTCTAACTGTAACCTTGACTGTAGGCTTATGACTGTAGGCTTGTTCGACTGTGAACTTGTTCCAACTGTAGACTTGTTCGACTGTGAACTAGTTCCAACTGTAGAGTAAACTTTGAACAGAAGTCTTGTAACTGTGACCTTCGTCTGTGAGCTTTGACAATAGATAGCAGTAGACTTGTAACTGTAAGCTTGTATTAGTCTTCGACTGTAACCTTGTAACTGTGAACTTCGACTGTAACCTTGTAACTGTGAGTCTTCGACTGTAACCTTGTGGTGACAGTTAACTGTATCTGTGACTTTGAAAAATAAAACTCTGACTGGTAGCTAACAATACCAAACTTATGTAAATGCTAATGTAAGCTGTTACAGTAAAGTTATGAGAGTAAGAATATGAACTGTTTAGAATAAAATACGTTTAAGTATAGAATAATAAGATTAATGCAAAGGTTTAATACATCATAATTAATGTTTAAGCATGATTTGGGATTATCAAAACAGGTGATTCCAACAATATCCCCCTTTTTGATAATCACAAATTATGTCAGTATGAAATATAGAAGTATCAGAGAGAAGTGTGCAAAACACAGTATTGGCAATATGAGCACAAAAAAATTAGGTATAATCCGCAAGGATTTCTCCTCTCTGTATAGTTTCATTTTTCCCTTGAGTTTCCCTATTTCTCCCCATTTCTCCCCTTATCTATTTCTCTTTATTTCTCCCCCTTTGTGATTAACAAAAAGAAAGACAGAGAGAGAGAAGATAAACATTGTATTAATAAGGAGTACAATACATGACCCAAAATGTGAATACATGATCCCTATCAAAAAAAAATATAAACAGACTCAATCCTCTTCATCTGGAGGTAAGGGATCTTTTCCTTTGGAGGAAGAAGATGGAGCAGGAGGTGAAGGATCAACAGGCTGAGGAATGGCAGCAGGAATGTCTGGAGGGGCAGCAACAGAGGCTCCTGAAGGCCGGTAGTGAGTAGCTTGCCGAGGGATCAGTGGTCTAAGGCTTCTGAGGGCTTCAGCAGGGGACATTATGGAAGAACCACTGGGGTTGGAGACTGGTAGGGCAGGAGGAACTATAACAGGTGTGCAATCCACATGAAGAAAAGGTAGGAGCAGATTCCTGAAATCCATGATAATGTTTCCTCCTCTGTCCATGGCAGATAAGAAGTCATCTTTGTTTTCCAAGAATTTATCCAAAGCCGGGGTCAACTCTCGTAGCTTGGTAACTTGTTCTTTGAAGGCTTGAGTTACAGGAGGCAGCTTCATAGTTTCTAGCATGAGCTTGAAGTGGTTGGTCAACTGATGCTTGGTGAAAATCCGATCAAAGTAATAATCCACTTTACTTTTGATAGCCTCCTGAGAAGCAGTAGCAGCCTGCAGGTGCTCACGAACAAAGCCACTGACTTCTCTTGTAGTAGCAAGGATCTGTAGGTCTGATGTGTCATTTGCACGGGCCTGAGTAAGCTCTTCTCTGAGAAGGCTTCTAAACTGCTCAAGGTCCACAGGAGAGCTAGATGAAGGAAGGGACTTGACTGAGAATGCCACTGTCTCCTTGAAAGACTGAGTCAGATTTCCAATCACTTTTTGAATGACAGCATCCTGATTGCTGAAGTGTTCTTTGACTGAATTCTTGAAACGCTCAAACACTTCCACAAATTGTTTGATCACCTCTTTGATGTACCGAATCTCAGCGGCCACTTGAGTTTGAGAACTGCTCATGGCAGTCAAAGAATCAACTGATTGTCTTAGGGCAACCACAGCTTCAGTCCAGCTTTCAATCTGAGTATGACATACTTTAACTTCATTCATCGTTTCTTTTACTGGGCTTGCCACAACACAGCCCAGGGATAATTCTAAAGATTGTTCCACATTTTTCAGCACATCAAAAAGACTGGTTTTCAACTCTTCCATGGATTGTCTTATAGCCTCCTTCATTTCAACCTTTAAGGATTCAAGGTCCTCCTTGGTTGCCAATTTGTCAGTCTCAAGCATTGGAAGGTTGTTAGTCAGGATAACTGGATCCCTTGGTGGCTTGTCTTCCTCATCCGAATCTTCATAGTTAAGTCCAAGGACCATATATCCTGGATCTGATGACCATCCTTCTATATCATAAAGTACAGAGACTGAACCAAAATGCTCCCCCTCACTTGGAGCTTTCTCTTGAGCATTTTCCTCTATCTGTTCGGCTTTGGGTAACTCTATATTTTCTTCTGCAGTCCCAGCAGGTTCGACTGTAGTTTCCTCTGTTGGTTCAGCAGTGAGGTTAGCCTCTTTCTCTGTTGAGTCAACAATGTCTTCCATATCAACAACATTGGATGCCACTCCTGCTTCCTGGTCAGACACCGACTTAATTGTATAGCCTATTGGAGGGATCAAACTGAGCTCTTTTTCTTTCTCTTCATCATTGTCCTCTTCTTCAGTTTCAGCAACATTTTCATTTTTCTCATTCTTAGCCCCAGCCTCTTCTGTCTCAACAGTTTCATCCTCTTCAGAGGTATCTCTGACAACGTATTGAGATTCATCTTCTTCTTCTTCAGTAGACTCGGTGTCACTGTCCCTTAGAACAGTCTCCCTACTTGGCAGTTCTTTTGGAGGGCTCGCTGTTCCAAAAGTTATTGTCCTGACAGGACTGTGAGGTAGCTCAGGGTCACTCCCATCATCAATGGGGGTGTTCTCTCTTGTAGGGTCACTAGCTTCTTCAGCCTCCTCTTCATCTGAATACACAGGTTCTGGCTCATCAGGTTTTAAGCCTGGATCTCTTTTGTTTCTTGGCCTAGATGGATGAGTAGAGGGATCAAAATTCTCATAAATTCTCTCCTCATCATTCACCCATGATTTCTTCCAGGGATTCCAACTGATCTTCATGAATTTGCAGATTACCTTTGAGATACAGACACTGTTTTTAGCCACAATTACTTCTTCTTGATTTCCAGCTACACCCTTTACTTTCAGCATCACCGAAATAAGATTAGCATGAAACAAGGCATTGGATTTTGAGCTGGCCTTAATCATATCTTCCATCTGTGCCATCAGCAACCTACATAGGTTGATCTTCCTTCCATGCTTCAGTAAGTACATCAGGAATATGTCCTGGTACTTCAGTACTGCAAAGTCTCCTCTTCTGGGACTTAGTACATGCTGAACAAACTTAAACAGAAGTCTATCTTCTCCATTCATCTCGGCAGCAATAATCTTCCTTAACTTACCATCACCTGTCAGTTCTTCCAGAGCCTTCTTATACTCAAATATTCCACTATCCGGAGGAGCTACTCCAGAATAGTAGTCATATATTCCTTCATGAGGAACTCTTAAACAGGCAGCCCATTCGACAGAAGAGAAACTAACTTCATTGCCGTTTACTCTGGATATTAGTCTATACAAATCATCCTCCTCTTCGAACCATAGGAATTCATAGAATTCTTTCACAAGTTTTGGGTAGTACGGTCCATTGTTGTTGGTGAAGCATTCGGTCCATCCTTGCACATTTAGTGCTTCCAGTACTAACGATTTGCTCGACAACAACCATTCTTCACTTAGCTCCTTTTCCGCAAAGATTTCTCTCTTGGTCAGATGCGGGTTTGCAAGTCTTGTTAGGGTATTACTGGTGCCACTGGATTTGACTCGAGTTCTCTTCGGCATTGGTGCATCTTCGTTGACAGTCGGGGGTCGCTTTGTTCTGGCCATTGGAACTGAATGAGGTTTCGAGGTTCGGTTGAAGGTTTAGGGTTTAGGACTTGAGAGAGCAAGGGTCGAGATGAGTGGATTGAGATATGTTCGATGTTCTCAATTTTATCATTTAGGGATTTAGAAATAAAAGTATAAAGAAAAGAAACGGTTCGAATTCCCGCAAAAATAAAATAAGATTAAACAGCGAAACAGCCTACAGAGAGATGTAACAGTGAGGTACACCGGTGAGGTCTAACTGTGAGGTTTCAACTGTGAGGTTTCACTGTGAGGTTTAACTGTGAGGTTTAACTGTGAGGTTTAACTGTGAGGTTTCAACTGTGCTATAATTAATCATACCTAACTCATGTTTGATGTAACTTAATCTCTCAGAATTCAAAGGCTTTGTAAAAATATCAGCTAACTGATGTTCAGTGCCAATGAACTCAAGAGTGATATCACCTTTTTGATAATGATCCCTCAGAAAGTGATGTCTCACATCAATATGTTTTGTCCTAGCATGAGATACTGGATTTTTAGAAATGTTAATAGCACTTGTATTGTCACACCTTATAGAGACATGTTTGAATTGATATCCATAGTCTAGCAAAGTGTGTTTCATCCACAAGATTTGTGCACAACAGCTACCAGCAGCTATATACTCAGCTTCGGCAGTAGACAGTGCAACAGAATTCTGCTTCTTACTACACCAAGATACTAGTGACTTGCCTAAAATGTGACATGTTCCAGAGGTGCTCTTTCTATCTAACTTGCAGCCAGCAAAATCAGCATCAGAATAACTTAATAAATCAAATGATTGTCCTTTTGGATAAAATAATCCCAAATTGGGAGTATGTTTTAGATATTTGAAAATCCTTTTAACAGCAGTCAAATGAGACTCTTTTGGATTGGCTTGAAACCGAGCACACATGCATACACTGAACATGATGTCAGGTCTACTGGCAGTAAGGTACAGTAGACTACCTATCATACCTCTGTAATTGGTTTGATCCACTGGTTCACCAGTTTCATCACTGTCCAACTTGCAAGTGGTGCTCATAGGTGTGTCACTGCCTTTGGTGCCATCCAAAGAAAAACGTTTTAGAAGATCTTTAATATATTTACTTTGGTTCAAAATAATACCATTTTTATTTTGAAAGATCTGAAATCCAAGGAAAAATTTGAGTTCTCCCATTAAACTCATTTCAAACTCATTTTGCATTATTTTTGAAAAATCAACACATAAAGAATTTTTAGAAGATCCAAAGATAATATCATCCACATAAATTTGAACTATTAAGACATCTTTAGAAATCCATTTAATAAAAAGAGTAGGATCAGCTATCCCTTTAGTAAATCCTTTTGAAATAAGAAAAGAGTTGAGCCTATCATACCAAGCTCTTGGAGCTTGCTTTAAACCATATAAAGCTTTAGATAGTTTAAAAACATGATTAGAAAAATGGGGATTTGTAAAACCAGGAGGTTGTTCCACAAATACATCCTCAATTATATATCCATTTAGAAAAGCACTTTTAACATCCATTTGATATAGTTTGAAATTCAGATGAGCAGCATAAGCAAGTAATATCCTAATGGCCTCTAATCTTGCCACGGGTGCAAAGGTTTCCTCATAGTCTATTCCTTCTTCCTGACTATACCCTTGTGCAACTAGCCTAGCTTTGTTTCTGATTATGTTACCAAACTCATCAACTTTGTTTCTAAACACCCATTTTGTGCCTATGGTAAGAGTGTCTTTAGGTCTTTCCACTAATTCCCAAACTTTGTTTCTTTCAAACTGTTTTAGTTCTTCTTGCATAGCCATTACCCAGAATTCATCACTGATAGCATCATTGACATTTTTGGGTTCAAGCTGTGAAAGAAAAGCTTGATGTTCAACCTGATTTCTTAGAGAAGCTATAGTTTGTGTTCCTCTATCAAGATTACCAACAACAGCATCTAAAGGATGATTCTTTAGAATCCTAGTTGATTTGGTAAAGGTTGGACTAGAGATTTCAGGTTCATTTATAGGTTCGGGTTCCACAGAGGAAGATTCTGGAAAAAGTCCAGAACTGGATGTTTTTATTACAGGTTCTTTAGATTTGTCATTTAGGTCCAGAACAGATAAGTCTTCTTCAACATCTTCAAGAGAAGATTTAGACTCATGTGGATCAGTCTCATCAAACTTGATGTGAACAGATTCTTCCACGCATTTGGTTTTCTTATTGAACACTCTATAGGCTTTACTAGACATAGAGTAACCCAGGAAAATTCCTTCATCACTTTTTGGAGCAAATTTATCAAGGTTATCTTTAGTATTCAGAATAAAGACTTTGCAACCAAAAACTCTAAAGTAATTAACCTTAGGCTTTCTATTATTCCACAACTCATAAGGGGTTTTCTTAAGAACCGGTCTAATCAAGACTCTATTAATAACATAGCAGGCTGTATTTACAGCTTCAGCCCAAAAGTAAATTGGCAGGTCATATTCATTGAGCATGGTTCTAGCAATTTCTTGCAGGGTTCTGTTTCTTCTTTCCACTACACCATTCTGTTGGGGTGTCCTAGGGGCAGAAAAGTTATGAGAATAGCCATTGAGTGAGCAGTAAGATTCAAATTCTTGATTCTCAAACTCACGGCCATGATCACTTCTTAGGGTCTTAATCTTGAGTCCACTAAGATTTTCTACAGACTTGGAGTATTTAACAAAGTAAGAACAAGCTTCACTTTTGTGAGCTAGAAAATATACCCAAGTATATCTAGAAAAGTCATCTACAAGAACATAGACATAGTGCTTCCCATTTAGACTTGAAATTCTTGATGGTCCAAACAAATCCATGTGAACCAGTTCAAGTGGTTGAGAAGTTGAAACTTCTTTCTTTGGTTTAAAAAAAACTTTGTGTTGTTTTCCCTTTTGACAGGGATTACACACTTTGTCATTTGGGAATTCAAGCTTAGGTAGGTCTCTAACTAGGTGTTTCTTAGAGAGTTTTCTAAGTGAGTGAATGTTGCAGTGTCCTAATCTCCTATGCCACAGCCAAGACTCTTTATGAAAAGCATTTAAGCAAGTAACATCATGTTTAGCTAAAGTGTTTAAGTCTACAGCATAAACATTTTCATTTCTTAAGGCAGAAAATATTAAATCATTTTTGGAATTATAAACATCACAAGAATTGTTTTCAAACTTGACATTGAAACCATCATCACATAATTGAGAAATGCTAAGTAGGTTGTACTTAAGTCCATCAACAAATAAAACTTTGGAAATTAATACTGAGTCAGTGTTACCAATCTGGCCTAGGCCGATGATTTTTCCTTTTGAGTTATCACCAAAAGTGACATATCCTCCATCAACCTTTATTAAGCTTTTGAAGCAGGAATAGTCCCCAGACATGTGTCTTGAACATCCACTGTCTAAGTACCATACCTTCTTGTAATTGCTTTTCAAACAGATTTCCTACAAAACAGATTAGACAAGAAATGACTTTGGTACCCAGATTTTCTTGGGTCCAGATATGTTAGCAATCAAGGATTTAGGTACCCAGATTTGTTTTATGGGTCCCATACAATTAATAGATGCAACAGATTTAGAGAGATATACTTTATTTGATCTACAACTATTTAAGTAACCAGTTGAGGCATACGAATTTCCAAAACTAGAACTAGCAGGATTTTTTTCAGACTTAATAAATCGGGTTTTAGCAAACTGTCTTTGTCCAGGTTGGTATCCCAAGCCAGTAGCATACTTAGGTGCAAATTGCTTTCCTAGCAGTTGGGTTAGAGTATCTTTTCCATTTGTGAATGTTTCTAAGTCCTTTCTAAGTTGTTCATTAGATAGTTTCAGTTCTGTATTCTCCTTTAATAACTGAACATTTTTCTCTTTTTCTACATCAAGTGCAGACTTGACACTTGCAGTAAGAGCATGCTGTTTCTTTAAAGACTTATATTTATCCTTTAGTTCATTACACGTTTCTTCCAGCATATTACAGTATTCAGTCAATTCATCTTTAGACATATTTTCAGAATCAGAACCAGATTCTGCTTCACCTTCAGAATAATAAGAGTTTAGAGTGGGAGTGTCTAGGGTTACCTCAGATGTGTTTGTCATGAAACACATATTAGCACGATTTCTTTCAGAATCACTGGACTCTGATTCACTTGTGCTGTCTTCTGAAGCACTCCAGGTGGCCTTCATAGCTTTCTTATAATTCTTGTCCTTGTACTCATATTTCTTCTTGAATTTTAACTTAGGACAGTCAGCTTTGATGTGTCCTTTCCTTTTACATTCATAGCAAACTATGTCTTCTTCTTTATCAGTTTTCTTCCAATCTTTCTTCCACTTACCTTGTCTATCATACTTACCATTGTAGTTTGGTTTTCTGAAGAACTTCTTCTTCCTATAGAACTTCTTGAATCTCCTTGCTATTTGTGCCATCTCGGCATCACTGTCAGAATCTAAGTCTTCACTAGATGAGCTTTCAGTTGGTATATGCACTTTCTCCTTGTCTTTGCTCTTTGATGCAGTAGACTTAAAAGCTACAGATTTTCGTTTTGGTTCCTCATCTTCCTCTTTATTTACCTTTAGCTCTTCTTCGTACATCATCAGCTTACCAATTAGCTCCTTGACAGGCAAAGTTCCAATATCACAGGATTCTCTAATTGAAACGGAAGTGCCTCTCCATCTGTCAGGAAGACATCTCAACAATCTCATGATTTGCTCCTTTGCTGGAACAATCTTTCCGAGTGAGCTCATTGTGTTGACTATCTCATTAAACCTGAGATACATATCAGAAATAGGTTCATCAGCTTTCATCTTAAAGTTGTCATATTTGATAGTATAAGTGTTTAACCGCATTTCATTGACATTAGTTGTTCCTTCATGAGAAACAGCTAAGGTGTCCCAGATTTCAAAAGCAGTTTTACATGCAGAAATTCTATTGAACTCCTCATCCCCTAGAGCACAATAGAGAGCATTCACAGCCTTACAATTATTATTGTAAGCTACCTTAGTAGGTTCATCCCAAGTTATTCTTTCAGTTTCTGGAATCTTGTATTGAGACTCTATAGCAGTCCAAATATCAAAACCCATACTTTCCAAATGAATTTTCATTTTGAGCTTCCATTGGGCATAATTCACACCATTAAAGAAGGGTGGCCTGTTAGTAGCAGCACCTTCTAGTCTATTATCCATAAGGAAATTCTAGAAAATATTTTAAAGAGATAAAATTTAGAACTAACAGAAATTTAAGATCTTTTAGATAAAACCACAATTACAGTGTAAAAACAGAGAGTTAAAATAAAACTTTGAGCAAGTATAACAGAGATAAAAACACTTCCTCTGATACCAAATGTTGGTCGGAGTGGACACTCAAGAGGGGGGTGAATTGAGTTCCAATTAAAATTTCTGTTAAAAACAATTTCTATTAAAATCCCCCAATTTCAAAAACAAATTAAACTGTAGTGAATTTATATAGATTATGAAGGTTCAATTAATTTCTCAAAGATTGATTAATTCTCAGTTAACATAATCTTATGATTAAATTAACCTTTGAAACTAACTTACTGATTTATAACAAATATAAACACTTGCTAATTTAATTATCAAAGTAGCTTTGAAGATAGATTGTATTTCAAAGTAGTAGCAGCGGAATATGAAATTAAATATGTATAGTATGGATATAGAGTATAACTACAAACACAGTGAATTAACCAAGAGGTTCAGTCTCAAGCCGAGACTTAGTCCTCTTCCACTTGGTGATCACCTGCCACCAAGCAATTTTATAAAAAGGATTGATACACAGCCTGTATCGGGCTTTACAACAGTTTTCACAAACTGCCCAGGTTTGACAACCTCTGCCACAGTTATACGTGGGAAAACAGACAACAGCAGCAAGCTGTCCAGGTCACAAGACCTCTACCACTATCCACAGTGGGAAAAGGGGTGTAAAAGGGTTTGCTGAGGATTTACAGATCCTCCAGTGAAAGTACAGGAGTCAGTGTGTGTGTTTAATATAGCAGATAACACACACTGCTCAAAAGGTAGAATAAATCATAGAACAAGAGATGTAGAGTTTAGAAGTAGTTCTGGTGATCTCAGTGTAGCTCTTGACTCCTTTGTATTCGATCAGAAGTGAGTTTGAGTCCTCTTCTCGTTTCTGTTTTAGAAACAGAGTGTCGTATGCTCCAGGTTCACAGGTAGTGAGAATGTAGTCGATGATGTTCTTCAGGGATCTTCTTGTATGCACATAACACTTCTCTGTGTTCTTGATGGAGCTCGTTTTTGTTTTTCTGGTATATTTTGTCCACGACGCACTTCTCTGGTTCGCATGCTCTGTGTATTCGTTGTATATTTGGGCAGCGTAGTCTTCTCGTATTTATCTCCCGACAGGGGACAGAAAAGATTTCTTTTCAGCAGGTACGAGGTACGGGTTCCTGACATCCGACAACCTTTATCAGATATTTGACAAATCATCAAAATGTATGATATGACCGTTAGATAAATTAAATAAATTAAATATAGGAAATGAAGAAGTTAAAACAGTGAGTCGAGAATGTATGTCACTGTTGACTTCAACTGTGGTCTTCCAACTGTGGACTTCCAACTGTGGACTTCCAACTGTGGACTTCCTTCTGACTGCTGACTTCAACAAAGGGGCTTGCTGTCTGTAGGCTTGCAATGGTAGCTTTTACTCCATGTAGCTGTAGCCTTTCTAACTGTAGACTTGTAACATCAAATTTGTAGAGCTGTAACCTTTGTCAATTGTAGACTTCGATCATCTGTAGACTTAGTAGACAGAAGCTGTCTAACTGTAACCTTGACTGTAGGCTTATGACTGTAGGCTTGTTCGACTGTGAACTTGTTCCAACTGTAGACTTGTTCGACTGTGAACTAGTTCCAACTGTAGAGTAAACTTTGAACAGAAGTCTTGTAACTGTGACCTTCGTCTGTGAGCTTTGACAATAGATAGCAGTAGACTTGTAACTGTAAGCTTGTATTAGTCTTCGACTGTAACCTTGTAACTGTGAACTTCGACTGTAACCTTGTAACTGTGAGTCTTCGACTGTAACCTTGTGGTGACAGTTAACTGTATCTGTGACTTTGAAAAATAAAACTCTGACTGGTAGTTAACAATACCAAACTTATGTAAATGCTAATGTAAGCTGTTACAGTAAAGTTATGAGAGTAAGAATATGAACTGTTTAGAATAAAATACGTTTAAGTATAGAATAATAAGATTAATGCAAAGGTTTAATACATCATAATTAATGTTTAAGCATGATTTGGGATTATCAAAACAGGTGATTCCAACAATATTGAATCTACCCTATGGGAATGTGGTGTTTTTTTATTTATAGTGATTTATCAAGGAAAAGACATGATTATTTCCTTATTCATAATGACAGGGTTATTTCATAAGAATCAAAGCAATTAAAAATTCATGAACAAAACAACCCAACCCATGATTTAGAGTTGGCAGCGGCAATCATTTATATGAAGATAAAGAGATAGTATCTCTATGATGAACATTGTGAGATATATACAGATAATAAGTGTTTGAAATATATTTTCTCACAAAAATAACTCTATATGAGATAATGTAGATGGATTGATCTTATTATGGATTATGATTTCACGATACACTACCACCCATGGAATGAAAAAATGGTGGAAGATGCTTTGTGAACAAAAGACCAAGGAGTAATAAAAAAATGAATGTTGAAAGGGATATTATGATTATGGATCTAGTAAAGATTGATATAAGAATTATCATTGAAGGTGAAACATCACAATTTTTTCAAATAGTTTCCAAACTTTTTTTACATGGAAGCATAAAATGATCCCCATAACATTAAGAGGAGCATAACATGTGTATTAATGTCATGAATGATGGGAGGGTGATTGAATTCGTAATTGAAGATGGTATTTTGAAATTTGGGAAGAGTCTTTTTGTTCAAACTATACCGGAGCTAAAAATGAAATTATTGGACGATTCTCAATACTCATGTCACGACCCGCCCTCAGGGTCCTTGCCGTGACTACCCCAAGCCCGCCTTCCATAGGCCAGGGGCTGGCGACTAGCACCAAGGCGTAAATCCCGGTAAAAAGGGAAGGCATTGCCTTTTGTAAAGTAAACAAACACCACAGAGTAAGCAAGAGGAAAGTAAACACTAAGTAAAAACAGAGTACAACTGAAAGTGCGGAAAAGTAAATGGGCCAGAATACAAACCCAAACTGAGAGTAAAGTACAACTCGAAAGGAAAAATAGCAACTGTAAAGTAAAAGCCGCTACTCCGAGCTGTCCACTGGAAATCCCACTTGAAGGGTGAGTACAGATATCTCCACTACTCCTCGGGTCCCGTCGTCCGCTCCGAACACGTCCTGCCTAGTGGTCCACCTCCAGGTACCGTCCTGCTCTGCAAGCCTCAGCCAAGATCAACGCTGTCCGTCATCTGCAACCAACACAACTTAGTTCGGGCATAGCCCGTGCAGGGGTGAGTATAAGCTACTCAGTAGGGACCCCGAGACCCCCGAAGGTCTCCCAAAATCCACAAAGGATAAACCACAAAAGGAAGATACAAACACGAAGTAACAACCGACACTGCTTAGGTATATGCCCATACATATACCTAAGTCATCAATTCCAATACGCTCCAACCTTCGAGCCCAAGTACAACTATGTCCACACAGGAAAGTAAACGTATTCCACACAGGAAAGCAAAACGAAATCCACATAGGATAGCACAACTCAATCCACACAGGAAAGTAAACGTATTCCACACAGGAAAGCAAAACGAAATCCACACTGGATTGCACAACTCATTCCACACAAGAAAGTAAATGTATTCCACACAAGAAAGAAAAACGAAATCCACATAGGATAGCACAACTCAATCCACACAGGAAAGCAACAGGATTCAGCTCACACAGGTATACTTCTTCGAAAGACGATAAAGATGATCTCTGATCCATCTAATTCGTCGGACCCACGAAGGAGCGATAGATAACTAACCCCCGCAAAAGACCCACACAGGATCGGGCCCACATAGGACCTGTAGGCGTTGGTTCACACAGGACCGTTGAGCGCAAAGACCCACACAGGATCTGACCCACACAGGATCAGGCCCACACAGGACCTGTAGCACTGATCCACGTAGGATCGCTGAGTGCTGTAGTCGTCGTCGTCGAATCCACACAGGATCTCTGTACTGTCATTGTCGCAGTCACAGTAGCAGTAGCAGTAGTAGTAGTAGTCACAGTAACAGTCGCAGCTAGCACTAGGGTTCCCGCACACAGCAAGCTCGTACAGGAGGGTCTGCTCCACGAGCCGAGAGGCTGATACATCAACTGTCACAATGTCCAGAGTTGATGTATCTAAAAGTTCCGTATCGTCAACAGGAACTCAACGCAACAGACGGCGCGTCGATCGGACGCCCGGTCTGATAGTTATTGGCTTTTTCGTCCCAGGGGCCCGGTTGGTTTTTAAGGAAAAAACAACCCAACCGTACTCCACCTGTGTCCAAACCTCGGGCGGAGTATGCAAAAAGATCCGTCTCACTAAGAGGAACGCAACAAAGCTGACGGCACGTCAATCGGACGTCTGTACCTCAAGAAATGAGTGTTTCCGCTCCGAAGGCCCGGTTGGTTTCGTGAACGAACCAACCCGGTCGAACACAAAATGTTCCGAAACCCTGAGTGCAATATACCGAATCGACCGTCTCGATCCAAGGATCGCGTAGCCACTTACGGTTCGTCAATCGGAGGTCCGTGGCTCATGTTATGGCCAAAAGACCGAAGACGATTCGAAAACGGGGGGTCTGGGTCTGGGCCGACCCGGGTCCGACCCGGCCCGGCCGGCGGCACGGACCGGCGTGGCGGCGCGGCCCGGCGTGGCGGCGCGGCGCGGCCTGGCGCCGCTGGGGTCACGCGCGGGGGGCAAGGCCCCCGCTTCCTGCTGGTGGCACGGCTTATAGTCGCGCCTTTTTGGAGAACCGACCCCCATCGTGGGGGCCTGCTTGAGGGAAACCAGGCCCCCCCCCCCCTCATAAATGGGGGGGCATTAGAGTTGACCGGGGGAATTAATTTCCCCCGGTCTTTGACCTTCCGGACGGCCCACCTGGCCGGCCGGTTTTCTTCAACAGGACCGGCAAAGCCGGTCCCCTTTCGGTCTCCGACGCCGGCGGCCCGGCGAGCCGTCAGTCCTCTCGTCCCGCCGCAGCCCGGAACCGGCTGCGGTGGTCGTCGTCCGGCACGGTGCGATGGCACCGCGCCCCTCCGCCGCGGCCCCGCTCCGGCCGCGGTGCCTTTGGTTCCCTTCGACGCGGCGCGATGGCGTCGCGTTCGTGATGATTCTTCCACGGTGCGAAATTCCGCGTGGTGCGACGGCACCACGCCATCTTGTTTCATCTGCAAGATAAATCAACAAGAACAAAGGAGGGGGTTCGGCTGTGGTCATGCGGTCCGTCCCCCTCATGTTAAACGATAACACATATTTAAATATCCTCACGTTTGTCATGCTAGAACCACGAACGTGAATAAATAAATAAATAAATAATCAACAACAACCCCTACCTTGGGTTCAAGTTTGAAGATCGTCAACGACCTGCGGAAGACAACGTCGCGGAGGTCGGGCGTCGCGGAAGTCGTTCGTCAAATCCGATGACGAAGAGGTACGTACGAAGAGGTACGTCGTTGGCGAATCTTCGTATGCCGATGAAGGAAGTCCGAGGAGGAAGCGGCGTTCCCTTTCGTTGACACGGAAGACGTCGTCGATCTTCGGAAACAACGGGCTACGAAGATGAGAGGAGCGGCGTTCTTCATCGGAGCTCGAAGATTCTTCACGTTCTTCATCAAGGTTAAAGAAGAAGAAGGAGCTCCCAAAATCTTCTCAAGAAGGCTAGAGAGTTCTAACCCAACAAAATAAGATAGAGTCTTATTTTATTCACAAACATAACAAATTGAATTTCAAAGGTTTGAAATTCAAATAAAATAACTCCAAATTAAATAACAAGTTTTCATGTCATTTAAAGAGGGGTTAAAGGAGTTTTGAGAGGAGATGGAAGGTTGGGTTTCGTGTGGGCCCCACCACACTTAATCCTCCCAAGGGAGGTTAAGTGGATGTGGGTCCCACCTTTAACTTCCTTTGAGAGGAGTTAACCAACAAGTAAGAAAAATAAAATGTGTTCCAAATTTTTATTCAACTTTTTATAATTCTCCCAAAAACTAACTTTCGTCCCGCAATAAACGCAACTTCGGAAAAGGTCTCCTTAAGAGAATATCGGCGCTACGAGTTCATCGGTGTCCTCGGATTTCAATTCCTAGCACCGGATCAAATGATAGGAATTCCCGCTCGTTCGTTCACTGAACGTACCCGAGCCAAATTTCGGAAATTGATTCCGGGCACTCGGGTCTCGGAATCAGGTGCCGTCAGAAACCGCGCTCTTGTAAAATTCCAAAGAAAATTAAGAAAAAATTTCCCTTGAATTTTACGTGTCTTTACATTACTCCCACCTCAGGGCTTTACGTCCCCGTAAAGATACATCAAAAACTAGGGAACAAATGAGGGTACCGAGCACGCATCTGAGCCTCCCGCTCCCATGTGCTCTCTTGGAGATTCCCATGCTTCCATCTGATGCGCACAAGAGGAATCGATCACCCACGTAGGACCCACTCCTGTCGATCCTCTATCTCCACCAGGACCTCCGTAAAAGTCGCCCCATCGTCAACGTCAAGCTCCCCATGGTCAATGATGTGTGTCGGGTCATGCACGTATCTCCTCAGCTGAGATACGTGGAAGACATCGTGCACCCGGTGCAACTGAGGTGGTAGAGCCAGGCGATAAGCCACCTCGCCAATCCTGCTGAGGACCTAGAAGGGTCCGATGAAGCGCGGAGATAACTTGCCGCCTCGGCCAAATCTCCGAATACCCCGTCGAGGTGAGACCCGCAAGAAGATGTGGTCACCATCCTCGAACTATAGTGGCCTCCGCCTCCTGTCAGCGTATGACTTCTGCTGGCTCTGAGCTGTCCTCATCTACTCCTGGATGACCTGGACCTTCTCTGTCGTGGCCTGGACCATCTCTGGTCCCACAAGTGCTGACTCCCTTGGGTCTGTCCAGCACAAAGGAGATCTATAAGTTCGGCCGTACAACGCCTCGTACGATGCCATCCCGATGGAGGAGTGGTAGCTGTTGTTGTACGTAAACTCCACCAAGGGTAGGTGGTCCTCCCAGCTACGACCAAAGTCGAGGACACATGCGCGGAGCATGTCCTCGAGAGTCTGAATGGTCCTCTCCGTCTGACCATCCGTCTGAGGGTGAAAGGCTATGCTCAGACGTAGCTGCGTCCTGAACGCCTCCTGCAACCCCTTCCAAAGCCGGGAAGTAAAGCGAGAATCTCGATCGGAGACGATATATGATGGCACGCCGTGGAACCACACAATCTACTGAACGTAGAGACGTCCCAAGCTCTCCACTGAGCCCTGCTCTCTGATGGGTAAGAAGTGTGCCGACTTGGTGAGTCGGTCAACAATCACCCTGATGGAGTCGTGACCTCTAGAAGTGCGTGGAAGTCCAGTCACAAAGTCCAGAGATATGTCGTCCCACTTCCACTCCGGAACCTCCAAGGGTTGTACCAAGCCTGCTGGTACCTGATGCTCTGCCTTCACCTGCTGGCAGGTGAGGCATCGAGAAACTAACTATGCTACAGCCTTCTTTATGACCGGCCACCATTGTTGTCGTCTGAGGTCCTGGTACATCTTTGCCACTCCAGGATGTACTGCCAAAATAGAAGTGTGAAACTCTCTCAGCACTTCCTCTCGCAAGGCGACTGGTACCATGGTACATCCTCTGAAAAGGATGTCGTGCTCTGCTCCAAGGGAGAATCCATCAGGTGTCTGTCCCGAGAATATCTGTGCACGCCGTGTCTCACAGTCAGCATCCTCACGCTGTGCCTCTCTGACCCGCTGCAGTAGTGGAGGGGTGACTATGAGAGACTAGAGGAAGGCTGATCCATCTCTATCTACGAAGGATATCTGCAAAGAGGCTAGTTACTCCGTCGCCTCCTCAAGTAGCTGAATGCCCGTCCTCCTGCTGAGGGCATTGGCTACTGCATTCCCCTTTCTCCTTAACGTACGACAAAGCTGCAAAGATTTCTTCTTTTCCGAAAAGTGAAATCCGGTATCATCTCATGGATGAACCACGTTCCTTGCCTAATACAGTCAATCCCGTCATGATTAGTTAATTCATGGCATGGATGACGTCGTAAGGCCTCGACGCTGCTACCAAGAGATCCAACTGTTACTCTCGCCTCAAGGTTTGAGTCATACTGTCGGCATTAGTGTGTGGTCACTGGGTTTCCTCCAGTAAGAATCTCGCAAGTGAGGGTCAAGTCAACAGTTTTTAATCGGCACCTATTAGTAAAAACAAACAAAAGACAAGAAAACAGAAGTCACCAAGGCAAATATCTTTATTACATCAACTTAAATTACAAGGACACAAGGCAACACAATCTACGAAGCTAGAGGCATTATGGGCAAAGGCCTCTATGCCTGGAGCTAGTCCCGCACTAGTCCACCCGCTTCCGAAGCTCCATGATCGTAAGCTTCAGCTGCCTGAAGCTGTGCTCTCCCCTGAGGTCGGGGTGGACCTCCTGGTGGTGGTGGTGGTAGAGCCTCAAAGCGTCGCCCACCACCTGCTGCTCGGCCAACTCCTCTGCCTCGTCCTCCTGTTCCCTGCGGACCGCCATGGTCGAACCTCTGTCTCTGCCTAGGTGGTTCCTCAACCGTCTGCTTCTCCTCTGCATGGCGGGTCGGGCAGTCACGAGCCATGTGGCCCTGCCCGCCGCATGCATAGCACTGTCTTCCACTCGAAATACTGGCTCCGCGCTGTGTGCCCCGCACTGCTGAGCCAGTGTCCTGAGGTCGTCTGCCAGAAGGTTTGGTCTTCCTGGACCCCTGAGTCATCCGTCGACTGCCAGCTGCAGATGACTCTGCCACGTGCCGCCCTGCGGTGGGTCTCGGCGCTGGTGTAGACTCAGCAAGGAAGCTCTCGATCAAAAGGGCCGGCTCCAATACTCATGTCTGAGTCGGTATGCTAAGGGAGATCAGCGATGCCCTGATCTCGTGTCTCAAACCCTGCTCGAAGGTCCGGGCCCGGAAGAATGGGTCCCGTACCATGTCGGTCGAGTAGCGCGAGAGATCAATAAATCTCTCCGAGTACTGAGTGACTGTCATGCTGCCCTCCCGCAGCTGAAGAAGCTCCTGGATACGCACCGCACGAAGGGTGGCTGGGACGAACTCCGAGCGGAAGAGGCTCTCAAAGTCCGTCCAAAGAAGAGATGCCTCATCGTGCACCTGGAGAATCAATCTCCACCATCGTCCTGCTTCTGTGTGTAGTAGGCTCGCAGCGAGGATCATCATGAGGTCTGCTGGTGTCCTTACTAGCCTAAACACACGTACCACTGCCTCCAGCCAGTCCTCGGCTGCCTGGGGATCCGTCTCCCCGCGAAACCTGGGTGGTCGCTGGCGCTAAAACTCATGCAGTGCGCTGAGGTGACGTGCATCGTTAGCGGCTGGTGCTGGAAGTATCGGTGGCTCGACGGGTAGAGCTACCGCCGGTGCCACTACTGACAAAGGGCCCTACACCGAGGCCTCGTCGCTCGGTGGGCTGTCGTCACACTCGACTCTCGGAACCCTAGCTGGCTGCCGTCGTGGGGCCATCCTGAAAAGGAAACAGGTGCGCCACTGTCAGAACAATATACCTGGTGAGCTGATATAAGTAATCACAAAGAAATCTTTGAAACACACACGCAATCAATGTTTTTGTGCATTAAGTCGGAAATCAGAAGTCAGGGTCCTGGTGTACGGATACGTTGGCCTCCGCACCAACACTGGACTCCATGGACTGATAACCACACTCAATACGCTAAACATTATTGCTTCACATAGAAAAAGATTAGAGTTCGCGGTAGAACCGAACTCCTTTGATACCAATTTGTCACGACCCGCCCTCGGGGTCCGTGCCGTGAGTACCCCAAGCCCGCCTTCCATAGGCCAGGGGCTGGCGACTAGCACCAAGGCGTAAATCCCGGTAAAAAGGGAAGGCATTGCCTTTTGTAAAGTAAACAAACACCACAGAGTAAGCAAGAGGAAAGTAAACACTAAGTAAAAATAGAGTACAATTGAAAGTGCGGAAAAGTAAATGGGCCAGTATACAAACCCAAACTGAAAGTAAAGTACAACTCGAAAGGAAAAACAGCAACTGTAATGTAAAATCCGCTGCTCCGAGCTGTCCACTGGAAATCCCACCTGAATGGTGAGTACATTTAGCTCCACTGCTCCTCGGGTCCCATCGTCCGCTCCGAACACGTCCCGCCTAGTGGTCCACCTCCAGGTACCGTCCTGCTCTGCAAGCCTCAGCCAAGATCAACGCTGCCCGTCATCTGCAACCAACACAACGTAGTGCGGGCATAGCCCGTGCAGGGGTGAGTATAAGCTACTCAGTAGGGACCCCGAGACCCCCGAAGGTCTCCCAAAATCCACAAAGGATAAACCACAAAAGGAAGATACAAACACTAAGTAACAACCGACACTGCTTAGGTATATGCCCATACATATACCTAAGTCATCAATTCTAATACGCTCCAACCTCCGAGCCCAAGTACAACTCAATCCACACAAGAAAGTAAACGTATTTCACACAGGAAAGCAAAACGAAATCCACATAGGATAGCACAACTCAATCCACAAAGGAAAGTAAACGTATTCCACACAGGAAAGCAAAACGAAATCCACAGAGGATAGCACAACTCATTCCACACAATAAAGTAAACGTATTCCACACAGGAAAGCAAAACGAAATCCACATAGGATAGCACAACTCAATCCACACAAGAAAGCAACAGGATTCAGCTCACACAGGTATACTTCTTCGAAAGAAGATAAAGATGATCTCTGATCCATCTAAGTCGTCGGACCCACGAAGGATCGATAGGTAACTAACCCCCACAAAAGACCCACACAGGATCGGGCCCACATAGGACCTGTAGGCGCTGGTTCACACAGGACCGCTGAACGCAAAGACCCACACAGGATCAGACCCACGCAGGATCGGGCCCACACAGGACCTATAGCACTGATCCACGTAGGATCGCTGAGTGCTGTAGTCGTCGTCGTCGAATCCACACAGGATCTCTGTACTGTCGTTGTCGCAGTCACAGTAGCAGTAGCAGTAGTAGTAGTAGTCACAGTAACAGTCGCAGCCAGCACTAGGGTTCCCGCACACAGCAAGCTCGTACAGGAGGGTCCGCTCCACGAGCCGAGAGGCTGATACATCAACTATCACAAAGTCCAGATTTGATGTATCCAAAAGTTCCGTATCGTCAACAGGAACTCAACGCAACAGACGGCGCGTCGATCGGACGCCCGGTCTGAGAGTTATTGGCTTTTTCATCCCAGGGGCCCGGTTGGTTTTTAAGGCAAAACCAACCCGACTGTACTCCACCTGCGTCCAAACCTCGGGCGGAGTACACCAAAAGATCTGTCTCACTAAGAGGAACACAACAAAGCTGACCGCACGTCAATCGGACGTCCGTAGCTCAAGAAATGAGCATTTCCGTTCCGAAGGCCCGGTTGGTTTCGTGAACGAACCAACCCGGCCGAACTCAAAATGTTCCGAAACCCTGAGTGCAATATACCGAAACGACCATCTCGATCCAAGTATCGCGTATCCACTGACGGTTCGTCAATCGGAGGTCTGTGGCTCATGTTATGGCCAAAAAGACCGAAGACGATTTGAAAACGGGGGGTCTGGGTCCGGGCCGACCCAGCCCGACCCCCCCTGGGTCGGCCCGAACCGGGTCGACCCGACCCGGGTCCGACCCATCCCGGCCGGCGGCGGTCCGGCGCGGCGGCGCAGCCCGGCCGGCGGCGGCGCGGCCTGGCGCCGCTGGGGTCACGCGCGGGGGGCAAGTCCCCCGCTTCCTGCTGGCGGCGCGGCTTATAGCCGCGCCTTTTTGGAGAACAGACCCCCATCGTGGGGGCCTGCTTGAGGGAAACCGGGGGGCCGCCCGCCCCCCTCATAAATGGGGGGGCTTTAGAGTTGACCGGGGGAATTAATTTCCCACGGTCTTTGACCTTCCGTCCGGCCCACCTGGCCGGCCGGTTTACTTCAACGGGACCGGCAAAGCCGGTCCCCTTCCGGTCTCCGACGCCAGCGGCCCGACGAGCCGCCGGTCCTCTCATCCCGCCGCGGCCCGGAACCGGCCGTGGTGTTCGTCGTCCGGCGTGGTGCGACGGCACCGCGCCCCTCCGCCGCGGCCCCGCTCCGGCCGCGGCGCCTTTGGTTCCCTTCGACGCGGCGCGACGGCGTCGCGTTCGTGATGATTCTTCCACGGTGCGAAATTCCGCGTGGTGCGACGGCACCACGCCATCTTGTTTCATCCGCAAGATAAATCAACAAGAACAAAGGAGGGGGTTCGGCCGTGTTCATGCGGTCCAGCCCCCTCACGTTAAACGATAACACATATTTAAATATCCTCACGTTTGTCAGTCTAGAACCACGAATGTGAATAAATAAATAAATAAATAATCAACAACAACCCCTACCTTGGGTTCAAGTTCGAAGATCGTCAACGACCTGCGGAAGACAACGTCGCGGAGGTCGGGCGTCGCGGAAGTCGTTCGTCAAATCCGATGACGAAGAGGTACGTCCGAAGAGGTACGTCGTTGGCGAATCTTCGTATGCCGACGAAGGAAGTCCGAGGAGGAAGCGGTGTTCCCTTTCGTTGACACGGAAGACGTCGTCGATCTTCGGAAACAACGGGCTATGAAGATGAGAGGAGCGGCGTTCATCGTCGGAGCTCGAAGATTCTTCGGGTTCTTCGTCAAGGTTGAAGAAGAAGAAGGAGCTCCCAAAATCCTCTCAAGAAGGCTAGAGAGTTCTAACCCAACAAAATAAGATAGAGTCTTATTTTATTCACAAACATAAGAAATTGAATTTCAAAGGTTTGAAATTCAAATAAAATAACTCCAAATTAAATAACAAGTTTTCATGTCATTTAAAGAGGGGTTAAAGGAGATTTGAGAGGAGATGGAAGGTTGGGTTTCGTGTGGGCCCCACCACACTTAATCCTCCCAAGGGAGGTTAAGTGGATGTGGGTCCCACCTTTAACTTCCTTTGAGAGGAGTTAACCAACAAATAAGAAAAATAAAATGTGTTCCACATTTTTATTCAACTTTTTATAATTCTCCCAAAAATTAACATTTGTCCCGCAATAAACACAACTTCGGAAAAGGTCTCCTTAAGCGAATATCGGCGCTACGAGTTCATCGGTGTCCTCGGATTTCAATTCCGAGCATCGGATCAAAAGTTAGGAATTCCCGCTCGTTCGTTCACTGAACGTACCCGAGCCAAACTTCGGAAATTGATTCCGGGCACTCCTGGCCACGGAATCAGGTGCCGTCAGAAACCGCGCTCTTGTAAAATTCCAAAGAAAATTAAGAAAAAATTTCCCTTGAATTTTACGGGTCTTTACAACTCATGATACTCTATACACGCTGGTGGAACTAATATGTATAGATATTTGAAGGAAATTTTTCAATGGGACAAATAAAGAGGGACATTACTGATTACGTGTCGTCGTGTTTCATATGTCAGAAGGTGAATTATTGAATACAACATGTTGTATGAGTTATGAAACCTCTTCCTATACCTATGAGTAAATGGGATGATATTGTAAGTGATTATTCATCCGGTTACCAAATACTCCCCAAATAAATGATTTTGTAGGGATTATTATTGATCATAATAATAAATATGTAAATTTTCATGTTTAAAGAGACGATATACCACATAATTGTTCATAAATAAGATATATATTCTTGATTTTTTAAGACTTCATGGTTTACCCCTAGGGAATTTTTCTGATCGTGATCCCCATTTTACATCATAATTCTAGAAAATCCTTCAGAAATGCTAAGATACATAGCATTGTCTGAGCACTGCCTCCCACCCTCAGACTGATGGACAATGAGAAAGGATTATTAAAATGATATAATACATGTTGATATATTTCTCTCTTCATTTTAAAGGTGTGTGGGATCATTATTTAACATTTTTAGGATTTTATAATAACAATTGATTCTATTCAAGTATACATATGGCACTATATAAAGTGTTATATAGAAATAGATGTCGCACAACAACTTGTTGGGTTGATGTTAGTGAAAGAAAACTTCTAGGACAGAAGCCTGATATGTAAATTACAGAAAAGTAAAAACTATTTAGACCTATATCGAAACAGCACAAAATAGGTAGAAGAGTTATGATGATAACCAATGTAAGGATTTGGAATATCAAGTGCGAGATCGTCGTTTCATGAAGGAATATTCGTGGTAGGGGGTATATGATTCAGTACGAAAGGTAAATTAACTCCCATGTATGTCAGACCATTTGAAATTCATGAACGAATTGGAGTTGTTGTTTTCCATTTGGCAGTGTTGCCAAGTCTCTCTAAAGTTGATGATGTGTTCCACGTCTTAATCACTACGGGAAAAAGGGATTTTCGCGTCAGACCTTTTGCGATGGGAAAAAATCCCGTCGCAAAATGTACTTCCAATAGGTTATTTGCAATGGGGGTAACGACCCATCACAAATAGCCAACTTTTTGGGACAGGATTTCGTCTCCCGTCACAAATAGTTTGGCGCAGATAGCACGCCAAACCACGCGAAGGTTATTTGCGACGGTGGGATTCCACCGTCGCAAATAACCGGCGGCGGTTTATTGATTTTTTCGACGGGATGTCGTCCCGTCGCAAATGGTGTGTCGGCAGGGACTATTTGTGACATGTCTTGTCGCAAATAACTTTGTAACTGCCCACAATAATTAATGCGGGCATAGGTATTTGCGATGGGTCTCGTCGTAAAAGATACTATTTGCGACGGGATACCCGTCACAAATACTTTAATCGCAAATAATCTAACCTATATATACCCCCATCCGTTTTTCCTCTCTTTCCTCTCAAATTTTAGATCATGTTTCTCTCATAACTCGGATTTTAGAGAGAGAATTTTTCTAAGTTAATTTTTTTATTCACGAAGAAGTTGTGAAGGCTTCTCCATCAATAGAAAATCAGTCTTAAAGGTATTTATGTTTTTTTTTTAATTTCTTATTTATTTCATTTTTTATGTTAATTATTTTTATTGATGATTTGTTATTAAATTTAAATTGTTTTGTCATTAGTATTTATTTGTATTAATAAATTGAAATTTTTATTATTAATTTTTAATAATTTGTAGTAATTATTAATTATTAACTATAATTAGTAATGTATATAATTAATTTGAATTAATTAATAATAATTAGTAATAAATACCAATAAATAGTAATAAATAGGAATAATTAGTAATAAATAGGAATAATTAGTAATAATTAGGAATAATTAGGAATAATTAGGAATAATTAGGAATAAATATTAATATTTACTAATAATTTGGAATAATTAGGAATAATTAGCAATAATTAGGAATAATTTGCAATAATTAGTAATAATTAGCAATAATTATTAACAAATAGAAATAAATAGAAATAATTAACCATAATTAGTAATAAATTGTAATAATTTATAATAATTTATAATAATTAGTAATAAATTGTAATAATTAGTAATAAATATTATTATTTACTAATACATACTAATAATTAGCAGTAAATACTAATAATTAGGAATAATTAGCAATAACTAGAAATAATTAGCAATAATTAGAAAAAATTAGCAATAATTAGAAATAAATAGCAACAATTAGAAATATTAGCAATAATTACTAATAATTATCAATAATTAGTAATAATTAGCAATGACTAGGAATAATTAGCAATAATTAGCTTAAATAGCAAAAATTAGTAATAAATAGCAATAAATAGTAAAAAATATGAATAATTAGTAATAATTAAGAATAATTAGTAATAATTAGGAATAATTAATAATAATTAGTAATAAATTGTAATAGTTAGTAATAAATTGTAATAATTAATAATAAATTGTAATAATTAGTAATAAATACTAATAATTATTAATAATTACTAATAAATACTAATAATAAGCAATAATTAGCAATAATTACAAATAATTAGAAATAATTTGCAATAAATAGAAATAATTAGCAACAATTAGCAATAATTAGGAATAATTAGTAATAATTTGTAATAATTAGCAATAATTAGCAATAATTAGTAATAAATAGAAAAAATTAGTAATAAATAGAAATAAATATTAATAAATAGGAATAATTAATAATAATTAGGAATAATTAATAATAATTTGGAATAATTACGAATAATTAGGAATTAATACTTATAATTAGTAATACTTACTAATAATTAGTAATAATTAGCTATAATTAGGAATAATTAAATATACGTAGGAATGATATGTAATAATTAGTAATAAATAGCAATAAATAGAATTAATTAATAATAATTAATAATAAATTGTAATAATAAGTAATAAATTGTAATAAATAGTAAAAAATTGTAATAATTAGTTACAATTACTAATAATTACTAATAATTACTAATAATTACTAAAAATTAGTAATAAATTCTAATAATTAAGAATAATTAGCAATAAATAGAAATAATTAGCGATAATTAGAAATAAATAGCAATAATTAGAAATAAATAGCAATAATTAGCAATAATTAGCAATAATTAGTAATAATTACCAATAATTAGTAATAATTAGCAATAATTAGTAATAATAATCAATAATTAGGATTAATTAGCAATAATTAGAAATAATTAGCAATAAATATCAATAATTAGGAATAAATAACAATAATTAGTAAAAAATAGGAATTATTAGTAATAGATAGGATTAATTAGTAATAATTAGGAATAATTGAATATAATTAGGAATAATTAAAAATAATTAGTAATAAATTGTAATAGTTAGTTATAAATTATAATAATTAGTAATAAATTTTAATAATTATTAATAAACACTAATAATTACTAATAATTACTAATAAATACTAATAATTAACAATAATTAGCTATAATTAGGAATAATAAAAAATAATTAGCAATAAATAGAAATAAAATAAATAATTAGCAGTAATTAGGAATAATTAGTAATATTTAGCAATTATTAGCAATAATTAGTAATAAATAACACTAATTAATAAGAAATAGATATAAATATTAATAAATTGGAATAATAGTAATAATTAGAAATATTTAGTAATATTTAGGAATGATTACAAATAATTAGAAATAGATACTTATAATGTGTAATACTTACTAATAATAAGTAATAATTAGGAATATTTAGACATAATTAGGAATAATTAGAAATTATTAGTAATAATTAGAAATAATTAGTAATAATTAGAAATAAATAGAAATAATTAATAATAATTAGTAATAAATTGTAATAATTAGTAATAAATTGTACTAATTAGTAATAAATTGTAATAATTATTAATAAATACTAATAATTATTAATGACTAATAATAAATACTAATAATTAACAATAAATACTAATAATTAGCAATGAATATCAATAATAAAGAATACTTAGCAATAATTAGAATTAATTAGTAATATTTAGAAGTAACTAGTAATAATTAGCAATAATTAGTAATAATTAGCAATAATTAGTAATAATTAGCAATAATTACCAATAATTAGAAATAATTAGAAATAATAAGAAATAATTAGTAACAATTAGAAATTAATGGCAACAATTAGCAATAATTACGAATAATTAGCAAAAATTAGCAAAAATTAGCAATAATTATTAATAAATAGCAATAATTAGTAATAAATATCAATATATATTAATAAATAAGAATAATTAGGAATAATTAGGAATTATTAGTAATAATAAGGAATAATTAGTACTAATTAAGAATAATTAGTATAAATTAGGAATAAATGCTAACAATTAGTAGTATTTACTAATAATTATGAATAAATACTAATATTTAGCATTAATTAGTAATAATTAGCAATAATTAGTGATAATTAGAAATAATTAGAAATAATTAGAAATAATTAGTAATAATTTGCTACATTTAGAAATAATTACTAATAAATACTAATAATTAGTAATAATTAGTAATAAATACTAATAATTTGGAATAATTAGGAATAATTAGTAATAATTAGGAATAATATGAAATAATTGGCAATAATTAGAAGTAATTAGCAATAATTATCAATAATTAGTTTATCGCAATGTGCAGTTAAATGAGAAGCTTCTAAAAAGTATGTGGTAGATCGTACCTACCCATCAATGCTGTGAATTTTTATATATTGTGTGTATTCAATGGATTACCCTTGAGGGTGAATCCATTATCTATATTTAACCCAATGTATAGTTAAATTAAATTATTTAATGAGTAGTTGAATGGTCAAATCATTGGGTCACAAACCACACAAGTTCATTATCATCACACATAGACTTATCATTCGGGTTGATGGTCCCCTATGGGGTGCCTCTAGTAATTATATGACCTATTAAATACAATGTATGATACCTCCTTTTAATTGCACAACATGAGGAACCATAAATGTGACATTGTTACTTACGTAATGACATAGAATATCCTTAGAATGATACATCTGTTTTATTTTCACCGAAGGTGCCCAGTGGGTTCCCCAACATTAGGTCAACCCTAAGATAGTTTATTATGTTTTTTGGGTAGATATTGTAGTCGATGTAACCATAAAACCAAAATTGAACTTTTTAGATTGATATATTGAAATAGTAGTAGTGGGTTTAGGCGTTCATCCATCCTCATGATTTTACATATTCTTTACATAATTATTTTTGATATCACTATGATTTCCAGAGGTTATTCATATATTTTTTCAGATGAGACTGACATGATGTGGTACACAATTAAAATTAGTTGTATTTTCATTACCTCCCATCACATTTGGTCCAATAGTAAACCAACAGAAAATTCATGGCTTTGGGAAAGAACATAATTGGATAAAATAAAGAATTTTTTTGGATCTCCCATATTGGTCTGATTTGTTGGTCCGCCACATGTTGGATGTCATGAAAATTGAGATGAACTATTTTGATAATTTATTTCATATAGTTTGGATACACCAGGTATGACCAAATATACTGTAAAGCATGATTAGATCTTACCCAAATTTGCAGGAGACCAGAACTTGAACTATTTATAAATGTTAGATCACATAGGTTAATAAAGCCAAAAGCAGCTTATACACTGCCCAAAGAGAGTCGTTTATTATTTTGTCAGTGGATTAAAGATTTGAGACTTACAGATGGTTTTGATTCCAATTTGGGCAGATGTGTAAAGAATGGTCATATTACCGGATTAAAAAGTCATGATTTTCATGTTATAATGGAAAGACTTATGCCGATTGGATTCAGAGGTTTGTTGAATTCTATGATTTGGAAATCAATAACATACATATCATATTTTTTCAAGACTTTTTTGCAGCAAAAACTGACTATGATGCATAAGAAAACTGGAAGAAGATGCTGTTGTAAGTATATATAACTGGAAAAAATCTTTCCACCTACTTTATTTGACTCGATAGAACATCTAATATTACATTTTCTTCATGAAGCTAAATTTGGAGGTCCAGTACAGTTTCGATGGATGTACCCATTCGAGAGATGCATGTATAAATTTATGAAAAATGTATGTATCAAAGAATCAGATGAAAGCTCAATTACTGAAGCTTATTTGCAAGAAGAAATTTATTTTTTCTAATCTCACTATTTTGAATATGAATATCCCTCAAAAAATGCATGGGACGGAATGAGGGAAATGTTATTGATGAAATGTACAATCATTTGTCGGTTTTTAATCAGCCAAATCTTGGCTTCGGTGGAGTTCAAGAATGATGGATTTCAGAAGAGGAACATCACAGAGCTCATACATATGTTCTACTCAACTGTGATGAAAAGACAACATTTGTACTGTGAGTTCTTCTATCACTTATTCAATAATTTCTTTTACAGTATGTAAAATTATTTTATTTTTTGGTTATATGATAATCATGTCAGGAAATAAGTTCCAGAAATTACCGTATCTGCTCTTGAAGAACGCCGAAAAAACAATCAGGTGACTCAACATACTGATAATATTGATAAGCGACTGTCAATATTAAGTAACCCACCATCCAAAATGGTTAAATATTTTAATGAATATGTGGTGAATGGTTTTTTGATTTCATACTCATATATATGGGGAATTAAAAACACAATGAAAAGTGGAGTTTTTTTGAGAGGATCACATTATAGAGAAACTGAAGTTGACTTTTACGACATTATGGATAAAATTATTGAGCTATGTTATCTTGGAAAAAATTATATAACGATGTTTAAATGTTTGTGTCTGGATACTGAGAGAGTCTTGTGTGTTCATCCAACTCATGGAATCATCAATATTAAATATAAAATTCTTCTTGTAGTAAATGAACCATTTTTACTGGCTCAACAGACACATAAAATTTATTACGCAAAGTACTGTGCTACATCAAGAGACCTAGGTGATTGGTGGACCATAATAAAAATGAAATCTTAGGAAAATAAATTTACTCAAACTGAATGTGGTTCCGCTGAAGTGGTAAAAATTTAAATTTTTCAAGAGACTACTCAAAATCCCTCTTTTTCCCGAATAAATGTGAATATTGATGGGGACACCCCTAATTAAGGGTCCATGGGGACGAAGATGTTAGTGATGTTACAAAAGAAATTGAAATGACAAGTGTTGATGAAAGTGAAACTCATATATATATTTATGATGTCAAGGAGGAATATGAAGACATTGACATCGCTAGATATAAAGATGATGATTAAGCTGAACATTGGCATAGATAAATGCTGGTTATGATCATAACTAATATATATATATATATATATAATAGTTATTTTCAATTATATGAAAACAACAATCATTTTTTGTTTTAGATAGACTCTGATCTATTGTGTGAATTAGAGAAGGCTGAGCTTCCATTGGTTAAGGGGGATGAGGGATCATCTGACCCTCAACGTAATGGTGGTTCAAGAGGTATGCATAGGGGGCGTAGTCTGGCACGACTGATGATTTCTGGCCCTATCCTTAAGTGACATCCACATATTGGCTTCTATCCATGCACACGGAGTTAGGGTAACCTATATATTATAGTTATATTCCATTAATTTATTTATATATATACTAATTGTTTGATTATTTATTATTTTTTCACAGTTTTTCTCATGTAGATGTTGGACAGGAGAGCACTATCTTGCGCAATTATTTTTCTCAGCCATGGACCATAATAGAAAAGATTCCCATTGATGTACATCTTGGCATGTACAATGATTGGATGGTACGTAAATAAATAATATTTATTTTGAAATTTATTTTATTAATAACATGATATAATAAATTATTTGTAGGGTCTGTGGTATCCCATCAATGATAGCATGCGTGAAAATATCTATGCAGCATGGGAGGTGGTTATGCGTGAGAGTTTGCCTCAATTTTTGAACAATTTCAGGAAGACGGTCATTAAGATAGCAGGAGAAACAATATTTTATGAGTCGTGTAGAGCACACCAACCAGATTACATTTCATCTCAAGTTTGGGATGGATTATGTGCACACTGGTTGGGTGGTGAATTTCAGAGAAGGTCTTTATTGGGTTGGCAGAACCGGGGGAGACTGGAGGTGACGCATCGAGCTGGTAGTCGTACATTTAGTACACATAGAGAGCATCTGTTAGGTATTTTTTTAAATATTTTATAATAATTAAAATATAAACATTTTATTTTATATTCATATAGGCTGTCGAGCATATCAATATTAGTGAGTATGATGTTTATCGGAGAATGTACAGTGATCTAGCCACCTAAGAGATTAGAGGTGATCATCAGCGTCTGATTGTGGTTAGTCTTATTTTTTTCAGTTTGAAAATTAACTACATATAATATTTTCACAATTTTAATTTAAAATTGGAATTGAATGAGTCATTTGAGGCTTTGACTTCTCAGACACAGGCTGAGGGTCAGGACGAGGTGACTGATCAGACCAGTGCCCACCATTTCGACGAGGCGGCATGGATACAGGCAACTCAGTATGGATTTGAGAAGGGCTGAGTTGTTGGTATCGGCTCTCATGTGACTCATGGTACTTATTATGGTACCGTTGCAATGTCGGCGTCCAGCTCGAGATGAGCTCATGGAGAGGATTCATCTTCTTTCTCATAGTATCAGGAGTAGTTCTGAGCTCAGAATGACCTTATAAAGAGTTTGCAGACGCAACAAGAAGAGATGCGTCCGTAGTAGCAGCAACAACAACAGAAGGAGGAGATGTGTCGATGACAGTAGCAGCAGCAGGAGAACGATGAGAATATTAATCGATGGCAGTAGCAGCATTATGAGGAGATAGAGTACATGCGCCATCTAACTCATAGATTAGGGTTGGAGTTTCCTCCACCAGCTCTTTGAGCTCCTCCAACTCCTCTAGAAGACGACCCCCCCCCCCCCCCCCGGGATTTTTTATGTCAAAAACATTTGAATTTAAATTTTTTTAATATGAACTATTTAAAGTTTCTGCCTTTTATATCGGTGCGATTATTACATAATTTAATTTTTAATATTTTATGATTTTCTTCTTGTGAATATTGATAATTTTAACATTTTTTATTATTTTAATAATAATATTATTATTGTTTTATTAATCAAAATTTTATTAAATATATTTTTTCAGTATTATATTTTTTAATATTTGTTTATTTAACTAATAATAATAATAATAATAATAATATTTTATGAATTTTTTTATATTTTTTTGTGAATATTGAGAATTTTAATATTTTTTATTTTTTTATTATTTTAATAATATTAAAATTAATTTTTCAATAATCATAATAATATTTTATGATTTTTTTTTATATTTTTTTGCGAATATTGAGAATTTTAGTATTTTATATTTTTTTTATAATTTTAATAATATTAAAATTATATTTCCAATAATCAAAATAATATTTTATGATTTTTTTTATATTTTTTTTTGAATATTGAGAATTTTAATATTTTTTATTATTTTATTAATATTAAAATAAATTTTTTCAATAATTATAATTTTGTTAAATTGGTTTTTTTAAATTTATTTGTTATTTATGATGGGATCTATTACGACGGGATCCCGTCGCAAATAGTCTAAATTATTTTATCTTATTAAAGGTATTTGCGATGGGATTACGAGCCCATAGAAAATATTCTAAAAAACTATTTTCAAAAAAACATTTGAGACGGGATTACGGGCCTCTTGCAAAAAGTTATTTGCGACGGGCCCATCACAAAAGAGATTATATATATATATAAATTATATAATCGGACACTTATTTGCGACGGTGAAGTTTCTTGTCTAAAAAAAACTTATTTGCGATGGGCACGTCGCAAATAATATTTTTTGAGATGGTGTTTTCTGCATCGGGATATATGCAATGGGGCCCCATCGCAAATGTGTATTTGTAATGGGATCTCGTGGCAAATACCTTTAATTCTAGATGTGAATGTTAAGAAAATACATGCCAGACCCAACCCATGTAATCACCTACGATGAAATAGAAATGGAACATGATCTATCTTATTGTTAACAACCTATCTAGATCTTTTATACTACATAACATGTTTTGAGAAAAAGGATGACTCATCTTGGAGAGGATCTCTTGAGAAAATATAAAATAAAAGAGGCGATAAGGGATCTTGAAAAAATTATGATGAATAACCACACAAATATTTTTATAAAGTGACACTCAAGAATGTTCTGGGACAAAATTAGATGAATGATGGAAGAATTTAACACCCCAAGCTTCCACAGTACGCTTTTTTATTTAATTAAATAGCTTGTGCTGGGACAAAATTAGATGAATGATGGAAGAATTTAACACCCCAAGATTCCACAGTATTCTTTTTTTTATTTAATTAAATAGCTTGTGTGACGCAGAACATCATTTTCGAGCGCACCATGACATTTCAATGTAACCGTTTAAAAAATGTTTATGAATATTATTAACCAAATTATGTTATTTTAAAATTTTATATTTTAAAATTGGATTTATTTCTCAACTCAGAGTATCAAAATTAACTTAGGTTGAATTTTTTTTTAAAATTCTAAAATATTTTATTTTCTATGAATAGTGAAAAATTCAGCATTGTTATTAAAAATAAACTATTTCATTTAAATAATTATTTTAATTTAAATTGATTTTATCTTTCTAATATATAAAAAATACGAATACTAATTATAAATATTTAATTAGAATATTTTCAAGGAATAATTATATATAAAAAATTATTAAACATTGGAACGTCTCGTTTTCCTGCCTTCAAGCAACATCTACATGATTTGCATTAAAAATAATTTTACCACTATTGAGAATCAAATTTTGGAAAACAGAGATAATTGGTAAAAATTAGTATGAAAATATTTGTCTAACAAGATATATATATTTTTTGGTGGGAAGAAACATTTGGATTTTATTTTCCATGGTTAAAGGTAAATCGGGTAATTAAATGTAAAATTAATATTATAATAATATAATATTACTATAACACATGTCTTATTTTCGTTGGATAATTTCATTTTGACGGAAATTATTTTGTTAGAAATTATTTTCTTTCTTAAGAAACATTAGTAAGATTATGTCATTTACTATATTTTATAACACGAAGAGGTAAAAATATCATATTCAAATTATAATTACAAATCTATTTTCAATATAGGGTCATAAAAAAGAAAAATTTGACTATAAATAGTATTTACAAAGATAAAATGATTATCTACATTATTTTGTTTTGTTTTAAAATTTTATGTAATATATAATTAAATTAAATGGTGACACATTAACGGTGTAGAAATTAAATTATTAAAGATGAATCAATTAAATGATAGTAAAAATATTAAAACAAAAATAATTTGACTAAATTAATGATATACAATATTTTTATATAAAACATAGATATTTTAGTTTTATATTAGAAGTATCAGTTTGATGTTATCATGTTGGGATGATTTTTTTTTAAGATTGAATATTTTGAATAGTATTAAAATTAAAATAAATTATAATTCCAAATAAATAATATTTAATTAAATGCTAATAAATTTATAAAAAATTAAAGATTACCACATAACTATGATAATGTTATATATGTCAAAAAAGATCAAATTATGGTTCTTTTTCCATTTTATAGTATCTATTTTAACTATATTGTTTAAAAATAAAAGAAGACATGGTAAGAGTTAAACTATTTAATTAATTGTTAAACCTAAAAGATAAGGTTAATTTCATTACCTAAACATACCTAAAAATCACTTTTGATAAGGATTTCGACCCATATGCATCACATACTCAAACTAAATCCCTTCTTAGCTAATTGAAAAGGAATGTAAATTTATAATAAATTAATATATTAAGATATTTCCAAAGTTCCCCTCACCACTTTAATAAAATTGTTCTTCTCATTCTCTTTAAAGGAAAACTCTAAATCCATTTGGATTGGAAAAAACCTATGAAATTAAACTGAAACTATAGCAAGAATCATTCTAGAGGCCATAATTTGGGCATATATCTAACCTATTGAGTCCTTCTGTGAAAACCAAAAGTACCCACCATAAAATGGGGTTATTGTTTTATCAACTTTTTCGGAGATTTTTTCTTCATATAATTCTTCATTCTATGTTATTTCCACATAAAAATAATAATAATTGTATCATTAATATAAAAATATATTATTATAATAATGGTAAAACAATATTAATCAGTTTATACATCATAAAAATAATAATATCACCATGCATGCATACGTACAACATACTGTCTCAATGTACTGGTGTAACTTCTTATTCCACACAACTTTATTTGGATGGGTATAATGATATTTATAATTGATATAAATAAGAAATATATCATTATAATGATTCTATATAATTAATATACCATTATATTATATACAGTTTTACTATAATGGAAATTATATTGTCGCTTGTGCGTATGTATGACCTACCATCTCCACGACGTAATGAGATTCGTTATCTACGTTAACCATTAATTTTTTTTAAAAAATTGATATGAATGATTAAAAATAATAATTATGAACTTACTTTAATTCTAGATATGAATAAAATATGTCTTATTTTTATTAAACATGACTTATAAGAAAAAAATGAAAAGATAAAATTAAGTAATTTAGTCCCGAAACAATGGTAATACTGAAATATTATTACCCAAATGATAAAATATGATAAAAGATGATATCATAAATGTGTATATGGTATTTTTATAATTTAATAACATTTTTAACCATTATACAGGAGAAAAAAATGCCCTCAACTAATGGAAAGTATAAGGTAATGATTAATTTCACAATATCCTTATTGTCTAAGATTTATTATATGTAAGTATCAATTGGGGCATCCTTATCCTCTATGTCAATGTTTCCTAAAATGTAATTCAAAATAATACAGGGAATTTTTTGAAGTCATTTTCTCCATTTTAGAATTTTTATCAAGTGGTTTTGAATGAAATATTTCCCTCATTTTCCAATTAATGTACTTTATAACATTTTCTACATATTTATAGAAAGAATATTTCTTACGTTAAATAGTGAAAGAGACCATTTTTATCTATTATGGAACCTTAACATTTTGAAGCATTCAATAAAATCATATAATCTTATTTTATAGTGGAATTTTATTAATGAAAAAATGAAAACAATACAGGAAAAAATACAGGCAGAAAACTTCAAAAAACCATAAAGTATGGTTTTGTGGAAAGAGAACAAAAAAAAAAGCGACAAAAAACGGAATGTCCTAAGAACTCCAATCAAAAAACAACACAATTTTAGTCCACACTAGGCTGGCACTCCACGAACTACAATGACGGAGGAGGCATGCTGATTTGAAAACAAGAAATGATCCAACTACAGAAATACGGCCTCATCAGTGACCCCCTATGAATGGAATCAACCATCGCATGTGCTCATAGATTCCCTAAATAATCTACTTAGAGATACCATGAAATCAAAAACAGGCCACTACATACAAGACAACAACAAACAAGAACAAGAATGAGAACAGTTAACTTAAGAACAAACAAAAATGAAAAAACTTAAAAGAAAGTAGGGAACATGAAAAAAAGAAGGATATCCCCAAAAAGGCCCCATATGAAACATGAACTAAAATTCAATCAAATATATACACCTTGAAAACTAGAGCATAAATAAACAGATAAATGTAGACCTGCCACATAATTCCTATGGAAAATAGAGAAAACAAACCACCTCAAATAATAATAAAGAATTAGACTAAACATACAGACCCCACAGTAGAAAACAGAACTCAAAGATTAAAAATGACCTTTCAAAACAACCTCAAATAGAAAAAAGAAACATCTAACACAATTCTAAAAATAGGAGACTTGTCATAATATATTTTAAGAAAAGGAAGAAGATCATCTATAACATGGGCATAACAAACTAAATCAACTCCATTAACACATTTATTTGTAAGGAAATCAACAATAGAATTTTCTTCCCTATAAATGTGAGTGATAGTATGATTCAAGGAAAATAGAGTATCGAAATAATTAATCCAACAATTAGTTATCTTCCAGGACAAGTAAGAAAGACCCATCCTTATAGATGAAACGGCAACATTAGAATCACTATCGGTCTATAAATTATCCCAACCATACTTCAAAGCTTGATCCATAACAACGATAATGCCAATAATTTCAGCCTCAAATGAAGAGGCAAATCCACAATGACCATGAAAACAACCAAGGACATCCCCTTTATGATTTCTGAAAATAGAAACGTAACCAAAAAGCCCTGGATAACCTCTAGAAGCAACGTTATAATTAACATTTAACAAAACAAATAGAGGTTCCTTATAAAGAACATCAAAAGTACCATGCGGAGGCTTGAGGTTTCCCTTAACACCTATCTGGTTCAGAACAAACTAATCATGGAATGAGTTAAAACAAAAATGCTTCGTTGGGGTATCAACATTACGCATAGAAGCTAGAATAGGTGATAAAACCCCACTATCTAAGAAGGAAAAACTATCACGAACCACCTTATTCCAAGAAAACCAAATAAAATAAAGGATTTCCATAGTAGGGACCCTCAAAAATATCCATCAATTGTGGAGAATGCAAAATATAATTCCCTCCTTGAAGGAAATGATGAATTGAAGACGATATAGGAATAAGGATTTCAAATATATCATAAATATCCTTCTAAAGTGAAGAAGAATTATCACAGCTAAGAAAAATATGATCATTTTTTTCCTATGTTGATGGAAAACACACATGAAGAACAGATATAAATGCCACTTTTTTTAGGAAACAATCAGTAGGATGCTTCCCATGAGCTAGTCTCTAGGAAAATGATGTTGGAGAAGGCCTAAAATATTTCATATGAAGATCCCTCATCCATTTATAACCTATATTTCTAGATATAGAATGTCTATAAAACCTTTTAGAGGTCTACATGCCATTTTAGCAGGTTCTCATGCCCAAAAATCATCTCCGTTGGAGAATCAGTAACTATTGATAATATTAACAATATGACTAGGGTGACCCCCCATATTTTCAAGGTGATCATTAATTGTAACATCCATATCAATATTAAAATCATCTTTCATCAAGGCATCAACTAGGGGGAAACCAGTCAGGTTGGCCTTCAAAAAGGATAAAGATGAATTCCTTGAAACAATCCATCCGGCATGAAGGTTAATGGAAGAAAAATTGGATTTAAAAGCATGCCAAATAGAAGAATCTAGTTGATTAAAAACCCCATTCTTGAGCTTGTCCCAAAATTTAATACGGAGAAAGTCTAGAGACTTATAATTACTATTGAGAAGCCTCCAAAAAAACAATGCCTACAAAGAATCATTAAACACCACAAGATTTTTAATACCATGACCCCCCGTATCATGGCGTTTTCAAAAGTTATTCCAAGAGATCGTAGCTAATTTCAATTTCAAAAATATTACCACATAAAATAAAATTTTTAATAGATAAATTAATTCTCTTGTGAGAGAGATCATCTACTTATATACCATGAAAGAATAAATGAACTCTAAAATAATCACATCCTTAACCAAGAAAACATGACCCTCCAGTAAGAGGGGCTTACCCTTCTAAGTAGCAAGATGCCTTTTGATTTTACAAATGATATCAGAATAATTACATGCTTTATGACTCCACCAAAACATAGGAACACCCAAATATGTAAAGGGTACAACTCCTATATGAATACCCAAATATTTGGTAATGCCCCACTTCCTAGAAATAACAAAATTTCTACCAAAATAAACAAAGGACCTTTTCCAACTAATATCTTTCCCATAGACTTTTTCAAAATGAAAAAGGGAACACATAGTATTTTTAATAGTTCTCTTATCCCCTTTAGTGAATAGAATAATATAATCAGCATAAAATTAGTGAGAGGGGGCAACAAAACCATTACTAGCACTAATAGACATTAGTTTCCCATTTTCATCCATAATAGAAAGTAATCTACTAAGATAATCCTCCGTAATGGAAAAAATATTGGCCGAGGGAGGGTCACCTTTCTAACACCTCTAGAACAATAAAAATATCCCTCAGGGGAACCATTAATAAGGATAGAGATATGAACCGACTCCAAAATAATATTAGCCCAATTAATGAAAACATCATCAACACTAAAAAAACATAGAAGCTTATAAATGAAATTCCAATTTATGGTATCAAAAGATTTCCTGACAGCCAACTTGAGAGTATTATTACCTTCCCTTATGGATCTATTAATAATGTGAACACATTCCAAGGTAGTAATAAGAAAATCGTGAATAGACCAACCCTTAATAATGCCAAACAGATTAGGAAAAACAATCATACTAGAAATAGACGACCCCCTTATGGCCAAGATTGTGCAAATAATTTTGAAAATTATATTAATCATGGAAACTGGTCGGAACAAAAGAATATCATTAGATTTCTCCATATTTTTAATGAGAGCAAGAAATTGAGAATTCAAACCCTAAGAAAGGGAGTCACCTTTAAAGAATGAGTAACCAACCTGCAAACATCATCATGAATGACGTCCCAAAATGTCTGAAAGAAAAAATTACCCAAACCATCTAGACTAGGGGAGCTATCAAACTTTAGACTAAAGGTTGTATCCTTGATTTCAAAGTTCAAAGGTATAGATGTATAATTAGATTTATCCTCATAATTAAAAATAGTCAGTATGATACTCTCCACGGGATCATCAATGGAGACATGAACAGTGATGTGATCCTAAAAATAAGTAACAACATGCTCAGAAAGATCATTTCAGTTGTCGAAGACATTATTCCCATTTCAATCCAAAGAAAGAGGACTTAAGACTTCCCTAATTCTCTGTAAGGAGTTGAAAATTTTAGATTTTATATCTCTATCTCTCAACCAATTCTCCTTAAAATTGTATTTTTTGCAAAGCATCTTTGAGATTCAACAAATTATTAATATTTGAAAAAAACTGAGTCCCACCCAAAAAAATTCATTATAGAAGTCACTTGAAGAATTATTCTCCTGAATTTGATGAAGAGATTCCTCAAGAGAGGAAATTTCAGAATCAAGGGAACTGAAACGAAATTTACACCAGAATTTCAAATTTCATTTAATGAGTTTAAGATTGATGACACAAGAGAAATCATTGACCCTACCATTCCAAGAAATACATGTTAATTCAACAGTTGGTCTACACTCATTATGATTAACCCAAGCTTTATTAAATCTAAAAGGAAAAGGAGGTTTGGGATCCTTACTAACAATATCAACAAAAATAGGATGATGGTCAGTGTTAATTCTAGAAAGAGTCATACAAGAAATTGAACCCCAAAAATCAAGACAAGCCTCATTGAAAATGGCCCTGTCAATTCTAGTTGCAACCAATCTATGCAAAAATTTCATGTAAAAATTATACTTATCCCCAACAAGATTAACTTCAATAAAACCATTATCATCAATACAAGATTTGAAATCCCTTGAATAAATGACAATTGTCATGGCTCCAATCTTCTCATAAAAATTCATTATGGCATTAGAATCAACAAGGATAGACCACTGACCAGAAATGAAATTGTTGAGAGATCCAATCTCCAACCATAAATTCCTAGAACCATAATAACAGTTATGGGCATAACTAAAAGAGAAGAAATTTTGGAGCCCTTGAAATTTGAAGGAACATGTGACATATTGCTCAGTATAAGCTATCATGGAAATATGAGATAAATAAAAATGAACCCAGACCCTTAATCATTAAATATCCTATGAAGATCTGTTAGATTCCACAAAATGAGAAAAATGATTTCCAAATTATAAATATTGGGAGAAAAACACTTTTGGGTTCAGGCAAAGCAATAAGAAGAGGCTTATGTTTTAGAATGAATAGCCTAAGAGACCTGATGGTATCATGATTGGCGCAACCCTGACAATTTCAGAACAGAAGCTTCATTTAAATCTATGACCGGGATGATTTCCCCCTTTTTTGACACCCACGGTTATCTATTAGCCAGACGTAGGAGGTATTCTAGCCTTTCGCTTTGGGCTGGAGGCCCCTTGTGAAAGATAACTTATATCCAAATTATTATTGGATCCTTTCCCATTTATAACACAAATAGTGAGGACATCAACTAGATCTGTAGATGAATCAAGAACACCTATACCCTGCAATTTCACATCACCACTAGATGAAACAAGAAACTCAATTTCCTCAACCAGTGCTCCAGTACCACCAATTGAAAAAGGGACCCCAACCACCCCTTCCATAGAAGATGAATTTGGCATGAAAGAAGTAGGTTCCACTACATTTATAGCAGAATATTCACTGAAATAAGAAGTAACCTTTATTAATCTATCCAAAAACACTATATCTTACCTTGAAAAAACTCAATCAACCTGCACTAGGGATGTTAAGTGTGAAATGAAGGAAATATTAGGATCAATAAGGGCCTAGGAAATCCCAGTACTCTCACAATTCTAAAAAGAGTCCACAATAACCCAAATATTATCCTCCAAATCATGCCTCAATAAACAACCATAAATCTTGTTTTCCAAAAAAACGGATCATAAATCATTGTAGTGATATTCTGATCCAAAATATGATCTTTATGAATGTGTATCCACCATATTTATCCATAACCTGATCAATATTTTCAATAGGACTAGGAAGATCAGGAATCCTACCTTGTTCAACATATTCAGAGATATTTACGCAAGATTTATTATAAGTAACTACAACTCTGGAAGGGCCAGGTGTATCCTTTGAGGGACCCTCTTTTTCCATAATGACCTTAATTTTTTTTAGATTAACCTCCTTCATTCCTTCTCTTTGTGAACCTCATTTTATTTTGAAGCATCCTAAAATTCACCACATAATGACCAACAATATTGCAAACCTCGGAAAAATAAAAAAAACTCTCATATTCAACTTTAACATCAATCTTATTACAATTAGCAATCAAAGTGACATTATCCGGTCTTTTATTTTCCAAATTAACATCTACCAAAATTCTAGCAAAATATCCCAGATCCCCCTCCAATGTTTTCTGAACCATTCAAATAAGAGTGCCAATACATGACGCATGATCATTAAGGATCATAGGATGCCAATACATCCAATTCAACCCATGAAGTCTGATCCAAATCTAGGAATTAGTTTTTTAAGTTTAAAGGGATTAAAATTAACATCCCATTCAGATAATCTCAAGGAACCAGGATTGAGATGTAGGTTTCCAAAATCCCATACTCTATTAAACTCCTCCCCTGATCATTTATAATTTTTCAACTTCTATGTAATTTTAAATTAAAAAAGTGATATTTCTCTCAAAGAGTTTTACGGAAATTATTAAATTATTTTCACCTATATCAATATCCTTTGATGGATTTAATGCTCATTTGAGATTGACATATTATGATATAATATTCCATATTGTATTGATGTGTTTATGATATATTTGACTGTGGATGTGATATTTATATGCAATCCATGGATTATGGTTAAAGTATTAACATTTATTATACTAGTTTTAATAGGAATTTTTATGTTATATTTAACCTTTTTCATAAGAGGAATGCATTGGACTTGGAATGCAATGGGTGGGGCCCACTATATCTCCTTGATGCATCATTAGGCCTCATGAGACAAATTATTATCTTGGAATAAGGAATTGATGGTATGGTACTGTTCGTGGCATGATGCCTTGATGATATGGTGATGATGTCTGGAATTATGAATTTCCTCATTATGAAATTTGTTTTTGATATTTCTTGTCATTATTTGACTAGTATAATATCCATGTTAATGTAAATATGGAATTATTTGATTTATATATACCATATTCTGATGATTATTATGTTTTAAAGGCATGTGTTTCTGTTTTATACTGTTCTTTAAATGTTTTTGTGTATATATGATTGCTTCTGTAGTATTGTTTATCCTTACTGAGCAACTAATCTCACCCCTTTATTAAATTTCGTTATTCCCTAGGATTTAATGAAGTATATTATTATTGATATACAGTAATAGTATAGTGGATATGAGTGTTTTTAAAGGGGAATATATGATCTATTTTATTTAAAGATGTAATGTTAAACTTCTATTTATATGTAGTATTTCCAAGGATCCTAAACCGATCGATCCTTTAGGATTTGATTTTATTTTGATCGTTACAATGTAATATATTAATGCACAAGCTCTGGAAAACTAGGGTCGGGAATCACATAGGTAAAAAATTTAATTTTAAAAACTAAAATAAATTGATTTAAAACATTTTCAGAACATATTTGGGAATACATGGTTGTGGATTGATCATGCCAATTTCACCCCACACCCTATTATTTCAAAATTTCAAAATCTTTGATGTTGGAATAGTGTAATGGTATAATTATAAATTAAATGGTTTTCAAAAATACCAATTTATTATTAGGTATAAAATAAAATAATAAAAATGCCATCAATGAAACACATATCCTAAGAATTTCCCTTAAACCTATAGCCAAAATACCACCCCATGTATTCCATTACTCTTACTTATATAAATCATCTATAGTTTTTTTCATAAATCCTTCATTTCAATGTATATCTCATAAAAATAATGGGTTGAAAAAATATATATCAGAAAATTGTCAATAATTTCTTCTAAATATTATAATATATATACTTTTATATCAACAAAAATTTAATAAAATTATAATAATTTTTATACCGAGTTGTTATTATTTGAATTGTAAAATATTTATTCATTTTTGTCCATCTACTAAGGAATACAAAAGTTAAATTAGTTTGTTTGTATGGACTACCTCCTCCACAAAGAGAAGACTTCAAATTTCCTTAAAAAAATTACATTATCTGTTTTTACGATGGTATTGATGAAGATATTTAATATATATAATAAATATATTATTTAAAAAGTTTAAATTATCTCATACTTTATTTCACCCTCATTCATTTAGAAATAGTAACACTAATCTTTTGTATATGGAGACTACCACCCCCACGTGAAACAATTTTAATTTTTCATTAGAATCAACCATAGACTGATTTAAATATATATATTTAAATATAATATTATTTCTATAACTGTGATAAAATCATGGATAATATGAAACTAATTTTTAAATCATCTAACCATGGTCAAAATATATTTGGTGTTACGAAAATATTGACATAACAACTTCAAGTAACCGACATCAATAAGAAAAAAATATAGTAAATAAATATAATTATGAAATAAATTCTCTATAATAAATTATATATATAATAATATGATTCATAATTAGGTATCTATTAATTAAAATTATGTTATTCTATATGTATGCCACTTGGGAAGAATGAATGTTGAACTACATAAGGGTTTTTGTCTAAAATTCCTCTCTTGAAAAAATGTTTTGCTTTTTTCAACATATTTCACATACCAAGTGTTTATACTACCTTTTTGATATATCATATAATTAATTAGATTATTATTGTGGTATTTTATTTCAAATTATAGGCCACTTCTTTTATTCGGAATTGATTACAATGTAACTAATGTCATAAGGATTATTTATCTAAAACCTTTATTCTATAAGACATGTATATGTAATACACAATGATTGAACTTCATGTTTTATTTACTACCTATTGTTGTTTCATTATCATATATTTTTTTTATTTTTGGTAAATACTAATCTAATTTTTTTCTTTTCTTGAAATTTATTTTTTACGTTTGTTGTGTCTCGGTTCTGAATGCCACTCAAGGGTACTCCATACCTAACTGGAATAAATTTTTTCAATTTCATATCCCAAAATTACATAGGCATATGAATAGATATGAGGGATAATGTGTGATATAGGGAGACTATTTCTTCATATGAAAAGTGTGAAAAAAGTGACATACACCAACAGTTATATAGAGGTTGTCCTAAACCATATAATAAATATAAATTGAAAAATGAAAATAGTTTAAATAAATGTATATCTCATAGAATATATAATATCATGATGCATGTAACATATTCAAATAAAATAGGTATAATATGTATACAATAGTTATATGTAATACATGTACCAAAATTAAGAAAAGGATAAAATAATCCCAGTATCACAAAGCCTCGGATTGATCCCACACCATCCTTGGCCTATGTAGCATATTTTGTACCCGTAAGGAAAAAAATTCCATTATCATAACCTGAAATAATATAATATGTTTGTGTCCAAAAAGGTGACCTGGATAGGGTGTGAGACTTTATCCCAATATGAAACCACTGATGGTCTCCACTAATCAGTTAGTGATTATATATAAATCCGGAAGTCTGCACAAATAAATTAACTAACCAGGATGTACTCTTATGTTAGCATCCTAAATTCTCTATTTTCCATTTACAATCAATTCATATTCATTTAGAAGTTCATTTACATTTAATTTATATGTCTCATGTTCCAGATCAAACCCTGCATCCCCCATGCGACTAAAATCATAATATATTCCCTAAAAGGCCATGTAAATATTACATGTCATGAACAACTATGAGATTGTTATTTTTATTAGTAGACACGTCATAATATTCATTCCAATATTTATTTAATAGAAAACTTGATCCCATCCTTGAAATTTATATTTTGGATTTCATGTGTCACTACATGTGAAATATTAACTGCCACCCTACAACCCCATCCCTAGGGAACCACCCATGAACTTGGTATCACTATAGATGATGTATAATGTACCATCCACTTGATTTTGGCCTCATTGATTCAAAATAATGACGGTGTATCACCATTTTTATAATAGTCATATGCCTTTTGATTCTATCCATTACATTCACATATGAAATCATGTGTCACTCATCATATAAATCTATCCTCAATGAGTCTATCCATGGAATACCCAACCTAGAATTATGTATCTCCCATTGATTAATCATTGTGTAAGGCAATGAGTCCATCCATGTATTTCTAAAGGGAATCCACTTATCATCCAATACGCATTAGTCAACAGCCATAAGAGTTCGCCCAGGGAATTTCACACAAATCCATGTATCACCTTTTCCTATTACTCATTTGACAAATTAAATTTCATTTAACCAATTCAATATAACATTTTAGGACCACTTAAAGGAATTCTATTTAACTCACATAAAAAGTGTGACTCATAAAATGACAAACCTCAATTGATTGGCCTTTCATTTACTCTTGTGGGAAGAACCTGATAATGATCTTCCCATGGTGAATCCATTCATCAAATATAATGGTTTTTTAATAATTCCCATAAGAATTTTCATATGAAAGGAATCACATTCATAAATAATCCATCACATTGAATGGAGATCCTTTAACTCACTTGGGCTTAGCAATTAAAATTCCATTTAAAATATCACAAGTAATTTTTTAGTATAATAACACTAACAAACCTATCAAGATATAAAATTACTTAGCTATCATATAACTCACATGGGAAAATAAAAAATTAAATAAATTCAATCCAAAAGAATCTCCTCATGGAATTGCATGTACATTATTCACATGTGAAAGGGATAAACAAAATCAAGCATGTATTGATAAGAAATGGTTCAAATGTATCAAATTTTAAGTCTTCCATTGTAACGCCCCGACCCCAGCTACCCAGAGTCGGTGCATTACTTCGTAACATTGGCATGATCACAAAAGATCAAGTCTCGAAAGACCGATTCGTTTAGTAGCCTTGGAAACACTAGATACATTCATAAGTCTTTCATTACATCAAAAAGTAAACAAACTACAATAACATGGTCTTCATAGTCCACACTCATATCCTCACTGACTATTCTTGCAAGTCAGTCATAATACACTTCTTCAAATCCTAGAAAATATTAAAACATTGAAAGGGGTGAGCTCAGATGCTCAGTAAGGATAACAATATTGCGGAAGCTTTTATAAGAAAACATAAGCATTTAAGGAAATGTATAACTAAAACAAAAGCCTTATTGAACTTGAACTTCAGCATAATATGGAAAAAGTAAAATAAAATAATGCCATTACTTACTCACATGGATATTCTACTAGACGAATAATCACATGAAATATCAATAACCACTTTCATAATGAGGGAATGTATAATGCCAGACATTCTGAAAAATTTTGTCAAGGCCTCGGCCAAGACGTCTAAAATGATTAAGGCCTCGGCCAAAACCATAAATCAAATTGGGAAAGGGCCTCGGCCGATTCCACGTCTAGTTGTCTCATGAGACCTACCGATGCATCGAGGAGCTATAGCGGGCTCCACCCGTCACATATTAAGTCCAATACATTCATCATACGAATAGGTTTAAACATAACATAAATATTCGTATTAAAACTAGCATACGAAATGTCAACAATTTCTCTATAAACTATGGATGGTATAAAATAACACATCCACAGTCAAATATTTCACAAAATGTTCAATGGAAGTTTTGTATCATAAATCAATTTCAATTAAACTTAAAACCCATCAAAGGATGTTGACATGGATGAAATCATAGCTATTTGAGAGAAATATCTCTCCTTTTTGAAATCATTTAAAAGTACCATAATTATAAAATAATACATTTACTTTGAAAATATTCTTATAATCTTGTTAGGGAAGCTTTGACGAAGTTATAATGGCGGAAAATAACTGCACCCGCTGTATAAGTAAAAAAAACATTCTTACCTTAAATTTGTCAAAAAGGTCAAAAAGTACATTGTTTGGAAAAAGATGGTAAGATTCCTTTCAAAAACATATAAGGGTATAAATGACTTTAACCCATTTTCCATTTAATAGTAAAAATGTTTTGAAATACTTTTTTAAGAAACATGGATGTGGATGATAACGAGGTCCCAGTAGATAATTATGTATAAACAACCTTGGATAATGAAGAGGTTGTGAAGTAAACCCTTACCTTGTAATTTTCCTTGGTTGGGGTAGGTTAACCTCCTGTATAATGGTGAAATAATTGTTATTAAATTATACATGAATCATATACATTCATATGATATCATATATGATCTTTTAACATTGCTTTGTTAACAATATCTTAGATTTATCGTTGTTTCGGGTGTTAACTTACTCGTTTTCTTTTATATGTTTTGTTACATAAGTCATGTTTTTCATGGATAGGTTGTATGTTATTCATATCCAGAATGATATCATGTCCTTAAACATTATTTTAAAATCATAAAATGATAATTATACTTGAATGGATACGACGGAGAATGAATCTCATCGCGTTCGTGGAGACGGTAGTCCGTACGTACGCACGAGCGACAATATCATTATTTTGATATTAAAATAATATATAATTGGATAGTATATAATATATACAGAATCATTATCATGTTATATTTATTATTTACCTGAATTATATATCATTATTATACCCATCTAAATAATAATATATTGAATAACAATTACACCACGACGTGGAGACGGTAAGCCGTACGTACGCACGTATGGTGACATGTCATTCAAATGATGGGTAGAATACTGAATATGGTTGTTACATATTTATAATAACATCAAATTATATAGAATATACTGGAGTTATAATTTTAGAATTGAAATAATAAACAAAGAGGGAGTGGAAGAAGAAAGAAACTTGAAAGAGGGTGATGAAAATGTTACCTCTTCTTCGGGTTCTTCCTTTTGATTTGATCAAAAGGACACCATAGGATGGCTTTCTGACTAAATTAAAGCTTCTAGGATTAAGTGAGATAAGTTCGGAGAGTATTTGGGTAGAGTTTGGCCGATCCAAAAGGCTTGGATGTGTGAATAAGGTGGTAGAGGTGGGGGCCTTTTATAAGAGGAGAGGAGGGACTCTTTTGGAAAGATTGAAATGTTACATTATTATACAATGCTTTTCGGATTCTAAAGGTCCCCCACTTATATAATTCGAGGATAAGGTGATAAGGGTTCGAAATATCTTCATCCAATAGGCTTTTGACAAGTGTAAGCCTTGGATTTTGCATTATCTTCTCATTTTATTTAAATCGTTAAATAATGAGGTCAGCGCTGCATCATAATGATGTCATATATAATTTAATTTATTTAATGTCTAAAAATTATAAAAAAAATACTATGATGTAGGAAATCTTTTTAGCTTTCTAATGAATATTTATATTCAAAATTTGGATCTGTGTAACCCCACTTAAAAACTGGTTTAGTAAAATAACTCATGTTTGTGTCAATTTAATTTTAACATTAAATAAATATATATTAATGTCATTTTACAACTAAAGTGGATCCATGGGGTCCCCAAGTTGACCCATGGGTTGTATTGGTCGTCCATGACTCATCCAATAGTAGTAGGACAAGTGTCAAGCTCATCTCATATTATTAAAACATTATTTTTACCTTAAACTACACTAATTACCTCTAATCGCGATTAAGAACTTAAAAGTTACTATTCACAAAAAATTTATTTTAATCTCATTGAACCACATTTTAATTCTTAATGAAAACCATATATGTCATATTTTTGAAAATGAAATCACAGAAGTGGTAATATTTCATTTTAACGAAAAATCAGTTTTTAACAACCACTTAGTGGTTTCACTATTCATCACAAATTGAAGTTTTTCAGAATAAGGCCAAAATTTCACCCTAAGCTATAATTGATATTCCGAATTCAAAAATGATTTCTATTTTACAAAATTCCTAACATATAAGTTGTATTAATTAATTTTATAATTAATTCCCGCTGTTACAACAAATAGCGTGTTTTTAAGAAACAATTTATATCAAAAGATTGGCAATTGTTTATGTCCAATTTCAATGTTAAATTAATTCTAATGACCACCATTGGATAAAATGGTAAAAATATATTCTAATTATACTTTAAAACCACTAAATATTATAATTTATCACTATAAATTATTTTTATTAAAAAAAGTTGTTTTTAAGTATTTTCACTATTCATAAAAATTTAGAATTTCTCAGAAAAATACCAAAAATTCAACATAGGCTAATTTAAATATTTAGAATCCAAAAATGAAGTCCATTTTGATAAAAAAAAATTATAAAATTTCAAAAAGTAGGTATTACTATTCACAATGGCTAGTTTAATTAGTTGTGGTGTGTGTTAGAGCTCGAGGTTGCGTACAACACACGCTATTGCATTATTCAAAGGGAAACGTACAGTGGAAGCTTGGGGTGTTACATCCATCCCATACCCTCAATTTGATTCATTTACAATTCAAATATTAAATCAATTAATCCATTTGATTTGTATACCAAATAACAAATGACATCGCATGATCAGTGGAAAAGGGTATGCCTCATAGGCATCCATGTCCAAAATATATAAAGGTCCCTTTCATGAAAACTCCCCCATGGGTGGTCATTATACAAGGAATACAACCTATCATAAATTATCAAGCATATTTAATCACCCAAATCAGGACCATCAATAACATGTTTAAATTTCATTTTAAAAGATTCAAAAAAAACTAGACTCATGACATGATGACATATATAAATAGGCCGACATTACATGAAATCCATGAGACAACCTACCTTAGGACAATTCTTTATAGATCATCCTGTATAAGGATCTGATTTGACCTATATGAGATGAAATTTGATAAATTGGTGAATATTGTTAAATTAGTTCATATGATCCTATAGCTTAACAATATAGCCAATTTCCATAAAAATCAATATTGGCTAAAAAGGAATTAAGATAATTCCATTTTCGGTCTTATGAGACATATAGTACTCAAATTTGAGTTTATATGGAGATGGTACATTAAATCCTAGAATAGATCAAGGTGGAGAGCTACCATAGATTTCCATTTCATTGTATTGAAGAAAGGATAAATAGAATTAAATTTATAAAATAGGTTTGGGGAAAATCGTCATTTTTCCACAAAAACAGGGCCATATAGTTTAGGTTCATGGTTTTTTATATTGTGAACCAGGTCACACATTATCCTATAGGAAAAGAGGTAAAAAATGGTTTCCTAGAATTTATTAAAAACCATTCACAAATCATCTGAAGATCCCCTTCCCATGTATTCTAAAACAGTATTCCGGGCCACATAGTCGTTCGGCCCAATCCAAACATTTTTCACAAACTATGTTGACTAATTTCTCCACAAAAAAGATGGGTTACATGATTTTTGACTTGACTCAGAGACCCCCATTTCCACTATGAATTCAATGAGGAGTATCATTAGTCCATATTATAGTAATTAAAATAGTAATTGATGGGAAATAATGAATTCATACCTTAATAAAGAACCAAGCTCTTACGAACATCACCTATAAAGATATTCATCCCAGAATTTCCCATCCACGGGCTGTGATGTACAAATTGAGAATAATTCCAACCACTATGATCAAGTACCCTCCTACCTCTCTATGTTCTCCTTATTGTATCGGTCATGCTTCCATGGAAACCATATAAAAGGAATAGACAGTCCTTATAAAAGCATAATTCTATGATCCAAAATTGAAAATTGGTTCTCCTCAAAGGATGTATCTACCTGTTACTCAACCACCTCAAGCTAAGAAGCCTGAGATGAGTCTAAATTGTAGCACCACAATTGAGAAACCAGGAATATGACATGTATGGCTCAGTGCCACTTAGGTTACTACAGTTTATAGGATAACAACATGACCCCCAATAGAATCTCAAAGGGAAAAATGTACAATGGTGAATGATTATCCTATCTCATGGTCCTCTTATGTACCAACCTTAGTGAAACACATTAGAATACCATATCCTCGACCTCAAACTCTATAGGTCATATATGGTGTGAAACATATGATTTATTACTATAATTCACAATAGAAATACACTTCCGAATCAACTTCACAAGCTCAATAGTCTCTAGAACAAGATGACATCCCAATTCATCTTCCTCTCCTGTCTCGATCTTTCAAAAGGGTGTTCAGAATATAATATTGTACAAAGCCTCAAATAGAACCATTTAATTATTATATTGAAGGATAGTGTCGAAGGTGAAATCAACCAGGTTTATATGTCTCTCCCATTATCTTCCAAAATATAAGAAACATGTCTGAAGAATATCCTAAAAAAACATTATCGTGTGCTTTGACTTAAGGTCTTTCTAGTGGTGGGTTTTCTATCTTTGAATCACTTCTATACCCAAATACCTTTGTAATAATTTTCATAATTGTGAACTAAACTAACCATCACTATATTATATGAATCATTTTATAACCCTGTAGTTTCATATTATCTCATGGATATACAACCTCCAAAGCTTATCAATAATAAATATTTCATTGATCCGTAGGTATTGAGAATCCTTTGTAAACCTTTCAATAATAATCCATACAACATCATTAACTTATTTTGACCACGGATAACCTTTCACAAAATGCATTGATAAATTATTCCACTTCCACTCAGGAATGTGTACTAGTTTTACAGTTAGGCTGGTCATTGGTGTTACGCATTTATCGGCAGATTGGTTGTAATGCCTTAGGAAAATAGCATCTACACCTCTACTAATATACGACCATCAATACTTCCAATTTAAATCTTGATACAAATTCTTGACACCAAGATGAACTAATGATATTAAAGAATGAAAATACATCATTATCTTATTTGGAATATCTAATAAAACCCATATGTAACCATGTACTCACATGATCTCATCATCGCTTATTTTTCATCAAGGTGGAGGTTCCTCGCCTGCTGCACTCTCCCATAGGACAAAGACCTAAGATTCAGATAGATACTTAATATTCACTCTACAAATCATTGTAGAGATAATTGATTATAATGAATGTTATGTATACCCCTAAAAAGGATTCTCCTCCAATTTTATCTTAGAGAACAATTCCACAAGCTACCAATCACTACTAGATTGTAGTAGTGCCTACATTGGACTCCTCATACATAGTGCATCTATCACTACATTTCCATTACCATGCATATAGGCTTCTTTATAACCATAATAATGAACGTATTAAACCAACCATCACTACCTCATATTCATATCACGATGTGAAAATATATACATGAGGAATTTTTGGTCTTTATAAAGCATAGAATGATCTCAAATTATGTATTCTCTCAAACAGCGCAATGCGTAAACAACGACAGCTAACATGAGATAATGAATTGGGTGATTCTTCTCATATGGCCTCAAATACTGAAATATTTTAGCTAAAAATCTATCTCCCTACTTAATAACTACTCCCATACTAATACATGATTCAATATAGTATACAATGTAACTTCTTCTTGTATCTGAAAAAATAATTGTCTCATTAGAATATATAAACAAATACATCACAATTTATTATTCTAGCTTGTAAATGGTGATTATAAGCTTGATATGTCATGTATAAATGACTATAGTAACAGGAAATCCCATAATAAACTCAACACATCAAATATGTTATTAGAAATGTCACCTGCATTGGGTCAGCTGATACTCATGTCTCCGAGAAGATGTAACCAAAAAAGTGAATTTGATCTTTCTATAAGTGAATGTTAATGATCTAGAATATTACTAGGGAAATATCAGTGTAATAAAAATGATATTATGCTTTTTGGAGTGGTCATGTTAATTGTGATAATAAACCAGGATAACATCAATTAAAATCACAAAAAATTACTCCTGATATACATTGAACTATTGGTTAATCGTTTCCATGAAGACCTCCTGATGGTTCATTAGAACTAACGACATGACCAAATACTAATATAGATCATAACTACTCTTAAAGGTAGTGTGTGGTATGTTAGATGACATAACACACTCTAAATTATAATGAGATCTCAAATTAATATTTCTGAAGACCTAATATCCTCAAAACTTTTTGACAAGATCATTAATCCACGACAGAGGAAACTGGTTCTTAACCATTAGTTCGATAAATTTATAATAATACATAAAAAATGATGGTACCATCTACCTTTTTCTCAAAAAATTAATGGTCAACACCATGGAGATGTACTTAGTTAGATGAAACCATTTTCCTGTAAATAATTATTATTCTTCTCAATATCTTTCAAATATTTCATAGAAATCCTGTAAGGAGGAATAGAAACCATTGCATCTCTTAGGTCAATGTTAATAGAGAACTCCACCCATCTCCCCTGTGGTAATCTGAAAAATTCATCCACAAAACACCCCTAAAACAATCACCCACTCATAGGAAATCAGTCTATTGTGATCCCGGATCATATAGATATAAGAATTAAATGTTGGCTATCATCTTTCCCAACCCACAATGCTCAAGAGCAGATAATATCACTTGTACATCCCATTGTCCATTATCAATTACCTTCCCACCCGGTATTTATTTAAATCGAACCCTACGATGATATAATTCAATGAAAGAATGAAAAGGAACTAACAAGTCCATCCAAACAATGATATGAATCCCTTTCGTCTCGATGATATAGATATCCCATACAAAGTGGCACCCACCAGCCTCAAGGGGAAATTCTTTGAATTGATATGAACCTTCCATGTTGATCCCTAATGTAGTTTATAGAAACAAAACCCCTTCAAGAGACTATATAACAAGAACAAGGATTTATAAAACAAATATTAATATAAATCTATGTGAACACCTTGTCTCAAAATGTGAAAAAGAAAAAAATGATGGTATTATAATCATATTACTTATAGTATAATGTTTTGGGTCCCTCTCCTGATAGGTCAATTTTATTTCATATTCATTCATATATTGAATACATGTGACACTACCTAGCTACCCTAGGAAGATACACCAAACAGTCTCTAAATGTCTAGAGTCTGGGTACCACATCGACAACCACTACCTTGGACTGTTTCACCGGCTGATCTCTATCTCCCTTCCTGGTGAGTAGTTAATTACCTTTATCATGAATATGGAGTCGGTGCAGACCCTCTATCACATGATACTAGTGGAAATGTTCAACAGTATAATTATAGATTTCCCATCTTGCCACAAGATTAGTACTCGAACGGGTCCTTCTTAAACTATGATGTCATTATTTCTAGACTACAGCACCGCTAACACCATAACCAATATACCTAAAGAGTTTTAATTACTACTAATAACCCCACAAGAATGGTTCAAGAGATTCTACCTACTACCAGTTAATGCAGTACCAGACTGAGGTGTTGAACTACCTTGGATCACACCTCCAAATTTCCATAGGTTATGTTATGTGATCAATGCATGATAGACTATCTGAGATACAATAGTCAGTCAGAATACATTTAGATAAAATTAAATTTCAATCCTAAGACCATCCTTAAACCTCCTAGAATTTTAAATCTCAAAACCCATTATAATCTGAGTGAAGTGCTATATCTTAGTGAAACTAGCTGATTAGTCCACGACTAATATTGCTCCTTACTCCATATGCAAGAACTCATGGGATCTATCTTCCCTCGGAATCATGAGACAGAAATATTAAAAAATGTATATATGAAACTCCCACTAAGAAATATATAGATGAAGATATATCTCAGTGATAAAATCCAACTATCATATGGTGGAATCACACAATATGTAAATATTGAATTTTACCCTCCAATAAGGAGGAATCTCAAAGTTATTAGAGATAGAAATAATGGCCTCTATCCCTAACCCCATGACATTTGGTCAGTCGTTAGCTAAAAATGATGGAGGAGATACTGCTGGAACTCTAGTATCAACAATGACATGGGTTGGGAAGATCTCAATGCTCCCTAAATGGTCTATATGAATCATAATAAACCATAACAATAATGTACATCAATACTCGAATCTAGTATATTAATTGGTTCCTAGACATGGATAATTTTAGAATCTAATAGAATCTAATGGACTTCCAACATTAGAGTATGATCATTTCCAACATCGTCAAAAATCATTGGATGTTGTCTTTCGGGAATGGTACTATAATGGTGAAAAACACCTCAGTTTATGATCATTATTATGTTTTGAAGAACAAAAGTTAATATATCAGAATGAGATATGTAATGTCCTTCCTCTATAATATATCACCCCACTGAATACCCATTGTGTCAGGTCTAGGAATCAATTAAGTGAGAGATACTACCAAAATCCCACTACTAATATCCGGTCTGGTCAACTTCTCTATGATATTTCATTTTAGTTTAACTTCATATTTCATTTACATAATTTCAAAATAAGTTAAAATTCAAATTAATTGAATTGATACTTACTTCATTTCTATTACATTCCTTTCAAAACAAATTCAATAGTACACTAAATTCTTATCCATGAGGGTCCACACCCCCTAGGTATCAATGATTTGTGTCAACTTACGGCACATCATAACACAATCACATTAAGGCTAAACCATTATCTTCCAAATTATGATTTGATACGACCCATTCACCATAGGGACCAAATAATATAATTCATCTATTTCTCCACATTATATATTGAAATATACATAACACAACAGCATTCATATATATCAAAACACTTATCACAACTAAAGATCATTGGTAATGAACCCTAAATGACCTCGAATAATGCATGGCTTCAGAAATATAGTAGTTAACTATATGATTCATGATAAGGCGTGTCGTCATCTCATCGGGTAGAAAAATGGTATAATCTAATGACAAATAAATAATAACATCACAAGGAAATTGTGTCACTGAACTGTCGAATCAAATGAACTATAAAAGTCAAAATCTAGAAAAAAAAACAATTCAATTCAATGAATTTTGGATTTTCCATGAATGTCGGTTAACTACAACATGGAACAACTCATTACCAAATTCCTCTTCCATATTATCCCTTTCTATCGTCAACAAATTTAAAATAAAACTAGTAAAATGCCCACCTGGTAATTCCACTTTGTAACATCCCAGTTCTTGATGCCACTCTAGGGTTCTCTATTCCCAGTTGGCCACATGGCCTCAATAACATCACCCAAAATGAAAAATGCCCCCAAATATAAGTGAGGGCCTATGGGATATAGTGGGGATACTATAACCTCAATAAAAGTGTTTAACATATTGTAAATATAGTAATAGTTCAATAAAAGAAGTAGTAATACATACAACAGAAATAAACAGGAGAAGACTAAGAGTATAAATAAATACATAAGTCATAGTATATATAAGATGATGATGCATGTTACATTTTCTAATAACAAATACATAATAGGAAATTTTCGAGGAAACTCTATCCTAGAATGGTTCTTATGCAAGGTATACTACCTAACAAGAATTATAACTCCTAACCAATTACGCAATACATGAATATAAGTAATAGGGTTCAATTTCATTTTAGGTGACACCCAAAAATTAGGCTCGTAGCATGAAACAAATATAAACAACTCGACATTAAAGGAAAGGTTCAATACAACCTTACACAAGTTTTTGCAAGATTGATCATGTTGTATGAGGATCTCATTCGACCCTGATTGAAATATATCTAAATAATGAGCAATGAAAATGGAAATAGGTCATATGATCCTAAAACTAAACAGTGCAGTCGATTCCCTGCATAATATATAATGTCTTAAAGGGAATTAACATATTGAAGTTGTTGATCTGATGAGACAAATGGTGTTTAAATGAGAATATGGATGGAGACAGTACATCAAATACAAGAATATTTCATGGTGGAGATCTTCTATGGGTTCCATTTTCCTTTCAGTGAAGAAACAATAATTAGGTATAATCATATCAAAAAATTCATGGGAAGATTTTAATTTTACACCAAAAATAGGGCCTCATCGTTTAAGCACACTTTTTTCAAACTGTGTTTAGGTCACATAGTATATTGTAATAAAAAGTGGAACCCGTATATTTACCCTAGAATATTTAAAAATTGTGAGAAAACCATGCGATGAACCACTATCCAAATCCGGTGAAATATTAGACCTCTCAGCATAGTCGTATGGCCCAACCTTCATGGTATTCACTAACCATGTGACATCCTCTTTAAACTGAGAACATGGGTTCTAGGATCATGACCTTACCTATACAACCCTATAAATATATGACCTCCACATGCTTTCATATTAGGCAATATTTATAAAATTAAACTATGAATTGATAGAAAAAATAATCAATGGAATAATGAAGAACTGATTTCTTACAACCCTATCATTACACCATTTATAATTATCATTTGTAACATAATTTTCATTCATTTAAGGTTGATAATTTACATAGACATAAATGTTCTATAAATTATACCAAAAAAAAATATTATATGTTATTCCATTTGTTTTATATGAATTTATATTTTTACATATATAAAAAAAACTAAAACAATTATTACTTCAAGATTTATATTTCTCAAATATTGTATTAATAACATGTATTTCATTTCATTGGGTTATATTTTTTTATTAGGAATATATTTCTTTTATAAAATGGTTCTCCCACACTAAAGTACTATTTTATTGTAATATATATTCCAATATTATGAAAATAATGTTTGTACAATACAATGTTTTGTCACACAATTTAAAAATTTTAATTTTTATAATGGAATTTTAAATATTTTAAAAATGAAATTTTAATTCATTTCCATAAATTTTTTCATCCTTACATATTTCTATAAACATAATAATTTTTTTTAGTTCCCTATTTTAGAAAATTATTATTAAAATTAAATTTTTCTCAAATAATTTTAATATAACCTTTGGAAATAGTCTTTTGGATGTGACCTATAAAAATATTATTCAACCATTGTGAAAAATATTTTCTAAAGGATATATTTGAGTTTCACATTTACTTAACATTTGATATTCAAAATTATTTACCCCTGTAGGGTTTCGGTTTCACCATTTATAACCTAAATAATATTTTTATTTTGGGTTAATGAAATCATAGTTCCTAAAAATAAAATTCATGATCCCTCCATGGGTTGAATCATTCAGGATTTCTTTAACAATGATTATTTTCATCAACTTATGCATAGTTTTATTTTTCATTTGTTACATTGGGTTATGTTATTTTGAAGCCATCTACCTTCATCCCCAATATGTTTTTTTATCAACATATTTAAATATTTACTTAACTGTATTCTAATACTTCACATAGTTTTATCATGATCAATGTTTATATATAATGCTGTTTAATTTGTTTATTGTATAACTATTATATATATATATATATATATATATATCGAAGTGAATGTTAATTTTTTAGGTAGGCATGTTAACATTGTATTGATTAACCATCCCCGTTTTTTCTCCATATATGTTATGATTATTTTTTCCTATTTACAAACATGGGGAAAATTATTGGTGTTCTTTATGTAATTATTCTAATACAGTGGAATATTATCAAGATTAATATGTATTGTTTAACCATATAGTTTCATTCAATATATGACTATGGTCATTTTATATAATTTATTTACAATGGGAAATGTATAATTATGACTATGATCATTTTATGATATGATTTTTAAATTATAAGTCAACAATTCTTGGTTGGGTCTAAAATTATCTAGCCCCCCCAATGCAATAATAGGCCTCATTAGATAAAATTGGTTGTTTTTAATGAATACCTTTCACAATATCAATACACTAACATATAAAAAGGCATTGATAACATTTGTTTATGTATAAAATTAAGAAATCTATTATAATGATATTAGAAATTATTGTTATCCATTTCATAATTTATTTTCATCAATATCTATTTCTCTTTGTATAATTTTATTATGGAGTTGTGATGATTACACACTATTGTTATAAAATTTATTCCATTTTTATGACATATTTTCATCCATTTTATTTTTTCACATATTAAGTGTTAGAAATCACCAATTATCATGTTTGCATTTATCCAGGTTATAAAGGGATTATTTTTACATTATATATATATGTGGATATATTGTGTATATAATTAGATTTTGAAATTGATTGATTATTTTAGATTATGTAGTTCTTATGTAGTGAAATAATATGTCAATTAGTCTCAAAACACATGATATTTTGCTGTTTATGTTTATTCATAATTCTATAATGTCTAAGCCATAATTCTCTTGGGAATTTATGTAATTATATATATTCATTATGTTATTTAACAATGAGATAGTTATGTTTGAGAATTGATATTTAGTATGGAAGCATATGTGTAATGTACATATTCGTGCCCCTAGATTTCAGAGGACTAGTCCAGGGAGTAACAAAGGGGATGAGATATAACAAAAGGAAAATACATACTATGAAGTATAATTCCTCAAATAAAGAACTTTTTTTCAGCTAAAAAATAATCAATGGATTGGAATAATTCCATGTTTACTGAAACAAGTTTTCCCATATTTATAAAAAGTGTTTGTATATACCATGAAAGAAAAAAAACTATGTGCCATTAATAAGAATATTAAAGGATACATGGTAAAATAATTATATATTCAATTCAATTCTTCATTATGGTTCAAATAATATAGTATAATCATGTAAAATACTCAAATAAAGTCAAGGAAGAAAGTTGAATAGGTTGTAACACTAAAAGGGGTTTGATTATTCTACTATGGTAAAAATTGTCACATTATGAGCCATTATAATTTGTACGTGAATATAAATATAAAAGGGGAAATTTATAATTAATGGTTGAGTAAATATATGATATAGATAATAGAATTTATTTAGTGAATGAATATATGTTTGAAGATAATGCTGCAAAAAAACCCAATTAGTTTAAATTAAAAATTTTAAATAAACCATTGGAAAACACTATAAAAATTATTATGTTTGGAAATGGTGTCTGGATTTTTAAATATTTATTTAAAATGGCTATAAAAACAAATTTATTTAAAAAATCTGGTAAATTAAAAATTTTTGTGAATTTTTTCACATGAATAATGCTGTGATTTTTAGCAGAGATTTCCCATGTGTAAGGAATAATTAATTTATTTAGAATTATTTGAATCACAGAACTAGTTTTTTCACTCATCTAATTAGTACATGACATGGATTATAAGTGAAAATAATTTGATACAAAACAATATTTATAAACCATTATGTGAATGTGAATTACTGTCTAAATTAAACAGGGCCATGGCTTTAAAAGGAAACTATATACAGAGAAAGAACTCCATGAAACCATGGAATGATAAAATATAAAACGTATAAAGAGATGTCAAAAACATATAGTTGAATTAAATAATGTTTTTTGATGTTATACATGTATAATACATACATAGTAAACTATTTAAATAACAAATAATTCACATTATTTTCATAAATTATATTTTAGGTGTTTTTATAGGGAATTAAAGGTGAAATTTTTAAAAGATATAAATAATTGATTTATTTATCGTTAAAAAAAATAGATATAATATGAAGCATAATTTCAACTATGGGAAAAATAAATAATTACTTCACTTTATGGGGATCAAATATTAGGAGAAAACTACAAGAGATTTAGTTAATAGAAAGGTTTTAATTTTAGGACAACAATATATAATTAAATTATTTGGTATGAAAACCAAACATAAAATACCTATTTTTATTCAATGAAACATGATAATAAATAGAAACCATTAGACGATAAAAATTATGAGAACATATGTATTTTACAAATATGTCCTTGAACAATTTTAATATGTTTGTTTAGATAAGTGCATGTTATTTTATTTCATGATATATCAGTTCCAACTGCCCATAAATTCCAAAATATAAAATGGAATGCCATATTGAGCAAATTCATGAAAGAATCTAATACTTTTTTGAAATCAATAATTTTTATTATACTAGGTTTACCCCCATTGACATATAGTTTATTAACTAATGACTTGTTAATATAAATGTATGTGGGTCATGTATATCTCCAAATAAAATTAAGATATAATTCAAAATAAATTTGGGGAGAATGTTATTTTTAGAAGAAAAAAATATACTTAGTATGATTTAGGTTAATCCCATATATGAAATATTATGTATTCTCAATATGTTGTAGATGAAAATAGAATATAGAATCACATATATTGACATATATGATTAATTATTAAAAATGAAGGGATTTATTAAAAAATGAATTTAATATTTTATTTAATATCTATTTGAAATGATTAAATAAAATTTATGATATTATTAATGTCTGTTGGAATCCTCTAAAGAGATCAGTGAGTTTATTCCTTAAAAAATATAATGGGATATGAATCCTGCTAGTGACATCTCCTTTGGAAAGATTCAACATAACTGACATTATATGTGCAGATTGTAGAGATGAACATCAAGAATACCAATGAAATTTATTAGATAATGTAGAAATACTATCACTGATAGTTAATAAGTCTTCCCAAATAATATATATTGTTGCTAAAATAAACATTTTATTAAATATGGTTTTCCTATAAGAGAAGATGTATTAAGGTTTGAGGAATCCATTGATGTAGTCCAGAACATTCACACTACTGTATCACATGATAGATAACCCATGGATTATGTTTTGATTAGATTTTTTGGTTTATAGAACTTTTAATAATGAATAAATGTGGTCCTAAAGCTACATAGGTGTTGTAAGGATTATATAGACTAGAATGATATATTCACAATGGACTCAAACATAGAAAATAATTATATAATCTAATGGACATATGAGTTAATTTTATTAATATACATGTCAATTTATTCTACATATAATTCATCCATATTCCCTTTTGATTCATTTTATATTATGTATATGTTATCTATATATTCATATGAGTTATATAATTCGATAAATTAGCGATCAAGATTCCCATTTATATACTTTATTATAAATGTACAAGTCATTTTCTTCATCACATGTTCTGGGTTATATTTATGTGCTATTAATTATAAGACCATAACATAGATAATTATTTTATCAGAAGACTCTTATTAATATTTCAAAAAATTATTCAATAGAATATGTATTTTAAGATAATATCAAAATTAAATTAAATATCAAAATCAAACAAAAATAATTTTATTTCAATATGTAATTTTTAGGAGTACCATGACAAGGGGGAATGATTCCTGTCACAACTGGAAATTTACAAGTATACATGGATGATTCGAAATAAAATAAAACAAAGAAATTTCATGGACAATTAAAATTGATTAATATTAGGTGTCCGATGAGTATTTTAAATGTAAATCATTACTATGATTTTTATTGATTCTGAATTATAAAAACAACACATGTAATTGATAATTTAGGTGTAAGAAAATAAATATGAAATCAATGTATTCATGGAATTTTATAAGAATAATATAAGGAACTTGTTAACAAATTTGGGCAAGACCATTAATTTAGTAATTATTTTAATGAAAATCCAATATGAAAAAGAATGAAAACAAGATTAAATATATAAATATTAACAATTTCTTCTTTTGAAAATTTAGATAATGATGAATAATAAGGCTTATTATATAATCAAATCATTGAACGAAATCATTTGAGGAATGTTAATGTAGATTGATAATAAGATCATGGTCAACATGTATATTGTATAAGTAATTTTTTTAGTATAAATACTATAAACATGTTGGTACAATGATTTATTCATGGACTCTGCAAGGTATATAGAACTAGTTTTTATGATTATTTTATTAGTTGTAGTGATAAAAACCTACTGGGTAATAAGTGTGAAAAAAAAATTATAAGGACCCCCCATTAGGGAAAATGATTCAAATTATAGGATTTTATATAATAATGGTACAATTATATTACATATTACCACTATTGGTAATACTATATTTATAATTGATTGGGGAATCTTACCAATCATGGTCATGAGTAGGAATATATGTCCAATATTTAAAAAAATCATTTTTCTATGTCTTTAATTTTTTATTCGATTAGGGTAAGGATGATAGTTATATAAAGAGTGTATTGTGACTCCAATAATACTATGAGGTTTAATTATAAGGAATAATTCATGAACATATATAATAAATTAAACCCTCCCCTACATAATGGTGTATTAAAATTAAGCATCTCAGTAAATTCCATTATAACCATGGTAAATGTTAAATGGGTCCCATACTGTCTTAGCAATCAAATTTAATTATTTTTATTATAATAGAAGGAAAAAACAAGAAAATGGATTTTATGTTTCACTAAACTATCCAAATGTACACATAAATTTTTTATGGTATCCCAAGTTAAGGTGAATTATTTATTAAATGGATTGAGGTTTTATTGGCTTATACATAGATCAAATTTATCTAATATCATGACAACTATGGTTTATTATAGGAGTCTGGAGCATGAGAATGTAAAAATTTTAAAGGCGTTATGTAAACAAGGGCCTATAAACCATGTAACACTAAGTAACATAACATTGCATAAATATTTTGTTCTTGGTATGTCAAAAATATAGAACATTTTCAAATTAACGTTGATGGATAACATCCTACATGAGATATAACTCTCTCGCTTATAGTGTCACTCTAGAACATCCTACAACAGTAGTGGATATCATTTTTTTATTTAGTAATGTTTTTCTATAAAATACTATGTTTAAATTTTATGAAATACCTATTATTTTTTTGGTGTTTATGAATTTTAATACTCTAGGAAAAACCATACATTGTGAAATTTAAAACCCATGAAAAAGTATAATGGTCTTGAGTACCTTTTCATGATGTTTATATAATTATGTGTGAATGAGGGTAACATGTGGCACCGTATTCTATCTTATACTCCATAACATTGTGGATTGTCAATAAACAATAACCAAACTATCCCATATTTTTTATTATATGATATCATTCTAGGGCCTATATAAATTATTTTGGTTGAAAGATACCACTATATAAGTCCCCCTTATTCATTTTTTACTACCATGTACAAATTATTTAAACAATCTAGATGAAAAGTGGAGTACTTAGACCCCATATTATGGTAATTAATGGATATTTAGTTGGATTTCATATTCCCATATAAAAACTGATAAGATGGATCCAAGGGATATTAGGTCTATTTTCATAGGATATCATGAAATATTAAGTAGTAAAAAAGATTTTTTTAACAAAACTACCTTTTTGAAATTCGTTATAAAAATGTGATGTAGTATTTATTAATTAAATTTCACTAACTGAAATCCCTCCAACTATAATAGTGGTATCACAACCCTATCATTAGTTATTGTGGTTAAAAATCATACTAGTTTCGAGACTCTTGTTGAGACAACTCCATATTCTCCTCAAACCATTACTCAATATATCACTTCTTTTGAATGCGGATTAGAAGATAATTTTTTAATGAAATCAAAATACTCCAGTGCATTATAGAAATGTAAATATGATTTATTAAACCTCTATTAAGGATTAGTCTCATCAATTTGGATTAATATTCATTCCATGTTACCAAATATCATGAATTTGAGTATCCCCATACTAATAGGAATTCTATTACTGTTTTTAATTACAAACATTGGATTACTTTAGTTGAAAATGAAATGAATTACCATAATAATTATACATGGACTACTGCAGACAATCCCCATATTTCTAAGGTTTTAGTCTATAAATATATATTTTAAAGGAAATATATAATATTATAGAGCTTCAAATAAAATACATGTCCAGATTAGTGGAAAGGAGTTCCCTTCCATGAGAATATGTGGATTACTATGAATATTTCATTAATTAAGAATTATAATATTATAATATTATTTTTTCTATTTTACACATTTTTATATCTATAATAAAAAACATTATTATAACTATTTTTCTTTCATAATGATCACCTAAAAAATTGTACAAGAAGAATTGTGATAATTATTTTCTTAAATTCATGTCTAACCTTGTTTTATACTTAATAACACATATTTTAATTTATTGTGGCCCTTTAATGAATGGTATTTAAAATTTGAATCACTCAACATATTGATTAATTTCCATTGTATTATTCATGATGAATGTTTTTAAATTAATAATTATCAAAATATAACGATATATCTAAATATATTTAATGATAATATATTAATTTTATGTAGTTATAAGATAATAATCACCTCTATTGAATTGGAATTTTAAACTCGTTTTGGAATGAAATACATAGGTTATTCCCAAAATATTATGTGTATAGAGATAATAATGTATAAATAATCAAGACATACATATATGTCTCAGTATTCTTTTTTGGTTATGTTTCTTAAGAGAAAATTTTCATTTGGTAATGACTGTCTATATTCCCTTTTCTAAATATATTAAATTTTCACTGTATAGTAATCCATTCTATGTTTTACTCATAGGCCCAATATTTTATTATATTCTATTTAATTTAATGGTTTTATAGTAAATCTGGGTAGTCCACATTTGCATTCATTGAGTGGCTGTAATACCACTTTTCTTATACTGCATGAATTTTTTTTCAAGAAATAAATTGAATTCCATAGGTCTTTTAATTATTTACGTGGTGTATAATTATTTTTTAATATTGATAATGAAAAATTGATAATTGTCATTTTTTTGACATGTTTTGGGTGATAAATTTAATAAAATTACAATTTTCAATCAATAATTGAAGGGCCAACCAACAACACCCATTATATAACATTGAAAAGGGCTATCATGGATTCTGTTTTGTCAAAAGGATTGATTTCCAAGCATATATTATATGATTTTGTAATTATAGTTCACTCTGATTTATAATTTAAGCTATAAATTTCTGAAGACATCATATTCCATTATAGGATGAAGTTTATATACCCTATGTCTCATTTCAATGGATAGGTTATTGGAAGTGTAACAATCTATCTCTACAAGATAGGCACTAATAATATCCCAATCGATACTTTGATTATGGTAATACAATTTTTAATAATATTTTCCTATGTAGATATATATAGATTATACATCAAATTGAAAAAAAAAATATTCACAAAGACACAAACATTATTTATTGTTAATTTAGAGATATTTTTTTATTGAATTATTATTTTCATTTTAATAGATGCTAATAAATAAATTTATAACTATTCTATTTTTTATTCATTGTATTTTGGTAATTTTTCATTAGTATTTTTTTATTTTCCATATTCTTGTCATTATTTTTAATCCTAAATTAATTTCTCTTCATTAGTATAATAACAAGTGTTTTATATGATCTTAACATGGTTATCACGAAAAATGGAAACCATATGTTATCCCAACATGACATATTCAAATCAGTATACTATGAATGTAAATAATAAAAACAAGGTCACCAAAGGTGCATTGTGAAACAGGAATATAGGTCACAGTGTAAATATATTACAAATGATATCACCAGATGATACCCTATGTAATAATACTTCAATATGGATGTTATCAGATTCAAAATCCTTTTTTCCTTGTTATGGTCACTAGACACTAGAGGTATTATATCACAGTCACAAAAATGTTCATCAGATAATCAAGGAAGAAATAAAAATTTGGATTATTCATGGATTAATTGACTATAATATAATATAAAATCCATTATATAGGCTCCAATATTTCAATTAATGTATTTTAATGTTATTTGGAAAAATTAGATAGTGGATATATACAATGATAACAGATTCCCATTTATGGTTTTGTAATATATATATATTAAAATGATCATAAATTGGCTCTAAATACATAATTGAATAAAACCATTGATTCATAACAGATGTCAACCATTTATATGATGATTTATATACCATGTACTCACCATTAGAAGAAAATATATGTGATACTCATCATACAGAAATCATGATCTAATGATCATTGTATTTTATATAATTCAATAAATGAATTTTAATACATATATAAAAGTCACAAACTCTCATATATATTCACAATTTTCATTTATTAAAAACCATACAACCCTTTTTAAATCCATCAAAATTATTTTAGATATGGTCCACCAATGTACATTAATTTCTGAAAAAATACATTTCCAAAATAAATTCATTATTCATAGTTCTAACTCTGTGACCCTCGGATCCTTCATATCAGTATGAAAAAATATGAAACCATGGTTTAATATACTTAAAAAATATATTTCATTAGAAAAAATTATTTATTCCTCAATCTATAAAGGGGTATAGAGTGATCTTGATCAAACATAAACATATCTCCATGAAAACGTGTCCATCACACGAGGTATCATATAAAGTTTATTTATATACCAATTTTATCACATTTTCGTGATATAGACAATCCACTAAATGTTGTTCATGTCAATATGTAATAGACCAACTCATATATTCATGAATCTCTACGATATAATTAATATATTTAATGAACACGTCACATGTTAATCATATATATACATATAAAATTAACATGTCCCTTATATAAGAATGGATATGAATTTCTCTAATCTAATTCAATTATGGTCCCTGATGTATTTGATTATCATACATGTAAAAGTATATATTTTCGGTTGATCTTTAACAAATTTCATGATCAATAGAATACACAACCCACCCCAATAAGTAGGGAATTCGAAAAATAAAACAGAAAGTATAATTGTATAATGTTTCTCATGATTTGTATCCCTACAAGAATTGGACATTGGAATTCAAAATAAGACTAAATTCTTATGTATATAGATGATTAAAGGATATTACATGTGATAATCATTAACACACCAGTCCATGTAATAAGTCACAAACTACTATCTATTGATTTTATTATTTATATATCATATATTTATTTTTATCTCATACGATATTCTTCCCACACTAATATAAACATATCATTAGAACTCATAATATTATGTGATGATCATCAATTATAAAAAACTCAATGTATAAATTTGAGGGGATCTAATAATACGTATCTTCGTGTAATGAAACATTAACAAACCTAAATGGATGAAAAATTGATATTTTCTTTACTATGAATCCATGATACATTTTAAAATCACTACATCGAAAAAATCATCTATAATAAAAATAGATTCAACATGAACATTGTTTGAATTAGCTATGAAAACCATATTTAAACTAATTTAAATATAATCCATAAGGAGAATTTATATCTGAATTCTTATGTGGGATTGAAATATATGATCTTTTATGAAAAATTATGAACATCTACACATAATGTATTATAATGAATGGCTGTAGGACAACAAAGTCTGAATTTACCCTATAATCATCCTTTATGAAATTGGTAATATGAAATGGTCCTACATATGTTGTTTTTTCAACATGATGTGTAATATTATATTCAAATGATATTGGGGAAGTGTGGATGTGGGATAATATTTTTTATTCAAACATAATATTCTTCATAAAACATTTTACGGTTCATAATTTTTCAATTTGAAGATGGAGTATATATAATGAGATTTTTTGAGAAAGTGGTGGGTGTGCCAACATTGATCAGTGCCATGTGACCTCACTCTTGGTATGTTTGGATGGTAGTGTCAGGACTGGTGACATTGGTTATAAGATACTGTTTTATTAGGTTAAATTAATAAATTAATTTTACATTTTTCACATTTTTATCATCTTTATATTCAATGAATAAAATTATTATCTTTTCCCATTAGTGTATTAATTGTTATTTACAAGCCATATAAAATTATATTATTATTTCTATATTCTTATTATTATTATTGTCTTATAATAAAATATTTTTTTGTTTAGATATTAGTATTTGTGGTTTAGTTTCACAAGTGATACATGTATACTTTTTTACAATGCATTAATTTATATGGAATATTATGATACATTCTTTTTATTAGTATGATATATTTGGTAAATTCCAGTTCAGAAAGTGATTCGTGATTCCAATTGTGGTATAAATGATTTTGTTTGTGATTTCATGTTGAAAAAAACATGGTGAATGTGATTCAATGATATTTCTAGTTGCATCATTCCTCCCACACATTATCATAGTGTTATTGTAGGTAGAACATTATCCCTCATTTGGGTTCCATTATTTTTTTAAGTTCACTATATTAAGTAGAAATGATATTAGATGAGACTATGGTATGGGTGAAGAAGAGTTGATGACATTGGATTTTAATTCTACAGTAGTTATGTGAATGACTAGCTACAATAGAAAGACCTTGATCATTAATTGGTGATTACCAAAATAACAATAATAAAGAAGTAAAATATAGGAAAAACCAAATAATAAAGAAACCATTTTGTTATGTATTTCTAAAGAGAATAGTATTTTTTTATTAAATTTGGTATTATAAATTAAGTATATAACATATATAGAATCCTAGTTGTTTGTATGAGAATCCATTAATAGTGGATAAGGTCTTCCTTTTTCATTAGTTATTTGGTATAAGGGATTATAATGGAAAAGTAGTGGTAGATCACATCAATGAATTCAATATTATATGAAGTTAATTTTTTTTCATTGAAGAAGATCATTGAAGATTAGGCGGTAGTTATTTTATTAAATTCATATCTCTTTGAATGATTGAACATGATAGAGAAGGTGGTGAGAAACATAAGTGGAAATAATATCTCATTGTTTTATGAAATTTTAGGGAAATAATATTAAATGAATAATATTTTCAAATGGTGTTGAAAAAATACTAAGGAAATTTAAACAACGATAGAGTAAGATTATATCATGTATCTTGCATGAGAGAATGGAATATAAATGGTATAAGTTATAAGATATATATTTGGGTAGTGGAGTGTGGTCCCATGTGTTGAAAGTTTTATAAAAATGAAATATTTAGTTTTTTCAATCAATTGTATTCCTTTGGAGTATGGTAAAATTATTTTCCATTGATATATTATGGACTCTGAAAGTGTTCATAGAAGTAATAGTTGTTCCCATAGATATTTGGGGCTTGGAAACCCAATATCTTGGAAAATGATATGGTCCCACAATAGTTAGAAATAGTGGGAACCACTCCACACAGTTTCCCTAATATTGTGATGGGTGGATAATCGGCCTTGGCAGGTCCATAGAATAGGGAAACCATGTGGTAAATGGAACACACCTATTATGGGGTGCCTAAATTTTTTAGAAGATCCTCATACATGGGTGGTTCAATGTTTTCGAAAACATGTTGGCCAAACTGACCAGGTTCCCACGTTATAATATGGAAGTCACATAGATAGTGAAAGGTTTGGAAAACTAATTAGCCACACCATGGGTGCCTTTTTTGTGGAATTAACTATTTTCTATAAATTATTTTAAATATACCCATCTCTTTATTTATACTATTTACTGTGGTTGAAGCTCCCTTATTTCATCTTAATCTTCCATTGTTCCTTCTTTGTAGATGTTTATTTTGAACATTTGTTTAGTGTCTAGTCAAATCACCATTAGTCTCTTTGGTTTCCTTTTGATAATATTTTTAATATACTACCTTTTTTCCTCATTTATCTCCATCGAATTTTCCCTATTAATATGCCATTACATATGACTTATTTCCGTGGAGTTGAAATGTTCTTTTTTGTTTTCTTCGATTCTTGGAAAAAATAAGGTTTGATACTAGATTAAGAGACTGCTATTACCATTTTTCTCATATTCTGGATCCCTTCCTACTCATGGTCTGTACATCATTTGTGGTTGAGACCTCAACTCCTTCTACCACAAGATAGGTGATTCCTTAAATATTCCTTAGTAACCCATGTGGGTTTATCCGTGACACCATTCGAGTATATTGATTAAACATGCCAATAGTAATCCAAATTTAAGTATATAAATTTTTAATAAAAACATGATATTTTTTGGGTAGTTATAATTTTACCTTTCACAATTAAGTGTTTCATACTAATACACTAATATATTAAAGGTTGTATAGAATGTATTTTATTGATATCACTTCACACAGTCTATTATAGTGGAATTTAAATTGGTTCTGCATCCTTATCACATCATTTCTTGTTTATGAATGGTAAATTTTATAATTAATGAATTGATCATGGAAATAATGTAAAAAATGGTTTCGTTTATTTTTAAACATTTAATAGTAATGAAAGGTATAGAATGAAACTATTCACTTTTAAAAAGGAATGAGCATTACATTTATTAAATTAAATAATGAATTATATATAAGGATCTTATTGTATATAAAATTTTTATCTTTTTTGGAAGGTCGTACATGAGCCACCATTATATTATCAATGGATTGCATTGAGAACTTAAAGGGCGCCTTTTTGATCATGGAGCTAATTTCCAAAGGAAATACGCACCATGGAGCATTGTCCATGTCTTCTAGAAGATTGATTCCATGAGGATGTAGGATACCATCTTTATCATATAGATATTTGGATTTCTCATATACACTACTTGGATCAGGGTTGACATCTTCAGACATGTGCCTCCATAGATACACCACATTGGGCCTAATCATGCATATCCCATTTTATCATAGATAATATCCTTAGACTCAGTTATAACTATATATAGTGAAATTCTATTGGATATTCCCATTGGATTGCACTCAACCCCATTACTACCAAGATAAATGTTATACCAATGAGTTTGATAAACCTATGTGGAAAATTATGACTTTGTTATTACCTTGGATCATCATCATTATAATTATCATTAAAGATTCATTTTTTCTTACCTAGGATCATTTCATATTATTAACATGATACATTTTTAGATCTATTACATCTTATGTGGCTTATCTACAGAAACTAAACATAGATGAATTAATTATATTTAATTATGTTATAAGAAATTTCCTTTTTAGACTGATGTAGGTATCAGTAATCATTATTTAATTACATTTCATATATATATATACATATATCAACACATTGTTTAGTTTATATTCATATAAATGGTGGAATGGATTTCATTGTTGGTGTCCTATTGGTATTTGTCTCACACATTCTATAGGCTATTGATGCTACCTGGGGATATTATATATATTTAGGTGTTGACATGTGGTAGTGTCCCGCTTTGAACACATGATCTTGGTGGATTTCATTGGATTGGTCCTTGTATCATTTGACAATGATGGGGGTTTGGATTCCTTGATATTTTCCATATTATTTTTTTATTCCCATTTATAGAATGTAATTCATACTTACATGTATACATGTTTTCTAGTTTTGTAGAGACATGTAGTAGATTATCAACAGATTATGAGTATTGTTATTAGTTTTTTCAATTATGTATTATTTTCTTCATCATTTTAAATGGAAGGATAATATTCTATTTGTATAGTGTCTACTTATACTATTATATCTATTTACTAATACAACTGCAATTTTTACTTTTTTATATCCATTATTATCTACATTGGTAATGGGGGAATAGTCTCCCCATAGACTCCCTCTTAGACATTGATGCTATTCGACATCCTCTAACATATGTGGTCGGGCATGTTAGTACATGTTTCCCATCGGGCACGAATCATTTTTTAGTTTAACTTGAGTTAGGATTTCATAAAAAAAATTAACTGAAATAAATATTTCAATGTGTGACGGGTGAACACAAGAATATATGGCTTTACATATGGGTCTATGAAAACTACATAAAATTATTTAATATATTTATTATTTAGTGATATCAACTCATAGAAATATTGTATTATAGACACTTGATATATATTTCACTCATCATCTGAGAGGGGGTAGAAGTTGCTATATCTCTAGAATATTTACAATATATCATATTATTGAGGATAAAGTTATTGATGTTGGAAAAAAGGGTTATGTTTATATCATGAATATATATTAATGTTCAGAAGGGTTGGTAACCCTAAGAAACATAGAAAGATTAAGGTAGAACATAATTTCTATTGAACGATTTCAGGATGCTGGTTTCTATTCAATATTCAGGGATATATCATGGATTATTACATGATCATCTATAAATGTTTACAATGTGTTTAAATATTAATTTTCCCCTTTAAAATATCATAATATATGACTGATTCTAGAAATGTATCTTCTATAATGTTATGAAATGAAATTAAAGGTCGTTTAATTGAGAAGATGATTAAATTTGTAACGTCTATGATAATGCTAAAACTCCACATAAGGGATTCTGGAAATTTTTAATAATATATACATGGAATAAAGTTCGTGTAATCATTCAAAACATATTTATGGCACTAAATACATAAAATAACGTGTTGATTTATATTTATATATGGCATCGATCATATTTTTTTTCTCTCGAATAAAAGTTGATCTATGTAACATTCATCAATAATGTGATACAGAATATGTGGTTAATAATTCTTAAGATTCTGTCTATGATATTTGAAATCATCATATGATAAAGGGCCATGAACAAAAGGGATAAAAATTTAAAACATATATTTTGATGTCTGATAATGTTGATGAATTCAATGTTTATGAGTTTCAATGGATCTACTAGATAATAGGAATTTAGTTTCAAAATACCTTAACTACAGATTCTGAATAATAAATAGTCACAGACATGATGAATAATTCATTATTCAATGAGGTATAGATAGTGACTAATAAAATTTAATCTCTATGGTTCCCTTGGAGAAAATAGTGAGTTGTGTGGACCAAAAAGAAAATAAGAGTCTTTCTCTATTGTAGTATTATATATTTTATATATTTTGGTAGAAAATAATTGTATAAAATAATTATACCAATGATTTTGGATTATTTTCCAATGTATACAATGATGACATGTCGAGGGAAAATTGTGCGGCTATATCTTGAACATGTTACTGAATTGGGTATGATGATTAATTTCCATTGTTAACTATAATTTAACTACTCTGATTAAGTTTTCCTTACTTGAAATTTCATCCCTAACAATGAAATCGAATAGAAGGATAACACCGTGGAGAATAATTCTCCTGAGATCAAGGAATCCAAAAAAGATGAGGTTTGACAGGATACATGCAAAAGAAATGGTTCTTAGAGATAATTAACGGGTTACCTTAGAAACAGAAAACCTGAAAAAATTTCTAGAAGTAGATAAAGATCCACTAGTGTCTCCATGGTTTGAGGTAAATGGATATTATGAACCATGAAAGATTAATGAAGAACTTAAGAATAAACATTTCCAATAAAATTTGTCCAGTATGGTATCTACCCATTATCTGATAAGACAAATAATTCATATATTTATTTTTTTTATTTTATGTATTTTTATTCATTATAATAATATTTGGTAATTTTTAATTCAATAATGAAAAACAATCATTTTATGTGTTTTTATACATAATAGATTTATATTTTAATACTTCTTTTGAAAATAATAAAATTTTAATTTGACATAATGAATTTCATTTTTTAATATGGCATGTTAAATTACTTTTGGGATGAATTTTTATGAAAATTCTGAAATTTGTGCCTCTTAAAAGAAAATATACAAATATTCAAATTTATTAAAAAAATTTATTTTGATATGAAATATTTACAATGTAAAATTACATTTTGGAATAGTTTAAAAATTAAATTAGTTCATTTTTAATAAAAATAATCCAATTATGGTATTTTAAATAATTTTGTAATTGAATTTGCTGTAAAATATTTTTATACATAAAAACGCATTTACAAACTAAATTAATTTCATCTCGTTATGTGGGATTAATTCTAAATTAATTTATCTGAATTCTACAAATTTATTTGATAAAATGGGTCCCATAATATTAATTATATTAATTAATAGAATTTACTAGGTTCAATTTAATATTTGTTCATAATGAATAGTAAAAATAATAAAGATGTATTTCCATAATTAATAACCAAATAGATTTACAAGGGGTTAAACTTATGTTATATATTTTTTAATTATCTAAATAATGTAATTATTCTAATTTTTTGTCTCTAATTCAAAAAAGAATCTATTTAAGTATTTAAATTATTTATTTTTATTAAATTAAAACATTTTTTGGATCCCAAAATTGATATTAGAGATGATATGAAATATTTTATTCAGTAATGATGCTTTTTTGGTTTCCACATTTCATGGAATGGTTGGAAGATGAAATTAATTTTAAACATTATAGAAAATTATAAAAAATTACTAACATATTTTTCTTTAGAAATGTCATGGAATCTAATTTATTATTTGATTTCAAGGTTCAATTTATTTTTACAAATAAATATAGGCATTTCATAAATAAAATGTATTTCACATATTTTTTGTTAATATTTTAAAAGTAATTCCATTAACCTATAGAATTTGAGCCTGATGAGAATCATTAATTTTTTATAATCTCCATCATCTATTTTAATAAGAAGACTATTTTTATTTCATATTCAAATAATTATTTTTCCCAGATAAAAGTTAAGTTGTCATAGTCATTGTTATAATTATTTTAAATTTGTTTAACTTAGAAATATAGTATAAGATGAATCTAAAACCTATCTATATATTATTGGTTAAGTTCAAATTTAGTGTATAAAACAATATATTTCCATTTTGGGTACTTTGGTTCCACTTTAGGTGATAAAAAGATATTTTATTTTTTAATCATTTTTTAATTACAAAAGTACCCCTCCCCACACTTATATAAGGGATCCTCCTCTCTTATCATCTTGATAATTTTTCTGCACCATATCTCACCAATTATCTATTAAATTAACTTGATCAAATTCATTATAACTCATTAGAGTCTCTATTTTGAGAACACACCAAACCAAAAACGTTTTTCAGTTTTGATTAAATTATAAGACAAATGAAGAGGTATAGTTATTAACCTAGTGTTTTTTTTAATTTCGTATTATATTTAAGAAATTTATTCAAACAAAATTAATCCAAATTAATAATATCTTATGTATATTTTTCATTATGTTAATGGAATACCAAAAATATGTCTCAAATTAAATTAAATGTGAAATAAAACCATCATTAATCTCTCTAGTGTACAATCTTCTTGCAATCATATATAGTTTTTCCCATTACCACATCACTTCGATATTAATTTTTTTAAATATTATATATATATATATTTTATATAATCAGGACATAATTATCACTATTCAAGGATTATATATCTTTTACATTCATACTTTTCCACCCATTTAATGAAAAATGATAACATTATTTGTGAATATGTATGCATTACCACCAATATATCCATCCTTATGTTTAAAACATGAAAATTCATGTGATGAGTACACACTTCCATTCATCTATATATTTGTAAAATATTTCATTTTATCTAACTATCAGTCATAGTAGGATATAAAATAATAAGGGATGTGGAAAAATTAAAAATATAAAACAATTATTATAATTAATATGGTGGAATAATCATCTACATGACCATACCCAACCTAATGTTTTCATGAAGGATTTTTGGGGAAAATATTTTAAAAATATCTGATGTAAAATAATTTTATTATGAAATTTATTATAACATGGTTAGTGGAATAATAATCAAGAAAAGGGTTAGTAATAAAGTACATTGTGATCATATTTTAATTATTATAAATTATAGTAACATATATAATGAGTTAATATCATGGTATGGGACACTTTTTGTTAAATTCCTCATTTCTGATGTTTTCAAGAATTAATTTTTAAATATTTTACTTCAAAATCTCTATTAATAATTTTTTTGATGTATTTATAAGGACATAATTTATTTATAAATAAAATTTAATATAACTTTAGTCATTCCTAAACGATTTTTTAAGGAATAATTTTTCAAAATATTATACATAAAATTTTGAAAAAAGGATAATGTAATGTTCTATTTTAATGTATAATGCCTTAACATATTTAAAATTTCTATAATGGTTATTTGTTTTTTGGATCTTTTTCATTTTTTGGATTTTATAATAATAAATTACTATATATCATATTTTTGGGTACTTTCTGAACGTGTTTTAAAGATGAATGAATCTTTTATATTGTTTATTGTTTTCTTATGGGTGAAAATATTATATTTCATAATGTATATATATGGAAATGAAATCATTACTATGTTAGGAATATATTTTTGTTCTTTGTAATTATTTAAAAATACTAGTGTCCTCATTATAAACAAATTACAGATTAACCATTTATAAACCAAATACATTTAGTTCTATTATAAACTAGGTATTTGTTGTTACATTACAATCTAATGATTGGTGGGTATTTTATAACACTCTAATGGATTCAGTAATTATTATGTTCTTCTGAATATAACGACATAAGTTGACCATTTATATTATTCGATTTATAATATTTACAGGATTATAATGTTACATGGTACATAAATTATTAATCTAATCTTTCTATGATTTTTTACAAAAATCGTATAATTATACAATGTATGAATGTTAGAATATAATTAAAGGAATGTTTATGATGCATATAAATTTTAAAATGTATATATTTTTGAAATTTTATTTATGTTTTTTCATGATTGTAAATCAATATTTATGTGCTTTATTTTATCTTTAATGTTTCTAAATAATTAATTTCTATAAATATATGGGAAGAGAAGCTAATTTCATAGGAAATAAAATTTTTATATTGAGAATAATGATTGTCTAGAAAAAGTGAAAAAATTTATGGTTTTGTAGACAAAGGTGTCTCTTCCTTTCAATATGTAAATCATTTTTGATATTTTTGTGCTCATTAGACATTTTAAAATTTCTTTCAATGTATTTTATGGATGATTTTAGATAAAAGTGAGGTTAGGGTGAAAAGTGTTATGATTTTTCATTAAAATAATACATTTAAAATATTAAATGATATATATAATGGGTAAATTATGTTTGATCCTTGTTGGGGTAATTATTTAATATTAATAATTATTTGACTAATTTCATAATAATATAAAATGTAAATATTCATGAAATGTAAAATAGTAAATTCATTATATAAAATATTAATATTACAGTATTTCTTTATCATTACTATGTAAATTCAAAATTACTTCCAAATATGAATGAGGGGAACCAATGTTGGAAGACACTAATAGTAGAAAATACTTTTAAATCAGCTAATTATAATGGTTGGAATTTTAGTTTAGAAATTTTATTCTCTAATGGAATAGTGGATGTATCCTATAAGGGGTAATGTATTCTTTGACAAAGAAAAACAACATATACAAATGAGTAACATGTCAATAATATATCATTTTATTAGACAACATATTATAGGTTTCAGTGTATCATCTAACCCAATGGTATATAAGGGATAGTCTAAATATATGCTATTTGTATTCATTATCATAGATTCTTTAGGTTATCAAATAATATCCATTTCTATTTAATATTTGTAAGGTGACTTAAATCAATAGTGTCCAATTTCTAATAGTAATATAGAATGATATTAGCAAGATTATATGATATGGGTAAAATTTCATAACTTTTACCTTGATAAATATTTTCCATATAATTCTTGACATGTAGTGGAAATGAAATATTGGGAATTTAAGAAGAATGGTGAAGATTTTGGGGACACATTTGGATAAAAATTCTATAAATTTTCAACAAACACACCAAATAGTATCTAGGTTCATGATAGTACAATTATTCAATTTAACACTGTATTGAATCCATGATATTGATGGAATTAAATTCCCATAAAAATAAAATTAATGGGAAACATATTCTCTATAATAAGATGGTGGGAATATAGAATATTGATGATCATTTTTTCCATGATAATAAGAAGAAGTATAAGTCATGATTTTCTGAAATTATGAATAATCTATTAAAAAAATCATAATTTTGGAAAACCAAATTTTCAATTTCTGTTATGACGTCATTTGAAACTACATCTTTAGTTGTGGGTCTATTTAATATGGTTGTAAATTCTCTAGGGAACATAGGTTTACTATTGTATCTAATGTATCAGAACTATCATCTTATGGTGAGGTATTATGAAATATGTAATATAGAATTTATTACTAGGTATGGCAATTACAAATTTGTGATTATTCCACCACTGTTGACGATTTCTCTATATGTAATCATGGATCATATGTATAGTGTCTTTTATAAATATTCATTTTAATTTATATTTTTAATGAATTATAATCAATTTTATTTAATAATTATAAGTATAATTAAAACTAATATAGTATTTTTCTGTAGTTTTTAAATGAAATGATGGTATATGGAAAATTTAATAGATTTGATTTCCAGTTCCAAAAAAATCAATTTAATACATATATTAGGAATAAATATTGAATAACTATTTATCATACCAAAACAATATATTATGATGTTTAGAGAAGTCCAAAAAACGTTATTATGATTTGTATCTTTTTTGGGTCATGTTGTTTTTACCACTGGTTTGCATAAAAAATTTCATGATTTTATATCCCACTGCCCATATTGACACAAAAAATATGTGGGATCATATTGACAAATAAAAGAAGTGGATATTTCTATAAATTTAATATATTATTTTTGAATTATATAGTTTGGTTCAAAACCACTATAAATTTTCACTTTGTTATCTATATTGATGATTCAATAAAAGGGTGAGAATTAAATATTGAAGAATAATAAGGTAATTTCATATTCATGAAGTTAATTAAAATTCCATGATAATTGTTTTATTATACATGGCCATGAACTGAGGCCTATAGTTATTTCTATAAAAACATGGATAAATATTTTATCTAGATTAATGTGTTAACTACATAATTATAATAAAATTTTGAGGTATATAATCATGTAAAATAGTTCAGCATGATATTAAGGGATGACAGGAATGGATAACAAATTATGAATGCCATACTAATTTACTTCAAGGAAATTCTAACATATAATCTAATGATTTTATTTATAAATAAAATACATCATTAAACAAGTTTTATAACCAGAGCCTTTGGTGAATGATTGGAATAATTTTCCTTACAAATTGAGAATAAAGGAACTCTACCTGTTTTATTAGGTGTTAGTATAATTTTCCCTATCAGATCAAATTAAGAAATCATAGAACAAATCATGTGAGTTCTAGGAAAAAGTAGAATTGAATAATAAAGGTTAGTTAGTTAAACTCAATATTTTAAAATAAAGTGTTCCAAAATTTTGAAAATGTATATGAGTCTTATGTGACCCTTATTTGAAGAAATATATATTGGGTAAGGATCATATTTCTTTATTTTCCTTTCATACTTGACGTATAGAAATTAATAGAGACATCTAAAAAAAATCGGGCAGAATGGGGAATCATATTTCTGTTTTTAAATTGAAATGTTTAAATTATCAAGAAGATAAATATAAATAATAATTAATAAATGGGAAACTTTATCCATTTCCAGTGTCAAAATTGAAATGGGTAAATATTTACATCCATTTCATTGTGGTATTACCTATAAAATCTCGCGGAAATAATTTAATTTAATTATTTTTTAAATGATTAACTATATCTAGTTATTTTTTCCCCAATCAAGATAGTCTGACAATGGATAAATTTACTGACTATATATAATAGAGATAAAAATATTTCATTGAGTAACTCTATCTATTTTATCTAATAATTATCTTAGATTTACCTCTACTATTCAAGGAGGTCATTAGATGATTTTTCATACTAAATTGAATTTTAGATCAATCTTTCATCATTATGCTAATAGAATGATAGATTCAATGATTCTGAATTTGTGGGATATGCTTTATTTTCTTTATTGGACAATTCAGAATACATGGATCTATATCATATATTATTTGAGTTTTCAAGTAATAAAATTTTTTATTTTGGTTTAAAGATGGCATATTTTTCCTAATTATATGGGAAACGGTGTTAGTGTCCATATTTGTGAGTATATGTTAGTGAGAGGATTTTTTTGAGATCTAAAATTTTATATGAAACGGCTGAGAAGGTAATGATGATTTCATATCACATAAAGAATACTCTGAGTGGGTAGAAATTTTATTTATAAAATGAGAGGATATAAATTAATTTCCATATAGATTGACATTATTATCGTAATTTTTATCCATATAATATTTTTACAAAATTTCAAAATTATGGTTGTTTAGAAATTGATTTATTAGAACATGTGAATTCTTGGACCAATTTATAAAAACATCATACCTTGTGGAATTTCCACAAATTTTATCTCATTTAAATGACTTATTTTATTCTCCATCATTTAAAAAAATATGATCCATATGCCTCAAATTATTTGAGCCATATAGTAAATCAATTGGATCATAATTATTCATATTGGTAATGTTAATTAGAAAATCATGATCATTGGGAGAATTTATTGTTTAATATGATAATTTAGTAAGTTGATTTTTTCTTTTTACCCCATTTTTTTAAAAAATCTTTATAGAAATTAGAAACTTTTTTGATAGAATTTTAATCCTAATTATTTAATTAAAAAACATTTTTACAATTGCATTTAAAAAAGAGTGTAATGATTTATAAACCGAGGAATTTTATCATAAATAATTTTCATATATTTACTAAATTTATTTTATAGAGTTATAATCATTGTATGAGTATAAATTAATTTTTATCTAAAAATGGAAAGAAACATTTTTAGGGATATTATGCATTATATTGGGTTAATTTATATGTATATATATATTTAGAACATAAAAAATTAAAATTTAAACTAAATAGTTTATCTCTTCCATTCACCAAGTCAAATTTATTCTATGGTGAAATTTAAGAATTTTATTTAAATTTTCCATTTCATGGACTTCTAAAAAATTCATATACAGATTGTAATATATTTTTTACTTTTTGAGTATTTGAATAGTAAAACAATTTTGGAATAATTTTATATTTTTCCCTTATTATTAATTTGAATCGAATTATTTTTGTGGAATGAATTTTATACTTGAATGTTGTATAAAAAATTAATAAATAGAACCTCGTTTTTCTAAAATACTAAATTCGTCAATTTTTTGGAGTTTAATTTAAATTAAATTATCCCAAATGTATGAATATAATTTTATAAAATGTATTAATTTTTTTAAAATAAAATAATTAATAAAATGTTATATGGTCATATTCATTATTTCCGATAATTATATGTAAAATAATTACAAATATACTACCACAATTAATGATAAAACAAGCTTACTACAGGCTGAAACTAAAGAGATTTGATATAAAATTGAATAAAAACTATAAATTTCTTATTGGGTGGACTCATTTTAACTAAGAAAATATTTATGTAATGAAATATTTTTTTTATATTACATTGAATTTTGGAACCCAATATTCTCTTTTGAGAATATTAGTTATGCATTTTTCAAATATAAAATGTTATTTCTTTATTTGCATGTAATGGGCTAGTAAAAAGACTATATTCAGATATACATTCCTCAAAAGCCCAAAACCATATATTACTATTTAATAATAAAAAAACTCCTGGAAACTAATTATTTATTATTTTTAGTGTAAATTAATCTTTAAACATAAATTGGGTATTTTTCTAAAAAAAAAATTTTTATGTGTTTGTTGTTTAGATATGAAAAGTAATTTATTAATTATTTATAATTATAATATGATAAAATAGATTCAAAATTTTTAAGCATCATGTTAATTTTTTGTTAGATGTACCATAATAATATTGATCATATAATTTTTTAGCATTATAATAGTTATGTTATAACCATTAAGGTTAATGTGACTTAAATACTATTTATTTATATATTAAGGCTTAAAATATGTTCAATAGTTGTATAAATATTATTGTTTGTGTTAATTAAAACCCATTAATAAAATATATTTAGATTAAGGGTTCCTTGGTTCAAATATTCATGATTATGTTATATATATTATGTAATATATTATGTAATTAAAAATTTATCCCTCCCCTCACATATAAAAGGGGACTTCCAATCCCATCCTCTACAAACCTTTTAAGATCTCAATCATAGCCAATCCAAACTAAATTATATAATTTATATCCCTAGATATGTTCAACAACCCCTATTTGTATCAAAAACCCAACCTATAATGGCATTAGAAATAAACCTAAGGAGGTCGTCCTGAAAAGCAGTGTAGTTCCAAACAATCTTTTTCATTTTATTTCATCTTTTTTATAAATAAATTATTATTAAATAATGATGAAATAATAACACCATTATCATCAATATACTGTTAGTTTATCATGTTGAGTGAATAAACTAAATACTTATACTCTTCCATCAAATGGGAAAAGAAACCATCATTCTTGTGTATGATGGACTACCACCTCGCAAACAGAAATACTTTATTTTAAATCACTTCTTATCAAGACTAGTTATAATAATCAATATAAATTATTTATATTATATATATGACACAATTATGATTTTATAAATATTATATATAATTTAATATCTTAACATTTGGACAATAAGAAATAAATGTTAACCACATTCATGCATAACCATAATTAATAGTCAGTTTTAAAATTATAAATGATATATTAATATTACCATTATTTCATGATTATTTTTCTTTATAAAAAATAATGGTGATCTATTTGACTATATTCAATCTAAATAATCTATTTTGGACATATTAGTAGAATATATTCAAAACATCTGATGTAGACAAAATTAAGTAAATAAGTGATTAAAATCTGCTGAAAGGAACAATAAACATGAAATATGTTATTAATAATGTAAATAATAATCAAAACACTATTATTCATGTAGATAAATAACTATATAATTATTTTGAGTTGAGGTATGGGAAACATTATATTAAAATATTGATTTTAAATGTTTTTATCAATTATTTTCTAAATATATTTCTTTTCGGCACATATTAATAATTTTTTTATGTTTTTATAGGAACATAAATTAATTATAATTCATATAATGATTTAATATTTTTTATTTCATTCAATTGATTTTAAAATTATATAGATATATATATTAAAAATAAAATTATGAAATAAAGGGAAAAGGAAGGTATTATTTTAACGTTCACTACATATATTATTTTTCTCACGAATGTATCTTTTAGTTGATTTTTGGATTCCCTTACCTTATTTCATGAGTTCATAAAATAAAATCCATTCATCTCTTTCTTGTGGGTATCTTATGAAATGTTTTTAGTGGAATGGATATTTTTATTTCTAAAAAATATTACATATAGGTGTAAATAATAATCTTAAAATTATAATAACAGAAATTCATGATATCTTGGGTTGTCATTAAGTTAAGGTTCTTGTAAATTACATTTGATAATCAGTGGTTCAAATTATAAACAATGGATTAGTGGCATGGTTATAAAACATGGATTGGGGGGGTTTTTTATAAACCAATGACCTGTGGTTATATTATATACAAATAAAGAGTTGTAACATTACAAACCATTGATGAGTGGGTCTTTTATATCCCTCCAATGATATTAGTAATGTGTTTTTTTGAAGAGAATTATATTGAAATTTGACTGCATTGGTTTTACATTTGTAATATTGATATGAATATATTTTCCCATGTTTCATACATTACATATCATTCCGTGCTATGGGGTTTTATCAAAAATATTATTTATTTCTAAATGTAATCAATTGAGATTATATATAATGGAATGTGTGGGTCACTTCAAAATGGATACATGGAGAAATGTTTTTAAAATTTTATGATATTTTCATGATTATAAAAGAAATTAATGTTTTATTTTCCCTTTAACATTTATGAATAAATGTTTAATCTGATACTTTTGGTAGAGAATGTGATATTTTTTTGTATGAAATTGTTTATTATGAGTACACTTTTTAGTCTAAAAAATGAATATTTTTATAAGTATTTGTTGACTAATAGGATTCAATATTTTTATTTGTCCTTTATGGTGTTTTTTGCACGTCTCCAAGATTATAATATTATTTAAACTTGTTTTTAGGGATGTTTATGGAATAGGAGGACATAAATATAAAAATAATGTAGATATTTCCTGAAAAAATAATTTTTATATTATATATTTTTGTACTGATGAGAAAATGGAAACATGGTTCTATTATCCACATTAAAATGTAAATATTTCAAATTTATGATTATTGACCTAAATATATGAATTTATAAAACATAAAGATCATATATATATCTATATATATATATGATGGAATTTATGATTCCAATATCAATATTATGTAATTTTTAAGTCTACTTACTTATAATTAGAGACAAATATTGTCACACACATATATTTGATTCCATGAAAAATGGTATTAAATTATATTTCACTAGATTCGTTTTTTGAATAATGGATATCACGTTATCCCAAAAGGGGATTCAAATGTGAATTTCACAAAAGGAGTTATACATGGGGCATAAAATTAATTCCATACATATTTTTAGAATATGGAGGTAATAGCAAAGAAATATTTGTAGGAATATTTTTTATAACCATATATTTTATTAGCTAAAGAATGTAGTCAATGATATTTTAAGGTATAATGAATATATTTTCATTAATGGGCTTTAATAAATAGATGAGTGGATGTTATTTTCATATATATATATATATATATATATATATATAAATACACAAAAACATTTGAGGGTACATATCATGGTTGTGATGGAATAAATTCATTATGACAAATGGTATGTGATTACCACATTTGTGTATAAGGACTCAGATGGATAAATTTGAATATTTTATATTATTTTATTAATCAATAAAAAGATTTAAACTCATATGTTCATGGTGAATTGGATACATTAAAAATTAAAGCATGATCCAATTTATTGTATTCATAATTTAATGACATTATTATTGAATATAAGTACATTTGGTGGGATTAAAATCATTTTTATTATTGGATAGTGTTCTATTAATGGAGATTAAATATTATAGTTCTCTATTTTGATGATATTCACATTGTTTATATGATAAAGAAAATAAAAACTTATGAAATTCTTTAAGATAATTTAATATGAAGGATCGTATTCCTGAAAAATAGAAGTTGGATAGGCTTATTTTAATAGTCTTAAATTTATCAAGATTATTCATAATTATTTTCTTCATTATTTTAATAGTGGTGGTGTGATACGAAATGAAAAATATGAAAATAACTACCACTCATATTTACGAATATTTTATGTTGATAAAGTCAAAGATACAAGGAATGGAAGATATGATAGAGTTATATTACAATAGTTCCCTATGCATAGAATATTAAAAGATATATGAATTCTATGGTTTCATCTCAAACAAATGTTTCACTAGTATTGGAAGAATTTTGATGGTTTATTTAGAATACTAAACTAGAATATTGAGAATTAGTGATGTGAATTATCAAATAACAATTGTATTTAATGTTATGATCCCATTATTTCAAAATTGATGGGGAATACTTGGGGTTTTCTATAACTTATATTTGATATATTTTGACACTAAGAAGAGAACTAATAGATATGTGATCACATTGGAATTGATATCTCTAAGATGAATACAGAATACTCACCTGTTATTTTCACTATTGATAGTTGATTTTATGTATGTTTCATCAACAAATGTTTGTATGGAGTATATATGGAATAATGTTGTATTTTATAATCCTAGAAGAGGAGAAATGTTGTTGATTGAAAATATGTAATCCACATAGATGGAAATTCAATGGTTCATTCTATGATAAAGCATATTTCATTGAAATATCACATTATATAGATGTTATTTTAGGATATAGTTATAGATCTATTGAATATAGAAATATCTTTCAATAAAATAGATATATTGATAAAAAGATGTATTATGAGATTTTTTGTGGTAGTGTTACACAACATTTTGTTTCAGAGGATTAGATTCATGGTGGTGGAACAATGAAACATAAATATATATTTTAGTAATGGATGATTATTTATACATGATAATTTAGTACATGGTAGAATTATAAAAAAACATTATCATCTAGAAGATTTTAAATCCTATCTATGAAAAATATTTTCTCGATATGTTGCTGATCATTAAAAATTTGTAGTTTTGGATGTCTATAATTTTTTTAGAAGTAAATATAATAGAGGATATTATGAAGTCTAGGTATCTAGAATTTAATATTTCCAGATGATGAAATTAAGATGTTTAAATTTAATTATTCTCCTTGATTTTCCAAATGGTAATGTGGATGACACAGTGAGCAACTATATGTTTTTTGAAGGATGTATAAGATTTAATCACATTTTCTATTATAGGAATATGGGTGTGTACTATTATTTATCGTGAAAATATGATACTCATATTCCAAGAAATTATAAATTTGGAACATTATATTGGAATATAGAGTTGAGGTGGTTTTTGCCCTGGGTAATGTTGAGGGAATTTAAAATTATATCAGTGTAATTTGGAAAAACTAAATAAAAAATTGGATGGTTATAGTGACTGATGTCACTGGATTGGATCTAAAATTTTTATATTATTAAATATATTTTTATTTATATTCCATTCACATAATTATACTATTTTGATCAACAATATAAATATATTTTTGAATTCTATAATAATAGAGAATCACATTTGAATAATATAATCCTATATTTTTCTTTTTAATTTAGTCATTTGAGCAAATAATTCTATAAATAAAATATATTTTTGTTAAAATTAAAATATTTTTGAGTTATTTGAAAGGTGTGGCATTTAATAAACAATCCAATATATCATATAGTTGGTCTTATTCAGGTACATTGTTATTTCTAGTAATTTATGGATGATAACTATCAAATTAAAGAGAATATTCATGATATAAACATCCCTAATTTCTTATTTATGATAATTATTTTTTACAGGATCTAATATTTTTTAATATTTTACCACATTAAATATCATTAAATCAATAATGATAATTAAACAGTGAATGAAAAAGTATTTAAAATGATGTTTTTATCCTATGGTGAGAATATGGTTCATTGGATAGGAAGATAGCTCCTCTATTATCCCATTAAATCTCAATATCTCCCTCAACACTAGGAACCACCCTAGAATAATAAATGTTGTTTTTGATTAAAACAACATTCATCAGTGTATATAATGTTGAATTTTGTTATTTGTGTTCTTGAATCCACTAAGGATTCTTATTACAAACATTCATAAAAAATTGATCCAACATTATTGTAAATAATGAAACCAAATCTATATTTATCATCAATAATGTTATATGAGAAACTACAGTCATTGAGACCCCATATAATGATCATATTGTCAACTATAATGCCCAAGAACCAATCCTTACTTATTATTAATTAAATAAGCATTTTATTAAAAATTTTATTATTACACTCACCGAGATTTAATTTATATAATATTGTTTTTCTAAATTATGAAAACCTATAGGTTGATTACAATTCGTGGAATAAATGATATATCCTAAAGACAATGTTTAATAAATCATATCTATCTATTTTGACCATTTAAACGGATTTGGAATCATCTTAATATTCATATCATGGATCACTTGTAATGACCCCTTTTCAGAGTTCATCATGATAAAATATTTTAAAAATTAAATATTGATGTGTTTTCACTCTACTCAAGAGACCAATTTTATCTATCTCTATATATCAACATACCTAATATATAGGCTTCATCGCCTATGTATTTAATTGTGATGCATTTTAATAAAAATCCCAAAATAGAATGTAAGGTTGTAATATCATTTACAAGGAGTATGTCATACCCATAAAATATTTAAAATTAAAAAATAGACACACTAATCCATTTTAAAAAGAAGAAACATACTTGTTTATAATGAAACCAAACTATTTTATTATATCCCAAAACAAGATGTTTCAACCAAGTTAATCTTGTTTCAACACTAAAAGTAACTATTTCATCTACTGGACTTTAAAATACTCATTTGGGAGAAAAAATACTTATTTATGAATCATATGAAAATTATTTACAAAATTATTGATATATAAAGTCGTTTTAGCATTAATTTGATGTATATTATATAATTAAAATGTTTATATGGAATTAATATTACAAATAATGTTTTTCGTCAAAACTAGTTTAACATATTACATCATAATCAATACCAAAAATATATTATAACCCGGTGATACTAGATGTGATATATAGGAATACACTACACAATGAATATTGTTTTTCTTCTTGGAATCCCATATTCTCCCTATGAGTCTCACCACCATAGGTTCATCCATCATTTTCTAAATCTCTTTAGTATGAATTGAGACTATTTTATAAAATATATTATATAGACATTCGAGATATTCAATACACTCATTGGGCTCTAATTATTACTTTATTACAGTTCCAACAATATATCCACATATCTCTGGGCTCAAATGAATCCAAAAAACCCATTTAGGGTTTTTTATAAAACAATTTTATTCTGTTTCAAAATCCCTTTATGAAATAGGCTCAGTGTTAGTTCAAAAAAAATTCATGGTCTTGAACTTCTCCATGTTTATTTTTTCACAATATGAATCCTCAATACATATATTTTTTCATTATTAATATAAAAATTAGGCCATTAATACACTGTCATCATTAGTAATATATAAATTAAATCAGTGAAATTTGTATTCATAAATATTTAATAGGTACTTATCGGAAATAGGTTTGTGCTTTATAAAATTAAACAATTAAAAACATGTTTCACATTCCCAAATATTTATAAAATAAAAACATGGAATTTTTATTAACCATATTTCATATAGTGTCTTCGTGAATAATTTATATAAAAGATTATTTCATTTAAATTAAATAGATTAAATATAATTTTCATTGATTGAATTTGGAAAGTCACAACTGATTTAAAATTAGTTTAACAATGTAACTCCCCGATATTTTGTGTTTTTTTCATATTTACTAAAACATTTTTTCATTTTTTTCACTCAAAACTGAAAATTGATTATTAAATTTTATATAATTTTGTTTGTATTGAAATATTTGCAACCCCAAGTTAATTGTTCACTAAAGAAAACATAAATTTAAACATCAATGCATGGAACAGTAAGATTAGATGGAAATTTTTTATACACTAAATGTAATATAAACTTTTCCTATAAAACATGCATCATGGACTTGGCATATGCAACAAGAAATAGTGACATAGATTATGTTACACACAATACAGATATTTCTACAAAACATCATTTTATAGTTCAAATTATTTAAATGTGATAATTATAACCTAGATGTTGAACAGAGTTTAATGAATTGTAGTACCAAATTTTAAAGTATATATAATAAATTATTTATATGAATAACTCTTATTCATAATGAAATATATAATTTTTTTAAAATTACTTATATATTTCAAAAATACAATTTTCCCAAAGAAACTACATTTTATGTCCTTTTTTTGGAAAAATAATAAAAATAATTTGTAGAAACATTTAGAAGTTTATTTATATAATATAATCATAATTTGTAAATTATAATATTGAAATTACCTTAGGGTTATATTTTGTAAATTTTCTAAGAAACATCATTTCTAATGAATAGTGAAAAATGTCCGATTTTAATTCAAAAATAATTTTTTTGGTAATTTATTTACAAGGTTAAATTATCTTATATTGTGGATTAGAAGTATAATTGGAAAATATTTTTATCATGTAATAAAATTTAGGTAATTGAGATCCATTTCACATTAAAATTGTTTTTTAAAAAATAGAAAACTTTTATATGTTTTTACTTTAAAACCCCGCATTGTATACCCAATTGTGGGATTAATATGAAATTAATTTCTGAAAATTAAGTGATTATAAATCAAAAATTTGATTCCATATTTTTAATCATAAAAATATCTAAAATATAATAATATAAACATAGTTTTTGGACCAAAATATTAGTGAATGTAATGAATGTTTCATGGATTTATTAGCATAAAATTAAGCTCATCTAAGAATTAAACCAATAATATAAGACACAAAAAGACTTATAAACTTGTTAAAAACCCCATTTTATGGAATTTATTATCCCATTACACTTCAATTATTGATTTTGGTTTGTTTTTTATGTATTTTTTAGGTAACAACACAAGTACAGCTAACATGATTTAAAAATTCCTTGTGTGTCATTTCCCTTCCTTATAAAGGTCCACAACATATCCCACTTATTAAAACATTTAAAAAAGATAGGATCTACCAATATCTACATATTACACTTCCCAACATCTAAATTTTACTTATATAAGACTCCCCTTTGGGATAATGCCATCCCAGGAATCCTTTCGGTTCAAAATAAATGGAGATACCTGATTAAGAGGTAATGTATTCTATGAAGCACCTTTCTTTAATTTTCATCATCCACTCCATCAGTTATTTATTTTACATGAATGTATAACAACAATAGTATACCATGTATATATTTATGTTGTTATTCTAAGGGATCTACCAACACTTACACACACATCAATCTATTGGGTAAGGAATTTGTTGTTTAGGTGTACGGAGAACTACAACCCCGCTGAATTATGATTGTTCATTTTTCTTTACCACATACCATGGTCAACATTATGATGGAAACTCTATTAATATATGATATATATTATTTTTGTAATTTATTTAATCTTTTGTAATTATTTAATGATTCAAATCATTATACATTTTATTTTGTGAAAATATGATAATTTCATTTGAGGATGTATGGACTACTGTCCCCTCAAAACGAAGTGATTCGTTCATACCCAACATATAATGTATTAATGATGGAATTAATGAATATATATGATAAAAAAGTTTTAATAACTGTACTTTAATAATTATATATAAAAATATATGTCTTTTAATTTCTTCCAACATGACAATTAAGTAGAAATAGCATTCATACATACATACAACTGGCCATCTCCTTTAATAATTTATTCTGTTTCATACATATATATCCAATGTATTATAATAGTAACCCTACACTAAATATAAATTATACATAAATATAGTTTTAAATAATGGAAATAATGATAGAAATATATGGAACAATGATATAACAAATAATGACACATTCAAAAAACCAAGAGGATATTAACTGAAGTGAAACTTTAACATAGATTTATTTACAAGATGGTTATATAAATCTATAATCAGAACATATATGGTATAATTGATAAAAACATGGGACTATGTAAGATTTATAATATATTTATATTTATATTTTTTATAAATTAGGTTTTTATGAGTATGATGAGTGTCAAGACACAATGTAATGGGCTTTCATCACAATATATATTTCCTGGAGATATATGCTTTATTCACCACCCATTCATTTTTTATGGTTTTTATATTTAATAGGAAGGTAATAAATTATTATTATATTTATATTAATCGGTATTTACATATCCATTATATTACCTTTATTCCATTGGTATTATTTTTCAATGGATAGAAAATTGGTAAAAAAAATTGTCTCAATTTGTGTTCAATGAGACTCATATTTTGTTGTGTGTTTAAATTTTTTTGAGGTGTATATACTTCAATTTTATATGATATATTATGAATTTGAATGGTTTTTATCATATGATAAGCTTAATGTAAATTTTTTCTCTTACATACATAATATAATCCCAATTTTAAAAGTGATAAGAGTTTACTGATGAAATTTAATCGCATTTCACGATTGTTTAGGTTTAAGCTCCCTTTGATGAAATATTATATCCCATATCTCAATAACATTCATGATTTTTATTCTCATATGTTTATTGATTATATATTTCTATATTGATACAACCTATTTAATATTTGCTACATAATACAGTTATTAATATATTTAATAAAGCCATACTTTAACCCCTCTTTTGTTGGAAGTCTGTGATTTCTAAAATGTGTTCCCCAAATTATGTACCATTATAGTATAATCATTAAAATAAAATGATTTTATGTTTTTATTTTGAAAATATTTTCAATGTAACCCTCTTATATCATTCCTAAAAGGGCCTTTTTCTAACACATTTACCTTGAAAACGGAATTGTTTTTTGACCACGTATGACATATACAGACTTAAACATCATCATTTCGTCGAATCATACAAAGAACATTAAATGGTTTTTTTTTTCTTAAATTAGTTATCAAGGAAAATTTTTTTAATGTTTTTTTTATTTGTTTTACAGGATTTTTTTTAATTTTTTTTTCATTAATCTATAATATGTTTTATGATTTTTATTATTTATTCTAGGATATTTTAGAATCTTTCAAGGAAAATTGTTTTCAAAATGTTTTCATGGGTTATTTGTTTTTTATCAACATATTCTCAATGAAATGGATTAAAAAAATAATAATTATTTTTTCATATTTCACCATGTAAAAAGGTTTTCAAAGAATATTCATGATTTCTTTATATATTTTCGAAGTGGTTTCTAATAAAATGGTTTTTAAAATATTTTGAATCATATATTATATCTTTTCAAGGAAAATGGGTTTCAATGTGAATTAAAGTAAAATTTATAATATTTGATGGTTTTTTATGACAATAAATTTAAAATTGGTTTAAGTAATATGAATAATTTTTAAAATAAGAAAGGATAATTTACTCATGAAAAGTTTATGAAATATATTTCAAAAATATTTTCCCTCTAAGATGAAATTTGTTGATGATACTTCTTCAATTATAAGAAATTGTCTATAGGTTCCATTTATATTCTCTCTATGAATATGTTATGTTTAATTTCATCATCATTATGTATCATATTCCTATTTAATGTTATTTATGTTTATCAAATATGTATCTATTTTAAGTGTTATGATATATATGAAATGATTAAAAAACCATAATATTTTTCCACAATTTATGATATATTTATATGTTTATGCAACACATTTCATTAAAAAGGGTATGATATGTTTTGTTTAGTTTTTCCAAATGTATGTATGATTTCACAATGAAACATATGGGATCTATATATCACTATAATTCATTGAGTAATCATATATATATCATGAGATTGTTTTGGATGAAATTAAAAATGAAGTCAATTCATTATTACAAGGCTAGAATAAGAAATGAACTGAGTTATGTAATAGACATGTGTAATGAGGAGTGAACTCAGTTCCATAAAATAGGTATTGAATGGGGTGTGAACCTGGATAAATGATGGACTTTTTATACCAAGATATCCTTTGAACTAATGCCTTGACTATATTCAAAATAATTATTATATGGTTACCTGTTTTCCAAAATTACATATTTTATTCCTATATTTTTATTTGGTTGATTATGTTATTTTTTTCTTATGATTTATGTCATATAAACTACCAATCACTATTCCATCATTCTTGTATATGATCACTGATATATAGGTTATGATCTTGTATTTTATTGATCATATTTTTATACCATTATGCTCATGATTATACTTACATATCTCCCATTTTTACCCTTTCTATGAATTTTTTCTCACCCATTTTTATGTTTCCTTCGCAATGATATGAAGATATTTATTATGTTTGATGTGTTTAAGAAGAGTTATAGTCATATAAAAAATAGCTAGAGATAATTCAGGTCATTTATTTAGAAATGATTATGTTTCTAGGTTTCAAAAACTATTCACAAACAATCATGAAGGATTTATATATAGGTTGGATATGAATAACCTATGATTAACGTTGGATGTATAAGACTATGGAATGTATCAGGTATTAGAAATCATATATGTAATTATTTTTATGACTATGTGGTTTTGATCTTCAAGAAATAATACTCATACTATACTAATGGTTGTAGTCAATATTAGGTACCAGATGGAACTTGATTAATTTTGACCACGATGGAGGATTTTATAATTTTATGTAAATTGCTATAATCACAGGTGTAAAATGATTTCTGATCATTCCAAATCAGTTTCCACAAAACATTTTTAACAATGTGTACCTTAACGAACTCTCGAACTCACAAAGTAAGAGAATTAATAAGTACGCTAAGATTTATGGTAATTGATTCCATAGAGGAAAGACTATTCATTTGTTTTGGTGTCAATAGTGTGGAAAGAATTACCTAATCGAATATCATATAGTAACATGAATAGGTTTTCATTGGGAAGATAAAGAAAAATGGGAAAGTAACTTCATGGTATAATTATTGAGTTCATTTGGAAAAATGGATGAGAATGTTGGACTCACTAAGTCAACATGGATGGTTATTTGTTTTATGTGTAGAATAAATGGTCATTATTCATATCAATTTCCAAAGTAGAAGGATCCTAAAGAGGGTCATTAAGGTGGTATAAGTAATTGTTACATTGTTAATGATGAAGATACTACATATGTAATGTTAAAGGAAATATATATAGTTAAATTGGATGAGGTAGCCTATCTAATGTAATAGGGATGAAGTGGAATAATAAAATATTTTATGTATTTGGATTCAATAATTATTCTATATGAGAAGTAAAATATATATGTATTATTCAGTTTATGTATTTCACTATGGACATAGAGGAATACGTTGATTGATTATGATGGAATATAAATTCCACGTAATGTAAAAATGATGTCTATGAAAAAAAATGATTAATGGAAAGATAAACCTAAATATGTTTTTTATGTTATGGTATTGTTTTTTTTTATATTTATATTTATTATATGAAAAAGTAAATTGGATGTTATCGAATTACTTGGAACTAAATAAGGACTTTTTAACAGGTGGGTTATTCTATCATTGATGATGTTTACATCATTTTTGGATTTAAGAAATAAAATTAATATACTTTGAATAAAAAATAATGAATATTTTTAATAATGATTTATGGTATCTTGGGTGATAACCTTGAATCAGGAAAATATATGTTTTGGAAAAATCACATGTTTGGAATGTGATAGCCAAAAGATTCTAGGTGATATGTGGGGTCTCAATGTAAAGATCATTTCATGTATTTTTTCTAATGTTCTGGATATTCATCATTAAGATGGGTTATATGGTTAACCATTGGTGATAAGTTTATGTTATAATTTGAATGAATTAATTTTGTATTAATATATTATTGAAACCCTTTGTTTAAAGTATATTTAGTGATTATCCTTATTTCCTAGATTTCAATCATATTTTATAAATACATTATTTTGGGTTTTAGAAAAGGACATCATGTATGTCAGGTGAGGACCAATCATGTAGGCCACGGATGTAGGCCTTGAACCCATGAACAATTATGATAACAGTTTCACAACTACAACTAGCCTTTGTGATGTCATTGAAAATTTATAATTACTTTTTATGAATAATTATTTATGTTGAAAAAATAGTATTACATTTGGTATTTAGTGATTAATTTTATAAAAATATTGATTTTTACAAATATTTATAGATAAATAGATATAATTTTCATTCTATTATGGGACTTATTAGTTGTTAAATGTAAATTTTAGCACTTCATCCATTAATGTTAATTTATGGATGTCTAATTCAAGAAGTTATATATGAAATTGAAATGGATAAAATTAAAAATATGAAAAGTAATTTAATTTATATAAACTTATAAACTAAGTATATTTACATATATTATTGGTCAATAAAATAATGACTCGACATTAGTTTAATAATTAAAAACATCTTAATACATAAATTTAGTTCAAATGATGGAATTTTAAATCATCATTGATTTATTACCTTGATACCCTAAACATTTCATTGATCCTTTACTATTTTATGATTGATGACCTGAATCACACGTTATAAATATTTATGCTTTTCATACATGTCTAATATCCACTCTCAACTAAGTTTCTTCTATGTGGGGTGCTAGTTATATGTTTCATTTGGGTAACCATTATAGTTCGAACATTTCATTTTTATGTGATGTTTTAGTATATATTTTATGATCTGTGAATATATAAATGAACCTATCAAGTATTAATCCATTAATAACCTAGATGAATTTCAAGGGTGAAATTAATTTTAATGGGGGTAAAACCTAACACCCTTAGAAATTGTGAATTATTTAATTTTCAAATTTAATTAACCATTGTTATATTATTCATTTAAGATAACTATAAAAATATTTTATATTTTATTATGTCACTATATTTGGATTTCATTATATAAAACACCATGACAGTCTTGCACTACACACAATATAAATGATAACTTCAATTCACAGAACACTGATGTTGTGTTACAATGTGGAATAATTTACACAGAAGACTTACTTGGAATTCACAACAAGCCACGTTGACCATTTACATGAAACATGCTATAGTGACATGGCATAGGTTAAATGATGCATGGATGTTTCTACGAAACATCATTTAGTTGTTATAATTTCTTAAACGAGATAATTATAATCTACTATCCAATAATATGAATATGAATAGTAATAAATAATTCTAAAATATTGCTTATAATTGTTTTTTATAAATAAAACATAATGGAAATGAAAGATATAATTTTCGATAGAGTCCTTATATATTTAAAAATTACTATTTTCTTAATAAATAAGATTGCATTTCCGACCATAAAAACCAAAAAAATTAAATTTTAAACACATTTAAAAATTTAATTTGAAATAAATAAACATTATTTTTCAGTTTATAATGTTGAAATTATAATTGGATGATATTTTGGGATTTATATGAGATTATATATTTTTAGAAGAATACTAAAAAATACCAAATTTGATTTCAAAACTGCATTCTCATATAATTTATTATATATATAAATTATATTTTAAATAATTTTAAATGTTTAATTATATAATATTTTTATCAATTAATACAATTTTGGTAATTGATATCATTTTCACATTTAAAGTGAATATAAAACATAAAAAACTTATCAATGTTTTTACATAAAAACCCCACATTTTTTGCCCGACTACGGTATTAATTTTTAATTTATTTATAACACTTATGTGATTAGAATATTGAAAAAATTGATTATATATTTTTAATAAAATTAGTTTATAATTTATAATGAGGTTAACATAGTTTTGGGAAAAAATTACTGAATGAAATTAAAATTAATTACCTCAATTGAGGTAAAATTAAGTTTAACTAAGGACAAAACCATAAATATAAGACATAAAATGACTTAGAATCATTACTAAAACACATTGGAAGATAATTAATCAGCAATTAACCATCCATTATTGTGTTGTTTTGGTTTATTATTCCACTTTTTATTTAAAAAAATTATACACCAAACTTATTTTAAAAAATGCCAAGTATGTCCTTTCCCATTTCTATAAAACGCCACCACCTACACCTATTCATTGTACATCTCAACCCAATTATATTATTCCAATATCTATCCACTACACATACCAACATCCCCATATTCTTATTTGGATAATTCACTTTTTAATAAATTTATCCAAGGAATAATTTTGTTACAAACCAAAAGGAGTTACGCAATTAAGAGGTAATGTCTTCTCTCAATCTCCAATCTTTTATTTTTTGTTCCTCCAATACCTAAAATATTATATTTGTCTATTATATAAAATAATAGTATCATTAATATACTTGTATTTTATTATGATAAGGGTTAAACCTACACTTACCCATACCTCTATCTAATGGGTAATGACCATATTCTTTACATGTTTGATGAACTACAGTTTCACTAAATGACGATTTTCCATTTTTTCTTTACCACATCTAATTATTGAAATTGGTATGGGAACCCAATTAATATATCATATATAGTATATTTATTATTTATTTTATATTATTTAAAAATATTACATCACATATAATTACACTTTCAATTTTTTTTTAAAATGATAATTTCTTTTAAGATATTATGGACTACGATCCCACCAAACTGATGTGATTTGTTCATACACTACATTGAATGTTTTAAAGATCCATTTAGTGAAAATATATGATATATATGATATAATAATTATAATTTTATAATGATATATATAAATATATATACATATATATATATACATATATTAAATTTACATTCTTTCTTTCAATACTACAATTTTATAGAAAAAGTGTTCATGTGAACATAAGACTTATCATTTCCTTGAATGGTGTATTCCATTTTATACTTCTATATCATATGGATTATTATAATAAAATTATATTGAAGGAAATTTTTTTTAAATCTTGGTTTAATTTCTATAAATCAGGATATTTATATGACGACCAATGATATATTAAATTAAGACACATGCAAAAAATAAATAAAATATTACCAAAAGTAAAACCATATCATATAATTGATAATTGGAGGGTAATAATAATCCATAATAAAACAATATATAGTACAATAATTAATAAAACATTTTTATAATAGATGTATAATAAATTTATATTTATATCATAAGAGTTTCGAACGACTACGATGAGGGTCAAGACACAAGGTAAGGGGTCTTCACCTCACTTTATATTTCTATCAGTTACATTTTCTTTTCACCACACATTCATTTTGTGTGGTTTGAATACATCGCATGGACGTAATAAATTATTTTTATATTCATGTATATATATATATATATATTTATATATCTATTCTATCACCTTTCATTCATGGTGATCACATTTCAAAGGATACCAAATTGGTAAAATAGTTTTGTCTCAAATTTCATTCTTTAATAATCATGATTTTTTATGTGGATAAATTTTTTTTCTTATGTATATACGTTAATTTTATAATAAAAATCAGGAAAATCCATATTTTCATTATATTATATGATTTAGTGAATTTAATTCACACATTTAGAGTATGATCCCAATTTACCAAGTGATAAGAGTTTATTGAAAAAAATATCACTTTTCATGATTATTTATGTTTTTGCTTACTTTGGTTATATGTTATAAAAAATAACGTAGGAAAATTGATGAAAATTATTCTCCTCAGGTTATTAAGGAAATATTCATGAATTGGTACAACATTTATTCTATTTGGTACATAAGATATTTAGGAATGTGTTTTTTTTTTGAAAACCTGACTTTACCCATTCTTCTACCAGAAGTCTATGTTTTCTAAAAAGGGTTCCAATAATATTGTACCGTTATCCATTATTATTTAAATGGAATTTTTCCCTTTATTTATTTTAAAATTTCTTCAAAATTATATTTGTCACTCTTTCTAAAAAATAAATTTTTTTAACCGTTTTACCATATAAATAGAATATTCCTTATACCTCATAGGGAATGTCCAAATTTAACTATAATATTTTCTTTGATGCTTCTATTAAAATTTTCAAATTATGCCATTCATGAAAAATGTTTCAAATATTTGTTTTCTAGGAAAACTATTTTCAAAGTTTTTTAATTATTATTTTTTTTTCAAGTAAATTATTTTCAAAATGTTTCGAAGAATATTTTATATATTTTCAAGTGATATTTATTTTTAATTGTTTTCATTCATAATTTATAATTTTTAAATGAAATTTGTTTTAAAAATGTTATCAAGCCTTATTTATAACTATTAAAATATTTAAAATGAAATTTTTTTCATAAAAATTCAACATTCGTTCATATGTTTTAAAATAAAAAGTTTTTCATAAACATTTAATTATTTTTAATATGTTTTCAACGAGTTTTAAAAGAAACAAGTTTTTAAAAATATTTTGATGCTAATTTTATAAAAGTTTGTGGAAAAATATTTTCAAAATGATTTCATGTCTTCTGTATAGGATTTCATTTTTTTAGGATAATTATTTTGAAATGGTTTTATGTATTGAAAATTATTTTTCAAAGAAGATAAAATATTTTACACAGGATAAGTTTTTGAAATAAATTTAAAAATTATTTTACATATTAGATGTCATCCATGGATGTTAGTCATATTATTATAGTAAATGATCTCATGGTTCTATTAATATTATTTCTATGAATGGTATATGCTTAAAGTCATGGTCATTATAAAACCCATTTATTTTTTCCAGGTTCTATGTTTAGGAAATCCATTTCTCTTTCATGGATTATGATTTTAATGAAATGATTATTAAACCAGTATCATTTTCTATAGGTTATATTATATTTTTATGATTATGATACCCAATTCATTTCATGGGTTATGATATGATTAATTATTATCTTTTGGCACATGTTTGTATTATTTCACTATGAGATGGGTGGAACCTATATCTCCCTCCAATTCATTGGATAATAATTTATATCTCACCAGATTTAAATACGTAAAATAAGAAATGAACGTAGTTCAGTATTACATGAGTGGAAAGAGATATAAACTCGATTCAGTAATACATGGATGGAATGAGAAGTGAACTTGGGTCAGTATAATAGTAATGGAAAAATGTGTAAACCCCCCTCAATGACAAACGGTGTCCACCAAGAGGGCCTTAGAAGCAATGCCTAGGATACTATAAAAATCATTATTATAAGATTATGTGTTTTCCACATTTCAATGTTTTATTCTTTTGCTATAATTTCCATTATTATGTTAAATATTTCCTGATGATTTATGTTTTATGAACTATCATGATTTATGCAATGATTCATGTATATGATCTTTGGTATGAATGGTATGAATTTCTATTTTGAATATCATGTTCTCATACCCTTATGATCATGATCATGCTTACATGTCACCAATTTTGACTATTATTGATACATTGAGATAACCCCATATTATGCTTCCTTCCCCATGTTAAAACATATGTATTATATTAGATAACTCTAAGAATGGTGATAGTTAAGAAGAACCTAGTTTGAGATAATGTATCTCATTTATATAATAGTGTTTACAGTTCCTTATTTTCCAAAGCACTAGACTAGTACAGTCATTGTGAATTTGTTAATATAATGTTTTTAGTATTTTGAAAAAGTTATGCAATTTAAATGTTCCTTAAGACAGGAGGATTATAAACCATCGGTAATAATGTATGATTTATCTACATAGATATGCTATTATGTTTGGGTGATCTGAGATGAGGGTGTTATGAAACAATTCCACAATACGTTGAATGGTTAATGAATTTCTAGATTAAGTATTTGATTCCTCATTCATATAATACATTCATCAAACTTTATATTGATTTATTTTATATTTTATTCTAAACCACTTTTAATCTTTCCTTATTTTAAATATAATATCTGAAAAAAACACCTAACCATATTAAATAAAACACATTAGAAATATTTACAATGTACATATACCCCCCACATTCATATAGAGCCATTTGTATACATACATCAATCTATATGATATATAGTATTCTAGAATCCTATTTACCTATTCCATTAAAAGTATATTTGGTTATTTTTATTAGTAAAAAGGAATCAAATCACTCAAATCATACATACCTGAAAGATTCCAACAATCCCAATCTAGGGAGTCTCTAAATGTGATTCTCATATTTATATATTCATTGAACAATTTCCCGAGTATGTTTTGTAAGAATATACCTTGAACATATTATTATGAATTTTTAATAAATATTATCTATATCTATAATATATAATCCATTTTCCATATTCCCAATTAAATAAAAAAAATCATATATATAGAGAAACAAAATTCTTTAAAAATGATTAAAAATTGTATTTTTTTAAAATATGATAAAGAAGATAATGTGTTACATTATAGAAATATAATAATATCCATTCTCTAGTTCCACCATTAATTCCCTAGGAATATATAGATCATATTTTTCAACCTCAAATGTAATTACTCTTTCCTAATTCACACATAAATTTCAATATCATGTTTTTCAATTCCCCTTTATCTCTAAGTTGGTACTTGAGAGAAAAAATGTGTTAAGGGAAGCCCATAGTTAATACCTATGAGTCAGAGATATTGAAAATAATTTATTTATCATTCATATTCAACTGATAATAATTGGTGTAATTCAATAATCTTTTAATCATAATATTCCAATAAATAATAACTTTGTTATAACATATTGTTATAATCTTTTTTTTATTCACATTATCTTCATTTCATCACTATTAATGTGGGAAATCATGGAACTCCATAGAATAGAGATCACTTTTTAGTGAAACAAACTAATTTCATTGGATGTATTTTTCCTTGAATGAATGATGTATGAGTATGAATTTTTGAAAGGGAATTCTAGGTTCACATTAAGATCAGAGAACACCTAATTAGTTTGTATTTTTCTTCTCAAAACAGTACATTTTAGACTTTGGTGGGAAATACATGTTGTGTACCTAGATTACGCACCATGTATTGGTCTATGAGTGTATGTTATGACAAATATATATGGAATTGAATGATCCCATAATGTAGTTAGTAAATGTTAGGTATTTATCAACATTTAAATTATTTTTCTTTGATTATGTGTTTTAACGATTAAAAAACATGTATTAAAATTGCACTATAAGAAAATATCATGATATATCCTTTTCAGGTTCTATAAAATTTATTTATTATTTCATTCAATCACAGAATCATTTATCTTCGAAAAAGATCCCATACAAAGGATTTTGGTGACCATCATTCACTAAATATCAATTCATTAAGAAATTGATCATAAGGTATTTTGTTCTTTGTCCCTCTGCATATGACATCAGTCAGTTTATTAATTTTCCTAGATCATAGTAGTGTTGTTGTTATTGGGTTTTAGACTATTTTTTTGTGATTATAATACTATTGAATCCTTCTAGATTTATTATGTGCTCCTACGATAGAGGATAGCACATGTTTTCATTATGGTGTGAAATGAGAGATCATTGATGTTTTTTGTTTTGTATGTCATGTTAATTCTATTGAACCCTTATAAATTTCTATGATATACATTTTTTATCTTCCTTGTAGTTGATAATACTTGGGGTGTGTGCAATCTAGGTTTTGATTTTGGTGATTCCTTCTCTATATTTATTTTATTTTCCTATAATGATTTAGTTTTATAAAAAATTATTAATGAATATGAATTATTTATCGATTTATTTCTTCTTGTGGAATGAGTTTTTGAGAAAGTATATATATTTTTTCCTTTGTAAAAGAAACATTAATTTAAAAAAATTGTTAAATGGATTTGATACTTTTTCTGAAATCATTATTTTCATGAAATGGTTTGGAAAATATTCAATTAGTGATTCCTTGGATACATAGATGGAATGTTATGTTGTAACACCCCATGATTTTTAGAATTATTGTTTTTTTAATTAATTTCACTTTTCAATATTTTTTATTTCACATGAAACTATAAATAGTTATTTATCTACATATAAATATATATTAAAACACTATGTTTGTAACCTCCCGGCCCGACTGACCATCTAACCGGTGGCTGGACCGGTAGGTCACATGGCCTCAAGCACATCTTCTCGTATGCCAGAGGCTGCCAACTAGCAGCGAGGGTCTCAGGAGATGATAGTGGGGAGACTATTCCCTCATATCAGAGTAACACAATAGTATTATCAGAGTAATTAATATTCAATAGTGGAAGTAGTAAACAATTGAAAGACAATAGCGAAAGATAATCAATATCCATTTCATAAAATGTGGCAATGGCCAATTTACAATGCAGGCATTTAAATATGATGATACATTTCCAAAAGTAGTAAAAAATACATCATGTTTTACAAAAAATACAAAAATAAAAGATAGAAAAGCCTGATGGGCGATCTCCTGAGCATCCCAAGCTCACGCGTGGTCCTTTTCTCCTAACTCCTCAAGTACAAACAGCACAACACACAACCTAGGTCCTACATGCAAGAAGGTTTACTCGGGTACCCCAGGGCAATGGCGGCCTGAGTAGGGTGTGAGATATAAATCTCAGTAGGCTGGCACCACCGTTGTTAAACCCAATCCAGACAGTGTATAATAATTAAACAGTGATTAGGTATGGAGAAATAAGTAAACAGAATTACATAAGTAAATAACACCCGTCCAGGTTCTCAAGGGACACCTGACGGTTATACCTGCTTCGGCTCGTTGCGAGTAAAGTAACCTGATCGTGTCACCATATATATATATATATATGAATTTAGATCATAGATGGTGTGGGGTAAGAATTCCTCCAAACCATTAATCGAGATTACCAGGCATGAGGTAAGAATGCTTCCCGTCCTTATAGGTCAACTGGAAAGGGTTAAGAATTCCTCCCTTCCATCACATTCATTCAACAGGAATGTGGTATAACTGCTTCCAATCTGTCACATTCATAATACTAGCATTGGGTATAACTAATTCCCATATAGAAATGTAATCATCAACAGAAGTCAACAGAAAAGGGGTAAGAATGCCTCCCTTCCAGACATGTAATCACACTAGCATGGGGTATAACTGCCTCCCATCCAACCATGTATCTGTCACACTCATCACTCTGTCATGGGGTATAACTGCCTTGCATCTAGACACAAAATCATCACTAGGTGGCATCAGCATGTGCGCACTCATATTACAACCATGTTTATATTATACTACTTATGGAATTAACTCATTTGCATTCAAAAGTCATATCAGAATCCCAAACAATCATACGGCCCATATCCATGTAAAATGGTTATAATAACATCCATACAAATATACCTAATAAAAACCATCTAAAGTATTGTTATCACATTTATACTTAAGGCCACTCCTCTTAAGTATCCATTTCAAGACAATAACATAATCAGCACATTTATATAATGTACATGAGGAAACCCGATCATGTACGGTATTGGCTAACCCCCAAATCATTCCTCATTCCTCTTATATCATTTCAACGACATATAGGGATTTATAAAGCATAAAGAGGTTCTATGGACTACCCCTCCTAAGTAAGTCCCATTCACTAGATCCATTCCATTAACATAAACGGTGCTTATTCCATTATCCTAAGGCATGGTCTTACCACCGTAAACCATTTCATCAAAAGGGCACAACTATCATGCCTTAACCATTTGGAACAATTCAGAGGAAACTTGACATCATCAATTATCACCAAAGCCCAACAAGAATTTAACAGGCAAGCATAAGAATATACATCCTACATTTATCTTGAAGACAGCACACCTCTAATCAAGGGGTTTTGTTATTAAATCGTTATTTTAGTGACCATGCAACCATTTTAATATTTTCCCTACAATTAACACTCTTTATACAGAATCATTCAATTGAAACTAAACTTGCATAATTCACATAATAAAGCAGTACAGAAATAACTCATTAACACTTCACTTTAAATTAATGACAAGGAGAGGGATCCTACCTGAAGGTGGATCCATTCGTCCACTCCAGATCTCGGCGCTTTCTAACTAACAGTTGTTGTTGCTCCCACACGAGGCATATGTAATTTCACATGTGACCTATGCCTACACAGGCAAGCCGCCTAATCTCCGGCAAAGAAAACCCATTACAAAAGCCTAACGCATAAGGCGAAACAAACAAGGATCTCTTTAACAACCTAAGACATTAATTTTGAGGATGAAAAAAAATAAATGAAAAACCCTTACTTCCGAAACAACCCGGAGGATAGAAACAACCGCGATCTACCTCTCCTTCGACGGCAGACATCATACGCACACCAACGAGGTCATGAGGGACATTTTTCACCACTTTACAAAAGAAGAAACAAGAACTAAACGAATAAAACCACAAAACCTAAACATGGGGGTTTGGATGAACTAAAAACAAGGAAAGGGAAGCCCTAAAAATGGACAATAAGGGAGGGGGAATGAGGGAGGAGACTTACCATGGAGATTATAGGAGGAATCGCCAAGGAAAATGGAGGAGAGGAGGTCTGGCCCATAGAGGGCTCGCGCGAGGCCGAGGCGCCCTAGGAGGAGGGGGTTTGTGCGGGTCTGGACAAGAGAAGAAGGGAGTGTCCTCATTTAAGATTAGGTTTTATTTTTAATTTAATTTTATTTTAAATTCACTTTAAATATTTCAAAAACCCGAAACAGGGCACGGCGCATGGATTGGGCCGCACGGTTTTGAAAATTGTGCGGCAAACATGGGTCCCCCACTGGACACCCAATGCATCCCGCACTGGATGGCCCTACGGTTTGGGGACACCGTTCACAAGCCTTGTAGACTCCTCTACCTCCCTATTTTATGCCGCATGGTTTGGCCCGCATGGTTTGGGAAACCGTGCGCCAACTGTGCGCCTTTTGTTGTTCTTAAAAACCAGCCCCCTTTAGGTACGACGCACCCGAAACACCTCAAGACACTCGGGAAACTTCTCGGGCCATTTCCCAACAAAAAAACATTAGAAATAAGGGTTCAAACCTTCATAACCTCATTCTGAATCCCGATTCTAAGAACGACCATTTCAGTAATTGAAAGAGTTCAATTTCCACCACTATTTTAACCCGGTTCAAAACGTGGGTAATTAAAAACTTCCCACATTAGATCTTATTGTCCCCGAGAAGCCATTGGGATCAACACACACCTCACTTGACCTACAAGGGTCGTGAAGCGTCATCCAAACTATCGCGTTACGTTTCCAAACGTCCCACGCACCAAGAAAGATCCACTTAAGAAAACGGTGCTTAAGCAGTCTACACCCGAGCCAACGCCCGTTTTCCAACCGAAACAAAAAAATGACTCTTACTCGAGCTCGTTAACTCAAACACACGATCACATCGTCGTATCGTCAAGAAACCAATCAAAGGTACTTCCCACCTTAGATTTTTATCATTAAGTGATCAAATCTCAAACCACAGATCCACCAACATTCAAAATGACTTTCAAAAACACAATCCAAGTTTTCCAATGATGCACCTAGAGTGATTTTGAAATGATCTAATAGTATATTTCCCCATTGACCTCAAATCCCAATGTTAGAGGAGTCAAGCCACTCTGGATGACTATTCAAAAGACGCCCAACTTAAACGGCCAACGCCTTTTATGCTGAACAACGATTCCCCCTGCCAAGGTATCTCACACTCACTAGGAGAACGTTCACCGAAGCTCACACCCAACTCTTGGTGACATCTCTAAGATCAAACATGAGATAAACCACACATCCCGTATGCCACACCGAAAGAGAACAACCAAACGAGCTCAACAACTTTCAAAGACATTAGTGTGGCGTAAGACTGACGCTCTATTAGCACATCCATGACAAAAACAAGATAGGGGACATGCTCATCACGTTGCAGAGTACACTAACATGATTGAGACAAATTCAAGTTATTTAAACCCAAAAACTGGAAAGGAGAACAGTCGAACCACCCCTGGTCGACTCTAACGAAGAAACTCAGGTTTACTTGCCGACACAACAAGATTTCTAAACCGATCACAATTCCATTTTCCCACACAAGGCATTTCGTGATCATTCACGACATACCACTGAAGTCCTCCAAGACCAATGGTGTTTCGTAAAAGGGGTTGCATACACCGCCAACCAGATCAAGTCGGGTTGTTGAGCAAACGTCGATGCATAACAACACCTACAAGCCTCAATGACATTCAATCAAATGCAACCATTCCCAAATGGTCTTTCTTGTCGTGTTCCTTCTACCCGGAAAAACACACTTCACTAAACCGACATGACGCTTCCTACATTAGAAGTGTTGGTGTCCCCAAAAGAAGAAAAGACCAGATTCCATTCAGTGAACTAGTCTATAATGATTAAACGGACGTGTGTCACTCTTACGAGCCACGATCACCATGTCGAAATGCACAAGAAAATCAAAGCAACAAGACCGGTGTGTAACCACCTGAGCCTTACGAACATCATCCTGAGCATTGGGACAACTTCATTCACAAACGCTTAGGTCACTCTGCCATGGAGATAACAAAAGACCGTACACAACAACATAAGATATTTAACCGAACTTCCTATCAGCTTATACGATCGTTCATATGGACGACAACTTACCAATCATCCATTACTTAAGGATTCAAACAACCAACAAGCAACCAAACATGCCAGAGGCATGTATAACCAACCAATACAAAGTATTACCCAAAGCTCACACCCACGACCAAGTCAAGAGTAACCTGACCACCCATCTAGACAATGGCGTCATTGGAACTGAAAGTCCTAAAGGGAAAACGGCACCCGAACGATACCAAACGTCTGAAAGCTCACCGCACAATCAAGGCACTGAAACACTATGGGTTATACCTACCACAGGCTAGCCCCTCATATAAAAAAGCATCAACCTAAGCACTTGGTCATGCCCGAAAAAATTCATCGGCTCAAGCCTAACATTAAAGTCATTTTCCTAAAAGGAAACAAACTCCCACAGAAAACACCTAAGGTTCCGTCTCAAGGCACTCGAAAGAAAGTCTTAACATAACCTCACACGAGGTTTCAAAAAATGACACCACTACATGTTCCTTTTCCAAGACCATTATATTTAATCACGTTCATTATTTTAATCACATTAAAATATTCAATTCAAAACTTCAAGTAACCCTTTCAAAACCTAAAATCACTAGGCACATGAAAATTTTTTTAACAACAGCTCAAAGCAAAGGAGGAAAGTCTCAAAAAACATCCTTTTATCCAATAAAAATTTAACAGACATCCCATCTTATTCAAGAAATTTATCATAATAAATTCATTTGAAACAAATCAGGTGACCTACGAGGGTCCCATAAAGCCAATTCACATAAGATCAAAACCAAACATCATTCACACAAATAAGCATTTATCAAATCATGTTTCCATCACATTCATTATGGGTTTACATTTTCCAACTCATGAAGCACCTATAAATTCCATGGGTGGAAAATTGTCTCTCAACAAACAAAACAAAACACATTTCATAATTTAACATGATCAAAGCAATCATCCAATCATATGAGTGGCCACCAACCCATCCGTAATGTTCCCGTACACTTTACATATTAGCATTTGGATCCCTTAAATCAAAACCAAACTCATTTTAGAAATTGACTTTAGAATCCCCTATTTCTAGAAAATTATTACACAGGTTACCCTTTCCCATCCATAAGGCACCCATACACCTTACAATTGAAAATTGGATCCCGTTGTAATTGAAATCATTTAATTTTTTCAAATAAAACAATTCCATATTAACTAAACCAAGAATGTTATTGAAAGCAGAAACACAGAAACCTGCTATATCACAGAAGAATGGAATAACTACCACAACACCGATCACAACAGCAGGCATCAACTAATGCATCCTAGATGGCATGGAATAATCCATGGTATGCTATTTATTACAAGGTTCCTATATGATGCATGAAATTTCATACCCTTGTATCATCGGGTTGCAACAGAAATAGAACCCTCAATTGTATCAACAGTATCAAGAGAAATCATGTGTGTCACCCAATGGTGATATCAAATCAACTGTAATAATCAAGATCATTTAAATGACAATTTCATTCGAGGAAATTTGGGTTTTCCCTATGCATGGGGTGGCCAATCCCAGACACATTTTGTTACCAAATTCAAGTTTCTTCCTATCCCTTTTTATCGTCACCAAATAGTAAAGGAACCCAGAAAAAAAATACCTTTGATACCACTTTGTAACATCCCGGCCAGGCTGACCATTGAACTGGTGGCTGGACCCGTAGGTCACATAGCCTCAAGCGCATCTCCCCATACGCCAGAGGCTTACAACTAGCAGCTAGGGTCTCAGAAGGTGATAGTGGGGAGACTATTCCCACATATCAGAGTAACATAGCTGTATTAGCAATGTCAATAATATTCAATAGTGGAAGCATTAAAAAATTGGAAGACAACAGTGAAAGATAATTAATATCCATTTCATAAAAGGTGGCAATCACCAGTTTACAGTGAATTCTTGTACAGATAATGATACATTTCCGAAAATAGTAAACAATAGAGAATGCTTCACAAAAAATACAAAAATAAAAGACAGAAAATCCTGATGGGATATCTTTAGAGTATCCCAATCTCCGGCTTGGTCCTTTTCTCCTAACTCCTCAAGTACAAATAGCACAACACACAACCTAGGTCCTACAAGCAAGAAGGTATACTCGGGTACCCCAGTGCAATGATGGCCCGACTAGGGTGTGAGATATAAATCTCAGTAGGCTGGAACATTGGTGTCAAACCCAATCTAGACAGTGTGTAATAATTAAACAGTGAGCAGGTATGGAGAAATAGGTAAACAGAATTACATAAAAAAATAACACCCATCCAGTTTCCCAAGGGACACCTGATGGTTATACCTGCTATGGCCTGTTGCTGGTAAAGTAACCTTATCGTGCCACCATATATATATATATATAAGCATTTTTATCATAGATGGTGTGGGGTAAGAATTCCTCCCACCCATTAATAAATATTAGGGGGCACGATGTAATAATAATTCTCATCCCTATAGGCCAACTGGAAAGGGGTAAGAATGCCCCCCTTCCATCACATTCATTCAACCGGCATGGGGTATAACTACTTCCCATCTTTTACAATCATAATACTAGTATGGGCTATAACTACTTCCCATCCATACATGTAATAATCAAACGAAGTCAATTGGCAAGGGGTAAGAATGCCTCCCTTCCAGACATGTAATCTCACTAGCATGGGGTATAACTTCCTCCCTTCCAACCAAGTATCTGTCACACTCATCACTTTGGATTGGGGTAAAACTACCTCCCATCCAGACACACAATCATCACTAGGTGGCATCCTCATGTGTGCACTCACGTTACAACAATTTTTATATTATACTACTTATGGGATTACCTCATAAGTATTCAAAATTCATATCACAATCACAAAAAATCATACAGCCCATATCCATGTAACATGTTTATAATCACGTCCAAAAAAATATACCTAAGACAAACCATCTCAAGTATACTTATCACATTTATACATAAGGACACTCATCTTAAGTATCCATTTCAAGACAATAACATAATCATCAAATTTATATAAGGTACATGAGGCAACCCGCTCATGTACGGTTTTGGCAAACCCCCAATTCATTCTTCATTCCTATAATATCATTTCAAAGACATATTGGGATTTACAGTGCATAAAGAGGTTCTATGGACTACCCCTCCTAGGTAAGTCCCTTTCACTAGATCCATTCCATTAACTTATGTCATGCTTATTCCATTATCCTACGGCATGGTCTTACCACCCTAAACCATTTCATCAAAAGGGATCAAGAGTCATGATTTAACCATTTGGTAGAATTTAGAGGAAACATGACCTCATCAATTATCACTAAATCACAACAATAATTTAGCATGCAAGCTTAAGAATCTACTTCCTACTTTTATCTTGATGATAGTGCACCTCTGGTCTAGGGGTTTTGTTATTAAATCGTTAGTTTAGTGACCAAGAAACCATTTTAATCTTGTCCCTACAATTCACACTTTTTACACAGAAGCATTCAATTGAAACTAAACTTGCATAATTAACATACTAAAGTAATAAAGAAATAAATCATTAACACTTCACTTTAAATTAAAGGAAAGGAGAGGGATTCTACCTCAATGTGGTTCCATCTGTCCACTCCGGCTCTTGATGCTTTCTAACTAAGAGCTGATGCTGCTTCCCAACGAGGCATATGTGATTTCACAAATGACCTATGCCTACACAGGCAAGACGTCTAAGTTCCGGAAAATAAAAACCATTATAAAATCCAAAAACACAAGGTGAAACATAACATGAGCTCTTTAACAACCTAAGGCATTAATTTAGGGGATGTAAAGCAATAAACGGAAAAACCCTTAACTCGGAAACAATCCAGCAGACTGAAACAACCATGATCTGCCTCGCCTTCATCGGCGTACATCATACGCACAGCAATGAGGTCTTGAGAGACCTTTCACACCCCTTTACAAAAGAAGAAACAATAATGAAACGAATCAAACCACAAACCCTAAACATGGGGGTTCGTCCAAACTAAAAATAAGGCAAGGGAAGACATAAAATCGGCCAATAAGGGAGGAGGAATGAGGGGGGAGACTGACCCTAGAGATTATAAGAGGAATCTCCAAGGAAAATGGAGGAGAGGAGTTCCGGCTGAGGGAGGGCTCGCGTGAGGACAAGGTGCCATGGGAGGAGGGGGTTCATGCGGGTCTGGATGAGAGAAGAGGGGAGAGTCCTCATTTATGTTTAGGTTTTATTTTTAATTTCTTTTTATTTTAAATTCATTTTAAATATTTGAAAACCCCAAAACAGGGCACGGCGCATAGCTTGGGCCGCATGGTTTGGCAAACCGTGCACCAACCGTGAGCCCCCACTGGACACCCAATGCACACCACATGGGTTGGTCGCACAGTTTGGGGAAACCGTGTGTAGGCCATGCAGACTTCTATGCCTCCCTATTTTAATCTGCATGGTTTGGGGGACAATGTTTGGGAAACCATGCGCCAAATGTGTGCCTTATTTTGTTCATTAAAAACCAGCCTCTTTCTGGTATGATGCACCCGAAACACCTCGACACACTCGGGAAACTTCTCAAGCCTTCGCCCAACCCAAAAAACATTAGAAAGAAGGGTTCAAACCATCAGAACCTCATTCTGAAGCCCAATTCTAAAAATGTCTGGTTCAGTAATTGAAAAATTTAAATTTCCCCCACTTTTTTTACCCGGTTCAAAGCGTGGTTCATTACAATGTCATACCTTCTATTTACAATGATTTCCAACATGGCTTGCGCTACACGCAATACCAGCATGTCATGCACTTGATGCAATACTGACTTGGTGTATGATGCACACAACACTAAGATTCTATGAACCATCACTTTTAATTTTTTTATTTATATAAATTTGTTGGTATATTACCATATGTTAAACATATTAATAAATACTATTCAAATATTTATTTTATATAAATAAAACATATTGATAATTGAGGAAAATATTTTTGGTAATGTTCTTTTCGGATAAAATTTTTGTCTTCTTGAATGAGTCACATTTTAGAGATAAAAGTAATTTTAGAAACATTTAGATATTGATTTCAATAAAATAAAATTAATATTTCAATTCGTAATGTTTAATTTAGCTTAAGGTGAAATTTTGTTAATTTTTTAGAAACATTATTATTTTGATGATTAGTGAAAAATGATGCTTTTTATTTAAAAATTGTGTTTTCGTCTAATTAAATATTAATGATAAATGATAATATACATATTTTTTAAGTTCAAATGAGATTAATATGACATATAATAGTATAATTAAATTAATTATTATAAAAATTACTTTGAAACTGAATAAAAAATCTTAACAATCTTTTTTACTTTTTCTAACTTTAAAACCACATTATTTCAACCCATTTGAATGATTGGAACAAATCCTAAATTTTCTGATTCTATGATTGGAGTTTGATATATACAAAATAAACCATTTTAATCTCTCTAATATTTATATATTAATAATTCCATATTAATTTTTGACCACAATTATTAGTAAAAGTTGCTAAAGTTAATCACATTAGTTAAAGCCAAATTAAATGTAATTTGGTACTAATCCATTATATTAAAGTCCAAAATGACATATAAACATGACCAAAACCCAATGGAAATCCATATTTCTCCCATAAACCTTCAATTTTGGAATTTTGTTTGTTTTTTTACTCTTCATTGGTAATAACAAGTGCACAACTAATTTGTTTCTGAAAATTCCATGTGAGTCCTTTTACTTATCTATAAAAGGCCACCAAGTATACTCATTACTCACACAACTAAAACATTTTACATACCAATATTATCTTCCCAATTAGCTAACATAAAATAAATCACTATTCATTGGAGTATCCATTGGTGAATAATCCCACTCGAATTATTTTTTTGGCACTATCTAAAATTAGTTACTCGATTAAGAAGAAAAATTTTCTCTCAACCTCATTTCCAGTATATCCATTCTCTACCGCCTCTGCTACCTTTATTACCTTAATGATTTAAAAATATTATCCTACATATACTATTATTTTTTTATGCAATTTTTCTTAACTACGCATACACACACCTCCATCTAATTGATGATGAACATATTGTTTCTCTGTATAGTGAACTACTACCTCACAAAATGATGATTGTTCATTTCTCCATTACCACAAATCATGGTGGAAATTATGATGGAAAACATATTTCTATATTTAATATATTATATTTATTTGGACATTGATATTATTTAATACTTTTTTAAGACATATCTTTTTACCTTGTATGTGGTGTTAATACGATAATCTAGTTTCAGGAAGTAAGAACTACCGCCCCTTAAAGGGATGTAATTTGTTCACACACCACATGGAATTTGTTAAGGATGGTTTTAATAAAATTATATTATATATATGATATAGTATTTCTACATGTATAATGATATATATATATATATATATACATAAATATATGGACATATCTCATTTACATACATTCTTTCAATACGACAATAAACATGGAAACAATGTTCATTAGTACGAACTTATTACCGTATTTATGAACGATGTATTTAATTTCATACATCATTATGAAATAAAATATTATAATATAAATATAATATATATTACTTATATTTATATCATGTTATGAATTCAATAATCATGATATATTTATATGTACCAACACTGTAACAAATTAAAACAAATGTGAAGAACAAAGCAACGGATTTCCCAATGTAAAGTTTTACATATTATCATTAAAAAGAGTGTAATATAAAGACATAATAAAAACATATAAGGTATTATGTATTAGAATATTATTATGGAAAATATTTATATTAAACTTATATTTTTCATCCATGAATCTTGTATGAGTATGGAGAGTGTCAAGACAGAAGGCAAGTGGATTTAATCTTAATTTTAATTTATGTGAGATACAAGAAATGTTCTCCACTCATTACTTTTATGTGGTGTATGTACATATCATGATTGTATTATATATATATTTTAATTATATTTATGTGTTTTCAGATTCCAATTTTATAATCCTTTATTAATGGGGATTATGTTTCAAATGTTACCAAATTGGTTAAAATGTTTTTATCTAAATTTTCCTTCTCTAAGACTCATGTTTTTTGCACCTAAAAACTTTTTTAGGGGGAATATAATTCAATTATACATTCCATATCACAAATCTAATGCTTTTAGTGATATTAAATGATTTGTGTAATTTACATTCCATATAAGGATAATATGATCCAGTGATACCATGTTATAACTGTTTTTGGAGGCAATTTTATTTTTTTCGATATTGTTTATATTTATGCTTCCTTTGGTGAATTATATTTATCCATATCTCAATAATATTCATGAGTCACCTTCACTACAAAAATTTACTGATATACTCATGTATTGGTACCATTTTATACTATTTAGTGATTAATATATTTAATAATGTCCTGTTTTGAATGCTCGGCATTACCCTCACTTCGGTTGGAAATATATGTTTCCAAATAAGATTTTCAAAGAATACTATACCGGTCCCCTATAATATCTACAACATTTTTTTACCCTTTTTATGTTTTTCCAATATCTTAAATGTAATATTATTATCACTTTAGGAATAAGGAATATTTCTATCCATTTTACTATGAAAAAGGAATGTTATTTTGATCTTGAATGACATGTACATAATTACCCGCAATCATTTCATTGAAGCACCCATTTCATTGTTAAAAATGATAATATTTATGAAAAAAAATTATTTTAATTTTCAAGGAAATTGTTTTTCAAAAATAATTATAAATTATTTTAACACATTTTATGGAAAACTATTTTCAAAATTATTTCAAGTCTTATTTACAAATTTTAAATGTTCTTTCAAAGAAATTATTTTCAAAAAAATTTCAATCTTTATTTATATGTTCCCAAAATATTTTCAAAGAAATTATTATCAGAAAAATTTCACTCTTCATTTATATTTTTGCTATGAAAATTTATATCAAAAACTTTTCAAGCATTATTTATATCATTTCAATGTATTTTCAATGAAATGGTTTTCAAATAATATCTATGATTTCTTAAAAAAATTTATGTGTATTTAATGAAAGCGTTTTTTGAAATGTTTTGATTCTTATTTTAGATTTTTTTCAATGAAATTTTTTTTCAAATTTCTTTCATGTATTCTTTATAAGTTTTCAAGGTATTTTCTAAGAAAATTATTTCCAAATGGTTTTATTTATTGAAAACCGTTTTCAAACAAGAAAGTATATTTTTCTCAAGAAAAAGTTTTAGATTATATTTCATAATTATTCTCCTTCTAAGATGACATCTTTTGATTTTAATCGTGTATTTATAGGAAATAATTTATATATCCCACTCATATACTTTCTAGGATTGAGTTGTGATTATTTCTACGCCCTTTATGATATCCATTTCACATTTATAGGGAAAATTTTTGTGAAACATGTTTCTATTTCACTAGTTATATGATTTTGAAACACACTTATTTTCATGGGATACGTCTACGATAAAATGATTATGGATCTAATATATTTTTATAGGTTATGATATGTTTTTATGTTTATAAAAACTATTTCATTTCATGGGTTATGATATGTTCATTTATGATATTGTGGAACATGTATCTATGATTTTATTATGTGATGGTTAGGACCTATATCTCCCTCCAATTCATTGGGTAAAGATTTATAGCTCGTGGGATCGATAGGGATGGAATGAGGCTTTACTCAATTTTTTAATACAAGAAAATAACTAGGGTTTACTTGGATCATTAGTATAGGAATAGAATGATTGATTACTCATTTTAGTAATGCAGAGATGGAATAGAGGTTTACCTAGTTTATTAAAAAAAATTAACCACTAAGATGGTATTGGAATTGATGCCTTGGATACTATAGAAACTATTATGTGCTTATGTGTTTCCACAATTTCTTCTCTTATTCCTACGTTATGTTTTCATGGACTATACTCATTATTTATATATGAATAATTTCTTATGAACATAAAATAATTTTACATGATCTTTGATATGCATGGTATGATCTTATATTTTCATGATTACATTTTCATACCCTTATGACCATGTTTAAGATTACATGTGTCCCTTGATTACCCTTGATGAGTATTATAGATCAACCCTTTTATGTTTCCATTAAATTTGGTTATGATTATATGTATTATATTTTATATGTCTAAGAAAGGTGATAGTCATGAAGAACCTAGTGGGAAATGATGTAGCTCATATATGTGCTAGTGTTTATGTTTCCATGTTTCCAAAGGAACTATAACAACTACGGTCATTGGGAGTCTTTTTGTATAATTTTTAAGTATTCTATAAATGTTATGTAATGCTAATGATTGTAAAGAAAGGTTCACTATAGTTGTTATTAGAGAAAAGGTAGAATTATATTTTCGAAACTATGATAAGAAAAACATTGTGGGATCCCTATGTTTATTTATAATGATATGTCTAGGGATGTCCCTAAGGATATGTACAAGGATGAGTTAACATTTAGGAAAATGCCCAGAGAATTTATCTAGGGTATAGAGTGAGTGGATTCCTATTAATACGGCTCAGTATAGAGACTACAAGTGGATGTGGCTCTATTATAGATGAACCTAGGGTGACAAGATGTTATGGTATTGACTTGGGGAAATCTGGTACATGCAATGGGCCTAGCAGTACACCAGGTTTAACACTCTCGAGGGATATACTTTGGGAATTCAAAAAATCATCATGAACTGCAAGGAAAAATTTATATATATGTTAGCTATTATTATACAACAATAAAAACAAGGTTTCATAGATTATGGAAGGTTTTTGGATTTATACATCTTATAAGTAATTCATTTGACGATGAAGTGGTTTTCTACTATGATAAATAGTGATCACACTATGATTTTGGTTTCAGTCAATGGAAGGAACTAGATTAATGTTGAATATGATGGAATATTATTTGATGATCATTCATTTGTTATTATCGTAGGAGTGAATGATGTTGTCATCATGCCAAACCCATTTTTATATAACATCATAAACAATTGTTACCTTGTCCAACTATTGGACTCACCATGGATGAGAAAGAAGGAGTTCACTAAGTGTTTTGGTAATGGATACCTTAGAGGAAAGATGATCTAGTTTTTTTTTTTTGAAGAATGTGAAATGAATCACCTTAGTGAATGTCTTAGAGGAAAAATAATTTTTTTAAGATTTAAAATAAGTACATAAAGAAGGTAACTAAAATGAAAAAATGAAGAGTTTGGTTAATTTTTTGAATGGTAATTTAGGCCTCTCAAAGACGTCATTGGAGGTTATGTGTATTAAGTGTGGACAAACCTGTAAAAAAGAAACTCAATGTCCCAAAAATAAATTTACTTAAGAAAATAAACAAGATTTTTTGGGTAATGGATACATTGATGATGATTAAGAGACTACATATGAAATTTTTATGGAAATATGTATTGTTGTTAAAGGATTAAGGATGATTTGATCAAGGTATTTATTAATTTGGATACCAGAATTAAGAGATGTGAATTATGTATGGATTTCTCAGTTTATGTTTTGCATTGGATTTCAAAGAATATGAGGAATGGTCATGATGTACTAGAAAGGTTGTCTACTGAGTGTTAACATTTTGACTAAGGGAAGGTAAAACGTAACATGTTCTTTTATTTAAGATAATGTTTTTTGGATAATATATACTTTTTATAAAGATAATATTGTATAGATAAAGGTTCGTGGGATATGTATAAGTAAATTTGTCAGTACTGAGAACCTTGTAAATAAGTAAGGACCAATTTATAGGTCAATCAAGCTACCACTAATGAAATTTATATAATTATTGGATTGAAGGAGTAAATCCAATATACTTTGGAATGAAAAAGAATGCATGTTTTCTTAAAGGATTTGGGGTAATTCAAGTTGTTACCATGATTTAATAGAATATATGATGAGGTTACTCACATTCTTGTATTTTCATAAACAAGAGATACTTTGCGTTAAATAATGGAATTGAAGATAATCTGATTTCATGAATCTTTATCTAATGTTTTGGAATTTCAACACCATGAAGGGTTATATGTTTTATTATTCATGGAAACATAAAGTTAAACATTTGTGGATGTATTTATGCACCGAGTTTGTGTTGAAAAACATACATAAAGAAGATAATCTATGATTAACCATATTTAAATTATTTAAATCTTATATATTATATTACTGTGGTTTTAAAAAAAATACATTGTGTATGTCAAGTGACAACAAATAACATCTGGAATTCCTGAGGGTCCTGAATCCATAATTAAAGCATGATAAGTGTTTCATGCAGACCACTGGCCTCTGCAATGTCCTGGTTGATGCATATTTATTCATAGTGAATAAATATTTATGATGAACTATTTTTTTTACTTTTTATATCTATATATTAATTCATGTTATTTGTTAGAGGAAAATAGTTCGATTTTTTAATTTTTATGGGCCTTAAGATCCGTTAAAACAACATTTAGTGCTTTATTCATCAAGGATAATTTCTATACATTTATTTAATGAGGAAATGTATGTATAATAAATTTTTCAATGAACAACCCATTAATGAAATTATATTTATATTAATTTATAATGAAAAACCCAACATTCTGAAAGTGATCAAAAAAATAATATTGTCTATGTACATTAATATTCATTAAGCCGATTTCCTTATTAATGATCAATTATTTATGAATTATTGGCCCTAAATATTTCTTTTAGCATTCAATTTATTATGATTGATGACCTAAATTACTCCCTATTAATATTTACTATTTTTCAATATTTCCATTCCTCGCTCCCAACCTATGTTCACATATGTGGATAATCGGTTATATACTACATTGGGTAACCGTTATAGGGCCCAATTTCCCTTTTAAGGGATATTTTAGTATCAATTTTTCTGATATGGGTTTCTATGAATGAAACTTTGGAATATTAATCATTTTCTAACCTATATTAATTTCAATGGAGAAATGCATTTTTGGGGGGGTATAATGAAAGGCCCCTATATATTGAGAAAATTTTTTTCAATTTATTTTAACATTTCAAAAGTTTACATTTAACATGGAAATATAAATAGTTCTTTATACATATGGGTATATTAAAACTATAATTTATACATTCCTTTCACACACATTACCAACATGGCTTCTTCTACACACAATACCAACGTGTCTTGTACTACAAGAAACACTGACTTGGCCTACGATGCACACAACACTGAGTTTCTTTGAAACACCTATTTTTATTGTTTTGAGGATTTAAATTTGTTAGAAATTACCTTTATATTAATCTTATTCATAACTAATTTTCAAAAATATTTCTTTTATCTAAATAAAACATATTGGTAATGAAAGATATCATTTTTGGTAAAGTTGTTTTATGGTAAAAAATTTATTTTCTGGAATGAATCGCTTTTAACCATAAATGTAATTTTTGAAACATTAATAAATTTACTGGATAAAATAAAGTATATTTTTAAATTGAAAACTTTTAAATTATCATAGGATGAATTTTATGGATTTTCCTGTGAATATTCAATTTTTATGAATATTGAAAAATTATAATTTTTAGTTCAAAACTACCTTTTATATAATTATTTATGAATGATAATTTATATTATAAATAATTTTTGTCTCCAAATTTGGATTATATTTCATATAATAATATAATTAAATTAATTACGATCAACCTCACTTTGAAAATAAATAAAAACACTTAAAAATAATTTGAAAATTTCTGACATTAAAACCTTGTTTTTTCATCCTGTCTGCGGGATTAGAACTAAACTTAATATTTTCACTTCTATGATTGGAATTTTAGAAATATGAAATAAACCATTATATTCATTCTAATATTTATATTCTAATAATACCATTTTAATTTTTGATAAAAACTATTAGTAAAAGTGATTAATATTAATCATAGTGGTAAAGGACAAATTATGTGTAATTAGAGACTAATCATTAAAATCAAGGTGCAAAATGACCTAGAAACGTGACAAAAAATAATTTTATATCCTTATATGGTCCATAAAACTTACATTATGGAGTTTTTTTTTCTATTTTAATACTATGATTTTTGTCAGTACTTGTGCCCACACAATTTGTTTCTAAAAATTTCATAGGAGTCCTTTTCCTTCCTTTTAAAAGGAAACCATCTCCAATCATTCCTCACACCTATAAAACGTTTTATATACTCCCATGATATGACTAATTAGCCTCCAAAAAATACTTCATTATTATTTGAAGCCTCTATTTGGGCATTAAACCATCTCAAGAATCCCATTTGGCACAAACCAAAATTAGTTACCCGATTAAGAGATAATTCCTTCGCTCAAGTTCCTTTCTTTTAATATCATTATCCACCAAATCCACCATTATTATTCCATTATTTTTTGAAAAAAACATTATCTCCCATATAATAGGATTTTTTATATAATTTTTATGACATAATATAACACAAACCTCCATATAATGGATATTGAACAAACAATTATTCTGTACAGCGTACTACTGCCTCGCGAAATGATGATTGTTCATTTCTCCACTACCACCAATCATCATGGAAATTATTACGGACACTCTATATTTATATGTAATATATAATATTTATTATGTATTTAATATTCTATATTCTTTTTTTAACACATATATTTCCACCTTTCATTTTCTGTTAATATGATAAACTCGTTTGACGAAGTGTGGACTACCGCTCCCTCAAAGCGTCGTGATTTGTTAACAGGCCACATGGAATGTATTAAGGATGGGTTTAATGAACATATACAATATATATGATATAATAATTCTAATTTAATAATGATATGTATATAAATATATATATACATATTTCATTTACCAACTTTCGTTCAATACAACAACGGAAACAGAAACAATGTTCTTGTTTACGAATGACTTAGCATCTCATGGAATAGTGTTTTCCATTTCTTACATCCTTAGGAAATAAATTATTATAATATAAATATAACTTATATACCTGATATTAATATAATTTTATACATTCATGAATCATTAAATATGTATATGGAGCCACTCAATATCAATTTAAGACTCATGCAAAGAACAAAACGATTGATTAACTGAAGTAAAACTTTAACATAGGATTATTAACAAGAGGATAAAATAAGTCCTTAATAAAACAATATAGGGTGTTATTTATTAAAATATGACTCTATAAAATATTTATAATAAACATATATTAATTATACCAAATGATTTTATGAATATAGATATATTCAAGACACAAGGTAAGGGTATTTCATCTAACATTTAATTTCTATGAGATGCATGCCATGTTTGCCACTCTTTCCTTTTGTCTGGTGTATATACTACCTAGGAATTTATTCTATTTATATTTTACATAAATTTATATATATTTTAATTTCCATTTTATTGTCTTTAGTTAATGGTATTTATATTTCAAAAGATACTAAATGGGTAAAAATGTTTTTGTCTCAATTTTCCGTCATTGAGAATCATGTTTTTTATGCCCCTCAACACTTTTTCAGGGTGCATATGGTTCCATTTTACATTCCATATCATGAGTATCAATATTTTAATGATTTTATATGATTAAGTTAATTTCCATTCTTTATATGGAGATGATGATCCCAATATACCATGTAATAAGTGTTTATTGAGGAAATATTCTTACTTTTTCAAGATAGTTTATATTTATGCTTTTATTTATAAAAATCATATTATCCACATCTCGTGAATATTTGTGAGTCTCCTTATCCTCTATTATTTCATGATATACATATCTATTGGTACCATTTTCTACAATTTGGTACATAATATGGTTAATAATGTGTTTTTAGGATATCCCAACTTTACCCTCTCTTCGTTCAGAAATCTATGTTTCCTAAAAAGTTTTTCCAAGAATATTATACCATTCTGCTATAATATCTATTTTTTACACTTTTTTCTGTTATGAATCTATTCAATGGAATTTTACTTTCATATTTCAAATAAGGACCTATTATACTCATTTTTGCATGAAAAAATAATATTCTTTTGTCATTGTATGGTATTTATAGATTTACCCGTAGTCATTTTGTTAATGGTCCCTTTTCATTGTTAAACAGGTTAACCAATAAGAAAACATTTTTTAGAAAGTAATTTCCATGGAAAATTTATTTCAAAATGGTTTCAAACATCTTTTATATGTTTTTATGGATAATTATTTTCCAAATGATTCCAACACTTATGTACAAGTTTTCAAAGTGCATTCAAAGAAATTATTTTCAAAATATTCTAATGCTTTATTTATATGTTTTTAATATATTATCAAAGAAATGGTTTTCAAAACATTTTCATGCTTCCTACATATGATTTGAAGGAAAATTATTTTAAAACCATTTTCAACCAATCTTTATATGTTTTCAATGTATTTTCAAAGAGATGTGTTTCAAAATATTTTCAAGATTTCATTAAAAATTATCAATTGTATTCAAAGAAAAAGGTTTTCAAAAAAAATTTATGCTTATTTTAAACGTTTTGATAAAAAAAATTTAAAAATGATTTCATGTATTATTTATAATTTTTCAAAGAATTTTTTGTGAAAATTAATTTCAAATGCTTTTATGTATTAAAAATACTATTTCAAAAAATAAAGGATATTTTCATCTAGAAATGTTTTTAGAGTATAATTCAAATTTATTTTCTATCGAAGATGATATTTTTTGATGTTACTCATGCCTTTCATGGAAATGATCTAAAGGTTCCATTTATATCATTTCTATTAATTAGTTATGAATAATTCATCGGTCTTTATGAAACACATTTCTCCGTCATGGTTAATATACTTATGAAACCCATTTCTCTTTATTAGGTTATATGCATTTGAAATCTGCTCTCTTCATGGGTTATGTAGATGATGATATGATTATGAAACCTATATATTTCCATAGGATATGATATGATTACATGTTTATGATACCAAAATCATTTCATCAGTTTTCGTATGTTCATTTATGATCTTGTGATGCATGTATGAATGATTTCAATATTTCATGGGTGTGACGTATAACACACTCTAATGAATTGGGTAATGATTTATATCTCAAGAGTTATACAATGATGGATTAAGGGTTTAATAAGGTCTATAATACAAGGTGGGAACAATGGTTTACTCAGTTAGTAATACAGGTATTGAATGAGGGTTTACTCGGTTCTGTAGCATAGGGTTGGAGTAGGAGATCACCCATTTTAATAATGGACTTTGTCCACTAAGATGGTCTTATTATTGATGTCATGGCTACTATAGAAATCCATATATGTGATTGTGTTTCCACAATTTTATGACATATTCCTTTTTTATGCTTTCATGGATTATGATATTAATTTCATTATGATTGAATACTTATGAAATTCCAATATTTGTTCCATGGTCTTTGATATGAATGGTATGGTATTATATATTCATGTTCTCGTTATCATACCTTTATGGTCATGTTTATTCTTGCATGTCTCCCTTGCTTACCCTTACTCAGCATTTTAGATCACCCATTTTATATTTCTTTTCCCCCAAGTTATTATTATAGTTACTATATTTGATATGTCTAAGAATGGTGATTGTAAAGAACAACATAGTGGGAGATGATGTAGCTCACAAATGTACAATTTTTAATGGTTCCATGTTTTCAACAGCACTATACCAACTACGGTATTTGGGTTTCTTTTTGTATAATGTTTAAGTATTCCGAAAAAGTTTTGTAATGTCTAGGATTATAAAATAAAGGTTACTACAGAGGTAAAATTATCCATCCATTAAACTATTATGGCGTTCAATCAAGTGGTTTTCCTTTTTTTCCCCTTAGACAATTTTTTAAGGGACATGACATACACTTTTGGCAGGGTTCCCTTTTTCAGGTGATTCTCTAAATCCAAGATTAAATGAATATATATAGGTGATTTATGTGTGTGATTATCTATTTTGGGTTTTATGTGTTTTTTTGTATCCTGTCCACCTATGAACTATTGTGAGTTTTTCATGTTCTTTGATTGGGATTCTTTGTCTTGTATTGTTTTGGTTTGTTTTTTTGGATTTGATATGATATTTGGTACATTATTTTATTCATTTTTAGTTTTTTGATCTTTATAAAACTAGTTGAACCATTTTACGTACGTAATATGGAAATTTCGAATAATTTTAAATTAGCTTTTCTTAAATGATTTTTTATGGAATCAATCAAATAGTATATCATTCCATAGTTTTATTAATGTTTTTAATGTTTAGATAGTTGTACACTGACTTGTTATTGAACACCTTTGTGGGAACCTATTGATCCCGTTCACACACACATTGCCCACCCATTTTGGGGGGAGTATACCACGGTATATCCTTCAACGTAGGGAAATGAATGGTTCTTCAGTTGGGTAGTAAGGATTATTTCATCAATTTTTTGTAGTTTTCTGTTGCCATCACTTGGTATAGTTTTCTTTTTTATTTATTCTTTAATTTTGGAATCGTCACTTGGAGGTTTTTGGGAGATAACTAGCTTCTTATGTTTTTTAAAAACAATATATTATTTTATATTCATACAATCATTATATCCATTAGATAATTATATATCACTTTGTCTTCTATAAAATTGGTAAAATCATTCCCAATTGTAGTTGTTGACGCCTGGGTGCTAGTCAGAAGCCTATGTAGATCAAGAACACCCTTAGGGTATTTGGTAACTTGGGCCATGTAATTGTTTGACATGGTTTTTGTGTTAGGTTCGGGATTTTATTGTATATACTGAGGTATTTTTCAAAATTCATATTCATTGGACATTTGGTAGATATGTGATAATATTATTAAGAATTTTGAGGTAGGTTGTTTTGTGTTCATGACCATATCATTCCATGAAGAGACTCATGTTACTTGGGGATATTGGCATGTGTGTCTCCTATTTCAAGTTCTTAATCTTAATCTCGGTTTTTTCTTATGGTTTAATGGTATAAACATATATTATATTTTCATTTTATAATTTCTTTTATTTCAATGTAAATTAGTATTCCACTAATATGTGTTCTACATGTTCCTAAAGAGGGTGAAGTGGATGCTCCCTAGTTGAATATCTTGACAAATTATAATCAATCATGGATATCATATGGGAATTTCATGATTCTTTACTATATTAATCCTCAATTTTAGTACACAAATGTTTAGAAAAATTCAAGAGTTGCATGTTAAAGGGATCATTAATGAGATTTCTTGGATCAGAATATACCATCCATTAATGTTTCAAAAAAACATCTTGAGGAGGGGAATGAAAGGATAAGATCAATCGGATCAGGTAATTTCTTAATACACCTATGAGTGATAAGGTAATGTGTGTGGCTTTCAATATTGAGGGTCCCAACAATCTGTGATGGGATTCCATGGTACATGTAGATATGCTTATGGGATTGGACAGGAAGGGTTTCCTAAAACTCCTCTTCTACATGTTTGATCTATAGTTTCTAATTATGGTGAATTTTTTGGAGTAACTATATTTGAAAAATTGATATCATTCAGTGCCATTTAATAATAATACAATTATGGAAATGGTTCATTTCTCACTAGTTGTTTTAAATAAAAACCACTTGAGGGATAATAATTTATTATGGAGTTTGAAATTTGATATTATATTAAAGTAATCTATACCGACTCATTTTTCATATACAGAGATAGCAGACTTAATTATGATGTATTAAATGGATATTGTAGTTAATTTTGGTCATTCTACTCTATCTCATACACCATGTGTAAAATTAAATGGTATAAAATAGATTTATATGATGTGAAAAGATCATCATAGGAGGGGTGTGGGTGGGTCTCATCAGTAGACCTCCTCAAAAACATCAGTTATAAGAAGTAGTGTGCCTCTATCATGGAATTGGTCTATCAAGGTAATACACTGATGTTCTATTCATGTACCTTTGAAAATTTGTAGCAGTTGTGGATGTTATTGTTATAAGCATGATTTATGTAAGGATATATCTATACCACTTCATAGTAAAGGACCATTTGAAAATATGGTTACTATAGTGTCATTAAATTATTCTATGAATATAGTACTCCATTAGAATTCATTCTGATTGAATACCCTCCCCATTATATTTGATATTCTTTTATTGGTAGATACTAGTGGTAAAATATTTATCTCATATTTAATAGTGATATTATTATTTGATATTCTTTCCTCCCATTTGATTATATATGTACATTTTTAATAATATGATACATCCCTGAATGATTATATACATTATTATGGAGTTTGAGAAATTTGAATGGAAGAAGAAAGTAAAAGGGTTTTAGTGTACCGAATGTACACTATCGATAACGAATACTGTTTTTGTCTGGGATTTTCTAATTCATAATCTATACCTATTCTATGTCATTAAAGGGATGTATTGGATTTTTTTCTCATCGTGATGTGGTTGATTTTTATAATTAGTGTTTCTCGTCTCTTTTATCCTATGGGTGCACATAGGTGTTTTATTGGGAGTTTGAAATGAGGTCAAATTGTACAACCATCTTTCTTAGAGATCATGTGTCTGTTTTCTATTAATTATAGAGATCCTGATGATGTTTCCTTTGTTGATGATTTTATTTTTCTTATTCATATTTTTCATGAGGTTTCACCATACATTTGATTTGGTCTTCCTCCAAATAGTGAGGTAGAGTTTAGGATTTTACTAGTTCTATGTACATAGATGATTGATATACCATCTTTTTATATGGAACTATCAGAGATAAAAGATCTCAATTTTTATTTGGATGGCCTTATGGAGAAATGATTCTCCTCATACTAATTCTTCAAGTGAATTCCAAGTTCTCTATTTCTATAAGATAGATAGTTTACACTGATTGTGTATACACTATTGAAAGTCGAACTGGTTAACCTCTATTTAAAATTATCCATTTCCTGATGTGGATGATGTTTCTGATCATTTATTTTGGGAATAATGGATTTCAACGATCGTTATTTTATTGTTTTATCATCATATTAGTGATTGTAAGTCCAACATACCAAAAATTAATTCTAGGTACAAGTAATTCCATCACTAATATATTTTGATGTTGGTTGGTCTAACTAAAACTCATACAATTTTTATGGCTTTGATATATTTAATAATATGTATGTGTCTAAAATTTTAGTACTGTTCAGGGATGATATTTTGATTTACTGATAATCAGAGCATGAGAACAAAGCAATTTTTAATATCTATTTTGTAAATCTTGATCATTAATTAGTGTTATAGATGGATATGAAATTTAAATTTCTAGATAAAGGAGGGAATTTCATAGGAAACATGATTTTTGAACATGGATTATCAATTGAAGAAATGAAGGTGATAGTTTTATTTTCATGGGAATAACCACGCTTATTATATTAGATTCATAACATCAATGGTCTTATTGGATACTATGGATTGTTCGTAAATTATTATTTAATATTGGTGTACACTTTGATTGAACGTTCCTAGAAAGTGGTGAAAGTCATATGGGATCCACAGTGTCCATCTTCTTTTTATGTGTTGAAATGAATTCTGAAATTAACAATTATTCTGATCATACAGGATGTTGTGCAGTGGTATCTGGTTTTCAATGATGCTTTTAGGATTGATTTATGTTTAATTCTTATATATAATGATCATGTGGTGTCTTATATATCTCTTTATCTCTAAACACAAAGGAAGAATTACCCAACTCATTATTTAGATCATGATTATGTCATAAATGATCTTATTCCTTAGTGAAAATATATTTTTGCGAGATTTTCGAAGGCTTTTCTCATTAAAAAAGATTAGGATATATATTTTCTCCCAAAGAAGTGAATATTTTAAAGAGAAGAATCTTGAAATGCTTTTATATGTTTGACATTTATTTAACTAAAACCCCATGTAAGGGGAATTATATTGTAGTCACTCATATTATGAATTTTTAGTTGAAGGATTTTTTTTATTCAAAGAAACAGTGCCATTATTTGAGGATTTCTTTATCAGTTGCACATGGATACTTAAAAAGATGATTAATGTATGGTACAAAATAGATACTAGTTATAATCATCTCTAATTCAGATGATTATATTGGGATTGTTTCCAGATTATGTGTTTAGAGGATTTCATGAAACCATATATGGTTGGGTGACCATTTATGATTGGAATAGATCGTTATACAGTATTATATCTTTTGGAAGAATGTTTATCTCTGTAGTATATGTGAAAATATTTTTTTGAGAATATCATGGTTCTTTTTGGGACAGTCATTCAATAACTATAAGAATGTATTATAATATGAGATGGAAAATCTTGTGACCTTATATAAAGGGAGACATTGCAAATTATGTGTCTCACTATAACACATACTGACATATAAAGGGAGAGAATTTGAATCCTTCATGTTCACGGAAGCCTACCCAGATACCTTCCATGAAATGGTATGTTGTTTCCCTGGATATTACTGTTTTATTTAAGTATTTTCATCGAGGGATGAATCGTATCTGGGTGGATAATGATAAAAAATAAAGACATAGCATTTCATTTTGATCATGGACACCAAAAGTGTTGAAGATTTGGGTAATCTATTTGTTCAAGAGATCATGATGTGAAATTTTTATCCTTCTTATATTTTTCTAAATATGTATCAAATGAATAATTTTAGGTTTTATAAGAATCTCTAGGTGGTTATATTTAATCAGGTCAAATTGAGTACAACATACCCTCCCTCGACAAATGGTTAGTTAGAGTACACTATTCAGGTTTTGGTAGATGTTCATTATGCCTACGTATTGAATTTTGGTGGATTTTGGGATATTTATCTTGGAGTGGTTTAGTTTTATTATCACAAAATTTACCATTTATTTATTAAAATAGATCTGTTTTATAATTTTTATGCTCACTGATACATATCACCTCTTTATTATGATGAAATTTCTGTGACCTATTTACTGGGACTGAGTCTAGTTCTTGATATGTTATCAAGGATTAAAGATTTATGTCAGTTTATTGTTATAAACCAGAGTGGAAAAAAATATTTTATGAATAGAATGTGTTTTCATTTGGTATATTCTAATAGATATTATGTTTCTAGGAAATTTTCTCTTCGTTTGGGTCACCGTCATATGGTAAAACAATGAGTAGTGGATCCGGGATATAGTGTTTCATTTGAGGTAATTTGGAATCTTATGAAGGTCTCTTACCGGTTGTAATTTATAGTTCAGTTGGTAGGTATTCATGAATATTTCCACGTTGCATACCTTAGAAAATACCAGGCTAATCCCTCTCGTTATTTTAATTTGGAATATATTGAGTTTTATCTGAAATTTTCGGTTATGGACAAGATATTGGAGGTCATTAATAGTTGATTTAATGTATGACATGGGATGTAGATTATTTTGGTTATATTTTTATGGAGGCATGAACCAAGTTATCATTATACATGGTATAGTGAGTAATTTATGAGGGATTTATGACCACACTGCTTTACAAGACGTCATCCTTAAAAATGATTTCTTATGAATGTAAAGTCTTATATTGGGAATTTAAAACATCTCATTACCATATTTCAGGAATTCCCCTTTAGTGTATTCATTTTTCAATTTAACCGAGTTCATCATGTTATTCTCTTGGATAAATAATGTTTTCAATGGAAAAAATAGATAATGGTTGTAGGTGTATTTTTTAACTTAATAGATTATGGTTGTAAAAATTTTAATGTATTTTTTGGGTTACCAACTAGTTCTTTGAATACCAAAGTGGTTTTTAGTTTTATCTTAAAAAAATATACTTTTAGCTGTCTTTAGGGGAAGTAAACTTAATGTAAATGGATTACATGACAAATAGATTCCTTTAGTTAGATGTATGAACTTCATACCTAGAATGAAAATATTACATACCAGGTAATGTTTAAATTTCTTATAGAATGTTAAATATGGATTTTTAAAGAATCGTAATTGATTTTTAGTGTTATATGGGTTTTTTGGATTACATGAAATGTAACTATATTATACATTATGTAAATGTAATGATTTTTTCTTTTAGGGTGTTGCACATATGAATTATTATTTAAGTCATCCATAGCCTAATTTCAATCAACCTAAGAGCTCTACAATGTGAATTTATGGACCTTCATTTGTTATGAATTTATTAATTCAGTAATTTATCATTAGGGAGGTTTTGAATCATCCCCCCTAATATGAAATCATTCACTTTAATCATTTCCCATAATATCAACAACATCATTGTTATTTGTTTTTATATTCATTTATCTATGATGGTAATTATCTTGATTCATTCCAATTTTTTTATGTGATCATCGGCAAGAGGATAATACTTGTATTGGTTGCGGTTCAGTGTAACCACTCCTTGAGGTATGTTGTGATTTGTAATATCTTTTTAGTATTTTTTATTGAATTCTTTTACCAGATATTAGGATCAATTTTTGGGAATCATTTATTGATCTTGGATTATTTTTGTGGTGGATCCCATTGTTAGTTCATTGGACTAGAGTTTTGATGTATTAGGTATAGTATATAGAATTTTTGGATTGAACATCATACCTCTAGTTCTATAATATTTTTAAAAATGAATTTAAATTACTTATCGATTTATTTTTAGTGTGGACTGTATTTTTCATAAAATATGTTATTCCAATTTTCTTTTGGAAATAATATGCATCCCCTAATCTTTTTGAAATGTATTTTAAGCATTTAATCCACGAATTTGATTGATGAGATGATTTAGAAAATACAAAAATAATGTAATCCTTGCGTACATAGGTAGATTGTGTTACAATATAACAAATCCATTGATATTGTGAGGTTGGTCACTTTAAAATTGTTCCTCTACTCCCTAGAACTATTGTTCTAGGGAGCCGAAAGACGCATTAGGGAGGATGATCATTATGGAGTATTCATCCCCTTACAATATTCAATTAATATAACTATGATCATTATAAAAATGATTATCTATATTTTTTTTAAAGGATTTCATGATATGATAACCTAGTGGAATCATTGTTGTGATGTTCCTGTGATTTTATTTGGTTTCATTGGATTTTAGTATTTTTTATTTCTAAATCCACAATTTTATATGACATATCATATATTAATTTCTTTATTTTGAATATATTGAATTATATGAAATATGTAACAATTTTCCCATCATAATATTGAATTTTGTAAAAGGAGAAATAAAATATTTTGTCATGATCTTGATATAAAAAATTTAAGATTGTATATTGTTCCCTGCTTTCATTAATGTTCATAATTTCAATATATTATTAAATTAAATTTTTATGGGATACCTAGGTGAGATCCAAGTGAATATGTTATCTCACACCCTATTAACCCCTTCATTGGTGGATTGAACATTTTATGTCTTCTAACACAAATTATTGAAAGGCGCCACTATGAATTGGTGAGGTTTCTGTAAACTATTTTATGGGTAGCTGGTGGGGAGTGGGATGGAGTATTTCTATGATATGACAAGGAGTGTATATTTTGTTTTTAGTTTTCCATTTCTATTGGGATTCCATATTGTATATTTTTATCCACCCTGAGTTGTTTAGCTTATGTTATTTGTTTCCATATTATATATATATAAATATATATTCTCATTACTTGTTTTTATTATACATATATATATATATGTGTGTGTGTGTGTGTGTGGGTTTGTGTGGAATGTTTTCAACTAAATGTTTTGTTAAATCATTCCCACAATTTATTTAATATTTTTAGATCATAATTGTGAATCTATGGGTGAGTGTCATGTTGTGTGTCTTTTTATTAAAGAATATATGTGGAATTGGACAGATTAAATTGATAATCAGTTATATTATTTTCTTTACCAAGTCAATGTCCATATTTCTTTATGTGGTAAGTATATTATAGAATTCCTCTCATCACACATTTATTTAGGTAAGAAAACATTCCAATCATATCACATTTTAATCTAGGATAATTGTGTAAGGGACATGTTGTTTCTAAATCGATAATATAAATATAAACTCAACTATATTCCTCATATATCTTAACTTATATTCATTCCCATACAATTATTACCCATATCTCAAAATGATATTTTGTTACCTAACTTTTTGGGTTCACTATTTCAACTAAACTATATATAATATAATCCATGGGCACCCTGTTATGGTCGAACCTAACCATTTAAGTGATTATGGCCTTGAAAGGTGTTTTCAATAGAAGTAATTTCATTATTATTATTATTATGTTTTTATTTCAATGCAGAACTAGTTCAATAAAAATCTAATGTATTTTAAATAAGTAAGATTTCATAATATGAAATAATTAATATATATTGTTTATGTCATTATTTATTAAAATTTATAATGAATTTTTTTTGGAATAACAGTTAAATAATAAAATATATTTAGGCCATATTAATATGTATAACAATAAGAAATGCATAGTTTCTATTACTCACAAATAAATAGGACCCATGAATATTTAGAGATATCCAAATCCTTGATCTGTATATGGCACATGATTTATTCATGTTGAGGATTTTAAATATATGAAATTAGAAATCATGACATTTTTAATCTTGAATAAATAGATAGTTGACCACTGCATTTCCAAATAAAGAAATAAGCCTCTAGGTTGGTGGATTTTATTACCCAATGTCCCTCCACATGGGGAAAGATTACTCATGTGATATTTGAATTCCACAATAACTCTAATACCATATATATATATATAAAATATATTTAATATCTAAATTATAGAGAATAAATTTTATTAAAAAATAAAATATATTTTCATGAAAACTAAATCTTATGACTTTGTACCTAGTATGTAATGCATATCATGATAATTTTATAAGATGAATTTTATCATATAATTTGAAAAATTTGAAATTGTCATGTTACATAAAAACTTTTGTAAATGAATATTTGAAATGAATAAGAAGTGAATAAATATCAATATTATTAAGATAATATTTTATATAAATATGAAAAATAAATATTTTATTCAAGATTCAAAATAACTTATTTATTTTTCTTAACATAAAATTTTATTATAATTTTATGAACAAAAATAATTACATTCCAATAAAATAATTTTCTATTTTTAAATCACTATGTGTTAAATTATAATTGATATATGAACTATGAATTATAATTCATTTAATTTATCCCCATGTAGGTCAAAAATAATTCATATGTAGAAAGTAGTGAAATAATCTTATACATGGTACTATTGTTCCTTTGAAATGTATTTGTAATGTGGGTTTTATTTTTTACTCTCCATATCACTAAGAACTACAAAAAAAATATGTGACGTAGTTTTGGAATCATTTCATAAATATTTTTTATATCATAGTCGGAGATGTTGTAAACCAAATGTTGTAATTCTAATTCTACTTTAAACCGGGAGATTTGTGACTCTTTATTGGGTCTATATTATAATATGGGATTTCTCCTACATTACTATTATGATTTAATTTGATCATTTCATGTAACCTACCTTTCACTAATTAGTAATGATATAACATATATCATAGTATTTGAAATAAAAAATACAGTAGGATTTCAATATATTGTAACATACAATACACCCAATTCTTTTCAAATGACCAATAAAATAGTATTTATCAATTGATCAAATGAATAAAATTAAACATCGTCATATGGTTTCACCTGAATAAAATTATGTATAAAGGCATAGGCCTTAATTTATTTTAGAAAAGGAAGATATTTTTTATATTTTATATGAATTTATGATTCAAAAATGAAAAAAATTATTACTAGTCTTTCTTTTTTATTTTTTTCATTCATTGTATAATCATTATCTATTCTATTAGTTTATTCTATTATCATTTTCTTTTTATACCCATTGAGTGGAATTATATGTGAAATATTCTACCTTGGTTTAATCTCTCATGAAGTTCCACTAAATATTAAATGAGGTTATTTATATTATTCAATCATTTGTTTTAATTCTTTTGGGTTATTATGTGAGATTTTATCCTCTTCTATGAAATTTATTAACATTATTACATGCTCTTTTGTTATTTATACATGAAAATTGTTCCCTTATGTAGTGTATTTTTTAATCTCGTGTTGGATAGGATTCAATTCTTGTGGGTGTATGTTATTTTACTAAAACATAACAATTCAACATATATTTAATAGTATATATACATATATATTAAATATATTCATCTTGTATATTTAATGTCTCATAGTGGAAAACATTTAATCTCATTTATTAGTCCTATTATCATGGATTTTCTCCCATGCATCGCCCAAAATAGATCATGTTCTCCCCATACATTTTTTACGATGATTCTATGTGTTTCTCATGGATTTTGGTTGATACAAGAGAATATGGATGAGCTAATCTTGGATATCCACATCTACTATGTTTTTACATTTGATCCTCATCTCTTATTACTTTTCCATTTCATTAGGAGTATATATTTTTTAGGTGATTCATAATCAAGTATATTTTATTATTCTATTCTATTTTGAGAAATATATATAAAGATAGTTATTTATATTGAGATAATATTATTTATTATATAATTCATCATCAATTGAAGGAGTGAGTTTATGTTTCCATATAAAAAATTGCACAAAAGATCATGGTTTTAGATATTGGTGGATATCTCTGGTTATAACATCGAAGGATACCCTAATCAACTTTTTTCACAAAGGGATTTGAGGATTTTTGAATATCCTATAAAACCAATAAGTTGATAAATATTATGGAAATATAATTATTTATTATTTCATTGTTTGCATACATATCTATGTACATATGTGTCAAAACCCACTCCGCACAATGTGGATGCCTCCTGGAATGGAAATGTGAGAAGGGAGATACTGACAACCGAGCCCCACCGCTCATTGGCCACTACTTGGAGACTAGCACCACTAGTAAATTAGAAACAAAAATGGGATGTATTACCCTCAAAGAGAACACAAGAAAAAAGATAGATATTGGATGGACACTAACCAACTCTAATTTATAATTCACTACAAATTACACCCATGTACATATATGTAATGTTATCCAAGAACTAATACATCTGAAAAGGAAAACTTCATGTACCAAAATAATGTAAAATAGGAGAAACCATGAAGCCTGAAAAAATCCTACAATACCTAATATAGTAGTAACTAGAATGATCTCTTACAAGATCCAATTTACCAGAAAAAAATATTTTTATAAACATACTGTGAGTATAACAGTATACACAATTGGATCCTCCCAAGGAGCCTATCATTCAAAAGTAATGAATGAATACTAAAGTATAGTAAACAACAACTAAAACTAACTCCCCATCTAAAAATATATACTATGTTCCCAGCCTCACCATATAAATTCCAAATATATATCGCATAAAAGAGTATATATTATAATAATTAATATTAAGGGTACCCTCCTACCACATCCCCACTGGTTTGTCGCGTTTCCCCAACATCTCATGCCCTAAAAATCTCGCTCAAAAAAGGCATACCCATAGACACCTGGGAATATCAACACAGCATGCACCCCATGTAACACCACCATGACAAACACATAACTAATGTTTCCAGTATGTTTCCAGGAGCAACCACAGCTTAAATAACGTGTATCATATGTCTATCATAATACCTCAAGGAATTACATCACATATGCCCTAATTGGATCCTCATGTCATTACATCTTATAAATTTTACACTTATATTATTCCATAGGAATATATATCTTTAATATATGTGTGAATAACCACAATATATTATAGACCTATACACGCATATATGTGGAAAACTGACTGTCTTGTTCACAAGTAAAAACCAAGAGAAGAGAGTAGGGCCAAAGGGGGAAGTCAGTCATCCATCATCCCACCAGAATGTTGTGGACAAACCCCCCCAGAGCTAAGAATAACTAGGTTGTCAGTTTCCCTAACTGATTGGGTAGATCATCGTATTGAAATGAAAAAATTTAGAAAAATAATACATCCTACAATCACACTATGGGAAAAACCAAGACTTAGACTCAACTGCATCTAACGTCTGACAGAATCCTGACAGCCACAACTATGAAAAGATATCCTATAATAATATAACCATTTAAATAGAGATATAATGTTAATTTTTATTTTTAATTAGTTTCACATTATCTAATAAATTATTTAACTATTAATTAACCATTAATAGTTCCACATTAAATTTCATAAGAAACACACCAAGTTCCATTCCCTCTAGGAATAACCTATCCCAGACCACAACTTATCAAAAATACTTCCTCAACATTACATCCAATCAGGATCCAACCCTATGGGTTAACATCATTTATTCAATAATTTTATAACAAAATTATTACTTTCTAATAATTACAAAAATTCTAGAAAAGAAAAACTTATCTACCAAAAACAGGGGGCTCAACACAGTGAGTAGGTGGAAAATCCGTTGAGCCTTTTCCACCTATCTCAAGAGCATAGACCCATCCATCCATGAGAAGCTAAATATAGAAATCACATGGAATACCATGGGAATCATAACCTCATTTAGAGGGATTTTTAAGAAAGGACAGCTTCCTCAAGAAGTGGTTAATGTAAAGAATATAAACAACAAACAATATTTAACAAGCATCCAACATTCATAAATGACCACATTAATCAACTTCAATTTCATCCCCGACACCCACATGCATAATCAAATTCATCTAGAAACTCTAGGAATCAACTACGGGCCAAACCCATGGGCCTCCCTGCCCCACATACCACAATAGCCTCCCAAGATCAGCCATCCTAGGCTCACACTATAACACAAGAAGCATTAAAACAATCAACAAGAAACTTGGATTTTGTTCACTAGAAATGAATCAAGCCTTCACACATAACGATCACTCATGACTACAAGCATTAGTATCTTGGCCTTCATAAGAAATAGAGTTACTTAGAGCCCTACCAGGAACTATCGTTTATAGAAGAACTGATTATTAAATCCACCCCAAATTAGTTGGTTCATTTAAACTAGCAAAACTACATGTATTTTATTATCAATAGTTTACCATAGCAACAACTAAATTTTAAAAAATTCCTCCTTATCTTTATACAGTTAATTTAAAATTAATACCATCTTTACGTTCTTTACTTATTTCCATCCAAAATGATAATCTAAACAATGAATGCATAGATATAAAACTATCTTGAAAATACAATTGGCACCAAAATACAATCAGTACCAGTTTATTTATCCAGTTGAAATATTTATTATTTCTATTAGATTATGATACACTGATAAAAAACTTGATAACAATACTATTTCACGTAAAATAATAGGGAATACATGAATCCCCTACAACAAAAGGATTCATATGTTCCTTTCACAAGTACATACAACACAATAGATAATGATCACCTCACATGCAAGACTACATCCATTGATTACATAGAGACACCACCACTCTGAGAAGAAGCCAAGAAAACTCCCTTAAAAACATGGTGATGACATTCCACACCTTTATAAGGAGTAAAAAATGATAGGAACCAAGAATAATGGAATTAAAACATACCATAGACCAAATATGAATTGACACTTCATTGTTGCACCAAAACATGGGGTGTGCATGCAGTAGGAAGAAACTCCAGGGAAGAAACGATCAAATGCTTCATCATTATGCATAAATCCAATAGGAAGGAGGAATGGTTTAAGCATCTCACACCCAAGAAAAATAATTAATAACATGGGAGGAAGATATCTTAGCCCATATTAAGATTTAATGGTGCCCAATTTTGGATACACTGGATTTTCCATTAATACCAGTTCTATCAAAGATCACATATTTTGACTGAGTATAGGCTTCCTGACTATCAAAAAAAATTATATATGATTTATGGGAATTGAATCAGCCTTAAATACCATAAAACTAGTCTTTTAATTCATTTTATGTCATTTGGAATTCCAAATTAGTGATATTGTTGCAAATATAGAAAAAACTAGAAATTTGGAAAAGGAAATGTCACAATTCTGGAAACACTATCAATGACATCATTTCGGTGCCATAGTTTCTATGAAACCATTTATGTAACTCCATTTTGTCACACTATTTAGTGAAATTGTTTAGAAATTTATAAAATCATGTGACAACATTTTTTGACACAATTTAAATAAATTGTTTTGGAGATTTAGCAAAGTAACTGACACTGTTTGGTGACATCTTTTCATAAAATAGTTTGAAAATTTGGAAAATTGTTACGGAAAAGTGAACTTGACCTCCCAGAATAGCTAAAAACCCAAATATCAACAAAGGAATAGACATAAGTTGTCCATTTCATTACATAAGATACTTCTAAAAACATTATCATCCACGATAATCTAAAACAACCTAGATAAAAAACCAGAAAAAAGGGGTATGAACAACCACCATTTGATATACCTGTCAAGGTTCTCACCACCAATACAGCACAACCACTTCAAAAAGGAATATTAAAACCACATGAAAACCAAAAAAATCCTAAACACTCTACCAGGGGAGATAAATCTCAAAAGGGGGCATTCCACATCAAGCAATAAAAGAAACCATATAATAAATAATAAATTTCCACAACCATAAAAGAATTCCTTAGAATTAAAGAGTTAAAAATCAAACTACTCAGGGTACTTAGTGAATATATACCACACACATTCCTATGAACTCTTCATCATGCTACCATACTACCACAAGTTATGAACCATGAGAATAACATGCTCTTGCAACACATTCCCCTTGCGGTCTTGGATCCTTACAAGTCACTCCTTGAAGGATGCATCATCAGCAAAATCGATTTATCCCTAATAAATGAAGTGATATTCATCCTGAGGATAATAACAGAGCTTCAATACATGAAAAACATCATGTATCTGGATCATCTTTAAGGGATGTACTACTCAATATGTCATAGCTCCAACACGAGTAAACACCATAAATGGCCCAACAAACCAATGAGAAATCTTACTATAATGACCAGACATTCACATCCCATGATGAAGATTCCCCTTCAGAAAAAATGATCCCCAACGTCAAACTCCATTTGTCTCCTCCAATTATTATCATAGGATTTCTGATGATCCCACAATGCCTTCATCTGTTCACAAATTACATGTACATATTCATCGTATTCAATACTAGATCGTTCAAGATAATTCATTACTTTCGGATCTATGTCCAACCCAACTAAGAAAGGAAGGGTTTTCCATTTAATGATTTAAAATGTGATATACCAATATTGGAGTGGAAACCATTTTTTATGTTAACACTACTATGGGAATGATCTGCGTCCACGAACCACCAAAATCTAGGAAATAAGATCTCAACATGTCTTTAAGATTCTTTATGGTTCGCTCTGTCTGACCTTCCATCTACAAATGAATAGTAATGAAAAGGAATGAAAGATGATTGAAAGCATGTTGGAAACCTCTCCACACCCTGGAGGTAAAATGTGGGACCTGATCAGAAATCATCATCCTCGGGACTCGGTAGAGTCTCACCGCCTCTTCTAGATACCGCCTTGAAAAAACCTCCACAAAGATATACTTCTATATTTCTATGAAGTGGGTAGATTTCATTAAGTGTTCCACTACCTCCTATATAACATCATTTCCCCCCTGAGCATTAGGTAAAATTTTATCAAAATAAATTGATAGTTCTTCCCACATATACTGAGGAACATCCAATTGATGGATCAAACCAATGGGAACATGGTTCTCGGCCATCACCTTCTGGAAGACAAAACATCAAGACATGAACTCTACAACTACATGCCTCAACCCAGGACACAAAATTTGACTCCTCAAATCATGACACATTTTTTTCATTCCATGATGTACCGCTAAGGGAAAACTATGGAACTCTGTGTGAACCATCTCACAATTCACCAAAGGAACAAAATTCATTCCCTAAAACAACACTCATTGATGTTCGTCCTCTGAATAACCATCATGGGATTCACAAAAAACAACTAGGTCTCTCCAATATTCTACCTCAAAATCCAACAAATGGGACTCTTCTACCTACTACACCATATATGACTACCCCACCATCTTTAAAACACAACATCTACCCCCACTTCTACCATATTGAGATGCAATGCTGAAATCTCTTCGATCACACTCCAATAATCACCGGATGCACACACTATTTCACTACCTGACTTCCAACTAATTGCATCAGCTACAACATTGCCATTACTAGGTGTATACAAAACATCAAATTCATAATACTATAATAACTCCATCAACCGATGCTACTGCAATTTCCTGTCACACTAGAAGAAAACATACCTCAATCCCTTATGGTCGGTGAAATCCACAAAGTGCTCATTGATTAGGTAGTGTCTCTACAACTTCTAAATGAACTCCACTACACCATCTCGAGATAGTGGGTGTAATTGTTAAGTTTATGGGGACACAAATTCTAGACCCATAATAAATGATTGATCTCTTTCGTATCAAAACACATCCTATCCCAAGATGCAATTCATCACAGAAAAATTCAATCCTAAATCCCTCTACTAGAAGAAAAAGAACCGGAGCACTGATCAACATATTATTCATAAACTAAAAAGCTGGTTGACACTGATCAATCTACAGAAACTCCTAATCATTCCTTGTTTACATTTTCGGAGGAGTCCCAACATGAGAGAAATTATTCAAGAACCTCATTTAATAGCCTTCCAGAACAAGGAAACTTCTATCCTATTCCACAATCTTGGGGGGTACCCAAGGCACAACTACTTAAATACTTGATAGATCCATAGTTATTCCATACTGTGATATATTATGCCCCATTAAATGGACATATAAACCCCGAAAAAAACACTTGGAAAACATCCTGAAAAGATGTTATTGACAAAGAAATCCCAAATCAGCATGCAGTTTCTTTTCCTTCTCCTCCCAAGATGCGGAGTACACAATGATTTAATTGATAAAAATCACCATGAAAATATCTAGTATCTCACGAAACACAATGTTCATCAACCCCATGAACACAAATAGATCAACTTTCACACCGAACAGTATCACCAAGACCTCATATTTCCCATGATGACATCAAAAACTGGTGATTAGAATATCCTTATCCTTCACTTCCATATTATGATACTCAAACCGTAAATAGATCTACAAGAACAAAGTCTCACCCATAATTTGATCGAATAAGTCATATATCTCTAGAAGAGTGTATCGATTCGTCACTTTCAGATTTTCCATGCGATGATAATCGATAAAAAAATGAAAATTTTCATCATTCTTCTTCACGAACAAAACTGTTGTGCCGCATGGTGACACACTCGGTCGAAAGAAACCACATTTAAAAAAACCATCGAGCTAGATATGTAGCTCTCGTAACTCATAAGGGTCCATCATATACATACACACACACACACACACACATATATATATATATATGAGATGCTCCTATTTGTAGCTAGATCCCAAACTCAATCTATCATTGAGGGGTTAATGCTATAAACTATTCTACAAAGACATGAGGCTACTCTTCAATGGCCCAGGGACACATAAACTGGTTAACCTTGTATGAAATCAACATCAGTTAAGATACCATGGATGAAAAAGAAGGGAAACACCTCTAACCCATTTTTGGGTTTCTCTTAGCAACAATCGTTTTTGGATCTCCATCAGTATTGAAGAACACCACATGCCTCCCGAAGAAATCCATAATAGCCTGAACAAAATACAACCAATCCATGTAGAGGATTACATCATTTGATTTTATCTGTAACCATAGAAAGTCTCTTCAAGAGATGTTCTACCCCAACTCTAGCTCATAGTATCTACATACTTCAAAATAGTTAGCTCAACCTTCAAATGGCATAGTAATTGCCAAGGGAACTAAAAGGAACTCAACCTCAAGTCCCAAAGCATGGTCTAGGGAATGTGATGTGAAGTATTAAGTGTCTCCTATTCCAAAAAATTAATAAAACTAGGTTGAAAACAAGAAAAGGGTACCTTGAACTATGTATAGCTCACCAGGTGATAGCAACACTAAAGCACGATGTTGACCACAACCTAATCCATAGACTCTCTAACCCTGATGACAACCACTACCACATATATGCTCTACTCTCAGAGGATGGGGAGCTTCCTTGGGATTCCCTCTACCTACCCCATTTTCGCTCTAACAACCTAATGCTGGTGCAACCTACTATTACTAACTTTTCTGGAACTACCTTAATGGAGAAACCATGAGTGGAACACCATGGGAATTATAAAAACTATGAATGGTTAGGAATAATCCATAATTATGACCTTATCCTATACAAGAAAAAAATCACATAATCCCTTGGAATCCACCTGAGAGCCTCCATCCTCATATAAACAAGATACTGAGTTCTAGGAACTACCCTCGTCCGAATGGAAGCTCTTCATCCTTGACAACTGGGAACCCCGTACCCCAACTATTCTTCATGAGGAATCATAATGACTCCCCCTCATTAAGATTTGGTTTTGGATAACATTATCTTGAAGACCTTTTCCCTCACCAACTCATCAAGGCATGTCATCAGCATAAATGAGGTGACCTGGAGCTGTATCTATGGATGTGAATCCCCCACGAAATGCCATGCCCTATCCACCTAATCTGAAAACTATTCTGATTCATATCGTAAAAGGATCTTGAAATGGTTCCAAAAACTTGCACATAGGATCTCCCCTGTTTATGTGTAAAAAACACCTATAAACATGAATTTTTCATGGTCGATTTAAGAAAATTCACTCTAAACCTATCTTAGAACTCCTCCCATGAGATTGATGACTCCTCAAAAAATCCTAGGAATAAGAAACTCCACTGCCTGAGTACCCCACATAACATCGTCAAAACCAATGATACCTAGTGCTCCTTCTGAGCACAGATTGGTCTGAAACTTATTTCAAAATCCTCCAACAAGTCTTCCAGGACAGCATCTGAAATGGTGGCCTCATGATTTTATAGACACTGGTACTAAAAATCTTGGAGTGTCCTCTACAATGTTTCACCTTCCTCAACCTCCACTCCATGAAGATCTTCTTGCATAACTTGCTTGAAATATTATCCATGAACCTAAAAAGGGCATCAACCTGGAGCCATACCTGAATAATATAAAATAGTTAGCGCTGCAAAACATTTAATATTGAAGACATAACATTACATAATTGATTTCTATTATTCATTTTTGGATATCTTATACTATGTTCTACCCATTTAAACAATGGTGAAAATACTAATTATGAGTGATATGTTCGTAGGTCTCTACACTGCAATAAGTATATCGTAATTTATTATCCAATATAAATGTAATGGTCCATGCATTATACTATAAAATTCCCTAAATACCTATGTCTCTACCTGTCTCATGTTTTTACAGAACATTATACGTTTGACTTATATTGTTTCCCAACGGGACAATGCACCCTCACATTCTCCTCATTGCAAAATCCATCATATCCATCAACCATATCTATGATATCACATTATCATTAAACCCTCCCCACAATGTGTACCCCTCCTAGGATGAAAATGTGATCAGGGAGAGAGTGATACTCGTGTCCCGCCTCCAGTAGGCCCTGAGATGACGACTATAGTTGAGGGTATAGTAGAAAAACAAATGGGATGCATTACCCTATAATATAAAACATGTGAAAGAGAGAGATAATACAGACACCAATTAACTCCATGTCAAAATGTACTACAAAATAAACCCACATACATGTATGTAATGTCATGAAATAACTAATAAATTTGAAAGGAAAAGCTACATGTACTAACAAAATGTAAAACAGTAGCTACCACAAAGCTCAAATAGCTCTCGAAAACCCCATGATAGTAGTAACCAACATGATCTCCACCCTCTCCATGTGACATGGAAAAAACTATTGTATCTACGTAGGGTGAGTATAATTGTATAAATAGTAGGATCCTACCTGATGCATCTAGTAAAAGAGTAACAAATTCATACTAAAGTACAGTGAACAAGAAGTGAAACTAACTTGCCACCAAAAAAGGTATATTGTGTTCCCAACTTCACCATGGATAATTTCACCAAGTGTCTCATACATGAGTAAATAATGTAACAGCCCGAGATTTTATGAAAAATATTCTTTTTAATTTTATTGTCTTGTGTTGTACGCTACACCAAAAGGATCTTGCACAACACGCATCTTTGACTTGCCTTGCATTACACGCAATCACAACCTTCCTCGATAGCGTGTGTAGTACGCAATACTGAGTTTCACGAAACAACGATATGCTATTAAAATATTATTAAAACTAGCCGTTATGAATACTAATAACCACTTTTTAAATTTTAGAAATTTTAGCTCTCAAAATGGACTTCATTTTTGGATTCGGAGTATCGAATGTAGCCTACGGTGAAATTTTGGTACTTTTCGGATAACTTTCATATTCTGATGAATAGTGAAAATTACTAAATTATAATTAAAAAACAAATTTTTTAATCGAAATAATTAATAGTGATAAATTATTAATTTGAGTAGTTTTAAAGTATATTTAGAATATATTTTTACAATTTAATACAATGTTGGTCATTGGATGTAATTTCACATTTAAACCAGACATAAACAACTGTCAATCTTTTGATAGATATTGTTTCTTAAAAACACGCTATTTGTTTTAATAGCGGGATTTAATTATAAAATTAATTAATGCAACTTCTATGTTATGAATTTGGTAAAATAGACTTCATTTTTGAATTCGGAATATGAAATATAGCTTAGGATGAAATTTTGGCATTTTTCTGAAAAACTTCAATTTTTGATGAATAGTGAAACTACTAAGTGGTAGGTTAAAAACTGAATTTTGCATAAAACATAATTTTACCGCTTCTGTGAATGGAATTTCGAAAATCCGACAGACACGGTTGATATCGGTAAGTAAAATTTGGTTCAATGAGATGAAAATAATTTTTGGTGAATAGTAACTTTTTACTTTTTTTTACCACGGTTAATAGTAAATATGGTAACTAAGGGTAAATATGATATTACTATTACCCTAAGACATGTCCAAATTCTATTGGATAAGTGTAATTCGACCAAAAACAACTTTATGAATATAATATGACCATTTAGGTCCACTTGGATTAGATTATGACATTTAATATTATTTTATTTAATGAATAGTTAAAATAGTTAAAATCAAAGTTTAATAAATAAAACATTTTTAATATGGGGTTATACATAAGATAAATTCGACTATAAATATTAATTAGAAAGCTAAAACGATTTCCTACATAAGGATAATTTATTTATAATTTTTAGACTTTAAATAAATTAATTTATTTATGACACAACGATGATGCAGTAATTACCCTTTTAAGGAAATATTAACATAATTGATGTTATAAATGCTCAAATGAATGTAATTTGAGACTTTTTATGAATTCCACTAATTTTCTAGGTTACTATGATATATTAGTGTTGATTTAATCAACTTGGTTCGAACATGTAATTCTGTTATGACTTTCACAAAAATCATATATCAAATAGTGTCAAAATTGACACAAAATAGTTTTTAAATCAAATATTATATTATTAATTGTTATTTTATTCCTAAAAATCTAAGGTTAGGCAAAATGACTTAGATAAGGATATATATATTAATAATAAACAATTTGGGGTTGGTTTGGCATGTTATAGTAAGTGTATTAACCATATAGTGAAAGAGAACAAAAAGACACGGTAAAAGTTAAATTATTTAACTTAGAGTTAAATCTAATTGATAAGGTTAAAATAATACCCTAAACTTGTCTAAATTCTATTGGATGATAGGATTTCGACCCATCCCCACTTTAGCTTCGAAATAAGACCCTTTGGAACCATTATAAACCGATTTTGACTTTAATATAAAATAATATTTTGAGATATTCCTAAGGTGCCCCTCTCCTCCCTTATAAAAGGGTACCTCATCCCCCTCCTCCTCACACCAATTTGAGCACTCAAGCTCGGCCAACCCCTGCCAAAATCCCTTCTCAAATTCCCTAGAATAATCCTATAGGTCCTTATCTTCTTCAAAAGACCAATCCTAGTTCCCTAAGTGGAGGAATTCAAAGAGGTGTTCCGAAGAAGAGGTAATATCCATTACCGATCTTTTCAATTTCTTTCTTCTTCAACTTCTTCTTCTTTAGTTGTTTCATGATAAATTAATAACATCAGTATTTATTATATACTGATATGTTATTATAAATATAAAACAACTCTAATTCACCTTCTATCTATCCTACGGAAAAATGAAATCACCGCGCGTGCGTACGTACGGAATACCGTCTCCACGCCGTGGTGTAATATATTTCCTGTCACCACCTTAATTGGATTGGTATAATGGTGTAATGAGTAACTATATATGATTATTATAAATTGATATTGATACTGAAATAGTATAAATACACTTAAACACAATTCCACGACCATGGGAACGATATCATCGCTCGTGCGTACGTACGGACTACCGTCTCCACGACGCGATGAGATTCATTCTCCATGTTAACCATTTAAGAATGATTAAAAAGTATATATAAGAAATAATAATGAAATATATGACATTATTAAGCTACTGGATTTATGTATATATGTTTATTTATGTCATCTACTTACTTCCATTCAAGACAATAAGGAAAGGAAAACAGCGTTCATGCGTACGTACGGACAACCGTCTCCATGAACGGTGTTTTTCATTTCATTTATCTATCTATTATATATATATATACTGAATATATATGATATATAAATCATATTTTATATTATGGAAGTAAGTAAATCATGATATAAGTAATAATAATATCAAGAACAACAAGTCAAAACACCTACGATAAATGAAACGATTTTACCCAAAACGCTTCTTTAACATGGAATTTACAAAAGAACGGGTAATATAATGTCATAAGTGAACCATATATGATATCATAACAATGAATATGATTATGTAATAAGTCAATGGCATTATTTAAATCATTATACAGGAGGTTCGGACACATACGAAGCAAATCGGACCTAAGGTAAGGGAAATTTCACAATCTCATTTTTATCCGAGATTGTTTATTCGTAAGTATTTACTAGGGTGTTTTTTATCATCCACATCCATGTTTCATCAATATGTAATATTATTTCCATCCACCCACAATTTTCTAAATCCATTTTTACCCTTCGGTGAGTTTTTAGTAATATGTATGAAAGGAATCTTTTGTCGTACGAGGTACTTTTTGATTTTTCCGACAAAAGTACGAAGAATGTTTTTTTAACTTATACAGCATGAATAGATTCTTAAAACATTATTTCCAAGAATCTTCCTTTACAAGTTTTCAATTTTATTTTTAATCAACTTCTTTTAGTTTAAAGTCGTATGACATGTTATGAAAGGAAAAAAATGTTTTTGAAGTAGAAAGGATATTTTCCTCAAAAATGAAGTTCAAGTGTTTTATCAAAATTATTTTCCATCTAAGATAATAAAGGGTTCTGTTTTTATCCCTATTATTACATTGATTTGATTATGTTGTGATGGAAATATTTTTATGAATTCATTTTTCTTATATGAATTGTTTTATGATGTCATGTTGTTTAAGAATCCCATTTTTATTACATGGGTTACGCTGTGATGTATGGTTTATGATTATGTGGCACACATAAGAAAGGATTCATTATAAGAATGGTGGGACCTATATCTCCCTCCAATGCATTGGGTAAAGATTTTAAATCTCATGAGATAGACAGGGCTGGAACGGTAGGTTATACCGGTTCAGTGAAACAGGACTGAAACGAGGGTTACTCAATTCAGAAAGGGACTTTGTCCACTAAGATAGTCTTGGCAATGAGTCTTGACTAACAAGAAATGATTCTCTATGATTATGTGTGAATTCCACAAAGTTTCATGTTTTAAGTTATGATTATTGTGATTACATTTCACTGTCATGATTTACCCCATGTTATTATGATCTCTTTTGCAGGTTAAGATTTCCAAAAGTTATGTGCTTATGTATATGATGTGATTGATATTTCTTTTGTTTACCCTTACTGAGCATTTGAGCTCACCCTTTTATGTTTTCTTTTCCCCAGGATGTAAAGAAAGGTTTTAGGTAAAAAAAAGGAAGATCTTTATGGGAGATTTTTAAGATCTTTCCCCACGATTAGAAGATTACGTTCCGAGTTTCCAAAGACACTAAACTATTACGATCCTTGTGTGTGTGTTTTTGTTATGAACTAAGTATTCCTCAAAAGTAATGTAATTTTCATGTACGTCAAGCTACGGGTCTTTATAGATGGTATCAGAGGAAAGGTTTAGTCAACCTTTGGAAACAAGGATGTGAGAACGTTAGTGAGATCCCTAGAGATATTTATAAGGTATGTCTAGGGATGTCCCTAAGGATAAGTATACATATAGGATATAGTCCTAGAACTACGGTAACGATCTTAGAATTTAACCTAAGATGTTAGATATTGAGGGTACTCCCCCTTTACTATGTTGTTTTCCCTAGCATTATTTTGCCTCTCACACTATTCTGTTTGGGTTTTAGAAAATGGCTGGAAACAAGATGATTCACAATAATGGAGGATATGATGTAAAATGGAATGATATTCTTCATGAGCAACCAAATGAAATGAGATTTGGATGTCCAAACATCATTATTATGCCGAATCAGCAATCTCATAATATGATCAATAAAGTAAAATTTGGTAAGTTTCCTGACTCGACTAATAAGAGAAAGATGGAGTTCCATGATTATCATAGAGGAAAGAAAGTTCAATTTCCCCTATGTAAATCATGTGGGAAGAGGCATCAAGGAGAATGTTTCAAGGGAACTGGAAGATGCTTTGGGTGTGGAAAAGAAGGACACAAAGAAAGTAAGTGCAAAGGAAAAGGGTCGGTTAACACCATGGATGAGGATAATGGTATTGCTACGACATCAAAAATGGTTAAGTGTTTTAAATGTGGAATGTATGGGCATTATGAAAACAAATTCCCTAAGGTAAAGACTCATGAAGAGAATCAGTATGGTCATATGGGTAGTATTTATGTGGATGATGATGAAGAGACTACAAATGATATGTGAGATAAAAGAATTTTTGAAGCTCGGTCAATGGTTTATGAATGTAGTGGAATGATTACATGTTTATCATGTGTAATTTTGTATAAGTAATCTCATGCTACTATGGAATAAAGAGACATCAATGGATTGTTACACTGTTGTCTTTCATAGTGTTTTTGAAAGTGTATGATTAATGTTACCAGTATCCATGAAAGGTTATTCAGATATTTTTGGAATATAGATGATATGCGCATAATGAAGGGATAAAGAGAAAATTAAATGTTTGATAGTATTCATGAGCTCATGATTGATATAAGGACTAAGTGATATCATGGTTTGAGTATATAGAATTTTGAGGATTTTGGTATGTGAAAAGTGTTAACTTTTAACTGCATTCAAGTTTTCACTATGGTTCAATGGGTATTCAAGAGGGGTATTCAAGAGAATACATTATTAAGTACTTTGAATGTTTGGAATGTGACCAACAAAACATATCTTATGATATATGGGGATCGGCGATGGTATTAAATCTCTGGTAATCGTTTTCACTATGTTATGAGAGTGGACTGCAGTATTATGGATAAGCCTAAAGATTGGAATGGATTATGTTGGACATAAGTTAGTATTGTTTAAGGATAGAAGTTTTCTCGATATTGTTGATGGGATGTTATAGTAATGTAGTTTTAGAAAAAGGACAACCTGCAGGACGGGCGACAACCCATCGATTCGGACAAGGCTGTGGGAATCGAACCCACAACCGAAGTGCGACTGGCCTTTATCGCCTACCACTGGCCTACAGGAAGTCCATGTTTAGTAGAAACTAGTTTTCTTATATTAAGCTGTATGTCATATGATGTATAAGTCCATTTTTGGAACCATATATGATTAATCTCACTATAGATCGACTTATGTATATAATTTTTTTGCTAACCTTTTGTTTGAGACAGATGGAATGACCCGTCATTCTATCACATGATCTGCTAACACTTCATGAATAACAAATTCAACTTCATTTATTTAAGAGATGAAGGGGAAATTGTTAAAGGAACGAACCACAATGAGATTGTACCAAAATAAAGTAAGTATTTATTCTAATTCAAATTCTTCAACTTTAGGGAAATGATCGTGAAAACCAAATAAATGTTGTCCTAGTGATCTTATATCTGATTAATCAGATGGTACCTTAGATCGTCACAAATTTATGGATTTGTGATTATTGGCTTTTCCATAGCCATGTTCTCTACCACTCTCCATCAGAACATGATGGTTAGATTTTTCTTCTATATCCATATTTTCACCTATGTGGAAACCCAGTGATTAGTTTATTTGGGTAACCGTTACGTTTCATACTTTCGTTTTTAAAGATTGGTTTTTGGTATTCCTTTTTACGATGTGGGTTTCTATTAAATAAACTTTCGAATAGTAAACCATTTATAACCCCGACGAATTTCGAGGGCGAAATTCATTTTAAGGGGGGTAGAATGTAACAGCCTGAGATTTTATGAAAAATATTCTTTTTAATTTTATTAATTTCTTGTGTTGTATGCTACACAAAAAGGATCCTGCACAACATGCATCTTTGAATTGCCTTGCATTACACGCAATCACAACCTTCCTCGATAGCGTGTGTAGTACGGAATACTGAGTTTCACGAAACAACGATATGCTATTAAAATATTATTAAAACTAGCCGTTATGAATAGTAATAACCACTTTTTAAATTTTAGAAATTTTTGCTCTCAAAATGGACTTCATTTTTGGATTCGGAGTATCGAATTTAGCCTACGGTGAAATTTTGGTACTTTTCGGATAACTTTCATATTCTGATGAATAGTGAAAATTACTAAATTATAATTAAAAAACAACTTTTTTAATCGAAATAATTAATAGTGATAAATTATTAATTTGAGTAGTTTTAATGTATATTTAGAATATATTTTTACAATTTAATACAATGTTGGTCGTTGGATGTAATTTCACATTTAAACCAGACATAAACTACTGTCAATCTTTTGATAGATATTGTTTCTTAAAAACACGCTATTTGTTTTAACAGCGGGATTTAATTATAAAATTAATTAATGAAACTTCTATGTTATGAATTTGGTAAAATAGACTTCATTTTTGAATTCGGAATATGAAATATAGCTTAGGATGAAATTTTGGCATTTTTCTGAAAACCTTCAATTTTTGATGAATAGTGAAACTACTAAGTGGTAGGTTAAAAACTGAATTTTGCATAAAACATAATTTTACCGCTTCTGTGAATGGAATTTCGAAAATCCGACAGACATGGTTGATATCAGTAAGTAAAATGTGGTTCAATGAGATGAAAATGAGATGAAAATAATTTTTGGTGAATAGTAACTTTTTACTTTTTTTTACCACGGTTAATAGTAAATATGGTAACTAAGGGTAAATATGATATTAATATTACCCTAACACATGTCCTAATTCTATTGGATAAGTGTAATTCGACCAAAAACAACCTTATGAATATAATATGACCATTTAGGTCCACGTGGATTAGATTATGACATTTAATATTATTTTATTTAATTAATACTTAAAATAGTTAAAATCAAAGTTTAATAACTAAAACATTTTTAATATGGGGTTATACATAAGATAAATTCGACTATAAATATTCATTAGAAAGCTAAAACGATTTCCTATATAATGATATTTTATTTATAATTTTTAGACTTTAAATAAATTAATTTATTTATGACACAACGATGATGCAGTAATTACCCTTTTAAGGAAATATTAAACTAATTGATGTTATAAATGCTCAAATGAATGTAATTTGAGACTTTTTATGAATTACACTAATTTTCTAGGTTACTATGATATATTAGTGATGATTTAATCAACTTGGTTTGAACATATAATTCTGTTATGACTTTCACAAAAATCATATATCAAATAGTGTCAAAATTGACACAAAATAGTTTTTAAATAAAATATTATATTATTAATTGTTGTTTTATTCCTAAAAATCTAAGGTTCGGCAAAATGACTTAGATAAGGATATATATATTAATAATAAACAATTTTGGGTTCGTTTGGCATGTTATAGTAATTGTATTAACCATATAGTGAAAGAAAACAAAAAGACACGGTAAAAGTTAAATTATTTAACTTAGAGTTAAATCTAATTGATAAGGTTAAAATAATACCCTAAACTTGTATCAATCCTATTGTATGATAGGATTACGACCCATCCCCACTTTATCTTCGAAATAAGACCCTTTGGAACCATTATAAACCGATTTTGACTTTAATATAAAATAATTTTTTGAGATATTCCTAAGGTGCCCCTCTCCTCCCTTATAAAAGGGTACCTCCTCCCCCTCCTCCTCACACCAATTTGAGCACTCAAGCTCGGCCAACCCCTGCCAAAATCCCTTCTAAACTTCCCTAGAATAATCCTAGAGCTCCTTATCTTCTTCAAAAGACCAATCTTAGTTCCCTAAGTGGAGGAATTCAAAGAGGTGTTCCGAAGAAAAGGTAATATCCATTACCGATCTTTTCAATTTCTTTCTTCTTCAACTTCTTCTTCTTTAGTTGTTTCATGATAAATTAATAACATCAGTATTTATTATATACTGATATGTTATTATAAATATGAAACAACTCTAATTCACCTTCTATCCATCCTACGGAAAAATGAAATCATCGCGCGTGCGTACGTACGGAATACCGTCTCCACGCCATGGTGTAATATATTTTCCGTCACCACCTTAATTGGATTGGTATAATGGTGTAATGAGTAACTATATATGATTATTATAAAGTGATATTGATACTGAAATATTATACATACACTTAAACACAATTCCACGACCATTGGAACGATATCATCGCTCGTGCGTATGTACGGACTACCGTCTCCACGACGCGATGAGATTCATTCTCCATGTTAACCATTTAAGAATGATAAAAAAGTATATATAAGAAATAATAATGAAATATATTACATTATTAAGCTACTGGATTTATGTATATATGTTTATGTATGTCATCTACTTACTTCCATTCAAGACAATAAGGAAAGGAAAACAGCGTTCATGCGTACGTACGGACTACCGTCTCCATGAACGGTGTTTTTCATTTCATTTATCTATATATTATATATATATATACTGAATATATATGATATATAAATCATATTTTATATTCTGGAAGTAAGTAAATCATGATATAAGTAATAATAATATCAAGAACAACAAGTCAAAACACCTACGATAAATGAAACGATTTTACCCAAAACGCTTCTTTAACATGGAATTTACAAAAGAACGGGTAATATAATGTCATAAGTGAACCATATATGATATCATAACAATGAATATGATTCTGTAATATGTCAATGACATTATTTAAATCATTATACAGGAGGTTCGGACACATACGAAGCAAATCGGACCTAAGGTAAGGGAAATTTCACAATCTCATTTTTATCCGAGATTGTTTATTCGTAAGTATTTACTGGGGTGTATTTTATCATCCACATCCATGTTTCATCAATATGTAATATTATTTCCATCCACCCACAATTTTCTAAATCCATTTTTACCCTTCGATGAGTTTTTAGTAATATGTATGAAAGGAATATTTTGTCATACGAGGTACTTCTTGACCATTCCGACAAAAGTACGAAGAATGTTTTTTTAACTTATACAGCATGAATAGATTCTTAAAACATTATTTCCATGAATCTTCATTTACAAGTTTTCAAGTTTATTTTTAATCAACTTACATTAGTTTAAAGTCGTATGACATGTTATGAAAGGAAAAAAATGTTTTTGAAGTAGAAATGATATTTTCCTCAAGAATGAAGTTCAAGTGTTTTATCAAAATTATTTTCCATATAAGATAATAAAGGTTTCTGTTTTTATCCCTATTATTACATTGATTTGATTATGTTGTTATGGAAATATTTTTATGAATTCCTTTATCTTATATGAATTTTTTTATGATGTCATGTTGTTTAAGAATCCCATTTTTATTACATGGGTTACGCTGTGATGTATGGTTTATGATTATGTGGCACACATAAAAAAGGATTCATTATAAGAATGGTGGGACCTATATCTCCCTCCAATGCATTGGGTAAAGATTTTATATCTCATGAGATAGACAGGGCTGGAATGGTAGGTTATACCGGTTCAGTGAAACAGGACTGAAACGAGGGTTACTCGATTCAGAAAGGGACTTTGTCCACTAAGATAGTCTTGGCAATGAGTCTTGACTAACAAGAAATGATTCTCTATGATTATGTGTGAATTCCAAAAAGTTTCATGTTTTAAGTTATGATTATTGTGATTATATTTCACTGCCATGATTTACCCCATATTATTATGATCTCTTTTGCAGGTTAAGATTTCCAAAAGTTATGTGCTTATGTATATGATGTGATTGATATTTCTTTTGTTTACCCTTACTAAGCATTTGAGCTCACCCTTTTATGTTTTCTTTTCCCCAGGATGTAAAGAAAGGTTTTAGGTAAAAAAAGGAAGATCTTTATGAGAGATTTTGAAGATCTTTCACCACGATTAGAAGATTACGTTCCGAGTTTCCAAAGACACTAAACTATTACGATCCTTGTGTCTGTGTTTTTGTTATGAACTAAGTATTCCGCAAAAGTAATGTAATGTTCATGTACGTCAAGCTACGGGTCTTTATAGTTGGTATCAGAGGAAAGGTTTAGTCAACCTTTGGAAACAAGGATGTGAGAACGTTAGTGAGATCCCTATAGATATTTCTAAGGTATGTCTAGGGATGTCCCTAAGGATAAGTATACATATAGGATATAGTCCTAGAACTACGGTAACGATCTTAGAATTTAACCTAAGATGTTAGATATTGAGGGTACTCCCCCTTTACTATGTTTTTTTCCCTAGCATTATTTTTCCTCTCACACTATTCTATTTGGGTTTTAGAAAATGGCTGGAAACAAGATGATTCACAATAATGGAGGATATGATGGACAATGGAATGATATTCTTCATGAGCAAACAAATGAAATGAGATTTGGATGTCCAAACATCATTATTATGCCGAATCAGCAATCTCATAATATGATCAATAAAGTAAAATTTGGTAAGTTTCCTGACTCGACTAATAAGAGAAATATGGAGTTCCATGATGATCATAGAGGAAAGAAAGTTCAATTTCCCCTATGTAAATCATGTGGGAAGAGGCATCAAGGAGAATGTTTCAAGGGAACTAGAAGATGCTTTGGGTGTGGAAATGAAGGACACAAAGCAAGTAAGTGCAAAGGAAAAGGGTCGGTTAACACCATGGATGAGGATAATGGAATTGCTACGACATCAAAAATGGTTAAGTGTTTTAAATGTGGAATGTATGGGCATTATGCAAACAAATGCCCTAAGGTAAAGACTCATGAAGAGAATCAGTATGGTCATATGGGTAGTATTTATGTGGATGATGATGAAGAGACTACAAATGATATGTGAGATGAAAGAATTTTTGAAGCTCGGTCAATAGTTTAAGAATGTAGTGGAATGATTACATGTTTATCATGTGTAATTTTGTATAAGTAATCTCATGCTACTATGGAATAAAGAGACATCTATGGATTGTTACACTGTTGTCTTTCATAGTGTTTTGAAAGTGTATGATTAATGTTACCAGTATCCATGAAAGGTTATTCATATATTTTTGGAATGTAGATGATATGCGCATAATGAAGGGATAAAGAGAAAAATAAATGTTTGATAGTATTCATGAGCTCATGATTGATATAAGGACTATGTGATATCATGGTTTGAGTATATAGAATTTTGAGGATTTTGGTATGTGAAAAGTTTTATCTTTTAACTGCATTCAAGTTTTCACTATGGTTCAATGGGTATTCAAGAGGGGTATTCAAGAGAATACATTATTAAGGACTTTGAATGTTTGGAATGTGACCAACAAAACATATCTTGTGATATATGGGGATCGACGATGGTGTTAAATCTCTGGTAATCGTTTTCACTATGTTATGAGAGTGGACTGCAGTATTATGGATAAGACTAAAGATTGGAATGGATTATGTTGGACATAAGTTAGTATTGTTTAAGGATAGAAGTTTTCTCGATATTATTGATGGGATGTTATAGTAATGTAGTTTTAGAAAAAGGACAACCTGGAGGACGGGCGACAACCCATCGCTTCAGACAAGGCTGTGGGAATCGAACCCACAACCGAAGTGCGACTGGCCTTTATCGCCTACCACTGGCCTACAGGAAGTCCCTGTTTAGTAGAAACTAGTTTTATTATATTAAGCTGTATGTCATATGATGTATAAGTCCATTTTAGGAACCATATATGATTAATCTCACTATAGATCGACTTATGTATATAATTTTTTTGCTAACCTTTTGTTTAGGACAGATGGAATGACCGTCATTCTATCACATGATCTGCTAACACTTCATGAATAACAAATTCAACTTCATTTATTTAAGAGATGAAGTGGAAATTGTTAAAGGCACGAACAACAGTGAGATTGTACCAAAATAAAGTAAGTATTTATTCTAATTCAAATTCTTCAACTTTAGGGAAACGATCTTGAAAACCAAAAAAATGTTGTCCTAGTGATCTTATATCTGATTAATCAGATGGTACCTTAGATCATCATAAATTTATGGATTTGTGATTATTGGATTTTCCATAGCCATGTTCTCTACCACTCTCCATCAGAACATGATGGTTATATTTTTCTTCTATATCCATATTTTCACCTATGTGGAAACCCAGTGATTAGTTTATTTGGGTAACCGTTACGTTTCATACTTTCGTTTTTAAAGATTGGTTTTTGGTATTCCTTTTTACGATGTGGGTTTCTATTAAATAAACTTTTGAATAGTAAACCATTTATAACCCCGACGAATTTCGAAGGCGAAATTCATTTTAAGGGGGGTAGAATGTAACAGCCCGAGATTTTATGAAAAATATTCTTTTTAATTTTATTAATGTCTTGTGTTGTACGCTACACCAAAAGGAGCTTGCACAACACGCATCTTTGACTTGCCTTGCATTACACGCAATCGCAACCTTCCTCGATAGCGTGTGTAGTACGCAATACTGAGTTTCACGAAACAACGATATGCTATTAAAATATTATTAAAACTAGCCGTTATGAATAGTAATAACCACTTTTTAAATTTTATAATTTTTAGCTCTCAAAATGGACTTCATTTTTGGATTTGGAGTATCGAATTTAGCCTACGGTGAAATTTTGGTACTTTTCGGATAACTTTCACATTCTGATGAATAGTGAAAATTACTAAATTATAATTAAAAAACAACTTTTTTAATCAAAATAATTAATAGTGATAAATTATTAATTTGAGTAGTTTTAAAGTATATTTAGAATATATTTTTACAATTTAATACAATGTTGGTCATTGGATTTAATTTCACATTTAAACCAGACATAAACAACTGTCAATCTTTTGATAGATATTGTTTCTTAAAAACACGCTATTTGTTTTAACAGCGAGATTTAATTATAAAATTAATTAATGCAACTTCTATGTTATGAATTTGGTAAAATAGACTTCATTATTGAATTCGGAGTATGAAATATAGCTTAGGATGAAATTTTGGCATTTTTCTGAAAACCTTCAATTTTTGATGAATAGTGAAACTACTAAGTGGTAGGTTAAAAACTGAATTTTGCATAAAACATAATTTTACCTCTTCTGTGAATGGAATTTCGAAAATCCGACAGACACGGTTGATATCATTAAGTAAAATGTGGTTCAATGAGATGAAAATAATTTTTGGTGAATAGTAACTTTTTACTTTTTTTACCACGGTTAATAGTAAATAGGGTAACTAAGGGTAAATATGATATTACTATTACCCTAACACATGTCCTAATTCTATTGGATAAGTGTAATTCGACCAAAAACAACCTTATGAATATAATATGACCATTTAGGTCCACTTGGATTAGATTATGACATTTAATATTATTTTATTTAATGAATAGTTAAAATAGTTAAAATCAAAGTTTAATAACTAAAACATTTTTAATATGGGGTTATACATAAGATAAATTCGACTATAAATATTAATTAGAAATCTAAAACGGTTTCCTAAATAATGATATTTTATTTCTAATTTTTAGACTTTAAATAAATTAATTTATTTATGACACAACGATGATGCAGTAATTACCCTTTTAAGGAAATATTAACATAATTGATGTTATAAATGCTCAAATGAATGTAATTTGAGACTTTTTATGAATTCCACTAATTTTCTAGGTTACTATGATATATTAGTTGTGCTTTAATCAACTTGGTTCGAACATATAATTCTGTTATGACTTTCACAAAAATCATATATCAAATAGTGTCAAAATTGACACAAAATAGTTTTTAAATCAAATATTATATTATTAATTGTTATTTTATTCCTAAAAATCTAAGGTTCGGCCAAATGACTTAGATAAGGATATATATATTAATAATAAACAATTTGGGGTTCTTTTGGCATGTTATAGTAAGTGTATTAACCATATAGTGAAAGAAAACAAAAAGACACGGTAAAAGTTAAATTATTTAACTTAGAGTTAGATCTAATTGATAAGGTTAAAATAATACCCTAAACTTGTATAAATCCTATTGGATGATAGGATTTCGACCCATCCCCTCTTTAGCTTCGAAATAAGACCATTTGGAACCATTATAAACCGATTTTGACTTTAATATAAAATAATATTTTGAGATATTCCTAAGGTGCCCCTCTCCTCCCTTATAAAAGGGTACCTCCTCCCCCTCCTCCTCACACCAATTTGAGCACTCAATCTCGGCCAAACCCTGCCAAAATCCCTTCCCAACTTCCCTAGAATAATCCTATAGGTCCTTATCTTCTTCAAAAGACCAATCTTAGTTCCCTAAGTTGAGGAATTCAAAGAGGTGTTCCGAAGAAAAGGTAATATCCATTACAGATCTTTTCAATTTCTTTCTTCTTCAACTTCTTCTTCTTTAGTTGTTTCATGATAAATTAATAACATAAGTATTTCTTATATACTGATATGTTATTATAAATATGAAACAACTCTAATTCACCTTCTATCCATCCTACAGAAAAATGAAATCACCGCGCGTGCGTACGTATGGAATACCGTCTCCACGCTGTGGTGTAATATATTTTCCGTCACCACCTTAATTGGATTGGTATAATGGTGTAATGAGTAACTATATATGATTATTATAAAGTTATATTGATACTGAAATAGTATACATACACTTCAACACAATTCCACGACCATGGGAACGATATCATCGCTCGTGCGTACGTACGGACTACCGTCTCCACGACGCGATAAGATTCATTCTCCATGTTAACCTTTTAAGAATGATTAAAAAGTATATATAAGAAATAATAATGAAATATATGACATTATTAAGCTACTGGATTTATGTATATATGTTTATGTATTTCATCTACTTACTTCCATTCAAGACAATAAGGAAAGGAAAACAGCGTTCATGCATACGTACGGACTACCGTCTCCATGAACGGTGTTTTTCATTTCATTTATCTATCTATTATATATATATATATACTGAATATATATGATATATAAATCATATTTTATATTCTGGAAGTAAGTAAATCATGATATAAGTAATAATAATATCAAGAACAACAAGTCAAAACACCTACGATAAATGAAACGATTTTACCCAAAACGCTTCTTTAACATGGAATTTACAAAAGAACGGGTAATATAATGTCATAAGTGAACCATATATGATATCATAACAATGAATATGATTCTTTAATAAGTCAATTACATTATTTAAATCATTATACAGGAGGTTCGGACACATACGAAGCAAATCGGACCTAAGGTAAGGGAAATATCACAATCTCATTTTTATCCAAGATTGTTTATTCGTAAGTATTTACTGGGGTGTATTTTATCATCCACATCCATGTTTCATCAATATGTAATATTATTTCCATCCACCCACAATTGTCTAAATCCATTTTTACCCTTCGGTGAGTTTTTAGTAATATGTATGAAAGGAATCTTTTGTCGTACGAGGTACTTTTTGACTTTTCCGACAAAAGTACGAAGAATTTTTTTTAACTTATACAGCATTAATAGATTCTTAAAACATTATTTCCAAGAATCTTCCTTTACAAGTTTTCAAGTTTATTTTTAATCAACTTCTTTTAGTTTAAAGTCGTATGACATGTTATGAAAGGAAAAAAATGTTTTTGAAGTAGAAAGGGTATTTTCCTCAAGAATGAAGTTCAAGTGTTTTATCAAAATTATTTTCCATCTAAGATAATAAAGGGTTCTGTTTTTATCCATATTATTACATTGATTTGATTATGTTGTGATGGAAATATTTTTATGAATTCCTTTATCTTATATGAATTGTTTTATGATGTCATGTTGTTTAAGAATCCCATTTTTATTACATGGGTTACGCTGTGATGTATGGTTTATGATTATGTGGCACACATAAGAAAGGATTCATTATAAGAATGGTGGGACCTATATCTCCCTCCAATGCATTGGGTAAAGATTTTATATCTCATGAGATAGACAGGGCTGGAACGGTAGGTTATACCGGTTCAGTGAAACAGGACTGAAACGAGGGTTACTTGATTCAGAAAGGGACTTTGTCCACTAAGATAGTCTTGGCAATGAGTCTTGACTAACAAGAAATGATTCTCTATGATTATGTGTGAATTCCACAAAGTTTCATGTTTTAAGTTATGATTATTGTGATTACATTTCACTGCCATGATTTACCCCATGTTATTATGATCTCTTTTGCAGGTTAAGATTTCCAAAAGTTATGTGCTTATGTATATGATGTGATTGATATTTCTTTTGTTTACCCTTACTGAGGATTTGAGCTCACCCTTTTATGTTTTCTTTTCCCCAGGATATAAAGAAAGGTTTTAGGTAAAAAAAGGAAGATCTTTATGGGAGATTTTGAAGATCTTTCACCATGATTAGAAGATTACGTTCCGAGTTTCCAAAGACACTAAACTATTACGATCCTTGTGTGTTTGTTTTTGTTATGTACTAAGTATTCCGCAAAAGTAATGTAATGTTCATGTACGTCAAGCTACGGGTCTTTATAAATAATATGATAAATAATATAAAGGGTACCATGATACCACATCCCTACTGGTTTTCTGCTTTTCCCCAACGTCTCACGTCATAAGCATATCTCTTAAAAAGGGCTTTCCTGCAGAGACCTGGGTGTAGCACCACAACATGAACCTCATGTAACACCACCACTTTGTCTACATAACCAAAGAAACTAGGTAGTTTTTTGGAGCCATCCCATCTCACATCACATTTATCATACATTGAAAATTATACCCCAAGCCATTATAGACCATACATCGAGTATGGATCCTCAAGCCATCATTGCCTATAAACATTACACCTATATTAGGCCATTGGTAACTATATCAAAAATATATATGTTTGAATAACCCCATTCCATTACATCAATCTACACACATACATTAGGGAAAACTAACAATTGTTCCAACCATCATAATTAACTAACAGGAGAAGAGAGAAGTGGAAAATGGGGTAGTCAACCAACCGTCCTCCCACCATAATGTTGGGGAAGAAACCCCCCATGGTAAAAAATTCCTATGGTGAATGTTTACCTAACCAATAGGGTGTATTAGTTTATAGATTCACAAAAGTGTAGAAAAAAATACAGCTCATAACTGTATTGTGAGAAAATCCTAGTCTTAGACTCAACATCAGCTAACGTCTCTCAGACTCCCTGACACCACAACTAAGAATAAATGTATTATAAGAATATATCCATTTAAAAAGTTATATTATGTTACATATCCATTTTTATCTATATTACATTACGTAAGTATTCATTTAACCATTAATTAACTGTTTCTAATTCCAAATTAAATTTCATTAGCCTCACACCAAGTTCCAAGAATTCCATGCATAACCAAAACATGTTCACAACAGGTTTGAAATATTACCTTAGCAATGAATCCTAGAATTCTCCAACCCCATGGTTTAACATCATTTATTCAATCATTTATTGACAACATTATTACTTTCCCTTAATTCCAGTTATTCTAGAAAATAAAAACCGAACTATAAAACACAAGGGGCTCAATGCGGTGAATATATGGACTACTTGTCGAGCCTTTTCCACCTATATTATGAATATATATACATCCATCCTCGAGAATATAATCATGGAAAGAACATGGAAAACCCCATGCTTCATTACCTCTTTTGAATGGAGGTTAAGAAATACCATATTCATTAAGTGTTGGAGAATGTAAAGAAGGTAAACAACAGACAAGATTCAGTAAGCATCCAACATTCATAACAGACATGTTTCATCACCCCTAGTGTTCTTCCCAACACCCACATACATAACCCAATGCATCTCGACACTCTAGTCATAAAATACTACCCCAAACCTAGGGCCTCCCAGCCTTACATTCTACAATAGCCTCATAGGCTCACCATCCCTGGCTGACACCGCAATACAAGTAGTAAGAAAACAGTCCACAGGAAACTGGAATCTTGGCCATAAGAAAAGAATATAGCCTTCACACACACCAATCACTAACCACTCCAGGCATAAGGCTCTTGGACCTTACAATCATGAGGGTAACATATAACCCTTCCAAGAACTATCTTTCATAAAAAATGGTTATTTTGTTCATCATGAAGTAGCCAGTTCATTTAAACATACCAAACTGCTTCCATTTGATTATCAAGAATTTACAATGACAACATCCAGATTCCAAAAAATGCATGTTTATATTTATCTAATTAATTTAAAATTAATCCCGAATTTATTTTCATTACCAATTTTCATCAAGAACAAAATTATAAACAAGTCAATCATAGAGATCACACTATTTATAAAAAACAATTGGCAACAACAAATGAATGATAACAATTTATTTATCTCATTCAAATATTAATTATGTCAATTACATTGTGATCTATATGTATAAAACATGATAAATCTAAAGTTGTACATAATAGAATATAGAATCCATTAATCCCCTACCTCAAAAGGATTCAGACATTCTTTTCATGAGAATTAACAACACAACAGATCACGATCACCTATCTAAGAAGACTTCATCAACCCAATGATAGAGAGACACCACCAAACCAACCAACACCCATGAAAACAAAATAATAAACATAGAGATCACAAATATTAACATAGAAATAGGAATAAGGAGATGAATCCATAAGAAAGCTATTATAACATACCTTATATCGAAGACGGGTCTACACTTCCTGGTTGCACCAAAACAAGGATTGGGCATGCAGTAGGACGAAACTCCTTGGAATTCATGATCCAAAGCTTCATCAATATAAAAGAATCCAATGGGAAGGAAGGGAAGGTTATAGTGTCTCACACCAAGGAAAAATAAAGAATAATAGGACATAAATTTATCTTGTCCCTTTAAAAGATTTAATAGAGTAGTGGTTTATAATACACTAAATTTTTCATTATGATCAGATTTTTCAAAGATCACGTAGTTTGACCGGGTATAGGCTTCCTGACTATTAAGAAAAATTAAGATAGGAGTTATTGGATTTTAATTAGCCTTAAACACATTAAAACGGTATATTAATGAATTTTACATCAAAAAAAATGTCAAACATGCGAAACTATAGGAAATATAGAAAAATATGGAAATTTGACAAAAGGAAATGAAACAATTCAGGATAAACAGTTCATGAAACAATTTGGGAGCCACCATTTCATGAAACCATTTAATGAAATTGTTTGGAAATATGGAAAAGTATGTGACACCATTTTGTGACACCATTTCATGAAATAGTTTGGATATTTTTCAATGTATGTGACACCGTTTCGTGAAACAATTTCATGAAATTGTCTGTAAATTTGGCAAAGTGTTGGTGATAAGTCACCTTAACCTCCCAAAACCGCTCAAACACTAGATTTCAGCAATGAAATGGACTAGAGAGGCCTAATCAATTACATTATTGGTTTTTCATCTAATATTCCTGTTTAATCCCTACTTCTATATTATGTACTGCTTTCTTGTATTCTTGATTTGAATATTAAAAAAACCTAGGAATTTTTTTGTGTTCATATCATGGATTAGGAAGATAGGAGTTCAAAGAAAAATTTAGTATGGTGTTCATTATTTAACATTATAATTTACATCTTCTTTCATTTATTGAATCACCATAATTAAATCATATTTTGTTTTCTATTATTTTTTATCTTTGGAATCATAATTAATAAACTTTATTAAAATATAGTACTTTATATAATAAAATTTACCACTTAATTGTGATCTACCATTAAGGTTTTCCTTAGAAGATTGAAACAGAATAATAAAAAAATGGTAAAAATATAAAAAATACATTTTATATAATATTTTTTTTATTTATACTTTGGTTTATTGAAATTAAAACTGTTCTGATGTTTTTACAGTCGGATATGTCATCAAAACTATTTGAGTGGTTCAATGATTCAATGAAAGGTCCAATGATAAATAAATAGTATGATTAATCTCCCTATATATCTCTCTAAACTTATATATATATATACACACACACACACACACCATTTAGGCTAGTTTTTAATAGTAAAACATTCAAACTACCTGGTTAGTTTACAATATACAGTTAGTTCTTCCTAGGGATGGAGGATAAGTCCAGTATAACATTGAAGAGATGGTCACTAACTTTCATATAGGGTGAATATTAATCCCATTTTTCATATAACTAACTTTACATCACATTGGTTTATCTAGTTTACAAATATAATTTATTTTTGGTCAGATATAGAAATAGAACACTAGGTTTTTCTGATTTGGGTTGGGTTGAAAAATGGGATGTCATGTAGGGACCGATGATCTGGTTTGGTTATGATAAAACTACTCATTCTTAAGATGCTGATCAAAAATATCTCTCATTATAAGAAATGAATTGATCATTAATATGTTTGAATTATTTTTTCTAAATATTATATTTAATCATTCATATTTTTAAAAATATTTTTAAAATATGAATAAAAATGAATTGTAATGTTATAAATAGTATATTAAATATTATTACATGTCATATTATTCAAGTAAATTTGAAATCCCATCTTTATTTCATTTAATTTTATTTATTAAAATAACATATGTTTATAATGGCCTACATTATAAAATTCTAATTAATTTAAATTATCATTCCATTCAAACTATATAGTAACATTATATAATTTCATTAAAATTATTATTATTAGTTTCATTATATAATAATTATGGTCATATTCCTTCTCAATCAATACATTAACATTAAATTTTCAACACATTCGACTATATTTAAAATATTAATAGTTTATTTTCTGATAAAAAATGAATAAGAAATTAAATTATTTCTAGTAATTTTATAAATATGATAGAATGAAACATTTCTCAAATACATCATAGTTAATGGTATTTCTATGAAATTTTACATCAAATATTCAATATTTATTTTTTTACAAGAAAAAATGTTTTTAAATTACTAAATTATAATCATACGATAGAAATAAATGTTGTTATAGAATAAATATACACAATATTTTTTAATGAAAACCCAATCATCATATCAGATTACTTATTTATATTTTTCTATATTTGTTTTAATTTCATACATTCTTAATCACATTTATCACCATCCATCGATCTCCCCCATATTGTCGTAAGTTACTACTATTTTTATTACTAACATATTTATAATTAAATTTTAATTATTTAAAAACCTTCATGAAAAATTGTAAAACCACATAACTAAAAAGGAAGTCAACCAGCATAAAAAAGTCAGAAAATCATTTAAAACAAGTTTGATTTTACCAATAGTGTTATCCCTGTACAAACTCTATTAGAGAGTTGAGACTTTTATACCATGTCATCCTTGAAGAGATCTTCAATATGGTAGGTGATATTATACATATTTTGGTGGTTCTCTTTGATATTTATATTTCTTTCATTAGAACCATGTAACATGATATGACATTTTTTATTGATCCACTCACATTGCTCTTGATTAGTATCAATATGAAGCACTCTATCATACACCATGTCAGTATCATCTTGTGAGATGTTAATATTGAGGAACTCCTCCTGCATTTCATCCTCTACGTGTATAATTTTTTTCCATTTCATATCACTATTTGTTGTATCCTTACCTACTTTACTCTTCATGAAATTGAGCTCCTCCATAGTGGAAACCAATAAATCAGTGTTGGGAGTAGTGGGAGAGACATATACAACCATAACAATGCCATGAATTTGTATTTATGCTTCGCTTACTTTAGTAGCCTAGTCATTGGTAGTTTGAACGTCATCCCTTTCATTGACCCTTAACATCTTAGATGACATGTTCTCTATTCGTTTGGTTTGTTGATAGAAATTCATATATAATTTTTCTTTCTTCCACTTAATAAAAATATGATTCCCCGAATCCCTATTTCCCTATTTCCCCCTCTTTCTCCTTGATTTGTGGAGTCCTCTTTAAATTATTACCTCACAACTATCAACTGAAACTACGCTAGATATATCATCTCCCAATTGATCCACACAAGTTCCTTACCCTTCAGTGTGATTATCCACAGGTTTTGGACTCTAGATGCCGAACCCTTCCTGAATTGAACCTGGATGATCCTTGACTGGAGCTTCAACTTCCATGATTTAAAAATGATTGCTAACGACAATATCTAGGTTCAAAATAATAGAAATCTGTCTATTCTTAAATATCGCCCATTTATAATCCCCACCTTGTATGCCTTGCTCTATGTATCCATGTTTAATTCAGCTAGTTGGATTCCCATCCCTTTCATTCTAATCCTAGAACATACCAACACCTACTCGAGATTGATCAACATAGGATATAGGATTTGGTGAAAATATACAAGGTTTCAAGGGGCTATTAGATTCCCCCTCTATATCCCATGTTACATATCAAACCTGCATTTCCCAACTGGGTCCACCCAAATCGTCACTCAATCTGTCACATATGTCTATAACCTTTAGGTCTGGATTCATGGGTCTTTCATCTTTTGAGGATTGATAAGTGTAGATTATATCCTTATTTCCTTGTATAAAACCTTCAAGTGTGCCCAAATTGTCTAGATGGATCATCAGATGATCAATCTATACTTTACGGTAGTGCTGGAATGTACAAACAAGATGACTGAGGTGTATACATGAAAAACAGAAGTCTATCCAAGAATGAATGAAACACACTTTTTATATTAGAATTCCTCCCCCACCACAATCCAAACCCACTAAACTAGAGGTTTGGACACATAGACATCCACTAAAAATCAAGGAGAAATCATATGACAAAAAATGGTTTCTAGAGTATAAATAACAACCAACGGGATTCCAAGCATATGAATAATTCATGGATTTTGGAACAAAAATGGATATTCTGGGAAACATACCCACAAACCAAAAATGAACATTTCAAATGAATCCCCCAAATGATGTTGATTTCAAAACCAATCAACCATGGTCAGATCAATAAGTCCCAATGTTTCGGAGAACTCTAATGTTAAATGCTTCAACTGAGGTGTGTTGTTAAATAGTTGAGGATCATTAAAGAAAATATCAGTTTATAAGAAGGGAGGAATTAAATATGGGTTTGGGATGAATGAAAGGGGAAATACTGGGCTCCATGAGAAGATAGATAAAGGACTCTCTCCCCCTTTAGTAGGGGAAGGTTCCAAAGCCAAATCCATCCCAACATAGGGATTCATTGGAAGGGATGGGTCCACGAGAATTGGTGTCCTATATTAACCTCTACTATTAGAATTATCATGTTGATATTTTATCATAAAAATTATATATATTTAATTTATGTTTTTTAGTTTTATATATTTTTTAATCTCTATTTTTTTATTTTTACTATTCTTCAAAACAATTAATTTATATGATGTGTTAGTTTTATAAAGTAATATTTAGTGATTTTTTTTTTCAAAAATTATTTTTATTTTATTAAAATTAATATATTATATTTTTCTAAATTTTTTTATAAATTATAAGAAAAATTAATATAAATATATGTACATATATATATATATATATATATATATTAAAATTGTTCACTTGTTTCTTGTAAATATTTATGTTTAATTTTAATCATGTTTTTTATTACATCATAGGGATTATTTCAAATGAAATTGAATGTGAAACCACACACACATGCAGCGAGGGAGGATCAAACATGAGACCTCCTAAAACAACCACAATGTCAGAATCATTGAGATAGGTCCCATGTAAATTTATTAAATATTTTGGTAATACTAATAACAATAATAATAATAATAATAATATAAAAAATTTCGTATAGTTAATTTTGGGGTGTTGATTAATTACATCTGATCATGATGGGTCTACGATTTTTTGGATGTTATAACCATAAACGTTATAATAATATTCTAAAAATTTATTCATCGTTGTTTTTTTCCAAATCCTCAAACCACAAAAATAAATATATTCTGAGATCAATGGTGCAGTCAACATTTTATTTTTCGATGATCAAAAATGGTAAAATATAAATATAAATTCCAAATAAAAAATGATTAAAATAAGATGAATATTTTTATAAAAAATGATCATTTAGTCAAATGGTATTGATAATGAATTAAATAAACAATATTATAAATTTAAATTAACATCTGTATATTAAATTATTTTAAAAATTATAAAACGTAATCAACACGGTTCCACCACTTGGGTATTATCCATCACTATTTTGAGAAATTAATAACCCCTAATCATAGGCCTACACATACACCTTATTATGTTCATATATTCTGCACATATAGTGATTCAGAAAAGGTTTTGGAGTTATTCCTTAAAATTATAATTATCATGAACATTGGAATACAACTTATTTTATATAGTTTGATATAAAAATGTTTTATTCTTGTTATATAATATTAACCTTTTTATTCACATTTATAACAATTTCCATAAATTTTTTTATGGAATAATATAATATAGTGCCAACCCACTATAATGAGAACCTAATAATTTTATAACAAAATAATTATTTATATTCTATATGGCTTACATATTTTAGTCTGATTTGACACATTAGACATTTGACTATTAGGTCTGGATGGAATATAAGTATTTACAATTCACATCACTAATATCCTAGTTTTATATCTACAATAAATTAATAACATAACCAAAAAACCAACTAGTAGGATTTCCCTATATTGTGTGTTGTGGAAAATTCTTATATATAACTATATATAATGGTCTTCATGGTTTATATAATTATTAATATATATCATGAATAAATCAAATAAACATATTATGATAGCATTAAATTATTTAATTTGGAAAAGGATAACTTTTTCAAGAGTCTTAGGGTTGGTATATCAACATGATAATGGTCGTGTTACAGTTCAACATTTTCAGATTTTAGAAAAGAATTGTTTTTCCATTGATTATCCTGAAAATACCTTAAATAAATAGATGTTCTTAATATTCAAAGGAAGGTTCGTCCTAGTAAATAATAGAATACATATCATGAATTACATGATTATTACACTTATATGTATCCAATATAATGAGATATCAAAAGAAAAAATTATTATAATAAATACTATTTTTTATTCGATTGTATTAATTTACATTTCAATTTTAATTATGTACGCTGGTCTAAATGAATTCCTAGATTCCCCTATTTTTTTGTGAGTTAGAATCACTTCCTCAAATAAATTGAGGTTTGGGCTTATATTCTAATTTTATTTATATGGTTATCAGATTCAATCAAATGTGACTTTTGGGAATAAAATTGATCTTTTTTTATAATTGTAAATCCTTGTTTTGAAGATGTTAAATGAATCCTATTTAACTTATTATTAATTAATAGATAAATATTTTTATTTATCAAATATATATTAATGTGTTTATTTAGATAATTAAAAATTTGTTATTTATTTATTGGCAGATATATCCGAACGAGTTAATAATCCTTGTAAAGCTAATTATTTATTTGCATTAATTATTAAAAGAGATATACTTAATTGTTTTAGTTATGTAATAATTTATTTAAGAAGTGATAAATAAATTGAATATAAATTAAAACTATAATTATTAATTTATATATGAGATAAAATATATTATTATTTAATGCTAAATTTAAATATTTTATAATGAGAGGTAGTTCAGTTTAAAATTAGTAGGAGGGGAAGGAGATTAGTTGTATTTTCCCTTTTTCAACATGTGATAAACTTTATATAATATAATCCCTTAAATAATAGTAATCCATAAAAACACATATTTATAGTTGACACATTTAGAAAGAAATCCATCAATTATAATCATGATAAAAATAGATAAAATTTATTTTGTTTTTCATTGATTGACACAAAAATGTTGATTTAATCTTGATTCTTCATGCTATATTCTAATATGTTGATAATGAAATCCAATGATTTGTAAAACACATATGGATATTGAATGTGGTTTTTATGTTTCGATCCATCAGTAATTTTGATAATGACATTGATATAGAATTCTAAATCATATAATAATCCTATGGTGACTATTTATTTTGATACATGATCAAAAAATAATAGTGCATATTTTATTTTTTCGATCCTCATACCATTATTTGAATTAAATTTAAAATCTATCACAAAGTGCACATGCATCCACTTTTCCAAAATCTTCAATCTATATTAAGAGCTGTCTAATTTATTTTTCAATTAATATATTTTTTTTCTTATTATATATATATAAACAAATGTTACCATTCATATGAATCCATTACTCCAAATTGTAAGCATACATGTACATAATATTCTGTTAATTTGACATTAAAAATATAAAACATGAAATCGATCTCCATATTGTCATTATATCTAGATATTAATTGGAAATTCGAAAGGATCTAGTTAATCGAGTGACTAACGCAATTCCTGAGGCCAAAACATCACTAATAGTTTGGCTATCCCTAGGAAATACCAAGTTGTAGCGACCATTTCTTACTCAAATATGAGGTCACTCGCTTACTATCTTGGTATTAGTTTCACCTATTTTATTTTATTTGAATAATATAATCATGGAAAAAATATTTTCTATTTATAGAAATAAAATTATTTTTATTTGTATTAAACAAAAAATTTAGAAGATATGATTATTTAAAAAAAAGTAATTATAATATATTTAATATTATATAATTCAAAAATTTAATGTTTTTCTATAAATAAAATAAGTGGATGAGTTTAAATTGTATTAAAAATTTTATTTATTTTTATCAATTGAATTTGGTAAAATGAGATGTTTTATAATAGTTATTTTAGTTATTTAATGGTTAATTATCTTGATTTTGATATTATGTTGTGTATGTTTTATTTAAAGGATCTAATATTATAATATAGATTCATTTTAAAATAATTTTTTTTAATTATCATCTAAAAATGATCTCTCGGGGCATCTTCTTCTCTACTCCCTCAACATTATTCAATTCCTTCTAAACATCTCGATCTATATACACATTTATTTTGTCTTTTTTTAATATTTTAATTTATTTGACTGCTTTCCATTGATGGATCAACCCCTACTCCTACAAAGCCTTTTTTATTTATCAATTGATTCCTCCCCACAATATGTTAGTTTTATTTTGAGCATCATGTTTATTATCCACTTCTGTCTTTATTTGAATAATTATCTTTTGATAACCAACATTGGTTGGACATAATGGGGATCTGTTGGTTTCGTAGGGTGATGGTGGAATATTTACATGCGGTCTACTATTCTTCAAATTCATGTTTTGGTAATGGGTACAAAAGTTCCTCTCTAGTGGTATCATAGTTCTTTCCATTGAACTCATCAATCAAAAATTATTCTCCCCCATTCAATCCCATTTTTTAGCATTATCATTCTAGAATATATTTTGGTCCAGTGGGTTGGTTGATTATGATGTAATCCGAATGTTATGGATAAGGAGTTTGATAATGGTAGATTAGTTCTTAATCTTGTAATAAATAATGTCGGATATGAGTTCTATTTACTTGTAAGGATATTATTTGTGAAGTTTGGTCTTTTTTAGCTTGGTTAAGGATAATTACTAATCATGTTCTATGTGAGTTAGTTTTCATTAATGTTTTATTTTTGGGTGGTTTCCCAATAAAGGATATTATTAAATAATTATTTTATTAATTATGTAACCCATAGTGTGCCTATATATGTTACGTGACATGGTATTGATGAATGTTTCATTTTTTATTTGTTTACATGTGTTTGTTCATTGAATGTTCGGTGTTGTATCTTGGTGTAGAGATAATAGAGATTTGTAGTAGTTACTGGTTCCTTTATATAATATTTATCTTCCTCCTAGGTTATGTTGTCAAATGTAGTCTGATTTTGTCTATCGATCTCATGGAGGTGCAAGATTCTGAAGTGTAACTTTCCACTATCTGATGAAAAACAACCTCTTGCCAGGTGTCATTTAACTCATCACCTCTCACTGACAATTCTAATTTTGATTTTTATAATTTTGTGGTGTGTGTGATTTTACGGTAATATTTTTATTATTTTAGTGATAACATTTTCGGATGGCTTTGAATGGTTTCTGATACACCATAAAAGGTAGATTTTATGAAAATAATATAAATTATATTTTGAGGTAACCTCTTTAATATAGATTATTTAATTTATATGTGAGTATTACTATAATAGAATGAGTTTCTATAAAGATATGATTCATGTGATATGATTGAGGAAGACCGAACAAAGTTGTGTAAATGGAAAATGGAGGATGTTACGACTAGAGACTATAATAAATCATGATGTTCTTGACCTAAGGGTAGAGTCATGATTATGATCAATCCATGATCTAAATGGTCATTAAAATTCAATTGATTATTTAATAGTAATTCTTTTCTATTCATGGTGAAAATTTATTTTAGGATAACATTAATTTTAGAACTAATATGAAAAACAAGGTAAAAGTTGATTACATATAAGTTTTTATTTACAATTCTTGGTAAAATATTTGTTAACATTAAATGATAGAATAGTTATAAATATTTTTTTATATAATATTATATATAATATGATAAAATAAAATCCCTCCAAAATAATTTTAATCACCACGTACCATTATTTCATTAATTCTTTGTGAAACCATATATAAATATTATTATGTGACTATAATCAAAGAATATTACATTTATTAGGGATATAGTTCCCAGTTTAGCTGGAACCATTGGGGGTATAAATTAGTGTTTCACAATTTATATTTATTTGTTTAATATTTATACATTATATATTTTTATTGTTCTGATCCACATAATTTTTAATTTTTAATCCCTAGGTCATATGAAATTGAAATACAAAGAAAAAAAGACAAAATATTTTTAATGTTTGGACATTAATTTGTTATTCATTTTCTATTTGGTTAGTACCCCCATTCATTTCCTATCCCTATATAGTTAAATGGCTATTACAAAATAATTCCATGTCCAATCAACAGTGTTTCCCATTACGTTCATACTATAATATCCTATTTTATTACCTAAAATCTAATTCTCATTATAGTTGAATTATCTAAAAGAGGATTTAACTGCATAAAATAAATATAACATTGGAGAATTTTGATATTGATCACCACATAAGATCAAATTAGAACAAATTATTTACTAATTCTATCAATATTTATTTAAAATGAAAAATGATATCCTTTATTAGAAATACTAGTTCCAATAATTAATGATCATCAAACATTTATTAGCTAAATCTTATCAAAATATTTTAAACATTAGGAATATAATATCATTATATTATTTAATAGATATTGTTTTAGAGATCATAATTCACTAAATGATACATTATTGTATTGTATTTTTCAAAGACACTCAATTTTCACATTGTATTCTAGGAAAAAACATTTTTATTCTTTTCAGAACATATATATTCCCATATTATTACGATGAATATTAGTCTCCCAATTGATAATTTAAAACTCTGTCAATGTAAAAATATAAATTTACATATTTCTATTTTAATAATGAATTCCCCATTTTCTACATAATTAATATATTTTTTAAATCTTATTTAGTCTTTTCATTTACACATCCATTTAAATTAGTCATAATACCTTCATTGAATCATCATGAAATCCACTTCCATTTTTTTGGTTGAAAATTTCATTTATATATGGAAATATAATTAAATATGATCCATTGTGGATCAAAATGTGTAATTATCCTCAAATTATTCTTATTTTGAATCACAAACCTCCAATATTATGCATTGTCGTGGAGGAATTGGTCTTGATAATCATCAGAGTTGATTCCCCAAATTTTTCACAGTTTGAATTATATATTCTGATGTTTTTGAAAAAATATAGATATATAATTAATTTTTCTATCATTACAATTTATCTCATTTAATATTAATTGACCTATTATATAATGTTAGTATTTTTGTTAGAGTTCATTCTATAATTAATCATTTATTAAATAATATTTCATCATATTTGTGTTTTTTTATAATTAATTCATCATATCTTGTGAATAATAAACATCCTATGATGATTACATATCTTATATAGATAATAAATTTATCCAAAATTCCACTTCATATGTGTTTTCTATCTTATGATCCTAATTCTTACACATCTGCTTCTTTATGACACCCAAATTCCTATAACTATTACCTGATTTTATAATAAAATTTTGAACAACATCGCACACCCACTCATGAAATCATACTAACAAAAAAGACTTGTCAAATTAAGAATTACTCTTAAAAAGTATATCAATACTCATAAATACATACAAAGGACACTTTATAATCAATAATTCAAACATAATTTTTTAAAAAAGACATCCTTAATACCAATTCTCTAAAACAAATTCATATGAATAAAAAATGAAATATATGATTTCTTAGATTACTCGTATGCGTATTCAATGAGTATTATGGTGACTCATACAGTGTTTCTCAAAATGTTCTTACATTTTCAAAAGTTATATGAATGAATTATATAGAATTTGAAATATGAAGAGTCTGAATAAATATTATACAGATAAACAAAATTGTGTTGAGATGACTCTAACACGGGATTTCTCAATATTTTAAAAATCCAAATTTACAAAAAAAAAATCCATTATACTTTCTTATAATATTTAAATCAAAAAAATTTATATAAACATTGTTAAGATTTTAATATTTTATAAAACCATTTTATATTTTTATATTCATCTTCCTGTAACATTTCTTTATCTCTGTAATACTCATTATTTTAATCATCCTGTTCAAATAAAGATATATTGATATTGATCAAAAGTGTTCTTCATGAAATTTCATACATTCTCTATTTCCATCCAAATTTTAGTATCTCAATCACCTTTGAAAACATAAAATTACTTCCTTCAATAACCATTTTGACAATAAATATAATTCATTAATTCCGTATCTTCAATATCTCAATTTGTATTTTTTGGAAATCCCCATTAATATTTACAAATGGTATTGTAATTCATATGTAACTATTTTATATTATATACCATGGTAATTCATAGGTCTTATATAGAACTAAAATTAATATTTTTTCCCATGTTCTTAGAATAATAAAAACTTCTCTCAATTTCATCCAGAATCATAGCATAATCTATATTTTAAAAATATATGTTAGTACTTGATTTTTATATAAATAAAACCATAGGTAGTAAAAAGAATTGTATATAGTAAAACTGTTGAAAAAAAGGATTATTTAATTAAATTTGTGAATAATGTCCATAAAAATACCATCATTTGATTCCAATATCAAAATATTTTAAAAATTATCATCTTGGATGACATTAAAATATATTTATCATGGGATATTTAATCCTATACACATAACAGAACAGAAATAAAAATAGTTCACTTATGTTTTGTAATTCTCCATAATTTCCCAAATATTTATCAACTAATACACCTATTTGTGAACACTAATCATTAAATAAAACAATGGGATATATTTTTCATTGACATACATTATTTCCCATTTTTAGGGGTCTGCCCATAAATTCAATATTCGCGGAGCTTATAATATCTTTTTCAACTCCAATTTAATTGTAAACACCCTCATGTGATGCACCCACATACTCTTCTTCATATAATATAGAATACTCCATGAATATATCTCTATTTAGTATAAAATTGTGACAACCATATTCCCCTATATTTATTTGCTTCATGTTAGTTGAAATTTTTAATAAATAACAGTATAGAGAAGGGACTCTTTATTACTATGAAGGATTATAATTTTATATATTTATCTATCAACCAAAAAATTTAATTTCATTCAATATAATAATGAAATTATTTCTCAATGTCTCTTTTCTATTTTATAACCCTTAACTAGAAGCATTCTCATCTTCATCCATTCATGTATAAATTTTGTATTTTGTTGTTTTTATGGAAAATTCGTTTCATAATTATTTCATTATCATTTCCATCAATTAACTACGATCCAGAAGGATAGTTTTATAGTATTTAATTCCATATGCAGATTTCATAAATCATTAAAATTTATTTCATTAAATGTTTATTTTTTCACAATTAAAAACATTTAAAGATAATTTCCATCTTCATGTAAATTAATATTTTCTCCTTTTCCGGCACTAATAATTTGTGTGCCATAAATATCTTTTTAATTTTAATGTGATCTATAAAACATGTGAGACATTACTTCTTGACATTCAAATCATATTTGGAGAATTCACCATAATTTTTTCATACACATAGAAAACAATAAATTTATTCCTTTATTTTAATAATTTTATTCCATTTCTACTACATTGAACAACTTCATAAAACCTTGCATGGAACTCAATATCGCAATTAATATCCTAACAAAATCTACCACACACCACTTTTTAACAACCAAATATGGAAAGTGTTGATATTTTTTTATTTTAGGGTGACTTTATTCATTCAGTGATACTCTATTATCATTTCCATATCATTTATCTCCATTTCATCATGTATCTACCCCAAGAAATAAATAATAATAGAAAATTATTAGTATTTCTTCCTACACTACAAAATCACCAGAAAAAAACTAATAAAAATTGGTATTTCATCATGAGAATGAATATAATTATTTTATCTTTTTTCAGTGTCAATGCAATACAAGTATATTTTTTTATGGGATTACATTCTTCTTACCATGATCTATTACTCCATTTAAATGGAATAATGTATCAAACATGTATTGACAGTCCAAATGTGATAAAATTTTATTTTCTAACATGAATTATTATAAATAATGAATATTTTATAAAATATCTTCATATAGATTCAACAATCATATTAGTAACCATCATGTCATTATCTCTAAAATATTCACATATAAACATAGTTACCTTAGTCAAATCATCCCTAAAATTATTGAAAACATTTTTGGATTCAAAATATTTTTACTACAACTATTATAAATCTTCTTTATTCCTATATTAATTAAAGTCATGATATCTCATATATTTTTAAACTAAAAAGCACAAGATTTTTTATTTTTTGATTTCATCAATATAATAATATAGTATCTAGAAAAAGGAAAAAATTTCATCTATAAATTTATAATTTTATTTAATAGATTTATCTTCTCCTCATTCTATTTTTTCTTCTACTCTACAAAGGATTACAATAAATCCTTCCAATATATTATAGTTTGATCCTTTACACTCCATCATCTCTTATTTAGATGTCAAATCCTCTCTATATATTTTAAATAAAATTTAATTCACATTCTTTATGGCTTATTAAATATGAGTCATCATATACCTTCTTACCCAATAAAACCATAATGTATTTTTTGAATATTTTTTTCATTATTATAATCTATATCTTTATTTAGGGTTTTCTTATTCGAACTATGATTCCAATTTTGTATCATTCTTCTATTGATATTTTTTTATAAATTTAAAAACTATTTTATAATTATAAAACATTTGGGGAATCATTCCTTTTAAAATAAATTTTATTTTCTTATAAAAATATGATAATTGAAAAAAATAACTATTTTTAAATCATAATTGTCTCCCACATCTTTAGAGTCACATGATTATATATCTTCATTATCATAATCTTTAAAATTTCCCATATATTCACAATCCATCTAGACCTTTTAATTATATTTCAATGTTGTATATTCTCTTGTTTGATAATAAATTATATTATTAAGATCTTTATACATGTAAATATCCATTTAATTTTATAACTAAAAAATCAATAGTGTACCCCAATATAGAATGTTTCTTATCATCATTTTAATAAAAATATTGACACACATCTTCCCTTCTAAATATATAATATTACTAACAAAATCATTAAATCTAATGAAATTGTAATAAATGTTATTATAATATACTATTTTAATAAATTAAAAAATTCTCCTTGACAAATGTAATTTATAAATAATGTTATGATATCCTTTATAACAGTAATTAAATATATACAAATAAATTATTTGGGGTTTGGAGTATCAAAAAAAATTTATATTTGTTTGAGATTTACTTAAAAATATATTTGTGATATTTTCCTTCTACTTTTGTACTTAACTCTTCATACTGATTTAGAGGATCACCCTCATTAATATGTGGAAACCCAACTTTTGGTGTATCTTTTACTTCTATTAAAATATATAAGTTATTAGGTATCATCCTATATCATCCAAAAATTTTAATTATTACCAAAAAATATATAAAAACCAAATATTTACATAGAATTTAGATTCTACATATTAGTAACTTCTTAGGTACTTTATACGAAACCTGTATTTTCTCAAATAAAACATTTAGTTCCCTATGTAGTTTGGTACTATCAGAGGGATAGGGTTAGGAAATCAATTTTTCATGTTGAAAATTGTGTTATTAAGAGATAAAATATGACACCTATTAATTATTTTTCATTCCCTATTTAATTATTAGATCCCCTCATCATATGGTATAGAAATGAATAGAGAATAATACACAAGGTTTTTTATTGGGTTTTCAAAATTTCTAATACATTATATGATTAGTTAGTCCATCCATTAAATATTATCCACTATATTTTCTTGTGATTACAATATGGTCCTTAATGATATAATCAAAACAAAGTCCCAATATGTTACTACTATAGAGTCCCACTATATTATCTATCTTTTGACTACCATATAAAAATTTATGTTAAAAATCACATTTATATATGGTGATCTTAAAACCTATTGATATAGATATCCCCATACGAATAAACATTAAAAAATAATCTTCTCGTATATGTAATCATAATGAAGATCAACAAATAGTAGTCATTATTTTATATTTTGTTGTTCATCACCCAATCTTCTTAAAATAATTAATGAACATGATCTTAAAATCATCCCCAAATGCTAAAAACATTATTCATATTTTTAATAGATATTGTCTTTGATCTACTCCTTTCTCTCCTTGATAATTATTTTATTGGGTTTCACTCAAAAACTCAATATAAATAATAAATTTTTAATCAAAATATCTTTATTCATTCTTTTTATATTCTTTAAAAAATTAATATGATCAATATTAGAATTGAAAAAATATTTTTATAAACTCCATCAATCATGACTGAAACCATCAAAATAATATAAATTGGTTAGTGAATTATTGAAATATATACCCTTTAAAAATTATTTTAAACAATTTTTGAAACCCTCATTTATTTTTTAAATTAAACTTATTTTGAAGTCATCCATATATTCATGGGAATATTTATTGATAACAAGGTTGTGTGGATTTCTGGTTCCAATTATTCATAAATTTTTCATTAGATGATAAAAATAAATTATTATGATTTTCAAAAATTAATTATCCTAATTTTTTATTTTTTTCATTTGATTTCATGATCATACATATATTTGAATTCTATATTCGTAAGTATTTCATAATGTAATACTTCTCATGAATTGTCCTATCATACAAAACAACAGATATCTCATGTTTTCAGTTATCATATGAAATATACATATATATATATATTCAAAATCTTATTATAAAATCATATTTTATATTGAACATATATATTATGATAATTTCTTTTCTCGTATTTCAAACATATAATGAACCAACATGTAATGTATGATATGATTATAAGGTACTAAATATTATTCAATTAGGACATAACTATATTATGGAATTATAGTAAATTACTCATAAAATCTAATGATATTATACAAACATCAATATGTTATGAAATTGGTAAATTTTAATAGAAAATTAAATAATTATACTATAAACTCATATTTAACTCTTAAGAAATGGGATTTTAGACAAATGTATTATGATTTAATTTTCTTATTTCATAATGAGCCACAAAATAACACACTAAAACTTTAAAATGACTCGTAAAAATAGTCCATGAGTATTATTCTGGCTGATATAGTGCTCCTAAAATGGATTATACATGCATAGATATAATTTATATGTCGAATCAATGATTCATATGTACTCAAGGAAAACACAAAAAAGGTTTAATATATTTGCCTCTTATATAGGTCAGTACATTTTCTATGAAATGACTTACAAGGGAACTAACCATTTTATATAACACTAGGGTAGAATCAACAATCTAAGTTACAAATGATAATATAACTAAACTCATACCCTTTAATAGACCCTAAAAAAAGCCTATCAATATCCCTAAAACAATTTTAGATTTTTCTTCTCTTCCTTAAAAAAAATATCCTTTTATTAATTCAAAATAAATAAATAAATTATCACATTTAAAGGTTTCTACAGTGATTTTTCTACCTATGTTATTTAATAAGTATCACACGATATCGTTTTCCTATCTATATTGAATAAGAACATGCCTCTAAAAATATGATGATATAAATCCCATGATTCAGCCTTTGAGGTCAACTCAATGAGATCATAGAGTTTTCCCAAAGTTTATGAGTTTACCCATGATTTCACCACATGTCTCATGTGTTTTTTTATAAATATAAATAAAAACATCATGATTTTGGATACCATAGTAAAACTTACATCATCAATCCTTCTTCACGTAATTATTGAAAACAAATACCCCTAATTAATCTGGGTCCTTCTAGTGAGTTATAATTTTATTTAGAATATAGAATTAATTTAATTCTTATGAATAATTAAGGTATTATATTTTTAGGGTAAATTGGTGGAATTTTTTAGAAAGTATAAGGTTTGATTTATGGATTGGGAATCTAGTAAAAAAATCTAGGATCGATCATATAATTTGTTTTTCGAGAGTTATGGAATCCTAAATACCATTTTTTGTAATAAAAAAATTAAATACTAAAATAAATAATATATTTATCATTTAAAACTAAAATATTCAGTAAAAATATATTATGTATAATATAAATGTTTTTTTTGTAATCGGTAAAATATTGGAATATATATCCCATTAAAAATATACAATTTCATAAATCAAGTTATCATGATAATGAACTACAATGATTTTCTGTTTTATTTCATAAAATATAATGTTACACAAAAATAACATTAAAATAGTGGTTAATTATAGTCAACTAAATTTTCACTATTTGTATAATTATTTATCTTTGGTATAAAAACTTGCACACATTACAACATAAATTAAAAAAGGCTTATGTGATCAAGTCCAATATTCCAAATTTTAAAACACTAAAGGCCAAAATCCTATTAATGGACCCAAAACATGTTATATAGATTATGCATGTAATGTTTATTTCGAATTTAATTTTTAAATGTATATTCTTTACTAATTACATTATGTCAAATTTTATAGACAAACAATGTTTTCATATATTGATGCAGATTACTATCAGAATGTGAGTAAGGGGATAAATTAGTTCTTCAAAAAACTATTTAGAATTTTGTATGATGATGTAATCATGGATATCCTTAATATGATAATGATTATTAGGTATTTGGAATTATTAGTATAATTTTTCTTTATATTCTAGGAAAATATGGCCACATAATTCAATATATTATTATATTCAAATATTTTATATAATATAATTCATATTTACAGTATGAATACATTGAATGATTTTCTTATGAATTTTTAGATATGGATCACCATGAAGACATTGACATGAATAAAAATATATATTATATTCTCATTGTATAATATATATAAAGAAATGAAAAAAGGGATACATAATAGTCGATACAAATGGTACATGTAAAATATCTACCTAATAAGTAAAACATTAACAGAAATAACAATGATGATTTAAATTCCATTTTTATCATGTTGATAATGTTCATACGAATATGAATTGTAGAGAATTAATAAATTAGAAATTTGTAGTTATACTTTATTTATATTTATCAATGTGTGTAACCCTTCAATTTAGGTTACTTTGATATTAGAAATGGATTTCCCCCTACATAATTTTTTTCAAATATAAACTTCAATTTTGGATATTTGATTTATTAAGGACTAATATAATAATCATTTTATTGATGAAATATTCATTTCAGATTGATCAATTTATTCTTCCATTAATTTAAAATCTGTATAATTCAAATAACATTAATGAGAAAGTATTATATCAATTATAGAAAACAATTCAGAATATAGAATGTGGAATCTTATTAATGGAATATAAACATACAAAAATACAATGTTTTTGAAAAAAATGGTGAGAATTGATATCTAATATTCATTATAACATGTGAATAATCCCAAAAAAAATATTATTTTATAATGATGGGTGGTGTTTATTATAGTGAATCCCAAAAAAATATTCTTCCTGAGACATTAAGAGCCCCTCCTTAAATATTAAGAAATTCATAAAATCTTTAGTTAATATCTAATATGTAACATAGAATTTTAATATAATAGTAAAAAATAGAGTTATACATGATAGAACATATACAAAGTAGATAGTGGGAGTAAGATAGTATTTATAAATTTATATCATATGATTCCCAGGATTTGGTATAAGAACATGATTTACAAGACCCATATGGGTATAGATAATGTATTTAATACACAAATACTCAATAGGTCAATTAAATAAGTTAAATAACTATAGAAATATGGATCTCTTATCATAATAAATGTTGGAATTTTATTTTGTAAGAAAAAATAACTCATATTCAATAAGTAGTTAATTGTAGTTAAACATTATCATGTAATATTATATATGAATTCAAACATAACATCCCTAAATGTAACTTTTTTGAATGTATCTATATATTGTTAGAAAAAATACTAGTGACACAAATTAAATATAATAAAATATATAAGATAAAATTATAAAATTATGTTTCAGAGATGAATTAAAATGATGGAATATTTTTCTTATGATTGAATGAGAAAATTTTTCATTATTATAAGTGAATATAAACCTCATGTTTGTAGAATAATAGTAATCGATCCATGATGGACATAATTAATCATCCAAATTTCTTGGATTTTTGACCTATAGAGAGATATATATAATAATTGTTATAATTTTTCAAATTATATAAACCAATATGGTAATGAAAATCTTAAGAAGATATAATCTAATAGATGAATACTTATTATGTTGTCTGGAATAAATATATCAATAATAAATATTTTCAAATGCATGTATCAAATGGTATAATGAAATAAATCCTTTATACTCTAGAAATTTCCCTATCATTTATATCATAAGTTATACTAATTATTTTCATATCAAAATAAATTATATGATGAAAATAATGGTTACTAGTAAGAAATCCATAAAATTTTAAAATATTTTGTCCAAAATATTTTGAGAGGACACATGACCAGTAAACTGGAAAATTGAGTCTCTAGACACTATTGGAAATTGAAAGGATATTCATATTATTATATATTTGACGGGTACCTTATAATTAAATATCAACATGTTTATTCTTGAGGTCTATGTCATCAATGATACATTTACATCAACCAATAGAAATTAACATCACTAATAAATTTTTATTAAAACAATTAATTTTCAGTCAAAATGGAAATAGAATAGTATATTATCTCATGGTTTCCAATTAAACAAATATGGAATACATTGAGGTATAAAATATAACTACATAATCATTTTTAGTAATTAATATTTTCTTATAGTTTGGAGTAGTACTATGTAGTGTATCCCATATGCCTATTTAATTTGATAAAATTTTAAGACTTATTAAGTCGCGACCTTTCTCAGTGGGGCATGTGTCATGACTCTCCAAGCCCTTCTCCAATAGGCTCCGGGGTGGTGACTACCTCCGAGTACGCATATCACTAACATGCGAGGCATTACCGATGTACCTGTACAAATTCACACATCTCCAAACCCACAAAAGTAGAAATGTAAAAAACCACTAAGGAACAAAATCCATGCATAAAACTAAACCCAACCAATAGAATACATCAGATGTAAAGTGCAGGAAGTAAAATTGGGTCGGAATAAAAGACCACAAGAACAAGAGAGTCTGTAAACTACAAGTCCAGCCTATAAATACAAAAAGGTATTGATACTTTTCCTCATAGCTGTTGGAACACCTTGCCTTTTTGGGAACTCAGAAAGCCAAGTCCAGTCTCAGTACACCTTGGTCTCTGTCAAAAGGTTACTTGTCAGCACAAGACACGACATGTGCTCCCAAAGCCTGTGAAGGGTTGAGTATAACAACACTCAGTAGGGGACTGCGAAAAGTACAAATCAATATAAAAAGTAAAGTTACCGTCATCTCTACATAGTATATGTCAACTATACATATATCAAGAAAAACACAATCCATATATACTCAAAACTCACACCCATACTCTAGAGACAACCCACAAAACCACATACCACTACTAGGGATTCAGTTGAAAGGTTTCACGATGCACTCATCTAGTAAAACTCAATCCATGAGTCTGACTGTCCTGAGGACGTTCATCCGAGAAGTATATTTTGTCGGGAAAGATCATGAGAGATAGATACACTCATTTTGGGAGAACACACTCTTTAGTGGAAAAAAATCACGATACGCAAATGAGGATCACTGCTAAGGCCTTGGCGGATACCATGACTCATCTAGATTCACATGATAAATAGATGATCAGTGTCCTATCAGAATAGTCACATTGATACCTGACTCTACCTAGGGTCAAGAATGGATAGAGAATCTTGCTCCAGGACTCTCATAGGGATACCTAACTCAATTTCGGAAACTCTCATTGAGGGGATCATACTTCTATAAATGGAAATGATACCTGACCTTTTGAGGAATGAGAAAAATGGGCACCTATCCAAACAAAACATGTCCATGAATTAGTGGACATGTGGCTCAATCCATGTACAGAGAAGTACACAACATGAAGTGTCACACGCCGTGTCTTCTGGCCCCAGGTACTACTCGTGTACAACAATCCATGTCTTAAGTCTTTTCATATAAAACACAACTACATGGAATGATGGAAGGATCACATGAGATGTCAATGTATCTGGGGTCCGCTCTGTGTACGCTGGCCATGTACACTTATATGGCCTCAAAACAAGTATGTCATCCCGTGTGATCTATACACAGGGTCACCCGGATTACTGGCCTCATATGGCCATGTTGTAGAGCACATAGAATGTACTCCACCTCATGTTTGTGTATCATCTGATTTACATGCCATGCTCCATATAAGGACCCATAAGCTATGTAAAAGTGGTCACGCACTATATCTACACTTCTTATCACCCTGGACTCCAACCACTACTAGGTGGGTTCCACATGTCATGTCTCCTTGGAAGCACGATGTGTTCTTCATCGCATGCAATGCGTAAAACCTAGTCGTTGCTACTAGTACCACAAGGAATATTCTTCGGGATACACGTTGTGTGTTCTCGATATTTCTAGAAATGTGATCCTGATCCATCTCACCTTGGTGATGCTCTGATCATCGATCTGACGATCATTTTTCCATGAAACATGAATGTTATGGTTTCATCGATGTCCCAAATTCATCTACGTTGTTTTTGGGCCTCCGATAAGCCATGAAAATGTCAATAAATACTCTCTCTTGAAGAAATCTCTAAGAAAATTCTCTCTAGGTCTAATTTGATTCATCATCCGCCATCGTCTTCACACCTCAGCTAGGTCGTCGTGATGTCGGATCTCTAATTTGGGATATTTTTGTTGTGAAATGGATGTGAGATGATCAATTGTTCATCCCCACAAAAATAATTTAATGAACGTGAGGAAAAGAGGAATAAATCCAATAAATCAATTTGATGAATGTTCCTATGACGTTGTTTGTCACAGAATCGATATGCTCACTTTATAAGGATTAATTAGGGTGAATCAGCAATAATCCAACCATTGTCAAAAATCATATTCCCAAATCAAACCCCCAAGAAACAGAAAATATTAACTTTCTTATAAGAATGTATGATCTGCTGATCAACCTATTTGTGGGTTGATCCAAATTTTTTGTTTAATAAAAGAACTGGAAAACAAAAAAAAGAAACAAAACCCCTACCTTGAGAATGGACCAATCTCTAACGAAGGAAAACTATTTCTATCATCGTTTACATCCTCCAACTCCATTGGCACAATGATTCACATTTTTGATCGATGTCGTTCCTGATCGACAGGTTTCTCCAATTCTCCAAGAAGTTCTGTTAATTACTGCCAACATCTAACATTCGATTAGCCCATTAAAAGGATGGAACGTGTTACAGAATTTTTTCAAGCTACGACATTAATGATTTAGCATTTCTATTTATAATTCATTATAGTGTGTTTTCATTATCAAAATAGTGACCGTGTTGTTTCACTTGAGAAAATTCTTCCAAATTAATTAAAATAAACATTTTGAATTATTTTATTTTATTTTACTAAAAACATATGAAAATTATATTTTTCGGTCGACCCACACCGGTCGAGGTTATCCCAATTCATAGGTAAATTCATCATCCTAGATGCAAAGGTGCCCTTATATTTTTAATCTATGCATCCAGTCCAAAACTGCCACAACCATGCACACCCACCAACTATATTAACATAAAAAACATCAAACCACCATTCCGGGCACACTGAGCCTTAGAATAGAACACCGTCCAAATTTTTGGTCTTATAATAATTCCATGTAATATATAAAATTAATACCCTGAATTATCTGAATATTACGTTCTCCCCACCTTAGGGATTTGTGACCTCAAAAAGGCCAAAAAAGATCTACTCAAAACAATTTTTGTACTAGGCATGGATCTAAACCTCCCGCTCCCACGTTCTCTCCTAAAGATTCACGTGCAGCCACTAGAAGTGCACCAAGGGAATCGATCTACCACAAAGGATCCCCTCTTGAGGATCCTCCATCTCTACTAGGTAGCCAGAAAAGGTCTCTCCATCCATGATGTCCAGCTCTCCCCAGTCAATGACGTGCGATAGGTAATTCATGTCCCTCATTAGCTGAGACACATGGAATACATCATTTACCTGGTTCATCTATGGTGGTAGAGCTTATAGGTACACCACCTTGCTAACTCTACATAGTATCTAGAATGGTCTGATGAACCTCAGAGATAGCTTTCTTCCCAGGAAAAATCGGTGTAACCCTCATCGAGGTGAGAGCCGAAGGAAGACATGCACTCCCATATCAAACTCTAGAGGTCTCTGTCACTTTTCAGCATAAGACATCTGATGGGTTTGTGTAGTATTCATCCGCTCCTTGAGGATCTACACCTACTTTGTGGTATCTCACACCATCTCTGGTCCCATGTGTGTGGACTCTCCATGGTTGGTCCAGCAAAGCGCTGACCGACAAGGTCTCACATATATAGCCTCAAATGTTGGGATTCCAATGGTGGAGTGGTAGTTGTTATTGTACACATACTCCACCCATGGTAGGTGTTCTTCTCGACTGTGACCAAAGTCCATGATACAGGCCCGCAACATATACTCCAGGACATGAATGGTTCTCTATCTCTGACAATCTATTTGGGGATGGAATGATATGCTCAAGCATAGCTGAGTCACGAAAGCCTCCAGCAATCCCTTCCTCAACTGGTATGTGAAGCAGGTATCTTGAACCGAGACTATCATCAAAGGGATGCCATGAAGCCAAACTATCTCCTACAAGTAGAGTCACCCTATGCTCTCTACGGAACTTTGGTCGCTGATATCTAGGATATGGGCTAACATGGTGAGTTGATCAATGATCACCTAGATGGAATCATGCCCCTTGGACATATGTGGTATGCTTGTTATGATGTCCATTGATATTCCATCCTAATTACACTGTGGAAACAGTATGGGTGAGCTAACCCTACTGGATCCTAGTGCATATCCTTCGGCTGATGGAACATAAGGCAGCGAGAAGTGAAATCCACTAATGTGTTCTTCATGAATGAACACTAGAACAACCATCAGAGATCATGGTACATCTTCACCATGACTGGTTGTACCAACATGGGGGATATATGAAACTCCCTCAGGACCTCCTCCCATAACTCCACTTGTACAAAAGTGCATCCTCTTAAAATAACAACATGCTCCCCACCATGCGAATATTCATCAAGATCATGTCATGTGGATAACTGAGCTCCTAATGTGTCACAGTCGACATCCCCATGTTGTGCCTCCCTAACTCATTGTAAGAGTTTAGGGGTGAAAACCATTGAATAAAGGTTAGTTTTATCATCTCTATCCACAAAGGATAACTATAACAAGGCCAACTATTTTGTCTCCTCACCCAACAGCTGCGAGATAAAACTCATGCTAATAGAATCTTCCACCTTGTACCCCTTCCCAGGAGTATAGATGGTCTCAAAATCATATTCTTGGAGAAAATATAGCCAAAACCTCTATCTCATATTCATATCCTTCTGCGAGAAGATTTATTTGAGACACATGGGGTCAGATTAGATGATAAATCAATCGCCCATAAGGTAGTGTCGTCACATCTTCAACAAGAAAACTATCACCCCTAGCTCGAGATCATGGGTCTCATAGTTCCACTTCTGTAGTATTAGCTTGTGAAAACCATAAGAAATAACCACATGTCCCTGTATCAGGACACAACCAAACCCAGTCCCTGATTTCTCACAATAAACCGTGTACTCGACACCCTCCTTGGGCAGTGTGAAGATCGGGGCACTCATCAAATTCTATCTCAATTTCTTGAAGGACTGCTTTCACTTCTCCATCGACATGAACGGTTTCCCCTTCCTAGACAATGTTTTCATTGTTGCTAATATTCGGATAAAATTAGGAATGAATATCTGGTACTATTCTGCCAACCCATGGAAGATTCTCTCATTCATTATGCTCTGAGGTGGCTCACATTCTAATATTTCCATAACCTTAGATGGGTCCATAGCTACTCCATTAGTTGATATGACATGTCCTAAAAATTGGACCATTTAAATCAAGAACTGGCACTTAGAAAACTTCTCATAATGTTGGTTCTCTCATAGTACGTCTTGAACCATCCATAGGTGTCTCGCGTACTTCTACTATGGCTCCGAGTACACTATGATTTCATCGATAAGGACCACTACGTTGCAATCCATGTATGGATAGAAGATCCGGTTCATAATTCCCATTAACATTGCAGGTACTTTCATCGCGCCAAAAGTCATCACCAAGTACTCATAGTGACCGTAGAGGCATTTGAAAGCTATCTTTGGTATATCCTCATCTCGTACATGTATCTGGTGGTAACCTGACCGAAGTTCAACCTTCAAGAACCAATGTTCCCCTCTCAACTGATCGAATTGGTTGTTGATCATAGGCAGTGGGTACTATTTCATCACTGTCACCTAGTTCAGACACCGGTAATCCACACACAACCTCAAACTATCATTCACCTTCTTTACAAACAAAACTGGGGCCACCCATGGTGAAACACTAGGTCTCAAGAATCCCTTCTTCTGCTAATCCTCTAGCTGCACCATCAACTCACCCAGCGCTGCAGGAGATATTTGATATACTGGTGAGGATATTTTTTCTATCCTGGGCCACATGTCAATGCATAAGTAGATCTCCTGCTGGGGAGGTAGTCATGGGTCATCTTCAAAAAAGACATCCTCATACACTACCATTACTTATGGGAACTGGAAGCTCATGACATCTGCTACTCCGAGGGTAAGTCTAGCCAACACAAGACTTATTGGATTCACCCTCCTATGCATGAGCCCATTCTGTGCTGCCTGGGTATCATTTTCACCGATAAAGTAAAACATCATCCCATTTTTGAAAACATACCACACTCTTCACCTAAAGTAGTAAATCTGGGAATGGACCAAAGATAGCTCGTCCATACCGAGAATATCATCGTAAGGACTTGATGCTGCCACCAAGAGTTTCCAACTAAAACTCTTTCCTCCAACAGTAATATCACACTATCTGCAAAGGTGTGTGATAATCGAGTCTCCTCCCGTTAGAGTCTCCAAGCGTAAGGGTCGAGTTAACAACTCTACTAGAATATCAATTTTTTCAAACAAGACATATGGTGAGGATGGAGTTACTGGAACCTATGTCTATAAGTATGGGAGCTGAGGTTGAAAAGACACAGATTGTACCTCGGATCATCCATGGAGTCCCTGGGTCATACGAATCGATTGCATGCATGTGTCCCTTCCCATATCCCCAAACTCTATAAGCCTCGTGTGGACCTCCTAGGGGTCGTGGTAAAAGTAGATCAAAGGACCTTCCACAATCAGCAGCTCTCCCAGAACCTCGGCAACATATTCTGCCTACTGGGTATATCTTCCGCACTCTTGGCCTCTACCTCGATGGTCCATCCACCGCCTATCTGTCAGCAGCTCGACGGGTTGGACAATCTCTAGAGAGATGTCCCCTACTACCGCACAAGTAGCCTCACCTCTCCCTATGATGACTGGAACCATCTATAGAGCCCTAAGTTGTCAATCCCCCATCCTGGGTCCTCCAGTGACATCTCCTATATCATGATCCTTGTGCCTATCGATGGCTCCCTACTGCCGTGGTCCCCACACTAGTCTGCATGCTGCTGACTATCATCGGTTGTATCTACTCTGCCAAGAAGCTCTCGATCACCATAGCCCACTTGAGCTATCCAGCATAAGTTAAAATTAAAAGGGGAATAAAACTATCTCGGATGACCCATCATAGACCTTGCTCGAATTTCTTAGCTCTAAAGTATAGATCCCTGGCCAAATCCAACAGGTACCTAGCGGGGTTGGTTAACTTTGAGGAATAGTTAACTACCATCAGAATGCCCTGCTAGAGCTAAGGAATCTCTTGGATATGTACTGCTCTCAGTGTAACTGGAGATAAATCCTCCCTAAATATTCACTCAGAATCTTCATAGGAAAGACTCTCCTCATGGTGGGTCTGATTGGTCTAACTCCCCCATCATCCTGGTGAACCCTGATGAAGGCTCACTCCTAGGATCACCATATGGTCTCTTAGTTTCCTATCTGGATGAAAAACTCTGATCACCAGCTCAAGCCAGTCCTCATCTTCCAGAAGGTTGGTCTTGCCTCAAATATTAAGGGGTCATAGTTACTAGAACTCATGGAGTGCGAACAACAAATTCTCCTCTTTGGTCGGTACAACACGTTCCATGAGTTTCTCCACTGGTGGTGGGATAATAGGTGCACCATATATAGATAATGTATGGGGAACTTTTCCATGTATCGAATCCACGTCACCAGGGGGGTTCATCCTTGTGATTGAGTTGTTGAATCCAAGTGGGTATGCATGTAATAGGAATCCTGTAACGAAACAAGACGTACCATGGTCAACAAGTATATCTAGATAGTTCACACAAAGTACATAGAAAACACAACCCACACATATTATCTACATGTACCATTTTTTTACATGCCCAAAACTATTTTTTTCAAGTATCGAATTGAAAATAAGGTTATCAGAGTAATAGTGTATGGATACATAGGCCACTTGCCCCAATAATGGAGTCTCTGGCCTGAAATCCAAGCTCCAAACACTAAACACTATTTATGCAAACCAAACTCTAAGATCTCAATCAGATACAATAAATTATGTTAATCCATGTCGCCTTACCAATCCATTGAGGTTTATCTATGCATGTTTATATAGGGTGAAGGCATCTCTAGTTTTGATAAATTAAGATTTAATTTTAAGACGACAGTCAATAACCCATATCGCTTTATTTCTTATATATGCATTTTGAGGTCTGGGGAAAATTTCCATGGTGATTTTTTCCCATTTCTATGTCATTATGGGTAATGATTTCCTCAACACATTATAATTTTTTCTTTTAGACTTCACATGATGATATACCAAGCACATTTATGTGTAATCATCAAACTCAACACATATTTTTCCACTAATAATTCTCTAGGATATATTGATACATATTTATGATCACTTGGGGAATATTGAAGGTTGGTATATGTGTATAATTAAGAGGATCCTTATTTTTTTTAGATCACAAGGTACACATAGTTATTTCCCAAATCCTAACACTACCTCCTCATAAATTTTAAATTATATGGATTTCATCTTTCCCCAAAAATTCAACATTTTTTTGAATTTTTAAAATGTTCATTAAGAATCCTTTATTTTATCCATGAGGGATGTTTGAGAAATAATTTGTGAAAAGATTGATTATTTCCCATCCTTAGTGATTCCCATTTCCATCCAAAACTATCATTTACTACACATTTCATAATGATCTCCCATTTTAAATGTCATTATCATAGTATAAAAATGATCCTATCATTCCTCCATTCTCTTGTAGTATATCAAATTATCATCGATAATGACTACGAAAAATTTGTCAGTATAATCTACAATGATTGTATTCATTTAGACCATGAATTTTTCTAGATAATTAGTGATTTTAAATGGAATGACTATGAAACCATAGTGTCTTTAACTCATTCGAAAGAAATCCTAGGAAATATCTTCCTTCCTCACCTTTAATTTGTGATATCTCAAATGAAGAACCATGTTAGCGAAATACCTAGCATGGCATAGTTGATCGAATAACTCATTTATCCATTGAAGGGGATACTTTTTCTTTATCAGGTTTTTATGAAAATCGTGATAATCAATGAAAATGAACATTGATCCATCGTTGTTCATGATAAAGGGCACTAGTGTACCCCACTGTATGGATTCGAGGCATATACAACCATTCGCTATATTATATTGTTACTACTTCTTCAGTTCCTCCAACTCAATGATTTTCATTTTATAAGGTTTCCTTGACATAGGTAGATATCCAAGAATAATTTCAACTGAGAACTAAAGCTCCCCATTAGGAGGATTACTAGAAAATTATTCAAGTAACACCTGATGGAATCCCCAAACAATGGGAGTGTATTGGATCATGATTCTATAATTTTTATAAATCATTTGAGCCAGACATTCTTGATCATAATGAAATATTATCCACATCTGAGATCATCGATCCAATGAAGATTCATCCTCCAACAGACACACTTATGGAATTAGATGATCCTTCAGGGTATGAAGAGTGATATCCATTTCCCAACAATTGATGTTGGATTTGTATAATGATATCAAATTATTTCCCAAAATATCTTAAAACTCCACAAAAGGATGTAAGACTTGATTTGATGGGAGGTTCAGTCCATATACTACAAATGGGAAGGAGTTATGCTCTTTAGATTGAATAATATCACCATTTTATTTTCTCCCAAATAAATGAATGTCTAAATTTTCCTGTGGTGACTATATATTTATATGAAACATGCAATAAAAGAATTAATTCATGGAACTAGAATCTAATAGTACTTTCTTTATTTATTAATGAATAAATAGTCTACCTTTCAACATGTCATTGTTGGTCTCAACTTCATTTGTAGTTATCGAATAAGATTTCCCTTAAAACATTGTTTTGGTGGATGATAACACTGACTACACTAAGGGATATGGGTTTTAGTGCACTTGCTTTTGTAGTTCCATTTCTCCCTACTATTGAAGCATTGGAGAATGGCAGGTGCTCCCCTTTAGTCCACCACACTATCCTTCTTCCTCATTTATCTTTGATAGTCATGTGAATAGTGGAATTCTCTCCCAAAAATATAGCATTTTTACATAAATTTTTGACAATTCCCTTGATGATTCATACATACTTTTTAAAAGGTGGGTGGTTCATTTTTCTTTACACCTTTTTCATTAGATCCCCCATATTGAAACTCCATCTTTCCATTTATATCCCCATAGTTGTGGGACCATTCAATAAACTCTATATCCACATAGAGTGATTATTGAAAAACATATTCATAACTCCAAATTTTTAAATTTATAGATCCTTTAAAGTGTGTGGTTTTAATGAACAAAAGAATCTATATATTTTTCTATCATTGTTGATAACAAAACCCGTAACATAATATACAAGGCATGTGAAATTATTTTCCCAAGTGATGTCATAACATTTTTTTTCCTTTAGAACTATGAATTATATATCCATATTTTTAATAATATTTTGAGTGAGATACATGTTAAGATAAATTACTTTAATGTCTTTTCACTTGAACTCTTCAATTGATCCCTTCATCTTGACATCATTCATGGAAAAACAATTTGTCTTATTTAATGATGTATAGGATATTAGAGTAGGGTATCCCTTCTCTCACTCCTTATATTTTATTTCCTAGGATTAGTTGAGCCCGTATTTCAATTCATACATAAATTTATGTATGATCCTCCAATACCAGTACTATCATATGGTAGTAGAAATCTCGCACCTGATGTTGGATGATGATACTATCCAACATATCAATTGAATTATAAGATCATTCCTGGGGATCAATATAGTTTTCACTATTATTATGCATGGAGTGGTAAGATATTTAATAGGATCAAAATATTCTTCTTAACAACTAGTAATTGGTCAGATAGGAGGACCAATTACATGGAAAGATGGTTGGAAATGATCAACAGGGATTTCCAAATGGATTATTTTTTTTCTCTAATTTCCCCAAGGAAACATTGTATTAATCATTTTAATATGATAATAACCGAATAATGGGGAATATAATGGACTGGAAGAATAATATATTATCATTTGGATGGATAATTACCCCTATCAACAATGTCCCATCATTATTACCAATGTTTATTTTCTCATCTCTAAGTGTTCTAATAAAGGTGATACCCAACATGTAGAAGATGGTTTTATCCTTTGTGTGGGACAAAAAAGGAATGGAAAGACCACTTGGAATCATGGAAGATTTTGGGAAGACCCCTACTGGTGGGGGGATCAACCATAGAAGTGTAACCAGAACCTTGAAGGGACATCATTCAAATGCTTTATGGGAGTTTTCAGAGGGGATTTCACTGTGGGTAAAACATATACAACTCTATTATGGGAGAATATAAATTCATAGAGAAAGAACCACTCCCATTTTATAAAAGGTGAATCCATACATTGTCTCTCTTATATTGTATAATCATTTGATTGTAGGTATATGTGATATAAGGTACTAGAATCATAACTGGGTAGGGACGATAATTAGATTTCCAATCTATCCCACTTCGAAAAACACTTTTGGAAAGGCATGTTTCCACCCCCAATAAAATTCATGATTCCTTTGATGAGGATAAATGGAATGTTTTTTTTTGTATCAAGTTAAATAGTTTTATGGAAAAAAATTCATGGTTTCCCCTTTAGGTGTGTTATTAGCAATATATTTTATTAAAATTCATCAGAATTTGATTGTTTTGTATTATTTGGAGAGATGGTGTGTTCTAAAGATATCCTAATAAAGCATAATTTTTTTTGTGGATAGTTAAAGAGCATAAAAACAAGGACAACACTAAATGAATTGGTGTTATATTGACCTTCAGGTGTCAATATTTTATTGATTCTATTGATAAATCAATTTGGGACCTATTTTTTAGAAGATATTGGGAACATGTCACGTGGCATGCTTTCGGTGTTTTCATTGGTTATACTAAGAAAGAGGTGATCCTCTAAATTTTACTTGAACAATGGTTTTAGGGTGCTTGTAATTCTGTATTAAGAAAGTTGGCAATAATATAGTAGGTTGTTTGAACATCTAGTCTTTATGGAATGTGGAGGGACACAATGATGCAACTAGGGCTAGTACCTATGTCATATTTAAAACATGGAATCTATTACTAGATCATTCTTGGTTGTGTAGTGATTGTGAGGAAACACCATTCCTATGACCTCTCACAGCCGCATCTTCATCCCTTAACATGGACAACTGTCCCGTTCAAGGGTGGTTGTTTCAGTGGATACTCTCTAACCAGGGTATCCATATATGTGCTGGAAGATCCCGTCTCAAAAGTATTATGCATGGTGGAGGGTTGGCCAAGTACAAGTTGGCATCATTTTTTATGGCCTTCAACACTTACATTAGACGAGGTAACTCTCTCCAATCTAAAGCTCAGCCCATGCACATAGGCCATAGGTTATGTAAGAACAAGAATTTAAATCATTGTAAATTTGAGGTATCCACCCGGATTATACATAACGCAATTCATAGAAAATGATCCATCTGTTGGTATATAGAGTACAAAATCATAATATGCATGGGGATTTGGACTAATCACTCAGATTTTATTCTAATTATGTGTGATGGTAATGAAGTTTTTGATATCTTAGCAATTAAGGTGACTAAAAATGACAAGATCTCCTATTTTAATAGACCTGGGTCCTTCCCTACTAAGGGGGTATGGTTTTTATTTATGATACTCTTGGTATACAATATTATAGAACTCTATGATGTGGAATATATTTTTAGTTTAGTTTTTCTATCACATGATAAATAAATTTATTTATTTTTTAATAACCTCTTTGGTAATGGAATATGTTTAACATAATTTAATTTACTATTCATAGATTGAGAAATATGGGTATTCATCTCTATGTTATTTTTATGTCAACACCAAGGAATTTTGGATTTCATTCATGCAATCACTTATTTTTCCCTTTCATGGGTTGTTGGGCTTCTTTCTCTGGGTTCTACAAATTTTACAAAATATCAAATGATAGAAAAAACATAACTCAATAATTCATTAATAAATCATTTATTAATTTGTTCAATTAAGTCTAAAATAATATAATTCTAGATCCCTATATTTTTCATATTCTAAAAAAATGATTTAGGGGTGATTACAGATAATTAGACTCATACTATGGGTCTTAATTAAGGCTATCTAATCCTAATTCCCAAATTAACAAAATCTTAGCATCTAATACCTACTATAGATACCGTAATTTTATTTCTTGATTATTAAATAATTTTAAATATATATAACTCAAAATCATTAGAAAACCAAGATATAAATTCTTAGTTCCTTGGGAAAATTAGAACCATAAATAAAATTCAAAAAAATAAAACATAAGCATTTATTTAATTTGTTCTACTCCCACTTTTAATTTTCCCTTATGTTATCATTTGTACAGGTGAACACATGAGAATATACATCAAAGAATGTGGTGACCTAGAACTTCATTAAGAGGATGAATAAGAGACATGAAACATTGGTGAGGATAATAACAATCATATAATAAAAGAAAATTAAAATACTCATCATCAAATTCAACACAATATCTAATGAATTACAGTATTATATAATTCAGTTTCACCTACCATGTCAAAAAAATTATACTAGCTATATATTTTCAGGTTCACTCTTCACATCATGAAATTTATATTATCATTCATTCTACATAGAACATATATCAATATTGAACATATAGTAACCCATTGAGAGTAATGGTTTTAATTTCATAAATTATAAATTCATAAACATTGAAGATCTTAAATAATGGAACAATATTCTTAGTATCAATTCTGATTAAATAAGAAATATTCTCATAAAAACAAATTTGAATCACTTATATCATATAAAATAAAATGTATAGAAAAAAAGAAATTATATATATATAAATAAAGAAACCCCAAAACTAAAAGAGGAGGTAATGATAAATAACCCAAATATAGAGAGTTGGGTTTGAGAATCCCCTTATCGTATATCAAAATTCATTATTTAATTTTATATCAAAGATAATAAAATAAAAATCATTAATTTAAAAATATAGAACCTATTCTACATGTATGTATTGTATTATTATTTTTTAATGTTCATTTATAGCTTTCTAGATGAGTTATATAGTTTAATTCCATCTTTCTAGAGTGTTTATTTTCATGGTTTTCATGATCGATTTTCTTGAGTATGAGTATGGCATTCTATGTAGAATAGATAGAATTATAAAAAAAGAATTGTATAATATTAATGATTTTCCAAATGTTTAAATGGTTATATATATTATTTTGTTAAAATTTATTTGGATGCATTATTAGATAGATGATTAGGGATATTCATTTTGATTTTATTGCGTTTCTTCAAACATCACAAAATTGTTTGGTTCCATTATTTTTTATTATGTATATAAGTAAGTTCCAAAAAATAAAAATGGTTATTAAATAAATTTAATATTATTTTACCACCATTTTTTTGTATTATGGACATCATTAATTGTATTACTAGAAACTGAAAATGCATCGTCAACGATGTCAGTAAATTGTCACATTTTTGTGGTGATATCAGATTTAGAATAAGAGATATAGAGAAAAAAATTGGTCGACAAATCTTACATTAAAATTATATATGTTTAGTATATAATTGATACAGTATTAATATTTTTCAATTTGATATAGGAGGTGATAATAAAATAAGAAAAAATTGGAATTTAAATGAAAATAATGTGTGTTTTTTATCGTGAATTTCTCCTCCTTGAGAACCTTCTTAAAGAAAAGGTATTGGTTTTATGATGAGACCAAAGGATATTGGATTTAGGGGAGGGTCTTTGGAAGAGTATTGGGTTGAATTTGGAAAATTATAAAATCTTGAATGGGTGATGAGATGTGGTAGTGAGGGTTGGTATTTATAGGTGAGGAGATGGATGTTTTATCATTATTTTATTTTTTATTTTTTTATTTTTTCTCAAGACTATGATTATTCTTCATTATAACACAAAGTATATTTAATTGAAGTGGTTATTTCATGACTTTTTTCTTACAAAATCCTTAAAAAATCTATTATTCAATAATACATGTATTTTTCGTTTATTGTAAATTATTTTTTTTAACTATTCACAAAAAAATTGATGTTTATTTCGAAAAATCACAAAAATTTACTCTAATAATTAATTAATGTGTATAATTCATAAATAAAATCTAATTTATAAAAAAATATGAATATTATTAATTTTATTTATAATTAAAATAATCATTTACATGGAAAATACAGATTCTAAATTTTTAACTGTTTTTATAACACATTGAAAAATTATGGAAGGTCCAGTAAAATTATCATATTACATGATGCTCATAAAATGAATATTTATGATTCTATTTTATGAAAATAAATTCTCATATTAATAATTATATTAATTATAAATTTATATGTAATCATTTATATCGTATTTATGATACCAAAAATTAATCAATAATTTAAAAATATTTACTTAATTATAATACAATATTAATATATCTTATTTTCATTTATAATATGTATATGTATTATTTATACTTAAATAGTTGAGGTTGATATTTATTTTTCCACTTTACTATCCAGAAGGTTCATATTTCTATTTCTAGGGTCATATAAAACTTTCATTGACATAGGTCCCTTAAATTCAATAAATAGTTATTATTCCATTCATTCATTATTTATAAAGTTATTATAGTTCTAATTAAAGGATTTTATGTAATTTATACAATATAAAATAACTATATGGTTTTTTCCATTGATAAAATTGTGGTTCATTACAGTATACCTTTTCGGTTTAGAGATTAATTTATTTTCCATTTTAGCTTTGGAGAATAGTTAGAGATAAATTGTAAGACATCTTACTCTTATACAGGCCTTAAGATACCTTAAATTTTTGTTTTAGTTCATCAGTAATTAATGTAAAAGTTTTAATATCCTTAACTTGATGTAATATATGAATTAAAAAAATTTAAAATAAAACAAAATGGTTAAAATTTTCTCTATAGAAATATCTTAAGTATGTATATTTATTTATATCCTTAGGCAGTAAATGAATTATCAAAAATTATGAAAATAATCTGGAAATAAAATTTAATCCAAATACCTAATTTTTTTCAAAGCAGTGGTTTTTTATTCATTATGGACTCATGACATTAAGGCCCTCAAATTTTAATTTATCATTCATATGTTTGTGTTTGATGAACTCAATCACTCTGTATATATAATAACATTTTTCTAATATGTACATATCACTACATTTCATTAATGTTATCCTACTCCGATTTATAGTTATATGATAGTACATGTGAAATTTTTTAATTACCCTTTTATTTTTTCTAGAGGATGTTTTATGAACTCTCTTCATAATATGGTATTTTAATATAGGGAATAACAAAATCATTATAAACAATTTTTATTTTAAAATTCATTGACACAATTTAATTAAGGTTGGGATAATGTAATACCCTAAAATTATAATTTTAGAACATTATATTCAATAGATTGTGTGATATGTAACAAAAAACAATTATGTTAATATAATTTCCAAATACTTTATATTATATTTGATATTTTAATAAAATTAACCCATCATATTGATTGAAATTTGTGTGATATAGAGTTAGAATCTGTCATAGACAACAATGACCTTTTTGTATGACTTGCGTTACACACCAGACCGAGTCTTGTAGAATAACATGTTATTAATAATAAATTATTATTTAATTTAATAATATAAAACCAAAACATTAAATAATAAATTAAAAATATTATTGACTAAATTATAAAAATATGTAGATTATTAAAATTTTAAATGAATTCATAGGTTACCTATTAATCAGAAATAAATATAAAAACCAATTTAATTGAAATGAAATGATTTTATGCTCACGATGATGTTTTATACTAATGAAAAAAAATTAATTACAATTATTGAATTATAATAGTGAAATAAATATTTCATATATTCAATAAACTATTTTGTATAGTAATAGAATATATTTTACTGGCATAAGATCATAATAATTCATGTTTTACACTTAAAAATAATAAATTTTAAAAAATTCAATTTTAATACTTTTAATGGAGAACCTATTTTAAATCCAATTTTAAATATTTTATAAATTTTTAATGAGAAAATAAAATTCATTTATGAAATTATAATCCTAAAATTATATTTTTGATAATTGTTGGTATTTTTCTGGATTGTTTCACATTTTGATAATCAGTGGAAATATTGAATTTTAAATCCAAACTGCCTTTTTGTCTAATTTATTTATAATGAAGAACAATATTTTCAACATATTTTGAATTCATATTATATCAATTATAAAAAAAATCCTTATTTATTTCATTATAATAAATTTCATATTGAAGATAGATATAAAAACATATCGAACCATTTGAAAGTTTTACATTCAAAACCCACATTATTATCCCATCTGTAAGATTGAATTAGCATTGATTTTTGTCACTTATGTGATTTGAAATTTTAAAAAATTATTCCATATTTGTAATCATAATAATTTATAATTTTTAATATGTTAAAATTATTTTTTGGAAAATAATATTAGTGAAATTTTAGTGATTATGAGAAAAATTAGCTTAACAAGGGACTAATCCATCAACCTTAGTTCCAAAATGCAATATATAAATTTAAAACATCCATTTTATATCCATATTTCGGTGATATAAATTATTTTCTCAAATGTGGTTATTTATTTAGGCCATATTTCATGTTAAATTCGTGGGTGGAATTCCCTTTTCAATAATTTTCAAGAATACCACTCCCCCCACTGTAAAAAGGATCTCAAACCACCAACTTCCTCACACCTCTCAATCCACATGGAAATGTCCAAAATAAAAAAAATATAGATCCTAAACATACCTTCCCTCATACTAGAATCCTAAAATAGTTATGAAATCAAACTAAGAAATCACTTTGATTTAAACAAAATGGATTTACCTGAATAAGAGGTAACATCCTCCCCCAAGCTCTTTTCAAATATTTTCATTCTCCTACCCTTCAAATCATCTTATTACAGGATTATAAAATAAAAAGTATATCATTTATATTTTTTTATGTTTTTATTCTATGTTTTAAATATCTACAAACACACACTTCAATCTAATGGGTAACAAACATACCATTAATTTGTATGACGAACTACTGCCTCACAAAATGATGTCATTTATTTTTCCATTTCATCCTCTCGTGGGTGAGAATTATTATGGAAATGATGTCTATGAAATAAATATATGATATTTATAATGTGTTTTTGGTCCATTAATTTTTAAATAATACATACCCTTATGCTTTAAATTTTCTATAAATAGAAAAACGACATTTGTGGTAGTGTGGACAACATCCCACACAATACGATGTCATTTGATCACACAATACATGGAACCTATAATGGATAGTTATAACAAAAATTTGTTACATATATGAAATAAAAATGATTATTTAATTATAATACCCATATATATTATTTAATTATCCTTTTTTAAATACGATAAGTAAATTAATGTAATATTTATGTGGACATAGGACATATCGTCTCCATAGATGATACATTTTATTTTCCATCTCAAAATATAGTGGAATATATAAATATATATAAGGAATATATATATATATATAATTTAAATCAGTGTTTACAATATTTAGATGATAATTCAATGATATAATTAATTGGAAGCACAAACTACATTTCATGACATACTCGAAAATCAAGGCAAGCGATGTTGGAAATAGTGAAAATAATGAAATATTTTTAACAGATTAATAATAAAATATTATAATAAGGTATTATATTTTATTATAAATATTATTATGGTTATAGTAAAAAAAGTGACTTGTTTAAAACCATTATAAATTATTTTAAAGGACAGTCTCTGAAAGGGAAAAATATGGTAATAAATTCTTGCCTTAGTTTTATTTTTTTGATACATACACCGTTATCACCACTTTTTTTGTGTGATGTATGTACATCACATATTGTATCTTATATCATGAATATATTAATATAAAGGGTATTTTACATTTTGTTTGAATTTATCTCTTTAATGAGAATTATAATTAAAAAATTAAAAAATAATAAGATACTTTAGCTTAATATCCATTAATTGAGTTATAAATCATTATTGTGAACCTAATTTCATATATGTGGCATATAAAATTCGACCACAACAAGTAATATACTGATTCATTAATCGTTCATGATATTTTTGGTTTTAATTATAATTTTTTTTATTTAAAATGATTTTCAATTAATGTTGACCAAGTGATAGTGAAATTAAATTTCTCAATTATATTTCCTTGCATTTTATCACTTAATCATTGTTGCTAATATTCAAAGATTATATGTGTGAAAACTTTTTACTCTCTATTGTTTTATTTAAAATTTTTATGTGGGTTTACATTTGACATGAATAATATATTTATTTATCAATTATTATGTCAATATGAAGATTTTTTTTATGGTTTTATTCCACAATATAAATCTGTTAGAGATAATTAATTCATGAATTTCCATTAAAAGATGTTATTTGATCAATTTTTAATAAACTATTTCATATTTGAAACCACTTGTTATTGATGACATTTTTCAGGCAATCGTACCATTTTACAATATTTGGGACACATAATTTTGTATAATTAATTTATAAAACCCTAATAAAATTCTCTCATTAGTGGGAGAACATGTTTTTTTTATAAAAACCCAATTTATTAAAAAAATTAACTTCTCCGATTAATTTTTACTCCACATTGGATATATTGTATTGATACGATCTTTATTATTCTTTTATATGGTCTATTTTTTCATTTAGCATGGTTACTATTGAATATAACTACCATGATTTCTTTTATTCCCATTGAAATATTTAATTACTTAGGATCATTTATATTTAAATTACCCCTAATTATCCATAAAACTTTTCAAGTATTTGTTTACTTCATAAACCATATATCATTTTTACATACATTTTTTACATTGATAGTTATTAGATATACTTTTGAAATATTGATAAATATGTATCCTTTTGTAGATATAGATATTTTGTAAGAAACTTTGTTTATTTAAATACATTTGACTTGAACTATATGGGTTGGGGACAAGTTAATGAAAGCCCAATAATTTTGGGTCCTTTTAATGAAATACCTACATGTTGGGGACTATTTAATATATTCCCAACAATGCATTAGCAGTCTCATGAGACTAACATAGTTGGAGACACACCCATAAATTTTGTATCCCAGAAAAACATATGGGTTTATACCCATAGATTTAAACTTTCATGAGAATAGATCATGGTGGAAATGGTATCATGTTTGTAGGAAACATGATGTCTAATATTTATGAATTTTAATAATTTAGAATTAATTTATTAACATTATCCAAGATATTATTGCATCGATATATCTATGGATCCATTTCATCCTAATTTTATTTATTAAATAGAGATTGTTACTAGTTTATACATTTCCATCTTTATTACGGCTTATATATATCGGAATGGTATGTGTGATTAGCTATTTATCATTAAATGTTAATTTATTATCACAAATTATTAATTACTTCTGATTAAATTTCCCTCCTTGAGCTTTTGAATGTTATTTTTTATCAGTTAATTAAATTGCCTTATTCACTATTATCAATGATTCATCATTTCTTACACTATGTTGAACTCATAAAAATAATTTTATCTCTCCATTATTTTTATTTATCTTTATATGAATCCACGTATTATACTAGGAATGACATGAAATGATACACAAGATAGAATAATTTTATTATACAATAATGAAAGTTAAATTATGTTATAATTTTTATAAATATTTATAATAACAGGATCGTGTATATGCATAGTTTACCAAGAAAACTAAACTCTTCAATTAATCAATAATTTATTCCTTATAAGGATTCCAATATAAATATAGTAGAAATTGGGTCTATGCTTTCTATGGTAACGTCATTACACATATATACATAAATATTAAGATGTTTTAGTGATATATTTTCTCTACCTTCCTCTCATACAATTGAAAAATGACAATGTTTCTTTTTTATGTATATAAAACCTCATTCATAACATATGTGACACATTTTTTATTTCCACCTCACATGGATAGATCAAATTAATTATTTATTAAAAAAAAATTATTTTAAAAATTATTAATATTCTAAAAATATGATCTATTTCAGATATTTTTTCCCTTCATTATAAAATTATAGCACTTCCCATGTGTACATGTGGACTACCGCCACCTGGAAAAAACATAATTCATTTTTCATAGAAAAAATTATTCACTATCAACCAATATTAAAATATGATTCAAAAATTTTAAAACAACTTTGTAATATCATTTTATTATTTAATAATCAAATTATTCTAAATGAGTCATAGTGTTAACCATACTCACCCCTCAATTATGTCATGAACTTTTCTAGGTTAGTTTATCCACTGAATTTAGAAATTATAAAAATTTCAATAATGGATGTATATTTTAGCTCATCAAGTTTTTAAATATAAAATTTTTATATTTGATTAGGAATATGTAAGAATATATGTGTGGAGTCGATGAAGAATTACACTGTTAAGAGATCCTTAAGGTGGTGAATCTAGAAATATTTATTATTTTATATTATCCACCTGTTTATTTTTTTGGAAATGTTGAAGCACTCACATTTTGAAGAAAAAAAATTTATGAGACTGTGGTTGGGCCTGAAATATGGTTTTTACCCTATGTGTGGAATAAAATTTAATAGTAGTGGGTGCACAGTTTGGTGTGGTAAATAAATGATGTAGTAATTAATTATATAATTAATTTAATATAATTAATTAATAATTGCCAAAAAATACTATCTTGTTTGTCTCTCCGGTTGAATAATAGGGGGATATAATTTCTTTCATGTATGAAAGATGAACATGGGTGATCCAAGGTGAGAGGTTCCTCCAAACCCCATCATTTATGTCAATTTTCACCAAAAATAGGTGTATCATTTCTCAGTATCACATTTCCCTTAGTGGTTCTACATGTCCCCATTAAGTTGTAATATTTATGTGAATTAGATCAAGATATCCATTTAGGTTTTTATGGTTTTGCATCACATAGTTGAACTATTGGAACCCTGTGAATGTCGTCATGGGATAGATCTTGAGTAATATGGGGTTTTGGGTTGATCATAAGTATTTACCATTAATTCATTTTGATCACATGCCGTACAGTGAAACACCACATGTAGTTTTTCATTCCTATTCAAGGATGATAATTTTTGATGATTTCATGTCTTGTATCAAGGAACATGTCGTGTAGAGGTCTTAATACCTTTTTCTGAGGACATGGAATGACTATTTGTGTCATGGGACATATCTGTTTTGCAGTAAATGATGATATAGCATGGCCATGTAGTGTAGGACAAAAACATTTTCCTTAGGTTGTTTGACATTCTGATCATAGGGGGTGCACTCAATATATTGAGACTTATGTAGTAGAGCTATTTGTGGTAGTGGACATTCCCAGGGGTTTAGATGTGGTCAAATTTTATGAGACATGTATTAACTGAAATGAATTTCTAATTTACACAAAGATTTTGATGATGCAAAATGACCAATATCTAGATTCAAAATACATGTCCTGTAATGCTAGTAAATTCTATGTACATCCCTTAGTGAATTTTCCATCACAACAATATGTCCTAGATACTCATATGTCATTCCATTGATAGCATATATTGATTATTTTTTCCCTTATGATATGATGGTGGCCCTTGTTTTAGAATTAGATATTTCAAATGTGGAGACATTTTAGGTTGCTACTATTACTGACGTATAGACCAGTATAGGTTAAGTGAGTTACCTTATTATATTATAATGAGGGTATAATGTGGAACCACGTCCCCAACACAAGATTATGACACCACTATGGAGTTTTTTTGAGATTGAGTTCATGGTGTCCCTCAATTCATATCAATTTTTGATCCTCTATCCTTATATTACCTTCTATAGTTTTTAGTGTATACATTACCACCATGACAGAAAGCGTTGATCCCATATATTGTAGGTCATCCTAAGAGGTTTCATGGCTTAATAGACTTCTAATCCCGTAACTTCATAGGTTACTATAGAATGGATTTTTATTTCCACCAATGTTAATGAGGTTGATCCCATAAAAAATGGGGATATCTAATCTAGATATATTAGTTAGGCTCAAAACTTCACCCAATGATGTTTGGTGTGATCTTATATTTATGTATCATAACTATGGGATCATTTTTCCTTGTTTTAATAGGGTTTTTGATGTCCCTAAAAGTACTTATAAGATAACATATATAGGTGTGATATGATATCTTGAGTACTAGTTTGGGTTATTGGTGTCCAACAACGGTCCTCCGAGTAAACCAAAAATAATTTTTCGATATATTCCATAAAATAGGGTGAAATACTCCAAGGAAGTTTATGATGAGGAAGATATATTCAGTAGATTCCCAAATTTAGGTATTGGATATGATGTAATCCTAGATATTGATGATGTTTGAGTGTTCTCAAATGAGTTACATCTATGATTGAAATGATCACAAGTCAAGTTCTCATAGTAAATTAAAACATTGGGAACTCGAGTCTGATAATGTGGAATTCATTATTGTTGAAAATAATAGAATCACATTTTGTTATGATAATATCTACAGTATTATAGATTACATTTTGGTATGTTTAAGATGTGTTTTACAAACATGGGGGTAACGTGTAGACTTTTCATATCCAATTAATTGTCAAGATATATTTTCCATCTCTCTCTATAAGGGATTGTTTCCACTATATTTTGGTTGAGGTTACTGTTTCCTTTTTCATTCCTTTTTATTTTGGTTTATTAGGGTGGCTAATGGATATATTTATACTAAACCATAAATGGGATCTTCAAGAACATGTCATGTATAATGTAGATGATGTGATATATGATAGATTCTTAGGAGGACTCGGAGCATGTAGAGTCTTGTGAGGTAGAAAACCCTTGGTGTGTACTACTAGTTTAAATTTCTAGAATCCCCATCATGATTTTGTTAGATTCTTTTATAGATGTTTTTGTATTTATTTTCACCATTCATTCATCAATTTCATTTTTTCACCCTATTTGGGGGATATATGATTGTATAAATTTATTTTACGAATTTTATTACTCGCATTACATTATTGAATTGTGATTCATGTGTGTTAATTTATGAAAATATAATAGAAAGTTCCTCTCATGTGAGAGATATTCCTACTTGATGATAGGTACTAGCCCTTTCCCTATTGAAGGTAGTATTGAGGTTGTGACAACTCAACTCTCTGTTTTCTGGGTGGTCTATGTTGGGTTGGGTTTTGATATAGTTGAACAGGATGATGCTATTACTAAATACCATAATTATGTTTAGTATAGATGGATTTTGGAATGGGTTTCAGGGTTATTTTTTTATATTTTTCAGGATATCATATTTTATGAAAGATACTATAGGGGTTGTGAAGTGGCTGAAAAATCCATTCTACATGAATCTAATAGACTTCTTATTGGCTTTGAAAATTTATGCATAGGATGAAAGGGAAAAAATTATATACATTATATCAGAATTGGTAGTTCCTTCCATGTTTTTTTGAGTAATATACCCATATATACTTTTTAATAATGTCATATATTTAGTTCAATATTTATTTTTAAAAAGTTGCAACCTTTTGGGTTTTCACAATTTAGTCGAGGGTATTACCTAATGAGTGATGATACCACTATGTAGGGGCCTAATAATGATTATTTTTTTCATATAAGTTCATAGATGGTAATGGTTTCACCCTTTTTTTGTTCTTAAAATCACTTCTAATGGTTAAGGTGGATACATAATGTCATAATGAGCCATATAAGGCCCTATTTTAATATGTTAGTGTTTTGAAATGATCAGACATGTATTATGTGTATCCAAGGTTTGAAATCCGTTGAGTTCTAGGTAAATCAAGCCCCGCTTATAGTATTTGGGTGATGAAAATCATAGGAAAGGAGGATATATCATTCTCAAGGACCCCTTCGATACTGTAGACCCTCAAGAAAGTGAAAACACTATAATAGTGATGGATGAGTACATCTCATTAGGGATTTTCCTACCAATCGCATTATAGGCATATAGTGATATTAAATTGAAAATCTAGGAATATGTAGTGGTTTTTTCATTATGGTCTATATGGTTTCATAAATGGTGTATTATCTCTAGGAGAAATACTAGGTTGATGGTTCTTTCATTTGATTCCACTGCCACTACCCCTAGGTGGTCTATTCCCTGATTAGGACGTTGGTGTATATGGTAATGTTTGGATGCATATAATGGAGATGTTTAACCCTGAAGATTCTAAGGTTATTGGTTCAATGATCTATGATTATTCTTGGACATATTTGTTTTCCATTTTTCATAGGTTTTATTCACACTTATAAAGCCTCATCACTTTATCAAGACATGAATCATTTTCATATATCGTTATTAGATTTTATTTTATAGATTTAGACTCCAAGAAAAGAGGGATTCTTACCCCACTAGAACTCATTCTTGTGATGTGGTATAAAACCATTAATGTGAGTTAGTGTCACCAAATGATGATAGTTTAGAGTTGTGCTTGATGAGTTCATATAACTTGTGTGTTTGGGTAATCTTTTTATTCTATTTTTTTATGTAGGACCTAGTTGGGGTTATCAGGTGGAAAAGGGAAATATGATTTTGTAGTAGAATGTGTTTGTAACATATATATTTTCATTTTTACTTGAGGTATGATATATGACCTATCTTTTACAGTTGATTTTTTTCATAGATTCATGAGTAACACTTCCCTAAGTGTATCCCATGTTCAATGACTGGTGTCACTAGCAGAAGATTTTCAAAGCTCATCCATCAATTCTATGGGCTCCCACATTTTTGTGTTTGTTATAATGAAGCTTTAGATTTTTTGTGGTATTGAAAGACATAATGTGTTAACAATGGGATACTTATGTTCTTCACTATGTATTTTATTGAGTGATTGAGGTTATGTGTGGTGGAAATAACATGGAATAGGATAGTTTCATGGAAGAGAATCGACACTCGAGAATTGATTGATTCCATTAATAGTGGTATGGGGGGAGTTTTTATCAAAGAATGACCTATGTTATGTTTATCACCATCTCATGGTTCAAGTAGATATTGTACTGAATGTAGCATTCAAAAACCATTTTATTTACATTTGATTATGTTGATACCATTTGGATCATGTGATAGAAAATTGGTGTTATGAGATTTAGATGTCCCACTCCCACAAATCTGTCTTTATGGAGCATATCAAGAACTATCCAAAATTGTCACACACACACACCCATCATGTGGGAATGGTTGTAGTAGAAAAACATATCAATGATTTTATATATCCACTATTTATGAGTGAAGTGACTTGGAAATTGACATCTATGTTATTGATCCCAGAGTTTGTGTTCAATATTGTATATCTCCTATTGATAGTAAATTTCTTTCAAATTTATTGAAATGTAAGTGTGGAATAAATTGGGGATTTGTTTTTTGTGGTCTCTTGGACAATTCTAGTTCTAAAAAACAATTCATTAGTTTTTATGTTATATTTGGAATGTTGTTTGATGAATTACATACATTTATAGGATTTGTGTATGGTGGTAGTGAACACTACAATCAGAGTATGACATTGGGAGGACATGATTGGGGGAGATAATACGACATTTTCATACTTTCCAGATCATTTAATTGAATGAAAATTGTAACATAGAGATGGTTCTTATGATTGGTTTCAAAGAAACAGTCTATCCAATGATAGATGTGGACAACTCGGATCATCATGATTTGTATTATACAAATGATAGTTCCCTTAGAGTTTGATGATATCATATTGGGTTCTAAGAGATATCACCTCTACAAGTGTTATAGAGAGTTCTCTAGGGAGGTGATCAATCTCTTGGGATCATAGGATCATAGTCTAGTTTTCAAGTGGGTTAGTAGTACGGTTTATTAATAAACCATTTTGAAAATAGTTTCATCAGGTAATGGGTGTTAAAGATATTGCATGATGTAATACTTTATGAGATTGGTTTTGAGTGAGAATCATTTTTTTCAAATTTACCTAGTTGTTTATGTGTGAATCAAATTTAATAACATTAATGGGAATGGGGTTTGACTGGGTCTGTATTCATTTTGAAGCTTGACATCCCTCTAAAGAGGTCACTAGGGTGGGGGATCCATTTGAGATCTACTTTTATTCACTAATTGTATGTTTTTTTCTTTATAAGATAAATATATATGAATGAGGAGATAGTGTAGAAACATTTCCTTTGATTTATATGAATTTAGATATTTTATATGAATATTTATGAATCCATGCACGGAGTCAATATGGAATTCCTAGGTCGGGATATCATATATGTGGTGAAATTAAAAATAATAAATATTTTTTCATGAATGGTTTAGTTTTTTTAAAATTTTGAAGAACACTTATTTTGAGTCCTGAATCAAAAATATAGGATCGTGGTGGTGTTTGGAATATGTTGTTTACCCTAGGTGAAACATGAAATTTTTAGATATTGAGAACCTAATTGATGGAGATCATTTAATGCTGAAATAATTAGTTTTACAATTAGTTTTATTTATTTAAATATAAATGGTTATATAATACACCCATGTTATTCTCTCCAAAAATAAAGTAAAGGGAGATCACATATCCATTGCATGATGGATGAACCAATGTAGACCCAAGAAATTGAGGTTCCACAATACAAAGTCACTTATTTTGATCATCGTTGAGTTGAGGTGTGGCAACATTCAGCATCATGATGGACCTGAGGAATTGGTGTTTTTTCACATTTTATGTATATTTATGATATTAAAATAAAAATATAGATTTATTATTTTGTTTTTGATTTTATAGAACTTATATTATAGGTCTAGACCACATGAGTATCAATTCAAAATGGATATGTATGAATGATATATTTTTAATGGCTTGATGGGATTTACTCTTCAGAAAATACAATAACAAGGCATGTATTTTAGCTGTACAAGATGTATGTTCTTACTTTACTAGGATTATTATATTTAATTACAGCACACCTTATACTATGAGTACACACCATGTGGCGGCCCTTTGTTTTGCATCCAAGGACATGGGTAGACTCTTCTTGTCAAATAACATGGTCATGTGGTAGTACACGAAAAGATGATAGTGGCATGGGAAGGTGTAAATATCCATATACCCAAGGTTCTTTAAAACACTATATATAGTTGGTGGGGAATACCATGTATGGAGACATGGAGTGTTGGACCGTGTGTGGGATAATAATTTTTTAGGGTTTAGAAAAGGTTACATGATATGTGACATTGTTTACAAACCTTGTATTTCTATTTTAAATGAATATTTCATGGAGGGAAAATTCCCTATTGAAGGTTTTGATAGAACCTCAATTTACATTGGTTACACAACATGTACAACCATTAGAAAATTTTCCCTTTCACATCTTCGACATCAAGACCATGATAGAGGCCCAAGCATATTTAAATCATGGAAATATTTCAAGGTATTACCTATTTAGGGAAATGTTATTTTAATTATGGGATGTGAGGTTTTTGTTGGATCACTATTGTCTTTGACATATAAACAGTATCAGTTGAGTGGGTTCCCTTTGCCAAATATTTTGAGGGTTCATTACGGAATCACATCCTGAACATAGGAATGTTACCCCTTTATGATGTTTTTATTGAATGGTGTTTATTGTGTCCCTCTAATAATCCCAAAGATTGATAATCTATAATTCTATAATATTAGTTTAGCTATACAATATAGGTGGTACCACCTTGATATAGGGAGATGATCCCCCATATAAAAAGTTCTTCCATGAGGGTTCATGTTGTCAATGAATTATAATACCATCATTTCATAGGTTACCCCAGTATGGTTCTTGGTGTCCCCTATAAGTCCTAGGTGAGATCCCCAAATTGGGTTCCAAGAACATTGTAAGATATTTTATTATGGTTTACAATGCCCACTGCTATCTCGTCTGTGATCCCTTATCTATATATAGAGATTAATGTATCATGTTTTGTTGTTTCAGTTGGTTTTGTGGTTTCCACCAATATTCCTTGGAGAAATCCCCCATCAATGAATCATGTAATCCCACATTCTAGTTTCTATATGTGGTTTACCCTATTAGTCCTAGTAGTTTCCACTTATATGTGTTTTGAGATCACTAGAATCCCATTTTTACTTACTCTATGGTGATATCTAATGACATTGTTCATTCAGACTAATTCCACCAAATTTGGTGAGAATGTGACATGGTCTTATCAATACTCAATGTTTGACTCTTTTTTAATTATTTCTATCATAGAAGGAATGTCTTGTAGTTACTGTTCCCCAGGACTAGAAAACGCTTTGATGTGTGGGTAGAATACTATGGATGGTTTTTGTAGTTTATACTATGATACTTGGAGTCTGTTACGTTTATATCGTATTCATATAAGGCAATGTTCTGATAAATTTCTTATTGGTTTTACGTACCATGTGGTGATGTGCTGACAAGTCAAGATGATGAATTTTTAAGAAAAATATTCCTTCTGAAACAACCTCAAAATTTTTTATCCATCGTGACATGCTCTAGACAATTGTTCCCAATCATTTTCTCCCATTTTATTTTATGTTATTAGGGTTCTTAATTTTTATTGTTATACTGACTAATTCATGTGATCTCCCCATACATGTCTTGTATTATAGTATCAAATGGCCTTTTGATTTAATATTATCATGAAATGGTGTAGTCTCAACATAGAAGGCCCGACCGTTTAAGGTGTTTTTGGGTATTCACATTTTCTTGTATTACCCTCCTTATCATGTGGAATTAAATTTCATTATTGGGTGTGCTTGTTTTTTTCACTCATTATTTCTTATCTTTTATAATATTTTGTTATTAGTATAGAATTTTTAATGAATATTTTGTATCTATTATGTTATTTTACTACAATTGTTTCATATATATGGATGTGTGTATCTGAACACACAAACCATAGGCTAAGGACTCACATTTATAAGATATTTCTACTCAGTGTTAGACACCTAACTCTAGTATACTAGAGGTGGGATTGGGGTCGTAAAATATCATAAATCTATAGGCTATGTGGTCCCCAGTGGGTTGGGTTGTTATAAATATTCATACCTAACTATATTTATTGTTAGTCATAAAATATTTTTTAATGTTTCATTTAAACTAATGTAAACATTTTTTTAATAATTGATTTATTATTTACATACCAATCTTTCTTCTTTAAAAAAACTACAACTTTCTTTACAACAATATAATCTAAAATAGTCTAGATAAAACACTCATGAAATGAAATTGAATGGTTAAAAGTCATATTAATACATATATTATAGTATCATAAATTATTTAGTAATAATAAAAATTGTATAAATGGATGTGGATAGGTGTTGAAATATTTAAGGAAGTGTGAAATAATTAAAATATCTAGCATCCAATAATGAAAAAAAACTAATAGAGAAATATATATTAAAAAATAATAATTAAGACTATATAAGGAAACATATATGAATATATTTCTAAACTAATTTATTGTGTGTTTTGTGTTTATTATACATGTTGTTAAAGGTCTTTCATATATGTTGAGAGTTAAGGTAATGGATTATTGTCCTAAAAATATATCATTGGGACTTGTTCCATACCCAACACACGGTTACATTTATATGGTGTATATAAATCCAATATATTTTTTATTTTGATAAATTTTATGAAATCAAATTTATTTGATTATAAATAATGATATCTTTATTCAAGGGATTTTTATTCAACTGAAATAAGTCTATAAGGGTCTTTCTTAACTCAATTTCTATTCATTGATTTTTACCATTTACTTTACATATTTATTCTTATATATTTTTTATGTAATTACCTATGTTATAATTGTAATTAATATCAAATTTTTAAGATATTTAAATTTATATAACTTAGTACCCATTTTATGTATTACCTATTTTTTGAATTTTGAATTTCCATTATGGTTTACATCTCAATGTCCTTCCAATATATTATGATTTAATGTTTTTGAAAAAATATTCTTCTATATGAAAATATTTCTAAGACATTGACATATACACTTATTATTAATGACTCATCAAGAGTATTTACAAATTATTTTCATGAATGCCTTCTTCAAATTTGGTGGATTCAATTATTTCCATGTTTTTAATATGTTTTCTATATTCAACTTCATTTCGTAAATCAAAATGATTTCCTTTTGAAAATATTTTGGTAATATAATTGTATTATATTGTATGATTATAATATATTTTATTCCTACATTATTTTGTGGAGAATTTTTTTATGTCACAAAACACAACTAATTTGATGGATTTCAAACATTGTAAATATTTACTGATTCTAAGTATAATTCTCATCCTCTACAAATGAGTTCCTTTTCATCCATGTCCATATTTTCTGTCCCCACCAATGTTATCCTTCATATGAATAAACATAACAATTTTTATCTCTTGTAATATTTGCATTTCCATTATTCATTTTAAAATGAATTTATATGAACTCTTTTTATTCATTTTATTTTCAGCAATGGTACTTTTAAGTAGTAATATTGTCTTTTCCCATTCCTGATCAGATTTTTATCATATAATCCAAATATCAATGAGATAATAGTTAAGTATTTTTCAAGTCTCTACTATTATTTATTATTTATTATATTTAATGGATTTTAAAAATATCACTTCACATTTTTTAAAATGTATTATGAATATGAATGTGGTATTATATTTTATAGTAATATAAAATGAATTTTCTAAAAACCCATTTAATGAATTCAATTATATTTTTTCATTATATATAAAATATTTACTCCTCTAATAATTATTACTCATTAATAACCATCTATATTTACATATGAAATAATATTTCGGGTGATTAATATTTGGTATAAATTAATTATATTCCTAATTTCATTTTTTGTATTAAATTTTTAAAATTTTATGAAAACCAATTTCAGTCCTCAAGTTATTTATGATTTTTTGTATATTGAATTCATAAGTAATATATATTTTATTTAGATTATTATGACATTGTTGGGTCCTATAAAAAAAACTAATTATTGTTTTAAAAAATATAGATCAATATATAATAATGTAATATATGCAATTATTCGTGATCCAAATTGGAAAAGGTAACCTTTATAATATACTAAAGGAACCCTGTGGTGTTACCTGATATTTTATGGAAAATAGGTTTTGATGAATATAAACTATAGTAAACATTATTAATTTCTTAGTCTTCCAAAATAAATAGGTGGTGATTTGAGATTCATTATTGTATATAAGTTATGATACCCAATCCACTAAGTGAAACATGATGTGATGACTAATCAATTATGTTATTATTTTTATATTAATTCTGTGGTACATTTATATTTAATATACCAAGTGTTATGATACATGAATGTTTTTTTTATTTGTAACACTTATTTAATGGTAAATTATTTTTCATTTGACATTAAATTTTCTTCTATCACAGATTATGTGAATATATTTTTGATTGGTGCTATGTTTCATAATATCTTTCCTATATTATAATGTTTTCCCATATTATTGTGATCCACCTCATGATAAATAATTTCACCTTACTAAGTATTTTGTTAAATTTCTTTATTATGTATTTATTATTTAGGATATGAATATTAGTATAACCTATTAGGATACTCTTTTGATTTTAATTGAGGTTTGATTAAGGGGGTATTATTAATATGAATCAAAAAATATATATATTCTACACCTGATCCTAAAAGGAAATAAATAATTTATTTCATAGGGTTATGTTAATAAATTAAATAGTGATGTTTAAAATTTTGAAATATAATTACTTTTATATTTTTACATATCACTTTATATCTAATCCTGTATTTAAAAGAATAATTTTATGAACTAGGCCTAAGAGTATGTGTTTAGGGAACCACATTTTGTTATCAGTTCAAGGTTAATTTATTTTTTTATTATTAATTTAGTTATTATTATTTTTTACTATTTTTTGATTTTATTGGATATTTAGAAGAAGTAATTTGTTAAAAAATCATATGATAATCCTATATTTTTAATAATATCCTAAAATATTTTCGTAATATAGAGATTTTTTGGATTCATATTATCAACATCCTGATTTGGACACTACTTGTGGATGTATTATTTGTCAGTGATGTTCCTAGGGGTAACAGCTGTGAAAAGGAAAATTTAGTATTAAATCGATCATCACCTATTAAATGACAAAGATGCCTGAATTTAGGATTGGTTTTACATTTTTTTGAGAAATGATCTATTAATTCACAAGGTCATTAGGAACCATTATTAAGGATTTTAACACATATTTAAGGTAGGTTATATGACCTAATTATAAAATTTCTATGAAAACATTGATTAAATAGAATGGTTTATAGGTTGATGTAATTATATATTTAATGAACAAAATGTATCATATGCTGAAATGAAGGTTTCATTGGAGAAGACATAAAAGGTAATTGTTTTCATATTCAGATAAATTATTCTTATAATTTCATGTTATTTTATTATTATCATTTTTTAATAGTATTTGATGAAAAAAATGATCATGAAACTGTGACTATAAAAGATATGGATCGAATTTTTATTATTATTATAGATAGATAATAAAGAAAATTTGGAAGAAATTATTTAGAATTGAAATACGTGACTATTATAAAAATGATATCTATTATATTTTAATAAAAAATATTTTTACATTGATATTATATATTTATTAATAAAAAATAATAATTTTTATCAATGAAATAAATAAATATTACATGGATGTAATTAATTTGTTTGGGTAGGGGTGAATGTAAGACCGTAAAATTTATATATTCATAAATCCATTATATAAATATATTTGGAATGATATCATTGTCCACAAGATATATAAAACTAAAATAATACATTACATATAAGATGAATATTATTAATAAAATAACTTGAAATTATAAACCATCCATTAAATAAAAAGGAATCATAAAAACTAAAAATGATTATATTATAGAATAAAAAATTAATATGATTTCATAATAGAATGATTTGTTATTCCAAAATAACTACTTTTAATGTGTAATATATAATATCACATTAAATTTTATTAACCAAATTTTAAATATTATTATATTTTAACTTATATATTAACCTTCATTAAATTTGAAATTTATATATAACAATTTCAAACACTTAAAATGTTATTTTTCAAACAAAAATCTATATATTTGGAATATTAATGAAAATAAATTAACAATTTTAAAATATTAAATTAATAAAATTAACAACTTTTTTGAAATAATTATTTTTAAAATTTGTTTTGGGGGAATGTAAGATATTTCTTAAAAAAAGAATATTTTTGAATCAAGAGTGAAAAATACTGATTTTCGAAATATTCTCACATTAATGAACTATTCCTCGTGTAATAATGATTTAAAATGTTATGGAAAAGTATATATATACATATATATATATATATTATTAGAATAGTTATTTCAAAATTAAAAAAAATGTTTTGGTTATAATACTGATTATTAATAATTTGGAATCATAAGTAATATTATAAACTAATTAATGATATTTATTATCTATTTATTTAAACAATGTATCCATAATATGTATTTGGGTTTTGGATTATTTTTAAATAAATATATATCATATTTTGTTAGTAATAGAGTAATTAATATCATATAAATCAGAAGCACTGATATATGTCTTCTTCATCATTATTTTTTTGGTTAAAAAATATATTTTCCACAAAAAAATATATTTTTGTTTTATGTGAACTAATAATAAAATTATATTTAATAATCCATAAAATGTTAACATGGATAAATATATTTCAAATCTTGAACTATTATTAAGAAATTATGTAACAAATATCATGTTATATTTATGAACAATGTGTAAATTATCCAGGTAAAAATTACTAACCCGAGTAAAAAACAAAAAATAGAAATATTAAAAAACATATGATTAAAATAGTTAAAAACATGTGTGAAAAATATTATTGGAGGCCTTATAGACCATACACATTCAAAAAACAATTATTTTACTTTACTTTTTTCCATTGAATCTTGAACAATTACTTCTTCTTTTATGATATTACAAAAATTCCCCTCAATTATTTTTTATAAGGTTCTAATACCATAAAACATATACTCCCATGCTAATCATATTAAATTAGACCATTTTATACATAAATAACTTCCAAATACCAATATAAAAATAATATTGGTTATTTATCTCTTATTGTATTACCTCTAAATGTATTAATCCAACTTGAAAAGGAATTTTTCCATAATGTAAGGTGAAATTTTCAATAACTCCATTTTCACATATTATCCATTATTTATTAATCTATACCAACATTATAATTTCAACACATTATTATATAATTATATTAGTATCCTATGTATAGTATTTTTTATGATTGTAGGATAACTTTTTTCTACTTTCGGCAACGCCATTTGAGAAAATGAAAATTTTACTTCAGTTACATGTGAACTATCGTCACCATAAGTGTGATGACCCAGACTCTCTTGGTCCTTCTCTTTGCCAAAATCTAGGTTCTAAAGGAGTGGCGTCTCGGTGAGACCAATCGGTGAGACCCATCGGTGAGACCGATCGGTCCGATCGGTGAGACCTATCGGAGGGACCGATCGGTGCGACCGATCAGTGAGACTGATCGGCGACACCCGACCTTTTCAATTTGTTTCCAGTAGCACTCCTTTGCGCAAATAGGGGTTTAAACCCTATTCTGACTCGTTTAAGAATGTTTTTAAGACTCGTAATGCGCATAATAGCTTTAATTAAATACTTAATCAATTCATGACTCGGCTTAAACCACCCGACCCCTTTTTGTGATGAGTGGAGCCGCGTGGTCAACCCACGACCCCCCGCGCTTAACATGGTTTCGCGTTTTCACCTCAACCGTCCCCGGCTCTTATAAACTAAGGGTTAGCCATGGTTTCTCCTTTCCTCGATCGTGGCTTTCCACAAACAGCTTTTGTTGCATCGGGCGTGCTGCATCGTTATCCGTAAAGTTTCGCGCCCCCAGCCTAAATGTTGATCATCTATCAACAAGTAGGGAATTTTCTCCTTCGTCTCTCTCTTTTGTGTATCATGCGGGGTGGGTGTGCTTTCGATTCTGTAGAATTGGGTAAACCAGACCTAAATAAAGATAATTAAAGAATTCTATAAAGAAAGAGGGGGGATATGATTATTGATGTTGTCTTATATTTTGATGTTGTTTCTTCTATGATCATCTTGTTGAGTTGTGCTGGCTTATGCCTCCTGAAAATCGAGGCCGTTGGTGGTCGTTGTTTGTGCACTAATGAACCCTACTGATCTTTAAATGGCTTGTCTGTGGTTGTAAATTCCTACTGTGAAAAGTGAATTGGTTAATCACGTATATCCGGCTGAATAAATTGAAAGCACTGGGATCAACCCTTCTGTGATAACTCCCGGTTATAACACACGGGAATTTGAATCATGGAGTGTGTTAAGTCGTTTAAATTGGAAAATACCTGCAAGGCCCTGCTTGTGTTGATGGTGGTAGTTGGTAGTTTTCCTTTCGGGCCGATTGCTGGAGATGTGGGAGGGGATGGGATCCCCTCTTTTTTTATACTCTCGGTGGTTGTGTGAATTTGGGGGATGGGATCTCCTGTTGTTATGGATTCGGTGGTTGTGAGTTTTAAATCTGATTGGTTACTTGTTTATATCACGAATGGGGGTGGAATCCTCTGCTGTTGAGAACCAGGTGGGGGCGTTTTGGTTGTTGTTTGACTATTTACTTTCCTGGACTTATGCCTATGCCTACTAGTTTCACAGTAGTGATTAAACATAAACATTATTACAGAACGTGAAATAAGAAATGGGACAAATGGGTTGTTAGCATGAGTCGTGACTTGGACTTGAGTGTTTTTGTGATCTGTAGGTTGTCTGAAGAAAAACCTAGCTTTGGGTGAGTTCCTGTTACCTATATATATATATATATCTTTGTGTTTCTTATTCGCACCCCACCCAAGTTGAGCACATAGTGCCGAACACCCCCATTTCATGGGGGAGGGTTTTTTCCCAACACTATTCTTAGTGGCTGGTTATTAGCCCCTTTTCTGCTCCCTTTCCCGGATAGCCCAAGTATCATCGGGCAGGTTGTGATGGCCTGAAGTCCATTATTAGCCCAAGAACCTTCGGGCTGGGTAGTGTGGTGGTTGGCCAGGTGTGTGCGGAAGGTGGTTTCCCATGTGTCTTCGAGATGAGGCCCAGGTGTCTTCGGGGGTGGCAGTGTATTTTCTTGCCCAGGTGTCTTCGGGCGTGGTGGTGGTTGTTTTGGCCTAGGTGTTTGCAAGCGTGGTTACGTGTGACAGTTTTGGCCCTGGTGTGTGCGGGCGGGATTTCAGTATTGCGACTGCGTGCAGTTGAGGCCCAGGTGTGTGCGGGTGGGATTTCGGCAGTGGGACTGCGTGTGGTTGTGGCCTAGGTGTGTGCGGGCGGGTGTGGCAGTGGGACTGCGGTGAGAATGGCAGGATTGGTCCGATTCGTAGGATTTCCCAATAACCAGTGGGAAAGTGGCGTGGGGTACCCAAACATCGATGTGCTCTTAATATATATATTACTTGACTTGCGTTATTTGGGGAGTGTGCCTTGGTTAGGCCTGGGGTGGATAGTTTGCCTTGCTAGGTGTTTGGTTTACTCTTTTTCTCATGGCACTTTAGTATGTTCCCCCACTTGTGCACGAGAGTCTTGGTTTTCCCTACTGAGTGTAATTGTATGCTCACCCTACGTATATAAAACTGCTTTCAGGTTTCCAGGAGGACTTCGGGGATCACGCAGGACCTTACTAGCTCGGACCTTTGGAGAAGTTGCAGTTGTTGTTTTTCTTTTCCCTTTGGTACATACCTTTTAGTCACCTTTTCCACTTTTTGGCTTTTACTTTTGAAACATGCATGTGGGAATGGTTTACTTTTGGCTTTACTTTTCTTTCTACCTTGGTGTTGTTGGGTTTTCTTCTCCTTATCTCTCGATCCTATAAAATAAAAAGGGTAATGCATTTCATTTATGAGAAATTTCTATACCCTTGGTTCTAGTCCCCACTCCGGGACCTATTGAAGGCAGGTTTCGGGGGTCATTATCTCTCCTTCAACTTAAAGAAGGAAGGGCCTGGAAATCTACTGACCCTTCCCTCCTTTTGGTGAAGGCGGGTCGTGACAGAATGGTATCAAAGGTGATGTGGTTGAGAGATAGGATGGAGTCTGGAGTTAGGCACAGTGAGGATTGCATGGGATGGTAAGGCAACAGTGTTGGGTGACCTTGGCGCGTGAATTAGGCTAGAGAAGACCGGCTAGGACACGGGATTTTAGGACCCCCTGTGATCCGATGCAAGGACTCTGGACCTACCGAACGACCAGGTGAGGCCACACTGATTGCAGGGTAGAGACCCTAGGAAAGTTACATGAATCATAATGACTTGTGTTCTTGTGTTTATGGGATGTCTTTGTAATTAGGAATAAATTAAATTTTAAAAAGTTTTAGGGATGATATTCTGCACTACTTGGGCTTAGGAATTCCTTGTTTACCTTGTAGCTATGGCACCACGAAGGCGACCAGGTGTGGTATAGGCGATAGAGGCCCCGGAGACTACTTTGGCCAATCGGCAGAGAGCTAATCGAGAGGAAGAGGATGACCAGTGGCAGAAGACTCTTCGAGCCTTCCAACGATAGGCCCTCGAGAAGTATGAGGGCAGCACCTCCGATATGAAGATGGAAGGCTGGCTAGAGGAGATAGTTATAGCCTTCAGCCTGATTCGGGCCCCGACCGAGTACTGGGTTCCTCTGGCCGTTATCCAGATGCGGGGAGCGGCACGTCAGTGGTGGATGCTTTACCTGGGGGAGAGGAGAGAGTATGAGGTGGCTTGGGTGGATTTCGAGAAGGAGTTCCGGGCGGAATTCCTCTCCTCGACGATGAAGGCAGAAAAGAGGCAGGAACTACTCTCCCTCCAGCATGGTAGTATGTCTGTGAGGGAGCTAGGGATCAAGTTCAAGGTCCTCCGACGTTTTGCTCCAGACCTCTTTCCTGACGAGGAGTCTCGGGCAAGACATTTGGAGGAGGCACTCCGACCCTCCCTCCAGTATACTGTTACCCCCTTTACCCTGCCGACGTACTTGGAGGTCCAGAAGAAGGCCAAAGTGGTGGAGCGGATGCATGCTCTAGGGGGAGTGTCGCGAGAGGGGATCCAGCTAGGACCATCACAGGGGAAAGCTGTCAGCACCAGGCCTCCGGCGTCAGGACCCTCTAGGTTCCGACCTGCAGGGAGCAGGCCGCAGCAGTTTCAGTTTCGATCCCCCGGCCCTCGCCCTTTTCCTACGGGCCCGGGACCGCAGTGCTTCATCTGTGGGAGCCTTGGGCATCTCCGGAGTCAGTTCCCAGACCGGGTGCAATACAGTAGTGGCAGTCAGCCCCAGCACCCGCCCTAGCAGCAGCTTCCAGCTAGACCTTTCCAGCAGCAGCAGCAGGGATAGCGAGCTCCCGCTCCTCCAAGGGCAGACGTAGGAGGAGGCCGACCTCAGGGCGCTCCACAGGGACCTCGACCAGGGAGTGGTCGGGGAGGTGGCCGACAGCCGATGGGCAGGCGAGATGGGCGTGGATAGTTGCACACTGCAGAGGCAGTAGTTTTAGCAGGGCCAGAGGTTGTTTGAGGTATGATCAGTCTATTTAGCACTCTTGCTTATGCTTTGTTCGATACCGGAGCTTCGCACTCCTTCGTTGCACCCAATCTAGCCCGTGCCTTAGGTCTAGATGCCGAGAGACTTCTAGTGAACCTGGTGTTGATCACCCCAGTTGGAGGTCAGACCGAATTTTTGTTCGTTTGTCGGGGATGTAGAATGATGATAGGGCCACATCAGTCGGTTTGGGAACTTCTTATGCTACAGATTCAGCCATACGATGTCATCCTAGGCATCAATTGGCTATTTTCTGTCTGTGCCATCATCGACTATCTTCGAAGAAGGTTGGTGTTCTCAGACTTGTACAGTCGGCGTGTTACCTTCACTGGAGAGTAGAGCAGTCCTAAGGGAAACATGAGAGAAGAACCACTCCTCTCCTTGTTGACCGATATGACAGTGGAATCAGTAGATGCTGAAATGGTGGAATTTCCACAGATCATCCGTGAGTTTATGGACATCTTTCCTGAGGAGGTGACGACTCTACACCCTCGACGTGATATCGATTTCGGGATAGACCTGCAGCCCGGCGCTCATCCAATATCGTTGGCTCCTTACCGGATGGCACCTTCGGAGCTGCGAGAGTTACAGATACAGATTGACGATCTGATGAAGAGGGTTTATGTTTGTCCGAGTACGTCACCGTGGGGTGCTCTGGTCTTGTTTGTAATGAAGTCAGATGGTGGTCTTAGGTTGTGCATAAACTACAGGAGGTTGAATCAGGTGAAAATCAAGAATCGCTACCCTCTTCCAAGGATAGATGATCTTTTCGACCAGCTGAAAGGGGCAGGATGGTTCTCGAAGATTCACCTACGGTCTGGGTACCACCAGCTGAGGGTGAAAGAGAGAGACATCCCGAAGACAGCGTTCAGGTGCAGGTATGGATACTTCAAGTTCGTAGTCATGCCCTTCGGTGTTACGAACGCCCTCGGTGTGTTCATGGGGCTTATGAACTCCATCTTTCGGGAGTACCTGGATCGGTTTGTGGATGTGTTCATTGACGACATCTTGGTCTACTATAGATCAGAGGAGGACCATGCAGATCACCTGAGGATATTTTTGGAGGTCCTCCGACAGCACCAGCAATATGGGAATTTGTCAAAATGCAAGTTCTGGACACGAGAAGTGCACTTCCTCGGGCACATAGTGTCTGAGAAGGGGGTAGCGGTCGACCCATCAAAGGTTGAGGCAGTTGTTTCTTGGGAATCACCCAAGAATGTGGCAGAAGTCCGAAGTTTCCTCGGGTTGGCGGGTTACTACCAGAGATTCGTGCCCAACTTCTCCCGGGTAGTAGCCCCTTTGACGGCTCTGACCAAGAAGGACCAGGCCTTCATATGGAGTGAGCAGTGCAAGTCAGCCTTCAGCTATCTGAAGGAGAAGTTGTTTAGTGCCCCAGTGCTGAGATTACCAGAAGAAGGGGTGGCCTATGAGGTATTCTGCGATGTGTGGGATAGGTCCCGGGATGCGTGTTGATGCAGCGACAAGGAGTGATCTCTTATGGTTCTAGGCAGCTGCATTCCCATGAGCATAATTATGCCACCCACAACCTAGAGCTTGCAGCGGTCGTTTTTGCACTAAAGTTGTGGCGGCACTACCTCATCGGGGAACGCTTTGTGGTCTTCACGGATCACAAAAGCTTGAGGTATATCTTCTCCCAGAGGGACTCAAACTTTCGACAGTGGAGATGGGTGGAGTTCCTCCAGGATTACGACTTTGAGATCTCTTATACTGAGGGAAGGGGCAATGTGGTGGCCGATGCCTTGAGTAGGAGGATGCAGAAGGATGCGGTCCGAGAGTCGGCGGACACCTGGAAGGCAATGGAAGAGTTGGCTGCCTTACACCTAGATGCAAAGATGGGTAGTAGCAGAGGATGCCTATATCAGATGACAGTGCAGTCATCCCCATTTCAGCAAGTGGAGGAGTCTCAGTGGGGAGACCTAGAGTGTGAAGTGATGCATGACCAAGTTGACCAGGGCAATGCTCCAGAAGGATGGACATAGGATGGTCAGAACCAGATGCTTTTCCAGAAAAGGTTGTTTTTCCCCGAGGCGATGCACGGCAAGGTTCTCAATGAGTTCCACAACTCACCACTAGAGGTACACCCAAAAGTTTCTAAGACGTACCAGGGTTTGAAGAGGCAGTTTTGGTGGCCCGGAGTTAAGCGAGCAGTGGTAGAGTTTGTGGCCAAGTGCCTAGTGTGTCAGCAAGTGAAGGCTGAACACCGAGTTCCAGGCGGCCTACTATAGCCCCTAGATGTCCCCGAGTGGAAGTGGGATGACATCATAATGGATTTCGCCACGGGACTACCCAAGGCCCAAGGAGGGTACGACGCCATATGGGTGGTAGTGGACATGTAACATCCCAGGTAATTAAAGAATAAAGAATTTTCATATTTATTAATATTTACGAATTAAATATTAATTTTAATTAAAAGGGTTTTCTACGTTTGATAGCGTACTTGATACGCAACGATGAGTTTCATTGAAATCTTACATTGCACACAAGTAATAAAATAATATTATTTTAAAAGTTAGTTAACAAGTAGCTGTTGTACTGGCGGGAATGGATAGAAATAACAAAAATATGATTATATATGTTTTTAAATGTTTTTACATTTACCCAATAAAAGATAAAGGCTTAAAATACTGAAAGAGTTCAAATTTAGGCATTTATACCCTAATTTTCACTAAGGGTTCACTTATCACCTTTTGACGGTGAACCGTCATTAAATATAGTTCTGATCAATCTTATAAATTCTATTGGACCAAAAATAACTCTTATTTAGAATCGGGACATCAAAATTTACTTTGTGTAAATTTTTGGTACCTTTCCGATAAAGTTCATTTTTTAATGAAGTGTAAAATGTTGTATTTTAATTCAAAACCTATTTTTAATCTAATATATTTATATGATTATATTATATTTTGAATTGGTTTTAAAGTGAAATTATAAAATATTTTTACAATTAAATCCAATAGTGGTCGTTGGAATTAATTTCACTTTGAAATCGGACTTAAACTAGTGTCAATCTTTTGATACTTATTATTTCATAAAAACACGCTATTTGCTCTGACAGCGGGAATTAATTATTAAATTAATTAATGTGACTTATATGTTTTGAATTTTGTAAAATAGACTTCATTTTTGAATTCGTAATATCAAATATAGCTTAGGGTGAATTGTTTGTAATTTTCTGAAAAACTTCAATTTTTGATGAATAGTGAAACCACTAAGTGGTACTTATAAAAACTGATTTTTACATTTAGATGAAATTTTTCCATCATTGTGTTTTGAATTTAAAAAATATGACATACATGGTTTTCATTAAGAAGTAAAATGTGGTTCAATGAGATTATAATAATTTTTTGGTGAATAGTAACTTATTAAGTTTTTAATCGCGATTAGAGGTAATTACTGTAGTTTAAGGTAAAAATAATGCTTTAATAAAATGAGATGAGCTTAAAACATATCCTAACCCTATTGGTTGTGTCATGGCCGACCAAGACAACCCATGGGTCGATTTAGGGGACCCCATAGAGCCACTTGGGTGAGATAATGACTTTAATGCCTTTTTTTAAATAAAAGTAAAAATGACACAAACATAATATGTTTTACAAAAACAATTTTTACATGGGGTTATAAAGATCAGATGTTTTATTATAAATATTAATTGGAAAGCTAAAAAGATTTCCTACATCATAGTATTTTTTTATAATTTTTAGACATTAAATGAATTAAATTATTTATGACATCATTATGATGCAGCGATGACTTCATTATTTAACGATTTAAATAAAATGGAAAGATAATGTAATATCTAAAACCTACACATGTCCAAAACCTATTGTATGGAAATATTTCTAAGCCTTATCACCATATACACGAATTATATCAATGTGGGACCTTTTAAAACCGAAACACATTTTCAAAAAAAGTAATATTTCTTTACCTTCCAAAAGTGCCCCTCCTCTCCTCTTATAAAAGGCCCCCACCTCTACCTCATTTCACACACTCCTCAAGCCTTTGGCTCGGCCATCCCCTGCCCATTTACTCTCTCCACATCCCTCTCCTCATCCTAGAGGATTCCCTTTGGTAATAATCCTTTCAAAGGAAGCCTTTAGGCTCAAATCAAAAGGAGTTACACTTTTAAAGGTAATTCATTCTCTCTTGTTCATTTGTTTTATTTTGCTTCTCCAACCCCCTAAACTCTTTTTATTTACTTATTTTGTAACAACTCCAGTGTCTTCAATATACTAGGATGTTGTTATAAGATTTATTCAAGCTACACTCTCGTACAACTACATCAAATGGTTAAAGAACATACGGTTTCCGTGGATGGCGAAATTCTGCCTCCCGAAACGAGGATTGTTCAATACTCATTTAACACCTTCAAAGGTGGCCATTATGATGTCACTATTTTTATATATGATATATAATATGGTTATGTTTTCCTTAATCTTCTGTATTTTTTATTTTGGGCATACCTTTATGGTTTCCATTATGGGTAAACGCGATATCTTCATTTAAGGAAGTGCGGACTACCGCCCCCTCAAAGTGATGTGATTTGTTAATGCCATATGTGGGATGTATAAAGGATGGATTTAAAGTTATTATATATTATGTTATACTAGAATTATAATATATCTATATATAATTATTATTTCTTTCCATTAAAGTATGAGATATAAGTGAAAGTAGCGTTCATGTGTACGTACGGCTTACTGTCTCCATAAACGGTGCATTTCATTTCTTATCCCCAAATGTAATGTACTATTAAAAGTACATGTATATAATGGATATATATAATGAATGATATATCTAAATTATGAATATAATTCTGGAATTAAAATATACATACCTCTCATTTAGTTTTATTTCCATTAATATGACAAAGAAATGAAAGTAGCGTTCTTGCGTACGTACGGCTTACCGTCTCCATGAACGGTGCATTTCATTTCTTACCTATAAATAATTATGTAATATTTTAAATACATGTATATGCTGGATATATATGATATATATGATATCCAAATCAGGAATGTCATTCTGGATATAAAGAACCTTTGACCACACGAACAACATGTAATTGTAAGAAGTCCACTTTCGACTTAAGAACCAAATATTGACAAAAAAACATCATTAACTTAAATGGTTACATGATGTTTATAACATGGCAATAAGTGATATAAAAGGAATAATTAACTTGAAAAAGGTTCTTAAGCAAGTAGAAATTAACTCAAGTTTATTATTCAGGACATTAAAGAACAATCGAGTCAAGTCGGACCCGAGGTAAGGGACTTCGTCTCAATCTCCATTCATTGAGGCATATTTCGTTTTATACACAACTTAATTTTATACGGTTTATAAACCCCTTTGACTTTTACTTTTATACAAAAGGAATCTTTTTCTAGGAAGCGTTTTACTAAACGACAAAAAGGAAGGTTTTTTTAACGTACGCGGTGACAACGACCTTTTCCGCCACCGCGAGTATTATTTGGTCTTTGGCTTCCTCAACAAGCCATAATGTTTTTAAAATAAAATAAATACCATATACTCTTTTATATATTTTGGTATTGAAAATGGTTTTGATAAAGGATTCTATTATGATTGAAATGTGGAAATTTTATCATTCCTTTATATTGGTTTTATGTTTTATGATTTTATTACGGTACTTGGACATTTTAATGGGTGGTTACGTTATAAACCATATGACGGGTGGTGTCGTGAATACCAGGACGGGTGGTTATGTTATAACCTCCAATGCATTGGGTATGGAAGTCAATCGTATGGCTATTCCATTAAGTATGTATGGAAATTGGCCGTATGGCTATTCCATTAAGTGATATGTGTGGAAGTCGACCGTATGGTTATTCCACTTAAGTATGTTTATGTCCCAAGTTACCTTTATATATGTTATGTGTTCTTTATATGGGTTTTATGGTAATCCTTTGGTTACAAAAAGGTAAGTAATGATACTTTTTTCAGTGAAGAGTTTTTACTACTTCATGAAGGTGAAGGTATTACTTTGATAGAGTATACATGGTTTACTTGATGTTTGAAAAACTAACAATTTTCATTTTTTTGTGTATCCCTTACTGAGCTTTTTATGCTCACCCCAAGTTTTTTTGAAATGTTTTTCACAGGACTTAATGTGGAATAAGATCAAGGATGGGATCAAGGGAATGTCATGCTATATAAAACGTGGAACTATACATGTTTCTTTTAAGAGTTTTTTTTATGGAAACTTAGTAGAAGTGACTACTTTTTAATCTTTTGAGATGTAATAGTTATGTTCTAATTCTCTAAAACTCTAAACCTGAAAAGATCCTCAACGTGAATTATTCATTTAATTCAATATTATGTAAGGTTTAAGGCTGGGGCCTTATAGGACAGGTTGACAAATTCGGCTCACTTTCTGGTGATCAGGGAGTCGAGTGTTGTGGATGCTTTGGCACAAAAGTACGTGGATGAGGTGGTGCGGTTACATGGAGTCCTGAGGTCTATAGTCTAGGATAGGGATGCACGGTTTACCTCGCGAATCTGGAGAGGATTGCAGCATGCGTTTGGAACCCAGTTACACCTTAGCACTGCTTTCCATCCCCATACGGATGGAAAAACAGAGCGCACCATCCAGACCTTGGAGGATATGCTGCGAGCATGTGTTCTGGACTCAGGAGGATCATGGGTGCAATACTTGCCTCTGGTAGAGTTTTCCTTCAACAATAGCTACCACTCTACCATTGGCATGTCCCCGTTAAAAGCTTTGTACGAGAGGTCATGTCGTTCTCCTGTGTGTTGGACCGAAGTAGGAGAGGCAGGCATCCTTGGTCCGGAGGTGGTGCAGAACACGATAGAGAAGGTTCAGCTCATACGGGAAAGGATGAAGGCGGCCCAGGACCGACAAAAGTCATATGCTGATACCAGGAGGAGGCCCTTGGAGTTTGAGGTTGGGGACCACGTGTTCTTAAAGGTCTCCCCTCGGCGTGGGCAGTGGAGTTTCGGCAAAGGGAGTAAGCTTTCTCCCAGATTCATCGGACCCTTCCAAGTGTTGTGGTGGGTCGGCGAAGTGGCTTACCAGCTAAGGTTGCCACCGCCACTACTAAGGATACATGATGTCTTTCATGTGTCCCAGCTCCATCGGTATCTGCACGACGATTCACACGTCCTTGATTGGGGTGAGCTGGACATCGAGGACGACGTGACCTTTGTGGAGAGACCAGTGGTGATCGTGGATCGCAAGGAAAAGGTGCTTCGCGGGCGGACCATTCCCTTGGTTCGCGTGTTGTGGAGACATGGTGGGATTGAAGAGAGTACGTGGGAGAGGGAAGCACATATGCGTACCCAGTACCCAGAGTTGTTTTAAGTTTTGTTCCTTGTTGTACCTATTGTGATAGAATGTTTTGTCTTTTGGCTATGAAATTTACTGGTTTTCTTCCTCTACTTGTGTGTGAAAAGCCCCGGCTATGGGGAAAGAGAGAACACGACCCCTAATCAAGACGCATTAAGGTGGATGCGATTAAACCCGTGCGGGTGAGTTAGTGGCGCCCAAAGCGGATAATATCTTGACATGGGGGAGGAGACTCCCCAACCCACATGCCCGGGCGGTTTGGCATGGTATGTTTCTTGGTTCGTGACAGGAAGGTGTTCTTAGTTAACGATGAGTTTCACTCTTGAGAGGTATCTTTCGGGGTGGTTGCTCGGACCCGCCCTTCCCTTCTGGGTTGTTTAAATTCTCGAGGACGATAATAGTTTGAGAGTTATCTGATGTGATGACCCAGAAGGGAGCCACGTGGTCAGCCCACGACCCCCTGTGTCTTACGCGGTTTCGCGTTTTCACCTCAACCATCCTCGGCTCTTATAAACTAAGGGTTAGTCGTGGTTTCTCCTTTCCTCGATCGTGGCTTTCCACAAACAGCTTCTGGTGCATCGGGCGCGCCGCATCGTTATCCGTAAAGTTCCACGCCCCCAGCCTAAACGTCGATCATTTATCAACAAGTAGAGAATTTTCTCCTTCGTCTCTCTCTTTTGTGTATCATGCGGTGTGGGTGTGCTTTCGATTCTGTAAAATTGGGTAAACCAGACCTAAATAAAGATAATGAACGAATTCTATAAAGAAATAGGGGGGTTGTGATTGTTGATATTGTCTTATATTTTGATGCTGTTTTTTCTATGACCATCTTGTTGATTTGTGTTCGCTTATGCCTCCTGAAAATCGAGGCCGTTGGTGGTCGCTGTTTGTGCACTAATGAAACATGCTGATGTTTTAAATGGCTTTTTTGTGGTTGTAAATTCCTGCTGTGAAAAGTTAATTGGTTAATCACGTATATCCAGCTGAATAAATTGAAAGCACCAGGATCAACCCTTCTGTGATAACTCCTGGTTATAACACACAGGAATTTAAATCATGGAGTGTGTTAAGTCGTTTAAATCTGAAAAACCTGCAAGGCCCTGCTTGTGTTGATGGTGGTAGTTGGGTGTTTTCCTTTCGGGCTGATTGCTGGAGATGTGGGAGGGGATGGGATCCCCTGTTCTTTTATACTCTCAGTGGTTGTGTGAATTTGGGGGATGGGATCTCCTGTTTGTATGGATTTGGTGGTTGTGAGTTTTAAATCCGGGTGGTTTCTTGTTTATATCACGAATTGGGGTGGAATACTCTTTTGTTGTGAACCAGGTGTGGGTGTTTTGGTTGTTGTTTGACTGTTTACTTTCCTGGACTTATGCCTATGCCTACTAGTTTCTCAGTAGTGCTTAAACGTAAACATTATTAATGAACTTGAAATAATAAAGGGGACAAATGGGTTGTTAGCGTGAGTCGTGACTCGGACTTGAGTGTTGTTTTGATTTATAGGCTGTTTGAAGAAAAACCTAGCTTTGGGTGAGTGCTTGTTACCTATATGTATATATATATATATCTGTAGCTTTGTGTTTCTTATTCACACCCCACCCAAGTTGAGCACTTAGTGCTGAACACCCCCATTTCATGGGGGAGGGTGTTTTTTCCAACACTATTCTTAGTGGCTGGTTATTAGCTCCTTTTCTGCTCCCTTTCCCGGATAGCCCAAGTATCTTCGGGAAGGCTTTGATGGACTGAAGTCCATTATTATCCCACGAACCTTCGGGCTGGGTAGTGTGGTGGTTGGCCAGGTGTGTGTGGTAGGTGGTTTCCCAAGTGTCTTTGGGATGAGGCCCAGGTGTCTTTGGGCGTGGCAGTGTATTTTCTAGCCCAGGTGTGTTCGGGCGTGGTGGTGGTTGTTTTGGCCTAGGTGTTTAGAGGCGTGGTTACGTGTGACAGTTGTGGCCCAGGTGTGTGCGGGTGGGATTTCAACTGTTGGACTATGTGCAGTTGAGGCTCAGGTGTGTGCGGGCGGGATTTCAGCAGTGGGACTGCGTGTGGTTGTGGCCCAGGTGTGTGCGGGTGGGTGTGGCAGTGGGACTGTGGTGAGAATGGCGGGATTGGTCTGATGCGTAGGATGTCTCAATAACCATTGGGAAAGTGGCGCGGGGTACCCAAACATCGATGTTATATTAATATATATATTTCTTGACTTGCGTTATTTGGGGAGTGAGCATGGGGTGGATAGTTTGCCTTGTTAGGTGTTTGGTTTACTCGTTTTCTCACGGGACATTAGTACGTTCCCCCACTTGTGCACGAGAGTCTTGGTTTTCCCTACTGAGTGTACTTGTATGCTCACCCTACGTATATAAAACTGCTTTCAGGTTTCCAGGAGGACTTCGGGGATCACGCAGGACCTTACTAGCTCGGACCTTTGGAGCAGTTGCAGTTGTTGTTTTTCTTTTCCCTTTGGTACTTACCTTGTAGTCACCTTTTGCACTTTGTGGCTTTTACTTTTGAAACATGCATGTGGGAATGGTTTACTTTTGGCTTTACTTTTCTTTCTACCTTGGTGTTTTTGGGTTTTCTTCTCCTTATCTCTCGTTCCTATAAAATAAAAAGGGCAATGGCTTCCATTTGTGAGAAATTTCTATTCCCTTGGTGCTAGTCCCCACTCTGGGACCTATTGAAGGCGGGTTTCGGGGGTCATTATCTCTCCTTAAACTTAAAGAAGGAAGGGCCTGGCGATCTGCTGACCCTTCCCTCCTTTTGGTGAAGGCTGGTCGTGACAATAAGAATCATGTTTCTTCTCAAAACCACATTTAATTGTATAATAAAAGTGAGTATCAAATGAAAAATATTATTTTTACCATTGTATCATGATTTCGATAGTGTAAAAATGAATATTGTTTTCTAATTCTATTTTAATTAATAATGACACTAGTTTGTATGTGTAGTATACCTTCTCTCGGATTTAACATATTTTATTTACCATTAAGAATATTATTATATATGAAATTAAAATAATATTTTATTAAAACCATTAATATAATATTAATGATATCATTATAAATCTGTAATAATGATAATATGATAGGGGAATAAATTTCTTATAAATACTAACACATCATTTATAGTATATTTATGTTATATTTTGTTTAACCACCTACATTAAAGTTATATAACGTTTTATCAAGTATTATAAGAAAAAATAGATGTTTTACAATTGGATAAAAATGAGAAAATGATGTTTTATTTATTTATTTATAAATGTTATGATAATATTATCATTATTATTGATATACCACCAATTTTTCACTAAATCAATTTACCAAAAAAACTAATTTCATCTCAATGTACCACAACTAAAAATATCTATGTATAAAATTGGAATTCTATAATTATTTTAAATAAATATATTCATATACCTTAAATATTCATGTGATGATTATATAAAAAACATGGATTCACATCATCCCTTTTTTGTGTGCACGAATGAAACAAATCTCTAAAATATGATGATGAAATCAAACATTAACTAACAAATAAATTTATAATGAATGATTAAAATTTATGATTATATAAGTTAATATACATTCTTAATTTTATTGAAAATTTTTTCAAGTGGGATTTTTTTTAATATATTAAGTTCATGTTCATTTTTTGAATTTGAGGCTTAAGAATAAGGACTCACTTCACAATTTTTAATCATTGAGAGTTATATCATTTCCACAACGAGTTTCTTTTTCTGTTTTGTATATACTTCCTATTAATTATATTTTTTCATAAAATATAATATATTTAAAAATCCATCATAAGACATCTATTCAATTAATTAATACTTATGTGTTTCTAATGTAATAATGGTGTTTGTTAACGTAATTTTAATTCATTGAGTTAGGATTTTTTATCTTGATATTTATTTTTAAAATTTTAGAATGTTATGATCTAGAATTTTAATGTATTGAATCTATAATTTATTTACTATTTATTTATATCTCAATCACATAATCCACATTTATGGTTACACTGACATCATGAATTATGAATTTATTTTAGGGTTTCATTTTTCATTTACATTCATTGATGATTTTTTTTCAAGTTACACCGCAATTCATATTTTATTTATTATTATTATTATATTGTAAGATAATATTACTATTATTTTTTCTTCATTAATAAGGAATTTTGGAAATTTCTATGAATTACTCATTACATGTTTTTATATTCATTTGATAGAAAAATATCATTGGGGTTTCTTGAATCAAATTCAATTTAATATACATAATTATTCACTTTTGAAATCCATTATATGTTGTAGATTTATTATATTTTATGATTATATTATAAATAATTACCTTTTTAATTCTAGGTTGTTAAATTAAAAAATAAAATACAACTTAAATTTTATATTTCATTATTTTTTAAAAATTGATGATGTTCAAAATAATTCGCATCCTCTCCAAAGAAGAATTTTTTTTCAATGCCCATATATTTTACCAGTTAATGTTCTCCAAAATTTTTGACCACGAGATTATTTTTCTTATAATATGGTTTTAAATTTTCATTATCATATTTTCTAAAGAACTTTTTACTTTCTCATTTTAACAATTGGGGTTTTAATAAGGGTATTTTTAAACACTAAAATTTTTCCACCTTTCATAACAATACATTTATCATCTAGTCCTTAATTCCATGAGAAAAAAATTTTGTTTTTTCAGCGATCCACTATTCAGTATAATTTTTAAATGTTCAGTATTTTCAAATGATTTTAATTCATCTTTCTTAAAATGGCATTTGATAGTGACCGTAACTAAATCTTTTTAACCAATGTTAAATGAATTTTCATAATAGTTTTTCAGGATTACACTTAAATTTTTATTATTATCTCTAAATGATTTATTTGAATAATTATTATTTATCATGATTATAAATATAAATTATCTTATAAAATATATTTTTAGTGGGAATGAATTTTATATATCAACTGATAACATTTTTTATGTCAATTGCGGTGATAAATTTTTGAAATATTATAAACCCAATTTTCTATCCATAATTTCACTATTATATAATGAATAGATGATTCAATGATGAATATATATATTTATATTTTAGTTATTATTATATTATTAGTTATTAATATATAACTTTCTTATTAATAGAGTAATGATTTTACTCTCATGAAATAATAAAGGGGAACATGTAGTGATACTTGTCGTGTCTTGGGAAATTGGTTGTGTTACCAGATCGACTATGACAAAATTATGCTCAAAAAAATAACCCGTAGAAATAAATTAATTAAGAATAATCCTCTATTGAAATATATTGTTTTGTATTATCCACAATGAGTAAGAATATTTTTATACCCCTACACTAATGGAAATAGGTTTTGATTCCTGGTAATTTGAGGTCAATATGAACTGATTCCAAATCCATTATGTTATGATTTCAAAAAATAGTAACTGGACACATTTTTATGTTATGTTTTTGTTATTATTATTTATGGGTCATTCTCACAATCCAATTCCATTGATTTGTGTTTTTAAATATGAAATTTCATTTCCAGTTATTATCATTTTTAAAAAATATTCTTATTGAATGTCTTTTTGAAAAGAATATTCTCACATTCTCATGTTTTTTCATATTCTTATGATCCTACCCTTGATGATGTGTTTCCCCTACATAGTATAATATTCCAAACCCATTATTTTGTTTCTACTCCATAGGTTATGAATATAATTATAACCTATGAGGATTATAGAAGGGATCCAATTGATTTTTTATAAATAATTAATGATCATAATTACCGTGAAATAAATTTCTTATATAGAAAATCATCAAAGAAGTTAAACCATCCATTATCAGAATGTTTTTATTATTGTGAAATGTGATGATTAAATTTTTTAAATATATATATATGTTTATACTAGTAAATATCAATTTATATCTTTTTTAGTGTATAAAGAAATTATTCCTTGGACCATATCTGATAGTGTAGGTATAAGGTCCATTATATGTTTTTGATGGCAATGGGTTGAGTGATATTGCATTATAATTGAATATTATTAATTATTACTATTGATCTACAAGAGGATTACAATTTATTGGGGTTAGTTAAGGACACACATACTAATAGTTTGAGAAAATAATGGAGAATTTGAACATTTTAATATATGGATCTTTTGAGGGGAAATGTTTATTTCTATAAAGATATAATATCATATACTTTTTTAGTCCACACTTCTGGTCCATGAATATGATTTTTACCCCCTGTTAGAGGCTTACAAGATATCTAATTCACTTGAATTTTCATATAATATTAGTATTTAACTAATTAAAAATTAATTTATTCATGTGTGTTTGTTTAAGGTTTTATTTTTAAAAAGATTATATATTTAAATTATGAATTTTAAGAGGATTTTGAAATAGTGGTGTTATCCTAGAATTGAAATAAAAAATTTAAGGTCTCATGTGTTGGTCAATGGATCCTTTTATATTTATTTTCCATTTTCCCATTTCTTTTTTTTATTTTTCCAATACTATCTTCCACTATATATTGTTTTATAAATTTCTCCCTACTTTTTGGTCTTATGTGGTCAGGAGTGGAGAGAAAGAAAATTATGGGGAGGGTGTGGGATATCATGTCAATTTAATTTATCAGATGTAGGTCAAGGGTTAGTGGGATTTGGTGAATATATATTAGTGAATCATCGAGGTAGTACCTTGTTATTTATATCAAATATACTCATAATTGTTTATTATTTTAAATATTAAATTGATATATATTTTATTAAAAGTTTTGTGATATCCCTTATGTGATGATATGGGTGGTTACATTCATCTCACTATTATAGTAGGGGTTTTCTTCATGAAAACACAATCAATAATCACGATGTTCAAAAAAACACAATGTATTTTTCCAATGAGGAATAGTGAGGATGAAGGGGTTATATAGTGTGAGTGTGTGTTTGTGTGTGTGAGTTTTTATTCAAGAAAACCCATGTGGTATGATATTGGGTGTGACATGGGGAATGACCAAATACCCCATAGTGATGTAAAAATATGATGTTAGGTATACAAATAGTGCTTAAGTGGGGTGCATAGCTCAAGTCGCTATGGGAATAAAATATAAGAATTGAGTATGGTGCATGGATTGGAAACCCATGTGAGTTGAGATCTTTGAAGAGTTAGGGCATGTTCTTCACATTGGGAAGTGAATCCTAGTATGGTTAATGGAACATGGCCTAGGTTGAAGTTTTGGAGTCCATTCCATTTATACAATTTTCATGATATACACTTCCTCTTTTATGGAATTATTCATGTTCCCCTGCCATATAGTAATAATTGGAAAAAATAGAAATATGTTCTATTTGTATTTACTCAGAGATCATTGTGGTGCAATTCTGTTACTATATAAATTTTTTATTGTTGGTGTTTTATATTTGGGAGAGTTTTTACTATTGGATTTCAAGGAGGATCAGATTTAGAATCCCTCCTCAGTCAGGGTAGTGTGTTATGTGTCTAATCTAAGGGTCATGATTTTATTATCTACCTATCCTGAGTATTACATGATAATATATTTGAAATTATATCTGATAGATCATTGATATATTATATTGATATATCTCATATGTGTGTTTTAGTCTATATTCATGATTTTTGAGTGGTTGAGGTTATAGACCACTGACATGATGTTGTATTCATGATGTTTGAGCATATTATTTTTTTGTAACGGTGCTGAAAATATTTCTATGGGTGTTGGGTAGGATTAGAATCTAATGAGGTGATGTTCATATGGGGTTAAGACACCCATATGGGTTATAAATTTATGAAAGGTTCTTTCCTATGGATGGGTTTTTTGATAAAGAGATTAGATGAGGTTTTCTTATGATATGATTTTCATTAAGGATTAACTAATATTTGAGAGCACCATTTTAGGTATCCTACCCTAGATTATATAAGGAGAACGAATGATCACACCATTAATGGAATGGTTTTGATCTCAGATTCCATTTTGGGTATGTTCTTGATTAAGGATCCATGGTGGGATGTAAATTGATACATATGAATGATTCATGTGTCAGCCTTATCTCATGGTCGAGAATAAATAGAAGATTTCATTATTTGGATTCATATTGAATCCATGTGGATTATCATATGGGTAGTTTTATGTACATGGTTCGTTCTAGTGTTGTGTCACCATTGAGAATTCAGGTATCAATAATGGATTGTGGATAGAGATAGATAAGATCATGGGGACCGTGGTCACCCCATGTTTTAGTTTCCTTTGGTTGGGGACATTACATTCAAAGAATTTTTGATATTAAGTGATAAATAATTACCCATAGGCTGGTGGTGATATACCATTGAGAAGCTTTTGGCATTTTAGTTGACTATAAGATACTTTATGTTCACATACCCTAAGATGTTTTGTGATAGTTATTAATAATTTTGACAATTGTTTCTATTATTTATGGACCCATGTGTTTTGGATTATACCATATATATTTGAGGAAGTTCTTTCTCATGTTAGGTCTTAGGAGTGAACATTGAGATATCATTGGACTGGGTGTTTTCCCTATGTTTGAAACTATTTTATACAGTATTTTTTAGATGTAGTTAGATGTTATTTGAAAAATAATCGATTATATATATAGGTGTATCCCTCCATTAAGATGGTATTTGTTTTCCACCAGATACTAATTTGGTGTATGTGGTTCGAGACATTTGATAGACTTTGATTTTTGTCTATTTATTTCACCAAAATTTTATTTTATGATTTTTTTCATTTTTATTATCATTCATTTTATATTTTTATTACTTTTGGTGGTTTTATTGTTACTAGTTTAGTTTATAACATGGGATCCATCGGTATTTTTATAGTTTTGTTTTGGTGAATGGGACACTTATTATAATTCCCTTCATTTCACAATAAACATTGTATTTTTATTCAAGAACGAGGAAAAACTACAACAAAGAGGAACTCAATAAGGAAGAAAATAAAAAAACCTTACTAGTGGGGGCCTAAAATAATGGAAACCCAAATTCCCTTCATTTCACCATTTTTATTAATGTATTGTATATGTATTGGAGATCCCATGATGATTCGGATGAAGATCCAGATATTGTGTGTCTAGTTTATCCATTTGATATATCTAATATAGAATGGGAAAGATCATAGGTAGATTAACATAAGGTGTCATTATAGAACATGTTATTGGTTGTTTTCATTTTTTTTATCCCCCTTTATTTTGTTGAAATTATATATTTTACTATAGTGATTATGGTTTAATGCAATTTATATTATTTTTCATCTAGGATTGTCCTATCAAATATTCCACACAATAAGAATGAGTGTATATCATAGGGTCTCCATTAGGGTTATCCAATTAATATTTATTTCTCACCTTTATTTGTTCGTCATTTGGCGGTTTTGGTCATTTCCTTGTTTTTTCAGGTCAATATAAATTTTTGATGTGGTTGGGGATGAGGTACAATATTTCTTGATCTAGAGGGATTTCTCTAGTGGTGTTTTATGATTAGAATGGATTAACTCAATATTTGGAAACTAGGTATGAGTCATATCAGGGATTTGTTATTAGACTCATTATAATTTGTTTTATTTATTTAAATTCTAGTACTTTTGATCATTCTATTGGGTTATTGGAAATCTATTTTAAAATTATTATTTGTTTTTATGTTTGTATTCTATCTTTTATTAGATGTATAATAAATCAAAAAAATTATCTTTTATTTCATACTATGAGGCACATGTTGTTCAATAGATTGGTACATATCCATTGTAGCTTCAATATAACTAAATATTATTATATCCCCATAGTTTATTTTAGTCTCTCCCTACATGTTATCATCGTCTAACATATAGGGATCAATGATGGATTGTTTTAGTGACATAGATCTAGTGATGTGTTGTGTTTATTTAGGTTAATTAATTATAATATGGTAAAATAGGTGTCTCATTTTATGATTTTATTTTTTATAATCAGTGGTCTATGGATATTTCAAAACCTGGGATGGATATCATATTTGGTTTTTCTAAACACCTTAGTTAATAGGAAGTAAAAATTTCATAGGAAGGGTATTTATGTCCTTGGTTTCCTTTTTTATAGTTGTGTGATTTCACTTAGTGTGATGGAATTATGCTTTTGGATTTATGATTTACTATGGTTATTAGTTCATTCCCATTATAAAATATTCCATTGTTAATTAATTATTGTAGTAATTTTAGATTTACATAACAAATGAAATTATTCTATGTCTTCCCTTAAAATTGTGTTTTCAAATTTAGTAGTGTCCACAACAAATTTTATAGTGTTGTCACATAGAGCTCTTTGGTGACATTATAGTCTAATTATCCATGTGAATTTTTTTCATTTCATATAAATACATGTGGATATTATATAGATATGTTTAGTGTGGATTTAGATCAAGTCAATTTTATAACGGATGAATGGAGACCCTTATTGTATTTTTTGTGGGCTCTAGGTGACCTTTGTGTGGACAGATGAGGGGAAGGATTCCCAATATATATTTTGGATTGATCATGAGTATACCTAAGGATTTTATTCCCCTAAGTTCCATGTATCAAGAAAATAAAAGCCATTTTTTCTTAATAGATGTTTTTTAATGTCTTGTAGTGGGTACCATTTGTCTTCTACCACCTAGGTCTTGGGTGTAAATCTCAAATGATTCATTGGTGGGACATGATAGGGTTTTAAATGAATTGATTTAATTGAATTAGAATGTTATTTGGAAGATATTAATGAGTCGTACTGATGGTTGATGGATGATGTTATAGTATTTCTCATCATCTCAAGATTGGTTTTAGAGTGGATGTATCATTAAATACCATTTCATGTTTATTTATAGTTTCTCTTTTGGTGGAGAAGTGAGGGAATGGTTAGGTGATAATGTATTTAGAAAAAAATATGGTTGGATGGTGGTAATGTGATTTATCCATGAATTAGGTAGAAACAACTATTTTTAAAAGTTTTGTTGTTGTTATGGATTATTGTAACAATACTCCAGGAGGAGAATGTTTGATGGTTTTAGCGTGTCAGTATAGACTCAATTGGACTTGTATTGTGTGACCATTGATTATTTTATATGTTCAATTTTACAAGACCATGATGGATGTAATTTAATAATAACACTAAGATGATGATATGAGTTGTGGTTGACAAAGATTTTTGGGACAAAGAGCATTTGGGTGGGGGAATGTGCACGCAAGTGAAGGAAACCATTTATAGGGAACTCAAGAAAAAAAATACCCATGTGATATATAGAAGTAGTAGAACTCAGGTGGCCTCTCATACAATATAGTTCTGTAAATGTTTTTCTCAATTAAGTAATGTATTCAATGTGTTAAAACTGTATATATTTAAACTGATAATGATGTTTACTGTTAAAAAGAATTGGTAAAATCGTATTGGAGTTTAAATTTAAATTTTTATATATTGAAAAATCATTGAATAATCTATTTACCTCACATATAAAATTTTAATATTAACATTAGGTACTATTATTATCTATTTGAATTTGTTAAATATAACATAAATTATATTCTCCTAGAAGCCCTGAATTTATTATGACAGTAAAATGATAAATATAAACTAGTCCCTCACTTGTCCTCGTCAGTAGATATATAAGATGAATCTCCTCATAACCATATACACGCAATTATGTGCAGTGGGGTCAGTCTGAGTGGATTCTTTGTGAACTCATCAAATATAAGGAAGGTAAATTTTATAGTATATAAAAATTTGGAAATATCTTAAATTCATACACATTCAAATAATAATAGAGAGAAATAAAATGTAATGATTATTATAATATTAAATGCTAGAATAAGGGGTAACATGTATATCATGGGTTTATCCACTAATGGTTTAGTGCTCCATCGCCCATGATGTATAGTAAATTCAAATGAGTGAAAATGAGAAGTTTTTATAACACAAACCCTAGTTAAATGATCTCAAAAGTTCCACAACATTTATCTATGAACAATTCATATTTTTAGATGAATTATATGTATTATTTGAAATTTCTTCTCCATCATTATAACTAATGTCAGATTCCATTCAAACGAAACTAATAGGTCATAATTACTCTACATTTTCTGACCGTACTTCAATATCATCAAATTATCCCCTTGTGCAATTTTTGTTATTTTGTAACTCTTAAAATCAAAATACTCTAGTATATTATTATAAAATAAATTTCCCCTATGATTTAACTCTAAACTGATTCGATAATTCTCAATGATAAATTGTTTTTTCCTATGTCTTAACTAGTTTAAAATTTTAAATTAGGGGATGTGGATTATATATAACCATGTCCTAGGGAGTTGTATTTTTTAGTAGTTGGATTGGGTTTGGATGTTTTCCAAATTGTTTCATATATTATCCGGTATGGTATTTCTAATAGGACTCAACATTCATAGTTGTAAAATTCTTGTCTCATCAAGATGATTGGGCTCTTCGTAGCCTATCAAATATTGTCCTCTAGGTTGAATTTTATGAGATGCAGCTAATTATTATTAACAAATACTCAAGTAGAGTGTATCTTAGACACACTCATTTTTTTAATATGTCAACTCATTCAATTGGTGTTTGGTTATACAAGTTTTTATTGTAGATAAATGAAGAGGGTATGTAAACCATAAAATAGTGGATCTGATTACATTATCAAGAATCGATCCGTAGTTCATCCATTATTGTTACAAAACTATATTAGATGAATTGATGAAAAATACATTTGGTATTCATTCAATAATTTTTTAAATATTTATTCTATAATAGCATTAATAATAGTGGTATGGAACTCATGTTCATTTTCTACCAACAAAAATCTCAATGGAATGTAAAACTGAAAACTTTTTTCACACCTCATAATAGAATCAAAAAATATATGTTGGGAATGTGTTATAGCCTCCTCCATATTCAACACTAAAAATAAAATTAAATATAACTAGTAGATAAAAACATTAAATATCCTCAAAATCATATTTTAGTTTGAAAACATTATTGGGATCCTAGGATCACATGCCCATCCAAAATTTCATCAGTTATGAGCCAAAATTATCATTCAATATTCATTATTTCCTACAATTACATAATCACCATAATTAATTGATAATATTATTTATCATAAAAAAATTTCCTTTTTTTCTCACACACCCTAACGGATGTTCATCCAAGATGAATTTTTAAGGGTAAAATAAAAATGAACCTGATGGGCCTTCAAATCTAACCAAGAAACAACATCATTTAGTACATCATAACAACTTTTATTTATGACTATAACATTGCCCATCCAAAAAAATTGATGATGCTTGGTGTCATATCATATTATTATCAATTCGATTCCTTAGATAATATGTTATTAATTCTAATAATTGTTCATGTTTTTAACTCTTCTTGGTGTATAAAAACTCCACATAGTTCATCAAAGTCCAACAGTGAATCTTCGATTTGATTTCCCTTCAATCATTGAATTTTGGTTATGTTGATCTGTAATTACTACCAGTGAAAGGAATGTTTTTCAAATGAGAAACATCTTTTAAAACCTCAATGTAAAATTTTTTATTGGTGAGATTAAATTTTAGATTCATTGAATTGAATTGCTCATGCTATTCTACAACAATGAGATCAGGCATTATTGTTTCTCAAACTAGCACATCACAAAATTGGGTGAATGCTTACCCCTGGTTCCAATATTTTTAAACATGAAAAATGGGATATTAAATATATTTTTTGATGAAATATAATATTGAAATTGGTTTCTAATAGAATAATTATTTTTTTTAAGATTCAATATTGGATACATTCTAGACCGCAATTTCATTATCCAAAATTTATCAATGGATCTCAATTTATCTATGCCTCATTGATTTCTTCATAAAAAATGATATGATAACCTTTATTAAATCAGGAAATAATTTCATCAGATTCACTAGGATGATGGATTTTCATATGTAGGTGTTCAGGATAATCGACCACCGAAGAAGTTAAATTTTCACATTAGTGTAAGAGACCATAATAAGTTCACAGAATGTTCAAGGGAAGTTGAGGTGGAGGTATAGCTGACATGTTGTGGTCACCCAAGGAAACTAATTATGGTAATATGGATTAAAAATATAGTAGATTCATTTAACAAGGTTACAGGATGTTATGAGGTTCATTGTAGCATCCATAGTTTACTATTAAAATAAGACTATCTATTGGTTTATAGATTTCATATTTTTTGGTTAATGTAGAGTGACAAAAGGTGTCTTCTATATTAGGTGGTGTGGTCATACTCACCATTTTTTAGATTTTTATTGGTACGTATTTACCAATTAAACATTTTCATATGTAGTTAATTAGGAATAAGGATTATCATAGTAGCCTTCCATTTAAAAATTTGAGGAAGTAGTTCTATTTTAGATTTCTCAATATATTTTTGTTGATTTATTAATTGTTAATTTGTTTAGTTTCTCGATTAACCACATAATGGGATTATGTAACAGTAACTCAAATCCTTTAAAATTTTAGATTAAGACATTTATATCACACAATCATAAATTTTTAAGTGTGATCATTTCACGTGATTTAAATCATATTAAAATTAAAGTAATAGTTTACAATTCCAAATTAAATAAAATCAAAACCTTCATATTTTTTTCCATTAAATATAATGTCCAAGAAACATTTTAATATCAATCTCAAAGTTCACATTTCATTTTTTGAAAAAAATATAAATTTATGGATTTCCAATTAATTATGAAATGATTTAAATTGTATAAATCATAAAATTCTATTTAATGAAATTAGTTTCACAGTGAATCCAACATTAATATTTTTAAAAAAAAATTATGGATCTCAATAAATTCCAACAAATTAATGAATCAATAAAAATAATTAATTTATACATTTATCAATTATATTTAAAATAAAAAAAATCAAAAAAATCAATTATTACCCAATACTAAATAATTATAAACTATTTCACTCCATGAAAATGTTTTCAATGAATTTTATTTACTAAATGGAAAAACGATCCATCCATCTATTATCCAAATGTAAATTCTTATAAAGAAGTTATTGGTAGGTCCTTCCATTGTTTTAACTGTCATACCTTTTATGTTATTTAAATTAATTACTCACAATAATCTAATCAATTTCACAGGTCTATCAAGAGATCAAGTATGTGTGATGTTTAATTAATGTTTTAACAATAAGAACTCGAATTTTTACCTCTCTTTTATGTTTCATAAATGATATTTAAATTTTATATTTCGTTGATAAAAATATGAATTTTTATAAGTAAATTTCCCCCTTATTTAGTTGGGTTAAATAATCCCCTCACCTGAATGAAATCAATTTTCACTATTCAGAAAATATTTATTTTTCATAATATTGTTTTAGCCATGTATGTGTAATGAAATTTGGAAACCACAATATATATATATATATATATATATTATGGATTTAAATCACACAATAGGTATATAATATCTCATTTACTCACTGGGAGATCCAAATATCAAATTCAGGTTCCAAAATAAAGGATTCTAATCAATTTATTTTTAGTTGTATAGTTATGCGTTTCCCTTTAAAATAGGTTAGGTTTCCCCTATATAAGTTCCAAAATACCATCAATATCAATTAATAATTAGAGTTCCTTGACCATATATCCATAATATTAGTGTTAAATTCACTTAGAATTCATAAATATTTATCTATTTTAGGACCAATTAAAATAATAAAAATTAAATTAAATTTAAACTAAAGAGGTTGGTGTTCAACTTATTTAATTTCTGAATATTCATAATGAAAACTATAAAAATGAGTTATGTAAATATCTATTTTTTTAATGTTTATATTTACTTATTTTTACTTTCTTTTATTTTTTGAGACCATAAATAAAACAAAAAATGGGTATTTACATATTAAACTATTTTATTTTCTAATCACACCCTTAGTTTATACACACTTTAATTAAATTTCCATATGCATTTATTCAACGGTGAATTTTTTTTAAAAATTAAATCATATAAACTATTATAAGGGAAATATAAAAACATTGTATTCATTATTCAATGAAATCAAGTAATATTTTTGACTCCCCCTTTGGTTTATTAAAATACAATTAATATAAATACATCAATTTCATTCCATTAAATTTTATTGGTTAATGTGTCTCGGCTACCATTATCTCAAATTTACCAAATAGAAAATAATAGGAATGTTTTATTTTATAGTAAATTTGGACTAATGTTTAGCTATATAGATGTTAAAATGGATGGGGAACACCATAATATTATCTCCAATTTTAAAATAAGTTTTTCAGATGAATCAATTGTAAAATAATATAATTCAAACTAGAATATTATTTACTTTTCATATGATTTTATTCCCAACTATCCATAATATATGTATCTATAAATTTAATCTTTTCTTAACTCCATTTTTACCCTATTAAGATCTAAGAAATATTTTTTTACTACTCAATAATCAAGTGATGTTACTTTCCATAAACTATTCTTGGTAGAGAGACAACTAATAATTTCTTTTTTAGAGTCATTTATGCCAACTATGAATACTCTCTATTTATAATCTAGTACTTCTAATTGGGATTTATTTCCTTCTCCAAAATAGTTTTTATCTCTCGGTTAGAATCCTCAATAATGTCATTAAATTTTTTGTGGTAGTAATATAGTGTTTTGTGATGTAATCCATTTTTTATTACCATATATTTGATGTTTTTATCATAAATATGTGTTCACTGGTCAAATATTATTTCTTTAGAAAATGTGAATCTAAAAAAATTATTTTATTTTAGAAAATCAATTAGATATTTAGAATCATCAGATCAGGTTTTTTCATTTGAACTACATATAAAAAATATACTTCTACCATGTCTTTCAAAAAACAACTTAACATAAAAAAATGGGCCCATAAAAAAATCTCATTACCTCCAATATTTCACAAAAAAAATGATTTCTGGACCTTTTAATGTCATTTTAAAAATAAGATAGTAATGTATGAGATTATAAATTTATTTAAAATCATACGAGTCTATAAAAATGTACCCTCAAAATTATATTTCTTATACAAAACTTCAAGAAGATATTTTAGTTTTAACATTTCCACCACAATCACATTTGATGAAAAATGTTACCGCATGCTTGACTTCTTCATTTGGGATGCACCAATTTATTACATTATCACAAACTACCTTCTATTGATATGATCCATCCATAAAGTATATTTATTGATTAATATTAATTTAGGATTTTTTTAAAATAATGTGTCTTCTTTTGATATGTCCGGGGAATTTATTAAGTATATACACCCTAACACATAGGTTATTTCTTTAAACTACTCATTAGGCAATGATACATCCAAATTTTATTATTATTATTTTTTCAACATTAGTATTTTTTAGAAGTATAATCATGTGGTTTGAACCCATATTCCCACATTATTTTTTCAATTATACCAAATTTGAATAATTATAATAGAAATGTCCATCAATAGAGCATAGGATTTTCAATTTCATTCTTGATTAAGTACCCAGGTGTCACATAATTGGAATATATATTTTTTTGTTCCTAAAAAATAATATTGAAATATTTACATGGAAATAGTAAAAGAGAAATACTCTTTATGAGGAGTTATATAATTGATCTATATATTGTCCATGATTTTTAATGAATAAATTATCCCATGTTATTATCCCTCAATCTTATGTGAATGTAAAACTCCAAAATCTCTATTATAATAATCACACAATACATCAATGGGGTGTTAAATATTAGTTATCTAGAGTATCAGGGAAATCATTATGATCCCTATTATCGAACATAAATCTAACATATATGAATAATGAAAAAAAATTATTTGTTTATTATGTTATTCAATGGAAAATAAAGAATGATAATGTCCTTAATATACCTCATATAAAATCCAAAATTCCCTAAAACTGATCAAATATATTTTATAGTTAATTTTCTATGAAGTTTAAAAATAACAAAAAAAATAGCCATTTCCAAATCAATTCCACCTGCGTAAATTAAAGGGCCCAAAATTTTTTCCCCTTACAATAGAATATAACATCTCAAAATAGATTTTTTTCAATTTTTATTATTTATAAAAAAATTACACAATCATCCAAAAATAGTAAAAACAAGTTGTAATGCCCTAGAAATTTTGTGGTATGTTATCTCTTTAATGTAATTCAATAGCTTGTGTTGCACGCAACACCGAGTTCAAGCGCACCACGACTTACCAAAATAGTCATTCAAAAAGTCATTATGAATATCCCTAACTGTATTTTGAATGTTATATACTTCATATAATTTTAACATCCATATTTTTTGTTTTTTAGACATAATATAAGAATAAACACAATTTTTCAGGTAAAATAAGTGTTTTTAAAAAAAATGCAATTTTACCACCATTTAATGGAGAACCCTTTTAAATCTAATATTTGACAATTTTATATATTAAATTTGAAAAAATAATATTCTTCTCTATAATAGGGACATAAAAATTTAGTTTGGATAAATGTTTTGTGTTTTTCTGATAAGTAATCATATTTTTACAAATACTGTAAAATACTAAATTTTAATTGAAGACAATGTTTTTAATTAAAATAATTTATATTGTTAAAATATAAATTTCATTGGTTTTGAAGTATAATTAGATTATATTTTTATCTTTCAATCCAATTTTGGTCATTAGAAGTAATTTTACATTTAAATTTGACAAAAACACAAATCAATCTTTTGATTGATTTATTTCTCAAAAACCCACTTTCTAGTTTTTACAATGGGAATTTATTTTAAATTAATTAATTAAACATTTATGCTTTGAATTTGGTAAAATTTAAATCATTTCAAAACTTGGAATATTAAAATTATCATAGAATGAATTTTTGTTATTTTTCTGAAAACTTTCAATTTTTATGAATAGTGAAAAATACTGTATAGTACATAAAAACCGACTTTTCATTTAAATTATTATTTTTAATTAAAAATTTATCTTAAAATATATAAATTATACATATATTAGTACAATATATTTCATTGGAGTCATTTTATAATATGATTAGATATATAAAATTTTATTGAACCATTTTAGCGTCTTTTTACCCACCTTCTTAGCACATTTACCCACCTTCTATGCACATTTGAAAATTTGCATAAAACATAATTTTACTGCTTCGGTGAATTTAATTTAAAAACTCCGAGAGGCGCAGTTGAAATCAGTAAGTAAAATGTGGTTCAATAGGATGAAAATAATTTTTGGTGATTAGTAAATTTTGAATTTTATTTACCACTGTTAAAATTAAATACGGTAATTAAAGTTTAAATTAATATTACTATTACCGCAACACATGTCCTAATTCTATTGAATAATTTTATTTCCCCCAAAATCAACCTTAGTACTAATATAATATCATTTGGATCCCTTTGGGTTTGATTAGGATATTTATTACATTTTATTTAAAGAAGAGTTAAAAGTGTTAAATTCAAAGTTTAATAATTAAACCATTTTTAATATAGTGACACTCATAAAATAAATTTGAATATAAATATTCAATATAAAACTAAAAATATTTCCTACATCATGGTGTTTTATTTATAATTTTTAGATAATAAGTAATTAATTTTATTAATGATACATTGATAAGTAATAATTACCTAATTAATGAATGATTAAACTAATTGATATTATAAATGTCAAAATATATGTAAATTAAGATTTTTGATTCCATAATCGAATTTTCTAGGTGAATATGACATGTTAGGGTTGATTTAATGTAATTTTTTCTAAGTAATAAATTTTTTATGACTTTCACAAAAACCAAATATAAATAGTTTCAAAATTGACATAAATGTGTTTTACAAAAATATAATATTATTAAATGATATAATATTTTAAAAAATATAGGGTTTGGCCAAAGTACTCGTATAATGATATATAAGTTATTAATTAATGACTTGAGTTTATCTTGGAATTTTTTAGTTTTTTTATAAACCATGTATTGTAATAATAAATGAAGACATGGTAAAATTTAAATTATTTAACTAAGGGTTAAATCTAAATGATATGGTTAATATGGTTACCTAAACTTGTCTAAAACTAATTGTTTGAGATTATTTCGACCCATCCCCAAAATATCCTCGAATTAAATCTATTTAGTGCTATTGGAAACTAAAAATAATTTTAGAATAAATTAATATTTCAAACTTTCTCTAATGTGCCCCTCACCTCTCTTATAAAAGGGTACTTCCCCTTCCCTTAAATTCACACCTCCATAGCCATTTGGATCGGCCAAACCATTCACAAATATCGTCCCAACTACCCTCACACCAACCTAGAGGCATTAAATTTATCATAAAGCCAACCTATGGAAGAATTTTGACCAAATAAAAATGAAGCACCCGAAGAAGAGTTAATTATTTCATCACCTCTTTCAAAGTTCTTTTCATATTCCACTTCATCTTTCATTGTGGTTTCCATAAAAAAATAATAAATCTAGTACTTTCTAAATACTGTGATGTTATTATAAATATCTTACAACTATATTCATTATTTTATTCATCCTATGAATGATAAAGTCACCAGATGTGCGTACATACGTCTTACAGTCTCCATGTCCTAGTGTAGTTTGTTATTCAACACTTCATTATTTGTGTGTGTATAATAATGAGTATAATTGACATAAATAATTAATATAAATGTTAATTATTATATATATTTAATATATCATCCAATTTCATATGATTTTAGCATCAATATATTGATATCATCACTCGTGCATATGTACAACTTACCATCTCCACGACGTGATGAAATTCATTTCCACGTTCACCATTCAATGATTATTATAAATATATATATTATAAATAAGTATGTAATATGTGACATAATAATTCTACTAGAAATTATATATATGTTTTTGTGTATTTACATATAACTCATTCACTTACTTCTATTTAATATGATATGAAAACTGAAACAACGATTATGCATATGTACGGCCTACCGTCTCCATAAATGGTGTTATACATTTAATATATAAATCTATTATACATACCTATATTCTCAATATATATGATAAATAAATATTTTTTATATGATGGAATCAATTAAATCATGATATATGAAATACATTCATTAATAACAAGTTAAAACATGTATGATTAAGAAAGTAATTATTACCCGAAACGTTATTTTAACCTAGAAATTATTATTTAATGGGTAGTATAAAGTCATAAATTCATGATGCATGATATCATAAATATTAATATGTTTTAGTTATAATTTATTAACATACTATGGTCATTATACCAGATGTTAAACGTGACCATAACTAAAGGAAAGTACAAGGTAAGTGTTAATTCCTTAATCCCATCATTATCCGAGATTGTTTTTGTGTGAGTATTTACTTGGAAATTTTAATCATCCATATCCATGTGTCATAAAAAAATTTCAAAATAAATATTTTAACGTTTTTTGTAAGATAATCTTTATCAAGATCATCATTTTAAATGTTTTAATGATTTATTTTTCTAAATCTTTTTAATTGATGTCCATTTTTTAAAAATGATTTTAATAATTTATTTATATAGAGATGATTTTTTAAAATATAAATTATATTAAAAATTTTCAAAGTGTTATGGGGAACATTGATACAAAAATCACTTTTAAAATGAATAATTTTATAAATGTGTGACTTTTAAATGATTTAACAAAAAAGAATATTTCTATCAAAGTGTTTTACTGATCATTTTCAACTTTGTCCACATCCTTTACTAGATATTATTCTTTATTGAGGTTGATTTATTATAATAAAATATTCCATATTTTATTAAATGAGTTATGAAATGTTTGACTATGGATGTTCTATTTTTATACCATTCATGGTTTACGGTTAAAGTATTGACATTTCATATGTTAGTTTTAATACGAATGTTTTTTTATGTTTCAAAATTTTCATATGAGGAATACATTGGACTTAATTATTGAGGTGTGGATCCCAAATAGCTCCTCCATGGATCAGTAGGTCTCCTGATACATACTAGTGTCTTGTAATAAGGCTTTGAAAAAAAAATTATTGTTACTCTTGGCATGTGGCCTTGACTATGTGGTTATGATTTCCGATATTCTACATTCCCTCATTATGAAATTAATTATTACATGTGATGATTCAACTAGTAGAATATCCATGTTCATTTTATTATGGTAATTTTTGATTTATTTTTGCCATATTGGGTTCATGTTTATGTTTAAAAAGCTCTTTTTTTATTACACATCTTTACTTAAATGTTTATAGCTTTCGCTAAATTATTTACCCATACTAATCATTTGTGCTCACCCCTTCATTATATTTTGTTTTCCCAGGATTCCAAGAATTGTATTATGATTGATATTCATGATTAGGAAATAGGAATAATGGAATTTCAAAATGATTATTTATATTGTGTTTTATGTTTGAATGTGAAATGTAACGTTTATGTATGACATCTATTTTTCTTGACTGCTAAATTGATTGTTCCTTCAGTACATTATTCCTTGTAATCTTGCTAATGTTTTAAAATAATGCACCGGGTCTGGGTATCTGGGGTTGAGGCTTTACATTTGGTATCAGAGAATATTTATTATAATCCTTGGAAACTAGATTTAAATAAAATCTGATTATAGAACATTACCCAAAGATAGACATAGAGGATTACTATATAATAACATACAAAAAAAATTTGGTATTGTAAATATTATGTGGGTTTTCAAAGAAAATACATCCCTATGTGGATACAAATAGGTAGAGGTGGCTCTGGCATAGATCAAACTGGGAGTGAAAACTCCAACAAGGAGTTTTGGGCTTGACTCGGGGTATCCTGCTACACGACAACAGGCCTTGATTCACTCTTGGTATTAAAAATCTAGGGGGTATTCTTATGATAATTCACATTTTATTGACAAACCATTATGAAATATTTAAGAGTAAATACTTTCTCAAAGAAAACATTTTTATGATTATGGATTATATTAATAATCTATTCAATTTACCTAAGGTATTTTACAATTTTGTAATTATGCATTGTTATTCATAAACTAACCTAGTGTATTCCATTTTTTATAAATGGTTTCGTGTAGAATATATGAGAACTCTCACAATAGGCATGATCCAAAGTGTAAGAAGAATCATATCATTCATGGTCCTAATCCTGCAATTAGAAGGGAAATTGTCTCCCATGTATTCTCATCATATGGAGAAATAGTACCATGTGTTAATACGATAAGTATATAATTCATTGAGTCATATGGATTTGAAGGAAAGCCATAAAAGAAAAGGATGGTAGAGAGAAAGAATGATAAAGGGAATAAATGAAAGAACAATTTTCCCATATGTGATGACTGGGAAGATAAACACCCTAGTAAATGTTTGAAGGTAATGTGAGTTTGTTATAAGTGTGGAGAAAAAGGACACCAAATATGTGATTGAAAGGATAATAAAAAGGATTGAAATGTACAATGTGTCATCTACAAGGACATGGGACACTATGTGAATCAATTTCCCAATGAACAGAGTATACCTCAAATGATGTTATTGGATAATAATAAAGTTATGATACTACCATAGATGAAGAGGAATAATTATTTTTCTCATATTTTTATTAATGAATTATTTCATTTCAGTGTTGTATCAATGATGTACTAGTTATATTAATTATGAAAATAAATAAGGATTGTTCTGTAGTACAATTTCATTGAGGATTTTATATTATATGGTACAATGAATTGTGACTCAATAGAAAGTTAAACTTTTTAAAGAATACATGGTTTATGGAAAGATAAACATTAATATGTTCCTAAGACTGAGGTAGTTATTTTGTAATAAGAGATGGTTGATTTTGATAAATTATATTTGATAATCTTAACTACCTTGGAATTGGTTAATGGTCTGTTTATTCCATCATTGTTCGTATATACAAAAAAATTTGATATAAGGAATATATATACTATTCTATAAGGAATAAGGGGGCATGAATGTAATCAATAAGGTTTTATGGTAATTCAAGTTGTGAGAATGTTTTAATAAAATACATGATGAAGGTACTCACATGTTCATATGTGGAAAAAATATATCTTCATTATGTTATGTTGGCCTTCTTTACAATTTTTTTGACTTTGTGTTTGGACAAATGTATTTTGGATAAGTATAAAGGTTGGAATGGATTAAACTTGACATTGGATATTATAGTTAATGTTTTAAACATTTCTAAAGATTCTTTTTTTATTTTTTTATAAAAAGGACAACCCGAAGGTCGGGAGACAACCCGTCTCGTTTGGCAAGGCTGTGATACATGAACCCACAACCTAAGGGCGACAAGGATTCATCACCCACCATTGGCCTACGTGATGTCCTAGTTTGTATAATGTATTTTTTTAATAAAATTATTTGATATATTAATTATAAATTTATTTTTTAAACCCTATACAATTAGTGTAAACATAAAATTTTTGAGATCCATTATCTTTTGTAGTGAAAGATAAGTTTGTGGTATAAATTACTTAAAGGATAGAACTCTACTTGTCAAGTAATTTTTTTCTTATTCTATAAAGAAATTAATTCTTAAACATTAGGTGAAGGATATTAAAACCCAAAATTTGTTATCTTAATACCTTATTTTTTTATGAACCTATAATATTTTAATTCTTTATAGATTTATGGCTTTGAGACCCTCAATTTTCTATTTATTGTTCACTTGTTTATGATTGATGTCCTCAATTACTCCCTCCAAATATTTATGTTTTTACTCTAATTATGTGTCTTAGATTTCCACCAATGTTATTCTATTCAATATCCTAATTTGGTGGTGTCTTCTTAATTTCCCTTTCACTTTTATTAAGACTAAATTTCATTAACCCTATTTCTGATGTGGGTTTTCCAGAAATGTATTTTCTATTTTTAATCTTTTATTTTCAAAGAACAATATCAAATTGAGAGGACGCAATTTACTGAAGGAGAGGATAATGTAACAACCCAGTATTTCAGATTACGTTATATCTTTAATGTAAATCAATAGCTTGCGCTACACGCAACAACGGCTTTGAGCACACCATGACATCCCAACTAGTTGTTCAAAAAGAAGAAATGAATAGTATTAATTTTATTTTTAATTTTATATACTCTATATAATTTTAACATCTATATTATTTGTTTTTAGAAATAATATAAGAACAAATCCAATTTTTCAGATAAAATAAGTGTTTTTTAAAAAATTTAAATTTTCTTCCTTTTATTGCTGAACCCTTTTAAATCCAATATTATACAATTTTATATATTCAATTTTACAATATAAAATTATTCTTTATAATAGAGACATAAAAATTTTGTTTGGATAAATTATTTGTACTTTTCTGATAACTTTCATATTTTGACGAATAGTGAAAAAATCTAAATTTTAATTGAAAACAACTTTCATAATAAAATTAATTTTTTTAGTAAATTATACATTTGAATGTTTTTAAAGTATAATTATATTATATTTTTATCATTTAATCCAATTTTTTCATTGGAAGTAATTTTACATTTAAATTGGACATAAACAAATATCAATCTTTTGATACTTTTAACTTCTAAAAACCCTGCTTTTTGGTTTTGACAAAAGGAAATAGTTTTATATTAATTAATGTGACTTCTATGATTTGAATTTGGTAAAATATTCCAAAATTTTGAATTCAGAATATTAAAATTATCTTAGGGTGAATTTTTGGTATTTTTCTGAACACAATCAATTTTTGATTAATAGTGAAAAATACTGCATAGTATATAAAAACCGACTTATTCATTTAAATAATTATTATTTTTTCAATTTATCTTAAATTAGATACAAAAAAAACATATGTTATTATAATTTAAGTCATTGAAGTAATTTTATAATAAGATTAGATATATAAAATTTTGTTAAACTATTTTAACGTCTTTTTACCGACCTTTTAGGCACATTTACCAACCTTTTAGGAACATTTAAAAACAATAAAAAAATGTAATTTTAACACTTATGTGAATTTAATTTCAAAACGATGAGAGACACAGTCAGCATCATTATGTAAAATTTGGTCCAATAGGATGAAAATAATTTTTGGTGAATAGTAACTTTTGATTTTTATTTACCACGGTTAAAAGTAAATAAGATAATTAAAGGTAAAAATAATATTAATATTACCCCAACACATGTCCTTATTCTATTGGATAAGTTTATTTCAACCAAAATAATACTTATGAGAATAATAACATCCTTTTTATCCATTTACGTTTGATTAGGACATCTATTATATTTAATTTAAGGAAGAGGTAAAAGTGTTAAATTCAAAGTTTAATAACTAAACCATTTTTAATATAGGGTTACGGATAATTAAACTATAAATATTCATTAAAAATTATAAAATAATTTCCTATATCATTGTATTTTGTTTATAATTTTTATACATTAAATAATTAATGTTAATTGTAGCACAATGATGAAGCAGTAATTACCTTATTAATGAATGATTAAAATAGTTGATATTATATATATCCAAATAAATATAAATTGGGAATTTTGATTCCATTTATGAATTTTATTGGTAAATATGACATGGTAGGGTTGATTTAATGTATTTTTTTGAGGTAATCAACTTTTTATGACTTTCAAAATGACCAAATACTAAATAGTGTTAAAATTGACATAAATGAGTTTTTAAAACAAATACTATATTATTAAATGATATAATATTCTTCAAAATATATGGTTCAGTAAAAGGAAATATATAATGATATATATTTCATTAATTAACCACTAGAGGTTCTCTTGTCATTTTATAGTATATTTATTTACTGTGTATTATAATAATACAAGAAGACATGGTAAAAGATAAACTATTTAACTAAGGGTTAAATATAAAAGATAAGGTTATTATGGTGATGTAAACTTGTCTAAAACCAATTGTTTGAGATACTTTCAGCCCATACCCACCTTATCCTCAAAATAAATCCATTTGGAGATATTAGAAACTGAAAATAATTTTAGAATAAATTTATATTTCTAGCATTCCCTAAATCGCTCATCAACACTCTTATAAAATGTTTCCTTCCCTAATCTTAAATTCACACCTCCAAAGTGATTTTTCTATGCAAAACCCTGCTCAAATATCCTCCCATATACCCTCAAATAAGCCTAAAATCCTTACATTGATCATAAATCATGCCTAAGAAGCCATTTTTATCAAAACAAAAATAGCTCCCAAAGAAGAGGTAATTATTTCATCACTTCTTCCAAGTTCTTTTCTTCTTTCACTTCCTCTTTATTTATTGTTTCCATGCCAAAATTATAACTCTAGTAACTTCTACATAGTTTTATGTTATTATAAATATATTTCAACCATATTCATTATTCTATCAATCATATGAATAAAAAAGTCACCATACGTGCGTACGTACGTCCTACCGTCTCCACGTCGTGGTTTAGTTTGTTATTCAACACATCATTATATATATGGGTATAATAATGAGTATAATTGATTTAAATAATAAATATATCATGTTAATTATTATTTATATATAATATTACATCTAATTACATACAATTTCACCATCAATAGAATGATATCATCACTCGTGCATATGTACGTCTTACCATCTCCAAGACACAATGAGATTCATTTTCACGTTCACCATTCAACGATGATTATAAATATATATATTATTAATAATTATTTAATATATTACATAATAATTCCATAGGAAATATATATATATATATATATATATTTGTGTGTGTGTATGTATTTACATATATCTCATTCACTTACTTCTTTTCAATACGATATGAAAACAGAAACGACGTTTATGCATACGTGTGACCTACCATCTCCATAAACTATGTTTTCCAATTCATATATAAATCTATTATACATAATTATATTCTTAATATATATGATACATAAATATTTTTTTAATATTTTTGGATCAATTAAATTATGATATAAGTTATAAGATCAAGAATAACAAGTTAAAACATATATGATAAAGAAAGTGATAATTAACTGAAATGTTATTTTATTATGGAAATTATTATTAAATGAGTAGTATAATGTAATAAATGAATCATTTATGATATAATTAATATTAATATGTTAATTTAATAAATTAATAACATACTTTGGTCATTATACATAGGGTTAAACATACCCTCGACTAAAGGAAAGTAAAAGGTATGGGTTAATTCCTTAATCTCATTATTATCCGAGATTGTTTATGTGTAAGTATTTACTCCGAAATTTTTATCATCAATGTATGTGTTTTATAAAAATGTTCTCAAAATAAATATTTTTATGGTTTTTGTAATGGACTCTTTATCAATATCATCATTTTAAATGTTTTAATGATTTATTTTTCGAAAACATTTTAATAAATGTCCATGTTTTAAAAATGATTTTAATGATTTATTTATATGGACATGACTATTTTAAATTGTTATTTCCTTTCAAATGTTTCAAATTGGTATGCGACACTTTGATTCAAAATTAAATTTTAAATGAATTCCTTTATAAATGTGTGGCTTTTAAAATATTTCACAAAAAATGGATATTTCTCTCAAAGAGTTTTACTGATCATTTTCAACATTGTCCACATCCATTACTAGATATTATTCTTTATTGAGTTTGATTTGTTATAATAAAATCATTCATATTCTATTAAATGAGTTATGATATGTTTTGCTATGGATGTTATATTTTTATACCATTCTTGATTTATGGTTAAATTATTGACATTTCGTATCCTAGTTTTAATACGATTTTTTTTTATATTTTAACATTTTCATATGAGGAATGAACTGGACGTAGTACATAATAGGTGGAGCCCACTATAGCTCCTTGATGCATCAGTAAGTCTCATGAGACAAACTAGTTTCTTGGAGTAAGGCCTTGACAAAAAATTTATTTTTAGTCTTGGAAGAGGGCCTTGACTTTTTGGTTATGATGTTCAGTATTATGCTTTCCCTCGTTATGAAATTATTTATTACTTGTGATTATTTGACTAGTAGAATATCCATGTTCATGTTTATATTATATTTTTTTATTTTTTTCCCATATTCTATTCAATTTTATGTTTAAAAAGCTATTTTTGTTGTTACACATCTTTCCATAAAATTTGATAGCTTCCACAAAATTATTTACTCTTACTATGCATCTATGCTCACCCATTTATTCGGTTTTTTCCCAAGATTCCATGAAATGTTTTAAGATTGATATAAAGGGTTACACTTGAGTAATAATGGCGTTCTCAAAGTATTATTATTATTTTTTTATGTTTGAATATTTTATGTAATGTTCATGTATGAAATATATTTTCCAAGACTTTTAAAATGATCAGTCTTTTGGGACATAATTCCTTTTAATCATGCCAATGTATTAAAATAATTCACCGACTTTGGGTATCAAGGGTTAGGGAGTTACAGAAGTTCCATTGATTTTAATTTAAATTAGGAATTCAACTATGAATCTCCCAAATAAGTCTAAGAAAATAATTACTGTGAATCATTGAATGGTATGTTTAAAATTTAAAATATCAAAAGGTGTCATTTGATAAGGAAAGATACCATATTGAAATGTGATGTTAGTCTTGTCTTGTTATCTGAAGCAACATGGTCATTAAAGTATGTATAAATCCCATAAAAGAAATAATTATGACCCATAAAATCTATACATTCTAAAATTTGGTCTATATATTATATGTGAAGGTGGTATTTACAAGTATAATCAGTCAACCTCATATAGTTAATGAAATGTCTCCAATTATTTTGAATTCTTGTGAGTGCTTGTTCATTGTTTTTTTCAAAATTTTGTATTCATACTTGTTACGGACTATTAAGAATATACATACCCAAAGGTTGTCTAATATCTATTAAAATTATCATTATCCTAATATTCATTGTAAATATTATTACACTACTTCATGAAGGATCGATTCGATCCTTATTTATGTTCTTCTCAAAATTTTTGGATTATTTTTTAATCGGATTGTATGTATGATTTTTGAAGTAATAATCCATATAATGATTCCTAGTATATATCCTATTTAACTTGAACGTTTTTTAGGGTTTCAAAAATTGATACTCTTTTTTTGGGATTTAATTTATATGAAATTATTAGTGATAGATTATCATTTTATTTTATTGAAAATATTTTATGTTTGGTTTTAATAATATAGGTTTCAATTAAGGGACTTTTCTAGTGATATTTATAGGTAAATGTTCAATGTGCTAGATTCCATAAAATGAATAAAAATAATTATTAGTAGTATATTTAATTAACTCATCAAAATATAATCAATTTTTTTTGGAAAATAATAATACACCGAAAATTATTTTTAGATTAAGATAATTTTTAGAAATATTTTCTTCAAAAAAATATGTTGTATCCAATTTCTCTCCCAACATCATTATTTCATCAAACATTTTAGTCTATTCGATATGATAACAATTTAATTCTGAATTATTTAATTTAAGAATTGATTTATCCTCATGTGGGAATTTTATTAACTCAATGATATTCAAAACCATTGTTTCTTCACTAAAATTCTTTAAAATCATCACATTGAGATTTATTATTTTCTTATTTTTCTTAAGTAATTTACATAATCAAATTATTTGGGAATGATAATTACCTTATGGGTAAACCATGTTGAAAGATGCTAAAAATAAACCAAAATCCTTAAAAACATAACAAAACGTCTTTAAGAACATATACTAGATAGGAATGATATCAATTGAAAAGTTTTATACTAACTAAATTGGGTTTGAGTAACCCAATTAAAAGGTAATAATAATTTGTATAACGAAAAATAATTATGGAATCTCTTAAATCTAAACGTGTATTTGAAAGAGTATGTGTTCATTTGGTGAGGGGAGTAGTTAATATACCTAGATCATTTAATTTGATAGGAATTTTGGAGGTTATAAGGGAAAACAATTACCAAAAATTACCACATCATTTCCTTATAATATCTAGCATCTAATGCACTGGTTATTTATTAATTTCTCATAGATAGGACTTTGTAAAATGGTTTATAGAATGGTATATTTAAATTCACTTTCATGAATATTTATAAAATATCATATTGTAATTGATGCTCATTGGGTATAATTTGTAGTATGTTTTGTATTCAATGATATTAATTTTTTATGGGAATTTTAATTTTACCTTTTTTTGGATGGGAAATTATATAATCAAAGAATAAATCTTTAAATTCGATATTTTGAACAAGAAAATTTGTTATTTTTAGACATGGTTTATGGACTAAGTGGTGACTCATATGTTTTGATGTGTTTTTATAGTATAAGTCTCCAAAATATAAAAACATGTAGATACTATATGTACTGAATGGTAAGCATGAAATTGTGTATCCCTCTAGGAGAAAATATGTGGGTGGTTTTTCTATGGGGTCTTGGTTTTCTAAAATTAGGTCGCCCCTAGAGGAAATCATGTGTCCTAGTCCACTGAGGATGAGGTTTTTTTTCTATTTTCTCTAACCTTATAAACCATGAAACCTACCCGTGTAGTTTTTGTATAATTATTCCTATAGAATAATTGAATGGTTGGTGCAAATTTCTCAAACTATTCCCATAAACCATGTGATATCCCTTAATAATAAATAGCATATACATGATTGGTGCTATGTTATTCTAACTATGTGGCTAAACCCTATTCCCCATTTAAATGGTTAAATGTACCCTAATTTTCCAGTTTCGTTTTAATTATTATCATCCATTTTCTACTCCTCTTACCAGTGGGAATGATCCCTCCCATGGAGCTTCTCCAATCCTCCTCTAGGTATGGAGAGGTCACAACCATTTGATGTTTGTTTGGTGTTTTTTGTCACATTAGAATCATATATGTGCATCTATGTCTCCTCCTTATTTATTTAATTTTGTATCACTCTATAAATGGTTCTATCATTATATAAGATGATTCAACCTATTTTAATTGTTTTTTTCATTTCTTTAATTACTATCAATACAAATTGTCTTATGATTTGATACTATATGAGTGTATTATCATGTGTATAAGGTATGTGGTTTATATATTTTCTAATAACATATATCTATTTATAAATATCTATGTTGTTCTACAAACAATTTATCTCATGGGTTACAATTTAAATGTGCAATTATTTATACTGGAACTATTTCATTAAATAATATCCTTGTTATGTATAGAAATAAACCATTGTATGTTGTTCACCTCAACCTCAACCACTAACATTGTAATGATTTATTTATATTATATTACCCTAGTTTGTCATAATGTAATAGACCCACCCTCTTTTAGTGTTGTTTATATACTCTTTATCATAAATTAGTGTTTTTAGTTAAATATTTTTCAGTTATGTAAATGATACCTCTTAAAGGGGAAGAATTAAATTAGTAAATGAATTTAATTTGATAGTTTTTCCATTATTTATAATGAAACTTATATTAGGGTACATTTTATTCATTAATAATATTATGTAATTTAATAGAATAATTATAATGAAAAATGGATATTTCCATCATTCCATATACCTAGTTTATAATAATGACATGTTTATAGTATGGCCACATAATTTTATTTTAATGAGATGTGGTGTAGAATGACTATACACATGTCCTAGTTTATTATTCATAACTGTATTATATTAATTATTTGAATGAAAAAAAAGGACTATTTTTAAATTTTATATGATTTCAATTAAAAATGATCGTCTATGACATGGGCACTATTGGTTACCCCTTTGTTGAGGATAAGGTACCATATGGAAAGCATGACGACCTTACTCCACAAAATTTTAAAAGGAACCTTGAGTATAGTCATTTCCATGACTTTTCATACCCCCTTGGTCAATGATTTAGGAATGAAATTCACATCACATATGTCGTTCGACATAGAGTTCCACAATCCCTTGATCAAGAAGTTGTGTATGATCCATTTCGATATTATTAATGATACTCAGCATTGTGTCCTATATTGATTACGATACTAGGTCTTGGACATTTTTATTGTGTTACAGGATATGTGGACATGTAGAGCCTATCCTATTATTATGATACCTTTATTATTATTACTTTTATTTTTATTATTATTATTTTAATTATTCATGGATACCTGATTTACACATCTGATCATAGTTAATATGGGATATCTATTTTTATGGATATATAGGTTATTATATATATAGTGAATATATGTATAAACACAAAAAAATACACACACATAAACATATATATATATATATATATATATATATCAGGGAGTTATCCTGTACTATACTAAAATACGTAGCATCTACCTGGTGTCCCTTAAGAAAATGATCAAAGACATATATAGCTTTTAGTATTGTTTACTATTTTTATATACATACACACTATTTTATTTCATAACCACATCATGGATTATTCTATTTTATATCTTTTTTGGCATTCTAACAAAAATATATTACACCTTGATTAGTAATTTTTTCAGACGCTTTCGTCGGGTGGTGCACATTCGCCTGCTTGTGGATGATAGGTGTTGTTTTTCCCCTACATTCCCGCTTTCCAAAGGCGGGTGGCATCTATCACATGTTCATGAATGTTTTCCCCTTGATCAAAACTGGGTCATGGGATGTTGGTTCTTCCTTCCATGGATTCCTCCTTGGAACTCTTCACCTAGTCCATGTCTCCCTTATAGACTTAAGATGTTGTTCATGAAACACCTCCTATTGCCATACTTTCATGAGAATCATTTAATTATGCCTCTTCATTCAGTGCATTCCAAATCGTCCAGTCAGGATAGCAACCTTCGGTCCAGGGATTAGTCACGTTGGGCTTCACTAGCCTGTTAGGCGCTAGAACATTGGTGCTTCTAGTTTTCTACCCCTTATTATAGGGCTTCTCAAGGGTTCGGAAGCCCGAGGAATCCCGCGTCGCATGTAGGGGAATTATATGACATGGGCATGTCTCTGAGGTTTTCCTCATCTTCCTTGGTTAAACACAGGGTATGTTGCAAGTTTAATGTCTAGTGGAGATAGGTTGGACTAATCAAAACACTCACTGGAGTGGATCAAATAGATGTATCCCCTTCAAGGAACACTGATATTGGGGCTAATGCAGGGTTAGTTACCCAATTACAGCTTGCAGTAGCGAAGAGGTGGATTGGGATGATCTTACCAGAATGTGGTGGCACAGGTATGAATTAGGATGGATGATGGGTGGTTAAGTGATGTGGGTGGAAAATGTTATGGAGTCGATTCGAGGAGATGATGGTGGTGGGATTGAGCCTCAAAGAGACTTCTTACGTATCCACATGGTGGGGAATCAAAGCCAATGTAGTTCATCTTGACAATGGCTTACCGCTGATTGGAATTCCAAAGTTTTATCACTGAATGTGGGTGATAATGGCTTACCATTGAAAGGGGCCTAACAATGGATAACTAATGAAAGGGGGGCTGACAACGGCTTAACACTGAAAGGGGGATGACAACGTCTTTCCACTGGAAGGGGGCTGACAATGGCTTACTGCTGAAAGGGGGCTCACAACGGCTTACCGCTGGTTGGAGCTAAAGCTTGGGGAGGCTTCCTATAAGCCCTGTCTATGAGGCAGGGATCAAAATCCACATAGTTCGGGAATGGGTGTGGGTGAACGGACATGAATGAGGTCGGAATGACTGGGTGTTGTGCTTGAACCTCAGGGAAGTCTCCTACCTACCTTGTCTAGGAAAGGATCAAAGTCTTCATAGTTCAGGTTGGTGTTTGGGGCATACACTCTAGGCTTCCCATGGTGTCATTGAACTGTTGTGATGGAGGTCGAAATGATAGGGGTGGTGGGCTTGAACCATATGAAGGCTTCCTACATACCGCACCTTGGCAAGGATCAAATTCCACGTAGTTTAGGTGCTGGGAACTGACCTGAAGGTGGTCAGAATCAATGGGGTGTTGGGATTAAACCTCATGGGGGATTTTTACATACCTAACCTGGGAAAGGATCAATATCCACGTAGTTTAGGAGGTTGGAACCGATGTGAACTTGGTCGGAACCAATGGGGTGTTGGTCTTGAACCTCATGGAGGCTTCCTACGTACCTAGGCTTGGCAAGGATCCAAGTCCATGTAGTTCGGTAAACATGTGGGGCTTACTCTCTGGGCCGCACGAAGAGGATGTCATGGTAGATACTTATCTAAGCCCACGTGAGTCATGCTCGTTGTGAGAAACTAGAGGTAGAAAAGACTTGATGATCACGTCATAGAAGGTTCGTCAATGGGAAGTGGGGGTGGATTACACATGGTTAGCGGCCCAGGGGGATAGTGAATGGGAAATACTCTAGGATGGAGGCCCAGATGGCGAAAAATCCCAAAGAGAGAGATATTTGGCACTGAATAAAGGAGGGATCTAGTGCCCATCCACCTTGGTCATTGGCTAGGAAGAAGTCTGGAGGATCTGGGGTGTTAACTCCTGCAAGAAAATCTAGGGGCTTACACCATGATGGTTTCCCTTTCCCCAGGTAGGATACATGGGGGGAAGTCATGGTTTGATGTCATGGGCTGAGGAAGAGGGTTCTTGGTAGTTTATCGTCATATAGCTCGGACGAAGTGGATTCTCTCCAAACCCCTCATACTTACATAACTGGTACCCTCAGCACCTTTGAGAAGATAAGGGACTTGCAATGCCAAGTCTTGGGGGTGTCGGGAGGTGATTCCATTGGGTTCCACGTTAGCATTGCTATGCAAAGAAGCGATATCCATTAGCATGCCTATTTGAAGAAGCATCAAGTGAAGAAACGTAATGGGAATTGGTGTCTAGGGGACTTTGAAATCAATTCATTCAAACCTGGAGGGTCGCATGGGAAATGGAATTGTAATGTTTAGGGGTTCATTGGAAGGGGCCTTATGAATCTCTGGTGCTCCACGTAGGGGAGGGTACTTGCAAAGGGGTGTGCTTCACGAAGTGGAGTGTTCCAGCCTAAGAATAGGGTAGAGGTGCATATAGGATGTTCTTCACAAAGTGGAAAGGCATTCACGGAGAACTTCCTCATGAAGCAAAGGTGCCCCGTGAAGTAAGTTGTGGTGAAGCAATGTGATTCACGAAGTACAGTGACCCTTCCTTAGCTTGTGCATCACGTGTACATGAGGGGTGCTTCACGAAGAATAAACGCTCTGTGATAGCCCAGTTTCCCTTGGGGATCCCCTTCCTTCACAGAGGCCCATAGGAATGCTGAAATGAATCCCTCTCTAAAGAGGGGAAGAAAACAAGACAAAGGGGAGGCACTTCATATAGAAAAAGTACCTCATGTATCTCATGGTTCGCAGAGCAGCGGGTGCTTCGTGATTCGGGAGCTAGAAAGATGAATGGTTAGATGATCCACCCCCTGGACTTGGGGGTGGGGAGGTAATTATAGGTAAGAGGTCCTACGAAGCAGAGCTCGCTCAGTGCGAAGATGGATTTTGTTGCTCTGCGGCGGGTCGCGAACATCAAATTCATTCTCAGAGCATCCCGCCTCCTTGCTCCGCGGTAGGCTCTCGAACGTCAACGGAGTTCATGGAGCATCCCACCTCCTTGATCCACGGTGGTCTTGCAATCGTTAAAGGCGTTCACGGAGCATCCAGACTATTTTCTCGGCAGAAGGATCGCGAATGTCAAAGGCGTTTGCAGAGCATCCCGCCTCCTTGATCTGCGGCAGCTGCAGGGCTAGGGGGACTCCGAGAAGGGTCTTCAAAAGGCGGTCATTCGGTATTTTTATTTCTTATTATTATTCCCCTATTTTTGTTCCAACAAATGACCCCCCTCAGACTTGGATCTAAGAGGAAATGAAGGGTCGAAGTCTGAGGGTCAATCTCCAAAATCCCTAATCCATTCATGATGTTGTCTTGCAAAGAGGGATCGCGAGGCGGATAGGCATTGCGCAGGCCGAGCATTCCATGAAGCTCGGCGAGATAAGGACTTGCGGTGAAGCTCCAAAGGTCGTCACCTATAAATAGGGGATTTGACCACTCTTTTGTCCTTCCTTATCTCCATGAATTTCACCTTTAGTGCTATCGATTCGCGATGCTTCGCCTACTCTGCGATTTCTCTCTGCGAATCAGGTCTTCTGCTCCTCAGCGCACAGCGAGTCTTTCACTCTAGGATAGAGCTTTTTCATCTATCACTTAAAGGTTGAGGGTAGGATCCGTGAATAGGCTTCGTGAACGAGCACCGTGAATGATATTTGCGAACAAAACCCGAAAATCATCCAAATTTTAAAACAAAATGGCTCAACTAGAAGCTGTCCAGGGGGTCCTTGAATATGCCGCCTGAAGGGATGAGATGTCAAACAGTCTGGGTCTAGGGGAGTTAATTCGGAGCCACTCTGAGCAAGGATCGTTGGTGGCGCTTCTATCGGAGAGTCATAAGAACTAACTATTGTGTACTAGGTTGCCTCTCTATGGATTCAGGATGAGAGATGGCGTCTTCATCCCAGAAGGAAGTCAAATCGAACCAGATTACTGGTTTAGGAGCACGTCGTGCCAGTGCCAATGGTTCAGAGCGATTGACGGCCATGCCCGGGAGGATTTCACACCCGTCATCACCGACTGCAAATATAACCACGTGAATAATGTCTACTGGAATGAATTACAGCTAGATACATCCCCCCCCCCTCTATACCAGATGATATTGAAGGCAGATTTGACGAACCCGAGGAAGGGGTGGTCTGAGGAGTGGGACCTGCACTAGGGCGGAAACATCACAAATGATTGGGCTGGGGCCTATTGGATAGGCGCCTCGTGTGAGGAGTTCGATGAAGAGATAAGGAGAGTGGGTTTGTATGAGGTGGATTGGGCTTCCCCGTTCCACATCAACCAACCGAAACAGCTGATGCCAGAGCTGTGGAGCAGATTGTCATTGAGGACCAATACCTTCCACTTACACCACGGGGAGGTCGGTATCAGCTTTTGGGATGTCCACCAGATTTCAGGGTTCCCAAACTGGGGTATATGTACGATGAATTCCTCCCCTTCATGAATGCGTGGGTGGATCCAGAGAAAATTCCATGGTTGGTGAGGTCATTGATGTAGCTGGTGCCGGAAGAGGAAAAAGAAGCAATAAGAGATGTCTACTTCAGGAGATGGTTCAAGAAATTTTGGAATTTTCATGAATAGAGGTAGTTTCTAGTGAGGCCTATAATTTTCCCGAAGGGTGCTCAATGGGGAAAGGAGCACTCGTACTGGTGGATCTTGGAGGATAGCCAGTGGAAGACCTGGGGGTTCAACATCAGCACTGAGCAGCAATCAGTAGTCCGGCTGGCAGCGTTCATCATGGCTCTTTTCTGTGGTTGGGTTCTGTCGGTGAGGGATACAAACATGGGAGTGAGACAAAGCACATTTATCATGGCATCCACATTGGAGATAGGAGGGCGAGTTAACCTCAGGATCCTGATGCTCACCAAATTGTATAAGAGGTTGTGGCATATTAGTGAGAGGAAGAGGCCAGAGAGGATATGTGGGCCATTCCACTTCTTGTATGGGTGGATAGCAGCACACATTAGGGGGATTTACAAGTACCTGAACCCAATATCGCCTTTGGGCTCAAACTTTCATCCACAAATTATGAATGTTGTGGGAAGCTTTCTAGCCAAGCTGACCACACCGTTGTAACTGAATCGGGTGTGGAAGGCAGAGGAATTCAATTTCCACCCATTTCTTTTGTTGATGGGGGTATTCACTGATGATGGTCATGGAACGGAACAACAACTGGCCTATCTACTGGCCTTTCGAGATGGATTCATGGTGGCGAAGGTGGACCATGAGCCCCTCTGCGAGCCGTAAACCCCACACCAGTTTTCCAGGAAATTCTGGTGCATGCAGCAAATAACCCCATGGGTCTATATAGAGGTATTCCATGAAGAACACCCATTTTTGATGAGGAATATGTGGGTCATGTTCACACAGGAGGACGGAAAAATGCATAATGATGTGGTTCTACCCACAACCATCATATGGCTAGTGAAGGAATATGCCTAGACTTGGGAGGAGGCCTACCTGGGGGAGATGATGAAGCATCCAACCATTTGAGTCAGTGGAGGTGAGCTTTCCCAACCTTGGGGTCAGGGCCAAAAGGCGACAAGGGCATCTCGCAGTGGCAGGGCTACCATGGCGGTGAGGCCCACACCTATTGATGGTGAGGAAACAGTGAGAGACCCATCTACGGTAGCGGACATGAAGGTTCCAGAAGGACAGAGTCACACATAGGGGATTCCGCCAAGGGGATTCTGTAGAATACCTACCCAGGCTCCAGGGAAGCGGTTGCGCCACATTTATATGCTAGATAATGTTGTCTTCCCAGAGGCCTGGGACATCTGGGACGTCAACAGGAAATTCCTTGGCCCATCTAAGAAGTGGAAACACCAGAACCATCTCGAGATTAATTTTCCAGGGATATACCCTATCAGGGACAGCTTTGTGGTGTCCCAAGCTAAGAGGGAACAATATATGACTGATAAGGAGGACATCATGCACTCTTGGGGTGCTCCTCGTCCAATGATAGATAGATTTAAGGTGTTACTCAATCGCACTACTCCCCCGCAATTGTCGGCTACTGATTTAAGGGAAGAGTTCCCTCTATCGGATGAATCATAAGAGTGCTCCTGGGGGGATGAGGTCGGGAAAGGGAGCCCATTGGAGGAGGGTGAAGTTGGAAATCAAGACTCAGATCTTGAAGAGTTTACAGAGGCCCTTGAGGTAAAAATCTGAAACCCCCTTCTTTATGTCTTTCTTTGAGGTCATTATGGACTCTTTGCGGACATCTAAACTGTGCAAGAGAGTCTCATACACAGAACTCGTTCTCGTCCCTCAATGGAAGAAAATGTGGGACCTTCAGGGTCTATGCCTACCACCACATCTATTTCTACATCTAGTAGGGATAGGGCACATAAGGAGACCCCTCTGGAGCTATCATATCTTCCGACCATTTACGGGGGGCCACGTCTAGGGGTCCCAATGATGTAAACCCAAGACCAAGACTATGAATTTGATCTCTATAAGTCCCCTCTGCTAAAATTATGATTGTCACCCACTGACCATGTCAACTGACGTCCAAGCCCCTTTTTGTTTCTTGTTTTTCTTCAAATGGTGTGGGCCTCCTTGGCAAGGATGGTCGGGGATTCTGGAGGCATACTTCCCAGGGGAATGTCATTGGTTATAGAGGATCAATCAGATAGCCCAGGTCCTACCAAGCCTGACCAAACACAAAATGTGGACCCTGCTAATGAGTTCCTAAGTGCATTCCCCCCATATATGCTTTCCAACTGCACCGATAGGGATGAGACGATGTCTTATGAAGAGGACATCTAAGTAGTATATCGCCAATCATGGAAGCTAATCGAGCGCATCATTGATGACCCCCAGGCACTGTGACTGGACGGGCTGGATAGGCTTCGCTCGCGGCTGTGTGAGTTGTGTGCTAGGGGAGTGGATGCATAGCGTCCTCGCATGATCATCCGAGAACTAATAGTGGAGATGATTCAGGAGTATGATAGTGGACTTGGTGTGGGATGGTAGAGGAGCAAAGCGGTGAACATCAAAAGGCTCCGGGAGACTGAAAATGTGGTTTAGCAGCTGCAATGTCGAGAAGACGAGCACTCAGCCTCCCTCAATGCGCAATATGAACTGGTATTACGATTGAAGGCCTCACAAGAAGAGGCCAAAGAGTGTCTAGAGTGATCCTTTCAAGAGATGTTCATCATCCAAACTGGCGTGGAATAGGCCCGGGTTACAGGTGACGAGCAGTGCCCCATCACCACAGAGGAAATGTATGATCTAAATAGGTAGCAGAAAATACTAGATTCCACAATCCAGAGGGTGGTGGAGCTGAAATGCTCTTTTGACGGGGTAAACCCCACCATGGGAGGGGTCGATCCTCAGGTGATGTAATGCACGAAACTTTTCAACATAATTTCATGATTTGATTGTTTTATGCCAACTCCTTTCATGAGTTCTTTTACTTGTGTTGGTTTATTGCATCCCCGTGACATTTGTGGGGGCATCCAGAGATCATTCCCTAATATCATGTGGGTCAAGACTGATGTGAGAAAAAATGGGTTACCACCTTATTTATCCATTAAAACATGGGAGTGAAAACCAAACTTCAGGTATCCGAGGGCTTGGACAGCCAATGTGGATTCTTGGAATGAAAGGGGAAAAGGCCTGGCTAGATGGAGGAGACCTCAGAAAAACCTGATTACCTTTTTCTCGATGTGCTCTTGTTCACATGTGGGGTAACATTGGGGCATTGGAGTTAATCTGATCATAGAGGATCGGGAAGTGTGAATTACAATACCCCATATTCGAAACACTATGGGATCGTGTAACAATGAAGGTTAATTTTTGACCATGTTTGAAACACAGTATCCTAATTGCATTATCCTGAAATGGGGACAACAAATGAGCGCTGAACATTGACCATATTTGGAACATGTTACCTGACTCAAAATTTTATCCATTATTCTTATGGAACATTATCCTAGGACAGCAAGCGCGCCATAAGCTGGGCATCCATACCGTTAGGGGGTTCCTTTAGACGTGAAAATTGATGAGGGTCCGAATAAGGAGTACGCAGAGCATGCAGGGTGGAGTGATGGGTTGTTTGAATGGAGTCCAACGCTCTTGGAATTACACCACCCTGGTGAAAACACGTTGGGTGGGTGCATCGGTCTGATCAGTAATCAGACACAATTCCGTACAGTACCTCTAGGGTAAGGTCCTAGAATGATCAGCAGTTTTACATCACACAGTAGGATGTGGACTGGAAGGGAAGTTCCCAGGAAGGTACATTGTGGTGCAGTAGCTATAAACCTAATGTGAAAGAGGACATAGTCTCATACCACACCATATATCCCCGGAGGAAGTTCTTCGGGTTGAGGGACCAAAAGCGGAAATTAGGCTGGGCCCGAAGCAAATTGGTCGGGCATTCCTACGTACCCCATTAGGATGGGAATCAAGCCGTACTTAGCTCGAAGAGTGTAGTTTAACATCATGCGGGACGATGAAATACCTTGTTGTGCCAGTACACATCCTACCAAAACTACTAAGCCCACGTGAGTTGTGCTCGATGTGGGAAATAAGAAGTTGTGGTGGGACTTTCTCAACACAAAAAGGAACATGATAGGGTCAAAGGTACATTAGGTGAATGTCATCCCAATGATGCTAACCCATCGACGTAGCGCACCTAGATGTGCGAAGAATTAATGCCAAGTATGTTGGAATTCCACTTGAACATAATATAGTTGAAATATGTGAATCACGATGCTCGAGATCTGGACCACAATTATGGTAGTGTGAAAAAAGGGGATGGTTGTTGACTGTGTTTGAAACACAACATCCTAATTGTGGTAGCTTTAAATGTGGAAAAACAGATGTCGGTCGACCACTGACCATGTTCAAAACACGGGACCTGTTGCAAATGCCTTCTAATGTCCTTAGGTACGTTGGCCCGAGACGGTAGGTGAGCCGAGGCGGCATGAGACCAGGCCATGAAGGAGGGTACCATTGGATGTGGAATAGGATGGGGATCCAAATAACATGATCACGAATAATGGACATGGAATGAGGGGAATTCCCCTATGAAAATTCCACACTTCGGGCTCTTTGTCAAAATGCATCTGAGTACGACAATGAGACATATCATATGGAGGGATTCAAGTACCTTTCCAAGGACAAGGGTCCTATATTCGCATGCTTTCTACTTAAGTTCCTAGGGTGGACCATTAAGGGGTGCTTGATTTAATGGACTGCATGCAGGGTGGAAAAATAGCCAAACATGATGCGTAGTTCCCATGGGGAGATCTTAGTTTTGGTTCATAGAACTCAGACCATTCTTGGAAAATACTTTGGAAGTGCATGGTGCGGTAATTGAAAAACCCGATGTGAATGAGAACCTAAGAGGTACTCGCAACACAACTTGTTTCCAAATGATTTCGAGCCAAGGGGCTGAAAAAAATATGAAGGGTTGTACATTCCTGAGGCTGGATCTGAAGACAAAAATGCATGGGTGTTCCTACGTATCCCATGAGGATAAGAATCAAGCCAAATGTAGTTCTAGACTATGTTGTGTAGTTTAACCTCTTGGAGAAAGTACATGGAGTGGTCTTAGTTTATGGACATAGAGCTCATAACATGAGTGGTAGAAAATGTGGGAGACTCACGGTGATGCAATTGGACAACCCGACATGAACAAGGACCTATATTTCGGATCACCGTGCTCTTCCTTGGGGAGGTTTCAGGTCAAGGGACCAAAAAAAGGTTAGGTTGGGCATGAGACAAGGTGTGCGGACTTTCCTACATACCCCATGAGGATGGGGATCAATCCATACGTATTTCTAGAAGGCGGCATGGTAAGATTCTAGTTCCATGGATAATAATGTTGCGCAGATCTGACCCTCTCACCGAAAGGAGAAGTATTTGATATATATCATTTTTCTTTTAGGATGAATGTTTTTTTTTGTGATGTGATGGACCTAGGATAAAAATTACAAGAATCTCCACAAGAATCAAGCCGTATATAGGCTTTGAAAAATGGTATGATAGTGACCGATACAAAATATGATGTCCACTCGAGTGAGAACACCACAACGTAGTTCCGTTTTTTTTTCATGCGGCCAGGATGATGATGTCATAGTATAGGGTCATGTGATGGGACCAACCATGCATTTTTTAGTGTCGTTCATGATAGATGTAATAGTTTAGAGTCATGTGGGACTAGGTAGCATAGTCTAATGTCATAGGTCTTAGACATATACAAGAAGGATGAGGTTCAAAAGAGAATGTGCACGACATGATAAAGCATTCCAGAAATGAATGTGGAAAAGGTCCACATCATACCGTGCGTGATTCCATAAAAGAAACCTCAGGTCGAGGGGCCAGGAAAAATTAAAGGACATGGGACAAGAGAAGCGGGCTCTCATTTGAGCTGGTCCTGAAGATGAGATGTTCGGGTGTTCCTACATATCCCCTAAGGATGGTAATCAAGCCACAAATAGTTCTTGAAGGGTCCTTTTAACATCGTGCAGGATTATGTATAGTTTAATGTCTTGTGGGGTAGGAAGTAGGGGGTATAACTCTTATGTAGGAGCATACGTAGTGTGGCTAACGCAAACTTGATGTGAATGAGGACAGATGCACGTACCATGCCATGATGTCCTGTAAGAGTTAAATCCCCAGGGTCGGAACATAAGAGATAAATTAGTGGAACTCGAGATGGACCAAAAGATGAGAAGTCTAGGAATTCCTATGTATCCCGTAAGGATGGGAATAAAGTTGTACATAGTTCTACAAAATATGTTAGTTTATAGTCTTATATCTCAACCATTAATAAGTGGAATCCTTCCAAATAGGCGCAAACTTCAGTCCAATCCCTAAGCCAACGTGAGTTGAACTCAATGTAGGAAACAAGGGTGGAGGAGATCCTTGCAATACATGGAATGCACTTAAAGGGTAAATTGGTGCGGAGCCCCAAAGAACACTGTACCATGTCTCTGTATGACTGACGTGTGAATGTGCACTGAGGGATAACACCTCGAGTGTCGAGATCCCACTCATACATGATGGGGTAGAAAGTGGTGTGAATCATGGGATCGATATTCTGGAATTAATGGGGTTGTTGTGACGATGGAGGATAATAGTTGACCGTATTCAAAACACAGTATCCATATCATGTGACTTGAAATGGGAATAATAAATGAGCGTCGAATGCTGACTGTATTCGCAACGCGGGACTTGAATCAGTTTTTTGTTTGAAACCCTCGAGGACATTGGACCGCAATGGTAGGAGGTCCCTTTGGCCTAGCATACATGCCATTTGGGGGTCTCTTCAGTTGTGAAAGATGATGGAAGCCCTATTAAAGGAGAACAAGAAGCCTAAAAGGTGGGTGGGAGAATGTCTGGGTAAAGTTTGACACTCCAAGCGCTGAACCAGAGTACTCTTGGGAACATTGGTGAATCACCATAGAGGGTCGAGGGACTAAAATTAAGAGAATCCAATTTTAAAAGATTTGTATAGAACAAGAGGGTAGAGAACTCTTAGGAGAAAGGGGGTATATGGTATGGTTGTTACAAACCCGACGTGAATGAGGACATAGTCCCATACCACACTATATATTCATCTCCTTGGGAAAGTGCAGGCCAGGCGGCCAAGGTGAAAAGGGGAGTTATAAAAGATGGGGATGGACCAATAGACAAAATTTCTGGGTAGTCCTACGTATCCCATAAGGGTGGGAATCAAGCAACACGTAGTTCTGGGAGGTGTCATGCTGTTTAAAGTCTTGTGACAATGACGCAAAGTAAGGGCAGGATATCCCAATGAGGGAAGTGTACGGCACGATGAGTAACCCGACGTGAATGAGGACATAATCCCATACCACACCATGTATCTCAAAGTGAAAACTCGGGCCTAGGGCCTAGGAAGGTCAAGGTACCTGACGCTGGATTGCAGATAAGAGATCACAAGAAGATTGCAGTTTAGCTTCTTGCCTGGAGGATGATAGTGATCATAGTTTAAGTTCATAGATATCGCACTGTGGATGCCTAGTTTAATGTCATATGCATGGGAGAGATGAATGAAAAGGGTGAATAATCTAGCCTATGGAAGACCATTAGGTGGTAACAATGATAAAGGACAGTTGTTGACCAAATTCGCAACACAGCATCCCTCCACCCCTTGCATGACCCAGGAAACAAATTGGGCATCGACCGTTGACCGTATTCATAACACGGGACTTGTACCAATTTTTATCTCAAATCCTTGGGGACATTGGCCCAAAATGGTAGGATAACCCTTAGGCTAAATACTCATGCCATTTGGGGGTCCTTTTTTATATGAAATATATGGACACTCAAATTATGGGGCTCGTGAAACATCACGGGGCCTACGTTCGCGGGAATGTGTCGAGTGTGGAGAAATAGCCCGATGTGAATGAGGACGTTGAGTCTAGATCCCACCGCACACTCCCAAATGAGGACGAGGGCCAAGGGGCCAGAAGGGTCAAGGGACCAAAAAGGGTCAAAGTGCTCAAGGGTCGAGCAACCCAAGGGGAGATTTTGATGTTTGGGCTGGGCCAACAGTTGAAAATGTATTGGCGGACCTACGTATCCCATAAGGGTGGTAATCAAGCCACATGTAGTTCTAAAAGTCAATGCAGTTTAGCGTCGTGCGGTGAGGATGTGGGAGAATAAAAGAACAATAAGGGAGCACATGGTGAGACCTTCATACTCATGACCTGAGTGGGAGATAATGAAGCATTCACTACACCATGGTCCTCCAGGAGAACTATATCTAGGGGGAATAGTTAAAGAAATGAGTTTGGGGGATGGACTCAAGATGTAACGTCTAAGCATTCCTATGTATCCCATGTGGAATGGAATCCAGCCAAATGTAGTTCTTGAAGGTGTAGTGTAGCATCTTGTGGGACGATGTACAGTTTAATGTCATGCAGGACATAGAAATTTAAGGTCTTGTTGGACCCAATAAAGTTTATGATCGTGTGGGACCTAAGTAGTTTAGGGTCATGTAGGACCCAACAATTTAGAATCTTCTGGGACGAGGTGTAGTTTCAGATCATACAGGACAAAATAGTTTACGGTCATGCCAGAATTTTTTTCTCAGGAAATGTATCACTTGAGGAACTTGTCATTGGTGGGAGGAGTTATACGCTCACCATCCATGGTCACCGAAGAGTATGCACCATTGGGGTAGACCTTGTGTACAATGAAAGGTCATTCCCATTTGGGTTCCATCTTGGTTGGTTTCTTTCCAGGTAACATTGGTGTCGTAAGGGCCAGTACCAAGTCACCTAGAAAGAAGGAGCGGAGGTGAACTTTTCTGTTGAATGCTCTCGCCATCATGTTCTAGTGCCTTTCCAGGTTGTGTAGGGCATGAAACCTATTCATGTAGATCACTTCATGCTCATCCAGACAGATTTCAGTTACCTTATTTGGTTCCTTCTGGTCATAGGCCACTGTGCATAATGAATGCAACTAAATCTCGATGGGCAAGACGACCTCAGTTCCATACACTAGGGAATATGAAGTCACCTAGGTGGAATTATGTGTCGTTGTCTGGTAAGCCCAAAGGGAATTGGGGAGATTGTCTAGCAAACTCCTCTTGTTTTGACCAACCATTTTCAACATGATGTTAGGGAGGGTCTTATTCAACGCCATGATCTTCCCATTTGCATACACATGGTAGTGGGAAGTATGCTTAGAACGGATGATGTACTTGAAGTACAATTTCTTCATCTCATCTTCTCGGATGTTGGTGCCGTTATCGGTAAGGACGTCTTGAGGGACTAAAAATTGGTAGATGATATTGGTGCTCATGAAGTCAAAGATGGATCAGGCCTTGACCTCATTGAGTGGAACTGCTTCTGCCCACATGGAAAATAAATCTGTAGCGGTCCGTATGAACGGGCATTGGTGAGTTGTCACTAGTGGATATTGTCCCACGACATCCAGTCCCAAAATAGCAAAGGGAAAAGAGTACTTGGTAGTGTGGAGGGGCTCTAGTGTCAGATGCATGAAGTTAGCAAGAAATTGACATGCATGGAACCTCTTGGTGAACCCGAGGCAGTCATGGATCATGGAGGTCCATAAATACCCCAGTCATCAGATATTATGAGATAGCATTGGCTTGGTCTGTTGAGCCCTACAGGAATCAGCATGAAACTCTTGCATGACCAAAGAAATCTCGACTCCTTAGATGCAAATGAGGAGAACACCATCGAACCCTTTCTTGTAGAGGATTTTCTCAAGACTAGGACCACTCTGGAGGGTAAAATGCAGTGTGTAGCATCGGATTCACTCGCGCTCGGCTTGATCAGTCGGGAGGTAACCATTTCGGATATAATCGACGTAGGGGGATCTCCAATTAGGAGTTAGTTAAACTATTATATCTAAGGGACCTATTGGTCCTAACATGGAGGATCTAGAAGTAAGATATCTCACCTTCTAGCCGTCATCATCACCTGATGTGACATGAGAAATGAATCTCTGATGCGCCACATGGATAATTAGACCATCCTACTCAGGTTCTGCAAGTGATGCATCCAGGCCGGCCAGGTTTTCAACTAGACCATTCTAAGATCGAGGTACATGAGTAACTTCCGGCCATGATGGGAACTGGTCCATTAGCTGGAGAGTGTGATCCAAAAACAGTATGACCTCCATATATCTGATGATGTAGTCACCGTTGATATTCTTGATGACTAGATCGGAATCCCCTTTCACATGAAAATGGGGAACACGAATCTCAAGGGCATGCTTGAGGTCAGTATTAAGAGCCTGATACACTGCCTGATTGTTGGTGCAGCCTTCTGAAAATAAGAATGAGTATGGCAGAATGGCTTGAGCCGAGGTAATAAAGAAAATAACAAGGCCTACCCTTTTGAGCTTGGGATCATTGAGCCTCCTGCTGGTGGGACTCCTAGAAGCACCATCGAAGTGCATCTACCAGCACGACATGGCATGACCTACTGAGAGGATTGACTCATCATGAAAATTGAGATCCAAGGACTGGTCATAAAGAGCTGGATGGGCCCAAGTAATTCTACCAATGATTTCCCCTTAATATATTTCTGGGGGACAAACCTGATATCGAACTACTAAAGATTCACTACCCACCAGGCTTGATGGCCTGTCAACATGGGGCATTTCAGAACGTACTTCAGTGGGTCTACCCGATACACCAACTGTACCTCGTGGTGCTGCAAGTAATGCCAAAAAGTTTGTACTACTAATACCAATGCAAGGCAGCTCTTCTCGATGGGGGAGTTTCTAGTATCCTTAATGAGGAGCATGCGACTGAGGTAGTAAAGGTTGTTTTCTGTCCCCTCATTGTTCTTCTTGGTGAGAAGGGCACTAAGAGATCGTTCCAGGGTAGTCACATAAAGGACCAATGGATTTCCGATGATGGGTGGAATCAGTAATGCGATCTGGAGCAGATACTTCATTATTTCCTAGAACACAGTCTGGCATTATTTGTCCCATTCGTAAGTGATGCCTTACTTCATGTTCTAAGAAAAGGGATTACACCTGCCAGCCAGATTCACAATTAATCGGTGTATGTAGGTTAAGTGCATTGGAAGCCCCGAGGTTCTCGAATGTTGCTCGGGGGTGGAATTTGGCTGATGGCCATGATCTTCTCTGGGTCGATATCAAGGCCTCGGTACCTGAAAAAAAAATCCAAGGATCTTCATAGAGGTGACCTTAAAGGCACAATTCAATGGGTTAATCTTCAGGTGGTGAGAATGGAGGAAGACGAACACTTTCTCATGGTCCTTGTGATGGTCCCGACACTCACGAGTTTTGATGACCAGATCGTCCACATAGCCTTCCACCAATATCCCGAGGATTGGCTTGATAATGAGATGCATGACTCGCTAATAGGTGGAACCTGAATTCTTTAAGCTGAAGGGCATGACCTGGTAATAAAACGTAACATGTGGTGCCCTGAAGGCTATAGGTTCCTCATCTGTGGGGTCCATCTGGATCTAATTATATCCAGAGTACCCATCCAGGAAGGAAATGGCTTGGAACCCCACCGTAGTGTTGACAGTAATTCCGTCATAGGAAAGGGAAAATCGTCCTTCAAATATTGATGGTTGAGATCACGGAAGTTGATGTAGACTTTGATCTATTAGTTCTTATTCTTGACTAGCACAATGATGTCTAGCCACATGGGGTACTGGGCCTCCTTGATGAAGTTGGCTCTGATTAGCTTATCGACCCTGGCCTTGACCGAGGCACCTTGAGAATGGTGCATCTTTCTGGGAGGCTGCTTGAACCTACGGTGATTTTCTGGAAGACCGAGGCGGTGGATGGATACCTGAGGATCTATTCCAGGCATCTCATAGTAACTCTAAGAAAAGACATCACGATGCTATTTAAGGAAGTCCATGTAACGTTGTTTCTCCTCGGGGGGCATGGCGGCACAGATCAATGTGGGTCTTTGGACCACCTCATTATCGAGTTTTACCTGTACCAATCCATCAACTATGGAAGAGATTACCTATTCAAATGCAGGGGGAGAATCCTGTAGATCCTCTTCTTTAATTGAAGAGGAGGGATCCCTGGCATGAGGATCTTCCTTTGGGCCAGTAGATTCCGAAGGGAGGCTGGTACCAGACCGAGCAGCAGTCGTCACTACATCAGGAGATTCTGGTACTACCGAAACCATAGAAATAAAGGCTATCGATCCGATCCTATCTGGTATTTGGCCAAAGGGTCCAAGATTGATGATGTCAAAGCAGTAGTGGTGCATTAGTTTTAGCTGGTTAATTATAGCCCAGCGAAACAGGCATGTATGATGCACTGCCATTTCCATAGGGCGGACATCCTGATATGTTTTGGGGGGTAGGGGCTTAGGGATCATCGAGGCTTGATTCATATAATAATACAAATTTATCACACGACCTCACTTGGATTTGAGAATGTGGTTCTCTCATGTCCTAGAGATAGGAAAACATTGACCCATATCGGGGGTCGTGGCCTCCAATTGATGGATTGTGAAGATGTAGGCATCATCTTGATCTATCCACGGGTAGGTCACAGCCAAGTCATGCTCGACCTCATTGGTCTTAATCTGCTTGTCTTTGCTCTTTTAGTAGTCGACATCTAGATAGCGGGCTTCACAAGAGTCAAAGGGAGATGTGTCACCTTGAAGCACGCCCATCCGACCATTGAGGGAGTACTTAAGGAAGTGATGATATGATGAGGGAACATCAGTGTGTAGGTGGAGCCATGTTCTACCCATCAATTCATTGTAGTCGGTGTCCTGAGAGATAACCATAAACTCAGTGCTCGCAACTAGGCCGCCGAATTGGGTCTTCACACAAATGTTTCTGACCGACATCTATTCCATCATGTCCTAACCCTAGATTAATAGGTTTGAGGAGCTTTGATCATCTTCATACAACCCCTATTTTCATAGTGTCCGAGTCGGGATTAGGTTGATCCCAGAGCTCGTGTCATCAACACAACAGAGGACCTCAATGCCATTGAACTGGACGGTGATGTACAGTGGGCGAATGTGCCCAGGTATGGGAGATCCCTCATCCTCTCCATATAATGAGATAATTTCCTAGAATTCAGCAGTCTCAATTGCCTCGGCATGGATGGCATCTGTGGTTGTTACTTCCATCTCAAACTAAAGGGGGCTTCATAAAGCCTCGACTAGGGCCTCAAGCATATCTGGCGACTGGAGAAGGGCCTCGAGGATAGAGAGCCTTGCTGGAATGCTGGAATGATGCTTGATAACATCATACTTCTGTGCCAGGAGGGAGCTTCTGCATGCATGAGGTCACTCTATGATAGGAGGTATGGTGGACCCTACCAGCTGGGCCGGCAGCTGACTGGTGCTTGGAATATTCTGCTGCTCACTAGTCGAAGCCTATGGAGTGACTACCCTGCTGGGACCATCTGACTGAGACTGGTTCATGGGGGAGTGTGGCTGATCACGGGGAGGACTTGGGCACTCTTCTTGTCCCAGTAGTATAAACGTCGGTGGAGGCGGGCCTGATGGCACCAGCTGAGGAAGTTTCACATGCTAAGCTCTGCGCTGAGTCTGTTATCTCGTCTTAGTGGCATGCACGGCATGACTGGAAGTTCCAACTGATGTACCTTGATGACCCATATGGTCGCGGCTCCGCCGACGTTGGTGTTGGCTATGGACATTGGGGATACCTTCATGGTGCTCCCCGTCATTGGGAGTCATGTAAAGGTTTACCAACTCTATGGTGTAAACTGAAGAATACCCTTGAATATCACTCAAAAATTAATCCACTGCTGGGTGGATCCTAGGAGGAATCCCCATCTCTGGGGGGAATGAAGTTGTTGAGAGTACAGGACGACGATGGCATTGTCGGGGCACGTTGCTTTCCCTTGCACCACCGGTGTTTGCTCTTTTGGGAAGAGGCTGACGGAGATGATGATGCATAAGTGGTGGTTTGAGCTTCTAAAGCCTCTGTCCAATTCAGGCATGCAAGGATGACACCATGGGCATGGGAAACAGTTTTTTCGAGCCATCCATTTTTAGTACTTCTGGGACCTGTGGTTAGAAACCTACCGCCACTCGCCCTCGTTGTCACTACTGTTGTCTGGTCTTACGAATATGCACGCCACATGTGCTAGGGGTGGTCCCAACCAGACTATGTTGTTGTTGACCTGGTCTTGGATCTAGTCCTTATAATCATATAATTTCTTGAGGGGTTCCCCATGATTCAGTGATAAGTGCAATAGTTGGGATGATCGGTGAGATTCGCCTTTTCCGGCCTTCTGTACTCAAGCATGCATACAATCCCCTTCTCTAAGGCACTGCGGAAGTAATCTGGGACCTGAGCCTTGATGAATGAGTAGGTCCAGTTTATTATATCCGAAAAGGGGTACCTTGGAGCCTAACCCTAGTGAGGAGCTGTAGGAACCTATTGAGGCGGTGGCACCTGGTTATCTTTCCTAGGAGGCGGCAGATTACGCGGTAGAACATGCCGATTCGGAGGTGGGAACTGCAGGGCCGGAGGCTATGCCTGAAGATGAGGGTATCTACAAGTCTGTGGGGCCAGTTATAGTGGAAGAAATTCTAGTTGTATGGGGCCTCTATTTGGGCCACTATGGTAGGCTCATCTTAGGCGGCCCTTCTCGCAATAATTATAGGAGGCAACGGACCTGCCTGGCGTCCCTATTGCAGTGCTTCCTCTAGGTGCTGGGCATTATCAGAGAAGTCTCAGAATCCCCCAGGGTAGTTCTGGATTATCAACAAGGAAACTAGTTCATTATTGACGTTCCCTGCGCACATCGTCAGTAGTTTCTACTGAGTCAGTGGCATGTCAATAGAGTAAGTGAGCCCTTTCCACTGGGCGACAATGTCTACAACCCGCTCATGTGGCCTCGGTTTGGATTTGAAGAGGTCATAGATACCTATCTTCCAAGTGGTAGAACTGAACTGGTAGAGGAATTGCCTCTAGAGGTCTTCCCAACCAGCTACTGAACTGATGGGAAGCTGGGTGTACCAGACGAATGATGGTCCCTCCAATGTTTGCACAAAGAACCAATGTTTGGGGGCTTTCTCTTGTGTTGGAGTCCCCAACATGGGCCCGCACATTGAGATTAAGTGGGAAAAGTGTTGTGGCGGGTCCCCTATCCCATTTAAGGGGGGGAAATGTGAGATTTACAAAACCTTGTGGTGCTGGCATATCATCCACCCACGCTGGGTACGGCTTGCCATCAGGTGGGAGTGACACCTGTCATGTTTCCAACGCCTCGAGGTGGGCAATGAGTTCCCCCATTGAATCATCTGGGCATCGGTCCCTGTCCTAATGGGGATCCCTGAACATCAATGAATTTTCGAGTTCTTCAACATGGTAACCAGGCTCAGTGGCTTGTGGAACGGCCAGTGGAACGACCATTGGGGCAGCTGGGAGAGCCCGAGCTGGGTTCGGGGGGTTGTTACGCTGCTCAAGAGGATTTGTCGATATGCATCGCGCCTTCCTACCATAGGCCTCGGCCTCAACCATTTCGGAAAGAGAAGAATGATTAGGGTTACCCAGGGGTAGCTCACCAAGGGGAATTTGTTCCCACCCCTTCTGTCCTGGTTGAGAATCATTGTAGTCTGGTCATTGTTCTACAGTACGTACGGTGAAGAGGTTGTCAACCAACTTTTTCTGGTCAGTGAGTTTCTGACGCAGCGTGGCCTTTTTAGAATCTTCCTCCGTATTATGCATTAAGGTGGAAAGGTCGGAGTGTTGGTAGATCCGATGTTCTCTTTACCCCTATTGGAATACCAATTGAGCACTAATGTCTCAGTTGGTGGAGGGGGACCCAGCAGATTCTTCTGTTGGAGAGTCACTCTTCCTGATGGGTCCAATAATGGTGGAATTCCCTCTAGGGGGTGGGGGTTGGGGCAGATCCCCATTTAGAAGATCCAACTCATCCACCTCATCCACTATGTCGACCATGTTGGTCGTGACCATTCTTGGTGTTATATTCATGAAATCACCTAGCGAGTCGGGCAGCTCCCAGATAGTACTAAAAAGGAGGGAATCATAATGCCTCCAGCCACGGATTTGCACATGTGAAGAAACCTCCTTGATAACCTTGTGGGGTACCTTGAAACACTGAACGCATTGTTGTTGGAGAGCCTTACGGCGGCCATGCGACTTGGGGCGCTGGTCCATAGGGATTTCGGTCAAACAAAGTAGATTACATTGCTCGCCAATGTCTTCAAAATGTGCTTGGATCTTGGGATAAACCACTCGCTGATGACAAAGGAAGAAGTGTTTCACCCAAAGGGTTTGGTAGAAACAATCAATGTCCCCTAGGGTGAGGGATTCTGACGCGCAGAAATTCGGCGCTGCCACATGCCAGAACATCTCAAGGAATTTGTTCTCTGTGAAGATGTTCCATAAGCTCCTCGGCTCAGTTTCCGGGTCGGGCCCTTCATTACACTATTCAGAAACTAGAGGCGGATGAGGGAATGAAAACATTACTGAGGCAAACCACTGGGACGACAAGCTAGCCGGTGGAGAGTACGGCAAGCAGGCTAACTGGCCACCGAATCATGGGATGTCCTCTAAAGAGTGTAGAGACCTGGCCGCTACGTCAGGATAAGATGAGTTGACAGCCGTAGTTCCTGGATCAGGGGTAAGGGCTACTAGTGATAGGCTGCGATGTTGTTCGCCATCCATTGGTTCCAAAAATATCTCTCTGTGATCTCTTGTTGATGTAGAGAGCACTTATGGTGATGACAGTGGTGATTTCACAACCGTGACCTTCGGGGTTTCCAGATTTTCAACCTCCAGGATATACCTACAGATGGAGGCTAGAATCCCGTGGATTACACTTTATAGGAGCTCGAGGCTGATGCGCCTCATTCCTGCCCCAACCCCTGACACAAAGGATCGAGGGGAGGGTTCCATCGTTGAGTCATACTATGCTTCGGAATCTGAGAAGAAAAAAGGTCTGATCTTGGTCTGAATCTTCTCAGTGCTCATTTTATGGCGGCGATGACCTGCCTACCTTCCCCGGGATGGTTCTTCAGAATAGGTTATATTTCCGACATGAGAAGGTCCTTTGGCCGTACATGTGCTGGGGTGGAGTGGGTTTTCGCCTGAGTAAGCCGGGATGCGAGGAGCACATATGCAGATATTGAAGGGGACATAGGGACAACCACCATGATGGGTGCTATTGATGTGAAGTTTCTCTCCATCCCTATGATTTCTAGGGTGATAAGGACTTTTTCCTGCTGGTACAAGAACATGTGGAGGACCACCACGTTGGAGAGTGACCAGATGTGAAATGTCCAGGCCCCAACGATCTGCGGCAGGAGGAATGAATCTATACCAGGTGTAGTGAGCACGGGGGAGACTCCTATACTGTGTGTTGCAGTCATGGGGGGAAACCCCATCTAGGTTGAAGGTGGAATGGGGTGGACGTCTAAGCCGATCATGGAAGCGGGGAAGACCTGTGTTCTCCATGGTAGTGGTACGAGGAGTGCCTCAGTACTGGGTGGCATCACTGCGGGTTAGTTTGTGGTGGCCATTGCCTTTGCTGGTGACTGAGAGAGTCAACCAAGCCTACCACTAGAGAGGTTGGGGCCTCGATCCAGGTCTGGCATATTACTTCCCCGACTCAGCATATATAGGCATTTGGTGATATGCGTCAGTGGTGGCTCGGTCTATAGTTGTCGCTAATGTCGACGCCCCTTGGTGGGTGTCCTCTTTAATTTGTGCCCGATGCTGGTGTCAGGTCGGATGGACCGGAGCTGGTGGTGCAGGAACGTGGCTCACCTAATCCTAGTCCCATAAGACTAGGCAGCGACAATGACGTTCCCTGGTGGGATCCCTCACCAGGAGTCTTTGGAATGGGAATCTGACCGGGCTGGCCTGGGCATCCCCTGCCTCATCGGCGTAGGGATGGGATTTGTCGAGGCATTCCAGGGACAGTCTCCCAAAACAATTATATGTTGGGATGGGGAGCTACAGCTCCCTACGTGGGCCTTGGTGGTGGTGTTGAAGATGAGGCTCGGAGGCCTCTAAATCCAGGTGGGCCATGTCCCACTTTGGGATGATCCCCTCCTCCACGTACCAACGTACACTGTCATTAACCACCCTTCGTTGGATTAATTCTGATGGGGAGATGGTTTGTGGGGAACCAGTGGTTGTGGCCATCACGATCGTCTTAGAAGAGGTATAACCCTACAGGATTGTCGCATGGGCATTTCCCATGCCCCTGTGTCTGTGGGTGGGCGATGACCAATTTCCAAATACAGCCACTTGGTTCCTGAAAGAAGGGAGATTAACTCATTAATGATGAATGAAAAAGGAATCAACCACCAATGACCCAACACCATTCCATCTTCCATGAATTATAAGAGGGATCCACGCTGAGGACGTCGCAGATCAAGATGCCCAACGTTTTGACTTCCCCAACTTCTGGAGAGTTTCATGCCATGCCCGCAATTTGCTTAGCAAGACTCGGTGCCATATAACTAGATCTAGTGACATGATAATCCATTGATGCCTTGAATGCTACTAGTCTCCGTGTTGAGGAGTAAATCTTCCCATTAGGTTCACCATTTTTTTTCCAAAACATTCGTTGGGGAACGCGCATCTGTCTTCTTGAGGATGAGGGGCTCTATTTGTTTCCCCGCATTACCATTTTCCAAAGGCGTGTGGCATCCATCGCTTGTTCAGGGACATTTTCTCCTTGATTGAAACAGGTTGAGGGGATGTTGGTTCATCCTTCTATGGATTCCTCCTCAGAACCCGTCACCTAGTCTGGGTCTCCCTTATAGACTTAAGATGTTGATCATGAAACTCTTCTTGGCGCCATACTTTCATGGAAACTAGTTAATTATGCTGGTTCTGTCAGGACATTCAAAAGGGTCCAGTCAGGGCAACAACCTATGATCAAGGGAGTAGTCACGTTGGGAAGCAATGGCGTGTCTGGACGCTGGAACAATGGCACGTCTGGGTTCCTCCCCTTATTATAGGGCTTCTCAAGGGCATTGAAGCTCGAGGCATCCCATGTCACAAACAAAAAATTATATGCCATGGGAATGTATATGAGGTTTTCTAAAGATTTCTATGTTTAACACAGCGTATGCCATGAGTTTAACATCTAGAAGAGATGGATTAGACTGATCAGAACACTAACTGAAGAAGATACGATAGATGTAGCCCCTTTAAGTAACACTGATGTTGGGGCTAACACGTGGTTAGTTACCTAGTTATTACTAGGAGTACTGAAGAGGTGGAATGGAATTATCTAACCGGAATGTGGCGGCTCAAGTAAGAATTAGTATGGATGATGGGTGGTTAAGTGAAGTGGGTGGATAATGTTATGGAGTCGACTCGGGGAAACGATGGTGGTGGGATTGAGCCTCAAAGATACTTCCTACATATCCCTGTGATAGGGAATCAAAGCCAATGTAGTTCATCTTCACAATGGCTTACCACATATTGGCTCTCCAACAGCTTACCACTGAAAGAGGGTGGTAATGACTTACCGCTGAAAGGGGGCTGGCAACGGCTTACCACTGAAAAGTGGCTGACAACGGCATACCGCTGAAAGGAGGCTGACAACCGCCTACTGCTGAAAGGGGAATGAAAACAGCATACCACTGGAAGGGGGATGACAACAGCTTACCACTGCAAGGGGGCTATCAAAATCTTACCTCTGGTTGGGGATAAACCTCAGGGAAGCTTCATACATCCCATTTCTAGGAGACAGGGATCAAAACCCACGTAGTTCAAGTATGGGTGAGGGTGAACTGATATGAAGGAGGTCAGAATGACCAATAGTTAGGCTTGAACCTCAGGGAGGTCTCCAACTTACATTTCCTTAACAAGGATCAAAGACCTCATAGTTCAGGTTGGTGTTTGGAGCTTACACTCTAGGCTTCCCAAGGTGTCGGTGAACCGACGTGAAGGATGTCAGAACGACCAGGGTGGTGGTATTGAACCTCATTGAGGCTTCCTACATACCTCGCCTTGGAAAGGATCGAATTCCATGTAGTTCAGGTGGTGGGAACTGACATGAAGATGGTCGAAAACAATGGGGTGTTAGGATTGAAACTCATTGAGGCTTCCTATATACCTCGCCTTGGCAAGGATCAAAGTCCACATAGTTCACGTGGTTGGAACCGATGTGAAGGTGGTCAAAACCAATGGGTTGTTGGTATTGAACCTCATGGAGGCTTCCTACGTACCTCTCCTTGTCAAGGATCAATATCCACCTAGTTCTGTAAATGTGTGGGGATTACACTCTCGGTTTTCTGAAGAGGATGTCATGGTTTATTCTCACTCTAAGCTTATGTGACTAATGCTTAGTGTGAGAAATAAGAGGCAATGAAGACCTGATGATCACGTCCCAGAAGGTGCGTCCATGGGAAGTGTAGTGGGGCTTACACATGGTTAGCAGCCCAGGGAGAGAAAGATTGGGACTTACTATAGGATGGAGGCCTAGATGGTGACAAAGCCCAAATGGAGATAGATTTGGCATTGAAGAAAGGAGGGATCTGGTGCCCATCCCCCCATCTCTGGTCTTCGATCAGGAGGAGCAGGGGTGCTGCCATCTGCAAGAAATGCTATGGGCTTACACCAAGATGGTTTCCCTTTCCCTGCGTATGATGCATGGGGGGAAGTCACAATTTAATGTCGTGTGCTGAGGAAGATGGTGCTTGGTAGTTTAACATCCTACATCTCAGATGATGTGGGTTCTCTCTACACCCCTAGGACTTACATAACTAGTACCCTCTGCACCTTGGTGAAGAGAAGGGACATGCAATGTTGTGGCTAGGGGGTGTCGTGAGGTGATCGCATTGGGGGTCCACGTTAGTGTGGCTATGAGAAGAAGCGATATCCATTAGCGTGCCTATGGGAAGAAGCATGAGGCGAAGCAACGTAATAGGAAATGGTGTCTAGGGGACTTTTAAATAACTTCATGCAAACTTGGAGGGTCACACGAAAAAGGGAATTACAAAGCATATGAGCTCAAAGGTAGCGGCCTTGTGAAGCTCTGGTGCTCAACGTAGTGGAGGGTACTTGCGAAGGGGTCTGCTTCATGAAGTGGAGTGTCCCAGCCAAATAATAGGGCAGAGGTGCATATAGGATGTGCTTCACGAAGTGGAAAGGCATTCGTGGAGAACTGCCTCATAGAGAAAAGGTTCCTCCTGAAGAAATATGTTGTCAAGGAATGTGCTTTGCGAAGTATAGTGACCTTTCCTTAGTATGTGGATCACGTGTACATGGGGGCTACATCGTAAATCATAAATGCTCCATTATGGCCCAGGTCCCCTTAGGGATCCACTTCCTTCGCGGTGGCTAATAGGCTCTGTGAAAGGCATCACTCTCTATAGAGGGGAATAAAACAAGGAAAAGTGGAGGCACTTCGCAGAGAAAAAGTACACCGTGTAGCTCATGGTTCGCAAAGCAGAGGGTGCTTTGCGATTCGAGAACTAAGAAGTTGAATGGCGGGATGATCTACCCCCTGGACTTGGGGGAGGCTATTATTTATAGGCAAGAGGCATCGCAAAGTAGAGATCGTTCGGTGCAAAGATGGATTTTGTTACTCCGCGTCGGGTCGCGAATGTCCAATTTGTTCGCCGAGCATCCCACCTCCTTGCATTATGGCGGGCTCACGAACATCATAGGTGTTCGTGGAGAATCACGCCTCCTTACTCTGCGGAGGGTCACGAACGTTAAATTCCTTCGTGGAGCACCCCTCTTCCTTGATCCACGGTGGGCTCACAAACGTCAAAGGCGTTCACGAAGGATCCCAACTCCTTGCTCTGTGGCGGCCGTGGGGCCATGGGGACTCTATGAAGGGGATTCACAAGGCGACCATTTGGGCTTTTCATTTCTTCTTCTTCTACCACTATTTTGGAACCAACAGTAATCCATTGTATTCATGAAGAAAACCCAACCACATTATTACAGGTCCGGTGTTATTAAATTATACATATAGTTTTGTAGTGTACATGGGATCTTAGGATAAAAAATAAACCCAAAGAAAATTATTCTCATGGAGTTTCCCATTGTAATTATATTCGTTTTTTATACACATGTGGTTAGGTATTTTCTCTCTTGTTGTATGCTTTTTTTCATTGATTTTATAGCATCATATGGACATGCATGAATAATTATATTCTAGGAATTGGCCATTTTATTTAGATTTTACATCCTTCTTCATATTCCCCCTCTTTATAAAATAATACATCTTCAATTGATGGATTTATATAATATTATACCACATTAATAATTTGATCGTGAGAGTAATGGCTACCCATAATACAATATTTAGTCCCTCACTATTATTATATAGCTTCTGGAGTGTGGGGAGGATTGTTTCACTTTGCATGATCGATCAGCTCAGGGCATCATTTTAGTGGCACCAGGGTTGGGACATTATAATGTGTTTTCATACGCATTTTCTATTCATTTTTCATAGCTTTTTTATGGTAGAAATGAGAATAGTAATGTTTTAGCCTTTCGTAAATATCCATGTATAGGATTAATCAACCCCTTTATTTGGGTGTTTCCATGTCATTAGGGATGGGATTGTTTTTATTGATTCTCAACCTCATTGGTGTTTATGATTTCAACTCAACTAATTTGTTTATGTTATTTTTTCATTTAACATTTCCCATTATGGAATGTAAGTATCAATAAATGAAAAATTATAGCAACATATAGATTCATGTTATATTCCTTTAAGTTTCATTGATATATTTTCCTTGTTTAATTATATATGAAGATTTATATAATAACATGATGTACAATTAATTAACTAATATCTTGTTTATAATATTAGATTGGTATGTTTATCATGTCTATTTTTATACCATTCTTGATTTTCATGTCAATATAATGTGATTTATTTAGCATACATTCCAACACAACATGATTATCTGATTATTTTTCCTTACAACAGGATTATATAGTATGATACTTTTCATAACATGATTAGGTAATTAACTACCATATTTATTTATATTTACTTCTTTCGATAGAATTCTTAGTAATTTTTTTGTTATAAAATGGGATATTAATGTATATTCATCAACCTAAATTCACTTTTCTTGTATAGATTTATGGTTGATCCATGACTGTTCAGATATGATGTTTTGATCAATGAAATACTGGTTACAGGGGATGAAACATTCAAAGGTGAAATTACATGGGAGCCAATTTTTGATCTATTATGTGTATGGGTGATTAAAAAATTGGGAAATTGTAACCCATATAATTGAAACATCATATGTGGTTTTGATATCAAATGGAAACATTGTATTAATACATTGGATATTAAATATTTACATTTAAAATATTATTTTCCTTGTAGAGGCATGTTCCTTAGAAAATTGGGAATATTGACCCATATTGATACATTTTAAAATGTTATAACATACCCATGTTGGTTACTTAGTGAATTCCATGTACTTGGAAATACATTTGTAGTTTTCTTAATAGATATAATCGATTAACATGATGGGATATTTTTAGGTCCTTGTCATTGTTGATTGATTGGGACCCTCACATGTTGTTTTCATCTATTATAGGTCTCATAACATAACCCCATGGGAGTATGGTTTTGCTATATCTAGTTATTTATTTAATGATTCTACAACCAACTGTATGGTTTCACATATAGATGTTTGGTGAAATATATCTTGACCATAATCCTCTTTAATAAATAAATAACCTTTTATCTCATTTTCAGCATTATTATTTATGATGCAATAGTTAATTAAAATTCCGATGAAAACCGAAGTGGGATCTTACTCTATATATTTGAATAGATCGGTTCATAAAATAAGATCTTTTTGAGAATATTTAAGTATAAATAAATGATTATTAAAATGCATTTATGTGAAAATTTTATTATTTATGATAAGATATCAATTATAAAAATAATTAATGGAAGAATGTTGGAAAAAAACATGCATGTGTTCCTTATGATGTAAGATAAATAATTTACCAAATTAATTTTACATACTAATGTTATTACCTATTCTTTATACCAAATCTGTGGAATTTTTAAAATGTAAAAAGTGAATTAAGGTATATTTTTATAATAAAACATGAAGAGGTATTCATATCTTGATCCTCACTTTAAGATTGGTATTCAATGTTTCCTTTATTATTGACATGAAAAATGAACATGGTAGATAATCGTATTACAATTTACATCTATATATTTTACCTAAATGATAGTTCAATCATCCTAGTGAATTTACAGTCATGATCCCATTATAGATTTCATTATTTATGTTCAATATGAGGATATCTATGATAGGTATTACACTTAGAACATTAAATGTGTGTGAACTGTTTCAGATATGTAGTTTCATTTGGGTGTTGTTTTTCATGATTTGGACATTGGTTTGTAAAAAACTAGATTTTTATATGTGGTTGTGAGGTGTTTCGAACCTGATTGTGTGTGTGATCATTACAAAATTACTAGTTTGAATGGGTTAAACATAATGAGGGGATGGTTAGCCAATATTTGTTCATATGGTCTTTCTTATTTTTCAGTAATAGGATGACTTGGTACATAATCGTAATTATTATAAATCATATGTGATAATGAAACTCTACACAAAATAATTCATATGATCCATTAGATAATTAAATTCATAGGTCTGATAAACCTATGAATAGTATCAATAATATATTATATTGTAGATGAAGTATTAGGTAATATTTTTTGAAGAATGTGGTACTTGAACATTTTCTATGAATTAAAATGATCCATATGAGGTCATTGATAATCATTGTCATCATGAACTATAATTCTAGAATCAAATGTTTTCACTTTGATAGACTAAATTGGGCATTAAGGGATGCGTAACTTGTACCAATACATGAGATGATTTTGAAAACAGATAAGGTGTTAAGACACATTTGTTGATAAGTTTGGATTTTGGAAATGATGTTATGGAACATATATAAATAACTCGATAAAATTGAAACACATGTAACTTAGTAAAATATGATATTGTGGGAAATTAAGAAGCTTTTTTCCCTTGAAATCTTTCTTTCCATAATGTTCATCTGTGTAGGCCATGTCTAGGCCCCCTGGTTACTGGAAGATGGATCATGTGTCATGGAATGAGAATCTATTCTATGTGACTATCACGATGAAACACCCAATGTGGTTCATGTCATATCTAATTTTTTTTAACACATTATTAAAATCATAGGTCATACTATAATATAAGTACCATTGAAAATGGTTAGTGATATTTTGTAATTCTCATATAGCTACTATGTTATCAAATACATTGGTTACTATAAGGAGTATCAAGATTCTGTGGTTGGGAGAGAATAAAACCTTTGAAAACACCATTAATCAGAGACAAACTATAGGTTTTATGCTTGCATGATTAGAAGATTCACTCCGTGGTAAGGGAATTATTGCCAATTATTGAAAAAAGCATCAACAGTTAAATATGGATTCTCTTAATAGAAGTCAGCCTGAAGTGGTTCGATTGCTCTTCATATATGTTTTTGGATATGGTTGATTCAAAAACAATACCAATCACATCATGTCAAGTATTAATTGTGTGTATCAGGTATTCCTAGAAATTATAATTGTCTTATTATGTTACAAAAGTTATAGAGATGATAAGTTCCCCAATAATGACATCATCTATGATAAAGTATTAGAGTTTCAGATATACATTGATATGATGAAAAATATAAAAATTCACATTTGTTTTGATAAATAATATATATCAGAGTTACCATTATGCATCTTGTTATGTTAAAAAGAGTGGTTATCCTTGTTGATAAATGGATTCCTTTAAAGGAATAGTATGGGAAGACTCAAGAACAATTGGTGACTATCAACCATAACAATCCCTGGGTTCACTTAGAATTTTTTCCAAGAATTTTCATATTTTTTACATATAGATCTCTTGTAAACTCTGAAGTATGGACCACCATGAGTTGAATCCTTAGACTCCAATTTATGATTATCAGTTTACCCCTAACATAATTCAATCATGAGTGGGTTTTTTATGGTTAATGATTCATGTGTAGTGGATCGGGTTTAGATCAACATTTTTGTTAGTCCATGAAAACATAGTAGATGTGTGGGACATATACATCAATGAAATAATATTTCAGGCTTCAATGATCATTCTCAGAGAATATCATGATGTTCATTCATTTAAATAAATTTAGTTTATCTTTTTAATTTCCTCGACCGTCTATTCAATGTGTTTTTAGGGTAGTTGACCAGATACATTTGGATTAGATATAACTATCTCTTCTCATTTTGATGAATTTTGTTGGTGAAGACCCACATTAGGAACATCAGCATTATTAGATGAGGGTAGTTCTTGGTTTACTTGAACCGTTAAGTAAAAATTTTCTATGACTATGATGAATGGGTTTGACTAGGAATCACCTATCTGATCATGTTTATAATAATTCATGAGTATAGTTAGATCTATAATGGAATTATTAAATAGGAAATTCCAATGGAGGAGGTATCGAGGATCTTAATTTCACTTTCAATTATAGAAGATATGGTGGGAATCACAATAGAATGGATGATTAATATGATAATGGAATGATTTTGTCTTAAGTTTGATGGTATCAGGCAGCCTCTTTATTTATGTTTTAGTTTGGAAAAATGAGCATTGGGCTATAATTATTGGATTATGTAAAATGCACTTATGTTATTCTTGAAGGAGCATTGGGAATCTATAAATATAACCAATCCATTTGTACGAAACATGATGATCCAATTAGCATAGGTGTTATTTTTTTATTTCCCCAAGGCACCATGAGGATAAGAAGATCAATGGTGGTATGGTAGTAATGTCATGTGTTTGAGACCTAAAATAATTTCTTTTGGATTTTGAATTTTTGAATTTTGTGGATAGTGCATTAATTGAACATGTAATATTATTTAAAATTTGAGACTTGGAAAACATAAAGGATATAATTTAAAATATGAGACTTATGAATTTTAGGTATTATAAATTTCTAGTACACAATTCCAAGAAAGAGTTTATTCTCTCAACCCATGGTGATAGTAGTGTTTATACACTAATCTTATAAGACCTTTAGATCCAACATCTACATTTAATTAATGCAATAAAAGATCAATATTGGTTATGTAATAGAGGACTAGGACACTGTATCCTTAGGAAGCTATGAAAACTCTTAAATAAAATTCATTTTAAAAATCTACCAGAGTATAGATTTTATTCTTCAAAAGTTTGTGATCCTTGACATTAAAGAATGAAAAATTAGTAACTCTCTAAATCAATAAGTGAAGTTTCTACTTTTGATGCTTTATAGCTAGTGCATATGGATATTTTTAGTCAAAAATAAACTGTATTTATTGGATGAAAATATTTTTTATTGTTTTAATTGATGAATAACCATATTTCCATGTGTATATTTCCTAGTAAATAAATCAGAATCCTTTTCATTATTAAACATTTAGAGCCCAAGTTAAAAATAAGAAAAACCATCCATTGATACCAATTTACAGTGACTAGATGGGAGAATTTCAAAATAAATTTTTTGAAAATTTTTGTAGTAAGAAAGGAATTTCACATAACTTTTCAGCTCCACGAAATCCTTAACATAATTGAATTGTTGAAAGAATAAATTGAATTATTCAATAGATAACTACAACCATGTTGAGGGAATAATATATTGCAAAACATGTTTGGGTGGAAGCTGTTTGTACTACCTGTTATACTATAAATAGAGTATTAATCAGACATTTTCTTAACAAAATACCCTATGAATTTTTGACTGGTAGAAAAAATAGACTTTGTTACTTCAAAGTATTTGGCTGCCAAGTATAAATCTTGAAAACTAAAGATAACATACATAAATTCTCACCAAAATTGCTGAACGAATTTTCATAGGATACTCCAAAAATACTATGTCTTGTAGAGTTTGTAAAAAATATTCTTGTACTGTTGAAGAGATAGTACATGTTAAACTTGTTGGAAATGATCCTTTTTTCAAACAACTATAACCTATATCTTCAGATGTGTCTTGAAAAACATATTATCAACCTTTTATGTAAGATAATATAATAAGGAAAATACTCAAGAAAATGTTTCTGAAATATTTACCCCAGAACATTTTCTACCTTATGTTGATGAATAGATTTTACAAAACCCAAATCTGTTATTTCTTCAGAATCATCCCAATGATAGAATCATTAGTGATGTAAATCAACCTATAAAGATGATAAGTTCATTAAGAAATAATGTAGAAAATCTAGAATTACTTTCCCAATTAGAACCAAAAAGCACTAATGAATCTTTAGGTGGTGATTATTGGATTAAATACATGCAAGATGAGCTAAATTAATTCGAAGGTAATGAAATCTAGACCTTAGTTAAAAAACATAAGGAAACATATTTAATTGGAGTACAATTGTCATTTAGATATAAATGTGATGAAAATGAAATAATTGAATGAAATAAATCTAGATTAGTGGATAAAGGCTATAATCAATAAGAAGAAATAGATTATAAAGAAACCAATGCTTCAGTAGCTAGACTTGAATCTATTCGTATCCTACATTCCATTGCATCATTCTTTAATTTCAAACATTTTCAAATGGGCATGAATTGTTATTTTATTAATGGATATGATCTATATGATTTTTATGTTGTAAAACCTACTGGTTTTGAAGACGCAAAACAACCTAATATTGTTTTAAACATATAAAAGCTTAATATTGACTAAAATAAACTCCTAGATCCTCATATGACAAACTTACATGATTTTTGTTACAAAACAATTATGTTAAAAGAACTATGGATCCAACTTTTTTTGTAAAAAAGGATAAGAAAAATGTTTTGATTGTTCAAATTTATGTTGATGACATTATATTCCGATCAAATAAGAAATATTTGATTGATTATTTTTTGAATATCATGAAAACTGAGTTTGTAATGAGTGTGATGGGTGATTTAACATTTTTCTTTGGTTTTAAAATTTATCAAAAACTAGATGGAACACATATTTCTCAACATATTTATATTAAATATATTATTAAAATGTATGGATATGACAACACTAAAAGTATAAGTACTCTAATCGGTACCTCAATTTCTCTTGATCATGATGATGCTGGGTAACCAGTAGATCAAACAACTTTTAGAGGAATGATAGGAAGTTTATTATACTTAATAGATAGTCATCTAGAATTAATGTTGTATATATTCTTATGTTCATGATATCAATATAATCCAACAAAATCTCATTTAAAATCATTGTAAAGGATTTTTTGCTATTTTAAGGGAACTATAGATTTATGACTTTTTTATTCATCTAGAAATTATTTTTAAAAAAAGAGATTTAGATGCTGATATTGGTGGATTTATAATGGATAGAAAAAGTACACATGGAACATTTCATTTATTATAAGATTCATTGGTTCCATGATCATGCAAGAAGAAACACTTAGTAACACTTTCCAATGCTGAAGCTAAGTATATAGTAGCTGGAAGTTGTTGTGCTCAATTGTTGTGGATGAAACACAAACTCACAAACTATGGAATGGGTTTTACCAAGGAATATATATTCTCTGATAATAAAAGTTTCATTTCCCTATGAAAAAACCATGAAAATCCCTCCCATGAAAAGCACATAAATATTAGGCATCACTTTCTTAGGGATCACACACCTAAAGGAGATATCACTCTACAATTTAACAGAACAAGAGATTAACATGGTGGCATTTTTACTAAAACGTTACACTCTGGTAGATTTGAATTCATCGAAATAAGTTAATAATGATAACCATAAGGTAATATTCTGTATTAGTTTTTTGTTGAAACCTTTCTCCTTACAATAAGAATCTCCTTTTCATGGGGGGGGGGAATTTTTATACCCCAAAATTGTTTCATAACAAAATGGTCAAAACCTAAATTTTTGAATTCTCAAAACATGAATTTTTTAATTCTTAGAACCTGAACTTTTTATTTCTCAGAACCTCTATTTTTTTTGGAACCTAAAATTTATTTTTTACCAAATTGTTTTCGGGAATCCATGTTTTCATGATTTGTTTTCAATACTGAAAATTATTCTAATAAATCTGGAGGGTATATTTCCTTAAATAAATCTTTGTAATTGTATTTTTTACTTATATGTATTTATATCTTGTTTTAAGAAATCTCTATTGGATTAACATTCCTTAATTCCAATTTTTTCTTCAAAACCTCAAAATATCAGAACCTACCAAATCCTTCTGGGGAATTCATATCAACCATCAGATAATAAAAAGATAATATCATTCTTTAGATTGATTTTGGAATACAAATCATCACCTAGAAACCTATCTGTAGGACTCCTATTCCAAGTCCCACATCTGGTTTTTAGACTTTTTTCACTAAATCATTTCCCATCTATAAATTAGTCGTTCAATTTTTCTATGTTTCCCTTCACTCTGGATGTCACCCAATATTTCCTCATAGAATAAGATGAATTAAAACAAGAAAATCAAGGATAGGAAAATATATAGGGAAATAACGGTAGACCAAAATTTCTTTTCTATGTATAATTCCTTGATTACGAAGAATGTCAAGTTAATGGATGGGAAATTTTATGTGTAACATAGTGAAAGAGTTAGGATCTGGTTTATCCGTACCTTCTCATAGAATTCTATGATAGAAAATGTTTTTATGGAGAAAGAGGAAAGGGAATAGTTTTCCTTGAAAAACTATAGAAAGACCTATTCATTATCCTTTAATATGGCTTCAGACTTTTTTTGTATTTCATATCAGGGTGAGGCAATTTTCTTCTCACACAAGCTGCCATAAATGGAAAAGTGTTTTGATAAGGAAAAGGTGGTTGAGTGCCTTGGAATCAAGGGGGTAAAGTCACCAAAGATCAATTATATTTAAATAAACATCAAGTGGTTAGCTTTGTGGTTGTAGGGTTTTCTTATTCAAAGGATTGGAGAAAAGGACTCTCTTAATAATACTGATATTTTTATAATGGAATTTTCATTTAATCATATAAAGGTAAACTTGATCATGTACATTTTCCTTACCATCAGCAATATAAATAATGGAACAATAATATCTCATAATATAATGTATCTTTTGATCTTATTAAAGATCATTGTGATTTGTTTAGAATACTTTAATATTGCAATTTGTTTAAAACCTAAAACCTTCAAGATTATGTTATCGAGTGATGACACTATATGGAGGATGAAAGTTGGTTTAAGTAACAAGACAGAAGAGTTTTATGATCTTTCTGAAAGTGACTATCATGCTATTAAAATAAACGGAGACGAATGAGAAAAATCCAAGAATACCAAGAAGAAGAGAAAAGAGAAAGAACATAAATACAAAGAAAAAATTCATTCTCAAAACCCAATCAGTTTGAAAAAAGTCCAAAAATTAAAAAAAATGTATTTTTTATGAAGTAGTAGAAAAGCGTAGAGTGTATAAAAAGAAGAATTATGAGGGAGATGCATGCTTCAGTATAGACCCTATTGAGGCCAAGGCTTTGAATATTCAGGTAGAAAATGAGCTTATGAAACCAGATAAGCAAATGAAAATGAAGAAGAAAATGTTGGAATCCAAAATTGGCTTAGAATTACCCAATGATAGTAAAAAGTCATCCAAATAAATAAAGGTACTAAAATCCTTTATCCAAGAATCAGTTCTAGTAGAAACTTTGAGGAGGAGAATTCCTATTCTGGAACCTATTTTCTATGAAAAGATAGCTCTGTGAGAAGAATCTGAAGAACAAGCAGAAGTAGAGGAATAAGATTAAATTGATGATGTTATTAAACTAGTAGAATGATATCATGAGATTGAAAGTCATTAAGACAAGTTATAAATCAAAACATTAAAAGTTGAATCAACAAAAATAATATCTCATCGGAAATGTAATGGTAGATATGATGAGGTGGATAAACCTACTGATGATGAGAGTAGTAATCATGATTTAATTCATCATGAATATGTAAAGCGAGATGTTAAGAAATAATTTCTTGATGAAGAACAGATAATCCAAGTCTCAGATAGTGAACATGATACTAATAAAGTTTAGAAATAAGTCTTCATATTTGATAAATGGAAGAATGTAATTGATGATACACCTATAATGGGTGTGGTTGCGATAACTAAGGAAGATTTTGGTGGAACATCCTAGAGTAATCTAAAGAGATAAACAATGATTTCTCACCAATAAAAGAATCAGATTCTGAATCTTCATCTTCAATGAGTCAGGATTTTGTTATTCATACTTTGAAAATGTTAGTGAATGCAATACCATTATTTCCTACTATTTATTCAAGATCTCAATTGTTCTAGCGATCTTTCAATCATAAGACAAATTTGACAATAATCATCATGAAAATGTTTATCAGACTTGGAATAGAGTTCAAGACATTTCATATTAGTTATGATGGTCATAGAAGATCATTTAAGGAAATAATAAAATGGTCTAATAGAATGGTTGATGATATTAAAATGTGGACAACCTTCAAAATTTAGTAAAATATTCTTTTGAAAAGTTAGATGACATAATCAAAAATCATACAGACAGTTTTTGAGAGAATAGGAATCTCGAGCAAGCTTCCCAAATGTAAGAGGATAGAGATTTGAATTGAAAATTGAATTTATTTACTCTAAATTTAAATAGATAAATGGAACTTAGGGAATATTTGGAATAATATTTCAAACAACAAGAAGTCATAAATTCTTAGGCAGAAATTCGGAAGTCTCGAGAAGTAAAATTCAAGGCTCTCGAAAAGAATAATCAGAATCATGATCAGTTAGTCCAAAGGTGTGTGGATGATCATAAAGAGATAAATAAATTTAAGGCAGCCCTAACGAAGCATATGCTAAAGGAAAATAAGGATTAATTGTTTCCCTAAAAATTTGATCTTTTTTGTTTTTCCTTTTAACTAATTTTTCCGATCTTAATGAAATTTTTCTTCCATTTTTTCTTCCTTTTTATATCCAATCATTCAGGATTTTTTTTTCTCATTCCCTACATTCCTTTTTGAAAATAATAAAGCGGGAGAAAATAATGACAAATATTAAGTGAAAAAAAGAGAATTCCCTATTTAAGGGGGAGATTCAGTAAGGGGGTGCATGTTTAAAAAATATTTTCAAATGCAAGAAAAAATATCTTCTCTATGAAAGAAAAGATTAAAATCCTTAGGGTTTTCAAAAATTAAGGGGGAGTTATTCCTATTCATCATAATTCATAAGTAAGGGTAGATAAGTTTTATTTTAATGTTCTAAAATTAGAATCCTTATTCCCTATATTTTCATTCGAACGATTGTTTCTGCTTTCCAAAATGGGGGAGATTTGTTGAGTCAATAATCTTTCATTATGACTTTTCTATTCTTATATGTCTTGAAAATAAGAAACACATATCCTTAAATAAAATTAGGTTTCCCTATAAATTATTTTAATAAGGAAAATTTTAATTCTCTATGAAAAATTTTATGCTGACATTGGTTTTCAGCGTTTTATTTAAAGAATTCTCAAAACCAAGTCTAACAATTTTTTTCCTTAAGAAAAATTTTTGATCCTTATACAAAATCTCAGAATCTTATAGATCCTTAGTTACCGAGCCTTACACTTTTTAGATTTTAAATTATATGATATTAATCCTCTAAATTATCTGAAATTCAGACTCTGGATTCCCTAAAATTCAGACTCTGAATTCTCTGAAATTCAGACTCCGAATTATCTGAAATTCTAACTCTTAATTCTCTATAATTTAGACTTTGAATTCTTTAAAATTCAAACTCTGAATTATCCAAAATTCAGACTTCAAATTGCCCAGAATTTAGACTCTAAATACTTTATAATTCAGACTCTGAATACTTTAAAATTTATACTAAAAATTCTTTATAAAAATGATTCTGAATTTCAAACATTCTAGACACTGTTTTTCACATTCTTAATAATCCGATTATATATTTTCATTATAGAAAACCTATTTTCATACAATATTATCCTAACTTTATCAGATCATGTTTTAAATATGCTTCCTAAATTTAATAATTTTTTTCTTACATGGTATAATTTCCTAACACATAATTTTGTTACAATTAAACGATATCATAAAATCTTTTTCTAACAAACTGTTTCATGAGTGAAATGTGTATAGGTCCCCCCAAGATTCAAGTACAAATAGGACCACTGGAGGAGGGAGCCAACTGTTGTAATCCATGCCTATAAATAGGTGCTCTTTTAAAGGATCTCAGATTCAATTAATTGATTGTTGATCCTAGAGATTACATGTTGTGATGTGATTTCTAGAGAGAGAAATACTCTCTTCCCTTGTGTGATTTATGAACATCTTGTTCAGCTAGGAACAACGTCTTTAGTTTTCTTTGGGAGACTTCGATTGTTTCTCAGTATAATCGAGGGCTTCTGGAGATAGGAAGACTCAGGTGCTAACTACCTTATAGTTTGATGACCTCTCGGAATAGGAAGAGAGAGGTACCGACTACATTAATGTTTAAGGGATTTTGGTAATAACAAAATAGACTCTGATATTCATATCGGAGGCTTACCTTGGTGTGGGTAAGATAGACTTCCTTTAATGTACAAATCAAGAGACCTTTATCCAAGGTTGTTGGATACCCTTCTTTGTGTGTTAAAATATTTTTTTACTTGTTTACTTGTTGTTTGTGTGAATTTTATTTCCACTGTATTTTCTAAAAGAAATAAATTATAACTTTTTTATACTTTATTGTTCTTATACTTACTCTGATAAATAAATATTCTATGCGCTATAAGGTATAATATTTCACTAAGCTAAACATGTATAAGATTTTTTATGTTTAACTCTTTTAATATTAGGATTCTTATAATTAGACATAGGACCTTCCAATTATCCTTTTTTAATAACGATGTAGAGTATTTGAATTTACCTTGTTTGACTTTGTTAAACATAGATTTATTTAAGATTAAAAATGAATGTTTTTTAACTTACAATTCACCCCCTCTTATAATTGAGTATCTACATTTTCTGTTTAGATCCTACCCTTAATATAAGTGTTTAAATAATTTTCTCTTAAAATGAATTTAAAATTAGTGAAGTTGATTACACATTATTTTTGAATCATATTTAAAATAATATATTGATAATCAAAATTTATGTTGATGATTTTTTAAAAAAAAATCTATTTGTAAATAGTTTTTTGATTTAATGAAAAAATAATTAAAAATTATTTTTATATGGTAATAATATTTTTTCCTTGGTTTTGAAATTTATAAAAATAAGGATATTTTTATTTAATTATAAATAAAATTCACAAATTAAAATTTAAATAATTTTTACATGTACAAGTAAAGGTTATATCTTTTCTTATAAGTAAATTTTGTAGAAAACGTTTGATGAAATCAAAAAATTAGATGCAAATAATATTTGTAGTGGTTTGATTGGGATCCTTCTTTACCATACAACGAACCAGATCGGTATCATGTCTAGTGTTTTCGTTATTCTCATTTTAGAAACGATCCAAAAGAATCTCAATTTTTAGATCCTAAAAGAAATTTTAAATAATTAAAAGTTCCCAATAAATATTTTATTATTTTATGATAAGGATAAATCATATGATCTTTCATGATTTTTTATATAAATTTGGTTGATGTCAATTAGATTGAAAATTTAGAGGTGGGACTTGTCACCTATTTGAAAAATATATGGTCTCTCGCAGTAGTAAAAGGAAAATTGGCATTCCTCTATCTATGCTAGAAGTTGAATATATAGGTACAATGTGTTTTTATGACTAGATTAGATGGATGAATCACACTCCCTTAGATTATGGGTTTTCATATGATAATGTTCCAATTATGTGTTATATTGATAATTTCATTAGTAGTTATAGGAATTTGATTCAATAATAAATAACTAAGAACATTATCCCTATGAACTATTTCTTAATGGATCAATTCCAAAAGGGGGATACCATTCAAGAATTTTATATTCAAGAATCCTTAATGAGCTGATATTTCTACAAAAACACATTATAGTAGATCATTTTGATTTTATTAATGGTGTTAGGAAAAGAATTCTTATGGCACTCCTATTTGAATCTTCTAAATAATAATGTTTTCTCCATTATTTTGAACGCTTTTTCTTTTTATATTGATTTGATTGATCTATTTATTTCACTCTCTTACATGTTATTTATTTATTTAATTTTTTTTAAACATGATTTAAATTTTTGGTGGATGATTTCACTTTTAAAAGTTTTCTCCAATAGAGGGGGATTCCAACCCAATTTAAATTTTGAATTATTCTTATAAAGGGTGACTCTTTTTATACAAATTTTCAATTTTTTTATTCAAAAAACTTATTTATATAATAATAAGTTTATGTCGTGTTAATGTTTTTGATATTAAAACCTATTTTCAAAAGTTCAATACTTTTAATATCTACATTTTCAGTAAAAACATACCTTTTCATCAATATAATATTTATTTATTTAAAAATAATGATGATTGTATCTATCTTAGAATAATATTAATAATGTATAATGTAAATTATTAATTATTTTTATCTCTCATTAATGGATATACTTTTAGTTTGAAGGAAATATAATTTCCTTATCTCAACCAGTTTAGAAATTTTTGATAATCTAATGGCTAGAGAGGTGAATGTTGTAAAATGTCTATTCATCTTTCTAAATCATTGAAATCCTTTTTATATTTCTCTTATAATAAAATCAAATTTCATTGTTCCTTTTTTTCATTAAAATTTATTTTAAAATTTTATTTGAATATTATTATGAAATATTTAAATTCATTTTGAAAATTTCAACTATGTTGTTTTTTGAAATATATATATTCAAGGGAAATATTGTCTCTTATTAATCTAGAGTGTTTGTGTTTAAAATAATGGGGGATATTTTAGTACATAGTACTATATTAGATGGTTTTAAGGATCACAAACTCCCAATATTTTTATAAATATTTTAATTCATATATTTTTATTATTTATGTTTACGAATTATCTTAGGATATTTTCCAACCAAACCATTGGACAAATAGTCACTTAGAGGACATTTATTAAGGGCCTTGTTGTCATTAACCACTAGCTACCCGGTAGGAAGGAACTAGTTAGCTGGTAAATATGGGGAAAAGCACCTAATCTTGTTCAGAATAAAAATCCATCCAGTGGCTTAACCCTAACTATATGGTGGTACCTAGGCACCCTAGGTGATTCTCTCTATCCCACCGGCTAGCTGCTGGACCCTTGCATCAAGACAATGGCATATTTCCAAGAATCAAATATTTCCATTTGTGGGGGTCTCTTTCTCCTATTTATGGATCTAATAAACCCTAAATATAACTATAATGTTCATAGGACCACCATTTCCTATATATACACCCCAAAATATACTTTAGTACAAACAATACTAGATCTCCTGGTTAAGCTGGCAAAAACATAATCTTTACATTTCTAGCATTGAAGCTGATAAATGTGACCAAGTTCAATAATCCCAAACATAGTTCATAAAATGAATAATATTTGATCACTTAAATACCCACTTTACCATATATGTATTTCACAATCTTTTTAATAATATGAATAGTAGCTAGTTTAATGGTTTGGATATAAATATAACATCTCAATATTAATATTTCATGGTTTTTTTAAGCTTGGAATTGTGTGTTGTTTACTTTATAAAGCATATTGTTATTTTAAAATATTGGGTAATTACATATCCATCTTTAATAAATTTTGTCCATTCAATTTAAACATGATCTCGGTAATTAGGGATTTCAAATTTGTAAATACCTTTATTGAAAACACACATAATAGAAGGTTTAATAAAACATTATCTTCAAAAAGGGAAATGGAAATACCAATATAATCTACAATAACACATGATTATGTTCTGAAATAGGAGAACATTAGAAGAAAGTAAAAAATTTGGACATTGAGGAAAAACATAACGTCTAAATAATGATGGTGAGTGACAGAGATACTTGATCACAATAATGTAGATGATCATGATAATGCTAACAATCCAAAATCATAAACCAAAGATATTTGTAAAAGACTATTGATTCAACATAAAAAAGGTAATATGATAGAATTTTTATTCTAAGACTCCTTTTCTAATATTTTAGGAATTCCTTTATCATATACATAATAATATAAGGAAATATACAAACAAGATAATTAGAATTTCATCCTTCAATTAATTTCAACCACATTCTCCACTATTTATTCAAATGATGAACATTCATGATGAAATTTTTATTCCTGAATGACCAAAATCATATTATATTTGATCATATAATCCATGTAATGATAAAAAATTATTCCTCTTGTCACTAAATATTAACAAAGAATAAATTTTTGGCATAATGTAAGATAATATAAAAAATATATAAACAAATGTTTGAATAAATAATAATTTAATCTATAAAATTCAACAATAACACTATGGTTTCATCATATATCATTCCATAAATAAATTAAAATCTATACCAAGTAACCTTGGTTATATCAAAATTACTGAAAATTTTAATCTTAATGGTTATTATATAATTTTTAGCATATATTCTCAAAAAAAGTAATAGTATTATTCCAGAATAATACACCATGTTAAACTTAATTGTTAAAAACACTTCCAAACAAAATATAATGTCTCCCAAAATATCATTAATCACTTCAAAATTCTAACACATAAAACCTAAAAATTTGTTTTTATTATTTTCTATATATAATAAACCCTTAACCCATGATGGTATATATAAATCTAATATTAGCCTCCATGAAAGCATCGTAATATCTAAAGTTAACTCAATATTTTCTTCGATATCAACTATAATGTCCTTGAACCTGCACTCTTGAATCTGATGATAAAACCATAGCATTTACTTTTCTGGAATTGATTCTGATAAATGTGATCATAATTCAATCATAAAAAACATATAACATCAAAATTAAAAAAATTTATCACTTACTTATCCAAGGATAATTATATATATTTCAAAAAAAAATCAATACTATTCATATATCCTTATTTTATGGCTAGGTTATAATTATAATGTTTCAATATTAATATGTTATTGTACATTTAATAAGGGTTTTGTGTGTTTTATAGGAAATCCAAAATATTTTTCATTTAAAAAAATTGATATATTATACCTTTGTTTTAAACTAGTTACTTAAGTGAATTCTCTTTAGATGAATATTTCTTTGTAATTGGTATTATTACTATCCCTCACCATTTTCACTCTTTCTCTCATTATTCCTTACTCAATTATGGTTGTGATATTTTAGATTGGGCTATAAAGCGTTTTTATTAAGAAATCATCTTCTTATTTAATCTTTATGGGTGCTCACTACTACTGAAGTGATGGACATGGGTTTATACTACTAATGAAGTGTGTATGTGTGGTTTTCATGCATTCTATATTTAAAATTATGTGTATTATTTTTTTTCATTCTGATATCATTGAAAATAAACTACATTTCTCTTTATTGGGTATATTTGATATTTTTTAAGATAAGGGTTTAATAAAAACCTCTCATTAAATTTAGGGGAGGAGATATAAGCGCTCATCCTGAGTTTTAGATGGACTCATTTATCAAATTCTGTATCATGTACCTTTTAATTTAAACATCACATGCTCTGTTACTAAATATAAATTCAGACTACCTCTTTAATGTTATACACATCACTTAATTTTGTAATTTTTTTACATAGTTTATTTTTAATTTTTTAAGGTAATTCCACACCACTAATGTAATTCTTACATATACCAACACAAATGAAAAGATTAAAAAGTTTTTTAAGATCATAGATGATGGTTCAATGAGATATTTCAGTTAGATATATCTTAATAATATATCTTCAAGAAAGATAAGATATTTTGATCAATTAAAAAACTAAATCATTTATTAATATCCTATGATTACTATGCACCCAATATGAATACAAATATCTTAAGTCTTGGGATATTGGTGGTAATGGTTTTCACATAAGCCTATAAAATAAAATAATAATTTTTTTATGGAAAAGGAATGATGGTCAATAATGTTCCAATGATGAAACATTATAAGCTTCCACTTACTGTAAACCGTGAAGTAAAATGATGTTTGATGATCGTACATGATTATTAAGAATGGAAATGGAATCTCCAGTTCATAAATATAAAATTTGAATGTTGTTTTTTTGGGAATTATAAGATTTTGAATGTGATTAATAAAATTATACATCAAAATAAAATATGTGAAAGGTGTGTTCTAATTATGTAACAAAGAAATAAAATCGCAAAGCATGTAAATTAAAGAGTCACTACTCTAATTGAGTTTGTCCACACAAATATCTGTGATCAATTGATTCCAAAAAAAATTGAAAATTAATTTAATTTATATCATTTATTTTTTTTATAGTAAGAAATTGTGGATGTAGTTTCTCACGATTAATCCATAATGTTTTGAAATCTTAAAATAATTCAATATTTTGGTGTAAAATAAAAACAACTATCATATATAAAAATAGTTATGATTGAGGTTGGGAGTACACCTTCAATGTTTTTTCTGGGTTACCTTATACAATATATAATTCAACCCCTAGTTGATGTCATCTTACAAACCAAAAATCATTATAGTATCTAATATGAAAAATTGAACCACTATCCACAAGGGAAGAAGTTTGTTGAAAGTGAAAGGACTTCCAAAGACATTATAGATTGAAGGGGAATTGTGTGCAGTGTATCTATATAAGATATGGACCAAAAACTTCAAAAAATCACCATAATAAAAACTGGTTACTCACAATTCAAATGTAAGTCATTTTATGATTTTTTGGTTCGATTTCCAATATTAGGAACCTAGAGGAAAAAAACCAACAATGCCCAATGAAATATGAGTGAAGTGTTCCCTAAAATGTATGATGATTGAGAAATTGGATATTTCACATATAATTCCATCACTGAGAAGATTATATTTTGATGAGATGTTATATTAGAAGACAATGAGTCATCGAAATTGATTAATGATGAATATTCCATAGAGGTACAACTCACATTAGATGAAGAATAAATATTGAAGAGTTAGTAATCTAGGAACAAGGAGTTTATTAAAAAAGAAAACCATAACATCGTATTTCTACTTAATTAATTATTAAATAAGAAAATTATCGTATACTTCTGCAAAAATATTGAAGTCATGCATAAATATATGAAACCACATAACAAATATTGAAGTTTGTGAATTTTTATTACATCTTGGGGACTTCTAAACCCATTATCATTGTGGAAGATAAATCTAATAAATGTTAGATGATAGAAAGGGATTATAAGATATATACCCTATGAAAGAAAATAAATGGGACATAAAAAATCTTATAGGGGTAAAAATTGGTTTAATGTGGGTGTTAAAGACATAAAATAATACTCAAGGAGAAGTATAAGGATACAAATCAAGACTCATCACAAAAGGATACATGAAAAAGGAATTAATTGACTATAGTGAAGTCCTTTCATCTCTTTCAATAATAAAGATGACTAAATTAAAGATCTCAAAAGCTACCTTACACAAATGGAAAATCTATTGTCAATATATGAAGTCATTATTTAAAAATTAATAATTATAGGAGGAGACCTATAATCAGCAACCACCAAGATACATAAATAAAAGAATATAAAAAAAGGATTGTAGGATGAAAAAGGTTCAATATGGACTTAAGTAATCACCATGGGTATGGAACACTATGAGTTATTATTACTTTAATTATAGGGTATTCAAGAAGTTTCGAAATGAACACTCAATCTAAATGATGAGGGAGAATGTTGAAAACCTATTATTGGATTTCCTATATGACGATGATCTTATTTTTAGAGTAAATAACCTAGGTATGTTTTCATCCATTAAAAATATCATGATTAAGGAGTTTAATTTTTGATGATATCAGATAGATGGATAAATTTATCAGCATAGAGGTTTTTAAAGTGATGGTGGAAAATTTATTTATGAAGTAAATTATTACACATATTTTTTAAATAAGTTCAATGTTGAATATTAAAATAATTCTAAAAACCTATTTTAAGAATGATTATAATTATGGAGAAATGATATTGTAGATGTGATTCCTAGCAATTTCAGAAGTCTTGTTGGAAGCTTGAGATTCGCAGCAAACATTGGTCTATATGTTGTCTTTGGATTATGTCTTGTTAGTATAATTATAAAGACTCTCGGTCATACACATATGAATGTTGGGAAAATAATTATGTGGTAAATTGAAAGTGTAATGAAAGAAGGTATGTTCTATACATAGTAAATATTACTATCCTTTAAGATGTTGAGATGGTGACATAGGAAGAGACATTGATGAAATGAAGAATAAAAATAGATTCTAATTTTTTTTGTGACACAAAACTCACATGTTCATCAAAGAAAAAATACATTGTGACATTATCATCATGTGAAGATCTATATATTTCTATCAACTAAACTTTATTTACTAAAATATGTCTCATAAATGTGCTATGATATTTTTGTTTTACACAATAAGAAAGTATTATGATCATTATTGAAAAAATCTCAGTGACTAACATCTAAAAAATATTATTTTAAAAAAAAGAAAGAAAATTAATAAGAGGTATCAATTCACTAGAGTGAATATGATGAATAAAGGAATAAAATGTGTCACATTTAGAAAAAAAGAGCATGATACTAATATATTTACAAAACCATTAAAGAATGATGTTTTTTTAGATGAAACAAATTCATGTCATAAATGTAAAATCACTTCAAGGTTTGATATTTAACAAATATTATATATATATATGGGGACAAAATTAATGCTGATATAATGTAGCAGAAACTCAAAAATCTAGTGAGTCTGTTACAAGAGAAGTAAATTTTTTGATCGGAAAAAATATTTTTCAATAAAAAATTTAGATGCCTCAAAATATGATGGAAAATTCATGAATCAAACATTTCCCTCAAGTTTGTATCTCTATAATTTGATATGAATGTTTCTATAATGTACTGAATCGTGTATACTTTCAAAAATTTATCCATGAGAATAAATAAAAATTTATTTGTTTGAGTGTGTTTTATAATGTTTCCCTCCTACAATCACCATTAATTATATTGATTTTTTTTATTATTTTCAAAACCAACCATTATTTATTAAAATAATTATTATTATGTGTTACAAGTACAATATTCATTTCTTAAAATTGTGGTTTGTGTGTATGAAAATTGGTATCAAACCCTGTTGTGTGGGAGTCCTGTGTAAAATAGAAGATAGTTCCACCTAGTCTTCTATGAGTTTGATTTTTAAATTGTTTGAAGTTATAAATTTTTACAATAAATTATACATATTTGTGTAAATGTAAATTATTGAAATGAATGTAATGCAAACATAATTGTAATTATAATTTATTATAATGTGAATTAATTTTTATTTTATTTTTGTTTTATTTTTTGGTCATTATAGTTTTTTGTTCATGTAGTAGCACACTGCTAAAACTGAGCACTTTTATCACCATTTGATATTTTACTGATAAAAAATTTATTTTATCAATGCTAATAAAAGGGATTACCTTTTATCATCACTGGGAATATAAGAAAATTTTATCACTAATAAATCCAATATCACATGATAATAAAAACATAATTTGTAATAGGCGACTAATAATTCAAATTTCAAGACTATAATAATATGAGAAAGAAAGTTTTCAAGTAAAAAAAATAAAACATTCTTCAACCAGTTTTAATAAAATAATGAACTATAATAATCCACTAAATAATTTATTTAAACACTAGGGGTGAGTGGTAATTTCATGATTATAAATAAACAATGATTTACAAGACTTGTATTATTTCACCCCACGTTTTTTAAAATGAATTTGAAATTCATGAATCTTTTTTTAAGTACATATTTTTTTCTAGCCATTAAACATAATTTTGTGGCTCTTATGCTTTCAATTTCAAAAAATGGTCATCCACAGTTATGATGAGTAAGTTATTTAGAGTTTGATAGAAACAAACTATTTTTTATTATGAATAATAACATATAATTATGAATAGTAATATGAATAAAATCATGAACCTAATGAATAATATTTTTTTATTATTTTATTTTCATAAGGATTTATGATAATGACATCTTGATTAATTTTTCAATGTGATAAGAAAGTAGTTTTAGTTTTAAAGTTATTAATTTTTTAATAAAGTATTTTTTTTATTTTAAAAATTAATTAATAATATTTAGAAAATTATTTTCAAAATATTAATTTCATTTCTGAATTCTACATGTAATCATTTTTGGGTTAATTTTTGTTATTATTCTGAAATTCATGAATTTTTTATGAGTACTGAAATATAGTAAAATACCGTATATTCAAATTATCAGTTAAATACACAATTTCAGACATCATAAGTGATGTAAGACCACTTGGTTTGAAATCTCATTCCATTATTACTATTTGGGTCACATGAATCATGACTACTCATTTTCTTAAGAAAAAATATTAGAATAATGATTAAAATAATGTTAAATCCATCCTCTCCTACACTATAAATACCACCCTCATTCCCATATTCCTCTCACACCTCTCAAGTCTCGTGTATATTTTATGTTCTACCAAATTCCCCACCAAGACCCTTCCCTACATCCTAGACCTTCTGGTCTCACCAAAAGGCCAAAACCAAGAGCCCTATGAAGTATCTCAAGGAGAAGAGATCAAGAGGTAAACATCCTATTTTGTTTTCTTTCTTCTCTTTTTATATTATTTTTTATTCTTCATATTTATTCACATCACATTATCGAAGAGTTATTAATGATCTAGTATCTTGATTATTATGGATGTCACCATGTTTATAAAACATTCACTATTATAATTCTTCTCCTCTCCCACATATTCAAGAAATTTAAACATCGTCTATGATTTGTCAATTTATCGACATTAGGGATGATGTAATTTTAATTTCTTTTACATCCTTCAACATTGGTCATTACACCATTTTTATGGCTGAACCAGATTATAATTTATGTATTATGTCTTATATAAGTTTCTGGAATTATTCTATACACAAGGTTATTAATTTATAAAATAAATTTAGTTCATTACAATCAAATAATAGCCAAAATGAACTAAAAAATATCAATAATGTTTTATATTATGATTCATCCTCATGTCATAATTCAAAATGATAAATTGAATAATTTATGGTTATGGAAATCATGTAAAGAACACACCCAAAACAATGGAAGGACAAAATACTAATAATTAAAGGGTTAAATATTGTTATGAATTGATCATACAAGGATTAATAAACATTAATATGTTTCTGAAAGATATTAATAACACTATTTTAACCATTATTCTGGAGGTTTAAACGAGTTTTAAGTAAGACAACCACAAGGTAAGGGAATTCTTAACCCAATTTATATTCTTTGGGTTGAATGTCTAATTCATTTTTTATGTGGTATTAAAATAACTTATGTGATGAATTTTTGTTTATATTATGTATTATTATGTGTATTTACAATATATACACATATTCCTTTCATTCTGTTGATTCTCATGTCAATTATACGTTATTTATAAGGTGCATTTCTTTTAAAACCCACTTTTAAAATTCTGTTTTTGGAAATTCCAAAAAAATGTTTGTATGTAATTACTCATGTTTTATGATTAAGTTGTAGTTATTGGGAATTTTTTATGATGAAGGGTGGGACATATATCACCCTTCATTGAATTGGGTATTTGTATGTTGGAGGTTAGTCATATGGTAACCCCAAGTGTAACTGTGATGGTTACAAAAAATTGTAAGGTAGCTACGAGGGTTACAAATTATAAGGTAGCCAAGAGGGTTACAAGATTATTTAAGTAATCCCCCAATATACCTCTATGGTTTTATTTATGTTCTTTTTGTTTAGTGTGCATATTGTGTAAATCTCAAGTTTCACAAAAAAGTATGCATGGGTGACAAGTATGTCTTCTTGAAAATGATTTCATACGTTACATGTTTTCATGGACTAATGTGTTCTTTCCTTATTTTTATATCCTTTATGGAGATTTTTGTGCTCATCCCATGTTTTTAAATGATTTTCAGTGGTTATAAGAGTGTGTAAGACAAAGAAATAATCCATGTTAAATGTTGAATAGTTTTCAAAGAAAACATGTTTTATTTGAAAAGTTTTATATTATGGAAGAAATGAATATATTTTTTATGGTATCCACTCTATTTTAATGTGGAATGTCATGAATGTATTATGTCCTAGTTATCTAAATCTATAAACATTAAATGATCCTAAATATTAAAGTAAGTGAGTCCTAGAATAAAATTCAAGATTATGTAATGTAATAAGGTCAGGTTCTTATAGTTTGTCTGAGAGGATGGTTTAGATAAATTTATTGATTAGGTTGATTTTAATAGAATATCATAAATAATTTTTAATTTATGGACAATTTGAAATTATATAGAATTTAAAGATTACCATTTTCTTTGACTAAGATATTTTTTTTTAATGTTTTTCTATCGATGAAACAGGGACGCTAAATAAGAGATGCACTGATAGAATGATATCCTTCCAAATCTGTTTCTCGGAATGGTATGGATTGGAACAGAGTAGTTTGTGACAGTAATGGATAGTTAACATAATAAATAAATTGTGGTGGCATATATTCAAGATAACAATCATAGATACCACAATGGAACATTATGATAGTGGAACATTTTATGAGACAACACCATCCTGCTTTCAATTGATCTTTTGACCTAGTATCAGCTGAAGGATGGATTAATGCCCTTAAAAAGATATTTGATGTGATGGGATGTTCAGATAATTATATGGTATGTTTTTATATTTATCTTTTTGAATAGTAAGATGATCTATTGTGGTTAATGGTCAATAATATCATGGATATATTGGATATTGATGCCGTAGAGTGGGATGAATTTAAGATTCTTTTCCTTAAAATATATTTTCCTAAGGTGGTAGTACTTAGGATTGAGAATAAATTCCATGAATTAATGAAAATGGAGGAAGATTCAGTGGTCCTCTATAAAGAGAACATCACCAAACTGATGTGGTATGCTCTAAATCTTATTCTGGATCTTGATAGAAAAATATACCACTTTTACACAGTTTTAAAGGTAAGGTATCAAAGGTCATTTTCCTCTGATGAATTCAAAACTTAGGAGAAGCGTGTCTGATGTACTAAGAGGGTAGATATGGAGTTTAATGTTGATCATGTGCACTTTGAAAAGAAGGAAAAGAATAGGTATATGTGGCAATAAATGGGTATGATTCAACCAAAGAAATCTGATGGTAAGGAATTCAAGTTTCTAATTTGTGAAAACTGTGGAAAAAAGAACCCTAGGAAATTCCTTACCAAAACTGGTATGTTTTTTCAATGTAGTATGTTTGTACATAAGGCTCTATATTATAATGAAAACGATCCTATGATTTATCTTGATAAGAAAATTATATAGTGTTTTAAATGTGGTGAGATGGGTCATTATGAAAATGCATGCCCAAAGAGAGATCTGAATTATTCAAAGAAGCTAGACTATAAACAGAAAGTTGTAGTGAGATTTTTTGTGACTACGTCAATTGATATCGGTCCATCTAATGAAGTTTTTTCAGGTACCTTGTTTGTTTACTCATATTTTTCTAGTGTTTTGTTTGATACGGGGTCTACACATTCCATTATTTCTAAGGAATTTACTAATAAATTGGAAATATCAACTAAAAAATGATACTAGAACATATTGATAAAACATCAGTGGGAAATATTATATCAAATAATAATTATAATAATATTTCTATTGTGGTTTGTTGAAATACTATACATAAAACCTATTTGGTTTTTCCTTAGTAGAGGTTGGTTTCATTCTAGGAATGGATTGGATTTTTTTTTATAATGGTAAGAATGACTATAGAGTTAAAGAAGTTAATTTCAGAAAGAGTTTCATCTTGTATACTAGAATAAACCCATACAATTGATAATATATCAAGAAGCTGAGAAACTAATGAACGATTGAAATGAATGTTATCTTGCTTATATTGTTGAAAATAGGGGAACTGTTTAGATTAATGGTGTTCTAGTGTAAAATGAATACCTTTTTGTTTTCCTTAATGAGTTACTTGGTGTAATTATTGATCGAGAAGTAGAATTCACAATAGACTTAGTTCCTTATGCTAATCCAATTTCAAACCCCCCAAATCGAATAAGTCTAATGGAACTTCATTAATTGAAAATTCAGTTACAAGATTTTCTTGATAAAGGCTTCATTCTTCCTTGCACATCACCATGGGGTGCTCCTATTTTGTTCGTTAAAAAGAAAGATGGTTCGATGAGACTTTTCATTGATTATAGAGGCTTGAATAATGAAACTGTTAAAAACATAAATATGTTTCCTCGCATCGTTGAGTTTTTTATTCGATCAAGGAGCTTAGTATTTTTCCAAGATTGACTTGAGATCCATGTACCAATAGTTGAAGGTGAAGTAGGATGATATCTCGATAAAAGATTTTCATATTAGTTGTGGACATTATGAAATTTTTTTTATTTCATTTGGATTAACTAATGCACCTAATTTATTCCTGGATCATATGAATAGAATATTTCATTAGTTCTTGGATAAATTTTTGGTTGTGTTTATTGATCACATTCTTGTATTTTTTAATAGTACATAGGAGCATGAAAAACATCTAAGGGTTGTTTAGCAAACCTTAAAAGAAAATAAACTATATGGAAAATTCAGAAAGTGTGTTTTTTTGTTACAACAGATTTCTTTTCATGGGAACACTATAAATAAAGATGGAATTATATTTGATACTTACAAAACAAAGGTGGTTTATTAATGGAAAAGAACTAAAAATGTTACAAAGATTCATAGTCTTCATGGATTATCAGGTTATTAGTGGCGGTTTGTTAAAAACATTGCATGATTATCTTTTCTGGTAACTAATATAACACATGTGGGGTTAAATTTATTTGGATTGAAGAATGTGATGTTTTTTTTCAGTAACTGAAAAATATAATGTTGAATACTCTAGTCTTGGCCTTGCCTTCCCGAAATGGTCAGTTTTTCATCTACAATGATGTGCTATTGAAGGGATTTGGTTGTGCTATGATATAGATTGATTTGGAAATCTATTATTCTTCAAGAAAACTAAAACCACATGAGTTATATTATCCCATACATAATTTGGAATTGGAAGCTATGATTTTTTCTTTAAAAATTTGGAGGCATCATTTATAGAGAGCCAAATGTCAAATATATACTAACCATAAAATAATTAAGTATATATTCCCTCAAAAGAAATTAAATATGAGGTAGAGAAGATGGCTTGAACTAATAATTTATTATGATTTCATGATCAATTATCATCCGGAAAAAGAAAACAATGTGGCGGATACCTTTAGTTGAAAACATCAGGCATCATTAAGCATGTTATATTTTGAACATGATACCTTGATTAATGATTTGATGATTTTTGGAATATAATTTGTTGGTCTAGGAAATACACATGTTTTGTTTTAGGTTTTAGTACAGTCATCATTATTAGAAAGAATTTATATAGTATATAAGGAAGATCGTGAACTATTGAAAAAGGTAGAATTGGTTAAAGTGGGTAAGCTTCCAGAATTTAACCTTGATAAAATTTGTGTTTTAAGAATTATTAAATGGTTTTGTGTGCATTATGATTCTAAGTTAAAGAATTATTTGTTGTTTGAAGATCAATGTTCTCCATTTTCAGTTCATCCCGGAAGTACTAAGATTTACAGAGACCATCGAGAGTAAAACTGGTGGGATTGAATGAAAAAGATGGTTTATAATTTTAACAAGAAATATTTTACATGTCACCAGGTTATAGAAGAGCGAAAGTTACCGAATGGGATGCTTCAGACTTTGACAGTGCTAGAGTACATATAGTAGAATGTATCCATGGACTTTTTGGTGGGATTACCTAAGACTAATTGAGATAATAATGTTATTTGGGTTATAGATGATCGGCTAATAAAATATGCACATTTAATTTCTATTCGATATACAATTTCATTGGATCATATTTCTCGACTATAAATCCTAGAGATTGTCTGGTTACCTGGGTTTCTTCTTTCCATTGTATCTAACCAAGATCCCAAGTTCACTTTTAATTATTGGAAGGCCCATTAGATGTCGTTGGGCATGGAATTAAATTTCAGTACCGATTTTCATCTTCAATCAGATGGGTAGTCAGAATTAATGATTCAGACATTGGAGTATCTGCTTTCATCTTGTTCGGTGGACTACCAGGGAATTTGGAATCATCATATTTATTTAGTTTAGTTTTCTTATAGTAATAGTGTACGTTCTAGTATTCAGATGGAATATTTTGTGGCATCGTATGGGATGAAATGTCGAACTCAATGTTTTGCGGATGAAGTTAGGGAACGGAATTTGATGGGACCAAAATTAGTAAATGAAGTGGCTAAGAAACTGAGGATGATCCAACAACACATGAGGACAGCTCAGAGTAGGAAGGAATGATATGTAGACAATAGGAGTAAGTACTTTTCATTGGAGGTAGGTGATCAAATGTTTCTTAGAATCTCACTATGAAAAAGAGTTATGCATTTTGTTAAGAAAGTAAAGCTAAGTCCATGGTTGATTAGACCTTATGAAATTCTAGAGAATGTTGGACCAGTTGCCTACCGAGTATCTTTTTCGCTGATTTTATCTTAGGTACATAATGTTTTTCATGTTTTGAAGTTGAGAAAGTATGCTCCCGATTCATCTCATGTTTTGAGCCTAGAGGCAGTTCAGCTGGATGAGAACCTTTCTTATGAAAAGAAACTAGTTTAGATTCTTGATCAAACAGAAAATGTATTATAGAATAAGGTAATCCACCAGTTAATATTTTTGTGGATAAACCACATGGTTGAAGAAGCGAAATGGAAATCTGAAAATGTTATGATGGGAAGGTACCCTCAATTGTTTAGTATGTAAATAATATTTCGAGGATGCAATTTCCAGAAGGTGGGTATAATGTAACAACACGTTTTCTTAAAAATGTAAATTGAAATTCATGAAAATATGTTTTAAATAGATATTTTTAACTAGACTTTAATCATAATTTGGTGGATTTTATGTTTTGAATTTCAAAAAACTGTCATCTACAATTGTGATTAGTATGTTATATATAGTCTGATAGAACCAACTTGTATTTTTTTATGAACATTTACATACCCTTATGAATAGTAGTATGAATAGTAATTATACAATAACTAATTGTAAATTATATTAATATTTTATTTTCATAAGGCTTTAAGTTAATGAAATCTTGAATAATTTTTCAATGTGATATAAAATCAGTTATAGTTTTAAAATTTAAAATTCATTAATAAAGTCTGATAATATTTAAAAATTAAATTAATAGTATGTAAAAAATTATTTTCCAAAAATGGAGTTCATATTTGAATTCTAAATGTTGGAAAATGGTTAGGGTGAATATTTGGGATTTTTCTAAAATTATTGAATATTTGTTGCTTAGGGAAATACCGTAAAATAGAATATATTCAAATTATTATTTAAATACTCTATTTATGACAACATAAGTGATGTAATTCCACTGTTTATTAACTCACCTAACATTATTACTATTTGGTGTCAGATAAATCAAGACTATTCATTGTTTTATGCTAAAATATTTAAATAATTATTCAAATAATGATTAAAATAATGTTAAATCCCACATATCCTCCACTATAAATACCACCCTCATTTCCATATTCTTATCACACCTCTCAAGACTTGTTAATTTTATAATTTCTTTTAAATTCCCTCCCCAAGACCCTTCCCTATATCCAAGACCTACTGGTCTCCCCAAAATGCTGAAATCAATGGCCTTAAGAAGGATCTCAAGAAGAAGAGATCAAGAGGTAAACATCTTCTTCGGTTTTCTTTCATCACTTTTCCTTTTCATTTATATTATTCATCTTCTCTCACCTCCCCTAATCCAAGAGGCATTAATGATGCATTATCTTACATATTTTGGATATTATTAGTTTTATGAAAGATTCACCATTATACTTCTTCTCCTCTCAAACATATTAATGAAATTAAAACATCATCTGTGATGTGTCGATTTATCGACATCGTGGATGATGTGATTTAAATTTATTCAACATCCTTCAATACTGGTCATGAAACCATTTTTTTGGTTGAACAGGATTATAATTTCTATATTATATCTTATATATGGTTCTGGAATCATTTTGAACACATGTTATTAATTTATAAAAAAATAAGATTCTTATGGTCGAAGAATCACAAAAATGACATAAATGAATATCCACAATGTTTTAATTTATGAATCATACTCATGTACTAATTAAAAATGCTAAATGGTATAATTTGTGGTTATGAAAGTCATGTAGAGAACTCACGAAAAAAATAGAAGGAACAAAATACGAATAATTAAAGAGTGAAATTATTTTATGAAATGATCATATAATGTTTAATAAACATAAATATATTTCTGTATGATATTAATTACAGTATTTCAAACATTATTTAGGAGGTTTATGTGAGTTTAAAGTATGAAAAATCCAAGGTAATGGAATTATTTACCCAATTTCCATTCTTTGGGTTAAACTTCTACTTCATTTTTTATGTGGTATTAAAAGAAGTTATGTGATGATTATTTGTTTATATTATTATGTATTATGTTTATTTATAGTGTATATACATATAAATTTCGTTCTATTTATTATCATATCCATTATATGTAATTTATGGGGGACTTTTCTTTTAAAAACATCTTTTAAAATTTTGTTTTATGAAATTTCAAAGCAATGTTTTTATGCAATTATTCATGTTGTATGATTATGATCTGGTTATTAGGAATTTTTTATGATCAAGGGTGGGAAAAATATCAATCTACAATGCATTGGTATTGTGTGTTTTTTAGGTCTAACATATATTTATACAAAGTGAAACTGCGATGGTTACACAAATTGTAAGGTAGCTGTGAGGGTTACAAATTATAAGGTAGTTGAGGGGGTTATAGTATTAAGTACGTAACACCCCAAGATACCTTTATGGTTCTATTTATGTTCATTATTATTTTTGTAATATTATGGAAATCTCGGGTTTCACCAAGTATGTTTATAAGTGTGACAAGTATGTCATTTTTAAATTGATTTCATACATTATATGTGTTCATGGACTAATATGTTCTTTTCTTATTTTTATATCCCTTACTGATATTTTTGTGCTCATCCCAAGTGTGTAAATGATTTTCACTAGTTATAATTATGTGTAATACAAAAAAGGAATACATGATAAATGATGAATATTTTTCAAAGAAATCATGTTTTATTTTAAAATCATTATGTTTTGGAAGAAATGAATACTGTTTTTAGGATACTCACTGTGTTTTAATGAGGAATTTTACGAATTTATTATATCCCAATTCTCTAAATCTCTAAACTTTAAAATATTCTCAATACGAAAGGATGTGAGTTCTTGACTAAAATTAAATATTTTGTAATGTAATAAGGTTGGGTTCTTATATGTATCGCTAATCAATTATGGTAATTAATAAACCAACAATTACTCATAATTTTATATTCCATTATGAAGAAAAATATTTTTTAATGTATCAAAATATTTCATAAAAACCACATTCATACCCTCAAAATTATCCTTTTTTCTTTCATAATAATTTTGAAAACAAGTGCTAGTCAGATAAATTTTATTACCCATATAAATATAAATATGGTTGAGACCAATTTTTGAAACCAACCATGTAATATATTTTCATACTTCCATAACCACCAAATAAAATGCTAATAATTTAAAAACCACTATTAACTTCTGATCTAGTGAAATAATTGAAACATCTGATTAAAGGATTTAAACTTTTAGAAAAACTATAAACTATTATGGACACATGATTATTAATTTCTATCTTTTATCAATGCTACAAAATCCCTGATAAAGGTATATCTTCTATTAGTTCTTACTAAAATCCCTGATAAATGTGGCCTTTATAAATGCTAAAAAAATCATATTAAATGGAACCTTTTTCAGTGTTTTTCCTTTTGGTGATAAATCCCCCCCCCAATAACATAATAAATAATTGATAAAGGAAACTATGAATAATTTAATGTTTGTATACATATTTATATATTTAAAAATATGATTTATATAATAGTAAGTATATATATATATAATTATAATATATACATATGATTTATAAAACTATATCATAATAAAAAATATTATCAATATTATTTTTTAATAAATATTACATATATATTTTCAAATTTATATAAATTAATAGAAATATATTATAATATATTTATATACATTAATTTAAAAAGTATATATAAATATAATAATTCAATATTTTATTTAAATATGTAATATTTTAATATATGTATTTATATTCATATATGTTAAATAATTTAAAATATTTACATATATTTATATATATGTGTATGCCTGCATAGGTATGTGGATATACATGTGTATATATTTGTGTGTGTGTGTGTGCGTGTTTATATATGAATTTGTATGTGTTTTATGTGTATATATGTTTTGTGTGGGTGTGTGTGTTTATGTAGTTGGATATTTTCGTATGTGTAAATTTTTGTGTACATATACATATGTACGTGTGTGCGTGTGTGTGTCTATGTATATGAACATTTACATGTATGTGTGTATGTGTATACATATGGATCTATGTTCATGTATTTGTGTATGTATGTGTATGTATATGTGTACGTCTATGTATGTATACATATGTATATGTGTATTTGTGTATATGTGAATATATATTTATATTTATATAGCATGTGTATGATTATGTAGTATGTATATGTGTGCATAAGTATGTGTATTTATGTGTATGTTTGTGTATGTTCATTTATATGTATGTACGTGTATATAATTTTATGATTGTATTGGTGGATACATGTGTGTATGTGTATGTATTATAAATGTACATGTATGTATATGTTTGTATATTTGTACGCATATGTGTATATGTATTTATATGTACATGAATGTGTTTGTCTATGCATGTGAATGTTTGTTTGTGTATCTATGTAATGTGTATGACTTTTTATTCATTTAATATTTTTTATTCCTTTTTAATATTTCTCCCTTTTTAATATTTTCTCTAATTTATTAATTTTTAATATTTTTATAATTAATACATTTATTCATTTCATATTTTTTTATTATATTAAATGTTGATAGTTATTTATAAATTTTATATATTTAAAAGATTTAATTAAAAACTAACATTTTTAATTGTTTTTAAATTTTCAAAAGGTTAACAATTAATTACACTTCTTATATACAATCAATAAAATACATATATTAATAATTAGCTATAATATTATTATTATTTGTGTTTGTAATTAATGTAATTAGTGTAATGAATCCAGTTTTAAAAAATATTTATCTAATTTATTCATTTTTTATATTCTTTCATTTAATAATATTATTATTTTTCTTATTTTATTTTTTAAAATTTTTAAATTTTTTTAAATTTATTCATTTATTAAAATATATAGATATATTTGTTAAGTATTAATATCTTAAATATGTGTGTAATTTACTTGACTAATGTTATTCATTTTTACTTAATATGTTCTAATATTGTATTTATGTTTGAAATTATTATAACTGACTTATTTCAATGTATTTTAATTTTAAAATTTTTGTATGGTAAATATAATTCATTTTAATAATTTTGTTATTTATATATTTTTTTTATTCTTTCGTCATTATTCATTTTTATGCGTTTGTAATTCTTATATTTAATTTTTTTGAAATAACTTTTTTAAATACTTTTTAATTTATTCAATTTTATTTGTTTATTTTTAATAATTTTTCATATGGATAATTTTTTTCATTTTTAATATTTATTAATTATTAATATTTCTATAATATATTGATTTTTAATATTCATTTATACATATTTATTTTCTATGTTTTAATTTTTTAAATATGCTTGTAATTTGTACAATTTTTATTTAATCATTCTTACTTATTAAGTTTTAATATTTATAAACTGTTTGAAATTTTTATATTTTAATTATTCAAATTCATATTTAAATATTTTTTCATATATAATATTGATATAATTCATTTTAGGCAAAAAATTACATATATAATTTAGATTATTTATCTATTCTTTTTTATTCTTTATCAATGTTATTGCATTTAATGTAATTAATCTTATGAATTCACTTTTTAAATTTTTTTGTGATTTATTATATTATGTATGTTAATTTTTTATGTTTTTTCACTTAATATTATTTAATCATTTTTCATATTTGTTAATTTTTCTATTTTTTGGATTTAATTATTTTTTTAAAAAAAATTATAACTATTTATTTAATGTCTTTTTAAATTTTCAATATATTTGTAATAAATGATTAATATTTAATCATTTTTTTTAAAAAGTTTTAATATTTTTAATATGTTTGAAATTTATATATTTTATTTATTTCAATGAATTTTTTGTTTTCTTTAATATTTAAATAGTTGATATTATTCATTATTAATAATTCATTACTATATAATTAATATCATTTATTTATTCATGTATATTCATTTTTATGTGTCAATAATTAATGTAATTAATTTTATGAGTTGAATTATTTTAATATTTTTTTAATTATTCAAATTTATTTATTCATTTTCAATATTTATGTGAATATTTTTTATTAATTGGTAATATTAAATAATTTTTAATAATATTAGAATATATTTAATTTATAATATTTATTTATACAAATTATTTTATTAGGTTTTAATATTTAATATATGTTTTCAATTTATATAATTTATTTATTTAAATTATTTTTTTAATATTCCTTTAATTTAATTAGTTAGTAAATTTTAATTTCTATTAGTTTTGTTGTTTATGTAATTTATGTTTTTTTAACTTTTTAAAAAAAAATCAGTGTCAAGTTAAGCATTGATAAAAGTGAATATTATTAGTGCTAAAATTGGCCGCTGAGAAATACCACATTTGTCAATGTTTTTTCAGTAATAAATGTGCTCATTTATCAATTCGAGGAAGGCACTAAGAAAAGATATCTTTATAAGAACTTATATTTTTAGTATTAAAAAAATAATATTGTATCCATGCTTTTCAGTAAGAAATGATAAAATCCATCATTCTTGTTTAAATGAACACAAATATATTACTTCTCCCTCACTGAATTCAAGCTCTAGTGGAATGGGTCCCTCGTAGAAGTGGAAGCCTTTATAGGCTAATCCAACCATAAAACCATAGGTATGAAATTCAAAACTTTTTTTAATGTTTCTCAGACAATCATTCATGTGTTTTCATTATTTTTTTGATTTTTTATTCACCTCTTTGTCTGATACAGCCAAAGTCGTTTTTTTTTTTTGAGAAATCGATCCTTTTAACTTAATGTATGACATTTCAAACATTTTTTTTAAGGATTCCAAGTATATTTTTCAAGATTTTTTCAGGTTTTTTAGTTTATCTTCTCATGAAAATTTATGATGCTTCTTCCCCAATTTGTTCAACTATAATCAGTTTTTTAATTCTTCTCCTTCATTATTCTATGAATCCATCCTTTTAGGTTGTCTTCCATTTTTATTCATCAATCATGCTTGATTTTACATGTTTTTTGGTTGTTATTCCTCTTTTTATATATAAATATACACTATGGATAGGGATTCCCAACAAAATAATTAAAATATTTTTTTCTGAAATTAATTGAAAATGTAAATGGGGTTCAATATAATTAAAATGGTTTTTATCAATTAAGTAGTGAATCAATGACTGTAGTAATGATTAGATAAAAAATACATTTTCATTATGACATAAAAAATTCTAGGCCTTATGAATATTAATTCATTCAATATTATAGATTGGGTTATGGTTTGGATAAAACTGATTAATATATTTGAAAGGAGACTGATCAAAAAGTATGACTAATTGTTTATTATAGAAATATGTCCTGAGATTCGACATTTTCTTAGATATGTGTTTGTGTGTGAGTGTGTTTGTGTCTGTTTAATTTTTGAATATATGTATAAATATAAAATTACATATCTAATTTTGTTATTTGTGTTTGGGTATTTATATATCAATGTGTGTATATAGGTATATAACTATATTTATTTATATATTTATATATTTATATATCAATAATAGTTTTTATAATATATAGATCCTTATACATCCCTATATATCACCATGTAATATCATCACATTGTGGATAAAGTTGCATACTTTACACTATGAAAAAAATATTCACTACGAGAGAATACTCAATTATTTAAAAAGAATAGGCTTTGTAATATCATTGCATAATTTTTTAGATCAAGAAGTATACAAGAAAGTGGTCGTCTATGGTACTTTGTGTCACGACCCGTCCTCGGGGACCGTGCTGTGACTACCCCAAGCCTGCCTTCCATAGGCCAGGGGCTGGCGACTAGCACCAAGGCGTAAATCCCAGTAAAAAGGGAAGGCATTGCCTTTGAAAAGTAAACAAGCACCATAGAGTAAGCAAGCGGAAATGTAAACACTAAATAAAAACTGTAACAAGCTGTGCTGACAGTAAAAGGGGCCGGAAATACAAGCCCAACTGTAAAGTACAACTGAAAGGGGAAAACAGCAACTGAAAAGAAAATCCGCAGCGTCGAGCCGTCCTCTGAAGGTCCCACCTGAAGGGTGGGTACAAATAGCCTCCACAGCTCCTCGGTCCAGCTGTCCTCTCCGAATACATCCCACCCAGTGGTCCACCTCCAGGTACCGTCCTGCTCCGCACGCCCCCACCACGATCAGCGTTGTCCGTCATCTGCAACCAACACAACGAAGTGCGGGCATAGCCCGTGCAGGGGTGATTATAAGCTACTCAGTAGGGACCCCGAGACCCCTGAAGGTCTCCCGAAATCCACAAAGGATAATCCATAAAGGAAAGATACAATCACGAAGTAACATCTGACACGGCTTAGGTATATGCCCATACATATACCTAAGTCATCAATTCTCGTTCAGCTCCAACGTCCGAGCCCAAGCACAACCCAGTCCACACAGGAAAGAAATACGTATACCCACACAAGGTAGCACAACACAATCCACAAAGGAGATTAAACAGTAATCCACATAGGATAGCTCAACACAATCCACAAAGGAGAGTAAACAGTAAATCCACACAGGATAGCTCAACACAATCCACAAAGGAGAGTAACACAGGATTCAGCTCACACAGATATACTTCTTCGGATGACGATAAAGATGATCACTGGTCCATCTAAGTCATCGGACCCACAAAGTATCGATAGGTACTAACCCCCACAAAGACCCACACAGGATCGGGCCCACACAGGACCTGTAGGCGCTGGCTCACACAGAACCGCTGAGCGCTGACCCACACAAGATCGGACCCACACAGGATCGGGCCTACACAGGACCTGTAGCACTGACCTGCAAAGGATCGCTGAGTTCTGTAGTCGTCGCAGTCCACTGAGGATCTCTGCACAGTCGTCGTCGCAGTCCACTGAGGATCTCTGCACAGTCGTCGCTGCAGTCCACTGAGAATCTCTACACAGCCGTCGTTGTCAAAGTAGTAGTCGCAGCCAGCTCTAGGGTTCCCGCACACAGCAAGCTCGTTCGGCAGGGTCCGCTCCACGAGCCGAGAGGCCGATACATCAACTGACACAAAGTCCGAAGTTGATGTATCCAAAAGTTTCGTATCATCAACAGGAACTCAACGTCGTAGACGGCGCGTCAATCGGACGCCCGGTCTAAGAGTTATTGGCTTTTTCGTCCCAGGGGCCCGGTTGGTTTTCAAGGCAAAACCAACCCGACCGTACTCCAACTGCGTCCAAACCTCGGGCGGAGTATGCCAAAAGATCCTTCTCACATAGAGGAATTCAACGAAGTCGACGGCACGTCGATCGGATGTCCGAAGCTCAAGATATGAGCATTTCCGCTTCGAGGGCCCGGTTGGTTTCGTGTACGAACCAACCCAACCAAACCCAAAGTATTCCGAAACCTTGAGTGAGATATTCCGAAACGACTGTCTCGATCCAAGGATCGTGTTGCCGCTGACGGCGCGTCGTTCGGAGGCCCGTAGCTCAAGTTACGGTGAAAAGACCGGAAACAGTCCGATGACGGGGGGTCCGGGCCCAGGCCGACCCCCCCTGGGTCAGCTGAACCGGGTCGACCCGAACCGGTCGACCCGACCCGGTCCCACCCGGCCAGACCCGGTCCAGCCCGGCCAGTGCACAGCACGGCCGGTCGGACCAGCCAGGCTCAGCTCGGTCGGGCGGCCGAGCAGCTGGACGCCACGGGGCGCCGCCCCCGCGGTTTGGAGGTGTCGCGGCCCCGCATGGGGCCGCGTTGGTTCAATCGGACGCGGCATGTCGTCGTGTCCTATGCGGGCGAGCCGGACCCGCGCGGCCGCGGATGTCGCCGCGGCGGCTCTGTCCAGCGGCGCGCCGCCGGCCACTTCCGCGGGCCACCAGAGTTGCTCTGGTGGTCCGTTTTCCTTCCCATCTGTGCCGTTACCCCTCCCAGGTTCCGTTCTTCACTGCGGGATCATCAAGTCGCCATTGCGTCACATTTTCTTGTCACCCTCCAAATCCGAAAAACCACGAAGAACGGCGGAGGGTTGTCGGGCTGTGTTCGTTAGGCCCGCACCCTCCGCATTAGAATAAAAACCACGGGAGAATTATGCAACACATGAAACAAAAATTTTAATAAATTAAAATTGGTCATATGAATCATGTTCTTTAATTTTCTTAAAGAAACATTCTCGGGAAAAAAATTAAAATATTCACAACAACCCCTACCTCGTCAAGTCGTTGCCCGCAGGTTCTTCGCGGAATTGGGGATTGTCGCGTCGTCACGGTATCTGGCGCCGCGTCGTCGCGGAAGGGTGTCGCGTCGACGAACTCTGAGGTTCAAGAAAAAAAAAATTAATTAATAATAATTAAATCCTTCTTGAGTTAAAAACCGCAAAGGAAAAATTTAAAAGAAATCCGAAACTCTGACCTCAACGGATGATCGAAGGTTTTTGTTGCGGATTAAGGAACGTCACCGAAGAACGTCACAGGAGAGGAAACGTCGGCGTCGCGTCGTCGATTTCCGCGGGTTCGGCGTTCTTCATCAGAGGCCGGCGTTCTTCGCGTTCTTCACGTTCTTCGCATTCTTCGCATTCTTCGCGAAGAAGGGTGAAGGCACAAGAACTTCTGTCAAAAACCTCTCAACGTGTAATCCTCCAAATATCGTGTTGGTCTTATTTTATTATTACGCCAACAAATGAATAAGAGGTAAGTAACGACCCATTAATTTGCAGAATTAATTCAACGAAAGAAACTGCCCATTTAATTCACGAATAAAGCTGCCCAATAAAATGGTGTGTTAAGAATTTAAGAAAACGCGTTAGTTGACTTTCATAATGACGGGTTTTCGCGGGGGCGTTACTTAGCGGAAAAGAAACGGAGAGTCTCATACGGTCCCCACCTCATAAATATCCTACCAAGAGGGTAGGATATTTTTGGATAGTACCCTATCCGTTTCAACTCAGTTTAATTGGCTTTCAAGTGGCTTCAAGTGGCTTAAGTAAAATAAAATAAAGTTTGTCGAACAATTTATTTTATTTCGCAACTTTAAGCCCAAAAATTAAAAACCACAACCAAGAAAACGCAACTCCGAAAGAGGCGTTTCTAAGAAAATACCGGTGCTGCGATTCCATCGGTGCCCTCAGAATTCGATTCTGGCACCGGTTCAAAAGTTAGAAAAACCCGCTCGGCCGTTCACTGAACGTACCCGAGCCAAACTTCGGAAAATGATTCCGGGCACACCGGGCCTCGGAATCAGGTTCCGTCAGAAACTGAACTCTTGTAAAATTCCAAAAAAAATTAAGAAAAATATTTCCTTGAAATTTACGGGTCTTTACACTTTGTTTCCATAATTAATACTTTTTTATGTTAATATGTATTTCTAATGAAACAGAAATACTGAATCTTTTAATTTTCCAAAATATCCAATAACTAACTAAAAAATTATTTGGAAATGTTAATAAATTGATTTCACCAAATTGAGGGATTAACTTCCAAGGTGAAGAGTTTACCATCTATTTATGGGTTGTATAATTTTTTCATAAACCACTCATTTGGAAATACCATAATATAATGGTGTATTAAAATAAAAAAACTAAACATGGTTCAACAATGAAAATTTAATATTGATCGTCTAATATTATTCTAGGAATATGATCTAGAAATAATAAAATTAACGGTTAAAAAATTTCTATCTATGAAAACTCAAAATACACCATATGAGATATATACTTAAAATAATCCAATTTTTTTAAGTACTTGTTCTTCAAGGAGACCTAAAAAGACATCTGATGACCTTTGATGATGTGAACTAATTAGAGATGGTGATCTAGAATTTAAAAGTATAAATTATTATATACCTTGATGAATCTTCACTACTAGAAGTTGTACCTGTAACTACAGTTAAAAACTTTGCGTTCATAAGTGATCGAGATAGAACTATACCAATGGTTCTTAAACCATTGGTGTAGGTGATTTAAATGTAATTATATATACCCACTCTTTGACCAAACCATGTTTATAGACCCATAACCATAGTTTTAAACCGTGTGTATAAGTCCTTATTTAAAAAAACCTCTTCTAGGATTTGATCCCAGCACCTTCCGGCTACACACTAAAGACTTCACCATTATCATATAACACATCTTCTGTTACTATATTAATATATATATATATATATTTATATAATTAAAGTACATATTTTTATTTTTATTATTATGAAAAATTAATGGGTGAACCTATACCCATGATTTAGTCAATCCTTGGATAAATGTTCCTTATTAAAAAATCCACCACTGGGATTTGATCCCATCACCTTCCACTAATAATACAATGACTTTACCACTATCCTACGATAAGTTTTTCATTATTATATTCGAATATATAAATTTATATATATAATTATTTTTTATACTAAATTATTATTTATTATTATTATGGAAAATTAATGGGCCAACCTATACCCACATGTTATTCAAACTGTGGGTATTGTATTTCTTGCATCCTTCCCCAAAAAAAATATTCCCACGGCACATATTTCCATAGTTTACAGAAACTATGGGTATAGGTCCTACCTGTGAAATATTTTTTCCCTGCAAAACCTATTCCGATAGTTTAAAAAAACCACTGGTATAGGGGAGGCATATACCAATAGTTTTTGAAGAACCGTGGGTGTAGTTAATTCATATGAATCGTTTTCCCACTAAACATATTTCTAGGGTTTACAAAAACCATGGGTGAATGGGTGAACAATACACAAGGTTTTGTTAGAAAACCATGGGTATGTCCTTGTTTTTCGATAGTTCCATTTTACAAGAAGAATAATTTATGATATGAAACTTCTTAAATTGATAAAAATAAATTTTATAAGATTAATATGCACTCTCATCTAGAAACGCAGAGTTCTATTTTGTATGTTTACCATAGAAAATTACTTGTATTATATTTAATTAATCGGTCACAATTATTTATTAATTGTGAGTGGATTTACGGTGATAGGTGGAGAACAATATTGAATTGGGGTATCCAATGGAAACAATAAATGTATCATGGTATTGGAACTATCATTCGTTCCTCAATAGCACATGTATAATGAGGTGGGTTTTGAAGACTCTGAGAAGGATGATACACAATATATTTTGGACAAAAGAGGTATGGTTGGTTTATATTTTTTGGACTAATATTTTTACTGTGAAAATATTTTTCTATGCGAGGATTGGATCTAAAAATTTCAACCAGGATTCACTTATCACCAATGGTGTTTTATTATTCAATCATATGGATTAAAATTCTTCAAAAAAAATCATGTTAGTAACTATTCATTTAAAAATAAGACTCTTATTTTGAATCCTTGTTTTGTGGATTCAGGTTTTTATTCTAACCAAAGATCTATCCCTATGTGGGTAAAGTTACATATCCTTCATATATATCATTGGGAAGTAGATAAACACAACACGATTTTAATAATGATTAGGAAATAAATATGTATTGATGAATTCACAATAACTAGAACTAGTATTGATTACGATCAAGTTTATAGAAATATTAACCCATATTTCTCTATTACTAGAAATATTATTCATAAAAGAATCATGGTTAGTGTTAGTTTTTTGGAAATCAAGTATGAGTGCATATACAATCTGTTCTCAAACTAAAACTATTTTTCTTATTCACTAGATCACTATACCTAATCCATGATGCCTCCTCAAAGTTGGTTTTTTAATATCCTTGATACTTCTAGGATATTATATGGGGTAGAAATGGATGCTAGTCAGTCTTAGTATAAAATCTGTAGTTTTTTTATCTTAGATAAAAGAAATTTTTTTCTATTTACATCAATAGAGTAAAGAAGTTAAAATATTCTATTATGGATGAAATTCTGGGAAAGGAGGTTCTTATTACACCTTGAGGTAGTATGGTATTTGTGGTTTTTATATCATAGGCAATGTGTATAGCTGTTCAAGAGGTTATTGTATCCCCAACTCCTCTTGAAAAAGAGAATGGTATTTGGGTTGAGGTGGGTTCCCTTAACAATGGGAGTGTAGGTGTGAAATATTTTCCATAAGAACATATGTCCTTCCCAAATGATGTCCATGTGAAAACACCCCAACCAACATCGGGGAAAATGGGATCCCTATGAAAAAGGGTTTCCTCACACCTTCTAGGTTTAATTGATAGTGAGGGGTTTAATGGTTAAATCTCCAAATATAATCTAAAAATAATGTTAAAAAAACTATACAATCTAAACATGGTGTTATGTATTATAACAGTCTTGGTGGAAAATTTGGTGTTTATTCTAAAGGATTTGTGTGAGTTGGAATATCGAGATTATAAATAACCCTAATGGAAAGAAACAACTTAAAACAGTAATTTGAATTTGTAGGATAGATCATGCTATTTTTTTTAAAACCAGAATTTTTATTAACAATTATTATTATGTTGATAACATTCATATATATATAAACTATAAATAAATTAATAAATTTTTCTAGGTGGGAATGGTTGGATCCTTAAACAATAGAATCTATTTAGATTTTCTCTTTCTATGATTTTTATGTCATCGCAAATTTTCCAATGAAAATATTATTGGGGAAAGATGTTCTTGTTAGTCTTCTGTGTTTATACGATTAATGATAGTGTCCTCTTTGATGATCCCTGATCTTATTTTTGTAACCTCTATGTCAATAAATATCCATTGATAATTTAAAGGTATTTTAACTATATTGTTCTAGTAATTACCATTTGTTTGGGAGAAATAATTCCCTATAAGATGATAAAAATATATATTTATTTAAATGTAACATTAACATGGATTTTTATGCTTCCTCAGTTTTTAATTACAATTTTCCTAATGAGTAAAAGGTAGAATATTGTTTTTTGGGTAAGTTAGTTACTGTGATTATTAATGAATTTTGGAACACTAATTTTTTGGAAATTTTAGTAATATTCCTCCCGCCCAAAATAACCCACCATTTCCCATGAATTGTGACTAGTTAAATTTATATCAATAATTTGATTCCTTTTAAGTTTTAATTTTTTTGGTGTAAGGAGGAAAATTTTTGTGACCATTTGGACTGGGTTTTTCTCTCCTGTTATTTGAACCACAATATATTTTATTTTTATTCCACTATAAGGGCCCTAAAAAAAGTTCATGTATCCCACTTTTAATAGGGGAGACTGAGTTAATAGAATTAAAAAAATTAGAAATGATCTCACCAATATTAAATATGATACTTTTAAATAGTCAAACTAATTTACACACTTCTTAAAAATGATTAATTTTTTTCAAATAAAAATTAAATCATTTTTTTAGAACCACTTCCTCAAAAAGATAGCCAAAGTACATTGGATAAAGGATGTGGACACCAATACAAAATAAAATTCATAATTTTATTAAAGAAAAAAATAGTAATGTTATTCTTATGATTATGTATGATTCTTGTACATGTGATGATTCCCATTAAGATATTAAAATAATTATCCATAATCACTTTTACAAATTTTTTAGGATCTCCAAGCCCTAAACATGATATTAATAACAACTTATATTATAACAATAGGGTAGTTAAGAAACATTAATTCTTTAATATTTATGTATCTGTGTAATTTAATGAACCTAAAGATACCATGTTTACCATTATGGATGAAAAACTCTCTAGACCTAATGGATTATTTTTTTTTCAAGTAATAATGGGATGTGGATTGTTATAGTATTACAAAAGGTGTTTGGAATTTTTTAAGGAATCCTTATTTTCCTATGGTATTTAATGCCATAACTATTTCTTGTATCCTTACATTTGTAACTCTAAAATTTATTCAAATTTTAGGAAAATATCATACTGTAACATTTTATAAAAACGTATCTCAAATAACATTCATAATCATATTAAAACATTCCACACTGATCTTAATAGTTTTTTTAAAGTGGAATTTATCTCAAGATGTGATATAACAAATAATATTTTATTGTTTCCAGATTTATTTAGAAATTAAACTAGAAAACATATTAACACTACATATAATTTCAAATATGACCTTTCTAATGATTAGGATTATATTTCTTGGTTATTCCTTGAAACTATTATCAATGATGAAAATTTTTCTTCTAAATTTATTAAATGGATTATATGTTTTTTCACCTATACTTGCTACTTGGTTATAATAAATGGTGAGTATTGTGGTTATTTTATAGTGGGAAATTGATTGATATAATGTAAACCACTACCTCCTTTTATTTTCTTCTTAGTGATAGAGTGCCTTAAAAAATTATTTAGAGAGGATTCTTCAAGGAAGTTTTCATATTTCATCTTAAATGAAAAAACTTTCAATTTCCCATCTTATGTATGTCGGTGAAATTTTATTATTTTCAATATAAAATACCTATTCCAATTATATTTTCGATAAATCCTTGTAATATTTTGGTTTTTTATCTTCCCTCTTGATTAATGGCCTTTAAATTAATATTTTTTGGGTGGATTCTATCAGGAGGTCAGGTGGGTCATTAATAATAATCCTAAAATCCTAGAATACAACCTTTATATAAATTATATGTATTTTACCTTAACTTATAAATATTTTACTATGTCATGTAGATTTGTTTTAGTAAATAAGGTCCTCATTTATATCATCTCCTGGTATTCTCACCATTTGAGCTATGATTTAAGAGTTATCTTAGTTAAAGTTATAATGATTTATTTGATTCTTTAATGGGGACATATTATTCCTCTGCATAAAACCATTATCAAATTTATTAATTCCCTATTTTGATGTTATAATTGTTACGGTGAATGTAAATATATAAAGGCACAAATTTCATGGAATAAAATTACCATTTCCCTTGAGTTGGGTGGTATGGTTATTGAATTTTTAGTAAAAACCAACACTCTGCTTATGATTCAACTCATTTGGTAGTCAGTTTGTTTGGTTGAATATTTTTGGGTATGTATCATAGATTCCACTTTTATTAGTATCCCTTTAAAACCCTCATTCTTTAGGATATTTAAGGGGTTACTCGGGTTTATGGGTTAAGGCTTACATTTTGATATCACTGTCATTCCTATAAGGTGGACTAGAAAATTTTATCCATTTGATACTAATTATATAAAGGCCACTATTTTTCCTCTATATATTATTGATAAGATGAAATGAACCTTGATTTTTTTGGCAATTGTTTCTCTCCAAAACATGGTTGTTAATGTCACTGCATGCTCAAGACAGATTCTTACCCGAGTTAGGTGACCTAAATGGGTTTCTATTGACTATTTTTTATGTTATTTTTTAAATTTGGTTCTTAATACTAGAGATCATTTGTTATTTAAATATAAAAAATTATCTTATTGGGTTTCTTCTCTTGAAAACAATTTATATATTTCTTTGTATTCTGGCAGTTGGAACAACTTATTAGACTATAGTATAGAACAACTAGGTTCATCATTTGTATTTCATCTATTATGAAAAATCCAAATCATTATAGAGGATTATTAGGACTAAAAAATTTGTAATAATACTATTATATCAAATAATTATCCCCTTTATATTGGTTCTTTATAGGTAGAATTGAATTTCACTTAAAATATTAAGCTATCTAGGATTTCTAAGACTGATAATTACCAATTGAGTAGATCTTGGAATGGAAATATTAACTTTTACATTAACTATTACTAATTAGTTTCACCTATAATGATGTTTTTTTAAGGTGTTAATGTTTTTTAACACAAGGGATATTTGGTCTATAACATTTTTTTGGTTCGTTTTGACACAGTGGTTTCTTATCTATGAATATTGATGATGACTGTTGCTAGTACCCGAGTATCATTTTTATTGTCTCTGGTGATTTTTTTAATCTTCATTTTATACTATTTTTAGGTGTAGGTATCTTTTATGTGGTTAAATAGTTAAATATTATTTTAGATACCTACTGATGGGTGAGGATTTTTCAGTTCCTTCTTTTCTATGACTATGAATGAGGCTGTTGTCATATTTGATCAAGATATAAAGTGGGTTTTTGTTTCTTTCTGTGAATGGGGGTTCATACAGGGATCATTTTTTAGACTTTTTTTTTGGATTTTTATGTGTGACTATTTTTTAGAATTCCTTACTGTTGGGTTAATGACCTAATATTTGGTACCCTTTATTCATTTTTTCATGGTTCCTAACAGCTTAAGCTAACCGGATTTTTGGTATGAAGTCAGTGAGTGTAAGATGTTAGGACCTGAAATGGTCGATGAAATGGTGGAGAAGGTGAGAAACATACAACAACATATCAAGGTTTCCTGAAGTCGACAGAAGAGTTATACAGATAACTGTTAACAAGACCTTTAGTTCAAAGTTGGAGACATGGTATTTCTTCACATATCTCCATGAAAGAAGTTAATGGGTTTTGTAAAGAAAGGGAAGTTAGGTACTATGTACATCTTCCACTTACATATTCTTGATCGTGTTGGGGATATGTCAAATCAACTAGCACTTCCACCTACTATGGCCAAAGTATATGATTCCTGTCATGTATCCCTCTTAAAGAGGTACATTCCAGACCCATCACAGGCACTCTCTTTAGAGGTTGTATAGTAAGAGGATGATCTTTTTTATGAGGAGAAACCAGTGAACATCTTAGATCATATAGAAAAATTTCTACGAAATAAGACAATGCCCCTTGTCAAGGTGGTGTGGTGCAACCACATGATTGAAGAGGCAATGTGAGAATCTGAGGAAGTGATGAAGAAAAGTTACCCACATCTATTTTATTATAGGAAAAATAAATTTTGAGGGTGAAATTTCTTCAGGGGGGGAAGATTATAACAACCCAAACTTTCATTAATGATAATTCCTCTTGATATAATTAAATATACTATTTTTTAAAATGGTTATATAAAATATGTACGTCTTTTGTTTTATGTGTCTGGATTTTTAAAATACCATTATGAATTGTGACTGTTTCTAACATAGACACTGAATAGTGATCACATGATTAGTATAAATATAGGTATTTAACAAATCCAATTTACTCAGACCAAGGAAGCAGTGGCCTCATCCAGTAGACTTTCCCAATATGAAGCCCATTTTTTGGAGCTTGAAAAGGAGGTGGCTTCGTGGGGCTTCACTCTTGACCAATCCCATCCTAGCTTCAACATGTTAAGCTTGAATGGATCTGTTTACAAGAGAAGTGGCAGTTGATAGAGATTATCACCCAAGCGTTGTTATCCAAGCCACCCTAGGAGTCTGTCACCATCACACACCATACCCTTCACTCATATACGAATGTTTTAAGGGGATTTGTAACCAGACCTTAGCACTATGACTATTTTCATTATATTTGCATATAATAAAGAATATACATCAATTTTATTTTTTAAGTAGATTTTAAGGCACAAATAGTATTTTTACTTAATATTCAACTAAGAAAAATATTTCTTAAAATTAATGTATTTTTGAATTAAATAATATTTCAATAAAATATTATTAATATTAAATTACTTTTTATTAATTATAAATTATCATATAATTTTTATGAATAGAATTGTAATTTTTATTAAGGGTTGAAAGCTGTTTTCGTCGAACACATGAATATTCAATAAATATCGTTTTTTATTTTAAAAGTAAAAATTTACATATTTCAAAAATTATTTAGATAAATCGGATATTATTTTTGGAATCCGTGCATCGAAATTATCCAATGGTGAATTTTTCATAAATTTCTAAGATAGGCGAATTTTTGGTTAAAAACTAAATACTGTTTAAATATATTATGTGTTTTATGACATCATAATGACCAAATAGTGATGTAATACAATAATATAAAGACTATTTTTGGCCATTTTATGGTTTAACTTGAAAATAATTTTATTTTAGGTTTATTTTATTTTTTTTACAAATCCTTAGTGGACACTCCAAGACCTTGAAAACATTTTATCAATTTAAATTTATTTTCTTGAGAGTGTGACTCACTTCCACATAAGCAACCTTATTATTTTAAGATGTTTTTCCATTTTAATTTTAAAATATTGTTTTAAAATACCCTTTGGAAAAAACCATGGCCAAAATCTATGGGATGGTTTGTGGTTTTGATTAGTTTAATGGGTGGTCTCACAAACCTAAATAATAATTAATTCCCTCTCATTTCCTATATAAACCCACCCAAAATCCCACTTCCTCTTCGCTCAATGACTTTGGAGGTTGACCAAACGCTACCCTCATATAACTATAATACTTAGAAAGACACCCAATCTCCCAAGAATCCTCTCTCAAGACTCTCCCAATCCTTTGGGATCACACTTCCACGTAAGGGATTTCTTCCATTCCAATTTTTATCTAATTTTTTTTAAGTTTTTATGACCTTTTATTTTCAATTAAAAATGTTTTGGTAGGACTTCAAACCTCCCCCATACTTCCCTATTTATTTTTGTAGGATGAGACACCCTTTCTCTCTCATTAATTCCTCCCATATACACATGTTTCTAAGCCAAAATTCCATAAGGAATTTCTCTCTCCTCATTTACATTCAAGCAATTATTTTGTATGATGAACCTATATTCCATTAAAATTGTATGGACATGTATCTATATGATCTAAATACAGTCCATTTCATGTAAATATGATGAGAAACACATATATCTCTCATCATCCATTTTTATAAATTTTTATTCCATGTCATTGTGTTGTCGAAATTGCATCACAATTTTCCAAGCCAATGTCATTGTGTAGTGAATACCACTCCCATTTCTCTATCAAGGGTATTAACCTTTATGAACATTTACTTATTGATTATAGAGTTTCATATATTAATTCCATATTACATTATTGTGGAATAAATGATTATCTTTAATTATTCCATGTTGTATGATCCATGTGGCGCACTTATGCATGAAATGAAATGTTTATGAAGGGTGTTCCCTGATAGCTATCCAATACATTTGGTAAAGTATAGTATCCTGATACATCATCTGAAATGAGTGTTTACTCATGCTAATTCATGTAAAATGAGGCTTTAATCAAGCTTCCTATGCGAGGAGGGTTTACTCATGCTCCATGTGTAATTACCCTTGGCTCTTGCTAATATCATGTTAAATGTTGTTGTCACATATACATGTTATGATTATCCAGATTTATCATGACTTCATGTTAATGTTTCTCTTGTTCTCTATTTATATACCTATTGTATAACATTTATTATATTCCTCATGTTATTCCATGATTACTCCCTTACTAGGATTTATATCTCACCCCATTCTTATGTATGTCCTCAGGTTATCCCATGCAATGTTAAGTACAAAGGAATTTTGTTTTCATGTAATGGATGATTTCAATAAATATGTTGTATTTCATGTTTTAAGTTGTTATTTAATGATCGCAAGCCCCAAAGACACTAGGCCTCTCGATATTCATTGTTTTATTAAGTGAAGGTTTCATGTAATAAATTTTGTTAAGTGTGAAATAAAAGCAGGGTTGTTATAATGCATGTTAGGATTGTTTGTTTTCCATGACTCATGTTATTAGGATGACATTTATGATTATATGAGAAGCATGTGTTTCAATTTTTGAATGTTTTATGAAGGGTAATTGACTATAAAAGCTTCCCAAGATTGGGTCTTTTATATATAATTTTTGTTCAGTTGACCTAGATGTATTAACTATGAGAGTTGTCAGGTGGTTAGAGACCAGAGCAGTTAGATCGTGAGAGATACCCATTGGGTCATTATTAAATGAATGTTGGACCATAAATAATTGACTATGAGAGCTACCATGGGGTCATTATAATTCATTATTTCTATGAAGACCAAGGGGGTATTGACCATGAGAGAAACCGAGGAGGTCGTTTGTAAATTATTAGTACTACTTTGGACCAAAGGGGTTATACAGTGTCAGTCTTTCGCAAAGGATCATTATTTTACTGAATTGGTGGTATATTTAACTAGGGGTTAGACTTTGAGAAAATTCCAAAAAGGTTTATTTTGATTGATTGAATGATTGTGACAAGTCTACCAAGCCAAACCACTATCTTGGACATAGTCTTACTGGTGTTCTTAGATGGTCGTTTGAGACGTCTACTTTTTATATTATAAAGGGGGATACATACCTTAGGCTAGATATCATGGTTACATTATTTAATGTTTTGAATAATTAATAAATCTTATGAATGTAATTGGAAACTATAAAATTGTTTACTTTTGAGTACTTTTTAGTTTACTTATTTATTTTTCATATAACCTTCTATATATATATTCAATAACAATTAGGCATAGATATTTTGGTGGTTGTCTAATGGTATTCTCCTCACACCCTTTATTGGTCATGATTTTGGACCCACAAAGATTATTTGGTTGTTGGTATAGATAATGGCATGATCCCTTCTTCACCAGGTACTTGATTGTTGTTGGAGTTGGAGATCATGGGACTATACTAAGACTTGAAATGCTATTGGAGTTTACTATTTTCTATACATTATTTCAGTATTGTAATTCTTGCATTGTGACTTGTTTGGATGAATTCCTAGATACATGTGACAGGAATCAGTTTTTTTAAAATGCTTTAGTTCTAATACTACCAGTCTTCCACTGTTCACTTTTATTGGACGGTATTACTTCTTCAGCTACTATTTACTATTTGTGTCCACTATGTTACTCTACATATGAGGGAATAGTTTCCCCACTATCACACCTAAGTCCCTCGTTGCTAGTCTCTATCCTCTGGAATTGGGGGAACTGCCCTTAAGGCCATGTGACTAACCGAGTACATGGAACCTTTGGGTTGAACCCAGATCTAAGACGCTACAATATGGTATCAAAGGAAGATATTTTCCTACTCTTCCTTACTATTTTGATCCTATAGATAGGCATAGGAAGGAATAAGTAGTCGTTAATAAGTTTTTCCTGGGAGTAACTAATTCTTGTACACAAAAACTCCATGTAACCTCGAATATTGAATTTGTTTTTGGTTTTTCAATTGTTAATGTTGATTTGATTTCACCGTTGGGTGATTCATATGTATTGTGTTGTTATCCTTGATATTTTTGTGGTTCTTTTTCTGTTTCAACCCAATGATATGAGGGTATTCCATCTCCTATATCATAGAGGCACTTCCTAGAGATCAAATATCATTCATTCTTGTCATTCCATTTAGGGTACATTGCTGATTGCATGGTTTTGTGATAGATATTGTGCAAGATATTCATGTTGTTGTGATAGATTCCATGATAAAAAATCTTCTATTTGGATAGGGTATTTTAATATTTAATGTTTCATTTGGATGGATGCCAAACATTGGTCCCTGATGTGTTATGGGCCCTCTTGGATCAGAATTTTGTTGATCATGTTGAACATTAGTTTAATTTTGTCTAGTTATGATATAAATACGGTCTTGAACATGGATTCATGGGATTATGGGCTATGAAGGGTAATAATTTTTCATTCCTTGGACATAATTATAAGTTTTCAGTGGTTTCGGAGAAGTTTCAGAGGCTCACTGTCCAGAAACCCAGACAACGCAGCATGTGGTGTTAGGAAAACACGCGATGTGTTATATTGATTTGGGAGAAACAACTTATCTTAAGTACACATTGTGTTCTGTATGTACACACCATGTACCATATGTACACACTGTGTATTCTATAACTGTGAGACTAACTGTGTGAGCTGAGGCATGGGGTTGGGAAACATTTAGTAGAACAAGTTGTGTCTCATTTATGAATGTCTTGTACATTTGATCGTGTATTGGATTATGGGACTAACAACATGGTTCTATGGGACTTAAGTGGTACACACTGTGAGTTGGGTGAACATATCTTGTAGTGTTACCCATGATAGAACCATGTGGTTTATCCCTGTAGAAGTACTTGGGCAGGTTGGGAAATTTGAGTACACACTATGTCTTAGGAGGATCATGTCGTGTATATGGGTGTTAGATGACCATGCTTGGAAGAGGTACATGATAAGTTAACACATTAAGGGAACGCACTGTGTAGATCTTATACATGCCATGTAACTATGTTTTGTAAATCTTGAATGATATCCTTATCCTATTCGATTCTTTCACTTCTAAATTTCAGCCCTTGATAATCTTGAACTAAGGTGTATGCTTGACCTTGCAGATTCATGCCACTAAGACGTCCTCTAGTTGTACACCAGGTACAAGTTGAAGACCATACATTGTAAATTGTTGATCGGGGACTACCATTAGATCCTCACATCGTTCACATCTTGGCCCCAACTATTAAACCGGATGCAGGTGCTAGTGCACAGTTCCGTGAAGTCATTATGAGGATGTTACAGAGATTTCAGAGAACATCACATCCTTCCCCTTCTATGAAAGAGCGGGCATAGGTGTTCTAGAAGTATCATCCTACCACTTTTCTAGGGATGGAAGACTATAGGATGCATTTTCATGATTAGGGGCCATGCTCGCTATCATTGAGCATCGGGAGATGCCTTCGAAGAGGAGAGTGAATATGGCTGTGTACATGCTATGTGGTTCTGCAAAGAGGTGGTGGAATTTTATCTCATTGGAAGGATGTCAGCATGATATGGTTTTGGAAGATTTTTTAAGGATATTCTATCATTACTTATTTCCTGAGACATTGAGGGCCAATCGACCCCGAGAGTTCAAGCATTAGGAGGAGGGCGCTCTTTCAGTGATGGATTAGTCTTCCCATTTTATAGGGCTTCAGAAATTCACACATGTTCTGGGAGGTGACGAGGTATCTTTAGATTTGCGATTTGAGGATGGTTTCATGTATGAAATTTGGTAAAATCTGAATTCCTTATGGAAAACTTTTGTTATGGCTATATTGAACCATGCACTGATTACTCATCGTAATCTAAGGGAGTTGAGAGCTGTGGACTGGGGCGGTTTAGCATCCGGGGCCGATAATCCTTAGATGGATATCAGGAAGTGCCTTCTGAAGCCTTTATGTGATGGTTCTTCTAATAACTAGGTGGTAAGATACTGGAGCAGTAAGATAGGTAATATGAGACCACATGTCCCTATAGACCTAGTTGAGTGTCGATTTTACGTCATGATGTGTCATTTTAAGAGTTTTTGTCATATTTTCTTACCATAAGGGAGTTATGTTGGTTATGATATGACTCCATGTTTAGGATAAGGACTACCAGTTTTACATCAGTCAGGGAACAAGAGTTCATCAGGTCGTTTAGGCTAAAGAGGTGGTTGTGGTTGTGGTGGTTAGGATATAGGTTCTCAACGATAGTAGGGTGGATCAGCTCATGGTCTTCATGCAGGGTCACATGGTTGTGCTAAATGTTAGACTTTTGTTATAAAGTAGACCTAGAATGAGAAGGATTCCATACCATCTATGGTTAGAGGTATAATTCTAGTTTACTCTATTTTATCTTCTTCACTTTTTGATACAGGGGATTCCCATAATTTATATTTGTTTCCATTGTGGATAGCCTTTAGCTTCTTATCTTTACATCTGAGGATATATTGATGTAAGACAGGCTGTTGTGAATTAGGATTTCTAGTGTGTGTTAGTGCAAGGAGTGCCCTACTTAGGTTGGTGGGTATCACTTCCTGGGGGACCTCTATTTCTTGGTTAGAAAAGGCAACATTGTCAATCGTGGAATAGACTGGTTAGTATCCTTTTAGGCCTTTATTGACTACTATCTTCATAAGGTCAGTTTCACATCATCAGAGGGTGCGTATTATATATACAAGGTCTAGTGGGATGTCCAGGTGAGAGGAACAGGACCTAATCATCATGGGTTGGGAGGAATTAGTGCCCAAATTTTAAGTTTATATCTAGATGATCATGGGACATCATAGATGGAATTTCCTCTAGTGGTGGATCATTTCAGGTATTTCATTCTATATAACTTTTTAGGTTAACCTCCAGATCGATAGGAAGATTTCTCTATTGATTTTGTTCTGGGGGTGGCACCAGTGTCCATTCCCCCTTATAGTATGGATAAACTAGATTTACAAGAGCTCAAGAATCAGATAGTGGAGTTTCAAGAAAAGGGTTTCATCTGAGACAGTACATCTCTGTGGGGGTTGCCTATCCTTTTTGAGAAAAATGTAGACATTACCCTCAAGATTTAGGTGGATTATTAAAAGGTAAACTAGTTGAGAGTCAAGACCCAATATCCCTTTTGAGTATTGATGATCTCTTTGATCAGCTTCGAGGAGCCTGGGTGTTATCAAAGATTGACTTGCAATCTGGTTGCCATCATTTGCATGTTGGACCATCATATATACCTATTATATACTTTTGATGTATGTAGGGTCTATAAAAGTAGTTGGTTATGTCATTCGGTCTCATGAACACACCTTTCATTTCTCATGGCACCAATGAATAGGGTATTCCTTACTTGGATTCTATTTTGGTAGTCTTCATGGAAAATATCTTAGTGTACTCTCACACTCAACACGAACATGCCATCCATATTAATATTATATTTTTTATACTGAGAGAGCATCAGTTATAATATAAGCTCTTGAAATTCCACTTTTGGATGGACCATATTCACTTCTTGGGTCATGTTATCTCAGAGATAGGAGTATCAGTAGACCTAGATAATTTTAAATTGGTAGTTTCCTAAGAGAATCCAAAAAATGACTTTGAGGTAAGGATTGTTTTGGGACCAGATGGGTAATATAGGAACATTATATAGGGATTTCCGCACTTATCAACGCTGCTGACGGGCCTACCTAAAAAGGGTGTGAAGTAATTCTAGACAGAATCCTATGATTCATCCTTTCAGAAGTTGAATGGAAGGTTGAATTCTACATCGATACTGATTTCTCCAAAGTCAGGAAAGAGTTACACTATTTACTGTGATACATCAGGTATTGGGATGAAAGCAGTGCTTATGAAATGGGAAGGAGTCTTTGTGTACATGTCTCAGAAGTTGAGGCCACGTGATAGGTACTACCCGATGCACGATTTCGAGTTAGCTACAGTAGTGCATGATTTTCACTTTTGGAGACAGTATCCCTTGGTCGAGAACTTTGTGGTATTAACTAACCACAAAAGTCTCAAATATATATTTAATCAATGTGATCTTAATTGGGGGCAGTGAAGGTGGGTTTAGTACCATCATTATTTTGACTTTGAGCATGCATACACACCTAGGAAAGGCAACACAGTGGCTGATGCGTTGAACAGGAGGAATCATATTCAAACAGTTCAATTGGACAGCAATGAGTGGTAGATTTTGGCTCTATTATCTGAGATGCATTTTGTGGTGTAAAAAATATTGGGATAGACATTTATTTATTTTATAGTTATTACCTCTACTCCTCTAGATTGAGTTAGAATGAGGTATCTATAAGATTCTAAAGGCCTAGTCTTACGTGGGAGTCTGTTAGGAGAAACCCTATTCCTAGGTGGACCATATATGAGGATGAGGTCTTTCATTTTAATGGGTGAATATGGGTGTCAGCAGACATATGTGAGTATATTTTGATAGATTTTCATTCATCGGTTTCGGAAGTTCATCATAGCATCACCAAGATGTATCGGGATCATCATTTTTATTATGGGTGGCTAGGTGTGAAGATGGTTGTTACTAGTTTGGTTATGGGATGTTCCACCTATTAGTAGATGATGGTGGAGCATCAGTGACTAGTAGGGAATTTACAATAGTTACCCATTCCCGAGTAGAAATGGAATGACGTCGCGATGGATTTTGTGACGGGTTTACCAAGTTTTCCATGAGGGAATGATGTGGTTTGGGTTGTTGTTGACAAACTCATGAGGGTTTCACACTTCTTTTAGATCAAGGAACCCTTAAGTGTTTATGAGCTTGGAAATTTGTAAATCCAAGATATTGTGTCTTTTCATGGAGTTATGCACTCTATCGTTTCAAACAGGGATGCCCGGTTTACTTCTCATGTCTGGAAGGGACGGTAGAGGGATTTGGGTACATAGGTACTTCTGAGTACATCTTACCATCCCTATAATGATAGCCAGACTGAGTGTACGATTCTAGTTTTTAGGACATTGTTCGATATTGCGTCTTGGATTTTGGAAGATCATGAGAGAGACATATACTCCTTGTAGAGTTTTCCTAAAAAATATATTTTAGGGGACGATTCAAATGGCACCTTATGAGGCTTTGTACGGTAGGCCATTCTAATCAACCCTATTTTGGCTATAGGTAGGATATGTAGCTATATTGGGACATCGTGTTGTCCAGGAGACTACAAAATATGTGGAGTTGGTTGGGAAGGGGATGTATATTGTACAGTATCGATATAAATATTATGTTGACTAATGGATACGACCTTTGGAGTTCAAGGTCGGAGATCGTGTTATCTTATGTGTCACACCGATATTGGTACATATGAGGATTTTGAGATAGGGGAAGATTTCACTGAGATACGTCAGACCATTTGAGGTTTTGGAAAGAATCAGGCTGGATACCTATCGGTTGCACCTGCCTCAGAGGTATTGGCCTATGCACGAGGCCTACCATGTTTCTCAGCTGCGAAGTTACTTTTAAGAACTATCTCACATTTTTCAACTCGAGGAGGATGAGTTGGAGATAGATTCATCATTTCAGGATCACCCCATTTGTATTGGGTATCGTAGTACAAAGGTTCTGCGTGGCCAGCATGTTTCTCTGGTAGAACAGGAGAGTACATGTGGAGACTTGGGAGAGGTATGCTGACGTACGATCACAGTGGAAAGATTTTTTTGAAGTTTCTTATTCTCCATGCTTGTAAGGGAAATTTAGGAAAAAATTACTCTAATGGGGGATGTTTGTAAAAACTAGATCTTCATTTTAGGTTACGATATTCATTTTTTTATGTTTTTTAGGAAAAAGGAAGAATTATAAAATTTTCTATATACACATTGTGTAATCTTGAGTATACACCGTGTACTCGTTGACACATATATCCGTGGACTAGTTGTGTAACGACCGAGTACATGGCCGTGTAGGTGACCTGGAAGACCACCTAAAGAAAGAACCAGTTGAGGCTAGTACATTGAATGTATATTAAATTATCAAAATGTGTACTTTTCTTTTTAATTGATTAATAGGAGCAAGGTTGTTCCTCTTCTCCAGAACTCACTTCTTATATCCCTGGTTTGTCTTGGAGAAACCGAGAGCGACAATCAAAGTCTAAGCCACCATTTCTCCATCTGAGTTCCAATCCGAAGATCAGTGGGTGAATTGGAATCCCAACGATGAGTTATTCCTTCTTCTTAAACCTCTCTTCCTAATTTCTTCTCCCTCACGAGTTATCGAGGGTTGATCATTTTTACCCTTTTGGTATATCTATATTGTTCTTGGCCGATTCAAGGCCCTAAATTAAAGTGTGTTCTTTGTAAAACATCAAGGTAGTTGGTTTGTGCCTTTATTTGATTTTATTTGGATTATATATGCTAAAGATCCAAATACCCAAATTTTGGGTATTGCGTGTTCTAGAATTTAACCCTGATTAAGACCTATTATTGTGTGTTTGTTTGAGAAAAGGGTTGTTTTTTTAACAAATATAGGTTAATACCTTGATTGTGGGTGTGATTTACATGTTTGATTGATTATGGAAATTGTTTCTTGGAAGTATTTTAGGATATCTTTTTTTTCATGCCTCATCTTGTTGGGATGGAGTTGAAGATTTTATGAGATGCATGTGTTTCTATTTGTGAATGTTTGACCAATGGGAATTGACAGTGAGAGCTTCCCCAGATAGGGTGTTTTATGTATAATTTTTGTCACATTGACCCAGAAGTATTGAATGTGAGATTTGTCGGGTGGTCATAAACCGTAGGGGTTAGACCGTGAGAGCTACCTAGAGGGTAGTTATTACATGAATGTTAAACCATAGGAAATTGACTGTGAGAGCTATCAGGGGGGTCATTATAATTAATTTTTACTATGAAGATGAAAGGGGTATTTACCATGAGAGCTACACATGAGGTCGTTTGCAAATGATTAGTACTATGTTGGGATGAAGGGGTTAGACTATGTGTTCATTCCCAGAGGATCATTATTTTATTGAATTGATGATATGTTGAACAAGAGGGGTTAGACTGTGAGAACATTCCAAAATGGGTTCTTTTTATGAATTGAATGATTGTGATGAGTCTTCCAAGACAAACCACATACTTGGACTTAGTCTTACTTATTTGTTTAGATGGTATTTTGAGACATCTGTTTGTTATATTATACAGGGGGGAATAGATCATAGGCTAAATCATGATGTTACGTTATTCAACAATTTGATTAATTAATAAATGTAATGAATGTAATTTGAAAATATATGATTGTATAATTTTGATTACTTCCTAGTTTGTTTCTTTATTATGAATATTTCCTAATATATATATATATATATTTACTAGTAGTAAGGCATCGATCTATTGGTGTTTTCCTACTGGGATTCGTCTCACACCTTAATTGGGTCATGCTTTTGGACCCAAACATATTATATGGATGTAGGTATGGATAGGGGAAAGCACCCTTCTTCATCAGGCACATGACTTCTTTTGGATTTGGAGAGATTTAGAAAAAACTGAGGCTTGCAATGCTGATGGAGTTTACTGTTTTCTGTCATTGGTTTCAGTATTATATTTCCAACATTGTGATTTTTTTGTTGCTTTCCTAGATACATGTGACATGAATCATTTATTTATATATTCTGTAGTTGTTATACTATCAGTCTTCCATTTTTTACATCTTTTGTGTTGTATTACTGCTTCCACTACTGTCTACTATTTTTTCCAATGTGTTACACTTTTTATAAGGGAATAGTTTCCCCACTATCACACCCATGGCTATCACTGCTAGTCAGAGACATCTGACATTCGGGGAAATGTGCTTGAGGTCATGTGACCAACCATGTACCGGGCACCTTTGGTTGGTACTCCAATCTAGGACGTTACAATATTCCATTATCAAGACAAAAATCAAAATATATTACTTATTTATTTGAATGTTTCTATAGTATTTGAAAAAAAACTAATGGAAAATATTATGGTTATTAAATCTTAAAATTATTTAAATTTATTGTGTTGTACCAGCAATCTAGCTTCACTAAAGAGGTATCTCTGAAAATAATTTTAATTTAATTTAAAATATATATTATTAATTTCTTATTTATATCTTTAATACACTACTAGCACTATTAATAGTACACTTATTTAAATGTTGAAATGTATTTGTTTATAAATGTATGGGAAGAATACATGGTTTTAAAATGTATGAAGACATCATTAAGTGGTAAATTCATACAACTCATTTTGTTAATTTAATCATCATTTTATCAACTAATTTTTTAGCTAATTTTATTATCATTTATATCTACTATATATTTAATGTGTATTATTTGAGATCTTAATGATATTAATTTGTTTAGAAATTATTTTTCTCAAAGAATTTTTTCTCTTCATAGAGAAAAAAAATATACAGGAAAATAAATTCTTGAAAAAATATTCCATAGGGATGACGAAATCTTGTAATATTTTTCATCTTCATAGAAATATTTTTAAATCTATTTTATCTTTTTATGTTCAGTATTGGGTGTTTTTAGTTTACAAATGGTTCAACATGATTTTTTTATTTTAAAAAATAATTTTTTAATAAAAAATGAATTTTTAACTAAAAATGGTCAAAAATTCATGAATTCCCTTGATATTTGAAGAACAATATCCATAATTAATTTGTTTCATTTAGGAATTTACCACATGTTAATAAACCACATGGAACCACCATTAAAACTCAATATATGTTTTTTCTATAAAAAAAATAACATTTTTGAACAAAACCTACACTAATCACTAAAAACTAATAAACACATATAAATTATCCTTATACTTTAGTAATATAACCCACATGTCATTTTTTATTTGTAGGAATCAACAGAAAAACAATTTCAATATAATTTCTGGCCCATATGATTGAAAGTAAAAGTTATTAGTTAAATGTTAAATTTTAATTTAAAACACATGTCACCCACTAAAAATTGTGAAAACATGATTAGATTTTATTAATACTTTATGAAAATAATCCATAAGTTATTTTGGACATGTAAGCATCAACTAATTGTCAATCTTGAAGATGTATTGTCTAATATGATTGAATATGTGTGTTTTTATTTAAATGTGACATCATAGTTTAAAACATGTTTCACTCACTAAAAACTGATAAAAAATTATCATATTTTTATGATACATTAGAAAAACAATCTACAAATAATTTGTGGAATATATTAATAAATGTCAGGTCAATTTGACACATGATATGTACAGAAAACCTAGCCATTGAAACATATTATTACATGATTTTAATCATTATTATCCATGAAATAAAAATTAAGCATCGAAAGGTAAACTATCTTTAGATGACTAGGTAAATAATTAAGAAACATTAAACTAGAATAAAAAAATCTTTTTATTGATCTCTATAATGATCTCCAAACTCCCTTTGATCTCTTATAATTTCATAGAATAACCTGTAGAATGTATAGGCAAAATTGATGAGAAAAATGTCTAGTAAGAGACTAAACGTAGTATTTAAGTAATTCACATGAGTTAGAAGGAATACCATGATAACATAAATGGATTAACTCATGAACAAACATATAGAATAATGACATATTGCATATAGAACCATAAGATAATAGAAATATATAAAATTATCAAAAACATATAACATTACATAAACAAGAGTCAAGGATAATAACCAATACTATATCACATAATGGATAGAGTCCCATAACGGATTAGGTTTACTCCATTATCCCATACATAAAATCTCATGAGACTAAAACACTACCCAATTCATTATAGTAATATAATGGTTCACCCATCATAACATGTACATTCTTATGTGTTCCACATAAAGATTCAAATACGAGGAATTAACATAAGGGTTACCCATGAAAAAAATGGGTTTCATAATCATGTCATAAGACGAAGCCAAAGGGAGTATCATAATGGTATCCCTGAAAGTATAGATTTAAATCATTTTTTAAATTCATTAATTAAAGGAAATAATATATCGGGAATAAATAATTCTAACTGAAGTGAAGGAATATAAAATAGTGGTTAGGTAACAATTTAAATGTAAACATTCAGTGTGGTTTTAAGGAAATGAATAATGAGTATTTAAAGAAGATAAAGCTATAATTATTTCAATAAAACCATAAATGAACTCGGATAGTTTTTCATTATAAATTGACTGATTTTATAAAAATATCAGAGGCATAAAATTTTTTATGGAGTGTTCTTGATGATGGGTAATAAACAAAGAATTTTCTTTAATCATGTTTTCTTATTGAGAGAAATCGAGAAGGAAAGCTTATGAAATAGGTATTTCCCCATTATGTAAAGATGAATTATGCAACATAATTATGTTTTTATCATATAAAATAATATACTATTATTTTATAAAAATAATTAATAGATAAATTTAGGTAAAGAGATAGAAAGTTTAACCTATTGAAATATTAAGGTTCGAAGGGATCCTTTACCTTAAGTCTGGAACGGTTATGCACATTCACTTAATGTCCTATATAATCAAATTATATTCATTAATTTAATAACTAAGAACCTATTACACACATAGATATATATATATATATTTTATAATTTTATTGAGATCATTTATCAATATTTTTATGAGTTATAAGGTTCTATTTCTCTGTTTTGTGGGAGTTCATTTCATGGTTTCATGGTCAGTTCACTTGTGTGTAATTATTGAAGTTCTTATTGAATGAAAATATTATTTCATAAGTGAAATTAAATTTTATTCACTCCTATAAATAATTTTAAATGGTCCCATATATCATTTTTTTAACATGCAAAGGATTCATTTGAAATAACATTAATTAGAAATTTTTCATTTATTTTGAATGTTTTTTCAACTATCATGATTTAGTTTATTTTTATATAATATTATGTTAATATATTTGATCATGAACATGAAATAAGTTATAATATACTTAGTAAAATATTATTTTACAATAATAATAGTTTTATGTTTATCCTTTAACATGGTAAAGGAAAATTAAAACTAATTATCCACGGAGATTATTTACCACCATAATTCGGAAAATAGTTTTGTTTCATTGAATAAGAGAAGATGGGAAAACGGTTTTGATAGATATAGTCCATTGATAATATAAAATTAAAATATATATAAGATACTGGAGTTATAATGAATTTATGGTTTAAAATGGTGATTATTATGAAGAATAACAAATTAAATGGAAATGTGTAGAATGGGAATATTACATGTTGAATATCACCTCATTGAAGGACCACTTGACGAAAAGGGGATTTGTCTATTATAGATACCAGTATCTCTTTTACATGGTAAGAGTATGGTGGAGAGTTTTTTAAAGTTATATTACAAGCTTCAATCCTTGTAATTTTAGAGTATATGGGGTTTTGAGGGGTGGTATTTATAAAGGTATGAGAGGGGTGTTAACTAAATTTCTCAAAAATATTAAAATGTCATAAGACTATTCTAGAAGAAAATTCTAAAAATTGATTATAAATGAATAGGGGGTTATATATGTGACCATGTCATATCCAATTTGGTTTTATTTAACATTTTTATGACTTTTAAATAATTTGATAAAATATTAATCCATTAAAATATCAATATTGTCAATTTTAGTAGTATTCATTACATAGACTTTAAAATCATCATGAAAAAAAGTTAAATTAGAACCAATTACATTAATATATCTTAAAATTTTCATTTTCATCTTGATAATTCATTTTTTACCTTAAATTTCTCAAATATATTTAATATCATTTGTATAACTATTCCATTAATTGAATAATTACCACATAATCATTGTGTAAGAGTTTAAGCTAATTTTTATTCACTAAAAATCAAAAATAAATGACCATATTAAAAATAAATCTATTATATTTTAAAATAATATTCATAGTTTAACATGTCATGTTTATAAAACCATATTAAAAAATTAAACCTATTAAAAACCACTGTGTGATATGTTTGACTTTTATTTAAATAAATAAAATATAAATGTCATAATCTCAACCATGTGGTCATACAATGTCATATAACATAAAAATGGATGGTTATGAAAGAAATAAAATATTAGTGTGTTTTTTGGGTCATTTAATTGTTCTTATCGTTTTATTTTTACCTTAAATTTTCAAATTCAGACTTTACTGTTGTAATAAAACTTATTATGGTTACAATTCATTATAATTGAAAATAAAAGTGGAGTATTTACTAATTTTCACCTCATGACTCCAAATATAGAATCCTTTATCAAATTTCAAAACACCTTAGTGATTGAATATAATTTGATATTTAACCTAAAAATGAAATGAAAAAACAAATCCCAAAACAAAGTTCACCCTTTTTTGTATAAAATGTTTTTATACTACTATAATGTAAAAATTTTAATTTCCATGAAAAAATTTATATTTTTCATTAAAATGTAACTAATTTATTTCCAAAACTAATCCCAAATAAAAATTTAATTTTTAATTTCATTAAAAAAATATATTTTTCAATGTAATTTTTTTCAGTATTCGTTAAAATCCAAATCGTTGTAATAATTTACCTAAAAATCATCATTAGATAATTTTGAAATTATGAATTCAGAAATGATGTTTATTCTATCTAATAAATTGTTTAATTTTTTCCTATTTATTTATAATTATTTTCTAAAAGAAAGCAATAGAAATTTATTTTTTGAAGAAAACATATTTCAAAAGTATAAAATGTGTTAAATAAAAATACTTGTGTTTATTTACTATGAATTAATAAATATATTTAATAATATGGTTATTAATAATAAAAATTTTTAATTCAATTGATCGTTTATAATGATCAGGATAATGTAATTACATTTTAATATTATATCACGGGTCTTTAAAACCTAGTGTTGTGAGCAATACAAGATACCAAATAAATAAAAATAGTTCATTAAAATATTTGGGGGTTATATTATTTCCCCTAGAAATTTAATTTTTCATTCTAAGGTGAAAGAAGGTGTTGTTACTTCTCCCTCAACACTTACCACCATTCCCATGTCACTTTTTCAGATATATTCTTCTTCCATAGTACTTTTACCATGTATGTGGCCCTGTTGCATAGAACATTGTCTTTATAGTCAAAGATCATCACTGTTTGGTCCTAATATGAGAGGTCCTTTTCTAGATTTACTACCCCTAATGTTGGTACATGTGATGGATCTAAAATATATGTCCTTAAAAGTTATGTGTGGTATATATCATGTACATGAGATATGGTTGTTGTAAGTGCAATTCAATATGCCATATCTCTAATGCGGTCAAGAATCTAAAAGGGGACAATGTTCTTGGGACATAGCACAACTAGAAAATAGAGCTACTACCACGGATCTATAGAAATTATTTTAAAACCATGGCTACAGGCCTATTTTTTGTGGCCTATAGCCACGGTTTTTGTGGCCAATGGCCACGATTTCCAAAATCCTGGAAATAGGCTAATTTTTTCAATGCCTTATGTCCACGGTTCTCCAAAACTGTGGCTATAGGGTTTCTGCGCTTCCATGGGAAGCCCTATCTCCACAGTTTTCAGTCTATTCCCATGGTTTTAATTAATATATATATCATAATATATATAAAAATACCCAAATTGTGGCATGGTGCAGTAGTAATTGCGCTGGGCTGCATTGTGTTGCTGCAGGTATCGTAACCCGCTGGGGACATTTATAATTTTGTCTATTAACACGATTTTCTAAGGCTATTGCCACGGTTAAAACTATGACTATAGGTCAAGTGCCACGGTTTCAAATTTAGAGGCCTATTTCCATGGTTTTCAAAACCGTGGCAATAGGCCAGGACCTACTTCCACCATGATAGCAGCTACGGCTGGCCAAAACAGTGGTCATAGCCTTTGACCACGGTTTTGGGGCCTATTTCCACGGTTTTGAACAGTGGCAATAGCCCTTTTTCTAGTCATGATGGTTTCCCTTCTAACTAAATATCATGACCCTCAACCATGAAGATTTTTGGAGCAATAGCATGTCACCTCCCTCAAATTATAAGTCCAATCGACAATTTCATTCATAGATCTTCTATCAAATTTGGGTATCCCTAATGTGTTGTTGAGTGACCTTCACCTTTTCTACCTTTTCATAAAACATTTTAGGTCTATAAATCTTACATTCACCGACTTCAACCTACCATGTACGTGTTATACATATATTCTCATAATTGGATTCATATGGAGCCTTATGTATGCCTGTAAAAAAACTATTATTGTAAGATAACTCAATCAATTGAAGATGATGATCTCATACTCCTTTGAATTATTTTTAGTATTCTATCAACCTGAATTCTAGTTTTTAAATAGTCCACTCAAACTTTCCATTAGTTTTAGGTTGTTAATCCATACTAAATTTCATCTTATTTTATGGAGAATATTGAAGATTTTTATGAAACATTAAGGTATGTCTTAGATCAATATCAAATAAATTGATAATGGTACTCTATATAATCGTCACCAATTCTATAATTTATATCAGAACAAGTTGATCCAATGAGAATCCCTCTATGATTGAAATAAAGTGATTTTCCTTTATAAGATGATCCACCACAACCCAATATCATTATTTCCTATGGATGTCTTTGTATTCCCAATGACAAAGTCTATGGTGATGTGTTGCCATTTCCATGTAAGTATAGGTAATGTTTTCATCATCCAATTAGACTTTTTCTTTTAATCCATCACATATTGATATATACATCACAATGATGTTTATTTAGAGATATCCTTCTTCATGTTGACCCACCAATAGTTCTATTAGAGATCTTGATACATATTTGTTCTCCTTGGGTGGGTAGATTAGTTTGATCTATGTGTATAATTAAAAACCCCCTCTTTATCAGAGGATTTGATGGTACATATTGTCCTGCCCCAAATATTATAACTCCTTCCTCATCAAATTTAAACTATGAGTACTTCCCATTTTGGATAGATACCAGATTATTTTGAATTCCCACATCCTTTCTTTAAGCATAATTTATCTTCTCTATAAGGGATAGTTTAGAAATCATTTGGGAAAGGAATGACGATGATGATTTTATTATGATTTCCATGTTGATTCATTGTACATATAAGAAGATTGGAACCTACTAAATTCTCATCATTGATAATGTTCTAGGATCATTTGTACATAGAGAATATTTTTCTTCATTTCATTTACCATGATGGTAGTGGATTGAGTAATCAAGATCCTTGATGAGATATGACCTACATCAATGCCATAAGATAATATACTTCTATGTAAATATATTATTGACTCTCCTATGATAAATATATCTTACAAATCTCCCCATAGATTCAATACCACCCGATTTTCAATGATAATATCACATCCTCCAACTCCATATCATGCATGGGATTGTTTTTTTCATGATCATTCATCTTCCTTCAGTCGTAGCCTTTTACTTCATCATTTATCATCAGAACACAACCAAAAACCATCTTCTGTGCATTTTTTTATACCACAATTGACATGAGCCGTATTTTCATGAATGTATGGATCAATTTTTTTCTTTAAATTCAATTAAATGGACCTTAAAATGTTACAGAAAGATATCATCAGGATCACCAGGTTTTACAAGGCTCATTCAGAACCTGAAACATCCAATATATTAAAATATAAAATATTTCACATGGTTATTAGACACATTGTAGGAAACAACAAAGTAGAAATATGAGCCACAGAGTTTTTCGTAAACTGTGTGACTTCAGGCGCATGACCATGCAAGAAAAATAGGCTTTTAATAGAGTGATTTGGCGCGGTTTGTATAATTGTGTACCTTAACCATACGGGGTCACCCTTGAGGAAGTGGCTTGAGCATAGTATTCTAAATCGTACAACCAACCCATTTACACCTATTTTGTGGTTGAAATTCCCAAATTCCCATTCACAAGATTTTAAATACATTTCTCATTTTCCCCATTTTATTCTAGTGGAGAATCCTCCCTTTTCGCCCCTGAAGGCCTATTCTCGTCATCTTTTAGGATCTTTGATATCTTAAATGACCAGACTCCAAATCGAGCACTGTCAAAAGCATCAGATCTATCTATTTGTATTATATCTTCCACATACCTCTTATACAAGTTTATTTTTATATTTTTTATGCTATTTTGGCTAAATATCTCTTTACCTAAATTCTGGGATTTGGACCATTTCTTAGATTTCATCCTTCCTACTTCAAATATGAGGCTTACATCTAATGAGGATCCATCAACGACCTTACGGTGGGTGGTCCCATCCATTTTTCCTTGTGTTTTGGTGTTTTTATTACTTTTACATTATGTTACATGATGACCTTTTCTATGAATCTACATTTAATTAAGTTCATAAAATCAAACTGATCTGTGCACCTTGATATATGCCTATTGATCATTTTTTACTAGATGAGAGGATGTTGACCTTAGTTTTGGGCACCAAATGGGTCTTCCAATTAGAGTTTCCCAATTATAATTAATTAAATATATTCCAGAATTACCTACTATACATTAATCTTGGATTATTAATAGATTTTTTCACCTTTATATAAATATAAAATCAACACTAGAACCCCCTAAGTGCTTGGATTGTCTTATAATGGTAATTACCCATGTTTGAAATTTTCATATTGATTTTATCACCTTATAAATTCCCCTTTGAACATTATAAATTGAGTTTCGTTTTCTGTGAATTAAATGATTGAAATAGAATGACTTCTAAAGGGTGGTAAGGACATGCAGCTTATTTGTTTTTTTAATCCTCATTGTGAATTGTAATCACTTCTCTATAATTGTACATGACCATTAAAATTCATGGGACATAATTCATATGCATATATTATATATATGATTATGCATTTTAATAGGTCATGAGATGATGGTTAGGGTTTATTTGTGAATTATTGTTTCATTCTTCCTTTCATCAGGTGTTGAGCATGTCATCTCACACCACTGATACATTTTGGATGGTGATCATGAAGCCCTACATCCCTTTCTTCAGGTGTTAACATGATGAAACACTCACCATCTCGATTGATGTGCATGGAGTCTCAAACTTGTTATGAGATATAGAGCATCTAGCCTACAAACTGTTTAGTTTTTGGAACTGCTTAGATTAGTTGTAGACAATGTTGGTGGGGGCCTACTGGGATTTTATCTCACACCCTACACATTCCACATTTGTTACCTGAGAATGTTATATGATTGTAGATATAGATGAAAGAAAGTGAACTATTATGGAAACTTGATGTAACATCCCAAGTAAGTAATGAATAATAGATATTTTTATCTATGTCTATTAATGAACGAGATAGTGTTTTAGAGGCTTAAAATGAAAATAAATCCAATCTTAAGCATGGAATACACTAATATTTTTAAAAGATTGTTTTACTGCCTTTTGATGGAAAACCATTTTTAAATCAATCTTTTGACAATTTTATAAGCTATGTTTGTCAAAATAAACTTATTCTTCATTATTGGGACATCAAAATTTACTTTGTGTGAATTTTTGGTATTTTTCTGACAATGTTCATTTTTTTAATGAATAGTGAAAAATACTGCATTTTACATAAAAACTGCTTCTTAATCTAATTTATTTATATGATTAGATTATCATTTGAATTGGTCTTAATGTGTAATCTGAATATATTTTTACCATTGAATCCAATGGTGGTCATTGGAATCAATTTCACTTTGAAATTAGACTTAAACTGGTGTCAATCTTTTGATACTTATTGTTTTATAAAAACACGCTATTTGCTCTGACAGCGGGAATTAATTATTCAATTAATTAATGTGACTTATATGTTTTGAATTTTTTAAAATAGACTTCATTTTTGAATTCGGAATATCAAATATAGCTTAGGGTGAATTTTTGGTAATTTTCTTAAAAACTTCAATTTTTGATGAATAGTGAAACCACTAAGTGGTACTTATAAAAACTGATTTTCCGTTTAAATAAAATTTTGCCATCATTGTGTTTTGAATTTCAAAAATCCGACATACATGGTTTTCATTAAGAATTAAAATGTGGTTCAATGAGATTAAAATAATTTTTTGGTGAATAGTGACTTATTTAGTTTTTAATCGCGATTAGAGGTAATTAGTGTAATTTAAGGTAAAAATGATATTATAAAAATGTGAAAACACCATGGAACTTGTCCTACCCCTATTTGATGAGTCATAGCCGACCAAGAAAACCCATGGGTCGATTTATGGGATCCTATGGAGCCTATTGGGTGAGATAATGACTTTAATGCCTTTTTTTAAATAAAGGTGAAAATGACACTAACATAAATTGTTTTACTAAAACAATTTTTAGAAGGGGTTATACTAATCATAATTTTGTCTATAAATACTATTTGGAAAGATAAACAGATTTCCTACATCAGGATTGTTTTTTTATAATTTTTAGACATTAAATTAATTAATTTAATTATGACATCATGATGATGCAACGATGACCTCATTAATGAACAGTTTAAATAAAATGAAACGATAATATAAAATCTAAGACCTAAACTTGCCCAAAAACTATTATATGGAAATATTTAGAAGCCTTATCATCTTATATTTGAAATATATCAATGTGGGACCTTAGAAATTCGAAGCACTTTTGAAAATAAAATAATAGTTTCATGATTTCCAAAAGTGCCCCTCCTCTCCTCTTATAAAAGGCCCCCACCTCTACCTCATTTCACACACTCCTCAAGACTTTGGCTCGGCCATCCCCTGCCAATTTACACTCTCCACATCCCTATCCTCATCCTAGAGGATTCCCTTTGGGCAGAATCCTTTGAAAGGAAGCCTTTAGGCTCAAATCAAAAGGAGTTACACTTTTAAAGGTAATTCATTCTCTCATGTTCATTTGTTTTATTTTGCTTCTCCAACCCCCTAAACTATTTTTACATACTTCTTTTGTAACAACACTAGTATCTTAAATATACTAGGATGTTGTTATAAGATTTATTCGATCTAAACACTCACACAACTACATAGAATGGTTAAAGAACATATGGTTTCCGTGGATGGCGAAATTCTGCCTCCCGAAACGATGATTGTTCAATACTCATTTAACACCTTCAAAGGTGGCCATTATGATGTCACTATTTTTATATATGATATATAATATGTTTATTCTTTCTTTAAGATTCTGTATTTTTCATTTATGGCATACCATTATTGTTTCCATTATGGGTAAACACGATATCTTCATTTTAGGAAGTGCAGACTACCGCCCCCTGAAAGTGATTTGATTCGTTAATACCATATGTGTGATATGTAAAGGATAAAGTTAATGATATTATATATGTTATTATACTGGAATTATAATATACCTTTATATCATAATTATTTCATTCTATAAAATACGAAATAGAAATTAAAGTAGCGTTCATGCGTACGTACGGCTTACCGTCTCCATGAACGATGCATTTCATTTCTTACCACTAAATGATTATGTAATATTATAAATGCACGTAAATACTGAATATATACGATATATATGATATATACATCATGATTATAATTCTGGATATAATGGATACATGAACAACTTGTAATTATAAAGGGTTTATTTTTGACTCATGTACCAATGATCGTTAAAACGACCGTTATTAACATAAATAATTACATAGTGTTCATGACATGGAAATAAGTGATATAAAAGGAATAATGAACTTGAAAAATGTTCTTAAATAAGTATAAATTAACTCGAGTTTATTATTCAGGACATTAAAGAACGATCGAGTCATGTCGGACCCGAGGTATGGGACTTCGTCTCAATCTCCTTTCATTGAGGCATATTTTGTTTTATACACAACCTTGTTTTATACGGTGTATAAACCCCTTTGACTTTTACATTTATCCAAAAGGAATCTTTTTTATACGAAGCATTTTACTAAAAAACAAAAGGTAATGTTTTTGTCGTACGTATGCGGCGATAACGACTTCTCCACCGCCGTGACCATTATTTGAGTTTCGGCTTCCTCTACAAGCCATACCTTCTTTTTAAAAGAAAAATAAATACCATGTATTAATATTCATTTATTTTGGTATTGAAAATGGTTTTCATAATGTTTTTATATCAATTTGTTGTGTTGATATATTGTGATTGAAAGGTGGAAATGGTATGTTTCCTTTATGCATGTTTTATGTGATACAATTATGTTGAGGTTCTTGGGCATTATTATGAAGACGGGTGGTTTCGTGATAAACTAAGGGTGGGTGAGCCCGATATAGCTCTCCAATGCATTGGGTAACGTGATGGAGTGAAACGTTAAGGTTTCTCCAAAGAGATTTAGGGAATATACTGTGATGGGTATTCCAAACGTAACCAAGAGGGTTACTCCCTACGTAAGAATGTTATGAATGCCTCAAGTTACCTTTATGTCTTATGATTTCTATGATTTATTCATGATTTGATGAGGTATGTTAAAGTGCTTATGTTTTATGGGTAAAGTATGATCTCATCCTTATGTATATATGTACCCATGTTTCCTTTCCATATTTTTATATCCCTTACTGAGCTTTTTATGCTCATCCCACGTTTTTTTGAAATGTTTTTCACAGGTCAAGGGAAAGGTACATGATATGATGATAGTGTCAAGGAAGTGTCAAGAATGATTCCATGTTTTATTTTAAATATGTTCCATTGATGGGAATGAAGAATACTATATTTATGTAACCACTTTGTTTATATGTGGAATGTAATGCAAGTTTTATGATCTAATTCTCTAAAACTCTAAACCTGAAAATATCCTCAATGTGTAATCTTGTAATAACTCAAGATTAAGTAAGGTTTAAGGCTGGGGCCTTATAGTTGGTATCAGAGGTCGGTTTATGTAACAGCCCGATATTTTATGAAAAATATTCTTTTTAATTTTATTAATGTCTTGTGTTGTACGCTACACCAAAAGGAGCTTCCACAACACTCATCCTTGACTTGCCTTTCATTACACGCAATCGCAACCTTCCTCGATAGCGTGTGTAGTACGCAATACTGAGTTTCACGAAACAACGATATGCTATTAAAATATTATTAAAACTAGCCGTTATGAATAGTAATAACCACTTTTTAAATTTTACAAATTTTAGCTCTCAAAATGGACTTAATTTTTGGATTCGGAGTATCGAATTTAGCCTAAGGTGAAATTTTGGTACTTTTCGGATAACTTTCATATTCTGATGAATAGTGAAAATTACTAAATTATAATTAAAAACAACTTTTTTATTCGAAATAATTAATAGTGATAAATTATTAATTTGAGTGGTTTTAAAGTATATTTAGAATATATTTTTACAATTTAATACAATGTTGGTCATTGAATGTAATTTCACATTTAAACCAGACATAATCAAGTGTCAATCTTTTGATAGATATTGTTTCTTAAAAACACGCTATTTGTTTTAACAGCGAGATTTAATTATAAAATTAATTAATGCAACTTCTATGTTATGAATTTGGTAAAATAGACTTCATTTTTGAATTCGGAATATCAAATATAGCTTAGGATGAAATTTTGGCATTATTCTGAAAAACACCAATTTTTGATAAATAGTGAAACTACTAAGTGGTAGTTAAAAAACTGAATTTTTCATAAAACATAATTTTACAACTTCTGTGAATGGAATTTCAAAAATCCGAGAGACACGGTTAATATCAAGGACTAAAATGTGGTTCAATGAGATGAAAATAATTTTTTGGTGAATAGTATCTTTTTACTTTTTTTTACCGCGATTAATAGTAAATAGGGTAACTAAGGGTAAATATGATATTAATATTACCCTAAAACATGTCCTAATCCTATTGGACAAGTGTATCTCGACCAAAAACAACCTTAAGTGTAAAATATTATCATTTAGGCCCACTTGGATTAGATTAGGACATTTATTATTATTTAATTCAAAGAAGAGTTAAAAGAGTTAAAATCACAGTATATTTACTAAAAAAATTTAATATAGGGTTTTACATAAGATAAATTAGATTGTAAATATTCATTATAAAGATAAAAAGATTTCCTACATTATGGTATTTTATTTGTAATTTTTAGACATCAAATAATTTAATTTATTTATGACACAAAGATGATGCAGTAATTATCTTATTAATGAAATATTGACATAATTGATATTATAAATACCCAAATAAATGTAATTTAAGACTTTTTATGAAATACACTAATTTTCTAGGTTACTATGATATATTAGTGTTGATTTAATCATCTTGGATCGAACATATAATTCTGTTATGACTTTCACAAAAATCATATATCAAATAGTGTCAAAATTGACACAAAATAGTTTTTAAATCAAATATTATATTATTAATTGTTATTTTATTCCTAAAAATCTAATGTTCGGCCAAATGACTAAGATAAGGATATATATATTAATAATAAACAATTTGGGGTTCTTTTGTTATGTTATAGTAAGTGTATTAACCATATAGTGAAAGAAAACAAAAAGACACGGTAAAAGTTAAATTATTTAACTTAGAGTTAAATCTAATTGATAAGGTTAAAATAATACCCTAAACTTGTCTAAATCCTATTGGTTGATATGATTTCGACCCATCCCCACTTTAGCTTCGAAATAATACCCTTTGGAACCATTATAAACCGATTTTGACTTTAATATAAAATAATATTTTGAGATATTCCTAAGGTGCCCCTCTCCTCCCTTATAAAAGGACACCTCCTCCCCCTCCTCCTCACACAAATTTGAGCACTCAATCTCGGCCAACCCCTGCCAAAATCCCTTATCCACTTCCCTAGAAACATCCTAGAGGTTCTGGTCTTCCTCAAAGACCAATTTTAGTGCCCTAAGAGGAGGTCTCAAAGAGGCGCTTCAAAGAAGAGGTAATTTCCGTTACCAATTCTTTCACCTTTATTTCTTCTTCCACTTCTTCTTCTTAGGTTGTTTCATTATGAAGTAATAACAACAGTATCACTCATATACTGATATGTTATTATAAGTATGAAACAATCCTAATTCACCATCTATCCATCCCACGGAAAACGAAATCACCGCGCGTGCGTACGTACGGAATACTGTCTCCACGCCGTGGTGTATTCTGTTTTTCCACCAACACCTTACATGGATGGGTATTATGGTGTAAAGAATAACTATACATAGTTATTACAAAATCATATTGATTCTGATATATTGTATAATCCACTCCAATTCAATTCAATAATTATGGAAATGATATCATCGCTTGTGCGTACGTACGGACTACCGTCTCCACGACGCGATGAGATTCATTCTCCATGTTAACAATTTAAGAATGATTATAAAGTATATACAAGAAATTATAATGAAATATATGACATTATAAAGCTACTGGATTTATGTATATATATATATATATATGTATTTCATCTACTTACTTCCATTCAAGACAATAAGGAAAGGAAAACAACGTTCATGCATACGTACGGACTACCGTCTCCATGAACGGTGTTTTTCATTTCATTTATCTTTCTATTATATATATATATACTGAATATATATGATATATAAATCATATTTTATATTCTGGAAGTAAGTAAATCATGATATATGTAATAATAATGTCAAGAACAACAAGTCAAAACACCTACGATAAATGAAACAATTTTACCCAAAACGCTTCTTTAACATGGAATTTACAAAAGAACGGGTAATATAAAGTCATAAGTGAACCATATATGATATAATAACAATGAATATAATTCTAAAATAAGTAAATAACATGATGTAAATCATTATAAAGGAGGTTCGGACACTTACAAAGCAAGTCGGACCTAAGGTAAGGGAAAATATCACAATCTCATTTTTATCCGAGATTATTTATTCGTAAGTATTTACTGGGGTGTATTTTATCATCCACATCCATGTTCCCTCAATATTAAATATTGTTTACATACACTTACAATAGTTTAAATCCAATTTTACCTTTCGGTGAGTTTTTAGTAAAGAATATGAAAGGAATCTTATGTCGTTTTTCATACGAGGTATTTTTTTGACTTTTCCGAAAAAAGTACGAAGAATGTTTTTTTAACTTATACGGCATGAATGGATTTTTAAAAGAATTATTTACAAGAAGCTTCCTTTACATGTTTTCAAGTTTATTTTTAATCAACTTCTTAGTGTTTATAATTGTATAACATGTTAAGAAAATAAAAGTGTTTTTGAAGAAGAAAGGATATTTTCCTCAAGAATGGAGTTCAAGTGTTTTATCAAAATTATTTTCCATCTAAGATAATAAAGGGTTATGTTTTTATCCCTATTATTACATGTATTTGATTATGTTGTGATGGAAATATTTTTATGAATTCCTTTATCTTATATGAATTGTTTTATGATGTCATGTTGTTTAAGAATCCAATTTTTATTACATGGGTTACGCTATGATTTATGATTTATGATTATGTGGCACACATAAGAAAGGATTCATTATAAGATGGGTGGGACCTATATCTCCCTCCAATGCATTGGGTAAAGATTTTATATCTCATGAGATAGACATGGCTGGAACGGTAGGTTATACCGGTTCAGTGAAACAGGACTGGAACGAGGGTGACTCGGTTCAGAAAGGGACTTTGTCTACTAAGATAGTCTTGGAAATGAGTCATTACTAACAAGAAATGATTTTCCATGATTATGTGTGCATGCCACAAATTTTCATGTTTCATGTTATTATTATGGGGATCTCATTTTCACATCTATGATTTGTTCCATGTTAAGATATTATGATCTCTTTTGTAGGTTATGATTTTCAAAAAGATATGATATGATTTTTATTTCCTTTATTTGCCCTTGCTGAGCATTTGAGCTCACCCTTTTATGTTTTCTTTTCCCCTGGATATAAAGAACGGTTTTAGGTAAAAAAAATGGAAGATCTTTATGGGAGATATTGAAGATATTTCACCCCGATTAGAAGATTACGTTCCGAGTTTCCAAAGACACTAAACTATTACGATCCTTGTGTGTGTGTTTTTGTTATGTACCAAGTATTCCGCAAAAGTAATGTAATGTCCAAGTACATCAAGCTTCGGGTCTCTATAGTTGGTATCAGAGGGAGGTTTAGTCAACCTTTGGAAACTAGGATGAAAAAACTTTAGTGAGATCCCTAGAGATATTTCTAAGGTATGTCTAGGGATGTCCCAAAGGTTAAGTATACGTATATGTTATAGTACTAGAATTACGCTAACGATCATAGAATTAAACCTAAGATGTTAGATATTTAAGGTACTCCCCCTTTATTATGTTGTTTTCCCTAGCATGATTTTTGCCTCTCACACTATTCTTTTTGGGTTTTAGACGATGGCTGGAACCCGAAGGAACCGTGTTGATCAATGCAATGGACAATGCAATGATTTCCCTCCTGAACAAACAAATGCTATGGGAGATGGAGTGAAAAATCTTATTGCTATCCTTACACAAGCTATGAATCATTCTGGACTTCCAAATGAGCAGAGAAGGGAACAATATTCTATTGAGTCCTTCATGAGGCAACGTCCACCTTCTTTCAATGGGTCTTCCGATCCACTTGTTGCTGAACAATGGATCAGTACCACTGAAAAGATATTTTCAGTTCTTCAATGTTATGAGCATGATAAAGTCATCTTATCAGTATATCGTTTGGAAGGTGAAGCTGATCAATGGTGGAATCTTATCAAGAATACGAGGCCAAGAGATGAAATTGAGTCCATGGAATGGGATGAGTTCAAGAACTTGTTTTTCAGTAAGTAAATCCCTCGTATTATTCGAACAAATATGGAAAAGGAGTTTCTTGAGCTAAAGCAAAAGGATGATGAATCTGTTGGTATATATGAAGCGAATTTTACAAGACTTGCAAGGTATGCATCTGGAATTATCATCCAACCTGAAAGTAAAGTTGATCGATTTTTCAGTGGCTTAAAACCAAGTCTTCGAAGGGAATTATCTATAAGAGACTTTAGTAGCTATGAAGAAATTGTGCGTTGTGCTATCAAGGTAGAAATGGAAGTTGGTGTTACATATCCATCTCATGGTTTTGACAAGAAACGAAAGATGGAGTTCAAGGAGAAATATCAGAATAATGGGGAAAAGAAGATGAGTGTTTCCTTATGCATAAAGTGTGGAAAGAAGCATGGTGGAGATTGACTTAAAGGGACTAGAAAATGTTTTAAGTGTGGAAAAGAAGGTCATCGAGCAGCTGAGTGTCGAAGTAATGGAAAAAGGTTTTCTAATGATGTGAATAAAGCAAACACTGCAGAGAACGCACCACCAACACTTCAATGCTTCAAGTGCAAGGAAATGGGGCATTATGCTAATAAATGCCCTAATCCAAGGGTTAGTGATGATCAACATGAGAAACCACTGAAGGCAAAGGACAAAGGGAAGTCACATGCGATCACTATTGGTGATTTTGAATATGACAACGATGTGGTGGAATGATTAAGTGTTTATGTAATGGGATTCCAAAATAATATTGTATCATGGAGTATTGGAATATTTATGTATTGGTCTAATGTGGTATTCAAAGTAATTGAGATATTTTTGGAAATAAGATGATATGCGCATAATGAAGGGAAAACGAGAAAACGAAATATTTAACAGTATTTATGAGCTCATGATTGACATAAGGACTAAGTGATATCATTGTTTGAGTATATAGAATTTTGAGGATTTTGGTATGTGGAAAGTGTTAAATTTTAATTGCATTCATGTTTTCACTAAGGTATTCAAGAGAATACATGATTAAGGACTTTGAATGTTTGGAATGTGACCAAAAAAACATATCTTATGATATATGGGGATCGACGATGGTGTTAAATCTCTGGTAATCGTTTTCACTATGTTATGAGAGTGGACTGCAGTATTATGGATAAGCCTAAAGATTGGAATGGATTATGTTGGACATAAGTTAGTATTGTTTAAGGATAGAAGTTTTCTCGATATTATTGATGGGATGTTATAGTAATATAGTTTTAGAAAAAGGACAACCTGCAGGACGGGCGACATCCCATCGCGTTGGACAAGGCTGTGAAAATCGAACCCACAACCGAAGTGCGGCTGGCCTTTATCACCTACCACTGGCCTACAGGAAGTCCCTGTTTATTAGAAACTAGTTTTATTATATTAAGCAGTATGATATATGAAGTATAAAGTCCATTTTAGGAACCATATATGATTAATCTCACTATAGATCGACTTATGTATATAATTTTTTCTAACCTTTTTTTTGAGACAGATGGAATGACCCGTCATTCTATCACATGATCTGCTAACACTTCACGAATAACAAATTCAACTTCATTTATTTAAGAGATGAAGTGGAAATTGTTCAAGGCACGAACAACCGTGAGATTGTACCAAAATAAAGCAAGTATTTATTCTAATTCTTTAACTTTAGGGAAATGATCTTGAAAAACAAAAATGTTGTCCTAGTGCTCTTATATCTGATTAATCAGATGGTACCTTAGATCGTCACAAATTTATGGATTTGTGATTGCTAGCTTTTCCATAGCCATGTTCTCTACCACTCTCCATCAGAACAAGATGGTTAGATTTCTCTTCCATATCCATATTTTCACCTATGTGGAAACCCAGTGATTAGTTTATTTGGGTAACCGTTACGTTTCATAATTTTGTTTTTAAAGATTGGTTTTCATATTCCTTTTTACGATGTGGGTTTCTATTAAAGAAACTTTCGAGTAGTAAACCATTTAAAACCCCGACGAATTTCGAGGGTGAAATTCATTTTAAGGGGGGTAGAATGTAACAGCCCGAGATTTTATGAAAAATATTCTTTTTAATTTTATTAATGTCTTGTGTTGTACGTTACACCAAAATGAGCTTGCAAAACACGCATCCTTGACTTGCCTTGCATTACACGCAATCGCAACCTTCCTCGATAGCGTGTGTAGTACGCAATACTGAGTTTCACGAAACAATGATATGCTATTAAAATATTATTAAAACTAGCCGTTATGAATAGTAATAACCACTTTTTAAATTTTAGAAATTTTAGCTCTTAAAATGGACTTCATTTTTGGATTCGGAGTATCAAATTTAGCCTAAGTTGAAATTTTGGTACTTTTCGGATAACTTTCATATTCTGATGAATAGTGAAAATTACTAAATTATAATTAAAAACAACTTTTTTAATCGAAATAATTAATAGTGATAAATTATTAATTTGAGTGGTTTTAAAGTATATTTAGAATATATATTTACAATTTAATACAGTGTTGGTCATTGAATGTAATTTCACATTTAAACCAGACATAATCAAGTGTCAATCTTTTGATAGATATTGTTTCTTAAAAAAATGCTATTTATTTTAACAGTGGGATTTAATTATAAAATTAATTAATGCAACTTCTATGTTATGAATTTGGTAAAATAGACTTCATTTTTGAATTCGGAATATGAAATATAGCTTAGGATGAAATTTTGGCATTGTTCTGAAAAACATCATTTTTTGATGAATAGTGAAACTACTAAGTGGTAGTTAAATAACTGAATTTTTCATAAAACATAATTTTACCGCTTCTGTGAATGGAATTTCAAAAATTCGAGAAACACGGTTAATATCAAGGACTAAAATGTGGTTCAATGAGATTGAAATAATTTTTGGTGAATAGTAACTTTTTACTTTTTTTTACCGCGGTTAATAGTAAATAGGGTAACTAAGGGTAAATATGATATTAATATTACCCTAACACATGTCCTAATCCTATTGGACAAGTGTATCTCGACCAAAAACAACCTTAAGTGTAAAATATTATCATTTAGGCCCACTTGGATTAGATTAGGACATTTATTATTATTTAATTCAAAGAAGAGTTAAAAGAGTTAAAATCAAAGTATATTTACTAAAACATTTTTAATATAGGGTTTTACATAAGATAAAATAGATTGTAAATATTCATTATAACGATAAAAAGATTTCCTACATGATGGTAGTTTATTTGTAATTTTTAGACATCAAATAATTTAATTTATTTATGACACAAAGATGATGCAGTAATTATCTTATTAATGAAATATTGACATAATTGATATTATAAATACCAAAATAAATGTAATTTAAGACGTTTTATGAAATCCAATAATTTTCTAGGTAACTATGATATATTAGTGTTGATTTAATCAACTTGGTTCGAACATATAATTCTGTTATGACTTTCACAAAAATCATATATCAAATAGTGTCAAAATTGACACAAAATAGTTTTTAAATCAAATATTATATTATTAATTGTTATTTTATTCCTAAAAATCTAAGGTTCGGCCAAATGACTATAATAAGGATATATATATTAATAATAAACAATTTGGGGTTCGTTTTTCATGTTATAGTAAGTTTATTAACCATATTGTGAAAGAAAACAAAAAGACACGGTAAAAGTTAAATTATTTAACTTAGAGTTAAATCTAATTGATAAGGTTAAAATAATACCCTAAACTTGTCTAAATCCAATTGGTTGATAGGATTTCGACCCATCCCCACTTTATCTTCGAAATAAGACCCTTTGGAACCATTATAAACCGATTTTGACTTTAATATAAAATAATATTCTGAGATATTCCTAAGGTGCCCCTCTCCTCCCTTATAAAAGGACACCTCATCCCCCTCCTCCTCACACAAATTTGAGCACTCATGCTCGGCCAACCCATGCCAAAATCACTTCTCCACTTCCCTAGTAACATCCTAGAGGTTATGGTCTTCCTCAAAGACCAATTTTAGTTCCCTAAGAGGAGGTCTCAAAGAGGCGCTTCAAAGAAGAGGTAATTTTCGTTACCAATTCTTTCACCTTTATTTCTTCTTCCACTTCTTCTTCTTAGGTTTTTTCATTATGAAGTAATAACAACAGTATCACTCATATACTAATATGTTATTATAAGTATGAAACAATCCTAATTCACCATCTATCCATCCCACGGAAAACGAAATCAACGCGCGTGCGTACGTACGGAATACCGTCTCCACGCCGTGGTGTAATCTGTTTTTCCACCAACACCTTACATGGATGGGTATTATGGTGTAAATAATAACTATACATAGTTATTAAAACATCATATTGATTATGATATATTTTATAATCCACTCCAATTCAATTCAATAATTTTGGAAATGATATCATCGCTCGTGCGTATGTACGGACTACCATCTCCACGACGCGATGAGATTCATTCTCCATGTTAACCATTTAAGAATGATTATAAAGTATATATAAGAAATAATAATGAAATATATGACATTATAAAGCTACTGGATTTATTTATATATATATATGTATGTCATCTACTTACTTCCATTCAAGACAATAAGGAAAGGAAAACAACGTTCATGCGTACGTACGGACTACAATCTCCATGAACGGTGTTTTTCATTTCATTTATCTTTCTATTATATATATATACTGAATATATATGATATATAAATCATATTTTATATTCTGTAAGTAATTAAATCATGATATAAGTAATAATAATGTCAAGAACAACAAGTCAAAACACCTACGATAAATGAAACAATTTTACCCAAAACGCTTCTTTATCATGGAATTTACAAAAGAACGGGTAATATAAAGTCATAAGTGAACCATATATGATATAATAACAATGAATATGATTCTGGAATAAGTAAATAACATGATTTAAATCATTATACAGGAGGTTCGGACACTTACAAAGCAAGTCGGACCTAAGGTAAGGGAAAATATCACAATCTCATTTTTATCCGAGATTATTTATTCGTAAGTATTTACTGGGGTGTATTTTATCATCCACATCCATGTTCCCTCAATATGAAATATTGTTTACATCCACTTACAATAGTTTAAATCCAATTTTACCCTTCGGTTAGTTTTTAGTAAAGAATATGAAAGGAATCTTTTGTCGTTTTTCGTACGAGGTATTTTTTTGACTTTTCCGACAAAAGTACGAAGAATGTTTTTTTAACTTATACGGCATGAATGGATTTTTAAAAGAATTATTTCCAAGAAGCTTCCTTTAATAGTTTTCAAGTTTATTTTTAATCAACTTCTTAGTGTTTATAATTGTATAACATGTTAAGAAAAGAAAAGTGTTTTTGAAGAAGAAAGGATATTTTCCTCAAGAATGGAGTTCAAGTGTTTTATCAAAATTATTTTCCATCTAAGATAATAAAGGGTTATGTTTTTATCCCTATTATTACATGGATTTGATTATGTTGTGATGGAAATATTTTTATGAATTCCATTATCTTATATGAATTGTTTTATGATGTCATGTTGTTTAAGAATCCCATTTTTATTACATGGGTTACGCTATGATTTATGATTTATGATTATGTGGCACACATAAGAAAGGATTCATTATAAGATGGGTGGGACCTATATCTCCCTCCAATGCATTGGGTAAAGATTTTATATCACATGAGATAGACATGGCTGGAACGGTAGGTTATACCGGTTCAGTGAAACAGGACTGGAACGAGGGTGACTCGGTTCAGAAAGGGACTTTGTCCACTAAGATTGTCTTGGCAATGAGTCATGACTAACAAGAAATGATTTTCCCTGATTATGTGTGCATGCCACAAATTTTCCAGTTTCATGTTATGATTATGGGGATCTCATTTTCACATCTATGATTTGTTCCATGTTAAGATATTATGATCTCTTTTGCAGGTTATGATTTTCAAAATGATATGATATGATTTTTATTTCCTTTATTTGCCCTTGCTGAGCATTTGAGATCACCCTTTTATGTTTTCTTTTCCCCAGGATATAAAGAAAGGTTTTAGGTAAAAAAAGGGAAGATCTTTATGGGATATATTGAAGATCTTTCACCACGATTAGAAGATTACGTTCTGAGTTTCCAAAGACACTAAACTATTATGATCCTTGTGTGTGTGTTTTTGTTATGTACCAAGTATTCCGCAAAAGTAATGTAATGTCCATGTACGTCAACCTTCGGGTCTCTACAGTTTAGATATCTTTAGGAGTTAGAATTCTATTAAATGATTATCCAAAAATATTTTTTTTGAAATGATATAGCATTTAAAGATTACCATGTTGCTTCATCTAAGACATGTTTGTTCAGAATGGTTTTCCGCAGAGGAAACAGGGAAGCAATGCTAGGAAGGCATACAGAAGGAAATAACCTTCCGAATCAGCATCCTGAGATGGTCAGAATTGGAACTGAACAGTTTGTTGCAGTGATGGCACAGTTGACTCAGGCTATAAATGGTGGTGGTATCCATGCACGAGATCAGCCAGACCAACTGCAGAGTAACATGTCAGTGGTGGAACATTTCATGAGGCAACATCCCCCATCATTTAGAGGATCATCTGACCATGTGCTAGATGAAGGGTGTATTAAAGCACTGGAGAATATTTTCGATGTCATGGGGTGTTTAGACAATCAAAAGGTTCGTCTTTCTATTTACCGTTTGGAGGGTGAGGCAGATCAGTGGTGGTCGATGGTTAAAAATATCAGGGACGCTGATGAGATTGATGCTCTCGACTGTGAAGAATTCAAAGGTATGTTTCTTGAAAAGTATTTTCCTAAGGCTGTTCGACTTAGGATGGAAAAGCAATTCTTGGAATTGAGGCAAGAGGAAGACTTAGTGGCTACCTATGAAAAAAGGTTCACTCGATTGGCAAGGTATGCTCCAAATTTTATCCGAAACCTTGATAGTAAAATCAATCGTTTTTACTCAGGATTAAAGCCAAAATATCGAAGGGCATTAGATTCTAGTGAGTTCAAAAGTTATGAAAAGCTTGTTCGATGTGCTGAGAAGGTGGAAATGGAGTTTTCTTATGACCAAGTGTTCTATAACAACCAGTAGAAGAAGAGACCGAGGTGGAAGGAGAAAGGTAAGAATTCTTCAAAAAAGTCTGATGGTAAGAAAACTAAGTTTCCAGTTTGTGATAAATGTGTCAAAAGGCCTGCTAGGGAATGTCTTCTGAATTCTGGAAAGTGCTACCGATGTGGTAAGATGGGACATAAGGCTCGTGATTGCACTGAAAAGGATCAAGATGAAGGTAATACCAAATTTTATTTACAGTTAGTGAAATGTTATAAGTGCAATGAGATGGGTCACTATGCAAATGAGTGTCTGACAAAGAGCTTGAGTGATGGGAAGCAGTTAGACTACAAGCAGAAAGGGGTGGTGAAATCCTTTGCAACTACTTCAGCAGATGTCAGGACATCAAATGAAGTTGTATCAGGTACTTTTTTTGTTTTTTCAGATTATGACAGTGTGTTGTTTTATTCGGGGTCTACACATTCTTTCATCTCTGAAAACTTTTCTAGTAAAATGGAAATACCATCTCAATAAATGACTCCTGAACTTGTGGTAAAAACACCTGGGGGAAATGTTGAGGCAAAAATGATTTATAAGAATCTTCCTATCCTTATCTGTGGAAAGAAACTACTTGAAAACCTTATTGTTTTACCTCTAGTAGAGTTTGATGTTATCCTGGGTTTGGATTGGCTCTCTATTTACCATGCTAAGATTGACTGTAGAGCTAAAGAAGTATATTTTCAGAAAGACTTTCAGTTTGTATACAAGAATAAACCCTTACTGTTGATAACTTATCAAGAAGCCAAGAAACTTGTAAAAGATGGAAATGAATGTTACCTTGCACACATCGTTGAAAATAAAGGAACTGTTCAGATTAATGATGTTCCAGTGGTAAATGAGTATCCTGATGTTTTTCCTGATGAGTTTCCTGGAATAATACCAGATCGGGAAGTTGAATTTACTGTTGACTTATTTCCTGATGCTAAGCCAATTTCAAAACCCCCTTATTGAATGGCTCAAATTGAACTTTTAGAGTTGAAGGAGCAATTGCAAGATTTATTAGAGAAAGGTTTCATTCGACCTAGCACATCACCATGGGGTGCTCCTATTTTATTTGTTAAAAAGAAATATGGTTCAATGAGACTTTGCCTTGATTATAGAGCCTTGAATAATATCACTATTAAGAACAAATATCCTTTTCCTCATATCGATTATTTCTTTGATCAGCTCCAGGGAGCTCAGTTTTTTTCAAAGATTGACCTGAGATCGGGGTACCATCAGCTGAAGGTAAAGGAGGCAGATATTCTGAAGACCGTGTTGCGTACGATATATGACCATTATGAATTTGTAGTAGTTCCTTTTGGGCTAACCAATGCACCTATTGTATTCATGGACTTAATGAATAGAATTTTCCATGAGTTCTTGGATAAGTTTGTGGTGGTTTCCATTGATGATATTTTGGTGTTTTCTAAAAGTAAATAGGATCATGAAAGACATTTAAGGGTTATCTTTCAAACCTTAAAAGAAAAGAAACTGTATGGAAAATTCAGCAAGTTTGAGTTTTGGTTGCAACAAATTTCTTTCCTTGGTCATATTGTTTCTAAAGATGGAATAACTGTTGATCCTGCAAAAACAAAAGTTGTGGAAGAATGGCCAAGACCTACAAATGTAACTGAGATTCGTTGCTTCCTTGGTTTGGCAGGCTATTATCGAAGGTTTGTTAGAAATTTTTCACGGTTATCTAGTCCAATGACTAAGCTAACTCAGAAAGGTGTTAAGTTTATCTGGACAAAAGAATGTGATGATTGTTTTCAGGAATTGAAAAGAAGATTGGTGAATGCTCCAGTTTTGGCACTACCTTCCAGGAATGGTGAGTTTGTTATATACAGTGATGCTTCATTGAAAGGACTTGGTTGAGTCCTAATGCAGAATGATCAGGTAATTGCTTATGCTTCATGACAGTTGAAGACTCATGAGGTAAATTACCCTACACATGATTTGGAATTAGCTGCTGTTGTTTTTGCTTTAAAAATTTGGAGGCATCATTTGTATGGAGTAAAGTGTGAAATATATACCGATCACAAAAGTTTAAAGTATATATTCACTCAGAAAGAGTTGAACATGAGACAAAGGAGATGGCTAGAATTAATCAAGGATTATGATTGTACAATTCATTACCATCCGGGAAAATCAAATAAAGTGGCTGATGCTTTGAGTCGAAAATGTAATGCTTCATTAGCAATGTTGTGTTTGGAACGTTATCCTTTGGTTAAGGATTTGATAAACTTTGGCATAGAAGTTGTTGGTGTAGGAAGTTCTTATGTTTTGTTTCAGGTATCAGTGAGATCATCTCTATCAGATAGAATCAAGCAAGCACAGAAGCAAGACAATGAGTTGCAGAAAAAGGTAGAGCTGGTTCAGAAAGGTAAGTCGCCTGAATTCAACATTGATAATGATTGCGTTTTGAGATTTGGGAAGAGATTGTGTGTGCCTTGTGATTCACAGTTTAAGAGAGAGTTTTTATGTGAAGCTCATAGTTCTCCGTTTTCAGTTCGTCCAGGCAGTACTAAGATGTGTAGAGATCTGCGGGAGTATTACTGGTGGGATGGAATGAAAAGAGATATTGCTGATTTTACTGTGAAGTGTTTGACATGTCAACAGGTTAAAGCAGAGTGGCAGTTACCGAAATGGATGCTTCAGCCTTTACCCATTCCAGAGTGGAAATGGGAGAATATATCAATGGACTTTGTTGTGGGATTACCGAAGACATCTCGAGGTAATAATGCAATCTGGGTTATTGTTGATCGCTAGACCAAGTCTGCTCATTTCCTTGCTATACGAGATACTTTTTCCCTAGATCAACTTTCTCGTTTGTATCTTAAAGAGATAGTCAGGTTACATGGAGTTCCTCTCTCCATTGTATCTGATTGTGAACCCAGGTTCACTTCTAACTTTTGGAAAGGCCTTCAGAAGTTGTTGGGTACTGAATTAAATTTTAGTACAACTTTTCATCCTCAATCAGATGGGCAGTCGGAACGAACAATTCAGACCTTGGAGGATATTCTACGTTCTTGCTCTATGGATTATCAGGGAAGTTGGGACCAACATCTTTCTTTGGTTGAATTTTCATATAATAACAGTTTTCATTCCAGTATACAGATGGCAACATTTCAGGCATTATATGGGAAGCGGTGTCGAACTCCAGCTTTCTGGGATGAAGTGGGTGAAAGGAAGTTGATGGGACCATAATTGGTGGAAGAGATGGCAAAAAAAGTTCAGCTAATTTAGAAGCACATGAGAACATCTCAGATTAGGCATAAGAGTTATGCAGATAACAGGAGGAAGGATCTATCTTTTGAGGTAGGTGACCATGTTTTTCTCAAAGTATCACCATGGAAAAGTGTGATGCGATTTGGTAAGAAAGGAAAGCTGAGTCCAAGGTTCATTGGACCATATGAAATTCTGGAGAGAGTTGGACCAGTTGCTTACCGAGTGGATTTACCTCCGATTTTATCTCAGGTACACAATGTTTTTCATGTTTCGATGTTGAGAAAGTACATGCAAGATCCATCTCATGTTTTGAGTCCAGAGGTAATTCAGCTGGAAGAGAACCTATCTTATGAGGAACAACCGGTCCAAATTCTTGACCACAGGGATAAAGTGTTACAGAATAAGGTGATTAAGCAGGTAAAGGTTTTGTGAAAAAACCACATAATGGAAGAGGCAACATGGGAATCTGAAAATGCAATAAGGGATAAGTACCCCCATTTATTCGATAAGTAAATAAATTGTGGGGACACAATTTTATAAAGGGGGGAAGGATGTAACATCCCAAGTAAGTAATGAATAATAGTTATTTTTATCTATGTCTATTAATGAACTATATAGTGTTTTAGAGGCTTAAAATGAAAATAAATCCAATCTTAAGCATGGAATACACTAATATTTTTAAAATATTGTTTTACTGCCTTTTGATGGAAAACCATTTTTAAATCTATCTTTTGAAAATTTTATAAGCTATGTTTGTCAAATTAAACTTATTCATTATGATTGGGACATCAAAATTTACTTTATGTGAATTTTTGGTATTTTTCTGACAATGTTCATTTTTTTAATGAATAGTGAAAAATACTGCATTTTACATCAAAACTGCTTCTTAATCTAATTTATTTATATGATTAGATTATCATTTGAATTGGTCTTAATATGTAATCTGAATATATTTTTACCATTTAATCCAATGGTGGTCATTGGAATCAATTTTACTTTGAAATTAGACTTAAACTGGTGTCAATCTTTTGATACTTATTGTTTTATAAAAACGCGCTATTTGCTCTGACAGCGGGAATTAATTATTAAATTAATTAATGTGACTTATATGTTTTGAATTTTGTAAAATCGTCTTCATTTTTGAATTCGGAATATCAAATATAGCTTAGGGTGAATTTTTGGTAATTTTCTGAAAAAACATCAATTTTTGATGAATAGTGAAACCACTAAGTGGTACTTATAAAAACTGATTTTCCGTTTAAATGAAATTTTGTCATCATTGTGTTTTGAATTTCAAAAATCCTACATACATGGTTGTCATTAAGAAGTAAAATGTGGTTCAATGAGATTAAAATAATTTTTTGGTGAATAGTAACTTATTAAGTTTTTAATCGCGATTAGAGGTAATTAGTGTAATTTAAGGTAAAAATGATATTATAAAAATGTGAAAACACCATGATACTTGTCCTACCCCTATTGGATGAGTCATGGCCGACCAAGACAACCCATGGGTCGATTTAAGGGACCCTATGGAGCCTCTTGGGTGAGGTAATGACTTTAATGCTTTTTTTTAATATAAAGGTGAAAATGACACTAATATAAATTGTTTTACTAAAAAAAATTTAGAAGGGGTTATACTAATCATAATTTTGCCTATAAATACTCTTTGGAAAGATAAAAATATTTCATACATCATGATATTTTTTTATTATTTTTAGACATTAAATAAATTAATTTAATTATGACATCATGATGATGCAACGATGACCTCATTAATGAACAGTTTAAATAAAATGAAATGATAATATAAACTATAAGACCTACACTTGTAAAAAAACTATTGGATGGGAATATTTAGAAGACTTATAATCTTATCTTCTAAATATATCAATGTGGGACCTTAGAAATTCTAAACACATTTGGAAATAAAATAATAGTTTCATGATTTCCAAAAGTGCCCCTCCTCTCCTCTTATAAAAGGCCCCCACCTCTACCTCATTTCACACACCCCTCAAGACTTTGGCTCGGCCATCCCCTGCCCATTTACTCTCTCCACATCCCTATCCTCATCTTAGAAGATTCCCTTTGGGAAGAATCCTTTCAAAGGAAGCCTTTAGGCTCAAATCAAAAGGAGTTACACTTTTAAAGGTAATTCATTCTCTCATGTTCATTTGTTTTATTTTTCTTCTCCAACCCCCTAAACTCTTTTTATTTACTTATTTTGTAACAACACCAGTATCTTCAATATACTAGGATATTGTTATAAGATTTATTCGAGCTACACTCTCACACAACTACATAAAATGGTTAAAGAACATACGGTTTCCATGGATGGCGAAATTCTGCCTCCCGAAACGATGATTGTTCAATACTCATTTAACACATTCAAAGGTGGCCATTATGATGTCACTATTTTTATATATGATATATATAATGTTTATTCTTTCCTTAATCTTCTGTATTTTTCATTTATGGCATACCATTATTGTTTCCATTATGGGTAAACACGATATCTTCATTTTAGGAAGTGCGGACTACCGCCCCCTGAAAGTGATTTGATTCGTTAATACCATATCTGGGATGTGTAAAGGATAAATTTAATGATATTATATATGTTATTATACTGGAATTATAATATACCATTATATAATTATGATTCCATTCTATAAAATACGAAATAGAAATGAAAGTAGCGTTCATGCGTACGTACGGCTTACCGTCTCCATGAACGATGCATTTCATTTCTTACCTCTAAATGATTATGTAATATTATAAATGCATGTATATACTGAATATATATGATATATATGATATATAAATCATGATTATAATTCTGGATATAATGGATACATGAACAACTTGTAATTATAAAGGGTTTATTTTTTACTCAAGTACCAATGATCGTTAAAACGACCGTTATTAACTTAAATAATTACATAGTGTTTATGACATGGAAATAAGTGATATAAATGGAATAATGAACTCGAAAAAGGTTCTTAAACAAGTAGAAATTAACTCAAGTTTATTATTCAGTACATTAAAGAACTATCGAGTCAAATCAGACCTGAGGTATTGGACTTCGTCTCAATCTCCTTTCATTGAGGCATATTTTGTTTTATACACAACCTTCTTTTATACGGTGTTTAAAACCCCTTTGACATTTATGTTTATCCAAAAGGAATCGTTTTTATACAAAGCGTTTTACTAAACGACAAAAGGGAATGTTTTTGTCGTACGTATACGGTGACAACGACTTCTCCGCCGCCGTGACCGTTATTTGAGTTTCGGCTTCCTCTACAAGCCATATCTTCTTTTTAAAAGAAAAATAAATACCATGTATTAATATTCATTTATTTTGGTATTGAAAATGGTTTTCATAATGTTTTTATATCAATGTGTTGTGTTGATATCTTGTTATTGAAAGGTGGAAATGTTATGTTTCCTTTATGCATTTTTATGTGATACAATTATGTTGAGGTTCTTGGGAATTATTATGAAGACGGGTGGTTCCGTGATAAACTAAGGGAGGGTGAGCCCGATATAGCTCTCCAATGCATTGGGTAACGCGAAGGAGTGAAACGTTAAGGTTTCTCCGAAGAGATTTAGGGAATATACTGTGATGGGTATTCCAAACGTAACCAAGAGGGTTACTCCCTACGTAAGAATGTTGTGAATGCCTCAAGTTACCTTTATATCTTATGATTTCTATGATTTATTCATGATTTGATGAGGTATGTTAAAGTTCTTATGTTTTATGGGTAAAGTATGATCTCATCCTTGTGTGTATATGTACCCATGTTTCCTTTCCATATTTTTATATCCCTTACTGAGCTTTTTATGCTCATCCCAAGTTTTTTTGAAATGTTTTTCACAGGTCAAGGGAAAGGTACATGATATGATAATAGTGTCATGGAAGTGTCAAGAATGAATCCATGTTTTGTTTTAAATATGATTCCATTGATGGGAATGAAGAATACTATATTTATGTAACCACTTTGTTTATATGTGGAATGTAATGCAAGTTTTATGATCTAATTCTCTAAAACTCTAAACCTGAAAAGATCCTCAATGTGTAATCTTGTAATAACTCAAGATTAAGTAAGGTTTAGGGCTGGGGCCTTATACTTGAAATGTATAAAATATAGATAGAGCATAAGAGAAGTGGACCGGTCATGTGATCAAGATGCTATTAGATCCCCCTTCTGTAATTTTTCTAATTTTTTATATAATTATTTTTTAATAATTTCCCATATTTCCATTTTTATGTCAATATTTAATGCATCCATGTATATGACACTGCATGTAGGATTTTGATATTGTTACTCAGTTTCTCAATTATTTATTCTTCTGCTGATTATTCATTAAATCGTTAATAATAAGATTCCAATGTTGTATGTTTATGGTTTTATCTATTGTGAAACTCTGATAAGAGGGAATATTTTCCGCACTATTCCACCTTTACATATTCACTACTAGTTGATAGCCTCTAGAATACACGGAGGTGTGCTAGAGGCAATGTGACCCAACAACTTGGGTAATGAGTTAAAAAGGATCTCGGTTTAGGACATTACAAAGTGGTATAAGAGAGTATGTTTCCTCCATCATACTATTTGGGTATTAAATAAGATAATTGGAGTTAAATGAATTCATAAATTCCCACGTTCAGGGACATAGAAACCCCATGTACAATGGAAAACCAAATTACCTAGGATGGTAAATGCTTGTTATTATTTTTCCTTATTATGGTTGATTTGAATTCACCATTGTGTGATTCACATGTCTTATGATGTTATTGATATTATTATAATTAAAATTATGATATCTTTACAATTGATTAATGAAATGAGGGTGTTTCATTACATGCATAATTATATGTACAATAGGACTAGTATGCCATGAATTTTTCCATGTCACATCTATTTTCAGCATGTATTTTCTTGTAAAATATTTATAGAGCCTTTTTTTATTATATGAAATGTTCAGATATTCTTGCAGGGATAGGAAAAACATAATTTACACTAAATGTTTCTGACTTAACCGGATAGCATTTTCCAGCATCAATTAAAGTAGACACCTTAAGTAGTTAATTATCAGACATTGAGCCATGGAACATTGGTTGAATGTAATAGAATGAGTTATCATTCGGGTTAAGTGCACTCCATATTATGGTTCATCGGGATTATGGGCCCTTATAGATAAGAAATGGAAATCCACCCAATTCAACCTTTTAAAGGAGTTTAATTATTTTAACAAGCATAAATAAAAAATGAATATGAATTTTAAGGTGAAACTGGGCATCCTATACATGTGAAAAAATAACTTTGACCCAAACCCAAACTTAATAGGGGGGTAGTGCGGTATCTCTTACATTATTATAACCTTCTATAGTATCTCTCTTTACTACCCAGCCTTATATTTTTAATTATTCATTGGGGTACGATCTATGAAAAAAAGTTTTTTCACATTTTTGAGTTTTCTATCTCCAATATTTTCAAATGTTGAGATTTCCTATGAGGCGGTCATTTGGAATTTTAGTATTATGATGCCACAAAGTCCTCTAGTGTAATTCGCTAAATGTGTTTATGACCGGGCACTTTAGGTGGTGGGCCTTCATCTCCCATTGATTCCTCCTACAGTTCCACCTGTGGCACCTCTCCAGGTTGGTGATATGGGAACTAACACCAAATTCTAAGAGATATTTATACTTATACACCATAATATTCAATGATTTCTTTGAACACCTAAGAGTATTGTATATTTGAGTCATTAATTTTAGAAGTATCATCCTCCCTTCTTTTTTGGTGATGGAAGGCCCCATACAGTTTCCTTGTGGCTCGGTTCCATTATGTGTATTTTCATCCATCTAAAGATGCCTCTATAGTGGAGGGTAAATCATGTTCTCTAGATGATAAATTATTCTAATAAATGGAGGTGGAATTTTATTAACATATTATGTTGACATTTATATTTGGTTTTGGTGGAATTCTGAAACAACTTTTAGGACTATTTAATCTATACTCTGAGGGCTGACAGATCTAGAGTATTCATGAACCTGTAACATAGAGGTATGTCAGTAATGAAATACTCTTACCTTTGTACTAATTATTAGTTGTTCACATATACCCTAGTGGGAAATTACCTTATATACTCCAATAGATTTAAGTTTTGGATGATTTATTCCATATGATTATAGGAAACCATATTAAGGTTGACCACAATTTGTAAAATCATCAATAAGGATCTCATTATTGAGATAAATTTAATGTAATATGTTGGTAATTATTAGGATGGATAAAAACCTACATCTATTATAGTTACTTCTTCTGGGAAAATAGTCATTTTGAGGATACTTGTAGAGGTAGAAGTTGTCAGGATCCTCTGGTAAATAACATTCTGATATGTCACCAATGTGTTAATCCCAAATACACAAAACCTTATAACTTACAAGATCTAGATGAATGAATATGATGTGGTAGGATAGGGAATATCAATTCCCTCTATATAAATTTACTTTTAGTTCCTAGTGAGCATGGATCTAATCCCACCACATGATCAGGAGCATGACGAGTTGGATCACACCAAGAATGAAGCTAGAATTACGCTTTCCAATCTCGCAGAGGTGTTGGTCAAGAAAGACGTAATGAGACTCATGAATCACTGCACCAATAGATTTTTCTTCCTCAGGGTAGTCAGGGAGTGACTCAGGTCCATGGTATTGGCTAGTTACCAGCATTCTAGCCTATTCCAAATGAGAATATTAGATTTTCTTCTACTGTATGGGGTACTATTTTAGTAGTATCCACTTAAGTGTCTATTTTATTTTACACAGGAGTGTCTTTCTCTTTTATATATGAAACTCTTATACGGTTTATGGCCTTAATATTAAACTATTTCTTTATGTTATAATTATATATACCCAATTAAATATCTTATCAGAAAGAGTTTTTCATTTTCAGAATGGTCCCCTTGAGAATTGTGGATACCTCTTAATGTTCAATATTTTTGTCCTTGACAAGATGACCATTGATTTAATCATCAACATGGTTTGTTTAAATCCCTATCGATACCATATGGACTTATTTCACTATAGGGTGAGGTTTAAATAAACAAAGGGCAGTAGGAAAATGTTTAAGGGGGAATGGGATATTTAAGATATTCCATCAGGACCCGTGTAGTATAGTTTATGTAATGTGATGGCACATATCTCTAGTATTTTATTGGATGATTAGATGTTATGACCCATTTTTTTCTCTCATAGTTGATTATTTCAATTACATATTTCTGGATGACTACTTCAGTCTACCTCTGGTGTGAGAGGTAGAATTCACTATTGAGTTAATTCTCAGAGAAGAATCAGTGACTATTCCTTCTTATAGGATGTAACATATGGGGCTTTGTGAACTCAAGAAGAAATTAGAATATCTGGGGGATAAAGGATCTATATTTCACCACATATCTTCTCTGTGTTCACTAGTTAGTTTCTCAAGAATTTGAATAGTATTGTAAGGCTGTATATAGAATATCATTGATTGAACTAGATCACAAAAAAGAATTTATATCCACTTCCTAGAACATATTACCCCTTTGATCATCTTCAAGGTGTGAGGTTTTTTTCCAAAATATATTTTAGGTTGGGATATCACCAGTTATATTTTAGAACTAAAAGCATAACTTGTCCATCTTTCAGGAGTAGGTATTGTTTATATGTGTACCTGGTCATGTCTTTCGGTCTAATGAATTCACCTTCAGTTTTTATGTATCTTATGAATTACATTTTCCACCAGTACCAGGATTCATTCATGTTAGTACTAGTAGAAGAAATCTTATTGTATTCACACTCTAGACATAAACATGTGAGTAACATTTAGATCGTATTAAATATTTGAAAAGAGAATTATCTCTATGCAAAGATTAGTAAATGAAACTTCTGTATTGATGAAGTCCACTTCTAAGAAAAATTATCTTATTATTATTAGTTTTAATAAACCCATAAAAAGTGAGATCATTAGTTCTCTTGGAGTATCCTAATTTTTTTTGACATTCAATGCTTCTTGTGGCTGGCTGGATATTAGAGACTCTTCGTCAAAAATATTTCACATCTTACAGTGCCACATACGGGCTTGAAAAAGTAGGGTATGAATTTTATATGTTCAGATGACTGTAAATAATCTTTTCCAGAGATGAAGGGAAGGTTGAATTCAACAATGATATTTATTGTACAAGTTCCTCGAAAGATCTATACTATGTACAATGACATATCAGTTGTTTGGATCAAAGATTTTTGGATGTAGTATGAGTGATTCATTGTGTACAGATCTCATTAGTTGAGGTTTCATAAGTGGAATTACCCAACACACAACCTCAAGCACACTAGTGTTTTATATGACATACATAATTGAAGACACAATCTACTTAGTGATTTTATTTTGATCACAAAATCCTCAAATACATCTTTACACAGTGAGATATCAATATCAAGTAGCATGACTGGGTTGAGTACCTAAAATTGTTTGATTTTGAGATTTCATATATGCCGAGAAAGGGAAACCATATAGCCGACACTCAGAACTGAAAGACTCAAACACATCCAGTTCAAGAGTCCAATAGAAAATGTAAAATCAAGGCCTTATTCTCAATGATGCACATTGAGATTCAGATGTATAGATTTATGAATATACACTTAGCCTTGTAAGTGACCGATAATCTTCTATAACAGGTAAAAATGGGGTAGCTATCTTACCCCAAAGGCCTAGTCCTGAAGAAAAGAATATTTTATGATTATATATGATCAGGTTGGATTATGGATGGGGATGATACCTTAAAATTACAAGGGAATGTTTGGGTCCTGGAAGACATCAAAGAGGTGATGATGTTAGAATATCATGCCTAATCATGGTTGGTTCACCATAGTGTCACTAAAATGTATTAGAATCTACAATTCTAGTATTGGTGGCCACGTATGAAATAATATATTTCAAGATTTATTATTCTGTGCTCCACCTGTTATCATATCAAGGAAGAACATTACTGTCTAGGAGGTATTTTATAGCCATTGTACATTACCAAGTGGAAAAGGGATGATGTTTCTATAGATTCCATTATTTTTCTACCAAGATAACCTTGTGAAAAATGATACAGTTTGGGTTATCATCGATCATTTGATGAGGGTTTCACACATATTTCCTATTTGATAGACCTTCTTGGTAGATGAACAGGGGATTTTGTACATCATGGAGGTTTTAAATCTTCAGGGAGCACCATGATCTATCGTTTCTGGAAGAAATTCTCTCTGTATGTCGTGGTTCTTGTAAGGTTTCCATAAGGCTTGAGAAGACAGGTGCTACTAAGTATGGATCATCACCCATAGACAATTGGACATTCTGAGCAGACAATTCACTTAATATCAGACATGCTCTCTACATGTGTCCATGAATTTGGGGTTTCTTGTGATATACACATTCAACTCACCATGTTCTCTAATGATAAAATTTTACTGGATTCCATCGAGATGGCTCATTATGAATCCTTATATGGTAGTCCATTCTGTTCACCTCTAGGGTGGATAGAAAGAGGGGATGAATCTATTGTTGGACCCCATATCATGCAGTAGACTATAGAGTAGTACCAATTGATTAGAAATCACATGATGGCATATCAGTCTATATAGAATTCATGTGCCAATAGACACTAATTAACTCTCATGTTCAAGGTCAAAGACCAGTTTTTATTGCCAGTCTCACCTAGGATGGGTCATATATGTATTTTGAGGTTGGGTAATACCCTACCTAGGTACATTGGACCCTTCGATGTAGTGAATTAGATCAGACCAATGTCTTACAATAATAGAACATTCATATATATACAAATCTATGCATGATATATTTCACATATCTCAAAATAACTAGTATTATCCAGACACGCCGCATGTCATTCGTATTGAGGATATTTCATTATATTTAGATGCATCCTCCAAGGATTATTCCATATGTATTGTAGATCCCGTCAAGAAGAAACTTTGATCTATGTCTGTTTCATTGGTACGGGTGCTATGGAATCATGATTGAGAACATGACATGAATTGGGAGTATGAAGGGGATATATAAGCTTTGTGGTCGGTCCTCTTTGAAGAAGATGTCCTTTAACCCTCGTAATTTCAACTTAGGGATGAGTTTCTTTATATAGGTGAGGTTACAATGAACATATTTTCATGAAGTTTCAGATGGTTTTTTCTCTCATTAAATTCAATTAAAAGACCCTTATAATGTTACCCAATGAAGTCATGGGGATCATGAGGGTGTCCAAGGCTCATTCAAAACCTAAAACCCAAGGTTTTTGAATAAATAAACTGGATTTTATGGTTAGCAGATTCCATGAAACCCAGTCCACATAATCTCAACTAACCATGTAGTGAAAAATAGAGGAGTACCATGAGCTGCATGGTTTATATAAAATTATGTTATTTTAGGTGGATGACCATGAAATAAATTGTAAAATTTTAATAAAATCATTTTTCATAGTTTGTCTGTGGTTTGGAAAACCATATACTATAACTAAGTAGGGTCTCCCTTTGGGTAGTGGTCGGGGCACCATTTGTGCATGATTTTCCAAACTCGGTGTCCAAATCATGCACTATTAGTTTGAGGGTGAAATTCCAAAATTTCACATAATGATTTGTTAATCTCATTTATCTATTTTACTCCTTTCATTATAGTGGATATTCCCCCTTTTCTCCTCTGAATGGCCTCTTCTCCTCTTATTCAAAGATCATTGATATCTCACATGACTGAAATCTGAATCAAGCAATGTTAGAAGCATCAGATCAATGTTGGTAGGTTCTTCCTTCCTATTACCTTCGATCTATATTTATTTTCGGATTGGTTGTATTGTTTAGGTGAAATATAATTTTTACTATTTTTAGGTATTTGCAACTCTACTTATAATTTATCCAACATACTTCGAATATGAGGCCACCCTCAGATGAGGAGTCATCAACTTCTCTAAGGTGGGTGGTTTCATCATTTTCCGAATGTGTTTTGGTGTTTTCATATTTTTTGTATTGTACCTCACACCATCCTATTTTTTGCATCATATTAAATTGATCTATGAACCTCAATATACACCTATTTATCCATATTTAGTAGATTATAGGATATTGACCTCCATTGGGGACACCCCTTTGGTGTGCTAATTAGAATTTACCTCACATAATTAATTTAATATTTTCTTGGATCACATTTCGGGAATTTTTATTGGATCATTAACTGATTTTATATCATTTATATAAGTTTTAAATTAACCCAATCACACTATATGTTATTGTCTTCTCTTATTAATGTAATTTCCCATGTAGGAAATTTCTCTATTGATATTGAAACCTTATAAATTTCCCTTTGAACAGTATCAATTGATTTTACCTATTTTAGTGAATTAAATTGAGGAAATGTAATTAATTATAAAGGGTGTTAAGTCCACACCACTTGTTTATGATTTATTAAATAGTCATTATGAATTATAATTCCATTTCATTAATTGGACTTGACTATTGAAATTCAAGTGAGATATTGCCTCATGCCAATATTATAAATATGATTATACATTATTATAGGCTATGAGAAGATGTTAAGGGTTCAGTTTGGCCTAATGGTTTCACAGTCCCTTACATATGTTGTAGATCATGATTCCTCACATCGTAGAAACTTTTTAGATGGTGTTTGTGACATGCCACATCCCTTGCATTAAGTATTGACATGATGGCACACATTCCATATCGAGTGATGTGCATGGAATCTGTCACTAATTATGATGTTTAGGTTATGTATCCTATTACATGAGCCTATAGGCTCATTTAGACTAGTCATGAATCTCTATGTTAGGCCCCAGTCTTGCCAGCACCTATTCTTCCTGGTATATAGAAACTTATCTTTGTAGGAACTTGGTCCATATAGGTTGATGAAATATATAACTCAATTATAATTGCATTTTTACTATGTATAGAGAGACTGGAGAGGAATTTATTCAATCTACGTTACGAAGAAGGTAGATCTTCACTGAGTCCTTTTGGAAACTGATCAGGCTGTTATTTATTTACTCAGTATTTTCTATTATTTCATTTACACATATAATCTGTTTATTTATGATAAATGCTTGGATTACTTCTAGAGACTGTTAGTGGTTCCCTACTGAGATTTTATCTCACACCCTAATTGAGCTACCTTTTGTACCCTCAGAATATAATATGACTTCATTTATGGATAAGTAGAGGTACCCAATTGTGGACTCTTGATATGTTTGACTATTATATAGAGTATAAGTGCATATGACCAAGCATATTCTCATAATAACAGTGGAGCACCCTTTTTTTATTTTTGAACTTTTTTTATAACATGATTCTGTATCCCTATAATTTATTCCCGATTTGTATATCATCATTCTACGCATCTAGGTATATGCCACTTCTTAGAGGATTTTTTATATTATTACTCAGTTCCTCAGTTATTTATTCTTCTACTACTTATTCATTCAGTCTATTATTATATGATTCTACTATTGTATGTTTATGGTTGTATCAGTTGTGCCACTCTGATAAGAAGGTATAATCTCCCCACCATTCCACCTTTACACCCTTACAGGTAGTTGCAGTATCTTTCATATGATGAGGCATGCTTGAGTAAATGTGACCCACCGGATCGGGGCTCGGTTTAAGTGGATCCTGGGATAGGATGTTAGAATTAAGATTTATCACCTCATGAATAGTGTAATTACTTGTGCAGTCATAAGCCTCTTTTTTGACTCATTGAGGTAGTCTTCACATTCACTGGACTAGATAGAAATTACTCCTATTTGAGGCAGCATAGATAGTGGGTTTGATAGTATTGAGAAGTTCCACATAAATTCTTGGTAATACCATGGAAAGTCAAGTAAATTGTGGATTTCCATTACATATTATAGTATGGACCACCCATTAATTTCCTTTACCCTAGAAGGGTCCATATATAAACCTTATTTGAGAGATAACATTCCCCAATATTGATATGTTTTTCATCCATAAATCATACTTACTGTATATTTCATATAATTTATCCCTTCAGAATGTCTTTAACATAGTATTCAAGAACAATTTATGCTCCTCATTTCTCAGAGAGTGTATAAGATTATCATCTATAAAGAGTTCCAAAAAAATTGTCAATATAATCTCTAAAGACATTATTCATTATTTCTATGAAAATTTATAGAGCATTAGTGAGTCTAAAGGGCATCACAATGAATATATAGGGTACATTAAAAATTTTAAACATAGTATTGAGAGTGTATTCCTTATTCACCTTTAATTAGTGATATACCAACCAATGGTATACCTTATAGAAATAATTTTCCACACACAGTTGATCAAATAATTAAACTATATATATTAGAGAATACATTTTTTTTATCTTGATATTGTTAAACTCGCGATAATTAATGCAAAGGCACATTACTATATCCAAAATAAATTTTTATTAAACAAAAAGGAACAAGGAACCAAAAAGGCCCCATTCTTATGGAGGTCTGAAGTAGTTCAGGCCGAGGGAATCCCCTCTAATTAAATTAACAGCCTCTGGATTCAAGAAATTAGAAGAAAGAAGACTAGTGTGAGTGGCGCCCTGCTCTGTTAAGAAAGCCAAATAGTCTGCTACCTTATTGCCCTCGCACCAGGTGTGGGACACTTGGATGGTATTCCAAATTAAGGATCTGCAATTCCTAATGATGTAGGATATGGACCACGGAGTACCGCCTTTACCCGTTAAGGAGTTATGGATAATTAAGGAATCCTTCTCCACGTGAGATAACATCACCTGTTGCTGGATACAAAGAGAGAGACCGGTTAGCATCACCTTACCTCGGCAAAAAGGGGAGTGCCCATCCCAAAACATAATAAAAACACCAGCTTGACGTTCCCCTGAGAGTTGCAAACCACTCCCCCACCTTTCATGATTCCCAAGGAGCAAGACCCATCTGTGTTCATCTTGAAACCGGAACTAGGGTGATGTCAGCACACCCATTGTCCCTGCACCATTACTGGGTGAGGAATGGGCACGGGGGTACTGACCTGGATGCATTTGAGTGAAGGGGCATCTCGCTAGTCCAGGGAGAGTGAAACAAAATCCATCAACATGAAGCGCGTCCTGGCGATGATGGCTCTTGCTGTATGAGATAAGCCTTCATATCTTGACTGGTTTCTCGCTTGCCACAAGCACCAGCAACCAGCACTCAATATTCTAGATCGAGCCATCTGATTCTTGTCTGATCTTGATGAGCATTGAAACCAACTTCCCAAGAACGAAGAAATATCCCACTGACAAGTGGAGTTAAAAACAGAGCCTCCGAAATAGGACCACACCAACGAATCCCAATCCCCTTCAAAGAATAAGTGATGCATACTCTCCTCCTTCCTTGTATCGTAGAAATGGCATGATGAGGCCAAGTTCATTCCCAGATTTTTGATATTCTCATCCGTAGCTACAGCAGAATTCATGATGCGCCATAAAAGGAAATTGAACTTTTTTGGGATCATGTGGGACCACATAGCTCCATTCCACCCATCATATTGATTCTGATCTAAGATCAGCTTACGGTACTCTCTGGTGGAAAAAACACCCAAAGATGACGGATTAAACACACAGTAATCCTGTTCAGTAGTGATCTCAATGGACTCAAGAAGATCTTGTTGATCCAAGTTCAACACAGCCTTTGTGAACCTGGGATGGAGACGAGCCTCCTTCACCGACATTGTAGTGGCAGGGCAACCCAGGAAGGCGATAATAGAACCAGCCCGTTTTTTGTGCCAAAAGAGTATGTCCCCAGATCCAACAATCCATCAAGATCTCAGCAGAAGAAACTGAACCAGAGGATAAATCTTCTTCCAAAGGGGGAACAGTATCCATGGAAAACCTCTACACATCCCCCTAAAATTCATGACATGGATATTCCCCACAATGTACACTCCTCCAGAATCTCCCAATCCAACATGGCATGAATGCAGTGAATCGTACTCTAGAGACTCCTTACACTGATCCCCCCATCAAAGAACGACCTCGCCATATTTCTCCATAAAACCCAGTGTCTTTTACCTTTTGATTTAGCATCCCAGGAAAAGAAACATAAAATATTGTCTACATTTTTTATCACTCCTTTGGGAACATTTGAGGAGGCCATTGCATTAATGGGGATGGCCGAAAGGACACTATTTACTAAAGCAATGCGACCCCCAAATGAAAGGAATTGGTTTTTCCAGTTAAGAACTCGGCTAGTTATCCTACTCACAACGAGATCAAAAATCACATACTCGGAGTCTACCAAAAGATATTGGCGTGCCCAAGAACTCCATTGGAAGAAAAAATCACTATATATCCAAGCAGGTACCCAGGGAGGATACTCGACTGGGGGTGCTCTTATTGCAGATGAAAAAACTGCTCTTTGTTGAACTGATGACTTTCCCACTCAAGTGAAAATATTCCTATAGAATTCCCCTGATCCCTCGAACAGAATCCTTACCACCATTCAGAAATATAATGGTATCATCAGCAAACATCAGATGAGAGATTGGGAGAACGTGCATCCTCTTCTTGAAAGGTTTTATCACACCTTGGCACATGCCTCGGTTCATTAGTCTAATAATAGTATCTTGTGCCAGTATCAAAATGCGGGGAGATTGGGGATCTCCTTGCCGAATCCCTCTTGTTGCCTTGAAGACACCATAAACATTTCCCATAAAGGATACCTCCATCCACGAAGAGCTGAAGCTCCTGAATATGATGTCCACTGCTCTGGCCGAGAAGCCAATGCTCAAGAGGACTCTGTTAATGAATCTTTATTCAATCCTGTCATATGCCTTGTTCATGTCCACTTTGATAGTGAAATTTAAAACATGAGATTTTACATTGATGCCCCTTATCATCTTCTGGGTTAGAGATGTCGCTCCTTGAATAGAGCATCCTTTCATGAACCCATGTTGCTCAGGGAATATCCAGTCCGGGAGGAATTTTGATAACCTCGTATTAATAATAGACGCCAAGATTTTATAGTGGAAGATACATAAACTCACTGGTCTATAGTCAGATAGATAGGAATGATTCTTAATCATTGGGATTAGAACCAATTTAGCAGCACTTGCAACCTGAGGCAAAGTCCTGCCACAAAAATAGTCCTGAATAGCTTCTATTATGTCCATCGTAACCACATCCCAGATCCCTTTGTAAAAAGATCCTAGAAAACTATCCAGCCTAGGAGCACTATCCAGGTTGAGACACTGCATGGCTGAGTGAATTTCATCCGCAAAAGGAATTACCACCAGGCCATCATTGTCCAGCGAAGAGACAAGCCTGGGAATCGCCTCCCACAGTTTCCCTTTCCCAATAGGATATCACCTATTCATCCTCAGATTAGGACCAGCTAGCAGATCCTTAAAAAAGGTAAAGGATGTGCCCCCCACTATATCACAATCCTCAGTGTAAGATCCATCTTCAAGTAAAAGATTAGGAGAAAGGTAGTGACTTATTTCTCTAATACACGTATGGAAATAAGCAGTGTTTTGGTCTACCTCTTGCAACCACCTCACTCGGGAGCGGTCCCGAGCCAAACGCTCCTGCGTTAGAAGCACGTCCGCCCAACACACCTTTTTTCCCATTAGATCATCAAACACTAAGTCATTCCACTCCTCCTCCAGGTTAGACTTCAAACCACTGATACTGTGTTTAAGAAGCTCTATGTTATAATCAAAGGGAGGAATCTCCCTGGCCCAAACCTTCAGCCCCTGTTTCAGCCATCGTAGTTTGTTAAGAAGAGATACCCACGTATGACCTTGAAAGGATTCATCCCACAACTCCCTTAAAACCCGCTAATAACCTTGAAACTGAGACCACTTTCGATTGAATCTGAATGACTCCAGATAATTCTTCTTGGGCACCAGAGAAACCAGTAAAGGGGATTGATCTGATATACCTCGGGCTAGGTGTTTGACTTTGGCATCTGGAAATTTGTTTATCGCATTAGAGTCAACCAGGCACCGGTCTATCCTTCCCCAGCTTCATCTTCCACTTGATTGGTTGTTGAACCAAGTAAAGCGATCCCTTGAATAGCCCATGTCGAGAAGCCCCTTGTCAGCCATAAGCTGAGCGATGTCCGGACTGGCCTTACGGGAAAAAACACATCTTCCCTTCTTCTCCTCCAGGTCAAGAATGGTGTTGAAATCCCCCACAATGAACCATGGTAGATCCTGCAGATCAAAGGCCCCAAGACTATGCCACAACCTTTTAGGTTCCTGAAAGACGCATCTTCCATATACAACCGAGAAGAAGATACAATATGCTCCCTTTGTAACTCTTGTGATTATGAATTGATCTCCCGCCTCAATCAGATCCAATGAAATAACATTGTTCCGAAATATCCAAATATGTCTGTTGACCGAATCATCATGAAAGGAGCCATGCATCAGAACTTTGCGGCATAAGACTTTGATATTACTCAGATTCTGTTTATGCTCAAGGACAGCCACAATACTATCTTTTTTTTCTTAGCTTCCGAGGTGATGAGATCAGACTTCACCCGAGCACCCAGTCCTTGAGAATTCCAAATGAGGAGATATAACATTAACAAACAGGTAACCCAGCTTTGACCCCAGTCTCTTTGGTCTTTTTTCTAATGGGAAAATATTTTTCCCTAAGAAGTCTCATATGTGCACGGGTGCATACCCACGGGCTGTTGGCAGAGGCAACAGGGGATACAGGCGGCTCGATGGATTTGGACTTCCCCTTCATTTCCCTACAAGGAGACAACGAGGATCAAGAATAACTAGACAAACTGGACAGATCCACCACCTTCTCAGGACCTGAACCTCCTTCGAGAGCCTCATAAGAAACCTCTTCCATCCCATTGGGACAAACCACAGGTACATCCTTCAAATTGAGAACCCTCACCTTCCCTTGCTTGCAAGGTTCTTGATTCCCCCCCAGCGTGTTCTAAACCACCTCCGAAAAAGGCCATAGTTCCTTTTTATTCGGGTTCCAATTTTTTGGAGCCTTCTGGTAGCACGTGGTCTTCTTCCCTCGTGTTCACCCCAAAATAATTGGAGGAGTTTTCTGGTTACCCCAAGATTATTGGTGTTTGAATCTTGAGATATTCCTCTTGAGGATGACCAAGAAATTCCTCAGTTAAAACATCAGTGTAGTCCCTCACAATTTTAATGAATTAAATCATGACCAGATCCTTTGTATCAATCATTTTACCTAGATATACTTTCTCATAAGGAAACAACATCGATGCTTGGGAGGAAAATTAAAAAAATTATCCATCATCCTCTTTACATTTGTGTTGATATGGAGGATTTTTTAGTATGTATATAATGATATCCCATTCCCAACTGTTGATGTTGGATACATATTGTCAATACATGCCATATATAACATCAAAAGCCGCCAAATTAAGTAAGACAAGCTTTTAGGGGAGGTAATTTCCACAAACATTGATCAAGGAGGAGTTATATACTTTACATGAAATAATTTTCCCATTTAATGTCCTTATAAATAGTCAACATCCATTTTTTGAGGTGGTGTTTGAATAGTTATAATAGAATTGAAATATTTGAAATAAAAAATAGAATATTAGTCAAAAATTCATGTATATATTATTTAATGAATACCCATCATACATATCAGCACATCCTAATTAGACTCTTCTTTAGCAATAGAGATAGCATATTCCGTTCTGTGCTACCTTTGAGGTTGTTTTCATTAACTTTATATGATAAAAAATGTATTTGAAAAATGGATAGAGTAATTCTTGTGTTCTTTATTTTTAAAAAATGTACTATTTTCAAGGTCTTGATATGAACCTTCCTTTAATATTCCTCATTTTTGTGGTTCTTCATATCCATTTGGTAATGATTATCTTGATTACCATCTCTCGTAAATTTGAAGCATATATCGATTCCCTTTTGATTATTCCATGGAATCTTCTTCACACACTTTTGACACATGGGATGTTTAGTCTTCTTTTCTTCATGGTATTTTTCTGTTTATACTCTCTTAGTAAACATCAACATACTCTTTTTTTCTCTAAGCCCATCAGACCACTGAGAGTTCCAATCTCCATCTCAACCATAAATGAAAAAATTAAATTCTCATCATATCTGTCAATGTCTTTATTCTAAAAGGGTTATAATATACTTGGTTTTAATACACCAAAGAATTGATCCACCATTCCTTCAGATATCATGGAAAATCTACTGATGTATCATAAAAACCTCGCAATTTTTTCCTCATATGACCTGATAGACTCATCTTAGTTTTTCATCTATCTGAGGAACTCTTTATCCATCTTAATATGAAGAGTTTAGGGAAATATTTATTGAAAACAATTTTCTTGAATCCTTCACATTCCATGGAATCAATTTCATATTTATAAATTCTGTTATTTATCATTTTCCACCACTGATCAGCTTCTCCATAAAAATAACAGACCTCCAACATGTCTTTCTCTTCTTATGAGCACCTGAGGACAGATTATGACTTCTCAGTGGTGTTAATCCATTCTACTACAACAATGGGATCCCAAGATATACTAAATATATTAGTTCGTTTCATATAAAGGATTCAACCACAACATGAAATTTCTTAGTAGAAGGATGGTGTTCCACACAAGTCAAGTTATTATTCATAATTTTTTCTAGTTTAACTAGTTCATTCATAAATTTATGATCTCCCATTCCCATAAAATTTAGTATCTCATTAGGGATATCATCACATTGTTTGTTAGCGTGGTTTATCTTATTTCCAACCATTAAATAGAAAATGGAAAAAATTATCGGGGAATGAATACATATCCAACTAAAATATAAAAAAGAATCTATGAATAGGGAATGATCATCTTATAAATGAAAATTATATCCTAACTTGTGATTCCCTAATTTTCAATCCAGGTTATCCAGGGTGATAGAATTATCCATAGGGTTCCTGCTAAAGATTTTTAGACCTAAATCCAAAAAATAACTAGATTTTTCTATGATACCAAATATATCAATCCAGGTATATTACACATATTATTACATTACTTTAAGCTTTATTATCCATGAAGTAAAATCCAAGAATAAAAAATTCCAATTTATTTGGAGGACTACATACATAATTTGACAACATGAAATTATATTAAAACATTTTTTATTGATTTCCCAAATCAGATCCTAACTATATTTTAGATTCTACCACTACATAGGATATCCTAGGGAATACATAGAGAAAAGTGATGAACTAAAAAACCTAGAAATGAAATAAACATGCGATTTAAGCATAGAACATGAGTTAAAACGTATATAATGATATAATAAAAGGCATGGATAATGAATAAAAATTTGTAATCAGAACATATAAATAATGGAAACATTGTAATTAAGAAATATATAACATTACACAAACAAGAGTCAAGGATAACTACCTAGACTATATCACATGGTTGAAAGAGTCCCATAATGGATTAGGTTTACTCCCTAATCCCATACGAAATGTATCAAGAGACTAATAAATTACTCAATTATTAAGTGTGATATCAGGTTGCCTTCATTAGAACATGAACCAGCATATGTGTTCTACATAATGAGTCAAACATAATGAATAAACAAAAGGGTTTCCCATAGAAATAAATAGGTTTTGTAATCAGGTCCTAAGGCATAAATAAATGGAATATCATAATGGTATCAATGAAATAAGAGATTAAAATAATTATTGGGAATTAATAATGGAAATGTAAGAATAGATAATGAGTAAATAGATCTAACTAAAGTAAAATAATTAAAAATAGTGGTTATATATATTTGGAAATGTTCCACTTAAACGTGGTTTTGAGGAAATGAATGAAGTTTATTTAAAGATGATAAAGGTATAATTATTTCCATAAAATCATAAGTAAACTTAAATAGATATTCAAGACAAATTAATTTATTTATGAAAAATATTAGAGACTTAAAATAGTTTATATATATTACCTGAAAATGGGTATGAAATAGAGATTTTCCTTCACACAGGTTTGCCAATCGAGTGGAATTGAGAAGGGAGCCTTATAAAACATGTAATTCACCATCAAAGAAAAATTAATTGAGATTAATATATATGTTTGGTATGTATAAATAGAATATATAATAATTATATGAGAAAAATTAAGAGATAAATTTTTGAAAATAGAGATAAATCTTATCCCAAGGGAAATACAGAGGTTCAAAAAGATCCCTGACCTTTTGTCTAAATGTTTTCTTCACTTCCACTTAATTTCTTTAATAATAATATAATATTCAGTAATTTATTAATTTAAAAATTATTATATATATATTTTATTTATTATAATTTTATTATGTTCATCTATTCCCATTTAGTTGAGTTATAATGTCCAATTTATTTGTTTCAGGTGTGATCATTTCATGGTTTCAGGGTCAGTTGACTTCTGTATATTTATGGAAGTTCTTGTAAAATGGGAATAATATTATATAAGTGAAACGAGATGGAATGAAAACAATTACATTACATTAAATGGTCACATATATATGTTTTTTTCTTTCATGAGGATTTTTCATTTGATAAGAAAGTAATGATAATTTTTTATCTTATTTTGGCAGTTTTTCCGACCATCATGAATTCATTTAATTTTATTTAATATTACGTCTATATATTATATAAAGGACATGGAATAAGTTATGATATACTTATTAAAAATTTTTAACCATAATAATATTTTTATTAACAACCTTGAAGGAAGTAATGGAATAATATTAATCATTATCCATCCAAACAGTTAACATCGATAATTTGAATAACTATTTCCTTTCTTTGAATAAGAGGTGCTAAGAAAAATGTCTTGATTGAATATATTAAATAATCAATTTAAAAACTAACTATATAAATTATATTGGATTTATTTTTATTTTGTGTATGAAATATATAAGGATAAGTTATAAGAAGAAAATAAATCAATAGAGGTCATTTGGGAATGTTACCTCTTGAATATCACCTCCTAGAAGGACCCATTAAGGAACATGGATATAGAATTTTGGAGACACCAGAAGCACTTGTACATGGGTAGAGTGGTTAGGATAGTTTCTGGTATATATTTTACAATATTAAAGTCATTTAATGAGTAATTATAAGGGTTAAGTGGTATTTATAAGGGGAAGGGAGGGGTTTTTTCAAATTTCCCAAACACATTAAAATATAATAAGGTTATTTCTGATCTAGATGGATCAAAATGTATTATAAATGTAAATATGGTTATTATTTATACCATATATTATCCCTTATGGTCTTATTTAATATTTTTATGATTTTTAAACAATTTAATACTATATTTATCCAATAAATTGTCTGTATTGTGAAATTTGATACTATTCGTTACTTCACTTTAAAATCATCAAGAAAACAAGTAAAATTCGAATCAATAATTTAATTATTTCATAAACATCACATGATAATCTAGATAATTATTTTAGTGTCTCAAATATCTCAAATTATATTTATTTTAATAATTTTATATAATTGTGTTTATTTTTTTATTAACTAAATAATTACCACATCGTCGTTGTGTAAACATTTAAGGAAATTACCTATTCACTAAAAAATAAAATGAAATTATCACGATGAATATGAATCTTTTATATTCAAAAATAATATTTATAGTCTAACATATCCACCATAATGAACCAAATTAAAAATATTATACTTATTAAAAACATAAGTATTATATTTTTGAATTATTTAAATAAATAAACTATAATGGTCATAATCCCATACTAGTGCCCATAAAATGTAATATAACCATAAAATTTACTATTAAACATGAAATTAACTCATACAAATGTCTAGTTATTTTAATAGGTTTTTTTATAATTATAATCATCTTTAACCTAATTACCTAATTTACCCTTTAATGTGTTAATAAATATTACTCTGGTAGATATTCATTATGATGGATGGTAAAAGGGTTTTATTTTCTAAATTATTTAATCCTATTTAAAAATATTGATTTTTTTAAAAAAATTAAATAAACATAAGTGTACAAATATAATTTAATATGAAATAGGAAAAACAGGACAAAACCCAATTGTTCTTAAAAAATAACATTTTTATTTATAAAATGATTTTATGTTAAATTCAAGCATAAAATTAATTTCAAAGAAAAAAATTATATTATTTAAAATAAAAATTAACTAATTCATAAAAAATTTATTCAAAAATATAATTGGAATTTGTAAATTTCTTTAAAATAAAACACAGTTGTCAATGTATATCAGTATTTTTCACTATTCATTAAAATTTCAAAATTTCATGGAAATTTAGAAAACATTGTCAGATGATAATTATAACATGATGAATTCAGAAATAAATTTTATTTTTTCAAATTAATTTTATAAATTTTTCAAAATTATTTATATTTTTTTCTCATAGAAATCAATAAAATCATTTTTTGCGGAAAACGTGTTTTTTTGAAGAATATAATGAATTTAATAATAAATAATTTTTTATTCCCTACGAATTAATAAAAATATTTCATAATAAGATTATTCCTATCCACAAACACCAATTATATGCATATGTTATAAAATTCATGTTTAAATAATAATATTTTAAAAGTATGTCATGTATTTTAAAACTCGATGTTGTGTGAAACACAATCTATCAAAGTGATCAAAATATTTTATAAAAAAAATTTATTATCACACTATGGATGGTTTGGCTCAAAGTTTGAGTATTCATTTTAAAAGTTACATTTTAGTCTAAAACATTTGTAACTCATTGAAAACCAAGAATATACTCTGGGACATCCCAAATACTTTATAAAAATAATCCAAATGTCTTTTTTAACATGTATAAATAATTATAACTGATATGAAAGAATTCAAAATAGTGGTTAGGTAACTATTGAAATGTAACCCTTTAGTATGGTTTTAAAGAAAAGAATAACGAGTCTTTAAAAAAGATAAAGCTATAATTATTTCTATAAAACCATAAATGAACTCAGATAGTTTTTCATTATAAATTGTGTGATTTTATAAAAATATCGGAGGCATAGAATTTTTTACGAAGTTTTCTTGATGATGGGTAATAAACAAAGAATTTTCTTTAATCATGTTTTCTTATTTAGAGGAATCGAGAAAGAAGGCTAATGAAACAGGTAATTCCCAATCAAAGAAAGATGAATTATGCAACATAATTATGCTTGGAACATAAAAATAATATAGTATAATTGTATAACAATAATTAATAGATAAATTGAGTCAGAGGGAGAGAAAGTTTAACCCATTGAAATATTAAGGTTCGAAGGGATCCTTTACCTTAAGTCTGTATTGGTTATGTGCATTCACTTAATGTCCTATATAATCAAATTATATTCATTAATTTAATAACTAAGAAACTATTACCCAGAAAAAGATATATATACTTTTTATAATTTTATTAATATCATTTATCTCTATTTTTATGAGTTATAATGTTCAATTTCTCTGTTCTATGGGAGTTCATTTCATGGTTTCATGGTCAGTTCACTTGTGTGTAATTATGGAAGTTCTTATTGAATGAAAATATTATTTCATAAGTGAAATTAAATTTTATTCACTCCCATACATAATTTTAAATTTTCCCATATATCATTTTTTTAACATTAAAAGGATTCATTTGATAGAACATTAATTATAAATGTTTAGTTTATTTTTAATTTTTTTTCAACTATCATGATTTAGTTTCTTTTTATATAATATTATATTAATATTTTTATCATGAACATAAAATAAGTTATAATATTCTTAGTAAAATATGGTTTAACAATAATAATAGTTTTATGTTCATCCTTTAACATGGTAAAGGAAAATTAAAACTAATTATCCACTAAGAGGATTCACCACCATAATTCAGAAAAGAGTTTTGTTTCATTGAATAAGGGAATATGTCAAAAACAATTTATAGATATATTCCATTGAAAATATAAAATTAAAATATTTACAAGATACTGGAGTTATTATGATTTTATGGTTCAAAGAGGTGAGTATTAGGTAGAAGAATAAAATAAATAAATAAATGTAGTTTGAGAATATTACATGTTGAATATCACCTCATTGAAGGACGCCTTGAGGAACCTGGGATTTTTCTATTAATGATACTAGTGTCACTTTTACATGGTAGGAGTATGGTGGAGATTTTTTAAATGTAATATCACAATATTCAAGCCTTAGAATGTTAGAGTATATGGGGTTGTGAGGGGTGGTATTTATAAAGGGATGAGGGGGGTATTAATGGAATTTTATAAAAATATTAAAATATCATAAGTCTATTATAGAAGAAAATTCTAAAAAATGGCTTATAAATGAATAGGGGTTTTAATTTGTGACCATATCATATCAAATTTGGTTTTATTTAATATTTTTAGGACTTTTAAATAATTTGATAAAATATTAATCCAATAAAATATCAATATTGTCAATTTTAGTAATATTCATTACATTGACTTTAAAATGATCATGAAAACAAGTTAAATTTGAACCAATTACTTTAATATATATTAAAATTTTCGTTTTCATCTAGATAATTGATTTTTTACCTTAACTTTCTCAAATATATTTAATATGATTTGTATGAATTTTCCATTAATTGAATAATTACCACATAATCATTGTGTAAGAAGTTAAAGTAATTTTTATTCACTAAAAATAAAAAATAAATAACCATGTTAAAAATAAATATATTATATTTTATAATAATATTTGTAGTTTAACATATCATGTTTATAAAACCATATTCAAAATATTATTCCTATTAAAAACATAAGTGTGATATGTTTGACTTTTATTTAAATGAAAATATTATAAATGTCATAATCTCAACCATTTGGTCATACAATGTCACATAACATAAAACTGGATGGTTATGGGAGAAATTAAATAATAAAATATTAGTATGTTTTTTGGGTCATTTAATTGTTCTTATCATTTTATTTTTACCCTAAATTTTCAAGTTTAGACATTACCGTGGTAATAAAACTTATTATTCTTACAATTCATTATAATTGAAAATAAAAGTGGAATATTTACCAAATTTTCACCTCATGACTCCAAATGTAGAATCCTTACTAAATTTCAAAACACCTTAATGTTTGAATATAATTTAATATTTAACCTGAAAAATGAAATGAGAAACAATTTTTTCAAAAAAGAAGTTCACCCTTTTATGTATAAAATGTTTTTATACTACGATAATGAAAAAAATTTAATTTCGATGATAAAAATTGTATTTTTCATAAAAATGGTAATAATTTATTTCTAAAACTAATCCCAAATAGAAATTTAATTTTTAACTTCATTAAAAAAATATAGTTTTCAATGAAAATTGTTTTTTTAGTATTCATTAAAATCTAAATCTTCGTAGAAATTTACCTAATAATCGTCCTTAAGTAATTTTAAAATTATGAATTCAAAAATGATATTTATTCTATCTAATAAATTTTCTAAATATTTCCTATTTAATTATATTTATTTTCACAAATAAAGCAACAAATTTTTCTTTTTTGAAGAAACAATATTTCAAAAGTATAAAATGAGTTTAATAAAAAAATATGCGTTTATTTACTAAGAATTAATAAATTTTGATAATATGGTTATTAATAATAAAAACATTAAATTCAATTGATCGTTTATAATGATCATTATAATGTAATTATATTTTAATATTATATCACGACTCTTTAAAAACTAGTGTTGTGAGCAATGCAATATACCAAAGAAATAAAAATAGTTTATTAAAATATTTGGGTGTTATATTATTTCCCCTAGAAATTTAATTTTTCATTCTAAGGTGAAAGAAGGTGTGGTTACTTCTCCTTACACAATGCCTACCATTCCCATGTCACTTTTTCATATATATACTTCTTCCATAGTACTTTTACCAGGTAAGTGGCCCTATTTCATAGAACATTGTCTTTATGGTCAATGATCTTCACTGTTTGGTCTTGATATGAGAGGTCCTTTTCTAGATTTACCACCCATAAAATTGGTACATGTGATAGATCTGAAATATAAATCCTTATAAGGTATATTTATAATATATCATGTACATGAGATATGGTTTTTGGAAGTGCTAGTCAATATTCCATAGCTCTAATGCGGTCAAGAATCTAAAAGAGGATAATGTTTGTGGGACATAGCACAACTAGAAAATGGTGCTACTACCACGGATCTAAAGCCACTATTTTAAAACCATGGCTATAGGCCTATTTTTCGTGGCCTATATCCACAGTTTTGTGACCAATGGCCATGATTTCCAAAAATGTGGCCATATGCCAGTTTTTTTAATGCCCTATGTCAACGGTTCTCCAAAACCGTGGTTATAGGGTTTCTGCGCTTCCATGGGAATCCCTATCGCTATAGTTTTCAGTTTATTCCCATGGTTTTAGTTAATATATATAAATATATATATATATATATATATATATATATATATATACCCAAATTGTGGCGTGGTGTAGTGGTAACTGCGTTGGACAGCATTGTGGTGGTGCAGGTATCAAAACCCGCTAGGGACATTTATAATTTTGGGTTTTGCCACGGTTTTCGGAGGTTGTTGCAACGGTTAAAACTATGGCTATAGGTCAAGTTCTATGGTTTCAAATTTGGAGGCTTGTTTCCATGGTTTTCAAAACTATTCCAATAGGCTAGGACCTACTTCCACCATGATAGCGGCCACGGTTGGCAAAAACAGTGGCCATAGACTTTGACCATAGTTTTGGGGCCTATTGCCACAGTTTGGAATAGTGGAAATATCCCTTTCTTCTAGTAGTGTAGGTTTCCCTTATAACCAAATATCATGACCCTAAACCATGAAGATATGTGGAGGAATACCAAGTCAACTACCTCAAATTATAAGTCCCATGGACAATTTACTTCATAGCTCTTCTATCAACTTTGGGTATCCCTAATGTGTTGTTGAGTGACCTTCACATTTTATACCTTTTTATAAACCATTTTAGGTCTATAAACCTTACATTCACTGACTTCAACCTACCATGTAGGTGTTATACATATATTCTCATAATTGGATTCATATAGAGCCTTGTGTATTCCTGTACAAAAACTATTGTTGTAAGATAACTCAATCAATTAAAGGTGATGATCTCATCCTCCTTTGAATTATTTTTAGCATTCTATCAACCTGACTTCTAGTTTTCGAATAGTCCACTCAGACTGGCCATTAGTTTTAGGTTGTTAATCCATACTAAATTTTATCTTAATTTTTGGATAATATTGAATATTTTTATGAAACATTGAGGTATATCTTAGATAATGATCAAATAAATCAATAATGGCACTCCATGTAATCGTCACCAATTCTACAATTTATATCTATGCAAGTTTATCCAATGAGAATCCATATAGAATTTTAATAAAGTGATTTTTCTTTATAAGATGATCCACCACAACCCAATATCATTATTTCTTATGGATGTCTTTGTATGCCCAGTGACAAAGTCCATGTTGATGTGTTCCCATTTCCATGTATGTATAGGTAATGTATGAATCATCCAATTAGACTTTTTCTTTTAATCCATCACTTATTGATATATCCAGCACAATGATGTTTATTTAGAGATATCCTTCTTCATATTGACCCCCCAATAGTTCTCTTATAGATCTTGATACATCTTTTTTCTCCTTGGGTGGGTAGAGTAGTTTGATCTATGTGTATAATTAAAAAACCCCCTCTTTATCTGAGGATTTGATGTTACACATTGTCCGGACCCAAATATTATAACTCCTTCCTTATCAAATTTTAACTATGAGTACTTCCCATTTTGGATAGATACCAGATTCTTTTGAATTCGCACATCCTTTTTAAAGCATAATTTATCTTCACTATAAGGGATGGTTTTGAAATCATCTGAGAAAAGAATGATGATGATGATTTTCTTATGATTTCCTTGTTGATTCATTGTACATATAATAAGATTGGAGCCTTCTAAATTCTAATCATTGATAATGATCTAGGATCATTTTTATATAGAGAATCTTCTTCTTTATTTCATTTACCAGGATGGTAGTGGATTGAGTAATCAAGATCCTTGATGAGATATGACCAACATCAAAGCCACAAGTTTATATCCTTCTATGTGAATATATTATTGACTCTCTTATGATAAATATATATTACACATCTCCCCATAGAGTCAATACCTCCAGATTCTCAATGAGAATATCACATCCTCCAACTTCATATCATGCATGCGATATTTTTGTTCATGATCATTCTTCTTCCTTCAGTAATAGCCTTTTACATCATCATTTATCATCAGTACACAACCAAAAACCATCTTCTGTGCATTTTTGAATACCACAAATGACATGAATCGTATTTTCATGAATGTATGGATCATTTTTTTGCTTTAAATTCAATTAAATGGCCGTTAAAATGTTACATAATGATGTCATCAAGGTCACCAAGTTTTACAGGGCTCCTTCAGAACCTGAAACATCCGAGTTTCTAAAATATAAACTATTTCACATGGTTATTAGACACATTTTAGGTAAAAACAAAGGAGAAATATGAGCCACATAGTTATTCTACAACTGTGTGACTTCAGGTGCATGACCATGCAAGAAAATAAGACTTTTAATAGAGTGATTTTGCACGGTTTGTATAAGTGTGTGCCTTTACCATGCAGGGTCACCCTTGAGGAAGTGGCTTGAGCATAGTTTTCCAAATCGTACACCCAAACCATTCACCCCTATTTTGTGGTTGAAATTCCCAAATTCCCATTCAATAGTTCATAAAAACATTTCTCAATTTCTCCATTACATTCTAGTGGACCATCCTCCCTTTTCTCCCATGAAGGCCTCTCTTCGTCATCTTTTAGGATCTTTGATATCTTAAATGAATGGAGTCCAAATGAAGCACTGCCAAAAGAATCATATCTATCTATTTGTATTCTACCATCCACAAACCACTTATCTAAGTTTATTTTAATATTTTTTATGCTATTTTGGCGAAATATACGTTTACCTATTTTCAAGGATTTGGACCATTTCTTAGATTTCATCCATCCTACTTAAAATATGAGGCTTATATCGAATGAGGATCTGTCAACGACAATGAGGTGGGTGATACCATCATGTTTTCCTAGTTTTTTGGTGTTTTTATTCCTTTTACATTTTGTTACATGATGAACTTTCTATGCATCGACATTTAATTGGGTTCATAAAATAAAATTGATCTGTGCACCTTGATATATGTCTATTGATAATTTTGTACTAGATAAGAGGATGTTGACCATAGTTATGGACACTAAATGGGTGTTCCAATTAGAGTTTCCCAATTATAATTAATTAAATATATGATAGAATTACCTACTATACATTCATCTTGGATTATTAATAGATTTTTCCTCTTTTACATAAATATTAAATCAAACCTAGAACCCCCTAAGTGCTTGGATTTTCTTATAATGGTAATTCCCCATGTATGAAATTTTCCTATTGATGTTAGAACCTTATAAATCCCCCTTTGAACATTATAAATTGAGTTTCATTTTTTGTGAATTAAATGAATGAAATATAATGACTTATAAAGGGTGGTAAGGATGTGCTGCTGGTTTTTTTAATCCTCATTTTGAATTATATTCCCTTATCTATAATTGTACATGACCATTAAAATTCATGGGACATAATTCATATGCATATATTATATATATATGATTATGCCTTTTTATAGGTCGTGAGATGATGGTTCTGGTTTATTTTTGAATGATTGTTTCACGCTTCCTTTCATCAGGTGTTGAGCATGTCATCTCACACCACTGATACATTTTTGATGGTGATCCTGAAGCACCACATCCCTTTCTTCAAGTGTTAAAATGATGAAACACTCACCGTATCGATTGATGTTCATGGATTCTATAACTTTTTATGAGATATAGAGCATCTAACCAACACACTGTTTAGTTTTGGGAACTTCTTAGATTACTTGTAGAAACTGTTGGTGGTAGCCTACTGGGATTTTATCTCACGCCCTACATTTTCCACCTTTGTTACCCGAGAATGTTATATGATTCTATGTATGGATAATGGAACGTGACCTATTATGGACACTTGAAATGTATGACATATAGATGAAGCATAAGAGAAGAGGACTGGTCATGTAATCGAGATTCTATTGGATCACCCTTTATTTATTTTTGTAATTTGTTATATAATTATTTTATATGAATTTCTCATATTTCCATTTTTATATCAATATTTAATACATCCATGTATAAGACACTGCATGTAGGCTTTTGATATTATTACTCAGTTTCTCAATTATTTATTCTTCTGCTGATTATTCATTCAATATTTAGTTATAAGATTCCAATGTTGTATGTTTATGCTTTTATCTATTTTGCAACTCTGATAAGAGGTAATAGTCTCCTCACTATTCCACCTTTACATATTCACTACTAGTTGATAGCCTCTAGCATACACGGAGGTGTGATAGAGGTAATGGGAACCAACAACTTGGGATAATGAGTTAAAAAATCTCAGTTTAGGACATTAAAAAGTGGTATAAGATATTATGTTTCCTCTTTCATAATATTTGGGTATTAAATAAGAGAATTGGAGTTAAAGGAATTCAGAAATTCCTACGTTCAGGGAAATAGAAACCCCATGTACAATGGAAATCCAAATTACCTGGGATGGGAAATGCTTGTTATTTTTTTTCCTTGTTATGGTAGATATGAATTCACTATTGTTTGAGGCACACTTCTTATTATTTTTTTGATATTAGTACAATTAAAATTATTATGTCTTTACAATTGTTTAATGAAATGAGGGTGTTTAATTACATTCATCATTATATTCACAATAGGACTAATATGCCATGAATTTTTCTATGTCACATCTTCTTTCAGCATGCATTTTCTTGTAAAATATTTATAGAGCCTTGTTTATTATAGGAAATATTCTGATATTCTTGCAGGGATTGGAAAAACAAAATTGACACTAAATTTTTCTGCCTTAACCTAATAGAATTTTCCCGTATCAGTTAAAGTAGACACCTTAAGAAGTTAATTATCATGAATTTATCCATGGACCGTTGGTGGAATGGAATAAAATGAGTTATCATTTGGGTTAAGTGAACTCCATATTTTGGTTCATGGGGATTATGGGGCCTTATATATAAGAAATGGAAATCCACCTAATTCATCCTTCTAAAGAAGTTTAATTATTTTAACAAGAAGAAATTAAAAATGAATTTGAATTTGAATGTGAAACTGGGCATCCTATACATGTAAAACAAGAACTTTGACCCAAACCCAAACATAGTAATGGGTAGTGTTGTATCTCATACATTATTATGACCTTCCATGGTATCTCTCTTTACTACCCAACCTTATATTTGTAATTAGTCATAGGGGTACGATCTATGAAAAAAATTCATATGTCTGAGTTTTCTATCTCCAATATTTTCAAATGTCGAGATTTCCTCTGAGGTGGTCATTTGTAATTTTTTTATTATGATGCCACAAAGTTATCTATTGGAATTCCCTAAACGTGGTTATGACCATGCACTTTAGGTGGTGGGCCTTCATCTTCCATTGATTCCTCCTATAGTGCGACATGTGGTACCTCTTCATGTCAGTGATATGGGCACTAACACCCAATTCCGAGAGAGATTTATACTTATCCAACATAATATTCCAGGTTTTATTTGAACACCCATGAGTATGGTAGATTTGTGTCATGAATTTTAGAGGTAGCATCCTCCCTTCTTTTATGGTGATGGCAGGCCCCATACTGTTGACCTGTGGCTCAATTCCATTATATATTTTTTCAGCCATCTAAAGATGCCACCATAGTGGAGGGTAAATCATGTTCTTTAGATGATAAATTATTCTAATAAATGGAAGTGGTATGTTATTAACATATTATGTTGACACTTATATATGGTTTTGGTGGAATTATGAAACAACTTTTAGGACTATTTAATCCATACTCTGAGGGTTGACAGAGATTGAGAATTCATGAACCTATAACATAGAGGTATGTCTGTAATGAAATACTCATCCCTTTGTACTAAGTATTAGTTTTTCACATATAATCTAGTGAGTGATTACCTTATAAACTCCAAGTGATTCATGTTTTTGCTGATTTATGCCATCTTATCATAGAAAACCATATTAAGGTTGGACACTATTTCTAAAATCATCAATAAGGATCTCATTATAGAGATAAATTTAATGTAAGATGATGGTGATTATCAGGTTGGATAAAAACCTATATCTATTATAGTTACTTCGTCTGGGAAAATAGTCGTTTTTAGGCTACTTATAGAGGTTTATGTAGTCAAGATCCTCTCGTAAATAACTTTCTAATATGTCACCAATGTGTGAAGCCCCGATACAAAAAACATTACAACTTAAGAGATCTAAATGAATGTATAGGATGTGGTAATAGAGGGAATAACAAGTACCTCTATATAAATTTACCTTTAGTTCCTAGTGATCATGGATCTAATCTCACCCCATGATCGGGAGCATGATGAGTAGGATCACACCAAGAATGTAGCTGGAATTCCGCTTTCCAATCTCACAGAGGTGGTGGTCAAGAAAGATGTACTGAGTCTCATGAATCACTACGCCAATAGATCTTGCTTCCTCAGGGTAGTCAGGGAGTGACCCAGGTCTATGGTATTGGCTAGTTACAAGCAGTCTAGCCAATGCCGAAGGAGAATAGTAGATTTCCTTCTATAGTATAGGGTATTATTTTAGTAGCATCCACTTTAATGTCTGTTTTATTTGACACAGGAGTGTCTCACTATTTTATATAGTCAAATATTATGTGGTTTATGGCCTTAATATTAAACTATTTCATTATGTTATAATTATAGATACCCAATTAAATATTTGATCAGAAGGAGTTTTCCATTTTCAGAACTGTCCCCTTGAGATTGGTGGATACCTTTTAATGTTGAATCTTTTTGTCCTTGACAAGATGACCATTGATGTAATCAACAACATGGTTTGTTTAGTTCCCTATCGATACCATATTGACTTATTTCACTGTAGGGTGAGGTTTAAATAACAAAAGGGTGGTAGGAACATGCATAAGGAGGAATGGGTTGTATAAGATATTTCATCAGGACACGAGTAGTATAGTTTATGTAATGTGATGGAAAATATCTCTAGTATTTTATTAGATGATTATATGTTATGACCCATTGTTTTTTCTCTCGTAGTTGATTATTTAAAGCACATCGTTCCGGATGACTTCTTGAGTCAACATCTAGTGTGAGAGGTAGAATTCACTATTGAGTTTGTTCTCAGAGAATCACCAGTGACTATTCCTTCTTATAGGATGCAACATATGGGACATTGTGAACTCAAGAAGAAATTTTAATATATGGGGGATAAAGGATCTATATTTCCCCACATATCTTCTCTGTGTTCACTAGCCATTTTTTCAAGAATGTGAATAGTATTGTTAGGCTGTATGTGGAATATCGTTGATTGAACAAGATCACAGTAAAGAATATGTATCCACTTCCTAGAACATATGACCACTTTGAACATCTTCAAGGTGTGAGGTTTTTTTCCAAAATATATTTTAGGTTGGGATATCTCCAGTTATATTTCAGAACTGAAAGAATAACATGCCCATCTTTCATAAGTAGGTATGGTTTATATGTGTACCTGGTCATGTCATTCGGTCTAATGAATTCACCTTTAGTTTTTATGTATCTTATGAATTAGATTTTCCACCAGTACCTGGATTCATTCATGGTAGTACTAGTAGAAGAAATCTTTTTTTATTCACACTCCAGACACAAACTTCTGAATAACGTTTATATCGTACTAAATATTTGAGGAGAGCATTTCCTCTATGAAAAGATTAGTAAATGAAACTTCTGGATTGTCGAAGTCCACTCCTAAGAAAAATTATCTAATAATTTTTAGTTTTAGTAGACCCATAAAAAGTGAGTTCTTATGTGTTATAAGAGTATCCTAAAATGTTTGTTGACATACAATGCTTCTTATGGCTAGATGGATATTATAGACTCTTTGTCATAAATTTCTCACATCTTACAGTGCCACATATGAGATTGAAATAGTAGGGTATGAAATTTATATGTTCAGATGACTGTAAATAATACTTTCAAGAGATGAATGGAGGTTTGATTTCAGTAATGATATTTATTCTACAAGATCCTCGAAATATCTATACAATGTACAATGACACATCAGTTTTTTGGATCAATGATTTTCTGGTGTAGGATGAGTGATTCATTGTGTAAAGATCTCATTAGTTGAGGTCTCATAAGTGGAATTACCCTACACACAACCTCAATCTCACTAGTGTTTTATATGACATACATAATTGATGACACTATATACTTAGAGATTTTATTTTAATATTCATTAATCACAAAATCCCAAAATACATCTTTACACAGTGAGATATCAGTATCAAGTAGCATGACTGGGTTGAGTACCTAAAATTGTTTGATTTTAAGATTTCATTTATGCCAAGAAAGGTAAACCCTATAGCCGACACTCAAAACTGCAAGACTCAAACAAATCCAATTCAAGAGTCCAATAGAAAATGTAAAATCATGGCCTTATTCTCAAATATGCACATTGAGATTCAGAAGTATAGAGGTATGAATATACTCTCAACCTTATAAGTGACCTATACTCTTCTATAACATGTAAGAATGGGGTAGCTACCATACCCCAAAGAACTAGTCCTAAGCAAAAGAATCTTTTATGATTATATATCATCATGTCAGACTATGGATGTGGATGATACCTTAAAATTTCAGGGGAATGTTTGGGTCCTAGAAGACATCAATGAGGTGATGATGTTAGAATCTCATGCCTCATCATGGTTGGTTCACCGTAGTGTCACTAAAATGTATCATAATCTACAATGCCAGTATCAATGGCCATGTATTAAATAATAGATTTCTAGATTTATTAGTTGGTGTTCCACCTCTTATCATATCATGGAAGAATATTAGTGTATAGGAGGTATTTTGCAGCCATTTTACATTACCAAGTGGAAATGGGATGATGTTTCTATAGATTCCATAGTTTTCTACCTAGATAACCTTGTGAAAAATGATAATTTTTGGGTTATCATCGATCATTTGATGAGGGTTTCACACATATTACCGATTTGATATACCTTCTTGGTAGATGAATAAGGGAGTTTGTACATCATGGAGGTTTTACATCTTTAGGGAGCACCATGATCTATCGTTTCTGGAAGAGATTCTCTATGAATGTCATGGTTCTTATAAGTGTTGCATAAGGCCTTGAGAACACATGTGCTACTACGAATGGATCATCACCCATAGACAATTGGACATACTGAGCAGAAAATTCACTTACTATCAGACTTGCTCTCTCCATGTGTCCATGACATTGGGGTTTTCTAGGATATACACATTCCACTCACCAAGTTCGCTAATGATAAAAGATTACTAGATTCCATCGAGATGACTCATTATGAATCCTTATATGGTAGTCCATTTTGTTCACCTCTAGGGTGGATAGAGGTAGGGGAGGAATCTATTTTTGGACCACATATCTTGCAGTAGACTATAGAGTAGTACCAATTGATTAGAAATCACATGATGGAATCTCAGTCTATATAGAATTCATGTGCCAATAGACACTAGTGAACTCTCATGTTTGAGGTCAAAGAATGGTTTTTATTGCCAGTCTCACCAAGTATGGGTCATATATGTATTTTGAGGTTGGGTAATCCCTCACCTAGGAACATTGGACCCTTCGATGTAGTGAATCAGATCAGACCAATGGCTTACCATAATTGAACATCCATATAGATACAAATCTATGCGTTATATATTTCACGTATCTCAACATCACTATTACTATCCAGACACATCACATTTCATTCATCTAGAATATGTTTCATTACATTTAGATGCGTCCTTCATGGATTATCCCATATGTATTGTGGATCAGGTCAAGAAGACACTCGGATCTAGGTCAGTTCCTTTGGTACGGGTGATATGGAATCACGATCAAGAACATGACATGAATTGGGTGTACGAAGGTGATATACAAGCTTTATGGTTAGACCTCTTTGAAGAAGATAACCTTTAACCCTCAGAATTTCAACTCGGGGATTAGTTTCTTCATGTAGGGGAGGTTACAATGACCAATATTTTCATGATGGTTCATGTGGTTTTTTTTTCTTTAAATTCAATTAAATGGCCCTTATAATGTTACCCAGTAAAGTCATGGGGATCATAAGGGTGTCCAAGGCTCATTAAAAACATGAAACCCTGGGTTTTTGAATAAATAAACTGGTTTTCATGGTTAGAAGATGCCATAAAACCAAGTCCACATAATCTCAACTAATCATGCAGGGAAAAATAGTGGAGCAGCATGAGCTTCATGGTTTATCTGAAATTATGTGATTTTAGGTGCATGACTATGAAAGAAATTGTAATATTTTAATAAAATAATTTTTCATAGTTTGTGTGTGGTTTGGAAAACCATCTACTATAACCATGTAGGTTCTCCCTTAGGGTAGTGGCTGGAGCATCATTTGTGCATGATTTTCCAAATTCGGTGTCCAAATCAACACCATTATTTGGAGGGTGAAATTCTAAAATTTCACATAATGAGTTGTTAATACCATTTCTCTATTTTACCCATTTCATTATAGTGGATCAGCCCCCTTTTCTCATCTGGATGGCCACTTCTCCTCTTCTTCAATGATCATCGATATCCCAAATGACTAAAATCTGAATCAAGCGATGTTAGAAGAATCAGATCTATGTTGTTAGGTTCTCCCTTCCTATTACATTTGATCTATGTTTATTTTCGGAGTAGTTGTATTGTTTAGGTGAAATATAATTTTTACTATTTTTAGGTATTTGGAACTCTACTTATAATTTTTCCAACATACTTCAAATCTGAGGCCACCCTCGGATGAGGAGTCATCAACTTCTCTAAGGTGGGTGGTTTCATCATTTTCCGAATGTGTTTTGGTGTTTTCATATTTTTTGTATTGTACCGCACACTATCCTATTTTGTGCATCATATTAAATTGATCTATGAACCTCAATATACACCTATTGATCCATATTTAGTATATTATAGGATATTGACCTCAGTTGGGGACACCCCTTGGGTGTGCTAATGACAATTTCCCTCACATAATAAATTGAATATATGCTTGAATCACATTTCGAAAATTTGTATTGGATCATTAACTGATTTTACATGATTTATATAAATTTTAAATTAACCCAATCACACAATAAGTTATTATCTTCTCTTATTAAGGTAATTTTTTCATATAGGCAATTTCTCTATTGATATTGGAAACTTATAAATTTCCCTTTGAACCTTATAAATTGATTTTACTTGTTTTATTGAATTTAATGGAGGAAATGTATTAATTATAAAGGGTGTTAAGTCCACACCACCTGTTTATGATTTATTAAATAGTCATTGTGAATTGTAATTCCTTTTCATTAATTAGACTTGACTATTGAAATTCACGTGAGATATTGCCTCATGCCAATATTATAAATATGATTGTACATTATTATAGGCTATGAGAAGATGTTAAGGGTTCAGTTTGGAATCATGGTTTCACACTCCCTTACATATTATGTAGAGCATGATTGCTCACATCATAGATACTTTTTGGACGATGAGTGTGACATGCCACATCCCCTGGTTTAAGTATTGACATAATCGCACACTCACCATATAAAGCGATGTGCATGGAATATATCACTAATTATGACGTGTAGGTTATGTATCCTATTACATGAGCCTATAGGCTCATTTATACTGGTCATGGATCACTATGTCTGGCCCTAGTCTTGCCAGCACCTATTATTCCAGGTATATAGTAACTTATCTTTGTACAAACATGGTCCATATAGGTTGAGGAAATATATAACACAATTATAATTTCATTTTTACTATGTATAGAGAGACTGGAGAGGAATTTATTCAATCCACATTACGAAGAAGGTAGATCTTTCAAGAGTCCTTTTGGAATCTGAGCAGCCTGTAATTTATTTATTCAGTATTTTCTATTATTTCATTTAAACATATACTCTGTTTATTTGTGATAAATACATAGATTATTTTTAGAGACTGTTGGTGGTTCCCTACTGAGATTTTATCTCACACCCTAATTGAGCTACCTTTTGTACCCTGAGAATATTATATGACATCATGTATGGATAAGGATAGGCACCCAATTGTGGACTCTTGATATGTTTGACTAATATATGGAGTATAAGTGCATATGACCAAGCATATCATCATAATGAAAGTGGAGAACCCTTTTTTTTATTTTTGAACTTTTTTTATAAATTTATTTTATATCCCTATAATTTATTCCCCATTTGCATATCATCTTTATACGCATCTATGTATATGCCACTTCTTAGAATAATTTTGATATTATTACTCAGTTCCTCAGTTATTTATTGTCCTACTACATATTCATTCTGTATATTATTATATGATTCTACTATTGTATGTTTATGGTTGTATCAGGTGTGCCACTATGATTAAATGGTATAATCTCCCCAACATGCCACCTTTACACCCTCATTGGTTGTTGGAGTATCTTTCATATGATGAGTCATTCTTGAGTCAATGTGACCCAACAGATCGGGGATTGGTTTAAGTGGATCCTGGGATAGGATGTTACAATTAATATTTATCACCTCATGGATAGTGTAATTACTTATGTCGCCATAAGCCTCTTTTTTGAATCTTTGAGGTGGTCTTCACATTCACTGGTCTAGATAAAAATTACTCTTATCTGAGGCATCCTATATAGTGTGTTTGATAGTATTGAGAAGTTCCACATAAATTCTTGGTAATACCAAGGAAGGTCGAGGAAATTGTGGATTTCCATTACATATGCTAGTATGGACAACCCAATAATGTCCTTTATCCTAGAAGGGTCCATATATATACCATATCTGAGAGATAACATTCCCCAATATTGATATGTTTTCCATCCATAAATCATACTTACTGTATATTTCATATAATTTATCCCTAAGAAATGTCTTTAAAATAGTATTCAAGTATAATTTATGCTCCTCATTTCTCAAAGAGTGTACAAGATTATCATCTATAAAGAGTTCCAAAAAAATTGTCAATATAATCTCTAAAGACATTATTCATTATTTCTATGAAAATTTATAGAGCATTAGTGAGTCTAAAGGGCATCACTATGAATACATAGTGTCCATTAAACATTTGAAATGTAGTCTTGAGAGTGTATTCCTTATTCACCTTTAATTGGTGATATACCAACCAAAGGTCTTTATAGAAATAATTTTCCATACATAGTTGATCAAATAATTCAACTATATATATTAGAGAATACCTTTTATTTATCTTGATATTGTTAAACATGCGATAATTAATGCAAAGGCACATTGATTTATCATTATTTCTAACAAATAGGACTATCTCACCCCACAGTGAGGAATTCAAGATTATAAATCCCTTAGCCAGATTCTCTTAAATATACTTATTTAGTTATTCAAACTCAATAGTTCCCATCCTTTATGGATTATTTGATATGGGTTGATATTCAGGTATATGATCAATTAAGAACACAACCTCTCACTCTTGAAGATGACCAAGAAATTCTTCAGGTAAAACATCAATGTAGTCCCTCACAGTTGTAATGAATTAAATCATGACCAGATCCATTGTATCAATCATTTTACCTAGATATACATTCTCATAAGGAAACAACATCGATGCTTGGGAGTAAAATTAAAGAATTTATCCATCATCCTCTTTACATTTGTGTAGATATATAGGATTTTTTAGGATGCATATAATGATATCCTATTCCCAACTATTGATGTTGGATACATATAGTCAATACATGCCAAATATTGCATCGAAATCCACCAAATTAAGTAAGACAAGCTTTAGGGGAGGTAAAGTCCACAAACATTGATCAAGGAGGAGTTATATACTATACATGAAATAGTTTCCCCATTAAATGCTATCAAAAATAACTCAACATCCATTTTTTGAGGTGGTGTTTTAATAGTTATAATAAAATTGAAATATTTGAAATAACAAATATAATATTAGTCAAAAAATAATTTATCTATTCATTAATGAATACCCATCATACATATCACCACATCATAATTACATTCCACCTTAGCAGTAGATATAGAATATTCCGTTCCGTGCTACCTTGGAGGTTGTTTTCACTGACTATATATGATGAAAATTGTATTTGAAAATTGTTTAGAGTAATTCTTGTGTTCCTAATTTTTAAAAAATTTACTATTTGCAAGGTGTTCATCTGAACCTTCCTTTAATCTCCCTCGTTTTTGTGGTTCTTTATATCCCTTCGGTAATTATTATCTTGATTCCCATGTCTCAGACACTTGAAGCATATTTCGATTCCCTTTTGATTATCCCATGGAATCTTCTTCACACACTTTTGACACATGGGATGTTTGGTCTTCTTTTCTTCATGTTATTTTTCTTTTTATACTCCCTTATTAAACTTCAACTTACTCTTTTTTTCTCTGATCCCATTTGACCACTAAGAGCCTCCAATCTCCATGTCATCCATAAATGAAATATTGAAATTCGCATCATATCTGTCAATGTATTGAATCTAAAAGGCTTATAATAGACTTGGATTTAATAAACTAAAGAATTGATCCACCATTCATTCTGTTATCATAGAAAATCTACTAATATATCATACAGACCTCACAATTATTTCCTCAAATGACCAAATAGACTCATATTAATTTTTATTATGTCTGAAGAACTCTTTATCCATCATAATATGAAGAGTTTAGGGAAATATTTATTGAAAATATTTTTCTTGAATCCTTCTTATTCCATGGAATAAATTTCATATTTACAAATTCTGTTATTTATCATTTTCCACCACTGATCAGCTTCCCCATCAAAATAATAGTCCCCCAACATGTCTTTCTTTTCTTTTGAGCACTAGATGACAGATAATGACTTCTCAGTGGTGTTAATCCATTATTCTACTACAATGGGATCAAAAGATCCATTAAATATGTTAATTCATTTCATATGAAGCATTCAACCACAACATGAAATTTCTTAGTAGAAGGATGGTGTTCCACACAAGTCAAGTTATTATTCATAATTTTTTAAAGTTTATCAAGTTCAATCATAAAGTTCTGATCTCCCATTCCCATCAAATTTAGTATCTCATTAGGGAAATCATCACATTTTTTGTTAGCATGGTTTACCCTATTTCCAACCATTAAATAAAAAATGGAAAAAATTAGTGGGAAATGAATACTTATCTAGTTAAAATATAAAAAAGAATCTATGAATAGGGAATGATCATCTTATAAATGAAAATTATACCCTAACTTGTGATTCCCTGATTTTCAATCTAGGTTATCCATGGTGATAGAATTATCCATAGGTTTCCTGCTAAAGTTTAATAGACCTAAATCCAAAAAATAACAATATTTTTCTATGATACCAAATATATCAATCCAGGACTTTTACACATATTATAACATTACTTTAAGCATGATTATCAATGAAGAAAATTCCAAGGATAAAAAATTCTAATTTATTTAGAGGACTACGTACATAATTTAACAACATGAAATTATATTAAAACATTTTTTATTGATTTCCAAAATCAGATCCCGACTCACTTTTAGATTCTACCACTACATATGATAACCTAGGGAATACATAGAGAAAAGCGATGAACTAAAAAACCTAGCAAGGGAATAAACATGGGATTTAAGCATAGAACAAGAGTTAAAATGTATATAATGATAAAATAAAAGGCATGGATAATGAATAAAAATTTGGAATCAGAACATATAAATAATGGATTAATGTGATAATGGAAACATTGTAATTGTAAGCAATATATAACATTACATAAACAAGATTCAAGGATAACTACCTAGACTATATCACATGGTTGAAAGAGTCCCATAATGGATTGGGTTTACTCCCTAATCCCATAAGAAATGTATCAAGAGACTAATAAATTACCAAATCATTATGTGTGATATCAGGTTGCCTCCATTAGAACATGAACCAGCATATGTGTTCTACATAAAGAGTCAAACTTAATGAATAAACAAAAGTGTTTCCCATAGAAATAAATAGGTTTTGTAATCAATTCATAAGGCATATATAAATGGAATATCATAATGGTATCAATGAAAGAAGATATTTTAATAATTATTGGGCATTAATAATGGAAATGTAAGAATAGATAATGAGTAAATAGGTCTAACTGAAGTGAAATAATTAAAAATAGTGGTTATGTATCTTTGGAAATGTTCCACTTAAATGCTGTTTTGAGGAAATGGAAGAAGTTTCATTAAAGAATATAAAGGCATAATTATTTCCATAAAATCATAAGTAAACTAAAATATATATTCCAGAAAAATTAATTTCTTTATGAAAAATATCAGAGGCTTATAATAGTTTATATAGATTACGTGAAAATGGGTATGAAATAGAGATGTTTCATTTGCACGGGTTTTCATATCGAGTGGAATTGAGAAGGGAGCCTTATAAAACATGTAATTAACCATCAAAGAAAGATTAATTGATATTAATATATATTTTTGGTATGTATAAATAGAATATATAATAATTATATAAGAAAAATTAAGAGATAAATTTATGAAAATAGAGATAAATCTTATCCCAAGGGAAATACAGTGGTTCAAAAAGATCCCTTACCTTATGTCTAAATGTGTTCTTCACTTGCACTTAATTTCTTTAATAATAATATAATATTCAGTAATTTTTTAATTTAAAACCTATTATATATATATTATTTATTATAATTTTATTATGTTCATCTATTCCCATTTATATGAGTTATAATGTACAATTTATTTGTTTTAGGTGTGATCATTTCATGGTATCATGGTCAGTTCACATCTGTATATTTATAGAAGTTATTATCAAATGGGAATAACATTATATAAGTGAAATGAGATGGAATGAAAACAATTACATTACATTAAATGGTCACATATGTCATTTTTTTCTTCCATGGGTATTTTCCATTTGATAAGAAATTATTGATAAGTTTTTAGCTTACATTGGCCATTTTCCCGACCATCATGAATTCGTTTAATTTTATTTAATATTACGTCTTTATATTAGATAAAAAACATGGAATAAGTTATAATATACTTATAAAAAAATTAACCATAATAATAGTTTTATTAACAACCTTGATGGAAGTAATGGAAAAATAATACTCATTATCCATATAAATAGTTAATAGCTATAATTTGAATAACGGTTTCCTTTCTTTGAATAAGAGGTGTTGAGAAAAATGTCTAGAATGAATATATTAAATAATAAATTTAAAAATAAATTATATCAATTATATTTGATTTATTTTTATTTTATGTATGAAATATATAAATATAATGTATAAAAAGAAAATAAATCAAAAGAGGTCATTTGGGAATGTTACCTCTTGAATATCACCTCCTAGAAGGAACCATTGAGGACCTTGGAAATAGAATTTTGGTGAGACCAAAAGCACTTGTACATGGGTATAATGGTTAGGATAGTTTCTGGTATATATTTTACAATATTAAATTCATTTAATGAGTAAGTATAAGGGTTAAGTGGTATTTATAAGTGGAAGGGAGGGGTTTTTTCAAATTTCACAAAAACATTAAAATATAATATGGTTATTTCTGATCCAGATGGATCAAAATGGAATATAAATATAAATTTGATTATTATTTAGACCATATTTTCTCCCTTATGGGCTTATTTAATATTTTTATGATTTTTTAATAATTTAATAATATATTTATCCAATAAAGTATCATTATTGTCAAATTTGATACTGTTCTTTACTTCACTTTAAATCATCAAGAAAAAAAGTAAAATTTGAAAAAAAAATTAATTATTTCATAAACATCACAGGATAATATAGATACTTATTTTATTATCTCAAATATCTCAAATTATATTTATTTTAATATTTTTTATATAATTTGGATTGTTTTTTATTAACTAAATAATTACCACATCATCGTTGTGTAAACATTTAAGGAAATTACCTATTCACTAAAAAATAAAATGGAATTATAATGATGAATATGAATATTTTATATTTAAAAATAATATTTATAGTCTAACATATCAACTATACTGCAACAAATTAAAAAAATTATACTTATTAAAAACATAAGTATGATATTTTTGAATTCTTTAAATAAATAAACTATAATGGTCATAATCCCACGCTAGTGCCCATAAAATATAATATAACCATGAAATTTATTATTAAACCTAAAATTAACTCATACAAAAATCTAGTTATTTTAATAAGTTTTTTATTATTATTATCATTTTTATCCAAATTACCTTTTTTACCCTTTAATGTGTCAATAAATATTACTCTGGTTGATATTCATTATGATGGATAATAAAAGAGTTTTATTTTATAAATTATTTACTCCTATTTAAAAATATTGAACAATTTTGAAAAATCAAATAAACATAAGTGGACAAATATAATTTAACATGAATTAGGAAAAACGGGACAAAAAACAATTGTTCTGAAAAAATGACATTTTTAATTATAAAATGTTTTTATGCTAAATTCAAGAATAAAATTAATTTCAAAGACCAAAATTATGTTATTTAAAATAAAAATTCATAAATTCAGAAAAAAATTAATCAAAAATATAATTTGAATTCATAAATTTCTTTAAAATAAAACACAGTTTTCAATGTATATCAGTATTTTTTACTATTCATTAAAATTTCAAAATTTTATAGAAATTTAGAAGACATTATTTGATGAAAATTCTAACATGATGAATTCAGAAATAAATTTTATTTTTTCAAATTAATTTTATAATTTTTTTCAAAATTAATTACATTTATTTTCTCAAAGAAATGACTAAAATCATTTTTTTGAAGAAAACGTGTTTTTTGAAGAATATAACAACTTTAATAAAAATTAATTTTTTATTCCCTATGAATTAATAAAAATATTTCATAATAATATTATTCCTATCCACAAACACCAATTATCTGCATATGTTACATAAATCATGTTAAAATATTAATATTTTAAAAGTATATCATGTATTTTTAAACTCGATGTTGTGTAAAACATAAGCTATCGAAGTGATCAAAATATTTTATAAATATTTTCGAGTGCCAAAATGTAGCTGGTTTGACTCAAAGTTTGAGTATTCATTTTAAAAGTTATATTTTAGTCTAAAACATGTGTAACTCATTGAAAACGAAGAATATACACTGGGACATCCCAAGTACTTTATAAAAATAATCCAAATTTATTTTTTTATCATGTATAAATCAATCAAAAATTAATTTGACACATTTTGTGCCTGATATGAATCTAATTGTGTTATTTTGGTTAAAAAAATACAATTTTGTTAGAAAAAGTTTCCAATCACGTAAAATATAGAAAACATGCTTGTATTTTCTTAATATTTCATGAAAATAATTTATAAGTCATTGGTGCCATATAGGAATCAACCACACATGAAGAAGACACAATGTATGATTTGTATGACTCAAAGAGCAAGTTTTTATTTATAATTGATATTTTATATCAAAACATTCTTCACATGCTCAAAAACTAAAAAAATGATTCATTTTTTTAATACCATAGTAAAACCGCACTTATGTCACTTTGGATGTGTGAGAATAAAATAGACATTAATTTATAATATGGTGTGACTGGTATGACTCAAAGTATGTGTTTTCAGTTTAAAAATTGACATTTTAGTTAAAACATGTATCACCCACTAAAATAGAAAAATAAACTTATGAATTTATGATATTTTATAGAAAAATCCCTAACTAATTTGTTACATGTAGTAATAAACCCTAGATAAATTGAATACATGGTGTAATTGGTATGACTGAAATTGTATGCTTTTATTATAAAAGTAGTATTTCAGTTAAAAACATGACACTCATTAAAAACCAAGAATTTTTTTTTGGTATTTTTCTTCTATTTAGTAAAATGATCTATAAATCATTTTGGATGAATATGAATTAGTTACATGTCAATTTAATACATAGTGTGATCAGTACAACTCAATGTGTGAAATATCGATTTAAAAATTACATTTTAGTTAAAAACATGTTTCACTCACTAAATACCTATATAACACACTTTTATTGTCCTGATACTTTAATACGATGACCTATAAGTCATTTTTTTGTGTATAAATAAAACAAATTCCAATCAAACACAAGTTGTGACCAGTATGATTGAATGTGAGTGTTTTTATTTACAATTTACATTTCAGTTCAGAACACATTTAGTATTCTAAAAACTGATTGAAAAAATTCAAAAAAATTTACTTTAAGAAGACTCTCCATAGTTTATTGTTTATATGTATGAATCATCCCTATGTCAATCTGATTCATGGGGTGATCATTATAACTCAAATTTCATGTTTTCAAATTAAAAAATGAAATTTTTGTTAAAAACATTCCACTCACTAAAACCAATAAAAACACTCAAATTATATATATATTTTTGGAAAAAAATAACTCAATTATTTTTTATGATAATTTTTTAGTTTCATGTCAATATATATGATATGATTGTTTTGACTCAAAGTTATTGTTTTCAGTTTAAAAAAAATTGTTCAAAAGGTTTTTCAGTCATTTGAATCCTAGATGACACACTCAAAATTTCCAAACAATCTTTCACTATAATCCATATTTTATTTTGTATTTATATGAAGAAACTACATTTTAATTAAACAATAGTGAGATTTATGTGTCTCATAGTGCATGTTTGTATTTAAAATTTTTTGTTCATCGTAAAACACATGTCACACTCTCAAAACCAGGAAAATGAATTCAGATTGTTTTGATACTTTATGGAAAAATCAATAAAATATTTCTGATGTATAGGAATCACCACACCTCAATCCATTAAAAAGTTTTCCTGGTAGGACTTGAAATTTATTTTTTTAGGTTAAAAGTGTAAGTTTAGATAAAAATTTATGTTACTCACTAAAACTAAGAATAAAATTTATAGTCTTGATAATTCAGTAAAATGGTCCATACATCATTTGTGACATGTATTAATTGATTGTATGTCAATACAATACATAGTGTGATTGGTATAACCAAAAGTGAATTTTATTAGTTTTAAAATGGTATTTTTGTTGAAAACATGTGTCACTCACTAAAAACCAAGAAAACACACTCATATCTCCATGATATTTTAGGAACATAATCCCTAAATTATTTGAGAGGAGTAGGAATTATTCACATATCAATTTGATACACAGTGTGGACAGTGTGATTCAAAGTCCATGATTGTATTTAAAATTGATATTTTGGTTTGAAACATGCATCAGATACTAAAAACTGAGAAAATGTGCTCATGTTATCTTAATACGTTAGGATAATGATCCATAAATCATTTTTTTTGTGTAAGAATTTACCACATGTTAATCTGACACATGGTGTTCCCTGTATGGTATTATTATATGTTTTTAGACTTAAACATAAATTTTACAAATTCATTATATCATATTTATGTTTAATTCAGTTATTTATAATATTACCAAAATTATAATTGATTATTTATATAGGTAGAATATTTTTTTCGAGTTTTGGTGGTTTTTTAGAAATGGGTAGCATGATCATGCTCTTTTGAGATAATTCCCAAAGATAATAGAACTGTGTTTTTTTAATTTTTTGTTGTTTTTGATAAAGTTTTAGTACTAATATAATATTACATACTAATTTTTAGTAAAATAATCATTTTATAGTGTTTCATTTGTAAAATAATATAAATTTAATTGAAATTTAATACTATTTGTTTGCAGTGTGTTTTAATTTCAATGTGAAAATAATATACATTTTAGTTTTTTATATTTATTTATATCACTAATAAATGATTGCATTATCAATTCTATGAACCCATTAATAATGGTCACATTTATCATTACTAAAAAATACTGATAAAGGGTAACCTTGGTTAGTGAAGAAATTGCACTAATAAAGTGACCACTTTATAAGAATTTTTTTAGTACTGATGAATGGATCTTTTATAATTGATAATTTTGGAAATTTTAGGAGCCATAATTTTAAAGGCTCTCATAACATCAATACATTTGTTTCACTGATGAAGAAAATTTATAGCATCAATAAAGGTTGTATCTGAATTAGTGCTTGCAGAAAACTCTTACCTTACACCCAATACTAAAATCACATTAATGAATAATCCATAGAATTAATTCACCATCCCTTAGAGTTACAAACCAAATCCCTAATACCATTAACTAAAATGAAAAAATAGAATAACTTTTATGATTGGGAATAGAAAGGTGGCTTACCTTATATTCAGTGACTCAAAACTCCTTGAAATATCCTTTATTTAAGGTACAAATAACAAAAGAGTAAGAGAACAAATAGATAGATCTCTCACTGAGTTTAGCTAGAAAAAAATAATAAGGGAAAGTGGGGGAATTAGTGTTAAAGAAATTATATAAAAAATTACTACCCAACACCTTCCTAACAAATGAGAACCATCGGTCTATAATGGTTCAAGGTGAATGGATATTCGTTCACGTTTTTTATATCACGATTCATATCTAAAATCGTGACTGTGTTTATATACAACTCACTTATAATATAATTAATATGGAAGAGAAATAAGGTATTTTAGATTAATCTAGATGGGGAATCATACACTCAATAGTTGAGAAAGGTAAGGTTTGGAGGAGTAGTTGTGTAAAGATATCAAGAGAGGTAGTCGAGTGGTGTTAGCTAGACAATGTGGTAGTCATGAAAATAAAAACTAGTAGAGGATGTAAGTTTGTGGTGTGATTGGTGATTATTTTTCTTTGAGATTGTTGTTTTTTATTAGAAGTAGTGGGTGATGTGTGTTTTGGATGAGTGAAGTATTGATAAAATCCATGTGGCGGATGTGCCGTGCGGGAAACACTAGGGTGACTAGGGTATTGGAGAAGTGGATTAGAAGAGGGTGATGGTTTATATTTAATTAAATTATTTATCATTAATACTAAAAAAGTGATTATATTGGGTCCATAGAGAATTTTAAATGTTGGGAGATTGAATTTGGATAATGAGTAAAGACAAATAAATAAATAAATAAAATAAGTAAATAAAAGAACATTCCAAACATGATTAGAAAACAAAAAAAATGGGGTGTAAAGGTAATTAATTGATTTAATATAAATTTTATCATGCACAAATCCATGAATTTTCAAAGGTAATTTCTAGGATTTCAATGTATAGGGAGTGATCAGACACCTTCCCATGACTTTTCTTACCCACATTCCCTCACTAGAATTGTTCTAGCATCGCCTCAATGACACATGTTTACATGCCCATACATCCTCACCAACCAAGATTTCTCATATTTTCAACACTAAACACCCAAACCTCTAATTCTATGTTACAAACCCTTATACATCAACCCATATCTCTCCCCTAATCTCCATGGTAGTCTCAAAGAGTTATTGATTCCCATACCACCTTTTGTTTATAAAACAAGCCCCCAGCCTCCAATTTCAACAAGGATGTCACACCAAGCTCCACTAAGTGACCCATTGTGATATTAAGAGCCACCAAAGTGTATAAATAATTTCCTAACCATTAAAAACACTCCCTTGGGTGAATTTTTCAATCAAACGCCATGAGAAGTGATAGAAACTTGGGATATTTGGGATATATAAATGTTTCGATACCCATAAAATTATTGAAATATACATTTTCCAAGCCTCATCATACTCTAGGGAGGATGAGACAGTTCAAAAAATACTCCAATAATGAAGGGTGATTCCATGTGGAACCAATGTTTTATCTTAGTTGTACTTTTCAAAGATCTCTAATGAGAAAATAGGTAAATAATCACTCAAAATTCTGAAGCCATATTCACTCCCAACATTCAATGTATCAATACGTTGTCTATTCACTAAGGCTCAATGGATAAGGATAGTCCCAGCTAAAAAAGTTAGTTAACAATAGTTCCTAAGGTCCCTCATTTAATGGAGTCACATCCAGCCTAAAAGTATCCCATGTGAGAACCCCATTTACCAAAGTCACCTACCTGGGATAAAATTTATCTATCACCATAGAGTCTTCAAGGACCTTCCTAAAACTCTTTTTTTTGTTAAACCCCTCAATAATCATTCATCAAACATGTATGTACCTTTAATTCCTAGAATAGATGAATGTTTCATTTTCCCCATTCAGGTGGCCCATACAATCTTGTATTCCATTCACAATGGGATTCCAACCAATTGTTCACCATAACCAGAAGAGTCCTCAAGGTATATTTGATCTTGTGTCACCTTGATAATGGGTATACCTCTACTCAAATAACCATTGAGACATTTATTAGCCTCTATTTCTCTATATATCCACCTTTCTTTTAGCTGACTCGCATTTCAAACAAGCACCTCGCTATCCTCCCCATGATTAATTAATTAATCAAAGCTAACCATCCATAATAAGTCAAACTATTCTTCCAACTAATTCGTATCCCTCATGTATTCATTCATTCTTACACATACCTAGTTATCAATATATTATATGATATTATATATACATAAATATATATATATCTTAAACAAATTTCTCACACCAAAGCATTTGTTGGAACTCATGCCTAGTGGTCCTAGTAATATATCCTTAAACATCAAGATACAATAGTGTATTCAAATTCATTTTAAAATATTCTCATTTTTTCTTAGTTTTATGAAAATAAAAAAATAACACAATGTTATTGAAAATATACATTTAAAATTCATAACTGTTTGATCTATATGAATGATCTAAAAAGATGTTACCCATGGTCCTGGAAACATGACCTTAAAAAAATGACTCTTGGTCATGTTCATATAATCATAAAATGAATGACTACGGTCCATGTCACATGACCTTAATATGTATAATGTGGATTGTTACATGTAATTAACTATTTTTCATTAAATCTCCATGAATACATATATAGTTAGTACATTTTTAACTTAATGATAACTTCTTAATGTCTTCATCCTCTTTTAATAGTGTGAAATTCCTAAGTACTCAGATATATATATTTAAACTAAAATATAATTATACAATTAGTGATGATTGTGAACCTCTCGTATAAATATATATATATTCATGGATTCAATCAATCACTTTCACGAAAATATTAATCATTATTGTTAACAGGAAGTATTTCTATAATACTCTTATGTCTATAATAGACTTTCAAGAAAGACATTAATCCCATTTTTGAGATGATTTGACCTCCCATCCTTCCTTTTTAAATATCTATCACCCTGTGGAAAAAATTAAAAAGGGTTCATGGGAAAACAAAACGTCTGGGAATTAAAAATTTTTGAACTAAAATTCAATTCCCTTACTTGTATCATATATTTATTGACCATACATTACCAATTATAATAATATACTAGAATATTTATGTTTTTCTTCCATAAAATCTAAAGTGTGTGAACTATTAGTTTACCTCATTTCCCTAGGAACCCCATCTAGGCTAGGAGAAATCCGAAGATGATCCAAGTTTTGAGGAGCCACCAGCATGTGGTATTCCAAAATTATGTAATTGTATCCCTGATAATCATATCATATAACTCTCGATTAATAGTTTCAAAAACATAGTGTATTTTTCTCAAGTATTGAATTACGTTGTCAAAAAGTAACGACAAAATGGCATGATACCCACCCTTTAGATAGCTTGCACCAATAAGTAAGAACTAAATAACTGAATTTTGTCCCAACAGTGATAGGATCCATGTGGAAAGTGTCCCAATTTTCGATTCAAAACATTTCATGAGTCTTTGTTTGGATCATAAATATACTTACTATTAATATTTACAATAGGATAGTGAGGATGATCCTTAACATCTTAAAATTTATCTCGAATCCTCTTAAGAGGGATCCAGTTAAGCATGGTCATCATCAGCATCACATATCCCAAATCTCAACAAATGATATCACTAAATCTTTATCTCTAGTCAGTTAAAAAACAGAACCCAAAAGGAGGGTTCATATAGTTCCATCAACTGCAAAAGTGAAAAATCAATTCCTTTTTACTATAATTACTTCTTCCATTGAAATACATTTGTATATCCAAATGTTATAATGGTAGTAATTTCAAGTCACCATTGAGAATATATCTCAAACTTCAAGTATGAATGAATTGGTTTCCACATTAATAAATGCCCTATAAATGAGGGATTGGAAAAACTACTGCGAATTTATTCCCCATAGTAACATTTATCTGAAATCTATAGGTCGTGCCAATATGACTTTCTACGGGGGTACTCGTCACAAGAACATCTATATTATGAAAGAAGGACCTCCCAATGATAACCAATAATAAATCCAAAATAATAGAGTTCATCACTGAGGTTATCAAGATATTATCAAAAGTAGTATTCCACCTAATAATCAAAACCAATATGTCAATAACCACATAGTTCATATGCATGATAGTCATGAAACTTGATAGATTATAGGTTCTCACCATAAAGGAAACCAATAATTCATAAACCACATAGGTATCTCTATGGTGATCAAAAAAATATATAGAGTAAACGTTTTCCCTGTTATAGAAACTGAAAAATAAATTACCATACTGGTCTTACTCATCATGATCAAGAGACCATATGAAGTGTAATTCCTCCCTCTGATGATAACCAATAAATAGAAAACCACAACATTATTCCCAATATCGATTGATAAAATATACAAAATAGTGTTGCTCCCCCCGATACACACCAAAAATTCAACAATCAAAGACATTCTCCGCATAGTACCCAACATGAAGGTCCTAGCCTTTCTAATAATCAAGAAATCGGAAATCTTATTTTTTTCATAGTATTTTCATTGGAGAGGTGCTCCAAAAAATAAAAAATTATAAATCTTTAAGTTCATCCTTTGTGTGTTAATTATTGATGTTATACCTGTAGCAAAAAATAAAGAAACCCTAATGGTCTTCCCTATCATACCTACTGTGAAGGCCCAACCCAGAGTAGCACATCTACCAAATATGATATTCCTCCTTATGTCACAATTATATTCATGCTTCCCTAAAACCAATAGACACTTAAAACCCAAATCCGGATAAATATTGAAATATATAATCAACTAAGAGTGTCTCACGCCAACCTATGGTTAAGCTAATGAAACATCAATAAATAGTACCTATATTTTATTTTCAAATCCTATATGTGGTTGAAATTTTATAAAATGATTCCAATTTACTCAATAATGTAATGTGAATGCAATATATAGGGTTGGATAATTTTATGTAACGATTCATCAAAGATGGAGAACATTTAAACATCAAGAGGAAAGATGTATCCAAATACCAAGTATCACTCATTTGTTAGCCAATACATTCCTCTCAGTATGTCATTCCAACGATTATAAAATGATAATTCATACCCCACCATCCATAATATTTGTTTATGATGTTTAACCATGTACAAATATATATCTTATGAAGGATATATAGATCATCTCAAGGTGTTGGATCATCAATTCCTCTATGATGATCAAGATACCCTTCATGTTTATTGGAAACCCAAGTAAGTAAAACTGTATAATAGAATAAAATAGTCTTTCCTAAGTGGCCATAGAATTATCCTCTAATTAATCAATGAGGCCTCTCCTTATTTGTATACTAGAGGCTGGGGAGAATTTGTGTAATTTCATTTCTACCCACTCTCTAGTCCGTATGGTCATTATAGAAAATAATTTTATATTTCATTATTTCAAAACATTCCTCACATATCAGATTTAAATATTCTAGTTGGAAAATCCAAAATAATATGATTATATATTGATAACAAAAAATACATAATTGAAAAGAGCATAAAATTGATAAACTTATCCATTGAGAATTCAGAAATGTGAAACATATAGTGATTCTATGGTGGCATCGAACTCTTAATCAGAAAATATCATCTGTAATTGAATTCTAATAAGAAAACCTATTATAGTAGACACAATATCATGTACATACATAAGGAAAAGATAAATTAATCAATATGTGTTATAATATAGATTAAAACCCATCTCATCATGATGGGGGCACTTTACCCCCAACATCACTGTCGGTATCATCAATTTCATAAGAGGTTAGTTTAATTGATGATACACATCCCATAAGGAGATTAATTTTTTCAAGGTAGGAGGCAACTGCACATGAGGTTTTTATACAGTATGAACCATTTTAATTTAATGAATCAACCACTCCATTGGGATCATGTTCAATGGAATATAGAAATTAATCACTTAAAATCATGATTCATGATCAGTCTCCCACCTCATCAAGTTAAGTGACAAAAATAGAAATATAAATCCTTGTAGGGGATGTAAACCCAACTGATCTATTAGTAAAGTGAAAATAAAATAGAATTATGACTTACTAATTGAGGATGACTCTGATGTTAATAAATCTATATATTTATCTAATACTTGTGAGGAATTGGTTTCTATTATAGAATTCATGTCAGTGAATGTTTTCTTAGAAATATTTACTGATTCCATCGACTATGATTCATAGAATGATCAATAAAATGGGTACACTTTCATGTATGTCATTTATTGTATAGAGAATCATGATGAAGGGTGATTTACCCATAATCGGAGACAAGATTAGGATCTGAGACTTCGATAAAACATTCAACTTCCCCCAACTCGATGAGATGGATCCAATGAAATTGGAAAATGTGTGGATATATCTATATTACTCCCACCACCTTTGGATGTTTATATCATTTCTACTAAATAATGGTACACCCAATATGATGATATGATTCAAAATATTGAGAAATTTTATTTTGATATTCTTAGGGAAAATATAATTATTGAGTTAAACTCCCTAGATGAAACTTACATGCCTCCTTTAAACAACCCTCGTCTACAATAGCTAATTTCTTGATCCAGAAGTGCATAATATGGACTTCTGGTAATATTTAGATTACACCATTCTATTTATTTGATGGTGATTCTAGTTTTTTATCAAGAGTTCTCTCCACTTGTGAAACATCATCCACAATTTTGGGAAAATCATCCATTTCTAAATTAGGAAGGTTTCTACACACAGGCATATTAATTCCGATAATATTAGTCTTTGGAAAATATCCCATCTCAAATGTCTGTTCATGTATAAATTTCAGAAGATGATATACTAGATTCCCTCAGTGCTTGAATGGGTCACATGAAAGACTATCATACACTAATGCAACCATATATGAAACTGTATCATGGATGGGAGAGCATGAATACTCCTCTTCATAAACTCGGTAACCGAAAATTTATAAAATTAAAAGGGATAGGTGACCCAGAATAGAATATTTTGTATTTTGTATCTTAGTGTGAACCTATCCTAATAATGATAAATAAAAAATTAGTGGTGAATCTCGTATGTTTTTTGTAGACTCCTGATGAAATGTTATTCATCTAGAATAATTATATATCTACTGGATATATCCTAATTTGGGAATACCATTGGTTGAAATTCATTTATAAATCCATATATATAGTGATAATGAAAAGTTTTTATAACCTACCTAATTAAAAATAGTGAATAACATGAGATTCAAGGACACTATTTCAAAATGGACTGTTTTAACCTATTATTAAGTCTTAATAATCCAAAAGAATATTTTCTATAAATATATTAGAAAAACATTCAGGATGATCTTATAAGAATTGTAATTCTTAAAAATACACAGGTGGGTTTTAGGAGTTCATTATAAAACTGTAACACTTGGAAGATGTTAGTCAGTGTACTAGAACTCAATCACAATTGACACTTCTATCATTGTTAAAGAATTATAGAAAGAATAGATCACTACCATAAATCTCAAACTAGCACTAGTAGGGACTTTATCTCCCAAAACAATCCAATTTAATGTGAAACCTCATCCTAGGAAGAAACCAAAACACACACATCCAAATATAAAATGAAATGATGTGAGGAAAGATAAATGTTATTGGAGATTAAAAAATTTGAAAAAAATATATATTCAGTGATCATGGTCTATATTGACTGAAAGTTAAATCTATATATATACTAAATGTGGATTTTTTCTGGATACATGTCACTCACTCATCTCATTCATCATAATCCTCATATCCAAACTCAATTCTTACCACCCTATTTTTATCGACCCGAATCGCGAATTACCTTTGTGCTACTCCTCTGCTCTCATGACATCTTCACTCTCCTACTTGCGCTTATCCTATCAATTTTCGAGGGGTTCAAAAAGATTTCAATATCTCCATCTTCACTTCATATTACTTCTTCCTCTTTAGCCACCTACATTACCCATGTCTACTACCGTTAACAAGTTACCGATGAAAACCAATTCCTCCGACAATTTATTCAACTTCAAGAACCTTCTTCTACTCTGTTGTCTGAAATTATAGGGCTCTATCTTAAAATTGACTCTTCATTAATTGCATTGGAAGTCTGGTCATTCTCCTCCCTCGGTCTTCACATTCAATTACCATAAAATACCAGTTATCGGTGAAGGAGGAGTCCTACATTCTCGGCTCTGACTTATCCTTCACCTATGAACCCCTTCACAAAAACCCATCTATCGTTGCAGTCGGGTTCTTGATAAAAAACTACTGCTCCATATTTTCATTCGTTAAATGTAAAATCCTCAATGACCTTATCCTTCTCCTTCCTATTATATGTCTCCCCAATTAGTACTCTTCCAACTCATTACTTCAATCATCTTGTCCTTCAGTTTCACTACCTTATACTATTTCATTTTCTACTTCACCAACCATCAATGTGGACGATGCCGACAAGTTCTTCATGAACCTATTACCATCAGCAGTACCTAATTCAGATACAATTCACATCGAGACCTCCAAAACACGTATGAATTCCTTACATTTTCCAAGTACTCTCTCTATTGTCCTCCATGATTTAATTTCAGTTAAAAATGATTTACTAAAGCCTTAATAGTATACATCTCCTATAACGGTGCCCCATTTCACCCTACCCCTAATCTTATCGCCTATTGTTTCTTCAATTATCATTATTAGCAGGGTTTTTATTTATTTCCCCATTTCATAAAAGACTTTTATATTGTTGGGTATGTGAATCTTATTCCATTCATATTTTGGATTACGAGTTCTATTTGTTTATATTTAATATATATTTCATTTGTTTCCTTATATTTGTCAAAAATTACATGCACAGTAGACATATTATTTGGGTTTAGAAGATAAATTATATGTACTCTGATTGTAGTAATGAAAAACTTTATGTTGTTCGACTACTTGAAAATTAAATAAAAATATAAACAATAAAAACATGCAAGTACCATCGATATGTACCGAGGCAAGGCTTTAAAAAAGACAACTCCAAAAACAATGAAAACTAAGTTGTGTTATTTGAATTTTTTTCACCTCAAACTACTCTATTTTTTTCATTCTGCAATGGTAAATATTCACTATAATTTCACCTTTACTGTATTAGAATATCTTCAAAATATTATTCCATTTAAACCAACACCTACAGGAAGTATGCTAAGAGGATCCCAGATGTCATTATCACCTACAGACAGTCATGGTAACTTCAATTTACAATGTTGATTACAATTTTAACTCTATTGTGAACTTCATATCATTTTATCCACCATTGTATGATAAAATTTATCCATATCTAATTTAAAAGTTTTATATGATATTTCCCATTATTTATGTTTTTAGAAGCAGTTCATGGGTTTTATATTTGTTTTCAGATTTTTTAATTTATTATTTTCTTTGAGTTGGAATATAACAAATGGTGATATGTGATTCTTAATTTTATGAATCATTATCATGTTATTAATATTTTGGTTTTCCTAAAGCATGATAGATATACATGAATGTCATTCTTTATGATCAAGGAAGCTAGACTAACAGAAACAACCCACTCTTAAGTTTCATGTAATTAGGTTAGTGTACTCCTCCACTTATTTTTGAGTCATATCACTCTAATATACTAAGAATTAAGTCAATAGGTGTAGTAGAAATCATATCTATCAACCATTATTATATATCAGAATATAATTGTGGTATGAATAGATTTTTACATGGTGATTCCCAGGAAGGAGATACCATGGAAAAATGAGGGGTAGGATCTTTTTGGCTTGATGTGATTGAGAATAAGGTCGACGCTTCAACTGGTACCTATCCATTTCCATTTTCTTATTCTTTTTAATTTTCCATCGTGTTCTTAAACTTTGATTTATATGTTTATTCAATTATTGTTCTGAATCACATGTCAATCCATTATATAAGCTCAACTAACTCTTAACACCATCTTTCTTCCTTCACCACTGTCACTGAATAGTACAGGAATGTTGTAAACTATAATCAACTGAATCCGTTTAATGTTGTGCATGGATTATCAATTATTTATGTGTATTATATTTTTAATAAAAATAGATTAATTTTTAAAGTTCATGTCTTTTATTCTTTCCATTATTTTAGATTTTTCATTTTATAAAATATATTTTACTATATTTTCAGGTATTTTTGGATCCTTGGAGCACACCACATAATTGGTTTGTTTGATATTTTCTTCCACTGTCATCGTGATTTGAATGAATCAGTTATTTAGAGTGGATTCAAGTTATTGTTTAAAGTTATTCTATCCCATGAAAATTTTGATCTGGTTATTGGTGGTTATGTAATTAATACTTCTAATTATCAATACTTTCTCAGATTGGGTGCATTGCAGGTATGTATTCCTTATGTCATCTAAGTATTCTTCCTACTATCCTATTTTATTTAATTGCAGTTAAAATGATTTACTAAAGCATTAATAGTATACATCTCCTATTATGGTGCCCCATTTCACCCTACCCCTAATCTTCTCGGATATTGTTTCTTCAACTATCATTCTTAGCATGGGTTTTATTTATTTCATCATTGCATCAAAGTATTATATATTGTTGGGGAAGTGAATCTTATTACATTCATATTTTCATGACGAGTTCCATTAGTGTATATTTAATATATATTTCATTTGTGTCCTTATATTTGTCCAAGATTACATGCACAGAAGACATATTATTCGGGTTTCAAAGATATATTATATGTAATCTGATCATAGTAATGCATTAATTTATTATGTTCAACTCCTTAAAAATTAAATAAAAATATAACCAATAAAAACATGCAAACACCATTGGCCTTTACAGAGGTAAGGCTTCAAAAAAGACGACTCATAAAATAATGAAAAATAGGTTGTGTTATTTCAATTTTGGTCACCTTAAACTATTCTATTTTTTTTCATTTTATAATTGTAAATATTCACTATAATTTCACTTTAAGAGGATTAAAATGTCTTTAAAATATTATTCCATCTAAACCAACATCTATAGGAAGCACGCTAATAGGATCCCAGATGTCATTATCGCCTAGAGCTAGTGGTGGTTAATTAAATTAACAATGTTGACTACAATTTTAACTCAATTGTGAAATTCATCTCTTTTCATCAACCATTGTATTCTGAAATTTATCCATATCTAATTTAAAATTTTTACATGATATTTTTCATTATTTATTTTTTTAGAAGCAGCTCATGAGTTTTATCATTGTTTTCTTATCTGTTAATTGATTATGTTCTTTGATTTGGAATATAAAAAATGGTGATATGGGATTCTTAAATTTATGTATCACTATCCTGTTAATAATATTTTGGTTTACATGAAGAATCAGAGAGATAAATGAATGTCATTCTTTATGATCAAGGGACCTAAACTAACTGATACAACCCACTCTTAAGTTTCATGTAATCAATATGGTGTACTCCTCCACTTATTTTATAGTCATATCACTCTACTATACTAAGCGTTAATTTAATAGGTATATTGGAAATCATATCTATCAACCATTATTATATCTCTAAATCTAATGGTGGTACGATTACATTTTTACATGGTGATGCCCAGGAATCATATACTATTAAAAATTGAGGGGGAGGATCTTTTGGGCTTGATTGTTGCCACATGAAGTAGCTAGAGAAGTGTCCGGAAAATAGATTGAGTGATGTGATTGAGAAAAAGGATGACACATCAACTGGTACCTATCCATTTCCATTTTCGTATTAATTTTAATTTTCTATCGTGTTTTTAAACATTTATTTATTTGTTTATTCGATTATTGTTCTGAATCACATGTCAATCTATTATATAAGCTCTCCCAACTCTTAACACCATCCTTCTTCCTCAACATTGTCCCCACATATTATAGGTATATTTTAAACTCTAATAAACTGAATTAGTTTAATGTTTTGTGTAGATTATCAATTAGTTATGTATATTAAATTTTTAATTAAAATAGTTTAATTTGTAACTTTCATGTTTTTTATTCTTTCCATTATTTTACATTTTCTATTTTATACCATATAGTTTACTGTATTTTCAGGTATTTTTGGATCATTGTTGCACACCTCATAATTGGTATGTTTGTGATTTTATTCTATTGTCATCATGATTTGAATGAATCTGTTATTTAGATTGGATTCAGGTTATTGTTGAAGGTTATTGTATCCCATGAAAAAATTGAACCGGTTATTGGTGGATATGTGTTTAATACTTCTAATTATCAATACTTCCTCAGATTGAGTGCATTTCAGGTTAATTTTCTATATTTATTCCAAGAGTCATGTTTTATTATACTGTTTATATTTGTAATTATTTTGGAATACCTGATTCCCAATTACTAAAAGCTCTGAAACTATAAACTAATTAAATAATAAAGAACTCTCAAATCCTCTTTCTGAAACTGTATATCAAATTTCCATATTTTCATGCCAAGAATAATGATTTAAAATCATAGATGGAAATCATATCAATTGGTTAGAAATTAAAACCAATCACAATTGTTATAGGGATATTATTAATTTCTTAGTGACATTCCACTAGATAGTTCTTTGATTGAAGTAGTAATCCTTGAATTAATGACAGATATTGTTTTAAGCTATTATCATTTACCTTGATACTAATACATCTTTCTTGTTTGAAGTACATGCAAACAACAATAATATTTGTTTTATTTTTTTATTCGATATTAGTAGGTTGTTGTCTTATATGGGTGTGTTCTGCATATTTTGACTGTTTCCCTATAAAGTGAATTTGTAACCAAGGCACAAGGTATGTAACCAAGAAAAGAGAATCAAATTATATCATTATTGATTCTCTATAAAACATATAAACATAAATACTTGTTTATTGATTACCACACTTTAGAGACTAATGACAGAATTGAGTGTATAAAATGAGAGGAAACAAGATGGCACAAAAAAATACAATCCTTCAGTACATAACATACATACATTAATATTTATTCTTATCACTTTTCTATCATTTGAACTTTAGATTTGGATATTTCATTATTTATTAGTTTGTATTGTTAATTTTAATCATTTTTTTTATCGGCAGATATACATGTTGGACGATTTTTAGGTGGTGAGATACTAGATTATTACCTATTATTATGAAATTAAATTCTAGGTAAAACAAGAGATATATTTTCATGAACTATTATTAGTTAGATCTTCATGATTTTTACATCCACATGTCACACACAATTATTAGAGTTTACACAAAATGTGTAAAAAACATTTATGGCACAAATGGACCCTTTCTGACTGCACATGTTCTACCTTTTTCCTTTTTTACGGATTTTATACAGTGGATGCATATTATTGAGAATATCTTGGTTTCCTTTTTATTACACAAGGATGTTCTAGAATTGAAGTAATGATTTTTTCACATTGTGATTGTTTCTCACAAACCAAACAGGTCTATGTTCTGTAGTACCATCATAATGTAGAATTGATGGGGTATTTATAGTTTAAGTAATGTGGCCATGGATGTGGGTGAATACCAGAAATTTCATTATGTATTAAAAAAGTGACTATCTCATGAAAGTCTCATGTTCTGGGAAGTTTTACTTAAGGCCTCTGATTATTCCTATTGAATTATGTAGTCTATTACAATTGTGGAAATGATTAATTTTCATCATTTTTTATTTCATATATACTTGTTCAATTTTAGGATAAATATGATATGGAAAAAATATTTTTTCACTATTATAGTTCAGTAGTGCATAAATATAATCATTTTTTATGGAATATAAGATCATGAAATCCATTGTGTGAGTGGTATTTTTAGGTGAAATATTCCATATGTATGAACTATAAAGTAATTTTATTTCTTATTACATAGATATTCTAGATGATTCTAGGTTATAGTGAATTGATAAAAATATTATAGAATATTTCCACTATTATAGGTTCAATGTTCACCAAAGACTCATAAATATTCACGGTCCAAATTATTTATGTATTCTACATTATAGATTTGTTTTCATAGATGATTCCATGATTCTAGTAGAAACTAATAATCCTATAATTGGACTATTTTGGTATTCTTCTGGACATAATGACATATATATATATATAATGTTAAAAATTCTTATGAAATTAAATCAAGGGTGTGTTATAATATTTTCATCATAAAGTGAACTTTTTTTATGATGATGACAGGTTAAAAATATGAACTCCAAACTATATTACTTTTTAAATACACCATACTAAATGAAATCATGATTCATAATAATCCTCACCCCAACATCTTCTCAAGCCCATCAACTTTGTTAAAAATACCAAAACCTTGACACTCTCTCTAGGATGTCTTACCCCATTTATCGCAATCTCACCTATTTCCTACAACTTTACCTTTACCTCCACCTTTTGTTTCATCTATGTCTCTTATCTCTAACTCTTCCATTCCATTGTGTTATATCACCATCACAATTAGTATTCACTTCATTTCCTATTATCACAAACAACCCATTCACTTCATTATCATCATTTTATTCTAAACATTATATTGAGTACAAAGACATTACAATTTTATTTTGAATGACGCAAAATCAAATGATTTGAATTAAAATTGAATATTCACGTGAATTACATGGGTGGAGTACTAGTTTTTATTAAATCAAACACTTTTAAGGAAAACACGAGAAACCATGAGTTAAACCACCAAAGGAAATAATATATCCACTGAATGACAATTAAAGTATTATAGATTTAATATCCCTAAACAATTTCAAAGAGATATTTGTTTTCTGGGAGTTCGGTTCATTCCTTAGCTTATCTTTCAACTGAAAGGTGAACTTGTCCCAGGACTGGATGTACATCTCAAGAATGATCATCCCATTATTGAATCCTCCAATAAGAAACAGGTCCTTCTTGTCGATCTAGGTATCTTTCTCCTGATTTATAGACACCCATAATGACCTCCCCAACATTTTTGAAGGTCACTCTTTAGTAGCATTGAGTGATAGAATCTATTTAACCATTTCATCTTGCAATCTCAAAAGAAATTCCTTGGATTGTTCAAACACACCACTTGACTTCCGCTTCTGAAAAATAAAACCTCTATCTATATTTGTGGCTTTCAACTTATTTTCTAATCATGTCTATAATGGAGGTGGTAAAGAGGATTAACCCTTCCTCTCTTAACAGATTCCCTTTCATCTCTTGTTTCCCCTAGGGCTCAGAGGCCTAAATTTCAGGGCCTCCTCTACTTCACTTGAAGGATTTTAGGAATCATATATTATGGACTCAATCCCATAGACCATATTTCCATCCATGGAGGGTCTAACTAGATCATCATTGAACTCTATCAGTAGTTTATCGATCAAAGTGATTACCCAACACAGTGGTTGCCACCTCCCTATTAGGACATGTACTGATCAAGTATCCATGCCATAAATCATTGTTCAAAAAAATATATCATGTATAATTATTGTCCATGGGATTATTAGAACACACTAACTAGCCTTAATTACTAATTCCCATCCTTTGACACACCACCTCTAAATATGAAGTTCCCAAGGAAGACATAGAAACCTAAAATATCACAACAGCATCCTTTATTACCTCACATATAGACTGCATAACAATAGAACCTATGGCCCCACCATCTGATAAATCTATATCACCCTAAACCACCATAGCTTCTATTTTCATCACCACTCTCAGATAAACCTGGAAGAATAATATATTCACATTTTCAAAAAAAATATATAAAGAAAGATGAGTCAGAAAAAATAATCACCCTAATTACTACCCGTAACACTAAATGATATCGCACATCATTAAAGAGTAATTTGTCTATAAATACTTTCTCTAAAAGAGATAGGATGAAAATAATGTAACATTAGATGGTGTTAAGATACATGTAATATGTGTGGATAGTTATCTATTAAATGAATAATATGATTGTAAAGAAATCATGGATAAAAATACCAAGATTTTTAATTATATAATTACTAAAAATTTAGTAAACAGTGTGCCTTGAATCCTCAAGGCATAGATAAATCATTAGTCTTGTACCAAATTCTATCTTTGACCCTTATAGAAACACATAAATCTTTAAAATATTCTAAAAATGGCATGTAATCATCAATAAAATGGAGGATAAGAAAACTAACCCCTATAGGAATCCAAACCATTACACAAACATGAGAAATTCATGACTTCATTACCTAGAGGTTGGGAAACACCCCTCAAAATTTAATTTCCCTCTAATGACTGATTTTAGTAGGAAGCTATCAACACCATCTAGCTAATAGACCCATTTTATGGTGTAGTGCATTTTTAAAAAATGGGGTTCCCCATAAATAATATTGAAGGTGGTTGTATGGTTAGAGTAATATATAATTGAGATAGATTATTGCGTAAGGGTTTATCCCTATTAATATCCAATATGTGATATAATATATTGGAAGGGAATTCTAAAAATCCCAACAAGATAAACAATCTGATCCAAAATAATTAGACACTCATTTAAACCCTATCAAATATATTGTCCATTTAGTAGAAAAAACCAATGAAAATAGCAATGAAATGTGGGAAAACTATCCCAACTACCCTGATAAACAAAAATTAGACCAATTTATTAAATTATAAGTGGATAAAAATTAGCATATAAATCTCATTATTATAGTCCATAAGCTGAATAATAATTCCATGATAATATTCATAAGACTTTTACAAAAAAAGTTGTTGTTTTAAAGAATATATCTTCTATACTTGAATAACTATTAATTTTGTATTTACATTATCTCTATAAGGAACTAAAATATTCCCTTACTAAGGCCACATCTATCCCTGAATGTTTCAAAAATGAAGTGGGTCCCAATTAAATTCAAGAACCTAAAACTAATCAAATTATTGTTACACAATATTTTCATTTATCAAACATGATAATGAAGATATTACATAAGATAAAATTAGAAAACTTTTAGGTCTCAGGAAACATTTATAATTCCAATATTTTTTGATACTTGGTGAACAATAGAAAAGTTACAAGGAGCCTGATTAAGCCCCTTCCAATTTTATTATTCAAGGATATAACAATGGTTAACTGAAACCTATTGAAAATTTATATAGAAATATCAATTCATAAAACTTCATGTTTTATTTTATATTCATGAATATCCATAAAGACACCTCCTTTAATTCCTTTTAAATAATACCATGAATTCACATGCATTCCATGGTTCCCTCTTCCTACCATCAATATCTAGATTATTCTAATGATTTATAAGTTTTCATACTCTATGGTTACCACTCCCCCTTTGATTCATCTAATTATTGATATATTGAAGCACTATAATATAAAACGGAGGGGAATCAAGCCTTGATAGATGAAATTACATCATTCACTACCCTTACTGGGTTGGATGCGACTCTTCTTAATCCATGGAATAGACTATAGGGATGTTTTTTCATTCTTGTTAACTTCATTAAAATAGAAATTCATGACTTGGGCAGTAAAATATTGTTACCAAATAATAGAATGAATTCCCACAATACTATTTATTTTATAATGGTTAACAAATTCTATATCCTATGATGTATAAATAAATCAAATACATATTCACCATATGGATGGTTACCATAAAAAGTGAACATAGGGATTAAATTTACTTGCTTATACATATAGAGTCTAAGACATAACAGGTGAATTTTAAAATTATTTGGGGGAGTGTAACCTTATTTGGGATGACAATATCTCGGATGATGGTGAAAGGGGAGATCTTTAATATGACCATAATACTCTTGAGGAAGGTGTTTTAACCACCATCAATTAGCTAAAAAGTAAATTTATTTGTTAAATAAGACTTGGGGAAATATTGATCAAAGTATCCATGGCTCAAAAGGACTCATAGTAATACATTTATTTCCACAAACAAAATTATCATGTGTTTACATAGAACTATAAAGATATGTATAGACTAGATCTATAAGTATGATAATGTTATTTAGGTTTTATTTCTCTCCAAAATATTTGTAAATAAGTAGTAAGAAAGATGCAGTCAACTCTTTGTTCCATTGTGAGAGTTGATGTTGATAAATTTATTAATTTAAATTTTATTTGAGAGGTATAATATATAAAATATATCACAAATATATTAGGAATAAATATGTGAAAATTATATTATGCATCTTCTTTATGGATTTAAACATCATTTTCAAAAATAAAACATTCTAATTGAAGTAAATGAATTTTTATGAGATGAAGAAGAACATTTAAATGACCTCTTAATTATGTATGGATACACTAAATATTGTTAAATATGGTGGCCCTTGGAGATGAATAATCTACAACTTTCTAAACACCACGGGCGGTGTATTTCACTAAAACGATTCCTCTCAACTTGAAGGATAATATACCCACCTAAAAATATACCAGGAAAAATAATTATGTTCAAACTCAAGAATTTGGTTTAAAGTAATTTGGATGATCATATACTCAATCCTCATGATCATTGTGGTAACTATAATGACAATTAGGTAGTGTTTATAAAACTTTCACAACAAAAATCAAGGACGATCAAGTTAAAGAGTATTTTGGGGGGTTACCACTGGAAAGTTAATTTTTTTTTTATTTTCCATATGGACATTGAAGTTAACCCTAAAAGACCAAATAAGTACTTAAAATTACACCTACTAGATTCCTATGAGATATTAAAGGAATTAAAAATTTCTATATTTATCGATTAATCAAAAAAATTACTAGAAATTTTATTCTTATCATAAAATTAATACAAAACGGGACTACCTAACAATGGGATGAATTTTGATATAAGCCTTCTAACATTATCATGAAATATTGCTTGTGTAAACTATTTTTGATTCATACTGGTAAACCTATTATCCTCTATGTGGTTTTTATGAACATAACACTTTTAAAACATCTTTCCCATTGAAATTATAAATGAATGTAAAATATGACTCTACTATCTCATCCACCCACTGTTGGAAGCTGGGATTTCATATTCAATTTCTAGGAAAAGTGCCTCACATTAATCATTGAAGTAAGAATTGTGCCACTATCAATAAACTTATGAAATGCACATTATATTTCATGAGGATTCAATTAAACATATTCTTATTCATCTGATGTTAACCCAATGACTATAAATATTGTTTATCATCCCTCGACAATTAAAAATCCATTTTTTGTATCAAGTAGGGATAAAAAGGTAAGTGTTGTTATACTTCCTAATGGATCATAATTATCTTAAATAATCTCCTTTTGAAATATTCCTCCTCAATGAGATTATATTATCTACTTTTGAAACTTCTTGTAAATGGTAAATATATTTCAATGGGGTTTCTCAATGTGTGATGAAAAAAATACCGATTACCTAATACGTAACTATGTTGGTATGATTTTTTTTATTTATGTATAAAATGAACTCTAGACTTACTCTTTCCATATTTAAAAAATCATCCCTAATAATGATGTGGAATACCAATCCATCATTACATGCCTATATTTGGTCTGGCAGATACCAGTCATCCAATTGAATGACAAAGGAAACATGAATCCAGTGATAAAATAGATCTACGTAGGGTAAACCATCACAATGAAACAGTTAATACTCCTTCTTAACTAAAACCAGATACATATATAATAGTTTCTCTAACATATAGTACTATCTCAAATTCTATGATCACATAATTCTCAAGAATATGAACTGGATATATTTTTATAGCTCTCAAAAACATAGAAAAGGATGATACAACCATACCTATATCAAATCAAAGTGTGGTGTTTCAATTTTCTATCAAATACAGAACAAATTAAATGAAATTAATATGATGTTAATTCATGGTGGGTTCCCATACATATGAAATGATATGGAAATACCAATGGAAGTATCCTATAGAAATATATCTCCAGAATGATAATATTTTACAAGATCGAGAGAGGATGGTGAATATTTGTTGATGGGAAATAAATATTTTCCATCATAATGGCCTAAAATAATAAAAATAAATATAAAAATAATGAATTTTTTGGGATTATTTTAGATTCATTAATGGATAAAACCCAACCTAATTTTGTATGAAGTCAATTATCGCACCTAAAATGAACATCAATTATAGACCAAGAACATTTTCTAGATTATGAGACTTATGTATTTATTTCCATTGATAGTTATTAAATGCATGGATTTCACAAATAAATTCCCTGAATTCTAGGTATATGTTAATTGAATTCAAAAAACACAAGATTTATTTCACATATCAAAATAATACTGGATATTTTCTAGATAATGGATAGATTTCATGGATCTGTGATCTCTAGTCACTATTGTATAGTGCAAGTTCATCCTTACTTCCAAAATCGTATTTTCAAAATGTGTCGAATTTTCAACCATAACGTATGTTGGGAAAATTTTATGATTAATTTTAAGTCTAATATCATCCCTAGATTTTGAGTTTATCACATAATCTTTAAGAATAATGCCAACAAATTATTTTCATCTGAGCTAAAGAAGTTTTATTTTAATAAAAAACATATTATAATAAATCATTCTCCTTATCAGGAAATAATGAATGGAATAATTGTTAGGTCTATGATGTGTTTTTGTTGTATTTTTTGTAAATATATATGGATGCTAATTATGTTTAATAATAAAAGTACATTCAGAAGAAGATGGATTTAAATAAGGATTGAAAAAAAAGTATCAATGAGACCTAGTACATCTAGATTATTCAATATGATCCATCATATTGGTATGTTGATAAAAATTTAGAAGCTATTGTAAATTAGATTCACCACTATTATCAGGAAGAAGTTTTTTTCTATGATCGGTTTTGCTGCAAAATATGAAAAGGCAATCACCTTACTTTGTAAAAGATGGTGATTGGGCTTAGAAATTGTATTCCAGAATTTATCGTATTTAGAAATTAGGACTCATAATGGTTGAAAAAGTCCATTATATTGATAATTTGTTTACTAAATAGAAAGGATCATGGGACTCATCTCGGGTTTAGACTGGAAGAAGAGATCATAATAGGGGATAATTAGAGTATGTATGACTATGATATAAATGTGACAATGCTTTATTAATATTTGAGTTCTCATAAATAACATGTATTCTACAGAACATGTGATGGAAGCTTGATGAAACAATAGGAAGTGAACCAGATGTTTCCTATCATATTTATGCTGATTTCAATCTTGACAATAATATATAGGACAATCATATTCAGGATGAGTAGCAAAGAAAGATGTTACTGTGAGAATACACTGTTATTGCAGGAATGGAATGTTATAATAAATTCAATTTTAAATCAAACAAGGCTAAAGATGATCTTCAACGTATTCAAAGTCATTAATGAAGTCATGATATGAGATGAGGTTTGTGAAATAAGAAAGTTGATGCAGCTATAGTTTTTTAGTTTCGTGATCATAATAATGAGATTTCTGGATGTAAATTGTTTCTAAGGATTAGGTGGAACATTTTACTGAATAAATGAAAAAATCAACTGAAGTCGAAGCTAGTAACACCGGATCATCATATTTTGAATACCATCATATCCATCAATGATAGAATTGTTCTCATTAGGATATATGATAATGTAATTAAAAATGCTGAAGTTGATTCAAAATGTAATGATACATACCGAACAACAATGTAGCCACCACTTTATCATGTGTCACATACATCATAATGAGATAGATCATAATCAAAATGGGAATTCAACTTAATTTTGGTAAGAGTATGAAGGAGATGGTAGGATGTTTTGATAAAGAGGCACTTGAAATTTAATGGTTGGGATGATTTGTGGGAGAAGTTAGAAATTTAAGGGATTGGTATTCAGTCAGACCAAAATCCAAAATATATAAATATTAATAGAATGAAGCTGATGGGTGTTGAATTTAGAAGAGAAAGTAGAACCCTGGTTTTTAGTGAAATACTTTTATGAAGTGTGTAAATAACCATCATACCCAAGTTGATACTGATTCATCCTACTATCATAATGACAAAATTGAAATGGTAAATTTTCATTCATCAGTTGTACAGTAACGAAATCATATCAAGAAATTGAAGGGAAGAATCAAAATAGAGGTGTGAGAAAAAGATAAAAGATGTATATTTATTCAATATATGTAACTGGTATAGAGAATCATAATGAAGAAATCTGTACAAGGAAATCAGAATCGGACTGGTGTTTTCAATTAAAGTTTTAAGAATAGTTTATGTTTTAAGAAGATTTAAAAAGGATTGATAAGAGTTAATAATGTCAAGATGAAACCAAAATTCAAGGAAACATTAGAATTTAGGTAATTTGTTTGATCGAGAAATGATTTCATTTTCCTACCAAAACCATCTTTCGGTCACATATAAAAAGAAAAAATTACATTTAGCTTTTTTGATAGAATTACTATTCATGAAGAAGAAGAGAGAAGGTGAAATGATGAATAATTTTTGGGAGAGAATAAGAATTTTCCATATTTAAATTTGTTGAATAACTTTTGATAGATATAAGTGAAAGGATAAAAGGCAAGATGGCAGTGTATTCAACTGATTATCATATTTAGTGAATCGTTGTATCCAGCTTACTATCATATTCTGCTTTTCGTTTTTTACGATTGATCATCATATTGAACCAGATAATCGGACTGGACTATTGTATTGGATTTCATGACCGAGGAAGAATGTGTTCAAAATTTTATCAACTATATTATGATCGAGATATATTTTTCGTATTGAGAAATTATACTCAAAAGATCCTATTAGGATAATTGGACTGGGAAATTGGGATGAGTTTCATAATTATGTACTCCATGTTATTTCCATATTTTGGGTTATAAGTTGAAGAATTGTTTTTCAAAGAATACATTTTTGGATGCAGATATTGAATCGAAAGTAACATGTGTTGTTAAAGAAAAAAATTTCTTAAATAATTTGGTCTAGAAGGAGAACACACAATATTGGATTTTTTACAAAGTGCTGCATCAGGGAAAGGGTATATCCAACTTGTTGTGTTCAAAACAAAAGTATTGTTTTTAGTGAATTGTTTTGTATTGGATTATTTCCAAACCATACCAAGGACATTGCTATTATTGTAGAATAATGAATGTTATAAATTCATATGTTCCTATGGATGTGTGTTTTATTTTTTTAGCAGGGAAATAAGACTTTAATAGTAGGAGAAGTTTGTTTCAAAATAATGGAAACTTGTAATAAAAAGGCATCACTAATTCATACCCTCACCCTCTCAGTAGTACAACTATCCTTCCTAGGAACTTACCCAAATAACATTATTTTTAAAAAAATTATGGAATATATTATATAAAATGGTATACATGGATAATAATTCATATTTTGATAAACTCTTTTATACTTTTTGGGATTATTAGATGGTAACCTATTCTTCCATTGAAGAGACTATTAATTTTTGAGTGGATTGAATGGATTTAGTTTTTTTAATTGATGTTTAGTAAACATCATAGTGAATAGAAATTAAAGAGAAACATATTAGATATGAACAATAAATAATCATTCATAATGAATTGAAATGTCTAGATGATAATAGGGTACGAGCATTGTATAACCTCAAAATACATCATATTTTTATATCATGATCATTGAAAAAATGCTCCCCGTCACACATTTGACCAAGTACAAGTTTTCTTGGTGATGAGAATACTAATGATTTCTAGTAATAATCCCTTGAATTGTTAAAAAAATGTGAAAGGAATTATTTCATAAATATTTTCTACACCATCATTGTAAAGACCCGTAAATTTCAAAGAAATTGTTTTTTTAAAATTCTTTCGGATTTAATGATTACGCAGTTTCTAACGGCGCTTGATTCGGAGGCCCGGTGTGCCCGGAATCAATTTTCGAAGATAATCTTGGGTACATTCAGTGAACAAATGAGAAGGTTTTTCTATCTTTTGAACCGATGCTCAGAATTAAAATCTGAGGGCACCGATGAATTTCCAGTACTGGGATTCACTTAGGAAAAGCTTAACTTCAACCAACAAGGGTCGGGCGAAAAAGATAAGTTTTTAGACTTTCAGAAAAAGTTTGGTATATAGTAAAATAACTATAAGTTATTTTATTATTTTTCTTCCACGGTTGAGCGACAGTTGGCAGAATCGCAGTGTAACGACGATAATTAAATGAGGGCCATTTAATGACTCATCCCTTTGGTTGTGTAATAGCAACACTCGTGTGTAAAATATGTACATTAATTTAGGCTCATTAATGAACCATAATAATGAACACAATGTGAGGATTAATTATTTTATTAATCAAACCTTTGGAAAAACAATTGGAGGACCCGCGGGAGAAAGCTCTGACGAAACACCGACGACAAAGAACGTCGGCCTCTGATGAAGAACGTCGGTTCCTCAGAAATCACCAACGCCTACGATCCTCTTCGCCACGACGCTGTGTACCGCGACGCCTACGATCCTCTTCTCCACGACGCCATGTACCGTGACGCCTACAATCCTCCTCTCTGTGACGTCGTGTACCACGACGCCGATGATCTTCTTCCTTGTTGAGGTAGGGGTTTATTTTGAGAATGTTAACATTCCCATGTTTGTTTTCCTCTAAAACAAGAATGAGGATCAACTCATTATCAAGTTGATCCGTGAATGTTTTATTTTTGGGTTGGGGATTATTATTTGCGGGGGAATTGTTGGGAATTAAGATCAATCCTAACTGGTTTTTGTGCCTCGTTTGTCGTTGAACGTTATTGTTATTCGACCCTTTTGTTATCAACTAACGCGGAGGGCGCGGGCCGAACAAACACGATCGGAGACACTTCGCAGTTTTTCTATGCGTGTGTTGAAGGGTAACAATAAAAAAGGACCACAACAGCGTATGGAAGCTGTTGCAGTGAAGAACGGGTCTCGGGAAAGCAGCAGGCGCAGATGGCAGACAAATCGGACCACCGGAGCGCGTCAGGTGATCTACGGAACGCGCTGTCGGCGCGCCTCGCCGGCGCGGCAGCGCCCCGGCATGACGCGGCGTGAGGCAGTCGGATCCCGCAGTCGCGCGGGGTTCGGAAGGGACGCGGCGACCGTGCGCCGTGTCTGTGGAGCGCAAAGGAGGGGGACCGCGTCCCCCCCTGCTCGGCCCGCTGTCCGAGCCAGCGTACCCCCCCGGCTGGGTCGTCGCGGGTCGCGCGGACAAGATCGGGCCGCACACAGCTGGGTCGGGTCGCACCCCGCCCGGCCGGGCCGAACCAGGACCTTGTTTGGGCTGACCCAGGGGGGGTTGGGCCGGGTCAGGCCGAGCCCAGACCCCCCACTTCGGACTGCTTTCAATCTTTTTCCCACAACATGTGCTACACACCTCCGATCGACGCACCATCAGATGCGTATGAATCCTTGGATCGAGATGGTCTTTTCAGTATATTACACTAAAGGATTCGTAGAACATTGGGTACAACCAAGATGGTTCGAACATGAAACTAACTGGTCCCTCGGAGCAGAAACGCTTATAACTTGAGCTTCGGACGTCCGATTGACGTGCGGTCGACATTGTTGAATTTATATTAGTGAGACGGTTCTTTTGGATTTCTCCTCTTGAGGTTTGGATGTAGATAGAGTACGGTTGGGTTGATTTTAGCTTAAAAACCAACCGGGCCCCTGGGACAGAAAAGCCAATAACTCTCAAACCGGTCGTCCGATTGACGCACCATCTGTCACGTTGGGTTTCTTTTAACGAGACGGAACTTTGGGATACATCAACTATGGACTTCGTGACAGTTGATGTATCGACCCCCTTAGCTTCTGGAGCAGACCCTCCCAGAATTGAGCGTGCTGTGTGCAGGAACCCTAGAGCTGCCTGCGACTACATCGACTTCTGTACTGGAATACTCTGTGGGTTCGACAGCGACGACGACCCTCCTGGAATTGTTCGTGGGTTCGACGGCGATGACTACTGTTCTTGTATCCTATGTGGGTCTGAAAGTATTTGACTCTGTACTTGTATCCTATGTGGATCTAGCAGAGTAGTTGGTCTTGTATCCTGTGTGGGTCCGACAGCTTAGCTGGTCTTGTATCCTATGTGCGTCCGACCGCTTAGATGAACCAGTGGCTAGATATGATAATATCTATTGCCTTACAAAGTGTATACTTGTCTGAGCTGAGTCTTGATTCACAATCATTATCATCTATGTGGTTGACTTACTTTCCTTTGTGGACCGGGTTGTGCTTTCCTTTGTGGACTGGGCTGTGCTTAGGCTCGGGAGCGGGAGCCAAACTGTAACCGATGACTTAGGCATGTGTATGGGAATATACCTAAGTAGTGTTGTTGATACTTCGTGATTGTGTCTTTCTTTTTTGGTTTATCCTTAGTGGATTCTGAGAGACATTCGGGGGTCTTGTGGTCCCTACTGAGTATCTTATACTCACCCCTACACGGGCTATGCCTGCACTACGTTGTGTTGGATGCAGGCGACGGACATCACTGATCGAGGTGGAGGCTTGTGGAGCGGGACGGTACTCGAAGGTGGACCACTTGGCGGGATGTACATGGAGCAGACGGTCAGACCGAGGAGTTGAGGAGACTATATGTACCCACACTTTAGGTTGGATTTCCGGAGGACGACTCGGTGTTGTTTTTTTCCCTTCTGCTGTTGTACTTTCCTTTCAGTTGTACTTTACTTTTAGTTGGGTTTGTATTCTTGCCCATTTTATTTCCAGCACTTACTTTGGTACTTAGTTTACTTAGTGTTTACTTCACATGCATACTCTGTTGTGTTTGTTACTTCATAAAGGCATTGTTTTCCCTTCTTTTTAGATTTACGCCTTTGGTGCTAGTTGCCAGCCCCTGGCCTATGGAGGACGGGCTTGGGGTAGTCACGGCATGGGCCCCGAGGACGGGTCATGACAAATTGGTATAAGAGGAGTCGGTTCTACTGTAGAACTCAGGATCCTAATAATTTATTCTCTGTGAAGCAATATTGTTTAAAGTAATGAGTGTGGTTATCAGTCCAGGGAGTCCAGGGTTGGTGCGGCGGTGGACGTATCCATACACCAGGACCCTGACTTCTGATTTCTGACTCAGTGCATGAAAACATTGTTTGCATGTGTGTTTCAAAAGTTTTCGTTGTGACTGCTTTGTGTCAGTTCACCAGGTATACTGTATTAACCGTGGCCCACCTGTTTCTTTTCGGGATGGCCCCAGGATGGCAGCTAGCTAGGGTTCCAATCTTTGTGCGAGACGGAAGCCCACCGAGCGACGAGTCCTCGGTGTAGGGCCCCATTACAGCGGAGGCACCGGCGGTACCTCTACCCACCGAGCCACCGATGTTACCAGCCCCAGCAGCAGAGAGGGCACGCTGCCTCAGCACGTTGCACGAGTTTCAGAGGCCGAGGCCACCCAGGTTCCATGGAGAGATGGATCCTCAGGCTGCTGAGGATTGGCTGGAGGCTATCGTCAGAGTCTTCAGGTTGGTAGGGACACCAACAGACTCCATGGTGATCCTTTCTGTGAGTCTCCTGCACACAACAGCAGGTAGATCATGGAGCCTGATGATCTACGTGCACGATGAGGCATCTATTATTTGGACGGACTTAGATAGCCTCTTCCGCTCGGAGTTCATTCCAGCCACCCTTCGTGCAGTGTGCATCCAAGAGTTACTATAGTCGCGGCAGGTTAGTATGTCAGTAGCCCAGTGCTCTTCGAGGTTTACCGACCTCTAGCGCTACTCAACGGTCATTTTACAGGACCCATTCTTCCGAGCCCCGACCATTGAGAAGTGGCTGAGGTATGAGATTAGAGCTTCAATGATTCCACTCAGCATCCCGACTCAGGCGGGGGTGCTGGAGCGAGCCCTGCTAGTGGAGAGATTTCTCACCGAGCAGCCATCAGCAGCGAGACCAACCGAAGGACGGCATGGAGCGGAGTCTTCTACAGCTGGCAGTCGACAGATGACGCAGGGGTCCAAGTGGACCCGGGTGTCTGGTGACAGACCTCAAGACACGAGTTCGGCTGTGCGGGGAACACGGCACAAAGCCAGCCTTCCGAGGAGTAGACCTTATTACGCATACGGCGGGCAGGGCCACATGGCTCGTGACTGCCCGACCCGCCATGCAGACGAGCAGCAAACAGTGGAGGGACCTCCGAGGAAGAGGAATAGGTTCAACCATGGCAGTCTTTAGGGAGCAGGCGGACGAGACAGAGGATTTGGCTGAGCGGTGGCTGGTGGGAGACGCTTCAAGGCTCTACCACCACCACCCCCAGGAGGTCCACCCTGACATTAGGGAGCTGGCGGGCAGAGGCATTCTCAGCTCCAAGAAGTAGAGGCTTACGACCACTGTGCACCCGAGATGATTCGAGGTACTATATGTGTCTACTCCACCCTTGTTGCAGTTCTTATAGACACAGGAGCAAGTCATTCTTTTATTTCTGCTGCTCTTTTTTGGAGCTAGGATATTCCGATAGAGTTGTTGGCTCGATCCTTGCAGCTAGAGACTCTTACAGGAGTAGACTCGACGATTACGCACTGGTTCCGGCAGTGTGAGCTTACTCTAGGAGGCGAGATCTTTGGCTGGGATCTTCTTGTAGCGACGTCGAGGCCTTACGACGTCATCTTGGGTATGGACTGGTTATCTACGGTCCATGCTCAGATCGACTGTATTAGGTGCAAGGTGCGGTGTGTTCGCATGGATGGGACCAGGTTCACCTTCACTGGCGAGAAGGGAACCTTCACAGCACAGGATGGACTCATGCAGAGGAGAGGGCAGCCGATCACACATGAGTTGGCTAGTCTCATCCTCAGAGTAGTCGACGTGCGGAGTTCGAGTTTTCCTGTATTGGTGGACCAGTATGTGGATGTTTTTGCTGGCAATGTTCCAGGACTACCTCCTCGCAGGGAGGTGGTTTTCTATATAGACCTGTACCCTGGGACATCCCTGATATCTACTCCAGCATATCGGATGGCTCCTGCTGAGCATCGTGAGCTGGGGGTACAGCTAGAGGACTTATAGGGGAAAGGATTCATCCGACCCATTGATTCACCCTAGGCTTCTCCGATTCTGTTCGCCAAGAAGGAGGATGGGATCTTGCGACTCTGTGTCTCTTACCGTTACCTGAACCAGGTGACTCTAAGGAACAAGTATCTACTTCTAAGGATTGATGACCTCTTCGATCAGCTCAAGGGAGCACTTTGGTTCTCGAAGATAGACCTCAGGTTAGGCTATCATCAGCTCCGATTACGGGACGAGGATGTGCAGAAGACAGCCTTCCGGTGTCGGTATGGCCACTATGAGTTCCTGGTCATTATTTTTGATGTGACCAATGCTCCAGCAGTGTTCATTAGTCTCATGAATAGGATCTTCCAGCCCTACCTTGATCGGTTTGTCTTAGTCTTCATTGACGACATACTGATTTACTCGACTACTGAGGAGGAGCACACTTACCACTTACGGGTTGTACTTGATACACTTCGAGAGCACCAACATTATGGTAAGCTCTCGAAGTGCCAGTTCAGGCTTTAAGAGCTCCACTTCTTAGGGCATGTCATCTCAGAGGCGGGAGTTGCAGTGGATCCCTCGAAGGTCTAGGCGGTTCTTGCTTGGGAGCCACCCAGGAGCGTGACGGAGGTGCGGAGTTTCCTGGGTCTGGCTGGGTACTATCGGAGATTTGTGGAAGACATCTCCAGAGTTGTAGCACCACTTACAACTTTGAAAAAGAAAGGGAAACCCTTCGTGTGGTCAGACAGATGTCAGTAGAGCTTCTAGGAGCTGAGAGAGAGATTGACCAGTGCACCCATCTTGAGGCTACCAGAGGAGGGCGTAGGGTACGTAGTTTACTGTGATGCATCAGGGACTGGACTTGGGTTTGTTCTGATGGAGGAGCGAGCAGTGATCGCTTACGGTTCACGGAAGTTGAGGCAGCACGAGCAGAACTACACTACCCATTACCTGGAGTTTTCAACAGTGGTCTTTGCCTTGATTATGTGGTGACACTACCTGATTGGCGAGCGCTTTACAGTCTATTCTGACTACCAGAGTCTTAGGTACTTCTTCTCACAGAAGGACCTGAACCTGAGATAGTGGCGATGGCTCGAGTTCCTCCCAGACTATGACTTTGAGATAATCTATACTCCTGGAAAGGGGAACGTAGTAGCCGATGCTCCCAGCAGGAGGATGGGCATTCAGATACTTGGAGAAGTGACAGATCAGCTAGCCGCGTTGCAGATATCCTTCGTGGATAGAGATGTGGAAACCTTTCTATAGACGCTCACAGTCACTGCTCCACTACTTCAGCTGGTCAGAGAGGCACAACGTGGGGACTATGACTGTGAGAAGTGACGTGCACAGATATCCAGAGGACAACCAACTGATAGATTTTCTGTAGGTGGAGAGCATGTCATCCTTTTCAGAGGACGTACCATGGTACCAGCTGCATTACGGGAGGAGGTGCTAAGGGATTTTCACACTTCCCCTCTAGGAGTACATCCTGGAGTGGCGAAGATGTACCAGGATCTCAGATGATAGTACTGGTGGCTGAGAATGAAGATGGTTGTGGCAGAGTTTGTTTCTAGATGCCTCACATGTCAGCAAGTGAAGGCAGAGAACCAGGTACCTACATGTTTGGTACATCCCTTAGAGGTCTCAGAGTGGAAGTGGGATGGGATATCCATGGATTTCATGATGGGGCTTCCACGTACTTCCAGAGGACACGACACCATCTGGGTGATCGTAGACTGACTCACAAAGTCGGCCCACTTCCTACCGATCAGAGAGCAAGGATCAATAGAGATCATGGGATGCCTCTACGTTTAGGAGATTGTACGACTTCATGGGGTGACATCATCTATCGTCTTTAATCGAGATGCTCTCTTTACTTCCCGGCTTTGGAAGGGGTTTCATGAGGCCTTTGGTACACAGCTACGCTTGAGCACTGCCTTTCAGCCACAGACGGATGTCCAAACGGAGAGGCCCATTCAGACACTCGAGGAAATGCTCCGTGCATGTGTCCTTGACTTTGGTTGTAGCTGGGAAGATCACCTACCCTTGGTGGAGTTTGCGTACAACAACAGATACCACTCCACCATCGGGATGGCACCTTACAAGGCACAGTACGGAAAACCTTGCAGATCACCTCTATGCTAGAATGACAGAGGGGAGTCAGCACTCGTAGGACCATAGATGTTTCGAGCTACAACGGAGAAGGTGCAGGTCATCCAGGAGCGGATGAGGACTGCACAGAGTAGACAGAAGTCCTATGCTGATAGGAGGCGGAGACCACTGGAGTTAGGGGATGGCGACCACGTTTTCTTATGGGTCTCACCTCGACGTGGATTACGGATATTTGCCTGGGGCGGCAAGTTATCTCCGTGCTTCATTGGACCATTCTAGATTCTCAACAGCATAGGAGAGGTGGCTTATCACCTGGCTCTTCCACCTCAGTTGCACCGGGTGAACGACGTCTTCCACGTATCTCACCTGAGGAGATACGTGCACGACCCGACGCATATCATTGATCACGGGGAGCTGGAGATCGATGACGGGGCGACTTTTGCATAGTTCCCAGTGGAGATCGAGGATCTATAAGAGCGGGTCCTACATGGATGGTCAATTCCCCTACTGCGCATTAGGTGGCAGCACGAGAGCCTCTATGATAGCACATTGGAGCGGGAGGCTCAGATGCATTCTCACTACCCTCATTTGTTCCCCTAGTTTATGATATATCTTTACGGGGATGTAAATCCCTAAGGTGTGAGTAATGTAAAGACCCATAAATTTAATGAATTTTTTTTTAAATTTTTTGGGATTTTACGAGTACGTAGTTTCTGACGGTGCTTGATTCCGAGGCCCGGTGTGCCCGAAATCAATTTTCAAATTTTAGCTCGCGTACATTCAGTGAACAAAGGAGCGGGTTTTCTAACTTTTAAACCGATGCTTGGAATTAATATCTGAGGGAACTGATGAATTCACAACACCAGGATTCTCTTAGACGAAGCTTAATTTCAACCAAAAAGGGTCGGATGAAAAAAATAAGTTTTTAGACTTTCAGTAAAAGTTTGGTATATAATAAAATAACTATAAGTTATTTTATTATTTTTATTCCACCATTGAGCGAAAGTTTGTAGAATTGCAGTGTAATGACGATCATTAAATGAGGGCCATTTAATAACTCGTCCCTTTGGTATTGTAACAACAACGCCCGTTTGATTAATAGGTACATTAATTTAGGCTCATTAATGAACCATAATAATGAACACAACGTGAGGATTAATTCTTTTATTAATCAAACCTTTGGAAAATGATTGGAGGACCCGTGGGAGAAAGCTCTGACGAAACTCCGACAACGAAGAACGTTGGTTCCTCGAAAATCACCGACGCCTACGATCCTCTTCCCCGCGACGCCGTGTACCGCGACACCTATGATCCTCTTCTCCGCGATGCTGTGTTCCGCGATGCTGATGATCGTCTTCCTTGTTGAAGTAGGGGTTTATTTTTGAGAATGTTAGTATTACCATGTTTGTTTTCCTCTAAAACAAGAATGCGGATCAACTCATTATCAATTTGATCCGTGAATGTTTTATTTGCGGGTTGGGGATTAATATTTGTGGGGAATTTTTGGGAATTAAGTTTAATCATAACTAATTTTTATGCCTCGTTTGTCATTGAACATTATTTTTATTCGACCATTTTGTTATCAACTAACGTAGAGGGCGCAGGACGAACAAACATGGTCAGCGACCCTCCGTAGTTTGTTTTTCTGTGCTCGTGTTGATGGGCGACAATGGAACTGGACCGAAATGGCGTATGGAAGTCGTCATAGTGAAGAAAGCATCCTGGGAGAGCCGCAGGTGTAGACGGTCGGAAAATGGGACCACCAGATCGCGTCCGGTGGTCCGCGGAAGGCGCTGCTAGTGCGCCGCGCCGGTGGCTGGCACCGGCCGGCCGCCCGGAGGGGGCGGTGCCCCGGCGCGCCGCCAGAAAGAGCCATCGCGGCTCAAGCCGCGGTGGTAGGCGGTCATATCTAACGGCCACGTGGGATCCGGAAGGGACACGGTGACCGTGCGCCTCGTACGTGGAGTGCAAAGGAGGGGGGATCGCGTCCCCCCCTGCTTGCCTCGCTGGTCGAGCCAGCGCACCCCCCCCCCCCCCCGGCCGGGCCGGGGCGGGTCGCGCGGACCGATCCGGGTCGTGCCCAGCTGGGTCGGGCCGCGCCCATCCGGGCGGGGCCGCGCCCTTGTGGTCCGGACCCAGACCTGGGTCGGGTCGACCCAGGGGGGTTGGGCCGGGTCGGGCCACGCCCAGACCCCCTACTTCGGACTGCTTTCGGTCTTTTGCCCATAACTTGTGCTACAGACATCTGATCGACGCACCGTCAGTTGTGTATGAATCCTTGGATTGAGACGTTAGTTTTGATATATTACACTAAAGGTTTCGGAGAACTTTGTGTATGGACGGGTTGGTTCGAACACGAAACTAACCGGGGCCTCGGAGCAGAAACGCTTATAACTTCAGCTACGGACGTCCGATTGACGTTCCGTCGAATTTGTTGAATTCTTCTTAGTGAGACGGTTCTTTTGTATTACTATTCTTGAGTTTTGGACTCATCTGGAGTACGGTCAGGTTGATTTTAGCTTAAAAACCAACTGGGCCCCTGGGATGGAAAAGCCAACAACTCTCAGACCGGGCGTCCGATTGACGCACCGTCTGTCGCGTTGGGTTTCTTTTGACGCGACAGAACTTTGGGATAAATCAACTCTAGACTTCATGACAGTTGATGTATCTACCCCCTTGGCTTTTGTACTGGACCCTCACGGAATTGAGCGTGTTGTGTGTAGGAACCCTAGAGCTGGCTGCGACTGCATTGACTTCTGTACTGGAATCCTCCGTGGGTTCGACAGCGACGACAACCGTACTGGAATCCTCTGTGGGTTTGACGAAGATGACTACTGTTCTTGTATCATATGTGGGTCTGGTAGTATTTGAATATGTACTTTTATCCTATGTGGGTCTAGCAGGGTATCTAGTCTTGTATCCTGTGTGGGTCCGACAGCTTAGCTGGTCTTGTATCCTATGTGGGTCTGACAGCATAGATGAATCAGTGGCTACATCTGATCATCTCTACCGCCTTACAAAGTGTATACTTGTGTGTACAGAGTCTTGATTCTCAATCATTATCATTGATGTGGGTGACTTGCTATCTTGTGTGGATCGGGTTGTGCTTTCGTTTGTAGACTGGGTTATGCTTAGGCTCGAGAGCGGGATCCAAACTGTAACCGATGACTTAGATATATGTATGGGAATATACCTAAGTAGTGTTGTTGATACTTTGTGATTGTATATTTCCTTTATGGTTTATCCTTCATGGATTCTGAGAGATATTCGGTGTTCTCGGGGTCCCTACTGAGTATCGTATACTCACCCCTGCATGGGCTATGCCCGCACTATGTTGTGTTGGATGCAGACGACGAACATCACTGATCGAGGTGGAGGCTTGTGGAGATGGACGGTACCCGGAGGCTGACCACTTGGCGGGACGTACACGGAGCGAACGGTCAGACTGAGGAGCTAAGGAGACTATATGTACCCACCCTTCAGGTGGGATTTCTGGAGGACGACTCGGTGTTGCTGTTTTACCTTCTGCTGGTATACTTTCTTTTTAGGTGTACTTTACTTTTAGTTGGGTTTGTATTCTGTCCCATTTACTTTCTAGCACTTACATTTGTACTCAGTTTAATTAGTGTTTACTTCACTTGAGTACTCTCTTGTGTTTGTTAATTCATAAAGGCAATGCCTTCCCTTCTTTTGAGATTTAAGCCTTTGGTCCTAGTTGCCAGCCCCTGGCCTATGGAAGGCGGGCTTGAGGTAGTCACGGCACGGGCCCCGAGGACGGGTCGTGACAATCATTGTATGTTCCCAAATCAAAATAAATATAGATAATATCACACCCTCCACCAATATACGGTTTCTCATTTCATACATCACATAAATTTAAATTAGTTTAAAAGGTCCTTTTCATATGACCTTAAACAACATTAATCGTATCATATGTAACACTTCAAGGATTTAGAAAATATTCCTCTTTAAATAATTTTATTTCTTTGATATCTTGTGTTACATAGAAAACTGAGTTTAAACAAACCATGATATATTATTAAAGTATTATAATTCTTAATAGTTATAACCTAGACATTAAATTTTTCAGTATTAATATAATTAACTAGTTTAGGAAATATATTTAAATTTCATACTCAATATAAATTTATCAATAAATTCATAGTAAATAAGCACTCAACTTTTAGTAAAGACATTTTGTTTATCAAAAATGTGATTTATTAAAAAAAATATTTTCATTTATTTTTGTGAGAAAATAAAATGATTAATTTAAATAAATTTTTGAAAATTTATTTTATAAATTGAAAAATATTTTTAAAAAAATTACCAAAAAAATATCCTACTATTAATTTTTTAAAATTTTCAAAAAAGATTGATTTTCTATTGAATTGTAAAAAAATTATAATTTTATAGAAAAATATGTGTAAAATGTTCTATTTTTTAAATGATATCAAATTAGAATTATTTTTCTTATACTTTGAATAATCCAATTATTACCATTTTAATAAATTTCATGTTTGAATTTAGTATTAAAGCAAATTTTAAATCAAATTATCATTTATCCTGAAAAACTATTGTTTACACCCAATGTATTTTTATATTAATAAATTAAATGATTCATTACTAGTGAATTATTTTAATGATTTATATATATTATATAATAAGTAAATTGTTTTAAAATTAATATAATATTTTTCAAGGCATGGAACAAGAATAAAACTTCTTTTATGCTTAAAAACTATATACCACTAAATAGTTTTTTCACATTTTCAGCACATATTTTAAAATTTAATTCTTCCACTTATAGGTGTTAAAATTCAAAAAATTAATTTCAGTTTTGGAATTATGGTGATCATATTGGGTAAATAAGACATCTTTTTTTTGTCAACGCAAATAGTAATTGGGGTAAAATTTATCAACTCATTATAGAATATTTTAGGAAAATATAGGTTAAAAATATGTGATAAGGATGTAATTTTTCATTAACATTCTTAATCAATGAATTTAATTTTATCATTATCACCTTTGGATCTAAATTTAGTATCTTAATAGCTACCTTTTAATGAAAATATGTTTCATATTATTTAAATCAAATAAATTTATAAAATGTCTCTCTTGTAACTTTAAATAACCTTTATATGTTCGCATAAAGATAAAAAAAAGTTATGGAAATATATTTATATTAATTTTTTTTAAAATTAAATTATTTTCATGGTAGTAATTTATTTTAAATTTTTTAGGTATTATGTAATTTCATTAAATACTTACACAATTCAAACTCAGTATTTACTCAATTAATTGAAAAATAAAATAAATGATTTTCAAAATATTGAAAGTTATTTAATTTGAAAAAATTATAATGTTACAATAAATTTATATGATTATATAGAATATTGGTGTTATGTTAAAATATTATATTCTAATTCAAGCACTTCCTTTATGTATTTTACGTCAAATTAAATGAATAGTGTCAAAATCAATGTTTCTTAAAAAAGAGTTAATGAAAATGATATGGTTTAAAACGAAACCAATACTTGTCTAAGTTATATTGGTTGATATTAATACAATAATATCATACCTTAGTTTCTAATTTCTATTCATTTTTAGGAATTATTATTCAGAATGAATTTTTGATATTTTAATATTTTGATAAATTCCAAAAGTGTTGCCGCCTCAATGATAAAATGGATCATCCTCCCTCACTTATTTACATAACATTGAGCCATATTCCTCAATCAAAATTCCAATTTTTCCTATAAAAATCCATATCCACCTTATAGAGGATTTTTTCTTCACAAAATATTTACCCCAGATCCCTTTAGAGGGAATATGAATAATTGATTTTGAAGAATCAGTAATCACCTAAACTGATAACTTTCTTGTATACAATTATTTTCCTAATCTAAATATATTTAATTTAATATAAAATTATAAATTAAATATCCTAAATATTCATAATTTTATTATTATTTTTAAAACTTAATTATACTCATATATTCCCATCAAACGATAAGTGAAATTATCACTCATGTGTACATGCGGCTTACCTTCTCCACATGGTGATTCAATTCATCTTTCATTGCCATATTTAATGGATGGGTATTATGATGGTTTTAATGTTTATATATGAAATTTATGATATAATTATAATTTTTTAATTATAATATCACATATACCTACTCACCACTCAATCCTATGGGAAATGATATCGTCGGTAGTGCGTACGTGTTGACTACCACCATCAAGAAGCAATGTGGTTAATTTATCATTTATATTTTTATTATATAGTAATGAGAAATAATTTAATGAATATGTGTGGAATATATGATATAATAATTATCCTATAAGGTTGAATTAAAATTTACCTTTCATTCCTTCAACCTTTCAAAAAATGAAACCAACGTTAATGTGTATGAAAAGTCTATTATCTCCATGGACAATGTAATTCATTTTCTATATCTAATTTTATTGAGGAATGTAAACCTGTATAAAATTAATGTTTATTATATTTATATAATGGTTAAAATTATTTATCATATGGTATCATGATCACAATAAAAATACCAAAACTATTGAACCATAATATACTTGAAGAATGAACCAGATATCACCTGAAATAGTTATTTTAATAAATAAGTGTTAAAAATGGGTGATAAAATGTTATAAATAAATAATAAATGTATTTATATATATTTTTATACTTATTTAATATATTTATACCCAATAAATATTTATTATACTCTATATTCCAATGCGTGTGATGGAATTCGGACCTAATGTAATGGATTTTTATCTCACTTTTATTCTTGTATGACATATGCCATATTCACCACTTCATTATTTTTTATAGTGTATATCCTACCAATAATGTATTTTATTATTCTTAATATTAATTTAATTGGGATTTAAATATTAATATAATTTTATTTATTTTATTAGAATTATAATTATAATGTTTCCAAATTAGTTAAGGGTTTTATGTTACATTCTCATTAGTTATCCGGATTTTTTATGATTAAGTTATAATGATGAAATTATTATGATATAACTCTCATTAAACTCATTAATTATATTATAATATGGTTATTTATTTAGAATTCATTTTTTCTTCCCATTTTCTTCACCTTTTTAACTCATGATACCGAAAATATGTTTTTCAGGAAAATTGACTGCATTTCTATCTTCAGTCAAAAAATAGTTTTCTCCCATATACATGTTTTCTAAAAATGTTTTATATAAGGTTTTTAATATTATCCTAAGATTTATTAATGAAATTTTTACCCATGTTTTACTTTTTGAAAAATGGTTTGAAATAAATAATCTTTTTTCATTCCAAATGAGATACTTTCTTAGATTTTCATCAGATATATGGAAGGAACATTTTTTTGACATATATGGATTGAATGGATTTTCCTACCATCATGGATCAATTTTTATTTGTATATTCATTTACAATTTTACATGGTTCTTTTTAATGTATTTTTTTCTTATATATTTTCAAATTTAATTGAAATAAATTATTTCAACATGAAAATTTTATTTTCCTCAAGAATTTTTTAATGTTATTTTAATGGTTTTTAAATTCATAAAATTCCAAAAACCCTTGATTTTAATAATCTTTATTTGGGATATCGTCTAATGATTCCATCATTATTCTTTATCTGAATGGTTTATAAATATTATGACATAATTTATATGAAAACCATTTATTTTTTAAAATATATGTTATGATGAAATGATAAAATGTTTACGAAACCCATTTATTTTCCTTGGGTTATGCTATGAATAAATGATTATAAACCCATTTATGTTCATGATTTTGAATATAATGAATGATTTTTTATTTTATAGCCAGTATATGTATAATATTCTTTCTTTGATGGGTGGGGACAATATATCCCTCTAATGAATTGGGTAAATATTTATATCTCTTGAGATAAAAATGAATGGAATGGGGAGTGAATGAAGTTCAGTATGGGACTTTGACCACTATGAAAATCCTTTTAATTAGCCTTGACAACTAAGGAAATTATTTTATTTCATTAGGTGTATTTCACAAACTTATGTCATAAGATATTTTTGTTCTCTCATGGATTTTATTCATTAATTACTTTATGATTCATGATTTCACAACCCAACCCAATGGGGTGGGGGGAATAACTCCCCAACACCACATTGATGGGACAAGTTCTGGAGACTACTGTCAAGTAGGAATATCAGATAGATGAGAGTCCTTTTCTTAAATTACCTATATGAATTCACCTATAAAATACCTCAATGAAAAAATGTAGAGATTTAAAAATATGAAAATTAAAATGAATACATACATTTATCCCAAACCAGAGTAAAAAATATATTAAAAGCATAAAAAGGAAAAAATATCCACTCCAAAAAAACAAAAAAAGTATCAAACCTGCTCAGAAGGAATGGATTGCTATCAAAGAAAACTACTATAATGCTCTTCAACTCATATTCAGTAAACAGTTTGGTCATTCTAGATCACTAGGCTCCTCCAACCTTGGATCCTTTTTGGACTCCAATGAAAGGCATGTGGTCTGCACAAGACACTATAAATGTGGGAAATAACCTTGTAAGGGTGAGTATAACAATACATTGTAGGATCCCAACACCCCAAAAGTAAATGGAGAAACTGAAAGGAAATAGTTTTCTCGATCCAGAATGTGGGAACCCAATAATGAGAGAAACGTCATCTCCAAACATCATCACTTATGCATGGCTTGTAATCCCAATACATAACTTATATCAACCTAGACAAATTATAACACCACCAGGACTCCCAGAATCACCTAGATATACTATCCTCGGACTCCAAGTCTCATGAGGTTCTGACCTCATAACCAACTATAATATTCTATTGGAGGATCTATAGGTAACACGCAATGAGGATAACACACACCATGAGCTAATTCATCCAAGATGCCACCCTTATGAGAGATACACTACATTGATAATAACTATACTATTTTTTATGGTACATCCAAGAAGACATTATCTATATGGAACAACCCAATAGGTCAAACTCTAGTTCCTGAAACCAAAAATCCAATCAATGCTAACCTGCACCCTGCATATGTCCATAAGAAACTAAGAGGAGAGTCCTTCCCCTTTCCACTGCACACAGTTGAAGGAGAACTTCTCTAGAATATACACCATGTAAATCCTCTCACACAATAGAGAATTGAGGGACCCACACCTCACCCCTTCCCTATTGTCAACGGACTACTAGATCCTAACTATCCCAAGGTACATTTTTATACTCCTATATTGAGTGGCCCATACCTCAATATATCGAGGTATATCTGAATCCAAACCAGATATCACATGTAACAATTAGAGGGTCCCTCTCCCTTCCACTACTCAAAAATGGGGGTGTGCTACTCTATAGATTAGGATCCACACCCTGGTACGATAGGGTAGTAACACTTAATGAATATAGTACCCACACCCATATATGATAGGGGAGTAATACTTTTGTCTATATCACTATGGGGGACCCGCACCCTGACACGAAAGTGGAGTCCCAACCCCAAGATAACTAACTACTCCCTTTCCTAATAGAAGAGTACCAAATCTATTGGAATAACACATATGGAGGACCACCATCCTACAATGATAGGCGAGTTATGACTCCATGGATAGAGGAAATACACCCTAACATGATAGAGGAGTAACCACACTATCTATACATCACATACAGAGGACCCACACACTGACATAGTATTGGAGTACTGACTATTTGGATATAGGACTCGTACCATAGTCCAACATGGGAGTACCTACTCTCTCTGGACAATGAATATGGAGGGCCAACACCTAGGTTCAGTAGGGGAATGTTGTCTCCAACTTCATGAATGATACAGGGAACCCACAACCTAATCCATCAGGCCAAGACCAACCCTCTATGAACAACCCCATAAGAATAGAAACTGGACCCACTATGTAGGTAGACCAACATCTGGCAACATAGAGAGGTAAGGGAAAATTGTGCCATGATGCCAAATGGTAGTACCAGTCCCAACATCTCTCTCTAAGAACCATGTTGATCTAAATCATCCTTCATGTGATATTGAAAATAACATCGCAGTTATCATACCTCACATCACAATACTTCCATGGTTATGGGACCCTCACCCTAATAAAACATGGGAGAACATCTCTTTCAGCCTAAAGAGTCTAGGGGATATATATCCTATGGTGATAGGGAAGGAAACAATCCTCAGTGTCAACCAAGTGATTTTCCCTGATATATGCCCATGTTTAAGCACCACTACATTATCTTTATTCTTTAACTCACACCACATAATATCTCATAGGATACAATAGAAGCCACCAACTAATCCTATGTTGAAAATTATCAGGAAAGGCTGGTAAAAATCTAGAATCTGAGTTTTGAGGAAGGAGATACATTGGGCGAAATATCCAAAGAAGATCTCAAAACAGTACACTATGTGCATTGGGGGCCCCATGGTATGTACACCTACCAGATAACCTATCCATGTCCCCTTCTTAAATATATTTCATATCCATGTAGGTATACTCAGCATGTCCTACCTCACCCATCCCTTGGGCCATGTTATTCCTCCACGTGGCTCAGTAACCAATTCCAATCTAACTAAATGTACTTCATAATACAAATAATTTTCATGTTAAATATCCAAATGCATATTTCATCTTCATGTGCCTATTTCTGTAACTCCATTTCTTTGTACTTTGACTATATAGTTCTATATGGCCATGTATGATCACATGACTACCTAGGAAAAGTCCCATGGCCACCCAAAATGGGGTCACTATATTGTGTGTAACCCTGATAAATGGTGTGTAGTCCCTAAAAGTAAGATTCCCCAGATGATACGATCATACACCATGTCTCACTAGACTACACATTTTGTTAACAAGAATTACCCTCCAAGTCACCTGATTCACCCCAATTTTCCCAGAAACATGAACATCAACCTAAAAAGGGTCTCTAGAAATCGTAATAGGGATCTACATCCTTAAAAAAACATAATAAAGTGGATCGAGAATAAAACTGAAATCCTCCTACATATAAGGTGAAATTTCAAAAATTTTGGTCAAAAGTTATGCCTTAATCATGATTCTCCTTTACCTATTAACGATCGATGGTAAGAATGAAGATCAATAGCACCTCATCACTTTTATTCGGCTCGATTTTCATCTATCATACAAAGGGGGAGAGGAGCAGTGCCTCCCTTGTTGTTTATGTGAACCAAGGGGTGGGTTGGTTTAGGATAGAAATTTATTTTTTAAATTTTCATTTAATTAATAATCTCACCACCTAACCCCCTTCCAACTCGCCCACACTCACTCACCCAGTGTGGGTAACTTTATGTATCGCCTTGGGTAAACATGATCCTCCAAACTCAACCACAATATTATAATTATAATATGAGACTCCACTCAAGATTTATTCAATGTTTCATGATAAACTGCACGCACATAAAAAAATATTTTAAATATTTTTAAAACCATTGCACTAAGGCACTCTAGGACCCGGAATCTCATGTCAACATAGCGTGTGGCATCAAAAATATTCTAAGAAATATTACAAACCTGGAGATTTCAAAATCCAAGTCATTACATTCTCCACTTCTTAAGTACTTTATTCCCTAAAATGTGAATGTCAAAGTGAAAGGTAATGTAATTGATCTCTCCACTAGAACTCCCATGCGAGTGAGCTCAACAAGGGTTCCCATGCTGCTCAAAATAATGCACTCAAGGGAACCACCCATACCAAACCACACTCATGTCTAGCTCTAAGTATTGTATATATCGTGTGATAAATTCTACTTTCCTCCTCAACTCTAATATATAGAATGAAACAAGAATCATGGTCCATTTGTAGACATATATTTTAGTGGCACACCACCTCACCTACCTGACAATGGTACCAACATAACCGCACAGCTCACATCAACCCCTTGATGATCTACAACATGATATCCTCATGCATCTTTCACTAAAGTTGACACAGATCTCTTGATGGTATAAATAAAAAAATAGGGTTCACAATAGTAAACACTAGGTATTACTGAACCCTTCATTTTTGAACCTCCAACTATAGCATAGTATTCCAAAATAGAAACACTACCATACCCAATGGTGGAATCACATTTGAGTATGGATCTTAGGAAACTAATTCACACTACAAAAACATTTTAGGGTATAACTATAATACTATAAAATGGTTCTAAGAAAGTATCTCCCACCACTCAAGCTGGAAATAATAAGGTTCAAAAATAAAAAACACACAAGAAATGTGAAGACCTTCTTGTACACTTTAGCATATAACCTATCCCTGAGCACATGAGTCTAAGGAACTCTTTCGCTACACCTAAACAATATCCAGTTTGGTTGGCTGGACTCTCCTGCATGATTTTTATCACATCACATGAGGTTTTATTGGTAGGGAAGGTGTCTGTCTTCCTCATAAGTTCAAAGAAATATCACACAACACCCACACAGGGTTTTTCCGACACTCCGCATCACCCTGGTTAAATTTAAAGTAAGAAGTAGAAATAAAAGAGAACCATACAACAATTTCTAACAATTACTACTTAATGAAGTATAAAAGACACAAATAATACCATTATTCATCCTTTGTGACTCCATGTAAAAGGACACTATGGCCTGAAGCTATCCCCTCCCTTACCTAATAGCACCCTATGCATGGACGGTACCACCAGGGGATGGTGGTGAAGACACCTCAAACTATCATACACATCCTGATACTATGCCACATCCTCCATAACACATGCCATAATGTAGAACTCCTAGATCTAAATTTTACATCTACCAAGGTGTTCCATCATTCAGATCCCTCTCAGAAGCATGGACGGTCGTACAATCTCTAGTAATATATCCCTATCCATTGCAATCATAACACCACATATCCTATGGATGACCTGATAACTGGTGCAGCTATTACACTATAATCCCATGTTCTTAAGTCTGGGAATGCTTATGCCACTACTTCCATGACCCTTTTATATTCCATCTTCCAATTTCTATATATTAAACTTCATGATAACCACCATGGTGGACCACATACGCTCGTCTTTTTTCTAGGAATCTCTCCACTACTAGAGCTCACTCCATTACCCTCACATAAGTGGGGAGGAGAAAGAAACCCCCACCTACTCAGATTCCGTTGTGGAAGCCCTACTCAATTTTAGGAGCTCTAAATAATGGGTGTCAAATAATATCAATGGAGTATCATGAAAGGTCTATGAACCTTATCAGTTACTCTTCCATGGTCATGATACCCTACTGAAACTGTAGAATCTTATGGATATGTACTGTTCTCAACATGATTGGGTAAAACTCTTCCATGAAGAGTCCCTCTAAATTCACCTAAGTGACTGTTTCTTCATCTTGGTATTACATCTATAGGCTCCACTATTTCTCATTAGAACCCAGCAGAAGGTTCACCTCTAGGACCACCATCTGATCGGGAGGTGTCTTCACAAGGTGGAAAGCACATGTGACTTCATTGAGCCAATCATCAACAATCTAGGGTTCTGGATCACACTAATACCTCTTAGTCTACTACATTTGGAAATCATTCTTCAAACTTATCCCATGTACATCCTTACCCTGAACTCCCGCACAACCATCTACTCAACAGGTAGTGGCTTTACCAGTAGACCACCTGGAGGGACTACCTCTAAACCAATTCCCTACACTGAAGCCATGTCATAGGGTGGATCCTCATCACAATCTTATCATGGTTCCTATCTGGATCTCATCATGGGGTAATTCTGAAACATAATCAAGATGTTTCGTTCTCAAATAGTGAATATGGGGATATGACTTAAGAAGGACAAGGAACCAACAACCCAACCTTATACAATGCATGTACCATTATTTCCTGTTTCCAGTGTCCTAATGTACTAATTTTAAAAAAATCTATCAGAGTCCTGATTTGGATATGTGCACCACCACACCATCATCGTAACCTATAGTCTGAGAACCATACTAGAAACACCCTAACAATGTCCCTATGCCACCCAAACCAAACACACTACATTATGATCCCAAAGTGGAACTCTCTCAGATTCCTCTATGTCATGACCTAGCCCAACATGGATTGAATTGAATCACCCAAATATCACCCTCAATAGGTCATGGGATGATGAATATCATTGAGTAGTCATATCACAATGATGGTTGGACTTTGCCTAATGTACTTGTATGCACGCACCCAAAAAACACCTTCATGTAAAAATGTAGAGATATAGAAAGATGTAAATTAAAATTCATGCATACAAATATCCCAAACTAGAGTATAATATATATACTGAAAGATTATAAATATAAACCACAGACCCACTAAAATTTAAAAATTCATCTAACCAGTATGAAAGGTGGGGATTTTTGTGAAATGTAATTTCCAAAAAACACCTCGGTCCATCTCTGGTAAACACCTTAGTCAGTCTAGATCACTAGGTTATGCATTCCAAAGGTACTCTGGGGACTCCTTCAAAAGGAATGTGGTATTATTAAGAAACAACACATGTGGGTAAGGCCCATCTAGGGGTGAGTATAAAAATACTCATTAGGTGACCCAAAACCAGAAAGAAAAGGGAGAAACTAAAATAAAATAGTCTTCCCAACCCAGCCAGAGGGAAGCCAACCTAGAGTGAAAATCTATCTCAAACCATCCCCAACTATACATAACTAGTCAGCTCAATACATAAGGGGTTTCAACCCAGAAACATGAAAACATCACCCAAGATCACCCATTTATACTAGTGTCATACTCCATGTATCATGAGGTACTGATCTCATATACAGCTATATGATTCTATTCGAGGATCACATGGTGACACACAACTAGGAGAACACACTCCATGACCTCAGCCATCCCATATTGAACCCTTCCAAGAGATACACATAATCGAGAACAAATATACAATTCTGGATGGTATGTCAAAGAGAACATGCTCCATTGAGAACAAATAGATAGTTCATACTATTGTGCCCCACATCAGAGGTCCATTCAATGCTTACGTGTTTTATGTGCATGGTGTTAAGGTCCTAAATGGAGTTTCCCACCACATTCCACTAGAAATAGTTGAGGGAGCCCAACTCCATACTATGAACCATGTGTAGCTTTATTTATGAGAAATGGTAGAGGGACACACATCTCCCCACTTACCTACAGTCGAGGGAGTACTACCTCCTAACTTACTCACAAAACTTTCTTCACTCCATTATAAAGTGTCTACCACCTAAATCCATCAAGGGAGGTATAAAACCTAACTAGGTATCTCACATAATAAGGGTATGGTATTACTTCTCATAACTATGCTCAAACCCCGAGGGATATCCAACTACAACTCTATAAGAGGACACACTCACATCCACTACTCTATTATGGGTAAGTTCTACTCCGTATATGGGGACCATCACCTTTGTGAAACAGGGGACTATCACTCAATGGTTAGAGGAATTGCACCCTGATATGACAAGGTAATACTACCCTTCAGCTATATCACTTTGAGGGCCCACTACATGACATGATATGAGAGTACCAACCACAAGCTAGAGGCCCTACACCCTGGTATGTTAGGGGAGCACCCACTCTTATGAAATAACATGTATGAAGTACCCATGATCTAGAATGTCAGTGGAGTTCCGACTATAAGTATAAAGGACATGAACCCTAACATGATAGAGGAGTACCCACTCTATCTATAAGTTACATATGGAGGACTCGCACCCTGACAGGGTAGGGGTACCAACTCCAAGGAAGGGGAGCACCCACTCTTATGAAATAACATGTATGAAGTACCCATGCTCTAGAATGTCATCATAGTTCTGACACTAAGTATAAAAGACATGAACCCTAACATGATAGAGGAGTACCCACTCTATCAATAAGTCACATATGGAGGAATAGAACCATGAAAAGGTAGGGGTACCAACTCCAAGGATAGAGGACCCAAACCATGGCCTAATATGGGTGTACCTACACTATTTGGATAAAAATAATGGGCGGCATGCACTCTGGCTCAGCATGAGGCTATTATCTCAAAATTCATGAATGATACGAGGAACTTACATCCTAATCCTCCATGGGAGAACAAAATGAAAAAACCACTGCCCTCATAGGAACATAACCCACTCCCATTATGTGGGGATTTTTATCTCTACTGAACTAGAGTGGTAAGGTAAACCTACATCCAGATTGCACATGGTAGTACTAGTCCAAGTGACTCTCTCTAAAGACCCCATAGATCTAAAACATCGGTCAAGTGCATCTAAAAGATGCATCAAACTTACCATTCCTCACATATCAATCCTTTCATGGGTAGAGGAACCACGCCCCAATAAAATAGGGGAGAAAAACATTATGGGTCCAAAGATTTTAGGGTACCCACATCATAAGGAGATAGGGAAGGATACCGAACCCGATGTCAACCCAGTTATCCATCCCTGATCACTACCCAAGGTTGAGCTCTGGTACAACTACATCAAGCTCAGAATCACACCATATCATATATCATGGCCAGTATGTATTCAAACATCATGTTCTACATGGAAAACTACTCAAGATATGATACTCACAATCCAAAATATGAGTTTTAGAGAAGGAAAATTGCAAGGTGGAAGATCTCAAGAAGACCTCAAGAAAGTACATGGTGTGCACTAGGGCCCACACAACGTTTGAACCCTCCCAAGAACTTGGTCATGTTACCTATTTATAATACATTCCTAGAACTCTAGGTTTACATGGTTTTTATAGCCAATATATGGCATGTATGACCCCACATAACCCTAAGTCCATGTTCTTCTGATACACGGCTTGGTTACTCATGTTACTCAGATGACATGTACCACATAATACACGGTGTGTTCATGTTAAATGTCCACATGATCATGTTTTCAACCCATAAACATGTCCATAACTCCATATCTATGATCATTAACTATTTTTTTCTATACATTCATGTATGATCACACTACTACTCAGGCCATGTCGCTTGGCCTTATGACAAGGGGTCATTACGCAGTGTATTACATCGGTACAAGGGGTATAGTCCCGAAAATTCACCTTCCCAAAATAAGAACAAAAATAGAATCTTTCACTAGACTAAACACAATGTAAATATGAATTCTGATGGGAATTTTCCTCCAAGTCAAATGATTCACCCCGGTTTTCCCCAAAAAAACTACACGTTGACCTTGACGGGATCGCTAGTATTCATAATAGGGCTCTAAAACCTTAAAACAATTCATAAAAAGGGGGATTGAGACAAAAATTAAGATTTTACTCACTCAAAGGAGAAATAATAAATATTATGGTAAAAATGACATTTAGACCATGCTTCTCCTCGATCTACTGATGATCGACACCAAGAATGGAGATTAGTAGAACCCCATCTCTTCAATTTGGCTCGGTTTCCATCCATTGGCCAAAGGAAGAGAGAAAGAGTGCATCTAATATTTTTAATGTGCACCTAAGGTTATGGGTGGGTTTATATTAGAAATTTATTAAATAACTATTAATTTAATTAATAATCTCACCACCTGAGGCCCGGCCCACTCACCCTCACTCATAAACCCAGCACGACCAACATTATATCATGATTAGGGTAAAAATGATGTTTGGAACTCAACTATGGTCTCAAAACTATGACTTTAGACTCCTCATAGGAGTTATTCCACATTTCAAGAGAAAACTTAATGCATGTGAAAAAAATGTATTTAATATTTTGTAAAAACACAATGTCGAGGCTCTCCAGGCCCTAGAAACTTCATGTTTGTGTTGAGATGAATTTTGCTTATCCTTGGTTGCGGTATAGGTTTATTTGTGGTTTCTCATGGTGTGGTTGTGTTTTTTTCATACCTTCTTCTCTGTGTGGTGTACACTGATTTGGATAAACTTCTTTGAGATATATAATCCCTCATTTATATTTATTTTGTATCATGTGATATGGGTTTACTTTTATTTACCAATGGGAGATTGTTTTGTTGGATTAATCAAAGATAAATAATTAACTAATTGAAATTAAAGGGGTAAATGGGCAATTATTCACATGATTATATATTTTTGATGTTATTATGATATGTTGGATTATATGATCTTGATTCCCCACTAAAAATTGTGGTTGTTTAGGTCATTATCTTGCATTGCATATATGTATCGTGACTATTGTACCAATTTCGATTATTGTGATATCAACCTAAAATGTAAAATTGACTAAGTACTTATATTTTAATAACAAAATAATTTCCCTAGGATTATGGATTGTGTGATAACTCCCTTAAGAGAAATTGGAATGTGATAAAAAAACTAGTTGATAAATATTTAAAAGGGGTTTTTATGTGATATAATGTGTGTCCCAACTTTTGGTGTGGTGATTTATAGTGTAGTTTCATTTGGGGAATGTGGGAATGATGGTTTATTGGAAGTTCTTTTGCGGTATCAAGATTGTTTGTTTTGATGTGCTTCAAGGGTGGAGATATGGTTTATTTTCTATGATTTGGTTGTGGTGAGATGGTTTTCATTCCATTATTTGGGGTCGGTGATGAGGTTTGTTAGACATGTTAGTGGGGAATTGATATGGTGTTTTAGCCATACTTTTGGGCGATGTGGTGTTTTTTTCTTTTATTTTGTGGTAACAGGTTTATGGTATAATGGGGATGATAAGATGCTTCAATTATTGGTTTCTTCATGCTAGATAGCTGGGTAGTGATGATATAAATAACTTGTTTAATATTGATTTAAATGAAATGGGGTTTTTTTTAATGGGTTGGAAATGGAATTGTCTAGTTATGTGACTTGTGGTTGTGTCTTATGTTGTGTTTTGCATTTATTGGTGTTAGCAAAAGTGGTGATTTCTTGACTTGATTAGTGTTTGGTTGTGAGACCGTAGTTTGGAATTGTGTGTGGATATATTTATATACATTTATACTAATTTTTATTTCTATATGACCCCCACACATGTCAAGAAATAGGTGAAAACAACCACATAGACACATTAGGGGTCTTTTTTTAGACATCTGGTGAGGATGATTAATGTTTGGGGACCCATAATTTCCCTCTCTCTACTAGGAAAGGCAGGTATTACACATGTTGTAATGGATTTAGTTCTTTTAGTGTATAAGATGGTTTTTTTGGTAGCCTATGTAGTGTTTTATGATATGTGGCCATGCTTGTGGGGAGGTTACCCATGTATTTTTGTGTGAGATGTGATATGGTCGTTGTTGTGGGGTTTCTATTGTAGAAGTTGTTCATAGTGGGATGAGGAAAATGTTTGAATCCCTAAATATTCATGATACTCTGATACTATATATATGTAAGTGGTTGTGATCTGAGGGCCCTGGTGATTTTATTTGAGATGATATGTGATCATCATTTTGGGGTGGTGGCCTAGTTTTCTATGGTAAAAATGTGATATGAACATTCTTGTGGGGAATTTTGGTATACAGAAGAGGTCGGAGCACCAGGATGTATGTTGTTATGGGGTAAGAGAGTGGAATACCAGTGGTAAAATTGTGTGGGGGTACCCTTACCAATTTCATTATTTTTATAATATATTACATGGCTTTCATTATTTAGTGATCATTCCTTTTTGAGGTTGGTATGGATAGTTGACCTGTTTGGGTGTTTTTTATTATTATGTTTTCTCACAGGAGCATTAGTATTCTTCCAAAACATATGTATGATATACATTGGTTTTCCTATTTAGTATACATATATTCTCACCATACATATATATATCATTTATAGGTTCCCAAGAGATGGTGCTAGACAATAATAACTCAGATATTTAGATAGATACTATGTTAATGTGTTAGGTTTTCTTTTGGGTATTTACATCGAATAATTATATCTCTATCAATTTTATTTATATATTAATTATGTTATGGTTTTAGATTTCATTAATAATTTTTCATGGAGTTTATTTAGGACGATTCATCTTATCTCCTAATCCTATTTATATGATAGAGGGTAATTCCTCCCATTCACCATATTTTGTGCCCTCGGTGCTAGTTTCCAACCCAAGGCCTACTAGAGGAAGGACTTGGGGTAATTATCACTCTCTTATATTAGAAGTATATTTGAATGGATGGGTCATGAAATAGTGGTATCAGAGGTTATGGTTGAGAGATAGGATGTAGTATGCATTTAGGCATAGTGAGTATTGAATGGGTTGGTATGGAATCTATTTTAGTTGACATTGTTGAATGATGTATGCTCGTAATACTGGCCAAGACATGAAATTTTAGGGCTCCCATGTTCTTGTGTGGGGACATTGAGCTTATTGAACGACTAAGTGAGGAGGACCTCCTTCAAAGGTAGAGACCTAGGAGATGTACCTGCATCATGAGGACTTGTGTTCTTGTTTTAATTAGGTTGTTTTGGGAAGGTAAAAAATAATATATTGAATTTAAATTAATCTTAATAAATTTTCATAATACTAGTTTTAGAATGTAATTATTTTATTTTTAGATATGGCCCATGTTCGGTTTCCACATGTGGATCAGGAAGTTTAGGTTTAGCAGTCTTATTCAGTTCGTCAACATATGGTTAATTTAGTATATGAGGATGAGGCATGGCAGAGATTATTGCATTCTTTTTAGCAGTAAGAAATAGGGAAGTATGAGGGTAGTGTTTTGGATTTGGAGATAGGGATCATACAAGAGAATCTCAATACAAATTTCAGTTTGATTTGGGCCCTTGTGGAGTATTGGGTCCCTTTGGTAGTTATTCAAATGTGGGGAGTTATGCCTCAGTTGTGGATGTTGTATCTGGAAGAGCAGATAGAGGCAGATGTTTTAGGGTTTGACTTATAAAATGATACCTAAGAATAATTCCTTTAATAAACCATGAAGGAAGTGGAGATGTGTGATATTATTTCTCTTTTTATAGGGGAGTATATTAGCATAGGAGTTAGGAATCGAGTTCAAGGACCATCAACACTTTTTCTGAGATCTTTTTCCAGATGTGGAGTCTCTTGAGAGATTTATTCAGGAGTCACTTCATCCTTCTATATAGTTTATAGTCACCCCTTTATATTACCAACATATATGATAGTTCATAAGAAGGCTAAGGCGATCAAGATGATGCACTTTCTAGGAGTTTTCCCATGATAAAGAAACTAGTAGGGTTCATTCTGAAGCATATTTTTCAATAGTTGGTCATAGGATTTTGGTCCTTTCAGGATTTATCAATGGGGATTCGACCATAATAGATTCCTTTTTAGAATTTGGGGGATAATAGTTTTTGTGACTTTCAATGGGACTTTGTGATAGTGTGTTTTTGTTTTTTGGTTCATTCCCATCACTAGATAGAGTGCTTAGTCGTTCCCTAATAATATATTGTTGGAGATGGACTAGTTTAGATCTTGCCTCAACAGTAGTTTCCAGTGAGAATGTTTCAGTAGTAGGGGAAGAAGATTCATGCTCTACCTAGGGGATATAGATAAGATATAATCTGAATTAAATATGATCTTTATATTCAGGGACCTCGAATCGCGGGTGGTTGTATATGTGGTTATAATTAAAAAGGTAGAAAAGTTTGGATTGGTCAATTACATGCAGTAGAGGCAACAGTTAGAGGGAAGTCAGTGTGTGGGGATTTTTTTCCTATAGATGAAGCAATACAATGGTATCATTAACATTAATTATTTTAATTTTTTATGTTCTATTATCGGTGACTTCAAAAAGATATTCAGGTTTCCATATGTAAATATCTAGCATGTGATTTTTTATGGAGGCCATTGTTTTCTAGAGGGAAGTCAGTTTGTGGTGCCCCTTCATTCCATAATGGTTGTGTTTTTAGTGGAATCAGTGGACACTGGGACAATGGAGGCCCCCAAAATAATTGAAAGTTTATATATTTTTTCTCAAGTAGGTTTTGATACTTCTCCCCCAACATGATTTTTGAGTTCGAGATAGACTTATATTTTTCTTTTTCCACAATTTTGATGTATCTTTATCAAATGCAATCTTCTGAGTTGTGAGAGTTGAGGATTCAGAAAGATGATCTGACGCAGAAGTGTTTATCTGGCCCAGTGAGTCTTGGTCGAGTGCTCTAGTGTTATTCACCATGAATACGGATGGAATTAGGTTGTTTTGTATAGTCTATATAAGGTTTAATTAGGTGATTATCATGAATCATTTCCCTCTTCCAATGATAGATAATTTTTTTAACCAGATAAGAGTGGTGAGTTGGTTTTCTTAGATCATTCTACGATCTGAATATCACCAGTTGAGGGTAATGGAGTATGATATATGAATGTATACCTTTAGATATAGGTATATGAACTTCATTATTTTTGTCATTCTATTTAGTATTATGAATTTAATATTTGTGTTCTTGGGGATCATGAACAATGAGTTCCACAACTTCCAAAATTGGTCCATTGTTTTTTTCATCAATGATATCTGCGTCACCTCATGGTAATAGGAGAAGCTTGTCGAGAATCTAAGAGTTGAATTTCAAGATCATCAACACCACTAAATTTATGGTATGTTTTCCCAAGGATTTTACTGGACATAAGAGATGAATTCCTTCAGGCATTTGGAGCCTCCGAAGTGATTGGTAGTGGACTTTTCAAAGGATGAGGTAGTTATTTCCTAGGAAGAAACCAAAAATGTGGTACAAGTTCATAGTATCATTGGTATTAAGTGGTATTATCAGCGGGTTGTGCTCAATTTATCTTATATTGTATCCCCATTGATATCTTTGACAAAAAATGATGATGTATTTCTTGGGAAAATCAGTGTCAGGTAGCATTCGTATTCCTAAAAGGGAAGATGTTTGGTGCTCTAATTCTTCAGTTTCATATAGAGGGTGTGATGTTTGAGGTGTTTTTTATGCTTCCCTTCAAGGATTTGGATGGGTGCTGATGTAGTATAGGGTATTGATATCTTATTTTTCTTGGAAGCTCTGTATAAATGCAGTTAACTATGAAACCAATGATGTAGATCTATGAGTGGCTATGTTAGCACTGAAGGTGTGGGGGTATTACCTCATTCTGGAGCACTTTGTGGTCTTCATGGATCACAAGATATTGAGGTATATCATTTCTCAATGTGGTATAAATTTTAAATAGTGGTGGGGGATGAAGATTATTTAGGATTATGATTTTAAGATCTTATAAGCCTCTAGAAATGGGAAATTTTTGACAGAAATTTTGAGAATGAATTCATGATAGGATGTTGTTCCAAAATTTGAAAATTCTTGGAGATAAATTAAGGTGTTGGAAGCCTTGTACTTATATTAATGTATTGATTATGGTAAAGGTTTTTTTTCGTTAGATGATGCTGCAATCTTCTCTGATACACTGGGTGGAGGAGATTTAGTGGGGAGACTTAGAGGAATAGGCGATCTCTAATCATGTTGGCCATGGAGATACCCAGGAGGGATGGTTATAAGATGGTCAGAATCAGATGTTGTTTCATGGTAGGTTGTTTGTTCTAGTTTTGATGTGTGAGGGAGTTCTATTTGAGTTTCATTGCTCACCAATTGTGGTACACCCATGAGATTCCAATATTTTTCATGGATTGATGACATTTGTTTTTTCCTGGGATGAAACATTATGTGTTAGAGTTTGTGGAGAGGTGTTTGGTTTTCCATCAGGTAAAGGGAGATAATCTTGTTCCTGTATTTTTTTGCAGCCGTTGGATGTTCCTATGTAGAAATGGGATAATATATCAATGTATTTTGTAACAGGGTTACCAAAATATTTAGGAGGATGTGATGATCTATAGTTGATTGTGGATCAGTTGATAAAACCATCCCACTTATTAGAGATCAAGGATTTGGGCATAGGGGATGATTTATCTAAGAGTTATATCGATGAGGTGATTTGGTTACATGGATTTTGGATATCAATTGTCTCAGATTGGGAAACAAATTACCTAATGAGTCTTGAGTGGAATAAAACACTCTTTTGGCACTAAATTACACCTCAACACTACATTTCACTCTAATACAGATGGGAATATGGAGTGGAATATCTAGAAACTATAGGATATGTTGTGTACTTGTTTTCTAGAATTTGTAGGCTCTTGGGTATGAAACCTTCCCTTGGATGATTTTTCATTTAAAAAAGATATCGATATTCCATTGGTGTGGCTCTATTTGAGTCTTTATACATGAGACCATGTCATTATCTATTATGTTAGATGGAGGGTGGGGACTTAGTATTTATTTTTCCTAATGTGTTGAAAAACATGACAGATAAGGTTCACCTTATTCCTGAGAGTATGAAAGCATCAAAAAACTAGAATAATTCTTTTGTTGGTCATAGGAGGTGGCCCTTGAGAGTTCGAGGTTCGAGACCATATGTTATTTAACATTTCCTCTCGATGTGGGTAAAAGAGGTTTGGTAGGGGAGTAAGAATTATCCGAGGTTTTTTTGTCCCTATGAGGAACTTGGGATAGTTTCCAAGGTGGAACATCAGTTGTCATTGCCACTGTGGTTGGAGGGGATCCACGAAGTCTCCCATATCTCTCAACTTCATCAATATCTTCATGAAAAATCCCTTTTTATTAACTAGGGATAGTTGGATATTGATAATGACATGATTTTTGGGGATCTTTCAGTAGAGATCTAGGATTTCCAAGAAAATGCATTATGTGGATGAACCATTTATTTGGTTTCTATGTTATGGAGATATGGTGTCTTGGAGGAGAGTAATTGGGAGGGAGAGAAGTAATTGTTTACCTAGTACCTAGAGTTGTTTTGAGTTTTTATTTCTCTATTTTTCTTTTCTTATGATGTTTGGATCCTACTATTTTATGAAATGTGATTTTTTTCATTTATATATGATATGTGATAATGTCTAGTAATATGAAAATTGGCTGAACTAATTCTTAATAGATACACATTATACAGTGATGAAATTAAACCCAGGTGGGAAAACCAGTTTCTGCCAAGAAGAATTGTATCTAGACATGGAGGATTGAATTTCCTGATTAGTTTGTTTGGGATGGTGTGGATTGTTAGTTGCAGTGTTTTTTTAGTTTGTCTTATTTAGAGTTTGATATTTTTTGTATTAGTTATGGGGATTGATGGTGTTGGTGATGTGGTTATGTGGTGATGAGGTTGTGAAAGATGTTTCATGGATATTTTGTTTTTTCATGCTTAGTTTATGGTATAATTTGAGGTGCGATGATATCCTTGAGAGGTATCACACAGGGGGGTTGTTCGGACCCCTTTCCTTCTAGGATTTGTTTTTCCTTATTGAAAGAAATAATCATTTGATAGGTATTTGATGTAATGTTATATGCCTTCCCAATCAATTAATTTTCTCATTTTGGGTGGTTTAGGTTCTTGGTGGAGACTTATAGTGAATCTGGTGATGTTTTCCTACAAAAATATACGAGTATAAGGAATACATGTCATGTAAAGTGTTTATGGAGTGTAAAGGAAATTCATGGATTTTGTGAGGCCATTTCACAATTCCTAATAAATTAGTTGTAAAACTCCTTTGAGGTGACTTATTTTTTGACGAAACATAATTACTCAAATTTACATGACCATTGAGGATTAAAATCCTTGTAAATGTCTTGTGAAATACATCTTTAAGGGATACAACATTCTGATTTATTTCTCAAAACCAATTTTCTGTGATCCCTTATCTCTTTCTAGGAAATCCAAAGGCTCATTCTTCAAGTTTTTTGGATTCCTTTCGAGGATATTTGAATCCTAGCTTCCCAACATTGATCTATAGTGAGTTCATTGCCTTTTCTTATTGGTTTTATCTTATTCTTATCCCAAGGATTCAGTACGGTGATGTTGTTTTGGTATTGAGTATGTGTTGTGTTGTGTTTTTATGATCCTTGGGTGTGTTTTAGGTTGATCTGAATATTCTAATGGTGTGGATGTGGTTTTCATGTGTTTTTTCTTCACCTCACGGTGTGCAGTGATTTGGAAAATATTATTTGAGGTAGGGAATCCCCTGTTTCCATTTATTCTCTATCATGATGGAGGGATTTATTTTGTTTATCTATGGGAGGGGTTTTTATCTTTATAAAATATAGATAATTGGTTATTTGAAATAGAAGAGGTAAATTACAATGATTCACATGATTTTATTGTTTTAATATTATTTTGATATTCTGTATTGTACAGACTTGATGCCCAACTAAAAATTATGGTAGTTGGGGGTTTTGTTTTAAATGTATGCATGTGTTGAGATTGTTGTTCCTCTTGTGATTGTTTTTATATTTCGCCAAAATAGAAAATTGACTACCCATTTATATTTTAATAATGATATTTTTTCGCAATGATTATGGATTGTGTGATAATTCCCTTGAACTAAATTATAATGTGATAAAAACCCCTTGGTAAATCTATAAAATGGGTTTTAATTTGTTTTTTTGTGTGGTCAGGATTTTGGGGTGACGATATTTGGTTGACGTGTGATTGGGTTATTTGGGTCTAATGGTTTTTTGGTCATGCTTTTGGGTAGTTAGGTGTTTTGTAGGTATTGATTTTGGGGTGGTGAGATGGTTTTTCAGTCAAGATTTTGGAGAGGTGAGGTGGTTTGTTATCTGTGCTTTTGGGGAAGTGAGATGGTTTGTTATCCATTTTTTTGAGGTGATGATGTGGTTTTTTGTTCGTGATTATGGGAAAGAAATTTTATGGTTTGATGGGTATAATTAGAAACATGTTTTTTTTTGGTTTCTTCATGCTATATGCCTGGGTAGTGATCGAATAAATGAATTGTTTAATAATGATTTAAATTACATGGTTCAGTTTGGATAGTCGGTTGGAAATGGTTGATGAATACATTAATGGTGGGATATATGGAAAAAGAAATTGAGATAAATAATGAAAATAATGAGATGATTAAATGGAATTGGTTGATGATGTGATTAATTTTTGGGCTTCTATGGTGTTCTGTATTTACAGGTTGAAGAAAAAGTGATGATATTGTGAGTTGATAAGTGTTTAGTTTTGAAACCATAGGATGTGGTTGTGTGTGGCTATATGAATATACTTTTATATTCCTTTTAATTTTTATATGTACCCCACCTAGGTTGATCACTATGTGTTGAAACATGCATTGTCACATAGAAGGTGTTTTTTCGACATCTAATAAGTAGTAAAGATGGATGAGTACATTCACTTTCTTTCACTCTCTTCTAGTATAGGTAGGTAATTCATAGACTATGATGGATGCAGTTTTATTAGTGCATTAAATGGTGTTTTTGATAGAGCAATTTTTTTCAAGTGAGATGTGATATACCAAGTTCTTTTGGAAGAGATGTGACCGATCTTGTGGGAGATGGACCAGGGGTTATCTGGAAAGATGTGATATGAAAATTATTATGGGATGCCATGGGTCATGCATGGTAGGGGCATTCATTATTTTTATGTCCTACAAGTTCATGATATTGTACTACTCTAGTTATGGAAGTGGTTGTGATTTGATGGCATGTGTGTCTACGGGTGAGATGATATGTGACCATGCTTGTGGGGTGGTGGCCTAGCCATCTGTGAACCTCATGTGATATGATCGTTCTTGGTGTTCGGTGAGGTATATGGACGATATGGGAGTGATAATACATACGACATTAGGGTGTGAGTGCAACATACCAACTAGAAAGTGGTGTGGGTACCCTTATCTATGTGATTCTTGTAATATTATATTACTTGGATTGTAGTATTTGTTTAGTGTTCTTTAGTGACATTATGATGGATAATTTTTCTATTTAAGTAATATTTGATGTTTTATTATCTCATAGATGCATTAGCATTTTTCTCTCAAATGTGCATCAGAGAATTTGGTTTTCTTACTGTGTATACTTGTGTGCTCAACCAAGGTATATAAATAGTTTTCTAGTTTCTAGGAGGACTATGTAGAGCTTGCAAGACATTACTTGGTCGGATCCTTAGATAGTTGTTTTTTCACTGCGTTAGCTTTACATTTGGGTATTTTCATTGGAGGATTTTATCTATATCATTATTATTTCTACATGTATATTGAGATTGTTTTATCTTTCTTTAATATTGTGTCATATAATTTATAATAGATGATTCATCTTATCTCCCAATCATATTTATATTATTCAGGCTAATTTCCCCCATACATGATATATTTATACCAGTGATGCTAGTCACCAACCCAATTCCTACAGAAGGCAGGACTTAGGGGGTCATTATCTCTCTCCCCTTATTGTGGTATCTTTGGTGGGAGGGGTTGTGATAGGTGATTCCATTCATTAAAGAAAACAACCCTTGATTTCACTTATACTTTAATGGGGATATGATCCAAGGATACCATATTTATGCTATTTACGGATGGTCTATGAATACAATGAAACAATTTAATGAAACTTTATTATTTTCCTTGGTTTAAGTTGTGATGAAATGATGAATTGGTTGTGAAACACATTTATTTTCCATGGGTTATAGTATGATAAAATGAATTTGAAACCCATTTCTTTTCACGGGTTCTGATATGATGAATTCCTTATGATCTTCATGCATGCATATGTACCATTTTCATTATTTTAACAGTCAAACCTATATCTACCACTAATTAATTGGTTATTTATTGATATCTCAGGAGATAAATTTGAATATAAGGGGTATATAACCCAATTCAGTAAAGAAATTGTTCCACTATAAAAATCTTGGGATTGAACTCTGACTACTACGATTGTTTGGGTAGTGAATCCATCCCACTAAGTTAGTATTATAAATGATATTTGAAAATAAAAGAAATGCTTTTTTTATTATTTTTATGAAAAAAAATTATCTCTAAGGTGATTATTTTTCTCTCAAGGATTATGTTATTTAATTACATTATGATTTATGTGTTATAAAATTCTATTATTTATTCCATAACTCACGAATGTTAATTTTATTATATTTGGTAGGATTTTAAAATGTTATGCACATTTTCTCAAACTCTTATGTTCATGTTATTCTCAATTGATCATTGATATCTCACTTGTTTACTCTTACTTGGAATCTAAGATCACCTTTTGTTATGTTTCCTTTCCATAGGTTATGAAAAAAAGTACAATGTATGATATATATAATTAGGGTTATAGTTATGAATAACCTAGTGGGATATGATATATATATTTATAAAATAGTTGTTAATGTGTCTAATTTCCCAAAGGCACTGGACCTATATGATTCTAGCATAGATCATAATGTTATGTAATGAATATTAGTCTACTAAGATGTGATATCTATGATTTAAAAGTATGGTTATCTCTATTCCTCATTTCATTACACAAAAATATATGATGCATGATCATCACCACATCACCTTAAACCTTATTGTATCTAGTCCTTTTCAAATGACTTTAAACTTCATGGAATTTTTACCTTGTAATAAAATGTTAAACCACGTGGAAGAAGTTTCTTACCTCATGACATAAAATATATATGTTATGTGGTCCATAATTCACAACACTTATAATACTAGGGGTGTTTTGTTTTATATAACCTCATTTTCTTTTGTGAGAGTCTGATCAGTATAAGAGTTCTTAGTGTACTCTTTGTGTACCATGATGTGTTCTCCTCAAAAACTCTACACTATGACATAAATTTACCCTTTCGTAAAAACTATATATGGCTTGTCTCTTATTCCCATTGGATACATAGAGACATCTAGAAAATTTATCTCAGAACTAGTGGTAAAATCCATTTCCATTCACCTTTACAGTATAGAAACCATCTTCAAATAATAATTTTCATTCTTTCCTTTCAGAATAATTACATATAATGACACCTATATCTTATATTATAATTTTATCAATAAACTTCATCCTAGTATTTATGTATTTATCAAATGTTGAGTTCCCCATACATAACCATGTTTTGGGATAACCTATTTTCTTCATACATATCAGCTGAATCCTTATAAGCACCTCTTACTAGAACTATATATGGCCAAATTTCTATATACCAGGATACATAAAAAATTTACATATCACTTATCATGGATCTAACCATGAATTACACTTTTATTCTTATCTTCATAATGGTTAATGATATTACCAATTTACATGAGGTTTTCTTAAATTTAATCTATAATAGGATGAAAATTTTCACCTTTCATGAAATATAAATGAAGGTATTTGTATTATTACAAGGTATTTAATGATTCATATGACTCATATCCTTTAACCATATATAAATCATCACCCACTTAAATTCCCATTTCAATGCCATGTGATAATCCATTGTGTTTAAACATGAATAATATGATTTCATCCCCACTTGAAAATTATTTTCCCATGTTCAATAATTTGATCCTTGATTTCTAGAATAACCAAATATCTATTATGGATAATAAAAATTAATACATTAAATAATAAGGTAACCATTGTCTTGTTTATGAAACATGATCCACATATATGATCTACCAATAACCAACCCATGGTATATATCTATCTCGAGGAAAAGATCTTTTAACCTTATATGAATTTGAAAACATTATAGTAGAACCCATCATTTGAATCTGGTTAGAGGTCATCCAAAATATTCAGATCTCATAGTAAAATATTATTTATTTCATTCTAACTCATTGAAGATTGAAATTATATGATCTATAATAATCTCTTAATTTAAAAGTTTTGATAAATTTTCTTAAAATTTATATTATCCATCATCCTTTTATCAAAGATATGGATATATTTTTCGTTCAATTACCTCTACCTAGTTTGTGTAATTTATCTTAATTATAATTATTCATACTATTTTCATGTCAGTTTTCATTAGGAAAATTATTCTCAATGGGTGAATGGCCTCCCACTCTTTCTTTTTCATTATTCTACTATATGTTCCACAAGTATACACTATGTGATGTTCTATTCTAAAATCTATAACCTAAAACTATCATTCATAGTCTGGTGTGACTACTTTGAATTTAAAATTCATTCATCAAACTATCAAGGTTGTATATACCATAACTTAGGTTGTGATTCATATAAAGTAATGATTTCCTTATTTTTATATATTCCACCTCATCATAGTCAAAGACGTGTACCCTTAAACTCCCTCCATAGTTTTTCAATATTCATGACATTATATATCATCCTTATAAATCGCATCATATTCATGAATTTTTTAAATCTATAACTAATGAGAGCATATAAATCCTAAAGAAAGATATATGTTAGTTATAATGGTGAAAATACACAAATGAAATATTAAGAAAGTATCATGTCTCTACTTATTAAGTATTTATATTCATGGATTATGAAAAATTTAAAGTGTAAACCAAAATGGAAATATGTAAAAAAAATTATCCATAAAAACCCTCAATGGGAATCCTATGATAAAGAAAATTCATTACTCATAAATTAGTCTCTATCATTTATTAAGAAAAGACATATTATAAAAATGACAATCTTCTTGTGGTGAATGATGTTTCACCCTAGAAAAATTAAATATATTCTCTATAAGTATATAGATATAAGAAAATAATAGGATATATTTGTGTTCCTCACATATACATGTTTAAATAATTTCCGTAAAACACAAAACAATGTAATTTCAAGGCACATGCAATGTTCCTAAACATTAATGCAGACACATAAAATATCCTTCATGATTTTTATTATAAAGATTCATCCACCCTCACATGTCCTAATGGATACACTTATACTACATTTATGACACATGTATTTTGTATCAATATTACATATACCCTTATGGGAGAAATATTTTATCATGAAATAAAACCACGTTTTTATTTTGTCTAACTATTTAACCTTGTCCAATAGTGATGGCATGCACTCTGCCTATTCAACCCAACAATATCTATATTAGAGAACAAGACAAGAAAACTTATGTGTTTTTTTATTTTTTTTCATCATCAACACTCAAGTATTTCATGTTTGATTTATAATAATTTATAATAAATAAATTTTTTTGGGTTCTAATTCATTGATGTTTATTTTTTATGTGTTTTCAAAATTCATCAAGAGATGATATTTGAGATAGTATTAATCTGATCGTGGTAAGGTTATCAAAAATTAATATAGGTAGAAGAACATAGTTTCTAATTAATTTTAATTAAATGAGGTCATATATATGGTGGATCATTCCTATAATAAAACAACTAAGAGAAAATGAGAAATAGTAAGAAAAATGTGGCAAAATTTGGTTAGATGAATACTCTAAATCTATTAATTATTAATTGGATACATCAATTGATCATTGAAAATACTGATAGCTTGTATATATTTATTTCTTTAATATATATATCTAACAAATTCTCAAAATAAATTCATAACATTTTTATAGGTGATTTCAATTCTAGCTTTTATTCCTATCAATTTTTCATTCAAAACTACTATATGAGAGTCATACTACTCTATTTCTACAATTTGAACAAAAAAATCCTAAAAGTTTGGATTGTTCCACTTATTTATAATTTTAATCCATGCTATATAACATTACTAATCTTACATGGATTTCTATATATTTTTATGTACGATGATCTTTTTCAGAGTGGTTATTTTTTCCCAAAGAGCTAAACTTTATTTGATGGTGAGATAAAATCCTAAATAATCAAAGCCGCCTCCACCCATACCATTAATGAGTTGCTAAAATAAATTTTTTTATCATATATGATATCTATAGGATTTTGTGTAATAAAATCACGCATGTTTAACCACACCCTTTTATGTATTACTTAGTTCATAGCAATGGATCGTTTTTTAGAATCGACTCCACCTTTGGGGATAAAATATACGTTGGCATAAGCATGCTCATAGAAAAGGTATTTTGATCTATTAATGAAGATATTTTAACAACTAAATTCAAAGATCAAATATTTAGAGTCATTTTTTCATAAAGACATTGATATGCCTGATTTTTGTGAATGTAGTAATTAAGATGGATCCATGTTGATGTTATGTGAATTCCTTCATCTTGACATTTATTCCATGAATCATCATAGTCAAAAAAAAATTAAACCTGAATTTTATAATTTAATTTTGAAATTAATAGATTTTATTTTATGCATATGATGGTGTCTTATAAATTTCATTCAAAACCTATAACTAAAAATTTCTCCCCTTCCATTGAAGAAAATAACTAGGTGAAGTTACCCAGTTCATATCAATGCTTGATACGTCATAAAATTTCTAATTAGATCTAATAGGATTCCCATTTTTTAAGTAATAACCCATATTATTATTTCATTATGGTTGAATTTGATCTAACTCTATGGTTTTTCTATGGATAAACTAATAAAATAATCAGTTGGTGACCAGATTATTCGGATGTTGATACATATTTTTTGATAAAATACAACGATAACATCTATAAGATAATGGGATAATTCTTATTTTCTAAAAAAATTATTAACCATCTAAAAAATATAATATTTTTTTCAAACCATTATAGCATATAGGTCCACAAATTGAAACTACATCAAGTCGATCCAATAGAATTGTATCTTAGAATAAACCTATGTAGGCAAGATCATCCAATATACTTGTTGCATCCAGAAGGTTGTGTGTTTCATTTTTTGAATATAAAATTTATATTTTTTTGGGATACATGTTAGTGACATACTTGGAATGTATTTTTTCAGATGTTATTTAGGTTATTCTCATAGTGGATGTAATGATCTGGCCTCCTTGGGTTATAAACTTGGTCATCTAACCCGACAGGTCTCCTTCAATATCTGGGTTACCTTCCTAAAACTCCAACAACTTTTACCCACTAAGTAACTTATCAGAATAATGAATATATGCACATTCCAACACATGTTCCTTCACTGTTATTTTTCCTCTCTCACACATAACCTGGGAAAAATCTGAGGAGGTCACCTATCTTAACAATATTCCTGGTCAACCACGCTTAACTATGGGATTATAATCAAGTACTCACTTGAAAATAAATGTGCAACATTTTTACATTGGTGGTAAAATTTTGTAATTTTATGTCTCACTTTTCTAGAAGTGTTACCCCCCAAACCAAAAAACCAAAATTGTATACCCCATGCCATAAAAAATGTATTACCACTAAACTTTTAGATGTTTATTGTATATGATATAATTTTCTTATGACATGACCTCCTAAAGTTATTAATGAGGTCATATATCCCCATGGGTATCCAATAATACTTTGGTTTCTTTCCTATGACACCATATTTTATTACCCCCTTGGTATCTAATCAGAATAATGATGGTCCCCGAAAAAAAACATGTTGTTTCAATGGAATTTATCCTGACTCATACACACATTAGGAAACATCCAAGGAGGTCACTCATCCTGACACTACTCCGTGCCTAAAACTTTTAACTATATATTTCTAATCATGTAATATCTTGAAAACAAATTTTCACCATTTTTTACATGGGTTTTAAAATAAAGTAAGTTATGTCTAACATTTCTAGAGGTTTTTATAGTGATTTTTTTCTATATTATAATTATCAATTAGTGTATAATTAGGTAATATGGGAAGAGGATATGATTGGATATTAAGATATTTTCTATGAAGTGGCGGTGTATTGAATTTTTTTAAAGATAATGAATAATAATTTAACTAATTGAAATATAATTTATATTTGAATTAAGAAATAATATAAAAGGTTTATGAATATTTCCCATGCCATTGTTAATATAGAAGGATCATATAGTTAGGGTGGTGCTTCAAGCATTTGAAAACGATCATTATATGACAGTATTCTTGATTGAATCTTGAAATATGGAAAAATAAATATTTTTTGCTTATATTTGTAAGAGTATTTTTTTAGACTAAATTAAAGAGATGTATCATAGACCATTGATGTGTTATATATAAAGTTTGAATCTTACACAAAGATCATGTATAAAGAGTAATTTCTTATAGAAGTTAATTTTTACATATATCATAATTTTAGAGTAATAGTAGAAACTCAAACAAAATTTTGAGTCTATTGTGATGTTTCATGAATAATATAAATCATATAAACAATTTTCAAAAGGGATTTATAAAATACAATGTAATATTTTCATGATGGAAGGATTTTTCAAATGGAGTTTGTATTTAAATGAATTATTTTAAAGAAGGATTTATTTTATATGACAACCACAAAAGATGTTTTGTATGAAGATGAATCATTTAGAAGTAAGGAAATCTGTAAAGGGGCATTGGAAATGGTTTGTGATCCATGAAATTAATGTCTTATGAAAAATATATAAAGTACTTCTTTTTTATAATAAGGATGAATCTTATGAGTTGTAAAGGTGTTCTGGTTTTTGAATAGGTTGTTGTGTTTTTTTTTTCATAAAGGGTGAGCCTTTTGAAAGTGAATTCTAAATATTGATTAAAGATAATCATGGTTTTTAGGGATAATTTTAAAATAGATATACCCCTTTATGATTTATTAATCATGTCGAATGAATTAAATAATATAATAGAAATATAAATCTCTTTGTTTGTGAAAGTACAACCATCAAGGAATCCTAAATAATGAAAAAACTGAAACGTATTTCCAAAAAAGAAATTTCTAAGAATAAATTTAATGAAGGAATTCAGGGAAGGATTTATGAAAAAAATGATGAACTATCCGGTAATTTTACAAAGGTACTCTTGTGAAGGGAATTAATCTAGAAGAACTGCAAAAAATATAGAAAAGGGAATAATGGTGAAGGATTTCATGAATAGTGTTCTAAAAAGGAATTTCATAAAAAACAATTCCAAGGCGGATATCATTATAAGAAAAAGTTACAGAGAAATTATACAACTGATATAATTTTATGTATTTCTATAAATTGTATATCATTAATTAATTTCAAAAATAAAAAATTTGTCAGGATTAATTTTTATGGAATCCCATGAAGGATTTTTAGTAAAGAATATTTGAGTGGACAAATTAAATGATGAACAATTTATATCATACATATTTTTCAAATTTCTGGATTTGAGATCAAAAATTATCATAATTATATATAGAGTTTAACATTATTATATTATATTTAAAATAATAAAATTTTAGCCAAATGAAATTTCATTGTCACATCAGGTTCAATTCAATGATAGAATTCTCAAAGGTCAAAAGAGGAAGTATTACCCCAACACTTAGCATTATAAGAGGAAAAAGTAGAACAATATAATTGTAGTTAATAATCATCCTTATTTAGACAATATTTTGTGTTTGTTTAGAATAAAATTTCTCAACTCCTACATAATGGAGTTCATCTCATCATACTTTAATGTAGGAATGTAGATAACACATACCTATATTGAATCTATCCAAACATAAGGATGTATGGTGTATTAGAAAACTATGTTGATCTAGAATAGATTTTCATGTCTATAAATATTTAATTCGGCCCCTAAGTCTATAAACTAACTATTTTATTAACTAAATAATTAAGTGGGTTGGAGAAGAGAATGTTCCCCCAAGAACAAAAAGTGTGTCTTTCCAAATCATATGGTAACAACTGTAGTGATTAATATCACCTCCAATCGCATTGACACATCATCGGCATATGGTACTTGGAATATCTTTTTATTGTGTACCAATTTAAATATTCAAATCCCATAAAATACATATAATTTTATAATTTCATTTATTAATCTTTGAGATCAGTTGTGGAAGAGGATGTGTGATTAAATTTGTTCTTTTTAAAAAGGGAACAAGACAAAATTATCTATAAGAAAAAAATTATTGAAAATATTTAATCAGTGTGAAAACTAATTCACACCCATATAAGGTTGCTTCTATTTATCCTAGTCCCAACATGTGTTATTATATATAAAGGGTTCTAACATGAACATTCATCTATAATTTTATTTAATTTGTTGTGAAAATGGATTCAGTGAAGAATACATCATTTTTTAAGGAAAAAAAATAATGGTTATAAAAATAATATTCCTATGTTAAAAAATTAATGTTTCAAGGAGGTCATGGAATACATATTTTGATATTTTATTTACCTCATAAAAATGATAGTTTTAGACATTCAAATATAAAAATGTTCATTTAAAGATCATTTCTTAATGACATATGCAATAAAACATTTCACTAGATGACTTCTATGGAAATATAAGAAATTTTGGAAGATTCTTATTGGAAAACTCATAAAGATATGGTAACTATGGTGTTTACCTTAATAGAATAATAAAAAATACATCTATTAATATGAGAATAAAGATTCATTTTTTCCAAAATCATGAATAAGGGAAATAATAAGAAGACACTTGATAATATAAATTCTCCCATAAATGTTATCTTTTGTTATTATATTTTAAAAAGATATTCATATAATGTTTCATAAGATAATTGAAAATTTAAAAATTTGGAGTTTCCCTTTCTCAATTAAAATAATTAAGTATTCCAATAATGATATGGAAATTATATCTAGTCATCAATCTATAGAATGTTCATCTAGTTGTGAACATAATATCTAACCATATTTGAGAAGGTGGATCAACTAGAGATAATTCATTAAGTCAACTATTATTTCATATAAAATCTATACATGGAAAATAAAATATAAAACAGAGTATATGCTGCCATAAATATAAACAAAATAAATATGGGTGTAAATGTAAATTATTAAATTGTCATACAAGAAGTACATGAGAATGAAAGGGTGCTACGGATGGCCAGAGAGAAAGATATAAAATCTACTATCAACCCTCTCAACACATAACTTGAAGAGAGGTGAAAATATTCAAAGGAATATTACTCAAGAATAAAATAAATGTTCTTCCACTTTAAGGATAATAATAAGATGATCAAAGTACAAGAATAAAATATCATATCTTTAAAGGGGAAAGGGAATTTAGAGATTATCTTTTAATGAAGCCTCGATTAGTGGAGTTTGAAAATAGTTGTACATGTCAAGAAAAGATCAGTAAGGGAAAATATGTCTAAAATTACTCTAAAGGATATTTAATAGAACAAACATTTTTATTTTTTTCTCAAGTCATACCATAAGGAAAAAAATGTAAATTTCAGTGGAAGTACCCTCATATAGCCGAATAATCTTGAAGGAAGAAACAATTATGTTTCGTTAAACAAAGAAACATTCACTAGTGTTATCAGTATCATAATGGAGGGAAAAACCATTCCAAATAAAGAAAATAATTTTAATATTTATGATGATGTTTTTATAAGTTGTCTTATCTAAATAATAAACACTAATATATCTTATAAGACAATGGGAATCAACGAGTTTGTTGAAAATGACCAAACAAATTCTTTATCTTAAGGATGTCAAGAGTACACATCTCCCCAAGTTATTAAATTTTTTAACTATTTTTTGAGGTGGCGTAGAATTAATGGGGATATATCATCCATGTGTCATGTATGTGTTGAATAAAGAAACCTAAAACAATTTTTTTCAATATTTAATGAATGTTTTTATTAGTATTAGGCATGAAAAATGAATCTCAGATGGTATCATGACTCAAATATGACCTAGAACGTGGTGTTGAGAAATAAATTTTAATTTCTAATATGACTCCGAAATTTCATGTCGTGTTGAATAAATTTAAATGATAAATAGTATTATATGTATTGAAGGTGGTGTAAATTCCTTATATGATATATGTAGTCATATCCAGTTAAATTTGATGATCATAATGTGATATAAACCCATATCTGAAATGGTGTAATACCATTATAATAAAGATAATATATTTTAAATAAACAATAGGAACTATTTATAGAATAATTTATTATCATTTATTATACTAACAAAAGTGTCATAAACTAATTATTTTTTATGATACCAAAATCTTTCAAAAAGAATTTCTTTAACCAATAAATGTTTCCCCATGATAAAAATTATCCCATAATTGGTTCAAATTTCCAATAGCATTCAAGCTAATTTGGTAATGTGAAATCAAAGGATATTTTTCCTCATCCAGGGAATGGATAACATAATTGCAGAAAATATGGATTGTGGATATTGATTGGTATCATATGTTTTTAACAAACAAGTGGTATAGTTTAGTTGAACATGCGGTGTAACTAAAACCCTTTATGTATCATTGATTTTTAATTCATTGTTTCATGTATGTGTGTTTATTATTTAAAAAAACAATGTAACACCCCCAAATGATAGAGGGTTAAATGACTAAATGATATGACTCATGTCAACAAGGTGCACCTTCCTTTTCGGGAGCCTATCTGATTAAAACTCCACAGTTAAGCATGCTTGGTTTGGAGTAGTGATCAGGATGGGTGACCTTCTGGAATGTTTCCCAGGGTGTGTGTGAGTGAGGACAAAGCACACTATAAAGGACATGTGTTGTCCTATGGGGACTGTCATTAGTCAGATGACCCGTTCAGGCATGTGGGTGGACCCTGGGGTGGGCCCCACGTGTCTGCGGGGCAACTGGTGGTCCCTTGTGGGCCAAGACCCGATGGCCATGTTAAGGCGGGGTGGTTGTGCTGTCACCGGGGCCCAATTGTCACATTGGTATCAGAGGAGGAACTCAGCTTTAAGTGCGGTGCACTGCCTGGGTTGAGATGTAGTGCCCACAACGAGGACATTGTGCTCTAAAGGGGAGGTGATTATAACACCCCCAAATTATAGAGGGTTAAATGACTAAATGATATGACTCATGTCAACAAGGTGAACCTTCCTTTTCGAGAGCCTGTCTGATTAGAACTCCAGAGTTAAGAGTGCTTGGCTTGAAGTAATGATCAGGATGGGTGACCTTCTGGGAAGTTTCTCAGGGTGTGTGTGAGTGAGGAAAAAGCACACTGGAAAGGACATGTGTTGGCCTGTGGGGACTGTCATTAGTCAGATGACCCGTTCAGGCATGTGGGTGGACTTTGGGGTGGGCCCCACGTGTCTGTTGGGGAACTGGTGGTACCTGGTGGGCCAGGACCCAATGGACATGTTAAGGCGGTGTGGTTGTGCTGTCACCGGGGCCCAGTTGTCACATTTTCGGCACCACGCTCAGCTTTGACGAAGAAGGGGAAACCCTTTGTGTGGTCAGACAGATGTCAGTAGTGCTTCCAGGAGCTGAGACAGAGATTGACCAGCACCCCTATCTTGAGGCTTCCAGAGGAGGGAGTTGGGTACGTAGTCTATTACGATGCATCAGGAACCGGACTCGGATGTGTCCTGATGCAGGAGCGGGCGGTGATCTCCTATGGATCACGTCAGTTGAGGCCGCATGAGCAGAACTACGCTACCCATGACCTGGAGTTATCAGTAGTGGTCTTCGCTCTGAAGAAATGGCGGCACTATTTGATGGGCGAGCGCTTTATAGTCTTTTCTGACCATCAGAGTCTCAAGTACATATTCTCTTAGAAGGACCTGAACCTGAGACAGCGGCGATGGCTCGAGTTCCTCCAGGACTATGACTTTGATATAGTCTATACTCCTTGGAAGGAGAACGTAGTAGCCAATGCTCTCAGCAGGATGACGGGTATTCAGCTGCTTGAGGAGGCGATAGAGAAGCTAGCCTCTTTGCAGATATCCTTTGTGGATAGAGATGGAGTAGCCTTCCTTCAGTCTCTCACAGTCACCCATCCACTGCAGCATCGGGTCAGGGAGGCACAGCGTGGGGACGCTGGCTGTGAGATGTGGCGTGCACAGATATCCTCAGGACAGGCACCTGATGGTTTCTCCTTTGGATCCGAGCACGATGTCCTTTTCAAAGGACATACCTTGGTACCAGTTGCTTTACGAGAGGAGGTGCTGAGGGGGTTTCACACTTCCCCATTGGCGGTACATCCTGGAGTGGCGAAGATGTACCAGGATCTCAGACGACAGCACTGGTGGCCGGGCATCAAGAAGACTGTGGCAGAGTTCGTTTCATGATGCCTCACCTGCCAGCATGTGAAGGTAGAGCATCAGGTACCAACATGCTTGGTACAGCCCTTGGAGATCCCGGAATGGAAGTGGGAAGGGATATCTATGGACTTCGTGATTGGACTTCCACGCACTTCCATAGGTCACGACTCTATTTGGGTGATTATCGACTGACTCACCAAGTCGGCTCACTTCTTACCCATCAGAGAACAGGGCTCAGTGGAGAGCTTGGGACGTCTCTACGTTCAGGAGATGGTACGGCTTCACGATTTGCCATCATCTATCATCTCCGATCGAGATGCTCGCTTTACCTCCCGGCTTTGGAAGGGGTTGCAGGAGGTGTTCGGGACGCAGCTACGTCTGAGCACCGCCTTTCACCCTCAGACGGATGGTCAGACATAGAGGACCATTCATACTCTCGAGGACATGCTCCGCGCATGTTTCCTCGACTTTGGTCGTAGCTGGGAGGACCACATACCCTTGGTGGAGTTTGCGTATAACAACAGCTACCACTCCACCATCGGGATGGCACCATACGAGGCGTTGTATGGCCGACCTTGCAGATCTCCTTTGTGCTGGACAGACCCTGGGGAGTCAACACTTGTGGGACCAGAGATGGTTCAGGCCATGACAGAGAAGTTCTAGGTCATCCAGGAGCGGATGAGGACAGCTCGGAGCCGACAGAAGTCTTATGATAACAGGAGGTGGAGGCCACTAGAGTTCGAGGATGGAGACCACGTCTTTTTACGTGTCTCACCTCGACGTGAATTACGGAGATTTTACTAAGGTGGAAAGTTTTCTCCACGCTTCATCGGACCATTCCAGGTCCTCAGCAGGATTGGCGAGGTGGCTTATCGCCTAGCTCTACCACCTCAGTTGCACCGGGTGCACGACGTCTTCCACGTATCTCAGCGGAGGAGATACGTGCACGACCCGACGCATATCATTGACCATGGGGAGCTGGACGTTGATGATGGGGCGACGTTTGTGAAGGTTCTGGTGGAGATCGAGGATCGACGAGAGCGGGTCCTAAGTGGATGATCGATTCCTCTAGTGTGCATCATATGGCAGCATGGGATCCTCCAGGAGAGCACTTGGGAGCGGGAGGCTCAAATGCATTCTCAGTACCCACATTTGTTTCCCTAGTTTAATATGTATCTTTACGGGGACGTAAAGCCCTGAGGTGGGAGTGATGTAAAGACCCATAAAATTCAGGGAAATTTTTTCTTAATTTTCTTTGGAATTTTACAAAAATGGAATTTCTGACGGCACCTGATTCCGAGGCCCGATGTGCCCGGAATCATTTTCTAAAGTTTGGCTCAGGTACGTTCAATGAACGAACGAGCGGGTTTTTCTAACTTTTGAACCGGTGCTCGGAATCGAATTCCGAGGGCACCGATGGAATTTCAACGCCGGTATTTACTTAGAAACGCCTTTTCCGGAGTTGCGTTTTCTCGGGTGTGGTTTTCAATTTGTGGGGTTAAGTTAAGAAATAAAAAAATAGTGGTGAAACACTTTATTTTATTTCACTTAAAGCCACTTAAGCCAGGTTAAGTTAATAAGGTGGGACCCATGATATCTTACCCACTTGGTAGGATATTTGTGAGGTGGGGCCCGCACGAGCCCCACCGTTTCTTTTCCTCTAAGTAACGCACCTGCGAAAACCTCTGTTTAATGAAATTCAACCGGTGTGTTTTCTTAAATTCTAAACGCCCCTATTAATTGGGTAGTTAAGTCGTTACCATTAACTCATCGAATTAATGGTTTGTTTCTTAACATTGAATTTCAAATCGTTGGCATGGTAATAAAATAAGACCAACACGCGTTTACTTGTGGGTTGCTTGTTGAGAGGAATTGGAGGAAGATCTAAGTCTTGGAGATATTCATCCTTCTTCACGAAGAACGCGAAGAACGCGAAAAACGTGAAGAACGCGAAGAACGCCGGCCTTCGACAAAGGGCGACGAAGAACGCCGGATCCTCGGAGATCAACATCGCAACGAGACGATCCTCATTCCATGACGCTTCTTCCACGACGTTCTTTCCCCGTGATATTCTTCGATCAACAACAGATTGAGGTAGGGGGTTGCGGTTCTTTTAATTACTTTGTGAATTATATTCTCAACATGGGTTTAATTGATGCAATTAAATCTGTGTGTTTTTAATCCTCAGTGTTTGATGGCGCGACGCCGTGTACCGCGACGACAGAGACGCCCCTTCTGCGACGCGACGATCCTCTTCTCCGCGACGGTCAATTCCGCGAAGAACTCACATTCGATGACAACATTGAGGTAGGGGTTTTGATTCTTTTAAATCTTTTTGATTTATACCCACAGCGTATGATTAAATATTTGTTGTGAGACTTTTAAAAACCACTAACGCGGTGGGTGCGGACCAACGAACAAGTCTAAACCCACCTCCCATTTCGTTCTTGGTGTGCGGAATGGAGGACGTCGACAAAACAAGCCGTAAGGGCTATGTGAGGTGATTGTAGTGAAGGAAGGGCCCCGGAAGGGCCATTGGCGAAGACGGCATGAAATTCTGACCACCGGAACTCGTTCGGTGGTCCGCGGAGCAGCCCACCAGTGCGCCTCGCCAGCACGGCGGCATCGGCGGCAGGTGGCGGCGGCGCTCGGCGCGCCGCCGGAAGGAGCCACCACAACTGAAGCCGTGGCGGCAAGGTGCGATCCCGCGACTGCGTGGGACCGAAGGGGGACGGGACGCGGCCGGCTACCGCGTCCGCTGGCAAGGGCGGCCCCAAGCGGGGCCGCAGCTCATTCAAGGGGGCAGCGCCCCCCTTGCGCACCGCTCGGCCGTTACGGCTGAGCAACCTGGTGACTGGGCCGCGCCCGCGCCGGCCGGGCCGGGTCACGCCCAGGTCGGGCCGGGCCACCCAGGCCGGGCCGGGCCGCGCTGGCCGGGTCGGTCCGGGCCCAGACCCCCCTTTTTCGGACCTCCTTCGGTCTTTTGCCCGTATCTTGGGCTATGGACCTCCGATCGACGCACCGTCAGTGGCGATGTGATCCTTGGACCGAGACGGTCGTTTCAACATATTGCACTTAAGGTTTTGGAGAACTTTGGGTTCATCCGGGATGGTTTGTACAGGAAACCAACCGGGCCCTCGGAGCGGAAACGCTCATAACGTGAGCTCCGGACGTCCGATCGACGTGCCGTCGACTTTGATGGATTCCTCTAAGTGATACGGATCTTTTGGCTTAATCCGATCGAGGTTTGGACGCAGGTGGAGTACGGTCAGGTTGGTTTTGACTTAAAAACCAACTGGGCCCCTGAGACGAAAAAGCCAATAACTCTCTGACTGGGCATCCGATTGACGCGTCGTCTACGACGTTGAGTTCCTGTAGACGATACAGAACTTTTGCATATATCAAATCTGGACTATATGTCAGTTGATGTATCAGCCTCTCGGCTCGTGGAGCGGACCCTCCCGAACGAGCTTGCTGTGTGCGGGAACCCTAGAGCTGGCTGCGACTGCATCTGCGACGACGACGACGACGACAGTGCAGAGATCCTCAGTGGATTCGACGGCAACGACTTCAGCACTCAGCGATCCTGTGTGGATCAGTGCTACCGATCCTGTGTGGGTCAGCACTCAGCGGTCCTCTGTGGGCCAGCACCTATAGATCCTATGTGGGTCCGATCCTGTGTGGGTCTTTACGGGGGTTAATTACCTATCGATCATGTGTGGGTCAGATCCTTTGTGGGTCATTGCGGGGGTTAGTTACCTATCGATCCTTTGTGGGTCAGATCCTTTGTGGGTCATTACGGGGGTTAGTACCTATCGATCCTTTGTGGGTCCGACGGCTTAGATGAATCAGTGGATATATCTGATCATCTCTATCGTCATACGAAGAAGTATACATGTGTGAGCTGAATCCTGTTTTTCTTTCCTATGTGGATTGTGTTGAGCTATCCTATATGGATTTACATTTTTCTTTCCTTTGTGGACTGCGTTGTACATGGGATCGGATGTCGGAGCCGAACGAGATTTGATGACTTAGGTATATGTATGGGCATATACCTAAGCAGTGTCAAATGTTACTTCGTGATTGTATCTTTCATTTGTGGTTTATCCTTTGTGGATTCTGGGAGACCTTCGGGGGTCTCGGGGTCCCTACTGAGTAGCTTATACTCACCCCTGCACGGGCTATGGCCGCACTATGTTGTTTTGGTTGCAGACGGCGGATAGCGCTGATTGTGGTTGAGGCTGGCGGAGCAGGACGGTACCTGTAGGTGGACCACTGGGCGGGACATACTCGGAGTGGACGGCTGGACCCTAGGAGCTGTGGAGGCCATCTGTACCCACCCTTCAGGTGGGACTTCTAGTGGACGGCTCGATGATGCGGCTTTACTTTTCAGTTGATGTTTTCTCTTTCCAGTTGTACTTTACTTTCAGTTTGGGTTTGTATACTGGCCCACTTAATTTTCCAAACTTACTATTATACTCATTTTTTACATAGTGATTACTTCTACTGCTTGCTTTCTTTGTGGTGTTTGTTTACTTTACAAAGGCAATGCCTTCCCTTTTTACCGAGAAATACACCTTGGTGCTAGTCGCCAGTGCCTGGCCTATGGAAGGTGGGCTTGGGGTAGTCACGGAACGGGCCCCAAGGACGGGTCGTGACAAATAATTTTTTAATTTAATTTATAGATCTTATTTCATTTTATCATGTTTTTATATAAATAATTGAGTGGCATGGATAAATTTTATGTAATTTCATGTTTAGATATTCAATCATAAAGGATTTATCGATTAATAAATTCCATGTTGTAAAGTTACTAAATAAAAATATTTTAGTTTAATGCATTTTGATTGTAGAAATGGTTAAAAGAATCATGAAATAAAAAAATAGAATTTTTTTATCCAAAAAATTATATCATCTATGATGTGTGATATCTAAAATCCCAATGATGGTAAAAAGTTCCAAAGGTTCAATCAATAAATGGTTGAAATAGATGAAAGGTTTGATAGTGAAAAATTAATCCAATAAATAAATACCAATGTTTTTAAGGTAAGACCTCTAATGGTTTATAGACCCAAAAAATATCAAGTCAAATAGGTATTTCATGTGTTCTAGGAAGAGGTAGTAGTTTTTGAAGGGTGTTGGATGGAACCAATATAAAATGGGATGGAAAATAATTACATGAAAAATGAAAATAATTACCCATATATTTTATTTTATAAATATGAGTATGATGATCATTCCCCAAAAACACCATTATTGATATTATAAAAAATATATGGATTAATTCTTGTATGAATTATGGGGGAGTAAATCTGAGTAGTTTTCATTAACTAGTTCATAGTTATAGGTGGTTAAAAATTGAATGTAAATCTGGAAAAACTTAAAGGGGTATTGAAACTATAAAATAATTATATATAAAATTTTAAATAATTATATTCTATTTGAAAATGGGAAAATATAAAAACAATTATGATAATAATGTATCATAAATAAGTATAATTTTATAGATAATCGTGATATATAAAGATGAATACGTATTTGTGGTAGTATTTCAAATAAAATTGTTAATGGTAGAATGATTCAACCAGGAGGTTGTGTGTTGGATTTTTTTACAGTATTTGTTGGAATTGTAAGGATTCATTTCAATAAAATATTTGGCCTCAAATTTTCCTGAATATATTATGTTTATTCTATCAGTGTAGTTTTTATAAAATATAAGTAGGAATGAGACTATAAATAATTTATATTGAAAGGAGAGGTAATTGGATATTTCAATTTTATTCATGAATTTGTGGTGTTATGTAAACTTATTTCATGATGTTAATGAACTAGAAATACGATAATTGAACAATAATTGATATTTAATTGGATAAAAGTAATAAAATGTTTAAAAAGTATCACACTTCATAATGTAAATAAAAGGACCACATTGTATGGAATGTGTTTGAATCTTGTGAAAAAGTATGGTATGTAAGAGTACTCATGATCTAGACATTAAATATGGAAACTAAATATATTTTCCATGTATTTATAAGATTATTTTTTAGAAGAAATTAAATATATGAAACATGTTTTGAAAATTTTTGAAATGTAGAGTTTGAGTATTACATGCAGATATAGTGTTAAGATAAATTTCTTGTAGAAGTTAACATTTTATATGTACTTGTAATTTATGAAAAGAGGGTGAAGATGAGAAAATATTTTTGGAGTCAACTATGAAGATTCATTAAAAATATATGGAAGATGAAGAATTTTAATGAATTATTCATGAAAATACATGAAGGAGTTTCATGAAGGAAGAATTATTCAAAGGGTTTTTTTAATTTTGTGTAACACTTTCATAAAGGATTGGTATTATGAATTAACTATAAACAAAATCATTTATGAAAAATAATCATGTGGGGCCATGTTTATTTGTGATGTGGACATTATAGTGGTTTACAAACATTAATGGATGTTCATATGTGAAATCTATAAAGGATGTCTTCTCTATAATGTGGGAGAATCTTTCAAGTTGAAAATGAATCATCATTTGTGAAAAATAGGTGGTATTTTTTTATTTTCATGAAGGCGTATCATTTAGAAAGTGTATTATATAATGGTAAATAAGTAATAATTGTTTCTCAAGGTACATTATGGAGCCCGAACCCATAATCTCAAGCTTTGTTATGTAAACCCATACATTACATACTCATTTTGATTCTAACAATAGATTCTTGGACACTACTATTACAACCCATGAAAATATTTCACTACATTAATTTTCTAGAACTTTTAGGTTTAGAACATTATACAATTAGGAGAAATCATAAACTGATAAAAACTCATCAAATGGAAGTTTTTTTAAACATTATAAGAAAACAAATTAATCTACAATATGTCTTCAATATATAAAAAAATTCTCCACACAAGTATCTTATTAGTCATATCTTGTGTAATACATTTCTTTATAACTATGAAAAACTGAAAACATTAGAGGGGGTGAGATATAATTCTCAATAACAGTAAAAATAAGTGATAACAATTTAAAATCATAATTGAGTACAAGATTATAAAAAATAATATATAAGGAATAGATTAAAAAATATAATTCCATAATATAATGAAAATGAAAGAATAATATATCCACAAATAAAAAAGAATAAAATAGATCACATAGATATCAATATCTGTTTCCCTTTCAATTAAATGCACAATTCAAAATATTTAAAAATATCTCTAATCTAAGAAATCGTGATTTTTTACATCATGATTGTGCCATAAAGGCAATGTATATAAGAAATATCTTTTTCTAGGTTGGAATACACCAAAATACCCAAATATATTTTTCTAACAATACATAACAATGCAACGAGTGGCTATATAATATCATTTTGTACGTGTCACTAATTTCATTACAAAGAATTCATCATATGTAATAATGGGTAATTAATACAAAATCAAATTTTGAAATGAAAATACATATTGGAATAACAAACAAAAACTCCACTACTTTTCCCCATGTTGATAAATTGATAAGAGCATCATAACATATTCAGATAAAAAATTCAGATGGTTAAAAAATAGATATTTAACTTTATTGAGTAATTGATAAATATATGTATTAGAATAAAAAATATATTAATTGTCAATAGTCTACTAATCGATAAATAGAATAGATTAATATGTTACAATATCTCAAACTAACACCATATCGAGAAAGGGTTCTATGGTTAAGACAATAATTTCCCGAATAAATTGACCTATATAATAATGGTGAAAACACTTTAATAAAAGGGAGTTAGTATAGAGTGTTCAAAAAATAAATTCATTGGAAGGAAAATCATGCTTATAAAAGTGGTTGATTTATAATGACAAAATTAGGCATGGAACATTTATTTTATATAAAGGAACATTAAATAATTCATAATGAGAAATAAGAAGCATGATTGAGAATAAAATATACCTAGTGGAATATAGTAAACTTATAAGTATGTCGATGTAGATGAAAAACATCCTCCCAAAATAATTATTTGAATGGTATCTCAAAAAAAGGGGTTAAGCATCAAATAAATTGATACCTCAAGTTCAATCCCAAAAATTATAAATTTATTTATTTATTTTATAATAAACCATTTAAATAACTTCCATGTTCATAAATCCTTTTAATATAAAAAGAAAACATATATAAGAAAACATAAAATATATTTTAGAAAACATTTTTAAAATTAATGTAAAATAAAAACATGCTTATCACTTTCATTAGTATCTATTGAAAAGGTGATGTTAAATGTTTTAATACTTCTACTTTTTGAAATAATCTCCAAAAATGGATCCATGGAAATGTTGTAATGTTTTTATAGGAAATAAAAAATCAAAAAAAATTAAACTTTTGACTATCATAGAAACCATTTAATACATTTAAATTACCATTATTGAAAACCCATTTTGTAAAAAGGTTAATAAAACCCTCTTCATGGTAAAAAATTATTTTCACAAATATGATTTTATAATACAATATAATATAATATTAGTTTAGTAGAAATAAATTATTGAAGAAGAAATTTCAATATAAAACTTTTTAACTCAAAGGAGGGATATTTGACCAATCAATATCCTTTAGGGGAAACATTCTCCAGATGGTAAGAAACATTCAATAAGGATTTATATTTTAGTAATGTGAATCTATATAATAATATTATGGAAAACCAAATGATAAAAAAATGGTAAAATTTACCCAATTATATGAAATAATTCAAGAAGAATGATCACAACTCATTGAATAAAAATTGAGTTTCCAGAAACTCATACAACTATGGTTACACTAGAGTCAAGATAAATTTAAAGAAAATTAAAAAAAATAAAATGTTAAATAGCTTTAATTACAATGAAATAAATTAAATAAAACTCAAGGTATGGTTTATAAATATAACACCATGCTAATGAAACATGGTGTATAACATGTGACATACCGAAAAGAATCTGAATTGAGACAAAAAACCTTTTAATATTTAAATATTTTGAATAAAAAAATATTTTAATTATATAATTTGAAGTTATAATCATAATATAAAATATTAAATGGTCATTATATACAACATTTCAAGGAAAAAATAATTTATGTTAAGAAATATGTATAAAGGGGGTAAATTGATACATGAAACTCATACCTTAATTAATGCTTAGTCTAAATGCACTCTAACATCAGGGATAACAAAATTAACTATCATAATCACCCATTTCATAACCATTTTAATATCTATAAACTTTTATAAACATAATTTTTAATAATTCACTAGATTTATACTAGTTAGTTTTTTTCAATTTTCTATACTAGGCATGATTATTCTTGCCCTTTTTTTAACTAGTTTTGTAAAAGCTACGCTTTTTTATTTTTCACCCAAAGATAATATTAGATCATAAAGGTACTTTAATTTGTGTTTAATATTTATTTATAAGTTTATAATTTTATTTTATGGAAATTTTGGATATGATAAAAAATATGAATTCAATGATGATCATGTTTTGTTGGTTCTTAATGAGTAAAAGGGGTTTCTTAATTAATGAGTTTAATTATAATGTTATCATTACATGGAAAAAAAATATCATTTACCTTTTAAATAAAATTATAATATTAATTATTTTTAATATTCATCTATGATATAAATTTATATCATTGTTCAAGTATGTCATTAAACAAACCCAAACAAGAACCTACTATAATTAATACATCATTATGTTGTGGTTTAGTTATAATATTAATATACCAAAAGTATAATGACATTATTTAGTGTTTATTAATGTGATATATCTGAATGTTATGAATTTATAATAATAATTAATGGATAAGAAAATAATATATAATATGAATAAAATGATATTCCTCTTAATACGATTGTTTTAAAATATTGACAAAATGATGATCATTTGTTGATCATATCATTAATATGTTCTCATGTTTTTTATACTATAACAATAATTATATCATAAAAATAATAATTACCTTATAAAACTATTATTAGGTCCTCCAATGATAGGTAGTAATTAAAATCATAATTCATCGTTCCAAGGAGGCGGTAGTCCACATGTATACAAGGTTGGTGATTTCATTCTCTATAGAATAGAAAAAATAATTAATATTTTTTATCATTTTAAAATCTAAAATCTGTAATAAATATCATACTTATATATTAAATTATATTTTAGGACAATATTTGTAATATGGTGAAGGAAAACAAAACAAGTTGTATCATGGAGGCGGTAGTCTGCACAACTCACAAACGATGGTTTGATTTTTATTAATAGAAAAGGTAAAGGTAGTTAATGACTGTAAAATCCTTATTATGTAATTATATTATAGTAATTATACAAATTTTTTAATTTTAATATGGTTTAATATAATTTTAGGATTAATAATTATATATAAAGTAATATAATTGAGGAAGGATCTATTATAAATTTATAACCCACTTCTTAGATTATCTTTTTCACAAATGTAATTAGGCCTTTGGGGTTGGTATTTATAGAATAATAGACACTCTACAGGGTGGATAGTAATGTTGAGGTGAGGTTTTTTCAGATTTTTGGCCAAATTATGCAGGTTTTTCTATGAGGGAAAGTGAGGATTGGAGCGCCCCTATTAAAAAAGATGGAATTTTTATAAATGCCCAAAACATTCATTAGTAGGATGTTAATCTCAAGGAATGTAGGCCCTAAATATGTATGTATACGATAGGGGAAAATATAAATCAATAAAGGCCTCAAAATTCCATTTCCATAACTTCATTAAACATTTCCATGGTCTTTTCGGCTTGTCTAAACCCTTTTGCCCCTTTTTTCCTAGGTGACCAATTTATACAAAATTAGTTAATCCACTATGATTGAAAATAAATATATTATTTTTACATAATCATAAAATATTTATTCAAAATTGTAAATCCATTTTATTCTTTTATTTTATAAAATCAATAAAAATTAATTTCAAAATACTAAATGTGTAATGTATTAAAAATAACTTTTTGAAATATATAGCTTAGGTTCTAGAATATAAAATATGGGTTTATAAATTAAAACCAAAAATTTTAAACTAATAAATTCACTTATAAAATACATATTTTATCTTATAAAAAAGTTTCATGAATTTTTAAATCATACTCATAAACTAATTATGTTATAAAAGTCAACTAATTTTTTAAAACAATATTTTCCCCAATTCACCTCAAAAATTAATATTCTTATAAAATTACAAAAAATATTAAGATCATATTATTATTCTTGAAGGATAAATTATATTCATTATTTGAAATTTAATTTCTATAATATGAAAATTCAATATTAAAAAAAAATCAGAAAATATAGTGGAAAACTATTCATTTAAGAAAATATTTTTTTGATGATGATAACTATTCCTTATTCTTATTTCCTATCAATTAAAAATTAATTTGTTTTTAATTTGTTTTTAATAACATTAATAAATATTATTTTTATAATATTATGATATACATAATTTCTTCAAATATAAAAAATAGAAAAATATTTTTTACGAATAAAATGATTTTATTATTAGTATAGCTATACTAATTGAATTTCCTTTGTGTTTAGAGTAGATTTTTTTATTTATACATATATTTCTTAAAATGATTACTCCTATTAGTTCCTACTAATTCAATAACTAGAATTTAAATTTCATATTTAAGAGTTATATTTTTATCTAAATGGATCAAGGTTTTTTAAGCTCAGCATTTCTTGTGGAAAAAGATATAAAACATATTATTATTTTAAAGAATAAATATAGTGAAATATATGGTAATTACATTATACCCCCTAAAAAATTACAATATCACAATTTTAATTATTACCCACTTATTAAATCAGTGGAGTTTATTCTTAAAATATGTTTCCTTTAGAATAATACTTACAATATGACTTCTACCATACTCTCTCAAGCTAAAGAAAGTTATTTATCCTTATTCATACAACATTAATCATTTGAAAAATTATATACCCAAGTATTTATATACCCGAATCATATATTATCCATAACATAACTTTCCCAAAACCATTTCAATCTCTAAGACACTGAACCACTGTGAGTCTATATATTCTTCAAGAAATTATCACTATTTTTAAACCTTATATTATGTTATACACTAGTTAATATTTCACACACAACTCAATTTATATCATACTCCCAAAAGTGAGATGAACATAACCAAAAATATCGTGGATTACTTTTTTAATAAATATATAATAAATTTCATGCCTTTCAAAATCGTATAAATCACATTATAAAAATAAAAAACCTATTTTTTCCTCAATATCAAGCATATTTTAAGACTAAGAGTTATCCATATGTTAATCATGCATTCAAAAATAGTTATTCAAAAAATTAAAACCCTTTATAAAATCACTTTTCAGGGTTATTGATACCATTTAATATATTTTTTCAAACTATTAATGAAAAACTAATGAAGAAAAATCCATATATGTTTCCTATAATCCTGATAAATTTTGAAATATACCAAAATATCATTGATAAATATGACTCACTAATGAAAATAGATAACATTTTGAAGATTTAATTTACATTAAATTATAAATCTCACTACATAAGGTAAGATTAAGAATCCCACCTTTTCAGTCAAAATAATAATATAATAAAATTCTCAACCATTTATTATGATCCTTTATATATTTATAAGGCATAGTGATTTCTAGATACATAAGTCTCTCAAATTCATCTTCATGATCCCATTTTAACCAAATAAAAAATGAAAATAGTAATGAATATATCCATAATATTAATATGAAAACATCAATCTGAATATCTATTTCTTAATGACCCCATTGTTTTTAACATATGATATGTTTTGTTCACATTATAAATCTCTATGATTAAATCTTTTTGATCCATGGATATTTTTATATTTGGTTATCCAACCTAATTGAAGCATAATTAAATTATTTATGATGGTTTAGAAGGAGAATTTTGTTAACGAGATATTATCCGCAGGATATGAAATTGGGCATCCTTTTTCAAACACTAAGTAACGATCAAGTTAATACACAATTTTCCATTTTTGAGGTCATTACCCCTCTGTAAATAAGTTCTATAGCCTGTATCAACTGGTAATATCCGGATAGGGATGTAATTTCTCATAGAACCACACAATCACTTCTTTACCCAAATTTATGTTTGTTATCCAATACTTATAATTCTCACTTAGACTTATCCAAATAATTTTCTATAAATTTAATTTCCCCTAATCCTAAAAATAGTAAATATTTACTCAATTAACCTAAAGGTTTATCTTTTTATTTCACATTATGAGAAAACATGACTTATAACTACTTAATGATATTTACATCCATAACTAATAACATCTTAGTCTTCATTGTTATCTAAATCAAACTGTATTATAAACAATGGATACCAAAAATTAGCACTGTCCAGCTGGGTCCCATTAACATATACATTATATATTGTCTTTGATACTATATATAAATTCTCAGACATAACTATTACAATACATAGAGAAATATTTTCATTACATATATTATAATTAACTTTTATATTTAGAGATTTTGATAATTAGGACGAATCATAAACTAATAAAACCCATAAAATGGACATTTTATTTGAACTATATAATAAACTATTAAATACTTAATAAGTTTTCAACATCTCCCAAAAATTCTCCTCACATGTTATCACGTTAGAAATTTCATCTATAATACATTCCTAAATAACCTGGAAGAAGTGAAACATAAGAAGGGGTGAACACAAACCCTTATTAACTGTACATATAAGTTATTATAATTTAAGATCATAAGTGACCATAATATGAGAATAAATAATATTAAAGAAATTGATGATAAAAAATAATTCCAAAAAAAATTAATGAAACTAAAAAAATAATATAACTTCAAAAAGATAGTACAAGTAAATAAATCACATTGTTACCAATAACTGGTTCCTTTTAGATGAAATTCATAATGTTAGACATCATATTCCAAACCCTAAGACAATAAATAATGATTTTAAATATCATGATCCTACCATCAAGGACCTATGTCATGAAATATATTACTTTGGACAGTCATGAATGAAAATTCCCAAAAATGTTTGTCTCATAAGACCTACTAATGCATTGAAGTTATATAAAATGTGAGGCTCCAACCACCAGTTGTTTAAGTCCCATGCATTCATCCTATGAGATAATTATTAAATAATAAATTATCAAATTTTCCAATAATAATTCATATTCACATAAAAATATACATAAATATATTGCTTTCCCCATGTGAGTAAAATGGAAAACATGATCATAACCCATCCAGAGAATAAAACTAGACGGTCAAAAATTTCATAATCAACTTTCCCAACAATTCAATAAATTTCCATATCATAATAATAATTATACCGATTTCTAATAGTTACCCATTCAATTATTGGAATATATTTCTATTTATATACAAACACGGTATAGGTAAAGGGTTACACATTTAAGTAAATAATTTCTGTAATCAATATATTTTTTGAATCTAGGTGAACATCCTTCAATCAAAAGGATGAAATATGAAGTTTTCGTAGTGGAAATGCATTAGGGAAAAATCAATCCTATAAAATAGGTTTATTTTTTAAGACAATGTAGTGATGAATCGTTTATTTTATATAATAGAATATAACATAATACATCTAGAGAAATAATATGGATATTTTCAAAAAAAATCTGTAATATAGAAAAATAAATCATAATGTTATTTATATAGATGAACATAGCCTTACAAAATAATGTATCAAATTATATCACACAATAAGGGGTGAAAAATAAAAAAAATTGATACCATGAATTCAATCCCTCAAATTATATATAAAAATATTAGATTTTCTATCATGTAAAATAAATCCCACATGTGAATATCCTTTTGAATATTAAAAGTAAAAATTGTGGTGAAAACTAAAACGAGCATTCAAAAAAATTGATATTAAATAAAAATAAAAACATTCATGTCACATTCAAAAGTATATTTTGTAAAGTTTAAGTAAGAGATTTTGAAACAAAATACTTCTAAAAATAACCTTTACTAATGGATCCATGAAAATAAAATAATGTTTTCTATGGGAAAAGTGAATCCAAAATAAAAAACATTGGATTATGAAGGGAACCTTTTTAATATTTTGAAATTACCACTATTTAAGACCCATGTTGTAAAAATATTATTAAAATCATCTTTTTTCTAAAATATTATTTTCAAAAGGAGTATTTTAGAATACCATATAATAAAATATTAGAGTGGGAAAATCATGACATGGAAAAATTATGTTCAAGATAAAACAATATAACTCAAATAGAGGAAATTTGAGCTGTAGTTAACTCTTATTGGAAACATACTCTAAAAGGTAAGAAATATAAAAAAAATATGTGGTAAGAATTTAAATCCCTTATATAAAATTATTTGATACTAAATAATAAAATCAAGGATAGAATTAACTCCACTTATATGAAACATGTTCAAGAGAACGATTATAACTCAATGAATGAAAAAAGAGGTGCCAAAAACTCTTATGACTAGGATAAAACTGGAGTTAAAATACATTTAAATAAAATGACTTTTTTTTTATTGGTATATCCATTTTATTACAAGGAAATAAATTTTATAAAATTGACAGTATATAAAAAATATAGAATAACATTTAAATGAATCATGGTGCATAACTTGTAACATGCCTCAAAAATCAGAATTGATACCAAGAAAACACTTAATACATTAAAATATTTTGAAAAAAACCTCATTAAAGGATATAATTTTAAAATAAACTCATTATAAAAAAAATTAAGGAAAATTAGATGAACTGTTCCAAAGATAATATGGTGTATAATAATAAATATTTCTCAATGCATGAAAATGGAGATAAGAAACCCTTACATTAATTTATTTTTAGCTAAAATGCACTTCAACCTCCTGTATATCAAATGTAAATATCTTAATAACCAATTTATAACATTTTTCATGTATATAAACTTTTATAATCATACATTATAATAGTTATCTATATTTATTTTAGTTAGTTATTATCTATGTTCGATATCGAATGTGAGTAATCTTGATCATTTTAAAATATATAAATAATTGTGGTGTTTTATTCATTATTATACCAAATTATATCCTTATGATATAATAAAAGGTACTATAATTTAGATTTTATAATTATATAAACTTTTATAATTTCATTCTATTTGATTTTTGGTTATGATTCTCAAAGTTGAATTTGCTAATGATCATGTTTTGATGATTTTTAACGAATGAAATTTGTCTTTTAATTAATGAGTGTAAATATAATGTAATTAATATAGAACTAAAAAAAATATTTTAATATATCTAATAATTTAATTTCAGTAATTAAGTTCCCATAGTCATCCATAATTTAAATTCATATTATTGTTCATGTAAGTGGTTAAACCAACACATACATGACCATACCAGAATTATTGGACAATTATGTGGTGTTTTAGTTTTAATATCATTTTAAAATAAGCATAAATATAATATTTGGTGTTTATTATTATGATATTTTCTAATTTTAAGTAATTAAACTAAAAATTAATGGGTATGAGTATGTTATATTATATGAATAGAAATATTTTCTTCTAAATATGCATATTCTAAATGAGTGAATTGACGATGATGGTTTATTGATCTTACCATTAATAGGTTCTAAAATTTTTAAAAATATAATATTAATGATATCATAAACAAAATATTTATCCATTAAACCCCTTCTTTTTAACAACTATGAAAGGTGGTATTGAAAAGGATAATGTGTTGTTCATTGGAGGTGGTAGTTCAAATGTATGCATTGATGATGATTTTTTTCCATATAATATGAAAAATAAGTAATGTTTTTAATCCTAACATAATATAAAATATTTCATAAATATAATATATATATATATTATATTATATTATTATTTATGATCATCCTTTTATTGTGTTTAAGTAAAACAAATCAAGTTGTTTCGTGGAGGAGGTGCTCCATGCAACGCACGAATGATGGTTTCATTTCTTTTAATAGGAATGGGAAAGATGGTTAATTATTATAACATCAATATAATAACATACCAGTATAATAATTGAAATTAATTTATCATTTTAGGATGGTTTAAAGAAATCTTAGAAAAAATAATTACACATATATAAATAGAAACGAAAAAGGATCCGTTAGAAATTTATACCTTACTTATTGGATTACCTCCAATGAAAAAGGATTATACGTCTCTAAGGGTTGGTTGTTTGAGAATTCCTGACATTCTTAAATGTGTATAATATATTTTAAGATAGTTTTTGGTATATTTTTTTAAAAAAATGTAGGTTTTAGTGTGAGGGTAGGTGCGGAGATGAGTTCCCCGTTCATAAGTGAGGGTTGATATTTTTATAAATACACCAAAAGATTCATTAATGGGATGTAACTCTAAATGAAATTAACTCAAAAAAATTTAAATAATGGATATATGATGTAATAACATCTATAAATTCCTCAAAAATAGAATCTCACACATGTATTAAACATTTCTTCGGTCTTCCTCAGTTCGCTAAACCCTTGTTAACCCTTTTTATTTTCGTAGAGGTCACCTGTTATTACAAAATATATTTATCTATTATGATGGAATTTTTTTTACTTATTACATAATTTGGACTTAATGATTAAAATTTTCATATTAATTTTATTATATTAATTTTAAATAATTGATTAAAATTAATTTTTAAATACTAAAAATATATTATGTATTGAAAACATTTTTTTTGGAAAATATAACTCCATTTCTAAAATAAAAAATATGGGGTTTCAAATTAAAAATAACATTTTAAATTTTTAAATACATTTTAAAAATAAATATTTGTTTTTATAAAAACGATTTATGAATTTCTAAATCATACTTAAATATTAATAATGTCCAAAAGTAATGTTATTTTTAAAAATGATATTTTTCCCTATTAAAATAAATGAAATATTTTTAGAAAAATCCCAAAAATTAATATTATACTTATATTATTATAATTAATCAAAAATTTATGTTCATTTTTTCAAATTTTATTTATGACATTTGAGAATTAAATATATAAATAAAATCACAAAATAAAATGGAAAACCATTCATATATTAAAATAGATTTTTAAATTGTTAACTATTAATTATTGTTATTTCATATAAATTACAAATTAATATAGTTTAATTTATAAATATTATTGATATTTAAAAATTATATACTTAGTTTATTGAAATAAAAATATATTTTTAGAAAAAAACATTATTTTTTAGAATAAAATCATTCTATTAGTTTTTTTAAAACTAATTAAATTTCATTTGTATTAAAAGTACACATAATTTTATTTATGCACATATTTCATAATGTGGTTACATGTATTATTACAATATATATAAATGACTAGGTTTTAACAATAAAATTCATGAATACACGCTCCATGTTCCACTGTTGAAATCATAAACTTTACTTTTTTGGATTTCATACTGATGAAGGTGACCCAATTTTCACCATCCAAAACTTACAACATATAAAAGGAAAAAATATATCACTTACATTATAAAGGAAATTTTTAGTGTAATGTTTTATAGAATTATGAAAAAATCATGCATAAACAATACCGATGTCTTTTATTTAATATTTATCATATATACCCCAACTCTTCTTATTTTAAGTAATGTCATCATTGTCATACATATAAAACCCTTATAAATGTAAATAATTCAATATAATTCTTGATAACCTATAGAAAATGAAACATATTAAGGGAAAACTAAAATTATATATAATGTTAAACATATGGATTGAAAATTTAGTGACAATAGTGATCGTTAGAAAATCATTAGGTATGATGACATAATAAAACTGGATGAGTATAACATAAGTATTTTCAATCCTTTTAAAACTTTGATCATAAAATATGAAAACAAGGAATAAGGATTACACAAAGTATAGAGTCATAAGAATCAATATTTTTGAACAATTTTAGATTAATATTTATCAAAGTAATCATTTATTGTCATATCATGCATAATGAAATTATATTGGTATCTTAGAACATCATCATTATATAACCCAAACCAAACCTTTATGATTGGAATAAACATAATTAAACTATCTAATATAAATATCTAGGTAGTAAAATCATTAACCAATGCATTGGATTTATATTATGGACTCACCCATACTTGGTTTATCATAGAACCACATGTCCTGGGTTTATCACAGAACCCCCTATAAATTGTAAATAACTTAACCACCCATACTTGTTTTATAATAGAACCATCCATCATTGGTATATCACAGAACCACTGATAATAAAAAAACCCATGAAACACAGAGATAATAAACAACATAAATCTTTCATTAAATCGTAAAACTCATAAAACAAACATCATTCCATTCATAAAATGCTTTTACAGTGGGAAATAAATTTTTTTCATGATAATGTCTTCAAAAAATGATTAACCCATTAAAAAGAAACATGTTACATAATAATTATTTAAAACATGATTGACACGTGGAAATGAAATGGGTTCTATAACAATTTATTATTAGCATTGTTAACCCATGTAAAATAAACAGTTTCCATAAAAATATCTTTGAAACATTATTATCCAATTTAAAAGAAGTTGGTTCCATAGAAATCTCTTTGAAACATGGGTACCCCATGGATAGGAGACGAGTTCTTTAACAATCTCTTTGAGACAATCATAATCCAACCAGAGAAAGAATGAGTTTGGTATCGTTAAAAAATATCTCCAATAGCTCATAAGTAACAAAAAGGTTTCATGTTGTTGATAAGTGGAAATACAATTAAAATGACACTAAAAACATTTTTAAGGAAAATAACATTTATATTTTGAAAATAAATTTTAAAAAATAAAAACTACCAAAATACTAAGAAAATAAAATTATTTGAAAAAAACCGTGTAAAAATATAAATTAACCTTCATGGAAAATAATGGAAATGATGGTGTAAAAATATATTGTTGTAATATGTGTTAAAAAAATATTTTCAAAACATTTAGAAAAGAAAGTAAAAGTTTAACTATTTAGAAAACATTAATAAACTTACTTTTCAAACCTTTCAAAACAAGGTAATAAATCATGTAAAATGGATTTATAGAATCATTTATTTTGGAAAATAACATTCTTTAAAACATTTTAGAAAACATTGATATGGAAGATAAAGATACTTGATCTAATAGAAATTACAAGATCAATACCACATAGAAATGAATTTCAGGATAATTATTCAATAAATATAGGAGGATATGGAAATAAACATTTAAGATGGATTTTTAACCAGAGGAGAAAAAAATATATTTTGGTAAATAAAATAATATCACTTTATTATATTCAAAAAACCTTGAACATAAACAATCCTTAAAGAAAAGATATTGTAACATAAAGCCATTTCCACTTTGATAAATATTCAATCATAATCCCCATGAAATAATGAACTCAAATGATACTATAAATATATTTATCATAATTAATTTCATGAAATAACATGTAAAAGGGTAGTATATACACCTAAAAAATAAATATAGTTCAATATCATAAATTTATGTCTCAAAGAAAGATAATTTGAGAGATATAAATGATGGAAAACCATACCATTGAATTTTAGAATTAGTAAATGGATAAATTATGTGTATAGAATTTAAATCCACCTAAAAATGTATATATACAACATAATATAATAAAAATTCATTTCACAAATAATCATAGATTATAAAATACAATGATGAAGTAATACAACCCAAATGTAGAAATTGATTTTTGAAATTCATTACAACTTGATAACTGTCAATTCAACCCACATTGGATGAAATAATTAAAACTTAAGCCTCAAATATCTTGATTTACTAATTATTAAAGATATTACATGAGAATGTGGAAGTATACACACTACAAAATATAAATAAGTGGTGAATACAACATATGTCTTAGAGAAGTAAAAGCGAGACAAGAAACCTTTACCTCAATTCAAAACATTCCATGTATTTCCTTTAGCAACTGTATAATAATATTATATAAAGTAATTTGTTTATTAAGAACCATTTCCATGTTTAATACCTTATACATAAATAATTTATCTATTTTATATTAAATACATATTAAAATAATTAATCGGTTAAGTCCATTTCCGGTGTTTTGAGGATGTTTTGTTCGTTGTTTAAAAACTACATCACTCTATTGATTATGGTCAAATAAGTAATTATTTAAACATATATAGAATATTAAAAGTCATATAATTATATTATTTTTACATAAATTATTTGTTTTAATACTATTTATTAAGGATGGTTAGAAAAACTTATCTATGTTACGATCATCAAGATGGTAGGTCGTACGTATGCATGAGTAACGATTCCTTTCTTTCAAGGATCATTATTGAAAGAATGTATGATTTATTTTATAGTTAAATAATAATTATATCATAAATATAATATTATTTGTTTAAAAATACTTATAAATATAACCAATGTGATTTTGCGATGAAAAAATAATTTCATCACTTTGTGGAGGCGATAGTACACACGTCCACGAACGATGTTATAATTTTTTAGTGGAAGAAAAAAATGAGGAATTATATTTTTAGAATAATAAATATGTCATTAATATCATTATTATTTCATTTATTTCAAATATATTTATCAAATTTTTCTTTATTACCTTCAATGTAAAATATTAGTGAACAAAATTCACTTCATAGAATATAAGAAGTTACATGTGATATAACAGTTCTAAAAGTATTGATATGTTACAGATATTATATAAATACTATAAACCCATCATTAAAATAATCCATTAGGGGTGATGATGAAAAATGAATTACATCTGTTTGTGAGGTTTTAGTCTGTCATACACACGAATGGTGGTTTTGTTTCCCATTTATTATATGTGGATATGGGTTTTGATTATGGCATAAAAATAATAAAAATAAGTATATGGGTTGTAATTTTTTATAATATAATAATATTTTAATAATATTTTAAAGATTTAGAAGATTAAATATATTAAATATTATTTGTTAAGAATGATATATCTTCTTTAGGAAACCTCCATAAATAAGAACCAAAAATCATTCATAAGATGGATTTATGATTAAATTAGGGGCTTTATATACTAGGCAGGTAATTAATGAAGATATTTTTATATGTCTTGGCAGATAAAAAAGGATTTGAATATGTCAAAGTGATAATATTGGGTGTGGCCTTTTATAAGTGTGGTGAGTGGCATGCTTTTAATTTTTTTTAAAGTGTACCCTAGTTTTTCACATTCCAGAAGGATCAAAAAGGTTAAATTATCAAGAATTAGACATGATAAATTAAGAATATAGATATAAAATATTTTTTATGCAATATTTTAGGTCATTTTACCCTTATAATTTTATTCTTATCCCCATGTAAAAAATCAATTTAGCTATGGTAATTAATTTTTAATATTCTCATTATTCATTATGGTCAAAAATTAAGTTAACCTTGTTAGATAATATAAATTACTATGATTCCATATATGGAATCCAATTTTCAAAATTCAATTCAATAAATTCATAAAAGTTATTTTAAAATAGAACCAACTAACACGATGAAAATGTGGGTTTTTATGAAGTGTATTTTTTAAATATAATATGACTTTATATTAACTCTATAAATAATAATAATAATTTTAAGAATTTAAATTTGTATCCACCCACCTTAGAAACCAATAATAAATGCCTTCAGCTGGTTGGCCGCATAACCTCAATCATGCCTCCCCAATCACCAGTGGCTTCCGACTACCAGTGAGGGTATGTGGTGGTACAGTGGGGAGACTATACACTCATGATTAGAGTAGTCCAGTGTGGATAATAATAATGGAAGGATATGGAGTCAGTAATAAAAATGAAGCAGTGGAATAATAAATAAATCATTCAATATAACCCACATATGGAATGTGACTTATAAAAAGATATAAAATTTATGCTCATGTCATAAAGCTATACAAAAGGATGTACACGGGATAGAGGGGTATAGGAATATACAACATGTTATAACAAAAATAAAAATAGAACCCAAATATCCATCCACTATCATCATGATCACGGGTTGGTTCTTCTTCTCCCTATACACTATATTAGTACAAGCAATCAAAATTAGAATCTTAAACGCATTACCTTTTCTACACCTACAAACGCGAAATTTGTTCAGGTACCAAAGGTGGCCCAAATAGGGTGTTAGATATACTCAATAAGACACCACCAATGGTGTATAGAATAATCTATAATATTCTCATAAAATTATTAGTGTTTAGGTAAATTATACAAGCAAGGAAGTAAATATATAAATAAATACAGCAAATCGGGTTCCCCATGGGATACCAGACCAACATTACCAGTATTTACTTAATACGGTTATCTATGAATAGATATAAACTATCATAGATATAATATAGAAATATACATGTTTAATAGAATATATGGAGAGTTTCACAACTGAGCCTATTAATAAGTAAATTATTAAGTACTAACTAAACCCAAGCATGTTATTTTTCTTTGTGGATGAATTATTTGATTTAATAGATTAAAATTTATGGAATTTTATATGGGAATCTCTAGAATTAAATAAATTGGAATCCTAAGCTTGTCCAAGGAAACCAGCGTAAAGAAAATCGAGTATTACACTAGGATTCGTACAAATACCCCACACCATAAGAGTCCATACAAGGTAATCCATAAATGTATCTCATGTATCACAGTCATAATTGTATAAAGAAAGACCCTATGAGACTGTCCCTAATATCTCACATAGGGGATCAAGTATCACTTGTAGCATGGTATCACCATCTTACCACCTAACCCATCGAAGGTGATTCCCGTAGGGAACCGATATCACTCATCAGAAGTAAATAATCTACCTGATGAACATTTCCAAAGAATTCAATTATGAATCCTAGTATCATTCCTAGAATATTTGCAATTTACAAATAGTTTTATTTATAAATCATGGTTATTCCATCCAAGGCATCCTTAAATTTGGACCCTTTAATTTCCATTATCTTCATAATATGGTATTGTTTCACTATCAATAACTTATTCTATACCACAAGGTATCATAACCATGAAACTTAAATGAAGTTAGAAAATTATTTTATCTTAAATAAGACAAGTTATGGAATAATTTACAAGATTCTAACTCCTGGAAAATCATTATCCATAGATCATTTCACATTCCAAAAGTATTTATTGTAATTTAAAACATGTACCTCAATTGGTTTTTTAAGTTCAATACTAAAAATTGGTCTTTTAACTCTTTACTAAAGGAACATCCAAATGGGTGTCTCACATCAAGGTGATAAACTAATGATATTGATTATCTATTATCTAGGACCATATTAGGAATTTTAAAAACATTTAATTTAGTTTAATAGACTTTATGGAGGAAAAAACTGAGGATTTTGGCTCATGTAACAATGGGGCACTTCATAAATGAAATAAGATTTAGAGAAAAATCTACACCACTTACCTCAAGCCTGTAGTTCTCTCCACATCCAATATTAGCCCTTAAATTGAGCTAAAATGGTGTGAATATGAATAATATATGAAATCCTTGAAAATACGGCATGTGATATCATTAAAAAATAATTCCAATGACTACAAGATAAATTATTAAAGGATGGAAGATGAACAAGGGTCTTGCCATTGAGGATCTAGCATACCAAATGGAAATGAAAACTGAGCTCAGATAGAGGAGATCCAGTAGAACATATGTTGGGTGGAGATTATCTCTATTAGGTAGTCGGCCTCCTATGTGGGTGAATAAATGAACCTTGATAACAAAATAAAGGGTTCTACCATTTTTCAGAAAAACTAGCCTGAAAATTTACACTGACTATAAATGCAATACACATCTTATAATGCTCATATTTTTTCCTCCCATTGAAAACCCAATTCACGACATGAAAGGGGTATATATAAAACATTACACATCATCTATTATAAGTAAATTCCATGTATTTATAATACACCTCATTTATTTTTCATTCTGCAATCCTCAAACTATATCACTTATTCCTTCCCAGAAACAAACAACTAGCCAAAAGACCTAGTTACCAGGGTCTAAGTCAAAAAGTGAAATAAATAATCTAACCCCAGAAAATTATTTCCCTCCCACTCACTCGACTACTCCAAAATGAAGTCCATTCCAATTAGGACTCTCCTATAACACTCATTGAAATGGATTGTAACATATACCAAAATAATTCATCCCCTAGATTGGTCATTACGCAATGAATAGATGTGTGATGATTCTAATAGGGCCATCAGGATCATTCTTGTTCAAATAAGAGTAAATATCCCCCATGTCATATATTTTACCTCAAAACCATTAGATAAAACTCAATATCACTATACTGTGACCGAAAATGAACTTTTTCATTGGTTTTTCCTTAGATAAATTATAGCACTATCTCTTAGGATTCAAAATCATCATCTTCACATACCATTCTGCTTTAAATTTATTATTCAGTAAAATTTATTCCGTACCATGGATAATAATATCGATATTAATGCTTCAATATATTGCCATTTTGATTAAATTTAGACCTGGAAAATAAAGACATATGGTTGATCACCTTAGTAGAATTTTTAATTCTTCTCATTCTAAAAAAATTGATCCTAAATTTCCAAATTAACATCTATCATCTCTCACTCAAATTATACCATGGTATTCCCCAATTTTAAACTACTTGGGTACAGGTTGTTTTTTGAACATATTTCAAAATTATAAAAAAAAAATGTAACGGAAAAGTGATTCAATATTCTATTTTTTGTAAGATAATAAAATTTAGAAAACAAGGGCTGGCATGGTAATTAGAAGATGTGTTGATGATAATGAACATTCCTCCATCTTGTATTTTTGTCACTCAATACCTTGTGGTGAAATATTTAGATCATAATGGACCTCCTAAAATTTCCTTTACTTCGGATTCCTATACCCTTCACTCTTCAAGGACTCACATGAGTTCTGTAAATCATTCCCCATTGGCCAAAATATTGGCACAATTTTAAAAAGAAATGAAATTCCCTTAAATCCTTTAATTTTATATTAGATCTTTGATTTTTGGGGCATCAATTTCATGGGACTATTTCCCCCTTCCAATGGATTCTCATATATTCATATTATGGTCGATGATGTTTCTATGTGGGTCGAGTCCAAACCAACTATAATAGATGATTTACATACTATTATTGACTTCTTAAAAACCCACATCTTCCATCGATTTGAAACACCATGTGCCTTGATAAGTGACTTAGCAACTCATTTCTGTAATCAGACCACGGAATCTCTTCTAAAAATAATGGGGTATTACATAAATCTTCAGCTATATATCACCCCCAAACAAATGGAATGGATGAACTTTATAATATAGATGTTAAAAGTGTTTCTGGGAGAATTGGAAATCCCACTATAAAAGATTATCCTAAAAGACTTGGTGAATCACTTTGGGATTATAGAAATTTATATACAAAACTCATTGGGATTTATCCTTTTAGGCTAGTTTTTTATAAAGTGTGTCATTTACTAGTTGAAATAAAATATAAGTCATTTTTTTCTATGAAAAAATTGCATTTTGATTATGAAAAAATTGGTGATGAGAGATTAGAATAGTTCTATGAATTAGAGGAGATTCATTTATATTCTTATGAGATTTCAAAAATCTAAAAACAAAAGGCTAAGGCAATCAATGAAAAACACAACCTATGAATGGTATTCCACGAAGGTTAAAAGATAATTCTCTTCAATTCATGATTTTAGCTTCACCCAAATAAGCATAATTCTTATTGGGAAGGTATTTCAATTATTACTAATCTTTACCCATTTGGTGAAGTGTAAGTACAAGACCCCACATAAATAATTATATTCTCAGTTCATGGACATTGGTTAAAGATACTCCATGAGAAGACACACATATCGGGAACCACATTGACTTCCTTATAATCCCCAACCATTGTAGTAGACCCACAACTATTTGGAGATAGCTACACTCCAAATCCAAACATGGGGGGACCATATTCCCTTTAACTCTCCCTCTCACACTCTCTTTCTATCTTTATTCTTCTCTGACACTTTCTATCATTTTTACAACTTTCTTCATCAAATTATTTTTATTTTATCTTTGTCTTTTATATTCATGTTTATTTTAAAAATACTAAAATAACTAATATATATTTATATAAATACAATAAAAAATAAAAAATCCATAATTACTCACCATTAATTTTTCAAAAAATTTCGAACCATTTTGGGGGGTCAAAAGGTATATTTTCATATCAAATTTTTTATATTTTCATCAATAATTTTGATAAAGAATCTGGTTTCAAAACAAAATTTTTTTGAATGCTAAATTTTCTATTTAGAATATTATTCTTCCCTAACCTTGAATAATAACAGAATCTTTCATGATAAGGCCACCTATGGAAATATATTCAAAATGTGTATTCCCCCCCCCCCCCGATTGTGAGCCATGTGTTTGTGGACCTTCGTACTAAATTTCAAACATTAGTGTACATTAATATCATATAATTATTTTCTGAACCACATTATAATCACAATCGCCCAATTTCCTATCATTACCCTTACATTAATGATCCTTTTGAAATCCCCTTAGATATTGTGAAAACCTTTTTTATAGACACATAACAAACACAATCCTTTATCCCACCCAACATCTATATAGATTTTCATTGCACAATTGTTTTAAATTTATGTGTTGAAAAATGGATTTAATTTTGGGTATCCTTTTATTTTTATCAAGTTACAATATGATTTAGGGAAATCATCCATTTCAGTATGGGGGAGGTTTTCATTCGATGAGTTTTGGGAAAGTATATAATTTTATGAAAGACTGTACAAATTTTACTGAAAAGTGTTCTAAAAATTATATGAAAAAATAAAATAAATAAAATAAAGAATTTTTTCTTTATTAGGATGGTCAAAAATCACTTTTCCTAAACCTTTCATCTTATTAAAACTATTACAATTACTATCGTGATGAAATAAAACATGGGTTGGGAGATTAGTGTGAGATTTTTTTCAGGTTTATCTTTTGAAAAAAAAAGAAACAAATGAAAAGAAAAGAATACTGGTATTATATATTCTTGTATCAGTGGGATAAGTTTTTTGTTTTTGTACATATTATATAATTTCATCCCCATAAAATTTTATCTCTCCCTTATATTTATTCACAACTTCATTCCCTTTTAAATATGTGTATCTATTTCCTTTCATACCTCATTTCAAAAAAAATTGAGCATTGTGTTTTCCATATTGGTTTTTTACCCCTATTTTCCACTCTTTTGGGCACTATATTCCTACCATCCCATAACCACTAAAAAACACCTAAAAATACCTCTGGAATATTGTGTACATTATGATAGGTAAAGGAATATTATATCTCATTCAAACTCTAAGATTTTCCCTCTTGGTTAGTGAATGAGTGAACCACCAAAAATAAATTTTTATCATCTTGAGAGGAGTATGTCTTTAGTGCCATCATATTCCATTTCTTAATTAGAGCATAAAAACTATTATTTTTTTGAAAATTATTGTTTTATAAATTTTCAAGGGAATTATTTATGGATGATTTAACTATTCTATACCCCCCTAATTGCTGAAAATAAAATTTTAACATTTTTTGGTGAGTGAAAATGATTTAGTCATGTCAATATATTTGTTGTGCATGAGGACATTCACAAAACTATGTGTGGAAGAGTTGATGTTATTCCCTTATTAAAAACTTCTTATTTACTCTCTTTACTTATTTAAAATGAAAATTTCATAATTGGTGTGAAATACTCATGTTTTAATACTAAATATAATTTTTATCATTATTTGAATTAATATAATCGAGTTAGTTTACTATTTTAATTATAAATATCATCATAATTATCCCAATTGTGTGATTTTTTTTGTAGGTTTAATTATTTAATTACCTATAAATAATTGAAATGAGGTTTGGGACAATTTGTCCATTTTATGGTTTATATAGTCTACAAAGGAAGGCCTGGAGAATCTATTAAGAAAATGTACTTGGCATGATGATAAAATTTCATCGCTCTATCTAGAAACCCAAATTTTATGAAACCCCTGAATATAGTCTCTAACATCCTAAAGAATCCTGGGAAAGAATTTGAAGTCCCAACTCCAGCAAAATAGTCCCAAATGATGCTTTTAAGTTCATCCCATCATTCAGTCAGAGAATTAAAATCATCACACAAAACATGAATTTTCTCTTGATATAGACATAAAAATGAACTGAGGTTTTGCAGTTTCAAATGCAAGGCTTCTGATTTTTTAGAAGAAATGGTTCAAATTATATACAATATTTATTTTAAAAACCCATTAACATTTTATCCTTCAAAAAATCATGGATTGAAATGGATATATTAAAAAAAAAATTCAAACCACCATAAATTTGGATCATTAAGTCCAATGGTTGAATATTTTTTAGTGTACACTTTCAACATTCATATATAAATCTTTGAATAAGAATATATCTTCATATTCATCTCTCTAAATTATCAAATTTGTAATCCATATAGAGGGGAATATTTGGAAAGAAAATAGTCAACCACCATGGGCTATAAATACACCCCTTTCTCTCCTTAAAAGATGTCATAATTTATGTAAAAGTATGAGACTTTCATGACTATATCCTTGTTATGGTCATGGGGGGACTTTCCTTGGACTTTTTTTAACATGAGATAACTCTCCTCCACTTTTCTTTTCATGTTCATTTACATTTGTTTTCAATTATATTCGTGTTAACTATATTTTAATTTCAATAAAATTTTATTGCATGTTACATCTTCATTATATCTTAGCCATATTTATAACCATCTCAATGGTTGAGTAAATCCAATATTGGGGTGATTTATAATTTTAGTTTATTATGTAATTGAGGGATTTTTCTAATTGAGTATTCTTTAGGTTAACATTGTGTATGTTGAAATTATGATGTCATAGATTTATGAAATGTTCTGTTTAACAAGTGGATTACATGGATCATTGAAATCATAAATACACTAACATAAACAACTTCTGATTCATATTATAACCCTAAGTTACATTAAGGCTTGGACTGAATCCTCAGAACTTCAGAATTATGATCAAAATCTTCTTGTGAAGTGGGTGTTATTTTAATGTAATATAAAGAAAATATCAAACATATCATAAGCTAAAAATCCCTAATAATGAACTCACCCTAATATTTTTCAAATTTTTAAATAAAGAAACAACCAAAAATAAATATAATTAATCTCTATAAACAACCACATCCCCCATTAAAAAGATACAAAATAGAAAAAATCGACTATAAATTTGTACCATCACTGAGGACTCGACACGAGTGCCGCTATACACATTAGTAAAGCAACAGACCATTGAATAATTGATAGGTGAAAATAATCCATGACTCACCACCTACACAACCTATTTATTCCCTTTTGTTTATATGACATTACTTTCTCCAATATTGGGTTCAGTTGTACCATGTTTTATGTTAAATATCTATCCATCTATTCCTCTTGTGTCTCTTAATACTCACCCTTCAGCTTTCGAGGCATACTATTGATTATGTATATACTAACTCTTTCTTGGTATTTTCTCACATGAGGAATGTCTAATTAATTCAATGGATTGGTTGATGGAAACTTCAGATAATATTAGAAATGCCATGGTGTATTGACCATGTATGGTTGTCAGGGCTTCAAGATTTGGAGTTTGCATCTCTCAACAGATTACTCTTCCATTTATTCATGATAGTACATATTTCTAGTTGGGAATGTATCTTTCCCACATTGTATTTAGTTTTCACTTTAGTAATCCTATAGACCTTTGAGGTTTTTCATGCATGGTTTATATTCTAATTATTGCATACTTTTATTTTATTTACACTACAATTCTAAATTGAGATAGTCAGGTGTGTTTGTATAACTACATTAGGTAAAGATCTCTCCTTGATAGATATTAATTTCAAAACTACTCACCATACCCTGACTGATGGAGAAAAACTTGGGGTCGTTTCATCTTGAGCCCTATTGGGTCGAGTCATGAAAGATTGGTATTAGAGGTGGTTCGATCCTTGGGACATTGTTTGGGGTAGTCCCCTTAAGAGAATTTAATTTGAATTTAAGGAAATAGTGTCTAAGTGCCTCGAGAGTTGCTCTCAAGCCAGGGAACCCCATTTTGGTTTGGGCGGCTGATGTGTCCATTCACATTGTCTCTAACAGACTGATTTTCATCTCTTCACATCAACACATTAGTTATAGGGTTCAATGGTACATGTGTCATATAAGATTCAGTCCTTGAAAATCCTTCTTGAGTCGAATCCCCATGGTATCTATATATATACTCATCTTTACATTGTATATATTGATAAATTTTCAAGATTAAACTATGAATAATGCTACTCAGGATATGAATTCCTGATCGTGATGATGATACGACGGGCGACAAGGCCTCATTGTTGGGTTCATCCTAGGATATCCTCCCTCCAGGTAGACAGGTAGCACCACGACCACCTGTCAAGTAATAGATCATACCATCCAAATAGGGTTTTGATGTTCATAGGATTATCACACTCTATGAGTGCTATAACAAGAGGCCACTAAGGTTCTGTGATTATCCATATCCCCGGGTATAAGAGGATAAGCATTAGTCGATGATCGAAGTTTTCATAATTGTATAGATCTTGGTCGATCGGAAGTCTTCACTCAAAATTAGTGATCTTCTTAGAGAATTAGTTTTTTTTGTTGGTACCAGATGATGGTGAACATGTGATGAGTGTGCATTATAGGTTCCAAATATTGAGATCCCTAAGGTTTTTTGTTGATTCATACTCCCTTATTCGGAGGATGAGGCAAGTCCCGATCATGTGGTTTGGATATCCCACTCGGATAGAACCCCTTTCAATCATGATCCTCATAGTTAGGCCTATCCAGGATGATGTGGGGAATTTTTAAATTCATGTGATGGAAATGTCTTACTATATCACTAGCCATGTGAGGAAGAGAGATACTACACCCACCGAGATTTGTTTTTGTGATGAGATTAAAAAAAATTGATGGTCATTTAGTGATTACACTAGCAGATATTGTCAAGTTATGTCGGAAGAGTCCCTTTGACCTATGTATTTGGAGTGTGTAGATGTGATGGGGTGTTGGAGAAATACCTGGTTGATAATTGAAGGCATTTAAGGGAAATTATGAGTTATCAGTAGATGGGGATTCTGGTTGGGAGTCTCGAGTGTGGTTCAAGTTTGACCTATGTCACTACTAATCCAAATGCAATTAGAATAGGGTCAAATTCCAAATTTCCTTATGAATATACCCTTTAAGAGAAATAGTGATACTAGATGATGCTCTTTTTCTCGACCCATTCATTGGAGTCCCCTACATAGATGATCAATAGTCGCACATTCTTGCCAATGGGGATACCTTACACTATGAGTATATAGCTCCTCACAACAAATATTTCCATAACTATAGTGAGACCCTGGTATGTTTTTATCACTATAGATTGGTCGTTGACCATTCACTCTTAGATGGTTGGTACCATTTAGTACAGTAGTGATTACGGTTTGTGGGATGGAGTTTTCCTCCATGAGTAGAAGTGATCACTAGACAGAGCAGGATGTTCTCATTAATAAAATGATATAGTTGATTTATTAGTTGGCCGTATTACCCCTAGAATAATGAATTTTTTGAGATCTACACCCTCTCCAATGATGGTGTGGTATGATGATGTTTTGAGTTTAACTCAAGATCATTAGATGGAACTCTATTTTTAATTTCACCCAGGATGTCCATATGTTTTCTCTATCATGTCGAATGATCCCATTGGGCTGTGAGAGCTACTGCTATGGTTGGAGGGTCTATAGAGGTAGGGATTTTTAATACCCAGTGTGTTCATATGGGAAACCATTTTTGTTTTCATAAGAGATAAATGGTATCTTGTAGCTCTATATGGATTATCGTCACCTGAACCATTCCATAATAAAGAATAAGTACCCATTACCAAGGATCAATGATATCGTTGATCATTTTTTTAAGCATAAAAGGGTTATAAAAGATCTATCTCAAATCTATCTATCACCATTTGAGGGTTTTTGAGGGTTTGGGGCTATTATTCCATTTCATTCATTCTAATGTCACTATAGGGATTCTATGTTCCTAGTAATTACCTTTGGTGAAAAAATTCCCCCACCATGTTTATGGATTTGATGAAGTGAATCTTCCAGTGGTACTTTGACTAGTTTGTGATTGGATTCATTGAAAACATACTCATCTACTCTTCATCAAAAGGGTATCATGTTGAGATCTTGAGGATGGTTCTAGATTTTCTTTGGGATTACTAGCTTTATAGTGAGCACTCAAAGTTCCACTTCTAGATTTGTGAGGTTCAATTACAGGGGAGTAACATTTTTTGGGAATGATTTATATATGTAACCATATAAGCTCAATTTAGTTCTTATTTAGGAGTCACTAAAGAGAGTCTCAGAGGTGTGGGGTTTTATTAGATTGGAGGGGTACTACCAGAGGTTTGTGGTAGAGTTCTCCAAGATTGTATCTCCTTTGACAACCTTGAGGTGGAACAGGAAGCCTTTTTCCTAGACTAATCAGTATGAGAGGCTATTCAAGGAGTCTCGGTTGTGGTATATGAGTGAGCCATTTTTGAGACTACCAGAGGTGGGCATGGTGTACGTAGTGTATTAAAATGCCTCAGGATATGGGATCAGCAGTGTGTCGATGTAATGGTAAGAATTTATCGCATATAGGTAGAGTAAGTAGATAAAACATGATCAGAAATATGAGACTCATATCCTAGAGCTAAAAGTGGCCGTATTTTCCCCGAGGATGTGAAGTCACTACCTTTCAGGGGAGTACTTTATAGTTTACTTTGACCATTAGAGTCTTAGTAATGTCTTCACACAGAGAGACCTGAACCTCAGACAATGGCACTAGTTGGAGTTCTTACAATATTATGACTTTGAGATAGTCTATACTATAGGTGAGGGAAACATAGAAACATATGAACTTAGTAGAATTCCCAAGATCTCTTGATGGAGAAGACTTTTAATTAGTTGAGTTCCTTGTAGCAGAACCTAGTAGAGAAGGAGGGTATGTATTTTCTCCAGTCGATGGAATTGACTCATTATCTTATTCAGAATGTGAGAGAGTCCCATATGGAAGACATAAACTATGAGTTACTACATGACCATATATCCATCAGATATTCTCTAAATGGAAATTATGCAGGATTAAATCATTTCATCCAATTCCAGGGGGAAATAGTGGCCCCATTAATGGTGTTAGAGGAGGTGATAAGGGAGTTTCACACTTCTCCAATAATAGTATGTCCCAGTGTCAAGAAGCTGTATAAAGACCATTAGTGGATATTCTAGTGGTCCATGATGAGATGAATCATGGATGATTTTGTCTCCATTTGCCTCACCAATCAGTAGGTGAAGTCTACGCACCATGTTTTGGAAAGTTTATTACATCTCTTTAAGATCTCAGAGACCAAGTTTTATGGAATATCCATAACATCAGTGATTGGGCTTCCACAAACATTGAAGGGTCGTGATTTTATCTGGTTGATATTTGATAGATTCAAAAATTCAACACAAAAACCTTTCCATCCAGAAGAAAATTTTGGTGGGGATTTTGGGGATGAGGTACATATGGGATATTTATCACATTCATGGGGTTCCCATGACTATTGTCTCTGATCTTGATGTGCAGTTCATAGCCTGATTGTGGAGAGTCTTAAAGGATGAATTCAGACCCAAATGGAGATAAGTACAACCTTCCACCCTAAGAGAGATGGGTAGACTAAGATCAGTATCCTGGTGTTTGAGGATATGGTGAAGGATTTTGTACTGGTCTTCGGATGATTATTTAAGTATTGTTTTCACTTGGTAATATTTATGTACAATGATATCTATGACTCTAATATTGTCATGGATCCTTCTGAGGCCATGTATGGGGGACCCCAGAGGCCACCCTTGTGTAGGACATAGATTGTCGATACTTGTCTTATTGGTCTATATATGGTGCAGTAAATGATGAAGAAGTTTAAAGTCATCCTTCACCTAATGAGGACACCCCAATGAAAATAGGAATATTATATATATCAACATTATAGGTTGTTATTGTTCTCATTGGGAGACAACCTTTTCTGGAGTTTCTCCCTAGGATGAGGATTATAAAGGTTCATCTAGGGAGAAAATATATCCTTGACTATCATCTGGCCATTCAAGATCTTACAGAGGATTGGTGAGGTTACCTACCTCCTCTCCTAACCCCCAAAGTTTGAGTTGATGCATGAAGTCATCCATCGATCACAACTGAGTAGATATGTGTATGACCCTATACATTTAATTGACTAGGGAGATATTGACATTAAGTATGGAGCCACTTTTTAATAGAACCTATTGTAGATCAATGATTGAATGAATAGGACCCTCTATGGAAGAACCATCCCCTTGTTTCACATGTTTTGGTAGCATGGGAACATGCAAGAGGGATTCTAGGAGTGGGAGAGTCATATGTGGGCTCAATATCCTGAGTTTTTTTATAGTTTTTTTATTTAGTGAAAAAATATTTTAAGGAAGGAATGATGTTGGGACAAGTTTTTTTCCTTGAATGAATTTAAAATATTTTTTCATATATTTTCAAAGCTATGTGCGAGGAAGACCGATAATTCTAAGGCCCAGTGTTCCTAGAACTAATTTTATAAAAATTTTATATAAATTTTATATTACACACACATTTTTAAAAGAAAATTGGATAAATATTAAACAGGATATCATATTATAAATTAGAAATCACAATTGGGTCAAGATTTCTATGGTTACCCTAGGTTTGACCTAAAATAATTTGGTGTCACGTGCTCATATAAAATTATGGTTGGAGGTACATTAAGTGGATTAAACAATTAATAAATTAATTCATTAATTCATTTCACCTAAATTATTTTTCCTACAAATAAATCAATATATTGAATCCTCTAGGGTTATCCACACAAAAACTAGAAGGATTATAAAGTTTTCTTCCTCCTCCCATTTATGAATAACATCTGGTGATGAGGAATCTCTGAATCCGGGTAGATAAGGATGCAGTGAATGAAACAAATTCTTTCACTCATTAGTGTGCATGTGATTATAAGAAAAAAAATATAATATCTAGGTATGAATGATAAAATTGTTGATTATACCATTTTTATTAAATATAATTATCATAATTATCACTTTTATGATTTTTTCCAATTTTTTAACATTAACATGCGCATATGTACCAGATTCATTAATTATTCAACTATTATCTAACCCTACATATCGATGTTATTGATAGTTGACCAAGAACTATTAAAAATGATAATCAACCATTTTTTGTATCTTTCCCTTATTAATTTAGTCACGTTAATCATTTGTGGACCCTGAGGTCATGATATGACTTTATCTGGTGGGATTGAGCCCGGTTGGACCCCTAGAACTGCAATTGTATTGTGGGAGATGAAGTGTTTGAAAATAAATTAAGGATTTTGGAAGAATCAGGGAATAATGGGAAATATTTTCTATATTTTTTGTGATAAATTGTGGAATAAATGGTTTTGTTTCTTAAGGATTTTAGATCCATGATCTACGGGAGGTGTGAGGGGTGATGGAGGTTCATCCAACATTTGAGTGATTCAACGGAATTGGTTTTCTGGCCACTAGATGGCTGAAAATGATGAAGAAGGATTAGATCCCCAAATTTTCAATCAAAATGAGGTCAAATTAAAATTTTAAAAGACATATCTAGACACTTGAGTGTAGTTCAAATATTCTATGAAAAAATTGACTATGCCTCATTTAGTTTGATGAACACATGGCGTATAGACCCTATGCTTTGGCGACTAGTGTTTTTTAGATTTATAATTATCACACACCATGTGACCATTTTTTTCTAGATCAATGTGTGTTATGAGAGTATATATGAATGGGAACATCAAGGAATACATCGTGTGATGAGTATATTAGCACATCCAAAGACATGGGTGACACCCCATGTGAAGAAACAATTCATGTTTCCAAGTACACAGACGTCGCCAAGGTGCATAGTTAGTGACCCAAAGAGGCTTATAAACATTCTATAGTGCTTCCCATTTGAAAATACATGTACATAAAATTACATGGATAGGTGATGAAGTCATACCACAATCCATGTGGGTCCCCTCACGCATTGTGTACCCATTTATACCTTTTTAGGAGACTTCAATCTCTCATATCTCTTTTATTTGAACTCAGATTTTGGCCTGAGAGTAGCCAATCATGAGTGTTTTTTTATAGAATGGGATGGTTCCATCTGCTGTGGATTTGGAGATATAATAAAAGATTATTTAGGCTGGGCACTTATTTAGGGGATGCTCAGAACATCGCATCACCAGAGGCATTCATGGTGGAACCCTCCTGCTGGGATAGGGAATGATTACTCCATATTTTATAGGGGAACCATATAGAAAGTCTAAGAATGGTTCATCTATTGTCCATAATCGTATAACCCTCATAATGATTCATGGGATGGGATGTATACCATTATATTGGAACCCTCCAGTAGGGCAAGCCATGGGTCCTCTATCGGAGAGAAGAGTGACACCCTCTTGCGAATTCATGGCATGGGTCCACTACCATTAGAGTGGAACACTCCGATGGATTCAGGGCATGTCCCCTCTATAATCAGATTGTAAGCCTGCTACTACTTAAGTAATGGGTCATATATTAACTATCATAGTAGAACCCTCCTGATGCGAATGGAATGGGTCCTCTATTGACTATCAAAGTGAAACCCTCTTGTTGGGCAGTCCATGGGTCATATATTGACTATCATAGTGGAACCCCTCTATTGGGTTGGGAATGTGTCCTATATCAATTTTTATAGTGGAACCCTTGTAATAGAATGGGGTATGGGTCCTCTATCTATCCACTAATTTGAACACACCTATTATACCATGGCGTGGGTCTTCTACCTAGAGTTAGTGGCTCCTTTACTATGTGGAATAGCGATCAAGAATGACTTAGCATGGATGTTTTCTATAGGGATGTCACTTTATATATTGGGAATTATTATTGGACTTACAAAACTGTTGGTGGATCTTTTCATGGGCTAGGTTTTGAGATTGAGATCCCTTTTCTCTCTAATTTATAATTATCTTCCTGAGGATATATATATATTTGTATCCTTACCTTTGGATTTGGTTTCTCTCTTTCCATGGGTGGTAGTGACATGTTGGGTAGTCCACCTACTCACTATGTTGAGAACCTCATTGTTAAATGAGGTTACTCTGCTACTATGGGTGGAATTGACTCAGCGTGTAGCCCACCTACACACTGTGATGAGACCATGTGTTTGGATGAGGTTACTTTTTCTTCATTTAGATTTAGTTGCATCATGTTTCCTGTTTACTATCAATTTGTCTATTTATTTTGTGTCGCATACCGCACCCCTTCATCTTTTAGGGTGTTCTACTGGGTTTGTATATACTCCCCCCCTGCATTGGATTTTCCCACATATGTTGTGTCTTATACATAAAAGAGATTGGTTGGTGGTAACTTCAGTGAATCTTAACGATACCTTGGTTCATTGACCACATAGAGTGGTTGGGGATTGTAGATTTGGATTTGGGGTCTCTCAGTAATTTACTTTTTAATTTTTTTGGTTGGAACATCTTTCCATTTGGGTGTGTATATTGTCCCCTTTACTTTTAGTTTCCACCATAGTACTCTTGTACACCTTAGATGGTTTTCATGATTGGTTTATATAATATTTTATTCATATTTTTATTATATTTAATCTAAAGAAATTTATTTAGATTGTTAGTTTTGTGTGTAATGGTACATTAATTAAATTTATCCACATGTTCAATACACCTTTCGGTGCTGGTCTCTAATAGCTGACCTATAGAGGTGGTGTTGGGGTAGTTGTGGCTTGAGCCATATTGAGTCAAGGCTTGATAGGTAAAGTATGTCTTAATAGAATAATGTGAGAAAATATTTAAGGATCTCAAGAAAGGACTAATAACTATGATTCTACTCACACTAACATTATGTGGAGAAGGTTTTATGATATATAGTGATTCTTTAAAAAAGTTATTGGGATGTGTACCCTTGTATAATGATAATGTAATATCCCCTACCTCATGAAAGTTGGAAATACATGAGCAGAACTACCTAATATATGATCAAGAGTTATAAAATGTGATCTTCACTCTAAATATTTTGTATAACTAACTCTATAGTTAAAAGTGTTATATATATATATAGATAATAAGATTCTAAAGTATATTTTCACACAAAAGTAGATGAACATGTTTCAATGAAGATTGTTATAGCTATTCAAAGAGGACAATTTATCTATTAACTACCATTAGGAAAAGGAGAACAAGGTAGCTAATGCAATTAGAAAAAAAATTACGACACTATAACACATCAAGATTTTGTGATTTTTTTTTCAAATTAATTTAATCTTTTATATATTTTTCATTTCACATAACATTGGATAGAGATTTTATTAAATGAATTAACTATGTTGGAATTATTTCATTTACAACACCAAGTTTATATTGAACTACACACAACACTTATATTACTTTTGTTGTACACTCAACACTATTTATGACTTGTTTTATGCACAATATAGAGTCCCCTTGACAGTTTGTGTTACACAAAAGACTGAGTTTTATCAAACTGTAATACAAAATTAATATTTTTTTTAAATATTATTATAATTATCACATAGATTTTAGAATAAAATTTACTAATAAGATTAAATAAATTGTCAAAATATTATTTACACACATATATAAAAATAATCCTTCGGTTATCAATTAATTAGAAATGAATTTAAGAACTATTGGAATATAGAAATTACTTTCCTATGGAAACTACATTTCAATGAATTTTTTTTATCAAACCAATTTTGATGAATGTTTTCAATAAAATTTTGGTATTTTATATTCAAAAAATATTTTTTATACTCATCCCATATACTTCATAGGCATAAGATAAGAATAAATCCAATTATATAATTAAAAAGAGGTATTTTTCTAAAAGGTGAATTTACCACCTTTTAATGGTGTACCAATTTTAAATATAAATTTTCATAATTTTATAATTTTTAATAAAAAACAAAAATTACTTTTTAAATCATATTAAAAATTAATTTTTGTTAATTTTTGTTACTTTTCTAATAATTTTCATGTTTTTATGAATAATGAAAAACACCAAATTTTTATTCAAAATTGATTTTCGTATAATTTATTTATAAAGTTAATTATATTTTAATATGGTTTTTAAAGTATAATTAGATTAATTAAAATTTAATTAATTCATTTTATTTCATTGGAACCAATTTTATAATGAAATTGGATAAAAACCCTTCCAAATGTTTTGGACTTTTTCACTTTAAAAACTCATCAACTCATCCCATCTAAGGAATTAATTTTAAATTAATTTATAACACATATATGGGTAGAATTTGTAAAAAAGGACTCCATATTTGAATCAAAATAATTTCTAATTTCCAATGTGATAGAATTTGTTTCTTACCAAATTTAATAGTAAAAGTAATTAAATACAACTATTAAGATTAAAATGAGTTACATAGTGGATAAACTTTAATATTAAAGTGAAAAATGACCTAGAAGCATTTCAAGAATCCATTGTATTTACATATTTATACCAATTACCCAATTTTATATGAAATGTAAAATTATTTCAGGATAATAATTTAAGGGATACCTCTCAGTAATTTTTACCTTTTTATATTTACAAGAATTTTACTCCACCTCAATTGTAAAAGGGAACTCACCCCCTCACTTCCTCACACCTATCAAGACACTTTTAATCGAAAAAACTATCCAAATATCCTAGTAACTTCCCTAATTTAATAATATATGCCTCACTTTTGGAAGAGTTCCAATCAATTAATCCCTTTGGTTCAAACAAAAAGGAGTTACCGAATGAAAATTTAACATCCTTCCACAAGGTCATTTGTTTTTTTCCTTATCCACCTCCTAAAAACAAATTTTTTACATGATTATATAATTGTATAACTATTATAAATATATATATATATATTCTGTTATTGTATGTTTTCTACCTACACATATAGTCACCTTCGTCAAATGGATAACTAACTTACCGTTCATGTGTTTGTCCGACTATCGCCTCGTGAAACGATGAAGATCGTTTTTCATTTTCCACCTATCATGGTTGGTGATTATAAGGAAGATTATTTTTTATATGTTATATATGATATTTATCATTTATTTATCATTTTTTAGTTATTATATTAAATATACCTTTATTTTTTATTTTTTTTAAATATGATAATTTCATTTGTGGATGTGCAGACCACCACCTCCCAAAAGTGATGTGATTCATTCACACTTTACATGGAATATATTAAGTACGGGTTTAGTAATCATATATTATATATGTGGGAAAAAATTATAGTTGTATGTTAATATATATATATATGTCATGTAATTTATTACATTCAATATGATAATAAAACCGTAACAATATTCATGCATACGTACGGGCTACCATCTCTATAAATGGTGTATTCCATTTCATATTCATATATTTAATTGATTATTATATATATATATACTAAACATATATAATATTTTAATCTTGTTTTAAAATTTTGAAATAATTAAATCATGATTAGAGTAATAGTATCAAGAATAACAAGTCAAAAAATATATGAAAAGCAAAGAAGATACTTCCAGAAACGTACATTAACATGAAATCGTTATTAAACATTTAATATAAAGTCATAATAAAATAATATATGGTATTATATATTATAATAGGGTTATTTTTTGATTTATAATAAATTTATAAGTATTATACACGAGGTTTCAATGTGTATGAAAAAAATTAAGAGTAAGGTGAGGGTTTTCTCATCTCACTTTTTATATCCCTGAGGTATATGCCATGTTCACGACACGTTTATTTTGTTTGGTGTATATAATCTTATTATTTTACTATATGATACAAATAATTAAATTTATTGGTATTTTAATATCCATTTTATTACCTCTCTTACATGGGGTTTGCGATTCAAAAGCTACCAAATCTATAAGGAAATTTTTTCTCAAGTTACCTTCTTTGAGAAACATGTAATTTCATGCAACTATATTATTATATGAGAAGTATATAATACACTTTTACATTTTATATCATGAATATTATTATTTTATTGTTATTATAAGCTTCATTTAATGTTATTATCTCATACTTATTATTATTTAATGTTACCAAAATGGTAAGATTTTACTGCTACAGTCTCATCATTTATTGGGATTGTATGTGATTGTGCTTCCATTGATGGAATCTTATGATTCATATCTCTAGATATATCATTAATTAAATTATCTTATTATTAGTAAAGTTATATAAAAGTAATTTTTTTATTTATCCACTCATTGTAACTTAATATAATTATGAGAATGTTTTATTATAATCTTACATTATTTCTCCTTTCGGTAAGAAGTTTTTGATCTTTCAAAACCATGTTTTCTAAAAATGTTTTAAAAAATATTTTACTATTGTACTATGATGTTTAAAGGATATTTTTACACATGTTTTACCTTTTTAAAAACATTAAATTGAATATTCTTTTTTTTCTTATGATCCAGTCACTTTTCTAAACATTTTAGGGTGCCAAAGGAAGGTTTTGCATGTATAGACTTACCTACCATCATAAACATCATTTCCTTGAAAAATACCATGTGGGATTACAATGATATTTTTAAATAAACATGTTTTCTAATATTATTAAAAAAAATTGCTTTTAAAGTGGTTTTCAAAGAAAATAGTTTAAAAAAATATTTTATGTTTTAAAAAATTAAATAATTTTCAAATCTTTTTTTGTAAGTTTTCAAACCTTCTTCATAGAAAAATGTTTTAAAAAAATTATTTTTAAAATGTATTTTAAATAATTTTAAAAAATTCATTTATATTTATTAAAAGTAATATTATATTATATGTTTTCAAATTATTTATTTTAAAAAAATCAATTATCAAAGTGGAAAATATATTTTACTCAAGAAAAGTTTTGAATGAAATAGTAATGATGTTTTTATAAAAAGGGATATTTTAAATGGTTTTATAGAAAGGATTCTCGAAGAAATGTTTTTTACCTAAGAAATATTCTATGTGATATTTCAAAATCATTCAACATGTAATATGACATACTTTATGCTTTACTGGAGATATTATCCAAGAATATCATTAATATTCTTTTTTTGAATGGTTTATCTTTTGATGGAATGATATTTATGACACTTATTTCTCTTCTATAAGTTATATTCTTTTGAAACCCACATCTTTTCATGGGTTATCGTTTGATTAAATGATTATGAAACACATATATTTTCCACATGTTATGATATTATGGCATATTTATGATCCCCATTTAATTTCATACATTATGAAATTATGTTCATGAAACCCATCTATTTTTATGGGTCATGATATGATGAAAGTTTTATTATCTTGTGGAACATGTATGTATGATTTTATTATATGATTTGTCGGACCTATATCTCCATCCAATGAATTGTGTGAAGATTTATATCTCAAAATATAATTATGGATAACAATTCTAAGGGATTAATCCACAATGGGATGATAGGGAAACTTGATCCACTATAGGGAGTAGGGGAAACCCAATCCACTATGGGAAGATGAGGAAAAATGATCTACTCTGGGAATATGGGGAGACTCGATCCACTATAGGAAGAAGGGGATCCCAGATCCACTATGTGAAGAAGGGGAAAGACATACCCTCATAAAAAAAGTACTATAATGAGAGATGGGTTTGTGTCCCACCTGGTAGGTGTAGTTCTCATGAAGTTCCCTAAAAAGATTCAAAAATGTGCCTTGAATTATAGAGATTAATATTACAGGTTTATTTTCCTGCCACAATTCATTGTCTTATTCCCATATTTTTCTTTCTGGCTTATTCTCTTAATTCGGTTATTATTCCAATCTTATTACACACCAATATTTATGTGGTGATTCATGTCTATGATCTTTGATTTGTAGGGTTTGATCTGTTAATGTTATGATCATGTTATCATACCCTTATGTATAAGATTAGGCTGAGGTATATCACTTTTTTTCCCTAACTCAGCATTTGAGATCACCCTTTTATTATGTTTTAATTTCACCAATATATAAAGAAAGGTTTTAGGTAGGTGTACTAAATGGGAAGACAATTGTGGGAATAATTAAAGATCTTTAACCAGATTAAAAGATTTTGATCCAAGTATCTAATGGCACTATACTAATATGATCTTTGGAATATTTGTATTATATAAAAATAATGTAATATTTATACATTTTTAACTTGGTTCATTATAGTTGCTATCACAGAAAAAGTTTTTTTATCCTTTGTAAACTCATATAAGAAAACTTTTGTGAGATCCATAAGGATATTTTGAGGGATATGTCTAGGGATATATCTAAGGATAATCTTAAGGTGTCATAGATTAAAAAAGGACTCATAATTTTGACATCCTATATGTGATTTGTCATAGCTATGTAGTTTCACTCAATGTTAAGTGTTTCTCAGGCTATAGTTTGTGATTTTAATCAATAGTGAGATCCATAAGGAACTAGGTTAATGTTGATTGTGATGAACAGTTTTTTTATGAGCATTCAAATGGGATGATCACTGGAGTGAAGGACATTTTGATTATTAATAATCAGTTTTCATAGAATATGATTAACAACATGTTCCACAACCAACTCTAAAACTCACCCAGGAGGAAAAGGAAATAGATTTTAGGTAATTCTGGTAATAGATACCATAATATAAAAAATATTTCATTTTCGTTGTGTAATGAATGTTTGAAGAAACACCCAAACAAATATCATAGAGGAATAAGAAGATGTTTTGTTTGTGGGAAATAATGACACAATATATGAAATTAAGAAGGGAAAATGAAAAGTATAGTTAAAGTAATGGATGGGAATATTGGCCTTTATATGGTACTATCAATTCATGAAATATTTAAAATGTGGTATGAATGGTCATTCTGAAAATCAATTTCTAAACTGGAAAGCTCCTAAATGTAATCTGACTGGTGGTATAAGTAATGGTTATATTCTTGATGATGATGAGACTACATGTGAAGTGTGAATGGAAATATGTATTAATTAACAGGAATAGGTAGCCTTATTAATGGTTTAAGAATGAAGTGTTATATTTTAACTTTTTATGAATTTGGATTCCATAATTACGTTATATGAATTTTGAAGTAAATAAGGATTCTTCAATTTATATATTACACTACGGATTTACAATAATATGTTGAATGCTTACAAGGTACTATCAAAGTTATTTAATGGAAAGGTGATATTAATAGGAAACACGTGATTAAGGGAAAGATAACCCTTAATATGTTCTTAATGTTAAGATAATTATGTCTTGATAAAGTAAATTCAATGGTTCTAATTACCTTGAAATTGATTAATGAGTTTTCTAAAAAGAGGATTATGCCATAGTTGATGTAGTTTACATCATTTTTTGATTTGAGTAATATATCCAATAATTTTTTGAAAAAGAAATCATGCGTGTTTTAAATAAGGATTTATGGTAATTTAGGTTATTACCTTTTTTCAAGAGAATACTTGATTGACGTGTTCACACACGTGTAATGGGACAACCAAGAGATAATTTATGAAATACTTTGGATCTATGTTAATCCATTCTTGAGAAATTTAGTGGACTTATTTTATATTTTTGGACTTCTATCTTTTGGAAGGGTTATAAGGATGACCATTTAAGGAACGGTTTATGTTAAACTTCCGATGAGATTTCAGAGATTAAAGTATTATCTCTCCATATTAATATTTATTCGTATTTGACAACTTGAGATAAACATTATTTTTTATAAATAAAGAAAAATGGAATCACCTATCATTATATTTATGGGTCTCATGATCTCTTAATGCTTCCGGAATGACAAATTCACCATTATTTCTTGAAATAAGTGGTGAATTGGAAATTGATAGAGGCATAAAAAAGGGTGAGGTTTTCCTTAAATCAATTAAGAATATATTTTCATGAATATAATTCAAAATTAGAAAAAGGGTCTTGAAAAAAAATTCTATTATCATCAATTTTTATGATATCAATGAACTCTTTTACACTTCTTCTGTTTATGGTTTTGTGATTGTTAACTTTCTCTAGATCACTCACTTTATTAAGTTAATTGAGCTTTATAAATCTCTATGATTATTTAAACTATTATTCCATGTCAATTTTTTTACTTTCCATCTATGTTATTCAATGTGGAAACATATTTAAGAGTTACTTTGGGTAACCGTTATGTTTCTGTGTTTCTCTTTTTTAAGAAAGTTCAGTATTTAATTTTATAATGTGGGTTTCTATAAAAATAACATTCATGTATTAAACCATTGATAACACAGACAAATTTTGAGGGAAAAATTACATTTAACGGGGTATAATGTAACACCCAAATATTTTGTGATTTTTTTTAATTAAATTAATATTTTTGATATTTTTAATTTCACACAACAATGAAAATAGATTTTGTTATATGAAATCACTAAGTTTGGATTGCATTATATACAACACCAAATTTCCATTGTGCTACATCAAACACATAGATTATATTTTTGTATATGCAACACTATTTTTTCCTTCTATAACACATAATACTGAGTCCATTCGATATCTTGTGTTACACGTAAGACCAAGTTTTACCAAAATACAATAAATTACAAATATTAATATTAAAATATAATTATCATTATCATTGATCTATTAAAATGGAATTAAAAAAATAATATTAACTATATTGTGACCATAATATTTACACATATATATAAAATGAATCTTTTGGTTTTCATTTAGTTATAAATTAATGTAATAACAAATAAAAATAAATTAATTAATTTTCTAAGAATACTACTTTTCTTTGTACAAAAAAAATTATTCCCAAAAAAATATTATGAATATTTTCAATAAAATTTATATATTATATATATTAAATAAATATTTTTTATAACCATATAATATATTTTATAAGAATAAGATAAAAATAAATCCAATTAAATAAATAAAAAGTGGTATTTTTCTAAAAGGTAATTTTACATCCTTTTAATGGAGAACAAATTTTAAATCAAATTTTTGACACTTTTATAGTTTTTATGAAAAAATAAAATTAATTTTTGAATGATTTATATCCAAATTTAATTTTTTGGAATTTTTTTATTTTTCTAATATGTTTCACGTGTTGATGAATTTTAAAAAACACTCCATTCTAATTAGAAAAAGTTTCTCTAATTTATCTATATTGTTAAATTATATTTTAATTTGGGTTAAAATTATAATTAGAACAATTATAAATAAATTAATTCAATAAAGGTCATTGGAACAAATTTTATATTAAAATTGGATATAAAAACGATTCAAAAGTTTGGAATTTTCCACTTTAAAAACCTGTCCTCTCATCCCTTCTATGGGATTAATTTTAAATTATTTTCCACCATTTATTTGATTAGAATATGGAAAAATGGATTCCATATTTTGAATAATATTATTTTATAATGTGTAAGAAGGTAAAATAAAATTTCACCAAAGTTATTAGTGAAAGTAATTAAAATTAATAACAGCGATTAAGGTAAAAATGAGTTTTTATAGTAGTTAAATTGTAACATTAAAGGGACAAATTAGATAGAAACATGTCCAAAATCCATTTATGACAATATTTCGACCCAGAAACCTCTTGGATAAAAAAATGAAAATTATTGGAGGAACATGATGTAAGGAAGAACCTCAATAGTGTTTACGTTTTTATATTTATAAGAATGCTACTCCTCCATTATAAAAGGGAACTCACCCCCTCACTTACTCACGCATCTCAGGCGACTTTTTCTAGGACAAACCCTAACCAAATATATTCAAAACATCCCTCTATTTATTCTAGAGGCCTCACATTGGGTATAAATCAAATCAAGTAATCCCTTTGGTGAAAACCAAAAGGAGTTACCCAGTCAGGAGGTAACATCCTTCCACAATATCATTTAATTTATTTTCATTCTACACCCACTCAAATATTCTTATTACATTATTACATAATAAAATAAGTATCCCAAATATACTTATATGTTGTTATTTTATGTCTTAGTCCTACAAATACACACACTTCTATCACTACTACAAAACATACCATTAATAGTTCTAGCATTTATCAGTGCTGGAAAAATTCCATGATAAAGTCCATCTTTATTAGTGCTAAAATAAGTGCCGATAACAAAATCCCATTATCAGTGCTAAAAATCACTGATAAAGGGAAACCATTATTAGTTATTTTTTTAGCACTGAAAAAAGGTAACCTTTATCAGCACTTTATTTTAGCATTGATAAAATGATCCCTTTATCACTATGTTTCTAGAGCTGATAAAAGTTTCCCTTTATCAATTATTTTTTAGAACTCATAAAATTCCATAATAAAATAAAATATTAATAAATTGAAATAAATTGATTAAATTAAGAAAAATATAATAAAATTTATTAATTAAATAATTATTGATAAAAATGGATAAGTTTAATATACTTATATATATATAGATTATAAGTACTAACAAATAGTGTATATTAAATATAGATATATAAAATTAATAAGTATAATATATATATAATTTTAATTAAAAACATATCATTATTTAATTAATTTTTTATTATGTTGGATTTTTCAATTTAACCCCTTTCAAATATTGTGTGTTCCATTTATTTCACACGTGCACACACACTCACACAAATATATAAATAAATATATATATTAAGAAATTTGTATACACAAATGCACCCAAAAATATATTTACATAATATATAAAAAACATACACCTAATATTTATGTAGTACAATCAAATTTTACTATATTTTAGAATTTAATTATAACATGATATATTTAATATATATTTTGTTTTTAATTAGTCAATTTTATATATTTATTTTTAATACTACATTTAGGGTAATTATTTTTAATGTTTTTTTTTAAATTTGATTGTTTTCTATTATTTATTTATATTTATTTATTTACTATGTATTAATATTTTAAATATATATCCATCCACATCAATATATATATATATATTCATGTTTTTTTAATAACTTATATTTAATTAATATAACTTAACCATTTTTCAATATTTTTAAAGTGTACTCATTTTGAATTATTCAATTTCACCCATTTTTTAAAATACATGTATTTAAGATTATATATTCATCATTAATGCCAACAATATTTTTATGTAAATAAATATTTATAAAGAAATATACTTATAAATGTATATGTTATATATTTATAACTATTATAAATAAATAACTACTATTTTTAAAATTAGTATTTATATAATGATAATAAAATAATTCTCTATATTTAAATAATTATAAATTTATAATAAATTTATTTAAATAATTATAAAATTATTGTAATGTTATTTAAATAATTATAACTATAAACCTTTTAAGAGATCTTTTTTACCACTGATAAATATTAATCATTATCAGTTCTAAAATGTTAGCACTAACAAATATGACCTTTATCAGTACTTTTTAGAGCTCATAAAGCTCGAGATTTATCACCAATAAAAATCCACTGATAAATATACATTTTATCAGTTCTTATAAATTTAGCACTGATAAAAGGGATCTTTACCAGTTCTCTTCTGAAATCGATGTTAACGTGTCTCAGATTTATTTCAAAAACCCTTACCACGACTCAATCACTCACGATTCTCAAGCTCTCGTAGAAATCCTTTACAGTCAGTTCGACTCCTCTATGTTCCCTCTTATTAATCAAGGTTAGAATCTAATGTATGTTATTTTCTACTCCTCCTCTATCATTTTTGGATGTTTTTGGTTCCACATTTTTCATTTTTGTGATGTTATTAAATATGATGAACCCTACATCTCTTCTTTCACCTACTGAAATACAACAAGTGTGGTTATATTTCATCATTTTCTTCCATAGACAATGGTTTTGAAGAATGATATGGATGTTTTAATAAGGTAAGGTTATTCAAAATATGTGTATGGGCCTATTTGGATAAATAAAATAGATTTTGGATCTACCCTTTTTATACATCCTATCCTATGACACCCCCTCCTTTCCCTCATTTATTATTCTTATTTCCTTTCATATGTATTTTAGTATCCAGTCAATTTTTTATAGAAACAGACATAGATGGTTTAGTCTTCTCTCGACATTAATAAGGAGACCACTCATCCACCCTCAGTTTTCTCGTCATTTGAATAATTTCTGGTTCCAAAATCTAGGTATTTTCTAAAATTTAGTTCATCTTTTATACTAGATTATAGATTATAAAGGCTTAATTATTATGGGTTTTAAGGATTAGGGGATAGCTAGTTGTGGCCCTCATTTACTGGTGATGAACATATAAGGACCATAGTAAGTGTAAAAATAATTAAAATATGTATTGTGGATTTTTTATATTCATTTAAATTGTTAAACCATGAAATAGGTTATTTAGATTTATGATTTTGAAGAATAATTTTTTATTGAATTCAAAAAAAATTGAATTAATTAGTCAAGTTCCAAAAATTATTTTAGTGACGCATGTTGTGAGAGATTTTTAATTATTTCAAGATTATTATAAACCATTAAATGTTTCTTAAAAAGAGTGATGGAGAATTTATTTTGTGAAAAAAGTTTGCTCAAATGTTTTTTAAAAAATTTCCTAGATTGGATAGAGTTGAGAAATAATTGGGTAAATAGACTTATAAATACACAAATAAATATAAAGAGTGTATTTCCCAAAAGTAAGAGAGTTATCCATGTTTGGATAGTTGATAAATACAACTATGAGATGTAATTTATTAATTGATTTATTGATCCAAATGGAGAGATAATTAATTCAAAGGAGAAACAAATAACATGAAAAGTCATCTAACATGGTGAAAAACTATAGAGCGATCAAAAATTTATTAAAATATACCATTGATGGTTTGAATCATTATGTCTTATAAGTCATGCAATGTTCTATCCATGTCCAAAATGCACAAAATAGAGATATTCGATTTGCTGATATCCTTGAATAATAAATGTAAATTTAAGCTTATATATACTTTTATCATAGGCTAAAACATATGACCAACATAGATTTGGGTGGGGCATTAAATATATGATATTATATGAATGAATTTGGATAATTATCCCAAATGGTTTCTCATCAATTATAAATCATAAGGAGTATCATAAACGGATTGAACATTTTATTGAAACACTCAATGAAATAAGTGCTCAAATGTGATGAAATTATCAATTTCTATAAGATGTCGGTCAATGATATAGGCACTCTTTTTTAAATATAGAGTTACTATAAAGAGATATGATCCCCCTACTGTAATTAACCCTTTGTTTCATTCCATATCCAAACATCACTTCTTCTTTGATCATTGTTTATCACTAGGTTAAGGTGCTAGAACTCCTTCGGTGATCGCGGGTCCTCATGAATATTTTTGTGATTGAAGGATAGTGTAATCCCATCAAAAGATATAAGAATTTTTTTCTACTTTAGTGTTATAAATCAAACATATTTCATTGAATCTTAAAGATTTATTCCACTGATATTATATTACAAGTACACCATAGGTTTTTTTCTTTGTTTCCATTCACATGTATCCTTGAGATAAATCAGCCCTTGTTTTTGTTTTTTATCTCTCTAATGATCAAACAATGAAACCCTAAAACTCATAATTGGTATCAGAGACTTTTTCTCCGATGACACCATGTATTAATATATTAGTTTTTTGAATAAATAAATTTCATGATGTATTATATTAATAACATATTAGGATATTATGTTTTTCTTTTTTCAGTCATAGCATATAGCTCTAATATATATCATATGTCATAAAATGTATAAAATATAAGGATTTGAACTATTTTATCATATTATTTATGATATCCTAAAAGATAAATTTATCCATGGTTTGTCCAAAAATGGAGCTTCAAAGTAAAAATACAATACCACATCAATTGTAAAATATGATAAAAGAAATAAGATATCTTCTTCCATATTTGGTGAGAGCAGTCATGGAAAATGATTAAAGTTTCATCATAGAATATGATTGAGTTGTGTTGATACCTCCCTCCCTTATTATATTTTACAACTGATGATACCATTATCATTAATAATATCAGATATTCCTAGTAGTAATCGTAGATCTACTTCAATCGATGTGGTATAATTTTCAATTAAAAGAAGTATCTAAAATTCCTCTAAGATTTTATGGTAATATATCATAATAATAATTTTAAAAATGAAATGAATAGATTCATTTCATTTATAATAGTAAAATTATTCGATATAAATACTGAGAATATGTTTAGAAATTCACCATTTGAGGGGATGTATGTTATTGGATGGATCTTATGTTGGATTAGAAAAATATCCAAAATTTGAAGGTGAGGAATGCTTGAGTTGAAAAAGTGATTTCCAATGTAGGAAGGGTGAGATTAATTTATTCAATACCATTAGAGTGGAGATATTCCAATTCTTCTATAATTGAGGGGACTTTTGGACTGGTTCAATTAGTGTAGGTTCCTAAGAAACTTTAATCCTTAGTTGATTGATTTTATTCCATATTTTGATGATGGATTAGAATCCCACTTTCAAAGTATCCTTCCTCTCATAATTGTAGTTCGAATGTTCATTGATGAAATACATCACGAAAAGTTGTTTGAGGAAGGTGATTTTGAAAGCGGTAATGAGTAGCCACAAATCCATTATCAGGATTTAGAAGGAAATCAATAATATGGGGACAGTTTAAATAAATGTTGTGAAGGTTTTTCATACTGTAGTATAGAATTATTATATCTCTGTTAAACACTATAAAAATTTCCATACAGTATGCATGTGATTGTGGGCCTTTAGGTATAGAGTGTATTGTATTGTTCTTATTTAAGACAAATTACATGTTTTACTACACTAGAAGAAAATGTCTTTTGAACATGATTATGTTACCAATCTCGAGGGAGAACATACTATTGAAGATGAAAATATGGAATTACTATGGGATAAACAACATGTTTATGAAAAAGACATCAATAAAACATCATCACAGTTTTGAATGAAATTATCAAGGTAATATGTCAGGGTGTAAAATTTATATTTGGTTGGAATAAATGAAGCCAAACTGTTAACCCCAACAAGTCAATGTTAATTAGTTATCTTGGGGACACAATGAGGTTGAATGTTTATATTGATATTGACTCATGGTGCCACATCCAACCAATAATGAAGGAAATACTTTTAAACGTTATAATGGTAAGGATACAATATACTTTCTCTATTTTACTAAAAAATTATATAACGAAATATTGATTTATTATTCATTATTCCTTGCTGAATTTATTTATTTTAGATGAATTTCATAATATATTTGTTGTCATGGCTGCTGAAAAATCCCATTAAGGCTTATAGACACTTCTAAAAAAGTTACGTCTTAGGGTTGCTGAGCGGAAAAGAAATACCCACCCACAACTTAGTTATTCACACATTATAAAGTAGGAAACATTGAACTAGATTCAGAAATCATTGCAATGAGAAATAATTTAAGGTGGATTCTGGTTGAAAATAAATTATTTGACATTATTCATCTTATCTAACCAAATTCAAAAAAAAATTATGAAACAACAAAAGAGTCCTGAAAATAAAGAACTTGTATCAAAACCAACGTACCCCTATCACAAAGGAAGGATGGGGTACACATCATTAGATAATAAATTTGTATTTATTTTAAATCAATAATAAAAGTTTAATTATGTGATATGAAACAACTTATATTCCCTTTTTTATATGAAGATTGATGAATCCAAATCTAATTCCACTTCCATCCCATGTCATGTGCTATGGAAGGAGGCTCATGTAAAAAAGGAGGGTATATTAGTTGATGAAAACAAAAAAAAATAGTATGGGAAGCATGTGTAAGAATTAAATAATTTTATTTTGTTAGGATTTATAACAATATTACATAAAAAATATGATCATATTTTTTATATGGTGTAGACATAGGAATCAACAACGGTCATACCAGAAAAAAGGGACTTTCAGTAGCTTTAAAGTGGCCTGAAAAATATGGTCGTGTTAGAGGATCGGATTTTGGTGTATCTCTTTCAATATATTTTGAGAACATAAAACCACAATAAGATACATATAATATGATGAGTTTAATTAAAACACAAATGGTCTCAATAAAAGATATTATTTTGCAGTCTAGTTTGGCAGACTAATGTATAATAAAGGATCAAATTGATCTGGTAGTGGAGCAAAGATCCACAAATGAACCAAATGATATCATTATCTTTGAGGCTAGTCATTCCACCCAACTGCAAAACAAACCCAATGTAACCAATTTTTTCATTACTCTTTATCCTAAATGTGAATCGAACAACTTCTGATAACATAATATTACTAAAAATGTTACAGTATAGTTGTATGTTATTTTTATTAGAAAACATCCACATATGATCCTGTTGTGATTGGTACAGTGTATAATATATTGGGAGACCATATACACAATCAAGCTCTTCCAAAAAATCACATGAGAGTGGGGGTTATGTTTTCTTATTATCTGGATGTTGAGTTTCTTGTTCCACTTGATGGTCCCGATATTATAAGAGTTGAAGCTATTATCAGAGCTTTCGTTGCATGGTTGTCTGATATTATACAGATATATATGAATCATATTTAAAAATCATATAAAAAACGTGTAACCGTTGATTATAAAAGGTATGAAGTGAGCTAGGATATTACATACAGATAAATTGGTGGAGAAACAAAAGTTCGAATCAAGAAAATCTAGTGAACCGGCCAAGAAAACAAAACAACTTTCTGAGAGTACCTTCTCCCCTCTAGTTTAGGAGAAAAAGTTATTATCATTAGAACTTTATGAAGAGACCAAATTTAAAGATAAAAATATTTCTCGTATAAAATATGAAGAATAAATATATTTCAATTCCTTGATAGAAAATATTGGTCACAAGACTCTAAATGAGATTCTCAATAATTAATGGTTGTGCATCTCATTTGTGAATACATACATATGGTGCAGTTTCATAATATGTCTATCCAAATAGTGAGCTAAATGTGTTCATTAAAGTTAATATCTATTCATATTTTTTATTGGAATTTATATTACAACAATATCAATGAAATATCAAGTGAACCATGATTTGGATTCAGTAATCCATATATCATTCATATGCCATAAATTACCTTGAATGATGAATAACTAGAGAATAAAAAAGTTGAGTTCCTCGAAGTGTATAATTAAAAATAATCAGATAATATAAACTCTTTTATGCATAAATTTCAAGGGTAAAACTCTATTATCTAATAACATAAAATATAATTTGAATTTATTTCATTACATAATTATTTTTGTGTTTTTAGGAAGCATTGTATGCATATAGGAGACAACATAGATACCAGAATATATATTTTTTGGATTCAATTCATGGTTTTCCAACCAACTGACCACGTGTAATGTGTATTGTGAATATGTAATACACTAAAATCAACATTTTATAGAAAAATGTAAGATTATATGTTCAATATGTGATTTAATGATGATTCTATTATGATAGTGTAGTCACTCAATACAGGCTTTATCATGGAATGTTGTCAGTGAGTAAATAGATAAAGCGTGTGGATTATTACAAACGAAAAAATATTAAGGTATATATAGAAATATTTTTCAATCCAAACATTTAAAACTAATTTTCTTACTTTTTCCAATGTTTCTGTAGTGTCTGAAATAAGATAATGCAATCGATTGTGGATATTATGTTTTCAATTTTATGATAGAAATCATAAAACCTAAAAATACGAGCATCCCCTAATAGGTAGTTTGTAAAGGTAATTAAAATTTCATTAAATATATTCCATAATCATTATTTTCTATATTTTCTCAATACTATCATGATTTCCCATAATAGAGTTACATAAACGAAGAAATCAATTTTTTAGAGGTGATTGGGAAGCATACTTTTTGTCTGAATATATGCCGAAAAAAATTAGCAAATTACATTCAATTTTTTCGATCTAGTATGAGTTATGACTTTCTAAATATATTTGGGGCATGTAGACTTAGTGCCATAATTCTTTTATATTATTTTTATATATTTATTAAGGAGAATAAAAATGGAGGAAATGATTTTTCTTTATAATCACTGGCCTTAAAATAATAAAATTTTTGGGAAATCACATTGGCATAAGTGAAGGAAGAGGTGGAGGCTGAGGCTGAGATGGGCTGATGAAAATGTAGAGGTAGAGGCGAAGGTCGAGGTGGAGACCAAGCAGGAGGAGGATAAGAAGCATTGGCTTCCAAACAATAAAATTATTGGTAAATCAAGTAGAATAAGGACCAAACCATGTTTTTGTTTAAAATAATTGTTTAAAATTAAACACAACACATGTCACATAAGATAAGAGTCATTGTGTGTCTTTCAAATTTAAATTTTCATTTTAGTGAAAAATATACATGGTGTACTCAAAATTGAGAAAACACATTCAGAATGTTTTGGTAATTTTGGAAAACTGTCTATAGATCATTTTTTATGTGTAGGGATCAGTCACACTTCAATCCAATGCACAGTGTGACTGGTATGTCTCCAAGTGTCTATTGTCTGTTTAAAATTGACATTTTAATACAAAAAGGTGTTAATCAATGAAAACCGAGAAAATTCACCTGGATTGTATTGATAATTTTAGAAAATAATTAATAATTCATTTTTGATGTGTATGAATCATTTTCACGTCAAGCTCACACACAATGCCACCCGTAAGGCACAAAGTGTGTGTTTCCAATTTAAAATGGAATTTTAGTAAAAAACACATGTATCGTACTCAAAATTGAGGATACACTTTCCAATTATTTTGATACCTTATAAAAATTATCCATTAGTCATTTGGGACATGTAAAAGTTTTCTATTTCTTAATCTGATGCATGGTGTGATTGGAATGTCTCCAAGTGCATTTTTTATTCAAAATTTACATTCATTTTAGTGAAAATAACAAATAAAATTATCTAAACTGAAAAAATTAGTTCATATTGTTGTGGTACTTTTGTAAAATGATCTATATTTGTGATGTGTAGGCATTAGTTGCACCTCTATCTAATGCACTGTGTGATCACTGTGACTCTAAGTGTTTGATATCTGTTTAAAATTAATATTTTAATTAAAAATGTGTTATTCACTGAAAACATAGAAAACACTCTCAAATTGAATTTATAATTTTCAAGAACAATTAATTGTTAATTTTTTACATGTATGAATTAGTCTCACGTCAAACACACACATGATTCTACCGATATGGCTCAAAGTGTGTGTCTCTAGTTTAAAATGATATTTTAGTTAAAAATACTTGTGGTGTATAGAAAACATGGAAAAAAATTCCAATTGTTTTGATACTTTAATAAAATTATCCATGTATCATTTGATACATGTTTCACTCAGTCTAACCTCAATCTGATGCATGGTGTGATAGGTATGACTCTAAGTGCATCTTTTTATTCAAAATTGACAATAATTTTATTGAAAAAAAGAACTAACTTTCTCAGAAATGATAAAATGATTTCATATTGTTTTGGTACATTGGAAAAATGATCTATAAATCATTTGTGACATTTTGGGATCAACTTAACCACAATCCATCTCAAGGTGTGACCAGTATGACTCTATGGGTCTATTAACAGTTTAAAATTGACATTTTAATACAAAAACATTTCACTCGTAGAAAAATGAGAAAACACACTTATATTGTCTTTATAATTTGGTAAAATGATTTATAATTAATTTTTTATGTGTATGAATCAGTCTTATGTTAAACCCACACATGATTCCACCTGTATGGATCCTGTTTAAAATGATATTTTCATAAGGAACACATGTGACATAATAAAACCAAGGAAACACATTTTGATTGTTTTGATAATTTACAAAAACTTTATATGAGTCATTTGGGATGTCTATCATTCAGATTCACCTCAATCGAATGCATGGTGTGATCGATATGACATCAAGTTCATTTTTTGTTCAAAATGAACATTAATATTAGTGGAAAAAAACAACTGAAATACTAAAAACCAATCAAATGAATTCTAATTATTTTGGTGCTTTATAAAACTGATCCATTCATCATTTTATATTTTTATGGATTAGCCACACATCAATCCAATTCACTGTGTGACTGGTATGAATCCATGAGTCTATTATCAGTTTAAAACTGACATTTTAATATGAAAACTGTCACTTACTAAAAAGAGATAAAACAATCTCAGATTATTTTGATAATTTAGGACCATGGTTAATAATTCGTTTTTGAAGTGTGTGAATAATTCTCATATCAAACCCACGCATGATGCCACCTATAATGCTCAAATTTCACATTTCCAATTTAAAATCACATTTTAGTAAAAAAAAACATATGTGGCATACTCAAAACAATGGAAACATATTCTTATTGTTTTGATACTTTATTAAAATAATATATGAGTCATTTGGGACATGTATAATTCAGAAACACCTCAATCTGATGCACGGTGTGGCTGGTATGACTCCAAGTGCATCTTTTTATTCAAAATTGACATTCAATTTTGTGAAAAAAACAACTAACATACTCAAAACCAAGAAAATGCATTCATATTGTTTTGGTACTTTTAAAAAAAATACATACAACATTCTTGATGTGTAGGGATCAATTTCACCTCAATCTGGGGCACGGTGGGACCAGTATGACTCCAACTGTCTGTTATCACATTAAATTATACATTTTAATACGAAAAAGTGCCACTCACTAAAAATTGGTAAAACATGTTCATATTTTCTTAATAATTTAGTACCATGTTTGATAATTCATTTTTGATTTTTATGAATCAGTCACATGTCAAACCAACACATGATACCACCTGTATTGCTCAAAGTGTGTGTTTCTAGTTTAAAATGACATTTTAGTGAAGAACACATGTGTTGTACTCAAAAATGATGAAAAAAATTCCAATTATTTTGATACTTTAGAAAAATAGTCTATGAGTCATTTGGGATGTGTATCATTCAGACACACCTTAATCTGACACACGATGTTACTGGTGTGACTCCAAGTGTATCTTTTTATTCAAAATTGACATAAATTTATTGAAAAAATTAATTGACATACTAAAAACTATGTAAATTAATTTGAATTGTTTTGGTACCTTAGGAAAATGATCCATACATCACTTGTGATGTGTAGGGATTAGTCACACCTCAATCTGTTGAATATGATTGGTATAACTCCAAATGCCTCTTTTTATTCAAAACTGGCATTATTTTTAATAAAAAATCCACTAACATACTCAAAATAAAGAAAATTCATTTTGATTTATTTACTTTAAGAAAAAAATAAAAAATCATTTTTGAAATGTAGAAATCAGTCACACCTAAATTGGAATAACTGTGTGATCAGTATGACTCCAAGTGCACTTTTTTATTTAGAATTTACATTAATTTTAGTAAAAAACTAACAAACTCTATAATTATGTATTTTTTATTCTATTTTTTAAAGAAATTTAATTTCATCTAAATTCAATATTTCTGTCTTATTTTTGTAATTTTTGTTTTAGTTTCTACTGATGTCATTTGATGATGTAGCACACTTCGCTTGTTTCTGGTAGTGTGGTGTGATGCAGTATCACACTATAGTTTTCACCTTTATCTATCCTACTAAATGTGCCTATAACATTATGATTTATCAGTGATTTTAAAGGTTCTTATAAGGATACCCTTTATCAGTTCTTATAAAGCTTTTGAAAAAGACTATACTTATCCACACTTTTAAATACATTGATAAATCATAACTTTATTAGTGAAAATCAATGTGCTGATAAATCAAACTTTTATCATCACCATTAAAAGTTCTGATAAATGGTGTCTCTTATCATTTCTTTTAAAAGAGGTGAGAAAAGTATGATTTATCAGTGCTTTTATTTGCACTGATAAATCTTCCCTTTATTAGGGATTTTTTTTGTAATAAAAGCTACAGAGTCTTAATTGAGCTAAGGTAGTTATTTCTTTTATACCACTAATAAAGGATTATTCTAGCAATGTTAAATGCATGTTTTTTAGTAGTGCATCAATTGGGTAACGAACTTACCATTTGTGTAAATGGATGACTACCACATCACGAAATGATGTGATTCATTTTTCCATTACCACCCCTCATGGTTTAGAATTATGATGGACATAATATTTTTATATGATATATATTATATTTATGATGTATTTATGTTTCTAGAATTATTATATAAAATATACCTTCATGCTTTACAATGTTTGTAAATATGATAACTTTGTTTGTGGACATGTGGACTACCGCCTCAACAAAGTGATGGGATTTGTTCACACATTATATGGAATGTATTAAGGATGGGTTCATTAAACATATGAAACAATAGTTCTATTGAAATGATAATATATATGTAAATATATATCATTTACAATCTTACTATAAATACGACAATAAAACGGAAACAGCGTTCAATCTTACACACAGCGTACCATCTCCCTAAACGGTGTATACTATTTCCTATTCCTATATTTTATAGATTATTATAAATATTTATATAATGAATATATATGATATTTAAAACGTTTTATACCTTATTTAAATATAAAAATCATGATATATTTAATAGGTTCTAGAATAACAAAACAAAACATATTCGAAAAGCAAAGCGGATGCTAGCTAAAACATAACACTAAAAGAACATTGTTATTAAACAGGTAATATAATGTCATAGTAAAATAAAATGTGGAGTTATATATAATAATATTGTTCTGTGGTAGATTTATTATAAACTTATAAATTTTATACATGAGGATTTAATATATATGAAGAGAGTCAATACTTATGGTAAGGGTTTTCTCATCTCACTTTTTATATCCGTGAGATACATGTCATTTTCACCAAACATTTCTTTTGTGTGGTGTATATAATACCCTTGAATGTATAATACCATAACTACATATAAATTTATGGTCATTTACATATATATTTTATTATCTCTCTTTCATGGGGTTTATGATTCAAAAGTTACCAAATCTTTAAGGTGGTTTTTTCTCGAGTTTCTTTCATTGAGACACATGGTATGTCATACACCTATATTCTTCTACGAGGCACATATAATTCCATTTGACATGTTATATCATTAATATTATTCTTTTCATGATATTATATATTTAATTTTATTTTTTTACATCATGGATATTTTTATTTGATGTTACTAAAATGCTAGGAGTTTATTGTTATAATCTCATTGTTATCGAGATTGTTTATGATTGTGCATCAATTAATGGTATATTACAATCCATTTCTCAAGATATCTCATGGATTACCTTATCTTATGATTATTAATTTTATATCCAAGTAATGGTACAATTAGTCTACTCTTTTGTACTTAATATAATTAAGAAAATATTTTTATGAAAACCCAAATTTATTTCTCCTTTCGGTCAGAAGATTGTGTTCTTTCAAAACCTCATTTTCTAAAAATGATTTCAAAAATGTTTTAACATTATACAATTATGTTCAAAGAAAATATTTACCCATGTTTTACCTTTTTAAAAAAAGTTTTTTAAAGTAATCTTCTTTCTATTTTATGATTAATGCACATTTCTAAACTTTTGAAGGTGAAAAGGGAATGTTCAACATGCATAGACTTACCCAATGTTAGGACCATCATTTACTCGAATATTAAATTGTATATTTATAAGATAAATTTTAATGAAAATGTTTTCCTATTATTATGAATTTTTTTTTGTTTTAAATTTTTTTTAAAGGAAAAAGTTTTTCAAAAATATTTTATGTTTAAAAAGTGTTTTAAATGATTTTCAAAGCATCCTTTATATTTTTTCAAATCTGTTTCAAAGAAAATGGTTTTAAAAAATGTTTTATCATTAAACATTTTTTTAAATTAGTTTAAAAACATCCTTTGTAAATTTTCAATGTTGAATTAAAAGAAAATGGTTTTCCAAATGACATAACATATAGTGGTAAAACATGATTTCCACATCAATGATGACTGTGTGATTCAGTTTTCAATGAGGTTTTGTGTGACTTCATCACATAAAATAAAGAATAAGCTATAAGATAATGCACATATCTCACATTTTTATTTTTATCTTAGAATTACTAAGATTTATCATGATCTATGTGAACACTTCTAGAAGGTCTACAAGAAAAAGGATATTTATGAGTATATCTCAAGGTTTTAAATATATTAGCAAGTTAAAGTAGAGTGAATAAGTCAAATGGGATTATGTAACCATCGCTTATACCCATATGGAAATGGTAAAATGTCACCATGGACATTATCACCAGTCTCTCGAAGACATCTAAAGGAAACAATGTAATATAGTTTGTGGTAGATTAACTCACCAAGACTACCCAATTTTTCATTATTTTGTAAGATTTATCTCTTGAGTAAATTTTTAAGATATATGTGATAGAAGTGGTGAGGTGGAATGGGGTTACTATATTGATAATATTGGATCTTGATCCAATATTCACATTTAAATTATGGAGAAGTATTTAACATGATTTATGTATTGAATTGAATTTTAGCACCGCCTATCAACCTTGAATTGATAGCCAATCAGAAATAACTATTCAGACACTTTAGGTAATGCTAAGATCATTCTCAATAAAATTCAAAGGTTGATGAGATCAATATATCATTCTGGTTGAGTTCTTATATAATAACAACATCCACTCGAGTATTCAAATGTCTATATATGAGGCACTGTATGGGTAGATATATAGAACTCTAAATTGTTGTGATGAAGTTGGGGAACAAAAGCTACATGGACATGATCCTTTCAAAGAGATGACATAAACAGTTCAATAAATCCAATATCATATAAAAGATTCTCAGAGTTAGAAGAAGAACTATACTAATAACCATCGAAAAGAATAGCAATTCAATGTTTGAGAAAAAAATTTCCTTCGAATATCACTATGTAAGGAAGTCATCTGGTTTGGAAAGGGATAGAATCTTATCCCAAGGTACATTGGCCCCTTTGACATCATTGATCACATAGGATCAGTGGCCTGTCATATTTCACTTCCCCCAAGTATGGCTTATCTTCATTACGTGTTCCATGTATCACTCTGTATTAGGTACATACATGATCCCTCACATGTACTAGATACTTATGTCATAAAACTAGAGAATGACCTCTCATATGAAGAGCTGTCTGTGAAGATCTTGGACCATAGAGAAAAGTTTTTCTGCAACAAGACAACTCACCTTGTAAAAGTGTTATGGAGGAACCATAAGTACAAAGATGCAATATGGGAACCAGAGGAAATAATGAAACAGAAGTACATTCACATATTCTCTACCAAGAATATGAGTTGAAATTTTAGTGGAAATACAAATAAAGGCGGAGAATGTAACAACCTATGGTTTATAAATAATATTTATCTATGTAAATACATGTGATATAATATAATTTATAGTGTTATACACATAATGAAACCCACAAAAATTTATTTCATTAATAAATATTGTTATATTAATCAGTAATGAAACCAATTAATATTCCAAAAATATCAATTTTATAAAAAATATAAAATTGAAAATCTACAAAGGGAAAATATTGATCTCTTTAGTCTATTAGAATCACCACCCCCGCTTCTAACATTATAGAAAAGAAACAAAATATTTCTAAACTAATCGAAATTATATAAAATTTAAATAAAAACCCTATGAGATTAATTATTTTGAATAATGAATGAAAGAACGTAGAGGTATGTATAGGTCGTAATGTAATCTTTGGAATAGTAATGTGATCATTATGAATAATAAAATAGTCATTGGGAATAATATCTTAACCATTGAAATAGTAATTTCACCTTAAAAGAAAATATTGTAGCATAAAAATTATTTATTATGATCCATTTAAGTAAATATAAATATTATAATTCCAAAAAAAATATCATAATTACAAAACACATAGAAAATATAAGCACATTTTTTTAATAAAATGTATTTTAAATTATTTCATAAAAACGTAATTTTGATATAATAAATTAAAATTTAATATTTTAAAATTTAATTTTGGTAATATTAATATCATTTTTTGAAATCATCACATTGAAATTGGCCAAGGGTGATTTTTTTTGTAATTTTTAAAATACTTAAATTTTTAATTGAATAGAAAAAATATAGTTTTTCACATAACCCGTGTATATTAAACTACATCATTCATGATATGATAATTACCTAATACTTTTTATAACCTTTGATTCATCCTTTAAATACTAAATTTTATAAATTATTAATTACTATAAAAATAACATAAAATACAAACCTAAAACTCATTTTTTAAAAACTAAAGTCAAAAGTGATTCCTTAAAATAACAAGATTTCTTTACTTCCACTTTCATTTTTAATAAACTTATGAATTAGAATTATAAAGAGGCTAAAAGTATTAAAACCATTATATTATATTTATATATGATTTATAATGCCAAAAAATCACTATTACATGTTTTAACTTGGATATATTGTTTTATTTAATATTTTATTCTAACAATTCCCCTATCCTCAAGTATAAATAACCCCAATCCCTCCCCTTGGAAAACCACTCATACCCCCACATTAAAAATTCTAAAATCTACCAAAACTCATCCTCTAAATACCCTTATAATCCTTAGTGATTTTTTAGAGAGATCCAACACCAAAAATCAAGGTAGTTTTAGTGGCATACAAGAGAAGATATATTGAGGATTAAGTAAGTTTCAATCTACTCTTCTATCTTTCTTCTACTTCTTCTTATTCTCCTACCTTTTTCACTGACCAATTCAAACCCAAACATTATATGATTAATTTTATTGTAATTTTACATTATATTAATGATGTTAACCTATTATAAGTATCTTATTTTCTATATATATATATATATATATCAAACTTCCCTATCCCTCTCTCTCGATAATGTCCCATCAAAGTTCAGTTTGCCACTTACGAAGACATTTCCATGTAAAAACTTATATATATAATCATAGATAGATATTATTAATTATATATAATATATCAACATGTAATTGTATATATTAAAATCTTATAGAATTAATTATACTAATGTATAAATAACATTAAAATAGTAGTGAAATCGAGGGAAAACTGGAAATGTTTGTGTAGAACATGTTATCCAAATGACTAAAATATAAACAAGGAAATTAATAAATATAATCCAATGGATACAATTGATAAATATTGATAAATATTATATTAATTCCATTTGGGAAAATTTATTTAATATATCTTTTTTTATTACTCAAGAGGCGCAAAACCAACGAAATAAAGCTTGAATAAAGGTAAGGAGATTCTCGAACCCAACTCTCTTTCCTATGATATTCCATATTTCACATATATTTTAGTGTGTATATTCCATTAATGTTACTTAAATATAAATTCATTATTTTTCCCTTGTATTTCGGGAATATACAAGTTTCCACCTTGATTTTGAAGCCAAATATAATGATTTTCAAAGAATAATTTTCTTTCCAAGACAAATCATCAACACCTCATGTGTGTTTCTTATCCAAATAAAAATGGTCTATTATTTCAATGTATAATACCCATTTATCTTTTGGGAACTCCAAATATTATTCATGAATTTAATTCTTATGAAATATTTATAAAACTCATTCCTTTCTATTGGTTGTTTCATGGCTATGATTCTTATACATTCTACATTTCATGCATGATTATGTAAATATTATGATGTTCTGGGTGATCCTAGAATTATATATCCCTCTAATGAATTGTGTAATGTGATGTGTCACATGAGATAATGTGTAATATTCATGAACATGATTCTATATTTCTCACAATGTTGATGTTTTGATCATACATGTATGTAATGTGTGGACACAATGATAACTTTGTTCACAACTATGTGAGTTATTTGACCATTATGACATTACATTACATTTTTATTCATTACCACATTCCATGAATCTATCACATATTTCCCTCAGGATTTTGATGATTATACCACACTTATTATATGATGATAATTATTATTTTGACCCATGTTATATATATTCATGTCTCTTATTCATCCTTTTAATAGAAATTTAGCTCACACCTATATTTGATATATATCATTAGGTGATTACATGTAATAAAGATAATGTGTGATTCTATCTGGATATAGAACAAGTATTTAAATATATATTTTTTTTTATTATGTAAGATTTATGTATGATACTAATTTTCCCATGACACTAAACCTTTTGATCTAAGATTTGTTTCTCCGTTATGTTTTTATCTTAAAAATTATGTAAGAGTTTTTAAGAAAAATTAGGTTCGTTATAATATAGTAGTAATGAAAACACTTTTAAACAATTTGAATACTAATTAACTTTAATGAACATATTAGATTGTTTTTTGGGAAAATTTATTATGAAAATGTACCTTCTGTATCTATTCACAACTGAGACTCTCTCAACCATTCAAACTTGAGAATCTCATTTATACTCTCCTGACTAACCATTTTTGTAATGATAGATCAAAAAAATTTATTCTTCATATGGAAATTATGAAACATCTTCCACCTTGGATGTCTTCTTGAAATTTTAATGCTAATATATTCTGAAACAAAATGGGTGGGGAGAAGGTACTTTTGTTTTTTTAGTCAATTCATTAAATATTATTGATTTTACATTCCATTTAATCGTCATTTTACCTATCTATAATATCATTCCTCCATTCAAAACTTTTTCCATTAATTGTTATAGGTTTTTCATTTGAAAAAATTTGTTATGTACATACCTCATATATCTTTATAACATTATACTGTTGCGTTATTAACGTTCCAATAACATCATTGACCATTAAAATATATGGATCATTAAATGGAACATGTAACTTAGGGATCAAATCTTGATATACTTCAATCCCCACTCTACTATGAACTTTTTGGAGTTCTTTATAGTGTAGTTTGTTTCTTAGAATACTATACATTGTACTAGTTGCAACATGGTGGTTCATGTTTATTGACAGATAGAAACCACATACAACTTTACCTTATATAATTGTAATAATATAAATTTATTTGAATTCATTTGATTCACATTTAAGATAAATAGTAATTAATAAATTTATTACCTCGGTTAAGGTATGTGGTTGAGATGAATGAATATCCTCGAAGATAGGGGTCATTTATTAGTTCATGTGTTTATATTTGATCTATTATTAGTTCAATTTGATCCTTTTCAAATATTGGTCTTCCAATCTAGATCAAACAATAATATCTTACAATTAATTAATTTATGCCTTCAATCCTTTCATTATCTTATATGTATCTTCTTGCAGTTTTTCTTCTTGAAGTGTTTTTGAGGTGACACACAAAAACCTACACCTATAATGTGACCATATTATTCAAGATAATTCAAAGATACTGAAATTAGTTTTTCATAAGGTATGGTCATTTTCAGTTATTTTTTCTAATCCTTATAAAAAAACATATGAAAAAAATATGTATTTTTATGCAATAATGTTATAACAAATAAAAATGGTTTACTGGAAATAATGTCAATATATTTTATATTATCAAGTAGTTGATCACCTGTTAGTTGAGGTGGTGTTGTACCATGTTCAATATTCCCATAAAATTATGTCATCCAAGATATAAATTTATGTTTTCAAGGTAAAATATTTATAATGTCTTATAAATATGATCTTTGAGAAATGTTTTCATTAAGATCCCAAACATTTCGAAGGTATTTTCTTGTTTAAATTTTTGTTAAAGTATTCTAATTTTTGTTAATAGAATTTTTACTAGGTGTATTAGGATGTCTGGGGGTGTTTTGGGGGTTTGGGACCTGAAAGAAAAAGGAATTTGGACATCCAACACATGTTTCATGGTTGGTGCATGGTTAGAGAAAACTGTGCACCCAAACCATGTTATCCAGGAGGAGGAGTGCATGGTTAAGTAAACCATGTAAGGGGAAAGAAAAAGTGGGTGGGATAGGATATAGGAATTCTTCATGGATGGAACAAGGTTTTTCAAACTTTTCAGACCTCCCTAGGTAACCATGTGACTTAACCCCTCTTGGAAAAAGTTTGGTTCATGGTTTTCCCACGGTTTGGAAAACCATGCAGCCAAACTATGCACCCCATTAAAAATGAAAATTTAACTTTTTTCCCCTCAATATTTTAAGTATCTCGCCTGATTTATTCATCCATTTTTATCTTATCAACCCTAATGATTAAACATTTTTATCTAAGCATATCAAGGGAGGATATCCTTCTATTCTAAACCATTCGATGTGTCGTTGGGAGAAAATTGAAGCTCCTACCAAGCAGAATGCTTCTCTTTCTTCTCTGTTCCAAATTAGGGTATGTAGCTTTTTTCTTCTTCTTCCAAATCCCTAAAACACTCTCTTTCCAGTTGATCATAGTTTGGGGCTTCAAAAGGGTTATTGAATACTAATTTATGTCTATATTTAAGTGTGCATTCAACTTCTAAATCGAGGTTGTTGGTCAACGAGTCATATCCCATAGTTTTATTGTTGAATTGTGGATGTGTGGTTGTGATATTATTCCCCAATGGATGTGAATTTGATGACTCTATTAAGATTTGGTAAAATTGTATGATAAATAAGGATTTATACCCCTAATTATCCTTATGGGATATATTCATATGACTTAAACTTATTTAGGGACACCCTTAGGGTGCGATATCATTTCTTGAACATGGAAAATTGTAATGTCAAGCATAAAGTTGATTTTTATTAAAATATAGCCCATGATAAATATAAAGACAAGTTATTTTTAAATATAAGAGGAAATAATGATAGCTATGACTAGTCTTTGATAAATTAATAAGAGATTATTTCTCAAAAATTATAAAGGGTTAAATGGATTAATGTGAATATGTCAAATACCTTATGAAATTAGAATGGAAATGTGTAAATGAATTACACCATATAAATTGATGAATGTTTTAAATGGGTTAATTTATGGGAATTGATGAATATATTAAATGGACAACAAAAGGGAAATTTTTAATGTGTAAATGTGTTGATGGAAAATGATCATTTATGAGTTAAGTGAAATGTGAAATGTGAATTTAATGTGTATTGTTTTATTGTATTGTTTATGATATGGTTATGTGGTAAATGAATAAATAAGAATGTGCACATGGATTAGTTGTGTGGGGTATTGTACTTGAGGATTAATTCCTATATTAAAATGATTCTCTAAACCCCACCCCCCCCCCCACCCCCCCACCCCCCTTAATGCATGAGTTAGGGAAGGGGATTGAGGCTCTGTTCCCCTAATGGTTGCATTTGATGAAACAAATAGACCAATGATCCATGGTAACTATAATGTATTGTTTGTGAAATGTTTATCCCTGGGAAGATAAGGAACTTGTCTTACCCCCTTTTTATTTGTAATTGGCCAGATTATACCATTTTATAAATGATGTAAATCCTTAACCCGTGGAACAAGTGATCAAAATGTACTGAATGATGAAAATGTTTAAGATTAATATTGTTAACTAATGGATCCGGAGTTATATATTTATATATTTTCATTTAATTAATTCTATCGTGCTCTATTTTTGAGACTAGATGTTTTTTAAACATCATTCGTGGTAGCCTAATGAGTTGTATTAACACAACGCTCAGGCTTCCATTGGGTACCTGAGAAAATTTCATGGTTGTAGGTCAAATCAAGGGTAAAGGACATATTCTAGGATGTTGAGTTGGGATTGGGAGGTTCATGGTGGGGGATTTGAACAAGGAGTTAAGTCCCATTTAGGGAATTCATATTTTCATATTTATTTTGGGTTTTTCTTTCCCTTTCGACACACTTATCATGATATGAAATATTTATTAGAGTTTTTGGTTATTCCATAATTGGGAAATGGTGGGTAATGCAGGTTTTTGGTTGATTTATTTTTTTTTTCTACATTTAATATATTGTATTGTGTGTATTACTCCAGTAAAGAAGGGTATAGTCTCCCCCACATGATCCATTACACCCTCATTATTAGTCATCAACCTCTAGTCTACATGGAGGCACGCTTGAGGTCATGTGTTAACCTAACTCAGAGCACTGGTTAATGGATTTCTTATTGAGGAAATTATATTTCATGTAGAACCATGGTGGAAAGTTATAGTTTCCCAACATAACTATCCATGTACTATGAGTATAAATCTTTATATGAAAAGGATTTATTCTATTACTATATAACACAATATGTAAGCGTCTCACCTCATTTCTCAATTCATGGTACTCATAATCATTTTTATTCCACAAAAGAGAGTTTGTTGGATGACATAGTTTCCCATATTTAAGACTTGTATATGTGTATCATGTTAATTGTCTCATAGTTTCGTGATATTCCTATTGTATTCTAAACCATGGAATTATATGAAACTTTCATAAATATTTTTGAAGTAATTGATACAACATTCTTATATCAATCCACACCACACTTAGGGAATTTTATAAGTGATTCATGGTCCTTGGGAAATAATATATAATCATTTGGAAAAGAACAATTATTTTAGACATCATTCCCATTGAATGTATAATTCTTCTAGCATCATATATCCAACAAGGAATTTCATTTTATTATGGTATCAAATCATTTAGAAGATCATGTTGTTTTAAAAAATCTAGTGTCACTCCATCCGTTATCAGCATTAAAATTATATAACTTCAATAAAGATAACAATTTTGTGTATTTAGTACAACCAATACACAATGGTCTCTTAGCATTGCTATTTAACTTCTAAAATAACTTTGTGAAATCACGGATGTCATATTCAATTTCCATTTTCATTTCTTAAATACAATTTTCATCATCGTTTATAGTGGTATTAATATCAAATGATCCATAAACAATAGAATCATCCAAATCAGAGAGAACATTAATTTTTTCCCATGTTTAGTCCAACAATTATAAATCTGATCCATTCCATGAAACATAAATATTATTACAACTCTTTCTGGAAAATTTTTCTTGAATAATAACTATGTAAACATGAACAAAGGATTTGAGAAGGCTCGTATGCATGTTCTATTATAAACATGATGAACTCTTTATATCAATATTTATACTTTTTTCCATATGATTAGCATGCTTCTATTTTTTTTTATATTCATCCTTTTGGGTTCGTAAAACATTCATTTTATACAAAAGATAAATAAATACACATAATATTTTCACAATAAAAGGAGAAAGATAGATATAATTCTAATAATGGGAACCCAATATTTGAATGATATTGTTAATGATTCTTGAAAATTTATAATTTTATACAAGAAATATTACAGAATAGGCCTTTACCAGCATTGGACTTTATCAGTTCTAGGAAAAGGTGTTGATAAAGGGTACCTTTATGAGTGCTTCTTTTCATTGATAAACGATACCCTTTATAAGAACATATTTTTAGCACTGATAAAGGGTTCCCTTTATTTCTATTTTATTTTTAGCACATATAAAGGATGCCTTTCATCATCGCTTTTTTTTATCATTGATAAAAGGTACCCTTTATTAGTGCTTTATTTCCAGCGCCCATAAAGGGGTAATTTATCAACACTTTTTAGCACTAAAAAAACTTAGAATAAAATGAATCAAATAAGTAAATAAATAAGAAATGTGATTTTATTAAAAAAATATTGAAAAATTAATTAATTAAATAATTATTTATAAAAATTAATAAATTGATTATACGATACATAAATTATAAACACTAATAAATATTAAAAATTATATATATATATATATATGTGTAATATGAAAACTTTAAAAATTAAAATTAAAACTAAGTAAATTAAGAAAAATATTAAACATCTTATTAATTAAATAATTATTGATAACATTTAGAAATAGTATATATTAAATATTTATATGTATATGTATATGAATTTATATAAATATGATATATATAATACAAAATATTTATTCATTACATTAAATAGTAGTATATTTGGTGACTGATGATTTATAATTAATAATTTATGTGAATTAAAAATTATGACTAATTGCATCGAGTAATAGATATAATTGAATATCATTTGATTTTTAAAATTAACTTAGATCAAATGTATTATATTGATTTCATATATTTGTAAGTAATGCATTTTTATACATAATGAACACAAAAAAAATATTTTTAGGAATTTAATAAATTTTTATTATTTATTTTATATGTAACTATTTACTATGTTTTAATATTTTCCATATGTATTCGTCGTTAATTTAATATATATCATTATTTTATGATTTATGTTTAATTGACCAAACATATCAGATTTTTTAACATTGTTAAAGTGTACTCATTTTTAATTATTCAATTTCGCTCATTTATAACATGAATTCAATAAAGATTAAATATTTATTAATAATTTTAAAAATATATTTGTACCAAAATATTTATAAATAAAAATATTTATAAATATATGTTTAATATTTTTATACATTTATATATTTATAACTATAAATTAATAAATATTATTTTTTGAAAGTGTTTTTATAATTATCCAAAAGTAATTATATATATTTAATTAATTATAAAATTATAATAAATTTATTTGAATAATGAATATATTTACTATATTTATAATGATATATATTTATTTAATATATATATATATAATTGTATAAATATATATAATTGTATAAATATATATAATGAAACAAATATTTTTTTAATGTATTTATATAATTAGAAACAAATAATTATATATTTAGAGAATTATAAAATTATAATAAATATATTTAAATAATGAATATATTTATTATATTTATATTTATATATATTTATTATATATATATATATAATTATATAAATATGTTTAAAAAATTATTTATAATTATAATTATAAACCCTTTATCAATTCTAGATTAATTATCTCTCATAAAATGCATCTTTATGAGTGATTTATTTGCGCTGATAAATATTCTCTTCATTATTGCAAAATAGTATTGCACTAATAAAAGTGATCTTTCTCAGCCCTTTTTTGGAAGTGCTGATAAAAGTATATCAATCTATTTAAATTAACCCTAACCACTCATGAACTCATCACGATATCTGAAGATTTTTGTGGAAGCCTCCCTCTTCCATCACTCCTCGGTGAATCAAAGCTCAAATCAAGGCTAGAATCACGGCGCGAACAATTTCAAGGTTCAAATACAAGGTTCAAATGATTCGAATGACGAATGAATCCAAGGCTTGAATGTTTTCCTGGTTTTTGATATCTCTACTTTCTATCTGATGATTCAAAGCTTCAATACAAGGTATCTTATTTTATCCTAATCCTCCTCACTCGTTGACTTAATGTTTGCAGAGATCTATTTATGTATTTTATCATCATTCTTGCATTACTGTTGACATATCCTAGTGGTCAACATTGTATACTGGGGATGTTTTGTTGAAATGAGATAGGGCTATCAATCCTTTCATTCCCCTACCGATTCTATGCAACTCACCCACCCCAACACCACTAAACGGCGCAATTATCTATTGTTGAGAATAAAAATTCCATTAGAGTCATGGATCATTAATTATGAGAATTCATTACACTATATATCCTAGAAGGGAAGCATGGATTATTATGTATCTCATTTTTTTAGTAATGTCATTTCAGTCAATGATAAAGATCTTCATATAAAGGGGAAGGGTATTGATAAAGATGATATTTTATATGAATGTTACTTGAACTTAGAAATAGTTATAAGACATAATTTCTATTGGTCAACTGGACAAAGTAAGATTTGGCTCTTGGTTCGTGAATGAAAATTGGAAAATTACTCGAGGTTTCATGGTTTTGGATAGAGGTTTAAAATATAGTATTTTTTATATACAGACAGACACACATGCAAATTTTAAAAATAAAAATATATATATAAATATATATATAATAAATATATATATTTTACAAATAAATTATAAAAATATATATTTTTAACAAATAAATATATATATTATAGCATAAAAATATACATTATACAAATATATTATAAAGATATAATATAATAATAAATAATGAAAATATAAAACATAAATATATTATACAATTATATTATAAAAATATATATTTTACAAAAATGTTATACAAATATATTACACAAATTTATTTTTATACATTTAAAAAATACAAATATGTTATATATTTATATATATTATATTAATGTGTAAATAAATATATATTAATATTTTTATATTTATATATTATACAAAAATTTTATTCAAATATATATATTATACAAACATAAATATATATTATACTACAAAATCATATAAAATCAAAATAAATATTATCCAAATAAATATATATATTACACAAATAAAAAAACAAATAAATATTACACAAGTATATTAAAAAAAATATTTTACAAATATATTATACAAATATATTTCAATATAGTTCATTCAATAGTTTAAATTTATCATCCAATTTCACTTTTTAAGATATGTCTCACATGAAAATTGTTCTTACAGGAGTGGCCCATCTCCCAATTAACTTAAAACCTCTATATCTTCAATAATTTCTATTTTTTATTTAATTATGACTAAAATTTTATATGATGTGCTCAAAATCACCATAGAAACCATAACATCCATGAAAATGAAATTTTGTTATAAATCTTTTTATTCGTCTGCTTAAAATAATTCTTGTTTTCAACAGGCCTAAACATAATTCTTAAATAAATTTATCAAATGAGAATTTTGAGATGTTTAAAACCATTATCACTATTAGGTATATTCATTTCCTAAATTATTTTTTTCATTCCTCATTATTTTTTAATTGAAATTATAATTTTGAGTGGATTTCAAATATTTGATAAACCATTGATATTAAAAGTAATAATTCCTCAGGTTGTTACATCACTAGTTCAAAAAAATAGAATAGAGGTTATCAAATTCTATATATGTTGGAATAATTATAGAAATTGTTTTTAGATATTCATCATTTTAGTTCTACTTGTTTTGGATCCCTCCCTAGGAAAATTTTATTACCATCCATGTATATGAAGTAAATCATTATTTATTAAAATATTTTGTCAATACATTTTTAAATATTTTAGTTGATTTAATGATAGTTTATTATTCATGTTTATCATATTTAGGTTTATTATTACTCATTAATTGTCTATAATATATTTATAATTATTTAGGGAATTTTAGAAAGACTTGATGACTCATTTTAATAGAGTTATTACTAATCTTAGATATAGGATTGAAAGTATTAAAAGTGATATTTATCCAAAAAATATAGAATTCATAGAGTCCCTAAATATATATTTAATAATATGTCTCCACCGAGACCACTTGAATTTCATATCAGAATGTTTATTCCCCACAAATATCACCTTCAATATAACACAAGTTAATTACTAGTTTTAATGGTGTAATTCTCAAAAATGTGATTCATTAGCCCTTTTCAAGAACACAATGCATTATAATTGTCATCCTCATCAACTTCATCTCCTGAATTGTTATTATTTCCTTTTTTTCCATGAGAATCATCCCCCATATCTTTTGGGTCACTTCTGTTACTCTAGGAATTCATCATCCAATGGATGACTACTACATAGAGTATTTAAGGAAACACAGGTCCTTGTCCACAAGAGATAAGGGGATGTGCGTCAAACAACAAAATGCAATGATAAATGTTTTGGAGATGAGTTTATGAGGTTGAAAGTTGTTTATATCTTTCACCTTTGAAATAGTTCGGAGGAAAAAACCACTCATAGTGGATTATTTCTCTTCATAAATTAAATTATCAATTTTCTTCAAAGGATACTAAAATTATTTCACCCCTACAATGTTATATTTATCATTTTCCATCATATTCCCTCCACTTCCTTCACATAAAGAGAAACAGTATGTGGATTATTTTGTTTGAGTTGGGGTGGTATGTTCATCTTTTATGTCGTTCTACACTAGAAAATCCACAAAATTATTCTCCCTTAAAACCTTTTCACCCATGTAGTGTTTAAATTTATCAATTTCCTTCCAGTTCCCTCAACTTATCAATCATAGAGGTAAAAATGATGTTTGCATAGTAAGATAATTGTACATAGAATTAATGTATTGTTTCATATTTATGCTTAATTTATTTTTTTTAGTATTAATTGTATAATAATTGTTTTCTAATATAGGAGGATTGTTTTGTTCGATTTGGGGTGGTTTTTTTAAGTTTTTCATGCTCATGAGGGATTTTTATTTTGAGCCTACAACTGAGATAATGAAAATAATGAAGTGTGTTAAGAATTTTTATAGCCATCGTGAAAAGGTGAATTCATACTACTTATTTAATTAATTTTGTTATAATTTTATCTACTATATGTAAATTAATTACATTATCATTTTTATCTAATTTTATTTAGTTTTTTTCTTATATCATTTGGGAAATCATTTTTTTATTTTAATTATATAAAATAGTCCACAAAAGAGATAAATTTTTTCTTTCTGCCAATGTTACCACGATTTCCATTTCCATTGACTTTCTTTTCTGAACAACTGATACTGTATATTGACTTTATGTTTTTAGTCGAAAAACCATTGTCATTATTGAAATATGTAAGAGTAGAATAATTTCATGGGCCCATTCGGGTGACTTGTTTTGATATAATGGGAACATGATCTTTCTTTTCTCTTCATGCTTTCAACAACAAGAAATGTTTTCCATTTAAAAACTTCAAGTTAATATGGATTATTGAAATTTAAAAAAAGAAAGGAAATGGAAATTGTGGAAACATTGGTATTTTGGATTTATTTGATACATTAGAACATGTAGGAGTCATCCACGCCTCAATCTGACACACGGTGTGACCAGTATGACTCCAAGTGATTCTTTTAAATAAAATTGACATTAATTTTAGAATAAAATGTCAACTAACACACCCAAAACTAAGAAAAATATTTTGATTATTTTGATACTATAGGAAAATGATATATATGTCATTTGGGATGTGAAGGAATTATTATCACCTCAATTTAATGCATGGTGTAACCACAATGACTCAAAGTGAATCTTTTTATTTAAAATTGACATGAATTTTAGTAAAAAGGAAAACTGACCTACTCAAAACTAAGAAAACACATTCATATTTTTTTAATTATTTAGGAAGATTATCCATAAGTAATTTTTTATGTGTAGTAATTGGGCACACCTAAATTGGATACATGATGTTCCTGTTAAGACTCAATGTGTCCATTAAAAGTTTAAAATATACTTTTTGGTTCAAAAAAATGTCACTCACTGAAAACCAAAAAGAACGTGCTCAGATTTTCTTGAGAATTTATGAAATAAATAAATAAGTAATTTTTGGCATGTTGCAAAAAGTCTCACGTTAAATTGATACATAATTTGACCATAATGGGTTAATGTGCATGTCTCTATTTTAAAATGTCATTTTAGTAAAAAAAGTTATGTACTCAAAACCAAGGAAGTCAATTCAGATTGTTTTATTAATTTATTAAAAAGATCCATAAGTCATTTTTGACATGTATGAATCCTCAACAGCTCAATCCAATGCACCGTGTGACCAATATGACTCCAAGTGCATCTTTTTATTTAAAATTTGGATCAATTTTTGTAAAAATGACAACTTACCTACTCAAAACCAGTCAAACACATTCAAATTATTTGGATAATTTTGGAACCCTTTGAATATGTATTTTGTGAGGATTATAAATCATCCTAACCTCAATCTGATACATGATGTTCTTGGTGTGACTCAATGTGTTTTCAATTAGTTTTAAATTGACAATTTTTTTCAAAAAGTGTCACTCACTGAAAATTGGGAAAACATACTCAAATTTTCATAATAAATTCATAAATTGATTCATAATTCATTTTTTATGCATAGTGATTGTTCTCATGTAAATTAGATACATTATGTGATTGGTATGAGTAAAATTTCATGGTTCCAGTTTAAAATGTCATTTTAGTAAAAAACGAAAAGTGACATACTCAAAATTTAGTTTACACCATTAAATTGTTTTTTACGTTATGAAAATGATCCAAAAGTCATTAGGGATGTGTATAAATCATTATCACCTCAATATGATGCATATTGTGACCAGTATGACTCCAAGTACATTATTTTATTTAAAATTCAGATCAAATTTATTAAAAAGGAAAACGAGAATACTCAAAAAATACCACACGTATTTGGATTTTTTTTGATAATTTTTTTAAAGAATCCAAAAGTCATTTTTGGCATGTATTAGTCCATTTTTCCTCAATCTTATGCATGATGTTCCCAGTATGACTCAATGTAACTATTATCCGTTTAAAATTGATAGTTTAGTTTAAAAAGTGTCACTCAATAAAAATGATAAAAATGCACTCATATTTACTTTTTAATTAAGGAAATATATTCACAATTCATTTTTGACATGTGGAAACTCTTCTTACATCAAACTGATACACAATGTGATCAGTATGATTCAAAGTGTGTGTTTCCATATTAAAAGAACATTTTCAAAAAAACACAACTGACACACTCAAAACCATGTAAATTCATTTGTATTCTTTTTATAATTTAATAAAATGATCCATAAGTTGTTTAGGATATGTAAAAATCTTTTTTACCTTAATCCAATAGACAGTGTTGTCGGTATGACACCAAGTACATATTTTTATTTAAAATTGACATCAATTTTAGTAAAAAGGAAAAATGATCTACTCAAAACCAAGAAAACACGTTCATATTGTTTTGATACTTCAATAAACTGATCCATAAGTCATTTTTGACATGTAATAATCTTTAATAACTCAATCCGAGAGACGGTGTAATCATTATGACCCTAAGTGAATCTTTTCATTTAAAATTGAAATCAATATTATTAAATAGGACAACTAATCTACTCAAAACTAAGAAAACACATTTTTATTGTTTTTACACTTTATAAAAATGATATATAGGTCATGTAAGACATGAATTAATGAATAGCACCTCAATCAGATACATGAATTTCCTAGTATGACTCAGTGTGTCTGTTATCAGCTTAAAATCGACATTTTAGTTCAAAAAGTGTCACTAACTAGAAAACGAGAAAACACACTTGTATTGCCTTGATAATTTATTAAAATGATCCATAAGATATGTTTGTGTATATTAATCACTATCAAATGAAACTAATATATTATTTTACAGGTAGGAGTCAAAGTGAACGATTCTAATTTTAAATGACATTTTCGCAAGAAAAATGCAATGGACATACTCAAAACCTAGGAAACACATTTGGATTTTTTTGGTACATTAGTTAAATAATAAATAATTTATTTGATCTATATATGAATAATCCACACCTCAATGCTATATATGGTGTGATTGGTATAACTCTAAGTGCATTTTTCAATATATAAGTTTCTTTTTAGTTTAAAACATGCATAAAATTTCCAAAACTAAGAAAACGATCAAATATTGTTTTCTTATAATTATAAAATCTATTACATAATTAATTTCCTTATAATTTTTATCTTATACTTATTTATTTAATTTTAATAGAAATAATTCGTGAAGAATAACAAGAAATGGTGTGACGTGCAAGAATCAACTGCTACTCAATCTGATACAATGTGTTCCTAGTATGACCCAAAGTTTAGTTTAAAATTAACACATTGCATTAATTTATTTCGTTATATTATCACTAAAATAATAATTATTTTCTTATACAAGTTATTTTTTTCACAACTATGGTTTATGATCAAAATACAAAGGAACTCTACAGTTTTTGAATGTATATAATAATTTGTACTTATATAATTGTATAAACTAATGTTTGAAATGTCTATAATATATAATTTTTTTCTTGTATTTGTGTTTTAAATTTTAATAAATTTAAATTTGGTACTATTATTTAATTTTTCTAATTTTGTGGTATGTTTGTGGTTGTGGTTTATTGTTAGAGCACACTGCACTGGTGTTGTAGTGTGTTACTGCCACACAATACTGCATTCCCCTTTATCAGTGCTTCCACGAGCACTGATAAAGGATTTCGTCATTATTAATTTCAAATAAACTGGTAAATGGTTCATTTCTGAGTTATTGTTTCCCCATATAAAATAATAGGGCTTTTAATCTCACTCTGGTAGTTATCATTCATAAAGGCCATTTTTTGCAATGTTAAAGGCCTATTTTGTAGTAGTGATGGATGACATGGAAATAAAAAACCTAGGGTAAACATTTTCTTTTTGTTCTAGGTTCTAGATTTTGTGTTCTGTGGGACAAAGAGGTTGTAATAAATATGTTGGTAAAAAAGTTATTTATTATTGAATGGAATAATTAACTTGTAAACTCTTATTCTAATTTTTCATTTGATTGTGACCTGGAATTCTAGCTTTCCTCAAAACATACAAGGTCATGTAATCACTAAATTTTGACACCAGGACAGGGAGCGGGTAATTTCTTGAAATGAATGGATGAAACCATTCCTAATGATAGAAGTGAATTTGAGTTCTATGTTACTCTAATTTTTTGTATATTATGTTAAACCATTTATTATAGGAATACCAACATAAGTATCAATACTATAACCCACCAATCAAACCCTATTTAAAAAATAGTATATTCATAAATCTTAGTAACATATCACATATCCTGTAATATCCAAAACCTCTATTAAAATTCTTTAAAAACACCAAAAATAATGTTTATTAAAAACATTACAAAAAATTCAGTTTGCATTGATTTGACATCATTAGATCCAAAACATTCTAAATCCACCTCTAACAGTGAAAAACGTCAATATAAGCTATCTCAGACATCTATAGTCAAAACCTTCATAGGGATATGCAAAGGATTTTTCTTATTCTTAATAAAATTCATACAGCATGTATGGTTATTGGAGATTCTAATAAATGTTAAAAAATTCTTTCACTATCTTCTAGACTTCTATATGTCCAAGACAAATGGGTCTTGAATTAGAAGTTTTTTATGGGTAAAACTCAAACCGTTCCTAATTATATACACTAGATCAAAAAAATGATAATATTATGTACAAGAATTAATCTAAATAAATAATGTAAACTAACCACACATTTTTTCTATAAAACCATGCATCTACTGTAAATATACAGTTGAGTCCCATATTTCAAAATTCAAATGTTAAACTTTCTTGATACACTTTACACACTAAAACCAACCCATTAGATGTATGATTTATCTTCTTTAAATTTGTTTTGATGATTTTTTCTCATTATATCACATGTTTTATTTTAAAATGTCCTAAATTTCATGGAAATTCAACAAATAAATATTCTATTTACATAATAAATAAGAAAGATTAATAAAAATACAAACCCAATAGGCCCATTTAAGCTTATTACATGTGGTCCAAACCTAAATTATTTTTTTAAAATCCACATGAAACTTGAACCAATCTATACACATCAAAGATCAGGTAAATAATTTAATATAATAAATTCCATACTAAATTAAATAACACAAAAAACTTCAAAACTCAATGCTTCATCATACCTAATATAAATCAATACCAAAAACAAAAAATTTCATAATGAATGACTCCATAACCTAAACGATTTTCATATGATGAAAAAACATCACAACCCAATAATATTAACCCAAAATAAAATTATTTCATAATTATAATATCATAAAATAATTTTTAAAAATTATCAACTCACCCAAACAAGAAATTACACCTAAAATGGAAAAACACACTCCCATTTGTTTCTCAAAATATAAGGAAACTGATTTATTTCTAATAAAACCATTAAAATTAATTAAACCAATAAATTTTCTATTTCAAAAGCCATCAAAACCTATTTATTCAAAATAAAACATACAAAAAAAGAAATAAAACTATATATTTAATTTATAAAAACTACCCAACTCATTCAATTATCCCATTAGATAAAATTTTATTTATATATGAAATAATATTCTTTTTAATATTAAAAAATTATACATTATTCAATAATTATTATTTTTTCTCACATTCAAAATCCAATTCATAATTTAACAAAAGTAATAACCAACTTCATATCTTTATTTAAACCATTACATTAAATAACAAGAATCATTTAAAAAATAATTTTAGTATCATTTATATTAAAATGTAATAGTTTTTGGAATCACAATACAAGGAAATCCAAACATTTAAATAAAAACATGAAAACTATAAATATATATTAATTATACACTAAGAAGAATTTAAAAGAAAAAACATGAGAATCACTTAAACATTTAAATTATTATATGTTCAAACACATTAATAGAGAAATTTAGAATTCAATATTCTTAAAGTGATTTTGATACATAAAGAACAATTTATAATATACCCAAAATAATATTCCTTAGATTATTCATGATATGTTTTCTCATTATAAATCCTTTATTCTCAAACACATCCCTGATGAAAGAATCATCCATAAAAACTCCAACTCATTACAACTAAATACCACTCAAAATTTTTATAAAAAAAATCATATATAACCTTGCCAAATTATTAGAATTAAGAAAATATCATTATTATAAATGAAATGAAAAAATGAGTTTTCATTCAAATACCAATTTTTTAAACCAAAAAAAAATCAAAATTTTTATTTTAGTATATTGATGAAAAAACCAAATTAAATGAAATCATATGATATCAATTCAAATAAATTTTTTGGAATGATACATGTTCTTATCTCATTAAATATAATAAAAATTAAAGTACAAAAAATACCATGAGCATAATAAATATAGATAGAACCCATAAAATATCTTCAAATTACCTAAAAAAATACACTCAAACTAATTATGTCAAATATAATAATAAATGCTAAAAATAAACTGTAAAATTATGTCTCACCCCCTCACTAATTAGATTACCACTATGGCTAAACTTTCAATCAAGGTTATTTTGTTGTTCAATGATATTAAAATTAACACATTTCATGTTCAAAATATGAATGAAAATTATCCAATGCTTCCCACTCATATTATCCAACGCGGATAACCCCAAACACTTAAGCAAGAAGAATGTGGATTGTCAAACTTCAATGTGAGGTTAAGGACAAAGGAGAATGAAAAAAATTGAGGATGACAGTGTTTGGGGTTCACTCCACTAGTGGTAGTTCATATCTTACACTCCATTATAAGTGAAGATCTCAGCTAGGATGATAGTGTGATGGGTGTACTGTGGTGTCATTTGGTGGTAAGAGGTTCTTCAGGCGCTAAAAAAATAAATCGGTGAGTGAAATTCATCGATCTCGATAAAATAAAAGTAGAAATAATCACATACTTTGGATTTTGAGAGGATGTATTCATAATAGAAGATCAAGGAAGATTGGAAGTAGTGATTTGATTCTACAAGAACATGAATGACACAAGAGAGGAGAGACTTTTAATGGTTCTATTTAAACTATTGGGAAGGTTATTATAAGTTATTTAAAAAACTGTCGATAAAGAGTGGTTCTATCAATTCTATAATAGTTACCACTGATAAAAAAGTTCTTTATGAGGACTTTTTTTATGCTGATAAAATGTTTCTTTATTGGTGCCAAAATTCTAGCACACAAAAAGATACATTTTATAATCACTTTTTTATCACCTATAATGATAATTCTTTATCAACACTAACAAAACGCTGATAATGACCTAATTATAATTATATAATTAATATAATTACAATAAATTTATATAATTATAAATAATTTTTTAAATAATTACAAATATGTATTTAGAAATATAATTATAAATAGATATATTTATTAGTTATATTTTTTTATTATATTTTTATTATTATTTAAATATATATTTATTATTTATAATTATAATGTTAAATAAATATATTTAAAAATATTTTTATATAATGATAAATATATTTTATAAATATATATATATATATATATATTAATATATATATTTATATATTTATAAATATAATAATTATTGTTATTATAATTTTATAATTATTTATGAATTTTTTGTATTTATTTATAACATAATTAAAAAAATTAAATGTGTATATTTATAAATAAATATAAATGTAAATAATTATATATATATATATAATTTTAAATATTTATTTATAAATATAATTATAGATATATGATTATAATTATAATTATAAAATTATATATTTAATTTTTTAAAATTAATATATTTTCATATAAATATATGAGTAAATATATTTATAAATAAAGATTTTAACAAATATTTTTATTTAATTTGAAATATATTTATATCACTGTATATAATGTAGAGGTTGCAATGAGTGGGTATCTTGGTTCCAAACGACTCAATGGCGTTAGGGGTTCCTAATCATGATGGAATATTTAATCTTGTTGAGTTCTTCAAGGATGGTCACATCAAGTGTGGATATTCATCATGTTTCTCCTTCATGGGTACTTGGAGAAACATCTATTTGATGATATACGGTGAATGGGTTCAAGTATTTTGCTAAAAAGTTGAAAAACAATAGGCTCTTCATAGATTCGAGGCATGCACTTAGTTAATATAGAATTAAAAAAAAGATCTTTTTTATTGTCGAAGTCTATCGAAAGAAAATACGTGATCTCAAACATTTTGAAACTACAGGGGAAGGAGAATTCCTATAAATTTAAAGAGTTTAGAATCTGGATCATATAGATTTGGGGATTCTACGAATGGAGGATTACAATAATATTGAAAAGAGTTTTTTATATCATTTTTCCATCAGATGAACACAAATCGTGGGCATGGGGTTTAGGATTTATCTCCCTTAAGCATGGTATACTATGGATCCAAGATTGGGACCCCTTATTCAATCCCAGTTCCTTAAGTATGGATCTGAATCCATAATCTTATATAGTTCTTTTAGCACCCACAACTAGTATAGGACATCTCCTCTTTCATTGGTTCTACCATAAATCTCTATCATGTAACTGAACTCACCTGATTTGATCATTTTCCTAGGGTTCTCATCGAGGTTGACCTATGTGAAACCCTATTGAGTTGTTTATTTTTCTTACCACTGACAGAAATCTAAAGCTTTTAATTGAGTTTGAGAATAACCCCAATTTCTGTGCAAAGTCTAATAACATTTGGAATTCAGACAATAATTTTCAGAACAGCTTATATTACACCAATATCAAGAAGTCCGGACACTATTCCAAGAATTGTATGTTTAAAACTTCTAATATTAGTGAAGCTATTACTGGTGGGCCCATGTGTGTACATATGTATGTGGGTGTAGATCCCCCACTACCATGGAGTGTTGTGTTAGTAGGGCACCCATTCTTATAAAGTGAAACAGTAACAAACAAGAATTCTGATGTGGGATGGCTGTGTGGGAGAACCCTTTATTAGTTATAGATAAAAGAGCTAGTAAATACTGCCAATTATAAGTGATAAATAATTTTTTTGATAAAGGGTGTAATTTATCATTGCTTAATAAAAACCATTGATAAATGGTAGCCTTTGTATACACTTGAAAAAAAAGAATTGATAAAACTTACCATTTATAAGCACTTTGAACTGAAATTGATAAATCCTACCACTACTTATTCCTATTTTTGTAGTAGTGTAAAATTTCTATATTGAACAGCTTTCCAAGATATACATAAAGTATGTAGTATGACTTCATGGAGTTCTACTCTTTATTTAATCAGATTGATATCTGAGTTTTACCTCACAGTTTTTTAGAATCCTTCAGCAAGGGTTGGATACAAAACTACGCATCAACACTTCTTATCAACATCAAATAGATGGTTAGTCTGAAATGATTATTCAAACTCTAAAGGAAATTCTCACCTTAGGTTCAATATATTTCTAAATATGTTTGGACCAGAAACTTCCCCAAGTGGAGTTCTCATCTCACAATAGTATCCATTCTAGTATTCAAATGGAACCTTATAAGGCTCTGTGTGGGAAGAGGATTTAGAATCTTACATTCTAGGTTGAATTTGGAGAGTGTAAGCTAATGGTAATAGATATTTTACATGAAATTGTATTGAAGGTTGAAACTATTCAGTGTCATATGAAATTCACACAATGTTGAGAGAAAATATATACAGAAAATCATCAACAGAACCTCTATTTTAAGGTTAGATATAAGGTGTTCATTCATATATCAACATGCATGAATTTTATGAGGATTTGGAAGAAGGGAAATATTAGTCCTAGATACATCTACTGCTTTTATATCCTCTACTGCATTATAGTGGTGGCTTATAGACTAGCACCCCTTCCTAACCTATCTCAATTACATGATGTGTTCTATGTATCCCTCTTGAGGAATTTCATACCAGACCCCTCAAATGTACACAATCTAGAGGTGATACCATTAGATAATTATCCTTAATAAGTGTAGAAACCAATGAAGATATTATATTATAGAGATAAACTTCTACAAAACAACACAACTCACCTAGTCAATGTGTTATGGTAAAACTCAAATTTCAAGGAAGAAACATGGGAACTATAAGAGGCAATGAAACTTAAGTAACCTCATCTATTTTGTTGTATGAAATAAAAAATTGGAATGAACATTTTTTATGGGATAATTAATGTAATGACCTATATATTTATTAACGATATTCCATTATTTTAATGACTAAATGATTTATTTATAAATGAAGTTATAGAAATCACATGCACTATTTGGTTTATTTTGGACTGTTATATAGTCTTTAAATTTTAAAATACCATTAAATAATCATAATCATTTATAATATAGATATATTATAGTGTATTCTAAGGATAGTATATTAATTGTTATGAAAAATTCCATTCGACATAAATGGATGATTTGATGGCCTTGGCTAGTAATATTGTACCCTAGGAAGCCCATTTTAAAGAGATTATAAGGGTGATAGCATCACTGTAATTTTATCTTTACCAATCTCAATCCATGATTCAAAAAATAAATCATGATTGAAAAAAATTACAAGAGAATTTCAAAATCATTGAGAACACAACTCAAACCATGTATGTCCAACCACCCTAAGAAAATCTTAACATCACATAACTTACCGTTATGGAATTCATAGGTTCAATAAATGGTTATGTTTCTAGACCCTAATTTTATGAATTTTTATATTTTTTATTTTAATAAAAAAAATGATTACATTTATCCCTTTTTAATATTACTATTTAAATTATTAGATAATAAGTTAGATAAAAATTTGATTTTGAAATGATGAAGCCCAAATTTTGTTTTTGAAATATATAGTTTTAATCAAGACACTATTTTTGATGAATTTATGGATATTTGAAATAAATGAAATTTTAATAAAATATTTTTTTGGAATAATATTTATTAAATATAAATGATAATATAATTTTAATAAGTGGAATGTAATTGTTTTAAGGTTCATTAAACTGTTATTGTAAAAACAAAAATAGTATTTTTCAATAAATGGGGATATTTGATTTAATAGTATAAATTCTATTATATATATAATTATTTTCATAAAATAAATATTATATTTGTTATCTTCATTTAAAAATTATCCAACTTTGATTTTTTTCAAAATTTTCTGACACAGTCAAATGTTCATGGTCAAACTAAATATGGTATGTATTATAACATCATAATGACCCAAAAGTGATGAAATATATTCCATAAAATGTATCCATGAACCGATATATATTTTCAAATTATAATAATGTTTTTTTAACTTGTTTGATTAATTTTATAAATCCTTAATGTATCCTCCAAAATCTATATTATATTTTTAGGTTTTAAAATCAATACTTTATGAACATGACTCACGTTCACAACACTAAGGGTATTATTTGAAAGGATTGTATTGTAAAATAATTAAAACCACTCCATTTTGATAGAAACCATTGGATGTTTTCTGTTTTGGATGAATTTATCAGATAGATTCCAAAACCTATGTTAGGAAATTAATAAATAATTCTTCTCTATTTTTCAATGTAATACCACCAAAGATATAATTCCTCTTCACTAAATACTCTTTGATCATTATATTACTCTTAATTTCCCTCTACATTTCCCTCCCACGGCTACCCCAATATCATCAGAATCTCCTCCCAACCTTTAAGAATAACCCTCTCACAGTAAGGGTTCCTCTTCGTGTCCTCTTTATTTAAGAACCTTCATTAAATTATTCCATTTTTCACCAATTATTCTTGTTGGGGTGTGTTTTAACCCATAAATGTTACTATAATTATGATTTTCAAGTGATGGGAGACCCATTTTACTCTTATTTAACACTATCATGAATCCTTATGTATCCATGTTATACTACTGAAATCATCCTATGATTTTCTATTCCAAACCTTTTTGTAGTGAATACCCATTCCCATTTCCAATCAAAGGTATTAACCTAGTTTTACATATCATTCATTGATTGGTGATTTCCCTCTAGGAATCCCAAACTCCTTAAATTTTGTGCTTAAAAGTGATAGAAGACATCATTATTTTATATGATCTATGTGGCACACTTATGCATGTACATGATATGAGAGTGAGGGTGGGATAGAAATTATGTATCCCTATCATACATTTAGAACTCTTTAAATCTCATGATATTCCATGTATCGTGTGTGGGAGGTTATCCTAGTCACGCATTGTTATGATGCCTTAACGGTTATCCTCGACATATGTTTATTATGTCATGTTTTAGGTCATTTCTAAATCACTATGTAATCTTTATGTCTTCATGTTATATTGTGCCTCATTGTTCAAGATTTTGATTCTCGCCACTCTTATATGACCTTGATATTCATATTGGACCACATGTATTGCTTTAATTTATTCTATGACTTGTTTATTCCATTACTAGGCTTTATATCTTTGAACTTTCTTATTTATGTCCCCTAGTTATCCCATGACGTTTTAGAAGAATCAAAAGAATCTAAGGGAATGTTATGGAGTTTAAGTTTATATCATTACAATTCCTTGTAAGTTGTCATGTGATGTACATAATTTCCCAAAGACACTTGGCCTCACGTTCTTATGGGTTTGTATTAAGTGTATCTTTATGTAATAAATTATGAAATAAGTTGTAATTAAAGATATTGGTTGTTGTATATACCCTTGTTTTTTTAATCCAATTCACCCAAAATGTTACATTATAAAACAATCCTAGGTTGGATTCTGTAAGATAATCGAATAGAATAGTCTAGGGATGTTGTGACTATGGTTCTTTTAAAAATATGGAATGATCATAATCAATGGTTTTCAAAAAAAACATTAATAAACGGTTCCTTTATTATCCCTAAAAAGAATTATGTTGATTAGATAACCTTTAATCAACAATATATTTTTAAATAATAAAGGTTTGACATTTTCTATGCTATGTTTAGAACTAATAAAGGTATCTATATCAGAGCTAATAAAACCAAAATTCATATAAAAAATATAGTTTTGGGAGATAAGTTGGGTTTGAAACCCATCACTCTAGCCTATGATGAAAGAAGTTTTCCATTCAAACAAGAGAGTGTGTCCAAAAACATTATGAACTTTTTATTTATTAATTTATAATATGCACGAATATCTTTATGTACTTATATATAATTATTTATATATTTATATTAATATATATTTTTAAATAATCATAATAAATATATTTTAAATAATATTTAAATATTTTTACACTAATAAAATAATAGTAAATATATTTCAAATATATATATATATTATTAATTATATTTAAAAACAATAATTACTTCTAAATATATTTTAAAGTTATTTATTTTATTTAAATAATATTAGTAATTAAATAAATTCATAATTGAATATAAAAGTACTATTAATTATATTTAAATACAAAATTATTTATTATAAATTACTAATTATATATAATACCAATTATATATAATAAAAATTATATATAAAAATATTAATATGTGTTAACAGAATTTAAATATTAATAATTATATTTTAAAAATATTTTTATTTATATAAATGAATAAATATTTAAAAAATAATAATAAAAATGTATTTGAAAATATTAATAAAATTATTTAAATTTAGATATTGGTTATTAAATATTAATATCAATCACATGTTTAAATATATATTATTCATTATTATTTCTATTTAAATTTCTATGATCTTAAAATATTATAATTTACTTTTTTAATGTTTATTATTAATATATGAAAAAAATATTAAATTAAAAAATTCATATTTATATATATAATTAATTTTAATATAATTTATATATCAAAAAATAGTATTAATTATATTTTGATATTATTAATCATTTATTATAAATAATGACATATATATAATAATATTATTATTATAATTTTTTATGAATTATGAAAATTTATAAAATTTTAAAGATTAATTAATTTATCCATTTAAAAATTAAATTTACATATATTTCATTACAATTAAAAATTAATTATTTGATACATTAATATTACGTTACGATAACTCTAACTATATAATTTATATTTATTGTATATTTATACTATTATTATAATGTTGAAACCAGTGTGTGTGTGTGTGTGTTATGAGATATATGAAGGTTAAATCAAAATTCATTGTGTATGTGTAAATGTATAAAATTCACACATATAATCCTTAATTTATAATATTATAAGATAAATATTTTCAAAAAAGAAAAATATTTTATCAACACTATAGATAGCGCTTATAAATGAAAACATTTATCAGAGTATAATAAATAACATCATTAGAGAAAGTTTTTTATTATTTGTGGTGGTTTTAACCTCTATTGTGTTGTTTTGAGATGTTTTTTATAAATATGAGTATATTTATACATCTATACTCAATCCATGTAATTTTTATTCAAATATAGTTTTTTAAGATTGTCGTGAATCCTCTATTTGGTGATGGTATCCATCTATTAGTAGATGGTTTGAAAATGGATGTTAAATGTTGAACCCCATACTAACTCTAATTTTGTTATATATTTAGAAATGTCAAAATTTAGTATTTATTATAAGACTAATTCTAATGAAAAAGATATTTTACCAGTTGTTTTCAAAACTACCACTAATAAATGGTCATATATTTTTGTATTACCATACTTGGTGGTGGTTAAAACAACCTCTAATAAAGAAGGAGTAGTGAAAATAGCCTCTAAATAATTATCAATGATTAAAACCATTGTGAAATATTGTACTTCAGTTTAAAATTTCATATATTCACACATTTCTCACTTCATCCCCCCCCCCCAATGGATCTTGTTGGACATCATTATTCTTCCTTATTCTTATCTCGAGTACCCATGTTTAAAATAGTTAATTAGTTATTAGTAACGAACATATTCAAAAATGGTGAATATAGTATAGTTACTTATTAAATAGACACATGCAATTCTATAACTATTAATAAATCATGAAATCAACCAATGTAACTAAGATAAAACATAAAACCCTTTCAGGTATTTTTTATAAAATTTATTATAAATTGAATCAACCATTAGGATCTAATAAATAATACTAAATGATAACTCCTTGAAAAACATATTATAAATCATTGAACCATCCAATATACCTAATATTTTATCTCTTTTATAATATTATTTTTCTCTATTTACCATATTAATAATTTAATTATAATAATATTTTATCAATTGATGTTATCACATTAAATTATAAACTAATAATATGTACATGTCAAATAAATCTCGATGGTAATTGATTTTTAGTCTGAATGTTAAAGGGATACACTTTAGCTGACCCTCTTGAGAAAGAAATAAAATTTACAAAACATGAAATACAACTAAAAGAAATATAAAAGTAATGTGATAATTTTTACACATCGTAGTATGGGTATAATGGTAATCTTACATTATCAATTTACTTTGTATAGTAAGAGGGGAATTATTTTCATGTATTTCAGAGTAGTTAATAACTCTAAACCTCTTCAATCCTTCCATTCCTCAAAACAAATCAAGAAAACAATTAATTCAATTAAACCTACGTTTTAAATTAAAAATCATGACATTTAAATTTATTCAATTAACTTGAAAAAAACCTCACTTATGTTATAAAAAATTAGATCTATAAATCATATGATTTTCTAAAAATATGTAAATATTTTTCAAGTAATTACATTTAAATTTATGTACTCAAAATCTAAAAAAACATTATATAGATTAAAATAATTTTATTCTTTGTTGTTCATATCATTATTTTTTTCATTTTTAATATTACTTCTTCTTTCTCCTCTCCACCCTCTCTCACGAGACCAACATTTTAAATATCATCAGAGAGAAACAATTTAATGGGATTTTATTGATAGGTTTCATGTCACAAATTACGTTAACATCATCACCCATATAAAACATGTCCCTTTGTTTCATGTCATAAAAAACACCCCAGCATCCTCAACCATATCATCGAGAAAATATTCCATTTTTCCATGGAATCTAAAATATACGGATCATGATCCTCATGATCACTGGAATTAATCAAATGAGAAAATTAATAAAAATTAAATTTTAATTGATATTTCGTTGCACCCAGTTAATATTGTCCCAATTTTATTATAAAGGAACATAAAATTTCTTATGATGATTTAACTCAGTAATATTAACCAAATGTGTACTGTATCCCAAATATACTACGTTAAATACATCATTTTTAATGTTTTTATACCTTATTCATGATAAATAATGTGAAACACGAAACCACCAATATTGTAAACATTGAATCTCCTAGCATATTTAAGAGGAAAGCATACTAAATACATCAAATATTTTGATAGTTCAAATAAATTTTAGAAATAGGTATTGGAAAAAAACTAGTATGATGTACACGCCATTCAATAATCTATTTGGTATTTGATTTTGGTATATCTTCTTCATATAAAGATCAAGTACTAAGGAATATTTCTACTTAGGACCAAAATTCTTCAATATATGAATAAAAAAATATCAGTAATGAGTATCACATATCAATGTTCTTATCATAACTAAAATTTAGTTATTGTAAATTAGTATAATTTTCCAACTTCTCAAACTGAGGTTAGATATATTGATAATTTTTTAATAGTGATGAATATTCTTATCATCACTCTCCTCCCTATTGAATATTATCTCGATGAAATATAAATATGTTAAATGGAAGATTAGGAACACTTCATTTAGGTAAACATCAATAATATAACATCTCCTTAAGATTCATTTTTTATATCAGACATCAAATAAACAAGATGCCTAATGAAAACAAGTAAGAAATTAATAAATAAAACTAATAATTCTTAACGTTGAAAAGTATGATATGTGGATAAAAAATAAAATTCATATTGAGTAACTCTCAATGTGATAAATTCTTAGATAATGTATGTGTCCTCCAAGTTTAGGTTCCATCAACAAATGCATAGTCAAATGAATCATCACTATAAAAAAAAGAAGGGGAAAAGAATATCACCAAATGAAAATTTGTTTATAAAATTCATTCTTGATGTTTATCCAATTAAATTAGTTTTGGTTTTTATAATAGAGTTTTAAAAATAATCTAAAAATGTTGATTAGAAGTATAATTATTTTATCTTGTCACAAATTATTGATTTACAAAGTTAACAACTAATAAAGAAATTTATGAATGTCATGATTTCTCATTATATGAAACTTATGACAATCCCAATCAATACATCTTTAATTGTTACTTAAATATCCATCAGTGCTAATGGAAAAATATTCCTTTAATGTTTTTTTTATTTTAACATCAATTAAAAAGTGGTGCAATCATAACTAACATTAAAAGTATGGTTTCAATGATGGTTATATAAATTGATATATAAAGTGATTTCAACATAGGTTATTATAATAAATATTGTTGTAATATTTAAAATTAAAACATATATAGAGACTTTAAATGTTAGTTGTTATAAAAACACATAGAAATATAGTGTATGTCATTAAAAAAACTCCGACAATACAATACCTTTTTCCCAATAAAGAGAAAACTATCTGTATGAGAAGTAGAAATCATCCATATAAAAACTCGTTTAAAATTTTATTACAACATAATTTACCAATATAATAAACATATAATATATATAGATAAACATATAAAAATAGATCAAACATATGAAATAGTTTATAAATAATCCTTCAATGTGGTATAAGTTGTCTACAAAATATGATGAAAAATCATCAAAAATATACAAAATAATAAATATTATAAAATTAATAATACAACATATTTGTTTAAAATATAAAATTTATCATGGAACTAACCTAGTGAAAATATAGTATCTTTGGAGTTGTTATAATATCAAAAATGAATTGTAAAACACAATATCCATATTAAAAAATTTCTTTCAAATATTGACATTAGAGTTATGAAAAAAGACTTTAAAAATATGAAACACTGTAAATATATGTAACTAAACAATGTATTGACTAATATAAAAGTTATATTCCTATAAGAACACATAATTAATTTAATATTCATTCTTTATTAATAATTTAAATTTATTAAAAAAACTCATGGCATGTGTTATTATGATATATTAATTAATAAAATGTTTGTTACATGAATTTTGTTTGATTAAATAACTGATATAATAAAATAAATATAAAAATTAAAATATTAATGAAATTATAATTAATATTATTTGATAATTATATAATTCTTCTTACTAATAAATAAATGGAAGGAACCAACAGAAATTGTTGGTCCAAAATGATCCTAAATTCCTTGAGAGGGGGCTGAATTAGGGTATGAATATTCTTTTCATAATTATTCTTTCCCTAGTAGATCTTGAACTATTTATTATAAGGGACACTTTTTTTATTATCATTGTTTATATTGGTCGTATCATTTCTAATTTTATCTGATGACAATGCAGAAAATCTAAAGTAATAAAGCAAGCACAAGGACACATAGATTTTTTCTTGGTTCACACTTGTCGATCTACATCCAAGGAGCATACAATGACAATGTGTTGATTGTACCAAATTCACTAAGGCTCACTATCCAAAATGATGTTTGGGTTGTATCACTTTTATTCCTAGGCTCATTTCCTTTACAAGGTTTAAATTCAACAGACTATTTTCCATAGGGTAAATCCTTATGTATCTTTCTATGGATCAATGCCAGTGGAGAGGATCATCATCTTCCTCTTCCTTTACTCACTACATGAGAAAGGATCCACACACAGTTTATAGACATGTAGGTCCCACATAGTTTATGGATATTTAAGTACCAAACTATTTATAGAAACATAGGTTCGTTCATTATATCTCATGAATTCATCCTCAACTATAGGTAGATGCTCTGTTGAATCTCTTTCTAAGTTTCTCCAAAACATTTGTGAAAAAAAATTAATGTAACACCTCCACTTTCCATAAAACTAGAATAGACTCATCTTTACTATGGAAATATCAATAACCTCTACTTTTTCATGATCTTCAAGTGATGACACATATTCCATTCACTTCATTGAATGTACAAGTGAATAAACTCAATCTATGAGGATTTTCAAATGGTATAGATCATATATCTTTCTCTTCTCCTTCAAAATTTAGATATGGAAATGATACAATTCATAGGGAAATGTAAGTGCATATCTCCAAGAACAATATTCTAGTATGATACCCCAATCTGATACCCTGGCACATAACCACTTGTGAGAGATCCTTTCATGAACCCATGGCGCCTAGCGTGATTCAATACATTGTGCAAGTGACTTGATGAGAACTCTTAGCACCTTGCACATACACCTAGAACCTTACACAAACCCTTTTCGCCTTTCTTGAACCCCTATAACCTTCCACAAACCCCTGGACCCTTTGAGAGAACCCCTGTAACATTTTGTAAACCCTTGGCACCTTGCACGAACCCCTGACACCTTTTTGTGAGCCCTTATAACCTTACGCAAACCCCAGGAACCTTGAGAGAACCCGTGGAACCTTACACGAACCCCTAGAAACATTACTTGAGTCCCACTCTATGTAATTCTCTTATGGGATTCTATTGTCATAAGTCCTCTTTCTCGTGTCTGATTTTATTTTTTGTGCAAGACCTTGTTCATATCCTGCGTAAGATTTACGTAATGTCATTCATGTGTACTCCTTCTCTATGAACCTCTATCTCATGATATCACCATGATTCTCTTCTCATAATGAGATTCAAAACAATATTTTAAGAAAAAATTCATTAATATTTAAGTACGGGTCATGGGGTATTTATAGGTAAGTGTCCTCCACCTTAATTCCACAAATCGTGGACAATTGTCCACCAAACTGGGATCACGCGCTCCATAAGATCTGGGTGCTTTATTTTCTCATTCTTTGCCTAAGATCTGGGCATGTGTACTCTTTCAATATATGTTCTTTTCATGAGTCCTCTTTTATCATTAATTCTTATTATTTGTGTAAGTCCCTTTTCGATATTTAGGCTTTTTGTGAGTCCTCAGTCTGCATTCTCACTTCTGCTTTGCATGAGTACCTAGTCAAAATTCACACATTGCATAATTCCTTAGTCTGCATTCATTATTTGTGAAAGTCCTCATTCTACATTGAGGTTTTTGGGTATGTCTTCAAAACTCCATGACAGTAAAGGTAAAGATGGATATATTTTTCATGACATGCTTGCACACTGTCCGGATGACCCAGAATGTTCACGGAAGGCATCATAGAAAAATAGAGTAAATATCCTAGATATCACTTATGAAAACTCACATGTTCACTATCCTTTGAAATATAACATAATAGTGATAAAAATAACAAAGTGGATAGGTGTTCATGGTTACTATAAGACATTCAACATAAAACCCTAGTAACCTACAAATCAAAGAGAGTCCTCGGGGACATGTCTTCTACATTACTCAAAGTCCCTTTGGGTTATCATCATTTTCACTCTGTGAACCCTCATTCATCATTTGAAATTAATCAAGAGTCCTATTTACACTTTGCACAAAATCTAGGCATGATCTCCAGAGACAATCATGAGTGTTGTGAAACACCCCTATGCAAGCTCCAAAGATAATCATGAGTGTTGTACATTACCTCTCTAGGAGACCCAAAAACAATCATGTGCATTACATGAGATCTCACCATGAGACTCTAATTCAATCATGTGAAATCATGTGAATTTAAATTTTATTGTCTTCCAATAATTTTTGTGACCCGTTGTGTGTTCCAAAGACAACTATGAGTGTCGTACGTGATTACATTATGAGATCAGTTCATCACTTGCGCTACACCTAAGGCTCAAGGACAATCAGATATTTACTAAACACACACTCTAACCCACATGAGTCATGCTTGGTGTGAGAAACAAGAGTATAATAAAATATTCATCAATGAAACTCTTCATTTCATTCAAAAACCACTTTTCTTCTTTCATAATGAAGCACAACAGTCATAATATATAATCTTTGAACAATCATCTCTAGATTAATTAGATTTTACTCTCCCCATACTTCATTTTCCCTTATCTACTTCTACCCTTGCCTTGATTAAGTCATTTCCCCCTTTTGTACCAAAATTTCTCTCCCCTTTTCAAAGAACCCAAAGGTTAATTCGTTGTGGTATACAATGGGGAAAAGGAGAAAGATCAACATATTTGTGAAAACACATCATAACTTGGGGAGAAGAAGTACCACATCCACAGTTTTTCATGTGTGTGGAGATGACTGAACTCCAAGAGTCAGTCGATAACATTCAAATACCTCTTTAGGTAGGTCCTTTTTTAAAATGTTTGTAACTTGTATTTTTACAGACACATACTCCAACATCACAATCCCTTTGTCCACATTCTCCCTGATAAAATCACACATAATTTCAATGAACTTTTTCATCAAGTGATGTAATGGTTTTCTAATCAGATTTAAAACACTTTAAATTTAATAATGGATTCTGATTAGAGACGTAGCTTCAACTCCCATATCATCAATCGACTAATTTATCCATAATAATTGTGTGCATGATTTAGTGGCCGCAATGTATTCAGCTTCTTCGGTGCCCAATGAAATAAAATATTGTGTTTTTATTATCCAAGAAATATATAATCCTATATGACAGAATACGACACCTAATGTAGATTTTATATCAACTGATGAACCAGAGCAATCTGAATTTTTATAACCCAATAATTCTTACTCAGAATTTTCATTGTATATAAAGCTAAAATCCACCCTCCCTGGATATAAAAAAGTTTTATTTTCATTGAAATAAATGGGAATCCCTTTGGATTTATTTGATACCATTCTTCATGGAATGTGGAAAAATTGATATCAAGTCTTGTCACTATCAAGTACAATAGAATTCCAATGATTTCCCTATATTTTTTTAAATTAACTGCATTGCCTTAATCACACATGGCCGTTTCATCCAGGTATCTAATGAAGTCTTTATCTCCTTGAAATTATCCATTCCAAATCTTCTCAAAACCTCCTTGGAATATTTATATTAAGAAATGAATATTTAATTCTTTCCATGTCTCACCATGCTCTTGGTGCCTGCTTGAAGCCATATAAAGCCTTCTTTAGATGAAAAACTCTATTATCATCTTCATTAATTTGAAAACCATTTGGCTATTTAGTATAAATATATTATTCTATAACTCCATTTAGAAATTCAGAATGGACAACCTTTAAGAAAGCATTAAACTTTCTTTGTACTACTATGGGCAAGAAAAATATGATTGTATCTCTCCATTCTATAGGTAAAAATGTTTATCCACATTGATACCCTCTATCTAGGAGTACCCATTGCACAATATTCATGATTTTTTCGAATCACTTTGTTATCTTCATTGATATTGTTTTGAAAGTCCCATTTAGTCCCAATGACATTCTTATATGGTGGCCTCAAAACAATCTTCCATGTCTAGTTCTTCATCTTCATTATCTTCACTAGAACTATCTCATTACCAATTATATTTTTCCTAACAATTTAAGCTCAACTCTTCATCTATCATGCTAATATAGATTTTACTTCATCATGATCATTATCAATATCTTCTTCTAAATCATAATTTTTCACTTATACTCCCCATGAGTTGTTTATCTACTCATTGCTTCCATAAGAAAACTATTCAATGTGTTGTAAAAGATTATATTAATTCTCTAATATAGTGACCTAATTGCTTTTAACTAATTTTTTCATAATCTTCTTGAACCATTGTGGATATTCTGACACATATTCTAAATATTTGGAAAGTAGTCGGGTGATACCATATTGTTAGAGCTAAATAAATAGTCACAAAACAATTGAATGTTTCCAATTCTTCCTCAATCGGTCTTCTCGATGTCAGACAACATAAATATATATCCTTTATATACCATTGAGACCTTTTGTTCTTTATCAATGATTTACATATAGGTATTTTTGTTTATCCTCCTTGGTCTCTATGGTCCATACATATAATTATGAGATAGTATGGTCCCCCTATAATATGAAACTCTTCATATTGTTAGGACCACTTGTTAGGCCAAAAAATATTCTTCTTCTCCAGCATAATTTCTTCACCTATGACAACAGGTTTGAAAATTTTCTCCACCTCAAAAACATTTCCCATTTGTAGATACTTTCAATGATATTTTCATTGGGTGACAAGTATCAATGAGCCATCAACAAAACCACTAATCATATTGAGTCGGGACTCAGTACAGGAAACAAGAGATAAAGTTAATAACATCATAACTCTCCATTATACCCAATTAATTATATATATCTCATGTATTCATCGACCATTAACTCCTTTCAATTAATTCATATAGATTTTTTCTTCATCTCTGGGAATGGATTTTAATCATTTGACATTCTGGAGCACATCACACCACCACTCTACATCTTTTGATGTCACATCCCCTTAGATCGTATCACCCCTTGAACCTGAAACACATAAACAACCGTTAATAAAATTTATACACATAGGGATAAGGGAACATCTATAATCCTAAATAAAAGGATTTTAGTCAATCCTAATGGATCAACCCTTTGAATCTTTCATGCAAAGCATTGTACTATTTTTTCCATTGTTCCAATTTCCCTTCCAACTTCAATTGTTCTGACCATATGACTAAACATTATTTACCCACATGATCAATCTTACTATGATAATTATATTCTTTAGTCTTGGATTTTTTCATGATTTTGGGTTTAAACCCCTTTTTGGAAATTTCATCCCTTAAAGATTCACCGATATTCAATTTTTCATGATTATTTACTTATGTATGAATCTTTACACTGGTTTTATTCTCTTAATTACTCCTCCATTAGAGAACTGTTTCTCTTTCCTTCACTCCATTCAATATAGTTGAGTCTTACAATGAATTTACATTCTACTTAATCTTAATTGGGTCACCTCTGCCCTTTTTTTATCTAGGTTTGTTCACATTATTTCCAAGAGAGTTGTTGTGAGTGTAATAGTGGAGGTGATTGATGAATCCTTCATTGAGATCCTTACAATTCCCCTAAGGTGGTAAACAAATTATTCAACTTATCATTTTGAATTCCAAGATAGGATTTTTAATTATACACTTACATTTTTGGGGATCTCCTTCTGGGTTCCTTTTCCTTCCCTTCTTTCTTCTTGTTGTAATGTATTGCTAAATTCCCAAGATAAGAACATATGAAACATCTTCCATTAAAGGAATACCTTATTTTATCCTTTCTCGGTTGAGAGTTTGATACAGCCAAAGTTATTTTTATAACATTGATCCCTCGAGCTTCTTGACATGTACTCATGATGTGTCTCTGCCTTCCACTGTAATAGAATTTGACAACTAATTTACTCTGAGATAATTTTCGTTCATACTTTTCAAGAGGATTATGTTTATTCTCATATTTAGAAATATTTTTTTCTTCATAATATAAAATATATTCCAATACCTCCAAAAATATGAAGTATAACCATGCATCCAATAGAAATAACACATGTTATCACTACTTCTTGTAAAAAAATTAGGTCTATCTCCAGTACCTGTAGGATTTTTCATATTCCTGTAACATTTCATTACTTTCTTACTCTATTTAATGAGAGAATGTTGATAATATTCAATACCTGATTTTTCCAAACTATATGGAATTTTGGATGATACAATAATTTCATGTTTTTTCTATATATTTTCTTATTTTCTTTTCATTTAATTATCACCAATTTAATGATAATAAAATAGTAAGTGCATAACATCCTTCAACTTGAGTTATCCTTTGGCATTAGATTTATCCACTTTTTTCTTAACATATTCTAGCTCTTCTACCAATTTTTAAATATTATAATCCCTTGATTCAAATTGAGAATTAATTCCCCTCTTGATATTCTTCCCACTACTCATCTCATCTTCCAATTCTCGGGTGATATTATCCTTCATGTTAGATTTCTCCTTTAACATAGAAATCATCTAAGCGATACAATCATTACCACATGTATTCTCATGTTGTAGCTTTTAATTTTCCGGAACAAGTTTAGATAGCTATATAGTAAGATCATAATTTCTAGATTTCAAATTGTGAATTTCATTTAAGTTTATATTCTTTCTTTTGTCCTTAACATTCAATTTTCTATCATTGTAGACATGTTTTTCAGTTATTCGGAATAGGGATCATTCTTATCTTATATATATATACACTTAAATAAGCCTTTTATTTAATCTTTTTACCCTTTTGACTTCAATATCCAATGATTGGATCTATATATCTTTATATAAAATTTCATCATCCAATTTCTGACCCTATTCCTTTGTTTCATGGACAAATTCCACTCTTCTCCTTCTTGGAGTTTCTTCCCCACCTCTAGTTTCAACATCACTTGTTATGTCAATTTCTTCAATAATTCCCACACCATCACAAAGTGATTATTTATTCTCATTATCTAATTTATCCATACAATTTTTCAATACAGTGTCGATTTCCATAAACTAAATCACACTTTTTCTATAAACACTTACACATTAAGGGATAACACCCAACTTCTTCTTATTCTTTGTAGTTCTTCCCTTTTTCATGGCACACCAAGATAAGAGAAAACTAAAAACTCATTTTTTATCATAGAGTAAACCTTGTCAGAGAAAAAAAATCTACAATGGTAACCTATTATTTGTTGCTAACATTTAGGTATAAAAGGGTCTGAGATACCCTGAGATGGGGTAAATTAGGGTATGGATATTCTTTTTACAATTTTCAATTCCCCCAAGATCTTGACCAATTTATTATAAGGGTCACTTTGTTTTCTCTTAAGTGTTTATATTGGTTATATCCTTGCCAATTCTATCTGATGAAAATGCAATAAAAGTATTGAAATAAAGAAAGTTAAAGGATGCAGAGATTTTTACTTGGTTCTCCCTTAGTGGGCTACATCTAAGGAGCATACAACAGCAATGTTTTGATTATACCAAATTCACTAAGGATAAATTCCAATAATGATTTTTAGGCTAAGCACTTATATTCCCAATCTCAATACCTTAACAAAATTTAGGCACATATCACTATTTTCCCAAGGGTCATTCCCTATATCTCTTTCTCTAGCTCACTACAGGTGGAAAGGATAACCATCTTCCTCTTCCTTTGCTCACTGCTCTAGAAATGATCCACACGTAGTTTATGGACATATAAGTCCCACATATTTTATGGAAATGTGGTTCCCACATAGTTTATGGACTAATAGGTCCATTCAATATTGCTAATGAAAGCATCCTCAACTATAGGCAGATGCGTTATTGAATCTCTTTTTGATTTTCTCCTCAAATTTTGGGAAAACACCTGCATGAAACACTTTTTCTTTCCAGAAAACTAGAATAGACATATCTTTATTGTAGAAAAATATATTACCTCTACTTTTTAATGAACTTCAAGTGATGTCACGTCTTCCTTTCATTTTATGGAATACGGCAGTCAATACCCTCCTTCTACGAGCATTTTCAAATGGTGTATATCCTATAACTTCTTATTCTCCTTCATAATTCAGATATTGAAATGATACTATTCAAAGGGCAATGTAATCTTGTATCTCCATGAGAAATATTATAATATGATTTACCTTGTGCCTTGCACGAGTCCCTATTTTGTACAAGTACCAAAGCGCAAACCCCTAGAACCTTACCTGAACACCGGGAACCTTGTGTGAACCCCTATCAGATTTCATGAACCCCTGAAACCTTTGTGCAAATCCTTGGCACCTTTCATGAACCCGTGACACATTTCTCTAACCACTAGCACCTTTTTCTGAACCCATTTCATTGTGCGTGAACCCCTAGAACCTTGTAAGAACCCATGGCAACTTTACGCGAACCCCTAGAACCTTACACGAACGCTTGAACCTTTGGAAGAGTCCCACTCTGTGAATATTTCTTCAATGATTCTTTTATCAAGATCCCTATTTCATGAGTCCACTAACATTCTTTGTGAAATACCTTGTTCCAGTCATGCGCAAGATTTACGTGATGCCAATCGTGTAAACTCCTTCCCTATGAACTTATGTCATGATATCTCGCTTCAAGTCTCTTCTCCAGATGATATTTAGATTAATAATTTATGAAAAACCTCATCAGTATTTAAGGATAGGTATTAGGGTATTTATATATGAGCTTCCACCACCTTAATTTCACAAATCTCAAACAACCGTCCACCTAATTGGGATTATGTGCTCCACTTGATCTGGGTGCATGATTTTCTCATGCTATTCATGAGATCCAAGTATGAGTCCTATTTCAAAATATGTGCTTTTTTATGTGTCCTCAGTCATCTTTTTCTCTTATTCTTTGTTTAATTCCCTGGTCGACGTTCATTTATTTCATGATTCCTTAGTCAGTATTATCTCTTTCTGCAAGTCCTCAGTCATAATTTGTGCTTATGCTTTTCATGATTTCCTATTCTAGATTCGTGCTTTGCGTGAGTCCTCCATCAACATTGACTCTTTCTATGAGTCCTTGATCAGACTTTCCACATGGAAGTCCTTCAATATGTCCAGAAAACTCTATGATTCCCTAGGGACATATAGATAGATTTCTCTTGACATGTTTTAACGCTCTCTATTTGACCCATATTGGTCATGTGATGCATTATCTAAAAATAGAGTAAATATCCAAGATATCACTTATTCCAACTTTCATTATCTCTGAACTTTTAAAGATAACACATTAGGGATAAAAATTGAGGAGGCAAGAGGTGTGCGTGGTCATTGTGAGACATGTGAGATGCACCCATGGAAACCCTCAAAGCACCGCAAGTCCCTTGTGACATGTCTACCACATCACACAAAGTCCCTTCAGCTTGTAATCATTTTCACTCCCAAAAAAACTCATTCAGAATTCGTGATCAAGAATGAGTCCTATTTACACTATGTGCTAGATCTGGACGCGATCTCTAGAGACAATAATGAGTGTTGCACAAGACCCCTTTGTGAGCTCCAAAGAAAGTTTGAATTCTATGTAAGACCTCTCCACAAAACCCAAAGAAATTAATATGAATTTAATGAGAACTCACCATGATACTCAAATTAAATCACATGAAATCATGAAATTTTAATTGTTATTGCCTCCCAATACTTTTCATGACTGATCTCTTGTTCCAAGACAACTATGAGATTCTTACATGATCATATTATGATATCAGTTTATCACTTGTGCTCCTCCTTAGACTCAAATTTTATCACGAACAATCTTGGGATTTTCAATGTTGATTTATTGCATTGTTTTTCATGACCCATCACAATTTCCAAATACAAACATGTTTTTTTTTTCTAACTCTTCATGCCTTCATTTACAACTAGCCTTTTTCAAAAAACACAAACCGTATTAACAAACACAATAAACCCAATAGGACCATCATGAGGAATTTTTGGCTAACAACTTAATATATCTATTTATTAATCTTTGAGATATGTATAGAATTAAATTATTCTTCCTCGTGTATTTAATAGTAATTTAAATATATTCAAGATCAATAAAATCATTAATGGAAGGCATTTCATTTTGTTTTCAAATAGTATAAACATATCTAATTTGATAACTAATAAATTAAATCACTATAGTTATATTTAATTAATAAAATGGAATTTGAAATGGAAATTTACTTGCATGGAAAACAATTTCAGCAAGTGTATCGACATCGCTTCACCATTAAAAATATTCAATATATCTTTTTTAAATATTCTTAACGTATATTTTATCAAACTATGTAAACTTTCATTAGTAACTCATAAAAATCATCCAACAAAAAATAATTCATGAATATTTTTTTAGTCCTTAAGAAAACTAATGTGTATCCAAAAAAATAGATTCTTATATCCTTTTCTCTTTTCTAAATATTCTTTAGATATCATATATTTTTAAATATGATTAATGTAAAAAAATAAAAAAAATTATAAATAAAAGTTAAATAAAAATTATAAAAATAATAAATACCTTATATGTCAACTGATGAAGTATGATAGAATTAAATTCATATAATTTTCATAATTATCAATATTATATATGATAGTTTGTACTAAAATATGTTAATAGGGATCCCTAGAATGAAACTCATGGTCTATAGTCAGATATGAGTTAGGAGGTTGAGAATTTGGACATATATTCTATACAAGATACTTCAATATTTTCATATCTATAAACAAATAATTTATAGAAAATTTAATTCACTCAACTATTGATTGATCTATATTTTATAGATAATCCATCAATGATTCCATTTCCCCCTTGGATTCTATCTCCCTCAATTTAGTACCTGGACACACATAAAAATTTCTAATTCTAACAACCTCCATGTATCACCTTACATGGAATGTGTGTCCATTATTACAAAAATTAGTCCCAATAATTTCCTTCCTACCATGGGGAATAAAGGTCCAGTGAACCATTTTCATCCAAATATAATCATTCAATTTTATCTATAAATGGTATATTTGTGTGATAAATTAAAAAAATTGATAGAAAATAATAATTAATTTCTTAAAATATTATCAACTAAATATTTTTATTATAAAATGAGAAACTATCCCTTTTTATCATTATCTAACTTTCCAATTTTCATGGTAATTTTTTGGAGTGGGGGGACCAAATGAAACCTATTCAAAACCTCCACATTATTTAGATCTTAATTCCTCAAAATTTTCAGTAATTATTTTCTCCTCCATAAAAACCCACCACGTAGAAATGTTCGAGGGTATAAATTTTAGGACTTGATCTCTTAATTATATCTCATAAATGAATTTTAAATAAGAATAAATTAGTAATTCATTAAGTAATTCAAAAATAATTATACAAATTTATTCTATAAATAACAATTATTATACCAAAAAGTATTCCATCTACTGGTTTGACACAAACTCCTCCATTGTATTTTCATCTAAAAACCCATATATGATGCAAGAATTTTCATTAAATTTATTCTTAAAAATATATTCTGAATCCAACTTTGTTTGAAAATATTTCAATTTAATTTTCATAAAATAGATCCACCTTTTCATAACCTCTTTTGTATCTAGAAATATGATGGTAAATGGCCATGAAACACCTAAAGTGCATCACATATAGAAATTTTTGTTTATTATTATCATAAAATTAAATTAAGACCAAATAATTATTCTCTTGGGAAAGTGAATGTTTTGTAAAAAGTGAAATATGACATCTACTAAATTTGGGAGTCATCTTCTCTAGAGAAGAAGACACTAAACAATAGTATGGTCATTAGTAGTGTTGTAAATAATTTCAACAAAAATAAGTAAAATTTCATTACATATTTTAATTATTACAAATATATTTTTGTGAATAGATGTACACATACCTTGGTGGATGTTCCTCTTTGTCTATTTTAGTCATTTAAATATATTTATTCTAATTTAATGAAATTATATATACATTTATTTTTATATAATTACATTATTACTGGAAGTAAATATTTTGTGATGTCTCTTGACAGTGCCACGGGACAGCACCTAATTCTTAGTTCTGATAACAGCCACCTAGTTTCTTTTCCTGATGCAGAGGAGATCAAGAATATCATTTCCATGATGTCTCTGGACAGTGCCCCAGAAACCGGATGGAATCCCGGGGGCCTTCTACTCGGTGGTATGGGAGATTTTGTGTGGGCATGTGGTTGAAGAAATCTGAGACTTCTTTCGGGGAGGGTTACTCGCTCGGTGTGTTTGTTCTTCTTGTGTGGTTTTGATCCCGAAGGTAAAGTACCCATCTCTTCTCACCCATTATAAACCCATATGTCTTTGTAATGTTTCCTAAAAAATTCTTGCTAGTCTCATAGGAAAAATAATGAAAATCCTTATTCTTAAGTGTGTTTCTAGAGATCATCATGGGTTCATTAAAGGAAGGAGCATAAAAGGGGTGATTGCAATTGAGAGGTAGATGGTGTAGGATATAAACAATAAATCCTTGGGTTCCAACATCATCATCCAAGTCGACATGGATAATCCTATGACAAAATTTAGTGGAGTTTAATCCTTAGGTTTATGATGAATTTTGGTTTTGATGAATGGTTTTTTGACTTTTGCTTCAGTTTTTTCTCATCACCATGGATCTCCATATCTTTAATGGGTAAAAGATATGGTTTCATTAAAAAGTGTTTGGGGAGTTCTCCAAGGGGACCCTCTATCTCCCTCCTAATTATTTTGGCTCAAGATTATCTCTCTAGAAATATCCATAGTAGAATTGGGATTGGGAAAATATTACCCAATTCCAACCAGAGGAGATGGGATATGGTGTCTCATCTTATATTTGCAGAAGATATTCTGTCATTTTCTAATGTGATGAAATGATCCCTCCAAGGGTTATTTGAGGTTGTGTCCATCTATGGTAACTTGAGTGGGCAGATAATTAATTCAAGGAAGAGTTGGGTCTTTATCTTAAAGAAGTGTTCTGGCTGGGGTTGTAGGTATATTCTAGAAATCTTGTAAATTCATTAGGGGAATTTTCCTATGACATACCTTGGTACCCCCTCTATCATTTGGCCGCATCAAAAAGATCTTTTTTTAGTACATCATCAATAGGATGTTGTGTATAATTCTTAACTGGAATAATAAATTTATATCCTTCGGTGGGAGAGTTACACTGATTAACAGTGTACTTACTTCCATACCCATGCATATATTGTCTACCATTGCTCCACCCCAAGGTTCGATCGATAGGATAGAGAAAGTTTTGAAAACTTTCATTTAGGGCACCAATCTTGCTAGACAGTACCATTGGGCTTCATGGAAATGGTTGGCTAGGCCGATCGAGGAAGGTGGGGTGGGCCTAAGGGACATTTCTGAAACCATGCATGGCTTGTAAGGTCGTCTTGCATGGGATATCCTTGAAGGGAACTCCCTGTGTGATGCGTTCTTCCATGGGAGATACAGGAACTATTGGGAGGGAGGAGTGCACCTTGGAGGCTATCCATCCCTTCTAGATCTTTCTCTTTTTCCTATGTTGCATGAGTTACAGGATTCCTCCAGGTGGATTGTCAGGAAGGGCGATATCAACTTCTGGAATGTTAATTGTATGGGTGAGACCCTTTTCTTTTCAGGGTATCCGGAACCGAGAAACTCCTTCAGGGAGGCAAGTGACCACCAAGATACAAGCAAGATTATTCTCTCCCCAGAGCAGTGGGAGTTATTTGAGTCGATCTCCTTCAACTAAGATCCTGATAGATGCTGCTACACTGGGTCGAGCTTGAGTTTTTTCTGCATTAGTGATTTCAGAAGTGTTCACCATGCTACGGTGGAACTCAACCAGTGGGGGACCCAGTTTTGGTCAAAGGAGCTTCCCATGAAATTGGACTTTTTGCTCTGGCGCCTGAGAAACTAGGCACTCCCAACAGATGATAATGTCTAGAGATGGGGGATTACACTTTCCTCCCACTACTACTGATGCAATACCCCTATGTCTAAGTCTACACCCCACATGTTCTTCTTGAGTGAGTAGGCTCTCTTACTATGGCCCTCCTTCAGAAAGCAGATTCACCCCTCTGAGGGGAATTTCTCCATGAAGGCCTTCATCGCGAATTGGTTCCATGGTGTGAAGAATGGCATGGAGTCAAAGGTGTGGTCGGTCCTCTTCACTTCCATATGTTGGAAACTATGGGATACCCACAATCAGATTCGAATGGGCCACATCTGATTCGGGAGATACCTCATTTTGAGAGTGAGATCTCTACTGGATGAGTTGGGGGCTCTCGTTAAGGGGGGATTTAACCCGTTTTCCCCTTCCATTGGGATGAGTAGAACCCCTATGGTCGAACAGACTAGTGGACGGTGGGTTGGATGGTCACCTCCTTTTAATGGTCTAAAAATTAACATGGATGGATCCTATATGAATGTAAAAATGAGAGGTGGGGGGATCTCAGGGATTCAAGGGGTATTTTTGGTTCGGTTTTAGTGTATTCTAGGGAATTGGTGGCTCGTTGGGTGTGGAATCTATATCCCTCCATACGGGTCTCAAGTTTTGTAAAAGATTGGATATTCAGGTGATGTAGGTCGAGTCTGACTCAGAGTTTTTGGTTAGAATATTGCATGGGAAATGTATCTCTCCATGGTAATTGGTTTACATCACCAAAATTTTCTCCTTTTATACCAATGAAAAATAGATAGTTAGACCCATTTGGCATCAAGAAAACATCTTAGCGGATTCTCTTGCATGGATTGGAAATTCAGATAACCCTATTATCATCTTTGATAGTGTGGGTTCCTTTCCTTTTGAATGTAAAATAGTTGTCCAAGGGGATTCCCTTGTCCTTCATCAATTCAGGTTGTCGTGAGACTTCATTGTTGTCGATGGGTCTTTACCCTCCTTTCTAATAAAAATTCAATTTTCAGTCAGTCATTTTTCATAATAGAAAGAAAATTATAAATTTATTCATAACAAATAACACTAAACTACATTCCAAAAAAGATGAATTCAATGAATTAATTATAGTAAATTGATTGTGTTGGGATTATTTAACCCAAAAATGTGTACCAAAAAATGATGAATATAAAATTTAATACAATAATGGTAGAATATATCAACATATATTTATTTGAATATTCAATTTTAAAAAATAATGTCAATTTACATGTGTAAGCTTTAAACAAAAACATAAAAAATGATATTTAACAAGATTATTAATAAATTAATGGATGTTTTTTCCATATCCCTTTAATTAGGTTTTGGTTTTGAAAACTATTTTTTAGTTAAGTATATCAATTTTTTAAAACTATGTGTTTTAAAAGATGATATGTGGAACTGGATAAAGATAGTGTAACTACCACTTGAGATTTCCAATAGCTGGTGAAAGTATCAATGACAACTTATTATAGATAATAGAAGAGTATGGAAGAATTAATTGGACTTCTGTAAGAATAAATCTATCAAAACATGAGTTTCATAATATTATTTATAGTGTTACATAATATTATATGGTTGGAATCCTTATCATTAGAATAAAAAGAAATAGATGAAATATGAAAGCATCATGCTCTAAAAATGAATGTGCTTATTCCAAAATTTGTATAGAGGACATGTTTTAGATGTGACAATATTCATCGAAGATTAGAAACTGACTTCATACATTCATTATGAAACTATAATTTTCCTTGATCGTGAAATGTATGGTTGCAAAGATCAAAAGGAAGTTTGACTAATGATACTGATTGGATGTTATGGGGTGTGTCTATAAATAGATGTGTATGAGTCACTATTCCAACATTCAACAGAAATTTTAATGTTATGATGTTAGAGGAGGTAAATCCAAAAGGTATTGAATATGTAACTGTGAATGTCTTGTAAGATTATATAACTAAGTGGTGGATAAATATATTTCATAGGAATTATTAGATTATATCAAATATCCATAGTCTTTCATAAGTGTCATCATAGTGGGAGAACTTGAGATAAGTGTTTATCCTTGAATCATTGGAGTCGTATTATTTTGAATCTTACTAGAGTTTCCAAAATAAGGATTCATTTTAAATAAAATGGTCTAGGTTGGGTTTTGGGACTATATGATTCTTTATAACATATGTATTCTCTCTTGTTTTATATACTTAATGCATAGGATTGTGTTGTTTCTATCATACAGTGGGTCTATGTTATAAACCATGTAATCTCATGATTATGTGTGTTTGATTCTATGTTGTTGAATTATTTATTATAATATTTATTCCTTTATAGAACATATTTTCTAGTTAATATTGTGGAAAGTGTGGTATTTGGGTTATAAAGTTCTATCAATTCCAATACACTACTTTTGTGGTGCCATGGAAGTTCTGGAAGTTCCTGAACACATTTCCACATTTGTGATTCTAGATGGAAACTTATGAATTTTCGAATCTGGAATAAAAATTTCTATTATTGTTTGGTTAAATCCTCTCAAAAATAATATTTATTATTGGAATCAAATATTGGTGGAGACTATTTTTGACCTTTATTTAGGTGTTCAGATCTGATTACAGAGAAATGATCTATGTTTAACCATGTAGGAGACTTCTTGTATGCAAGTTCCTACACTTGTGAATTTTTTTCTTGTGTGATTTATATTTTGTATGTATGTAATTAGATAAGTTATGTTATATATTTATGGATTCAAAACTAGAACCATGGTTTTTTAAAAACTATAAAAGTCTCAAATGAAAGAATCTTGGGATTTGTTTGAAGATGTTAGCTTAAAATGTATCCATCATGTTTTAAAATGTGAAATCGATGGTGAAGTTGATGTAAACACTGGGAAACTTTTTATGGAGAATGAGTAAATATAATTTATTTATACATGGTTATTATTTCAAAAATAGTGGATGAAATTGAAATTTGTAAGAGTAATCTTGAGGATAAAATGTCTATTTGGTATGATTCATTCTCATAATATCTTCTAATCCTATGAATGAGGTAATTATAGGTTTTTTATTGAGTTCCTCCAACCAGATTCAGTTAGGTTACTCTAGTGCTTCTAGAAAGTATAATATAACCATGTTTTTGGAAAGAGTTTTCCATTGGTATGTTGGTGTGTGTGTTTCTATATTAAAGCTTCTATATAGAGTATGTAAATCATACATGGGATCAATGGTTGTTTTGAGTGAAAGAAATAATATTTTTTTCTTTTCATAGTTTTAGAAGGAAAATTTTTTAGAACCAGATATATTTTTTGTCTTCATGGCTATGTCATCAGCATCTGAGTCACCTAAGTGGGATAGGGATGGAAGTCCTAGTTGAAAAGAGTGCTAAAGCTCAATCAAATGGATTATGCAACATGTGAGGGTTTCAAACATGGGTGATGGAATGTATAATTCAATCCATATTTTGAGTCACCTAGGAATCAAAATATTTTGTTTTTTATAGGAAATTATAGGGGATAACCTTGTCTCAAAGAAGGTTAATGTACTTTTTTAAATTTATTAATCATGAAAAAAAAATATTGTTTTTTATTACTCAAGAACAAGTATAATGTTTTTCAAACATTCATTAGAAATAGAAATATTTTATAAAAGAGACAATTTTTAAAATATTTTTTGTTAATTTATAGAGAGTTTGGAATAAAAGTGTTTCAAGGTTTTTTTTTAGTGATCCATATGGTTCAAGAAGGTAAGACCTACAACCCTAAATAATGGTGGTATGGAGTAGAATTATCTGTTTATATGGTATCTTCAAGAGGAAATCTATTCCAGAAGGATGATTGTCTTCTACCACCTAAAAGTATTTAGAAGCTACACTTACCTATAAATTTATGTTATGAATATTAGGATATCCCAAAGACCCATGAATTTATTTTTACTAATGAATGGTGGTGGATACATAGTATTCCATAATTGTAATAAAGTATTATAAAATTTCATTAAATTAAAAAAAATAACCTATTTAATTAGGGAATTATATTCAAGCACTAGAACTGGGATGAGGTATAATGGGAGAAAAGGCCCATTCCAGGCATTCATATGAATGCATAGTGACTTGATTTTGGTTTTGGAATGTTCAAGGACCACATTATTTAGGATGATACAAGAAGTTCTAAATGTTTTTTCATATGTACATCATATTAAATTGGTATCTCTAAATTTAGATGTATCTAGATTCTCTTATATTGTATAATCTTATAATATATGTTTATAAATAAAAGGTGTGTAAGGATTGAGGCAATGTAAATGGTATAGAACATGGATTTTTAAGTTAATTTAAATAAATTAAAATGGCTCTCATTATAGCTTTAATGGAGGAAGTTTCACAGAGTGATCAAAATATTTCATAGAAAATAAAATGGGTGATTGTAGTTTAGAAATTATGGTGTATTGTATTTTTTCGATAATTAATAACTAGAAACATGTGGATACTTGTTCTTTTAATCAAAATTCCTCCTAATTTGGGTTTCATGAGGCATTTTTTAGTTGATGAAATCAGTGGTGAAAGATGTTCTTAACCATGGTGACACTATTTATGATAATTCTTAATGGAAGTGGATTGAAGACTTAGTGAAAACCTTAAGAATTGTCTTAAAGTGATATATTTGTAGGCATAAACTATGAAATTTTTTATGAGGTGGGATATTATTAGGTCTTGGTTGTGAAAAAAAATGAAGCATCATAATTTGAAAAATATGTTTGTTTCGATAGATAGGATACATAACCAAATGAATACAGTACATTTGGTACCAGGGATGTTCAGAATCGGGTTGTAGGGACAGTGATTATTTGTTCTAGATAATGGAAGAGTGTGGAAGAAGAAATTTAACTTCTATAAGAGTAACTATTCCAATTTGTAATCTATATAAGATTTATTATAGATATAATTAATAATAAATAGTTATCTTATATTGTTCCTTAGAAGAAGATGTAATAAGTGACATGTGAAAGAAAGATGTAATGAAATCATTTTAATTTATTTAAAAGTGGTTTAGAGGACATGGTTTGGATTTGAAAATGTTCTCTATAGATTGGGAATGAAGTAGATAATTTTTCTTCAGCTTAATGTTGCCTTAGTCAAGATATGAATGGATATCTAGATCGAAAGGTTATGTGACAAATAAAATAGGATGGTTATTGCAGGGTTTGTTTATAAATAAATGTGTACATGTTACTTATTTAATGCTAAACTAACAACTAATGGCTATAATATTGTAAGTGGTTCAGTAGAATGTTATTCAATATATAATAGTGGAATACTCACAAAAGTAGTTGACGAAGCGAAGGATGAATAGCAGGGGCTATTAGAGTATATAGAAGATCCATAGTCTATCACATGTTTCATTATAGAGGAAGTGATTTTAGCAAGAATTTTTATAGAATAAAATGAGTTATCTTATTTTTTATCTAGGTAGGAATTATAGAAGGAGGATCCCTTGTAACTCATATGGTCTGAGTAGGGTCTCTAGAAGGTAGGATACCTTAGGAATCAAGTATTCTCTCTTGTTTTATCTCATTAGTGTATATTACTGTAGTGTATTGATTGATCGTTGCTTCGCACGTGATCTCCCGGCGATGACCTAGGCGGCTGATGTCGGCCGCGACAGCCCCTCCCCCACCAACGAGGGAGGGGGATCTACTGCTGCTCAGTTCTGTCTCCCTGTTTAGAATCGGTGCTCAAAGATTTCGGCCTTCGAGATAGGCCCGAAGGTTCCTGGTTTCTCAGAGGGTCTTCCAGTGGTGGAAATATCCTCATTGGTGTTTTCCCTCGCCTCAGATCGACATGGCTTGGTGCTGGTTGCCTGCTTTGAGCGAAGACGTCCATCCTTTCGTGAATTTTCTCTACATGTCAGGTTGTCTTAGGGTCTAAATAGCTTTTTCTCGATCGGTCTTATGGATTAAAAATGTTTCCTGCTTCTATTTCAAGAAGAGGAAGATTTTCTGGAGGCTTGGTCGCGTGAATGTCGATCTTTCGGTTCATTTAGATTCCTTCTATTTTGATGGTCAATTAACTATCACATGGGTCAGGATCTGCCTACGGCTGCGGTGTGGGTGCTCTTTCTAGGTTTACCCCTACCCTTTTTCAATTCTACAATTTTACGCCTGGTAGGGAATGCTTGTGGTAGATTCTTGTGCTCGGATATTCATTCAACATCGATGCAGCATCCTACTTATGCTCGCCTGTGTGTGTAAGCTGAACTATCCAAAAGTCTCCCTGATTTCATTTGGATCAGTATTTCAGGGGAATAAAATTTAAAACAACAGGGGATTTATGAAGCACATCCTACTTTATGTTAATGCTACTGCCGGTAAGGAAACAATACTTCTGTGTGTCAAACAACAGTTGGTAGCAATCCTCAGGCCGCATACCAGATGGAGGAAGAGCAGCGAGGTTGGCATGCTAGTGAGGTTGGGGATGTCTCGGGTGCCCAACCGAACACCCATCTCCCCATATCTAAGATCTATTTTGGTTCGTGGTGAGACCCCAACCCTCCTTTGAGTAGTGTCCTCCAAGATAGCGGAGTGGTGATCAGCATGACATTGATTCCAATAGCTTCCCAGCATGAGAAAGGTGCACCTAGTGTGTCTGGATTTTTTATTGGTTAGGTAACAGACCTGGGTGGAAAATATGGGCAGTCTAAGAACATGAATTCTCAAGCAAGGACAACATGTATGGATGAGGTTCCAACAGTTAGGGGTGAGCAAAGAAACTCCCAAGGGGAGGTGTTAAGCCCTCCCAACAAATAGGAAAACACGGGCATAGAAAAGGAATGTCCTAATGTACAACCGGAAGTAGAGGGGACCTCAGTGCCTCTAAAAGAGGTTGTTCCTAACTCCAAAGAAGAGAATGGTTGGATGGTAGTGAGATCTGAAAAGAAGATGAAGCAAGTTGGAGGTGTTGAATAAAGTTAGGGGATGGATAAGATTTCTTCTCCTAGACAGTTTTTCATTAATGGTAGAAATATTGATGAAGTTAATACTTCGGCTTCTGACTGGGAAGCAGATGCCCTTATTGAAGGTTATTTTCTCTCAGGCAAGAAGAAAGGGAAAAAAGACTCTCAGGATTATGGGGACTTTCTAGAACTAGCAAAGAAGAATACCAAGAAAAGGATAGACTATTCCTACCTTCCTAAACCAATGCTGACTAGAGCAGCAGGAAGGAAGGACATTTCTCAAGGGCCATAAGATAAACTTGTGAGGGAACCTTTACTTCAGAAGCTATCTCAGACTCCATCCCCTTGGAGGTGGATGCATATTTGGGTGATCAGAAAGGAGATACCGAGAGACCCATGGTTCTTAATGGAAAGATCATAGCGGCGTTCAGTAAGTTCGGGAAGGCTACAAAAGAAGATATCAGTAGGTCAAGACTTGGGGATGATGCCTTGATAGCTGAGGAGTGGGAGAGACTTGAGCAGGCGAGGAATTCAGAGAATTTAAGCCTAGAACAGATGGCATGGTACACATCTCAACTTGATGTTTTGTTCCTGTATTTTGTTTCTCCGATTGATATGGACTCATTCCGGGAGTTGATGGATTTTATTTCAACCAAGTTAGAGGGTTTTGTCATCTCACACCCAAATACTGACATCAAAGACTTAGCGTGGAAGTACTGGGCTGATCCAGTTGGGCAACCAATCCAGTGAGGTATGCTTTCTTATTGGTCTCTTGGTTGTTTTTTTCTGCAGTGGCTTGTTTCTTTTGTGAGGTATAATGATTTACCCCAAGTGGGATCTTTTTAAAATGAAATAAAAATTTAATTTGGAGGAGTATATTATTGTAGTGTTCATTCTATGGATTATAATTAATTAATGGACCACATAACACCATGTGTTTTGTGTTATTTCATGTCTATGAGGTCAGTATTCTTCTGTTTATTGGTTTTTTGAACATCATTTCTAAGGATTTTTGCAAACAGTGTAGTGTATGGGGTGAAAAATATTATATGTTCTGGTATACACCTATAATTTCATTTCAGTTAAAGAGGTTTTTGAACCTATTTCCACCTTTATGGTTTTGGATGGCATCTTTCAAATTAGGGATTATGGAACAACACCCACTACATGATCATTTCATATAGAATACACAATGTCAATGCCACAGTTGTAGTTATCCTTAGGGAATTGTGTAATAGGTGAAGAAATCATGTACAAGTATGAAATATCTTCAACTTCCACATCACCCAAATTAATATTTTTCCATATAAAGATGACAAACCAATGATCATTTAATTGTTAAATAACATAAAATATATGTTTCACATTAACCACCATGATAAATGGTTCCTCTTTATAGATAAATTATTTTAAATCAACATGTCTAAATATAAAATCATTATATTTCATACCATTGTTATTGGCAGTCCAGTTACACTTAAACATCAGTAATTTAAATTTACTGTAATCAATTTCCCATATATCATCAACAACTCCAAAATATTCTATTGATGTTGAAATTGGGTTTTTTTAATTTTTCACTCAAAATATTCATTTCCATTTCAAAGGCCATTACTATAATATTTTTAATGGTACTATTATTATCCATATTTATTATAGAATATATAACCATTAATGTCCAAACCTTAGCATGTGATCACATTAACACATGGTCTCCCAAATAACTATTTTAGGGTCACTGTTGTAGACAAATTAATGTTTATATTCTCTTTAAATAATGAGAAAAATGTAATTTTTTCTCCATTCATCAACCACTTTTCATTTTTTTTAGATATCATACCTTCAATGTAGTAATATATGATTATATATATGGTTAGACCTCACCAATGATATTTAAAATCTATAAATTTTTCTACATCACATGGAATTAACTTTACGTTTATTCTAGAGATCCCATTACCATTTCTATTGACTAAAAGATGTCAACATATAGGGAGACCAATGTGATCCACTCCATACATTAAGTTTATATAGAAATCAAACCACTCTTTGTTATATATTTTTTGAATAATAAATTCATTTGGTTGTTTTAAATTTTCAATATATCCCTTCAAAATTTTGATATATAAATTAGTATATAAACCATTATATACAAAATGATGGTGTAGAATAAAACTCTAGTTTAATAATTAAAACTCCATTATACAATGAAAGTATCAAATTTAATCCACGAATTTTCTGAAAATTGAATTGAAAAATTATCACAACATGATGATATTTTTTCTGACACGCATTGGCAGTATGGCACAAAGTTAAACTAGTAATACTTCTTTTGTCAATATTTTGTATCCATTATATTTCATGAAAAATAACCTTAAGTACACGATGATACAAAAAAATTCCATATTTTAAGAATGCTCATTAGGTACTTTAATACCATCCATACATTGACAAAAATTCATATTTTCACTCATACATAATGTGTGACAAGCTAGAGGTAAATATATTATTTTCTCCCATTTATAATTAGATTTGACACCAAATTTATTCTCATATATATTAATCTAAATATTTAATTAAATACATCATTATACTTTCCTTTTATATCTAAAGTGGCTTTGAAAAAACTATGACATGTGTTTTTTTCCAACATGAATAATATCAATGTTATATTTTACCACTAAAAATTTCTAATAAGGTTGGTCATGTAAGATAAATTTTTTCATTAATTAAAATAGGTATTGGGAGGAAATAATAATCTTATAAATTAGTAAATTACGTTTTCAGTATTATATAAGAGTGATAAATTCAAATAAAATCTTCAATGAATCGTGTACATTTTCTTTCTCCCATTTTGAATTTTATGATATAAAGTCCCATATTTAAAAATTGGACAATATTTATATCCTTTAACATTGTATCACGATACATATATTTCCATTAAAGACATTAATAGTGACCAATATAATAACACCCAAAAGTTCATGCATTTTATTATATGAAAAAAACACCTTGAAACCTACCTGCCATGAAAATTTTAAATCTTAATCAATGGTGATAAGAAAACATCAATATAATTTCTAGGTTGTTTTAGTATAAAAATAAGTAATCTTATCATAAAGTATTTTTTATTCTTATATATATATATGAGGATAGGTTGTAAACTAACAACATAATATGCCATTAGTGTCACAAACCATCCTGGGTACCCTGGTAAGCGAATAACTGAGTCGATCATGACATAGTCCGAAGGGCATTCCCAATCCACACTAGTCTGCGACTAGAATCTGGCATCATACAACATGAAAGTGGGAATAATTTTTTCACAAACATAAGTATTAACTAAATAAAAACTGCATAAGGAATAGTGTACTAGGAGATAAATAGGTAAACAACCCTAAATAACTATATCCAAGTACTAAAAAATATGATTAAACCCGAAGTCCCAATAAACTCAACTCTCAAAACCCAATGATCTGCAGCTACTCCCACATCCAAGTGGTTTTTTATCCTTTCTCAAACCCACATGAAGGAAATCTAAAAATACTTGAAGGAACTGGTAGGGTGTGAGATAAAATACCAGTACGTTCTCACCAATGATCCATAATAAGAGCGCAACATTTAATTAACCAATTTAATATTCCAAGTTCAAAAAAACAGTTAAGGTAGTTTATAGAATAATTAAAAAAATTCATGATTTACATTTTAAATGATGGAAATACTTTAAACAAATGGATTAATACTTTTTATATAAACCCGTTTTTATAAATTTAGAAGGTAGGCAAAATAGTGTAAAAACATTGGCACACATTTATATCTCAAATATAAAAAAGCGAGAAACATGGAAATCTACCAAAAGGTATGATAGTTATAGTCTATGGGATCCTCACATACTCTAATTTTATCATGGAAATATGTTTATACACATGTCACTTTGAAACTATCCAAAGTAAACTCATCACCATCCTATCAAGGATGTGACCTGCTGCACTATGATTTGTTTCAGTTATAAAGGATCAAAGGAGTGTTATCCCATTAACGCACTAACTAATTAGGATTTAATGTTCCTAAATACAATCAGTGAAGGGTAATTTATTTTAAAACTATTTAAAATAAAATTCATCCCATTCCCCCTTTTCAAAAGTTCCAATTTTAAATTTGACAACCAAAACAAGGTTTTAATCAAAACAGACCATTTTCCGAGATAAACCCATTATATTTCTATCAAAACCATTTTAGGTCATATTTATCAAATAAAAATTTGAATTTAATTTCATAAAATAAATTTTATAATTTAAATTCCATAAGTAAATTCAAAATTTTAATTTGAACAATTTCCATCTAGTTTCTTAACACACCGTGATTCAACGGAGTTGGGGGCTTTTCTCGATTTCACGCCAAAAATCCAATATAACATTCAAATACCCCCATTAAAAGGAATTTTATTTTTAATAAACCTATTCAAAAAAGTTTCAATTACATTATTTTGAATCAAATAATTTAATTTCAATCAATAAATTTAGGGTTAATCAAATTTGGCCATTATAACGAAACCACCTGCCTTTCTCATAGAAACACAAAGCCCGCAATAGAACTCGACAATAAGAGAAAAGGCGCAGAAGATCTTGGAACTAAACCTATAAAAAAGATTCAATTAAAATATATTTTAGACCCATGAATCCCAAGATGATATATCAAACATCAAGAAGGGAATGAGAAAGAGATAAAGAGACATGGAGAACACTTACATGGAAAGTCATACTGTAATCATAACAACATTCAATTACTGAATGAAATAAAATGAAAGGGTATGACGACTCCAAATTCACCTTAGGATGGATCTTGGGTCAAGTTCCATGATTTATAAAGAGGCTGAAATATAATTTTCATTCAATATTCCTATTCAAAAACAACACTCGGGATATTACATGACGTGTAACCCAATTACACATCGTGTAATTGATAAATCCCAAAATCTCTTAAAATCCATATCCATTTGTTAAAAACATATTCTTTATTATATTATAATTCACATGTTTTGTAACCACATTACAGGGCATGTAAATCCCTATCATGCTACAGAATAGAAAGTTTTTATGCCGTGAATCCATCAAAATATCTGACTTCACTATTATAAATATCCTCAAAATTCCTCCTCATCCCAAAAAATGAAAAAGGAAAACCATTAAAGGGTTTGAAACATAACTGGAAGAAAGGTAATTGGATGTTAAAACCTCTCCCCCATAAAAAAATTTATGTCCCCATAAATCCTTTCAAGAAGCTTCCATATCCAAAAGGTGTGTTCAATACTCTCTCATTGTTTCCTCAGGATCCCATGTCTAAAGAGAATTGGAACTGTGCTTCCATAACACAAGAACCAAATGTATCTCCCTCCCAAGAAGATGTTTGGTTTTGAGAATAAAATATCATTACTGGTCATTCATTCATGGATAAATCATTCTCAATCTAAATATAACTCCTTCTTAGAATATGAGACTGATCAGATAGATACATTCATAGATGAGATACATCGAACACATCATTTATCAACATCAGTTCTTGTGTAAGTGATAAATGGTAAGAAACCTTCCCCACCTACTCAAAAAAATCAAAAGATCCAAAAAAAAGATCAATATTCCCTTTCCTGTCAAGCTGTCAATGACCAAATCAAGGTGAAACATTCAAGAACACCTGACAACCAACAAAAAATTCCAATAGTCTAAAACAAAGAGAAACAAAAGAATTATATCATCTCTCTGTCGTCAACATTTTATGTTGAATCAACTGAACCTTTTTTATCATATCTTAAACCAATCATGCTCTAACCAAGGAACTTTCACTTGTCTTTGACCAACACAATGGGGATATACAAGGGAGAATATAAAAGGCCTCAACTAGAGCCACTATGATCTTAGACTAGTAACTATTATGATAAGAAAACTAAACTAGTCCCATGTGGTCATCTTAATCTCTACCAAGGTTGAGAAAGAAGTAACTGAGCATGTTCTCAAAATCATTATAACTCTTTCTACCTGGACATCCGACTAGGGATGGTATGTCATACTTAAATGAACTTGAGATCCCAATTCCTCCTAAAGGCCTCTCAAAAAGTGGTAAGTGAGCCGAGGATCCCTATTAGAGACTACAACATATGGAACTCAATGAAAATGAATAATCTCTTTGACATATAAATTTTCCTACTCTACAATTTAGGTTGTATCATGAATGGGTACAATGTGAGATGATTTTGTTAGGCATTCAATCATAACCCATATCAAATTGTTAATTTTCTAGGAACATGGAAACCTAACCACAAAGTCTATAGAGATCTCATCCCACATACAAGATTTCACTGGAAGTGGTTGATGTAGACCCAAAGGTTTCTGGTGTTCAGTCTTGAATTATTATCACATATAACAATGAGAGACAAATTTGAAAATTCCCTATCTTATACCTGACCACCAGTATCATCACCACATGTCATAGAACATATTCATGGTTCATGGGTTCACTACCCTCTGGGTGTTATGAAAATCTCTCATCCCAGCTATCCTTACAGCTTACGGGACAACAAATAGATTCTAGTTGCATAGAATTCCCTTAGTAGAGAATGACCAGTCAAGCATGGTTTCTACACCATAAAGAGAGTCTCTAAAGATGAACAAATCAACATCAAGCAATTGTTCTTGTAGAATCATCTCAAGAATAGTGTATGTGAACTAAACACTTTCCAATGTAACCTCAGCCCCTATTTCCCAAACTCCATCATGCAACTACCTAAAGAGATCCATCAAGATCCACTATTCTAAAGATTCTTTCATGGCCTAGGTCATATGTATCATGCTCAAAGAATATGTGAAGGAATTCTCATTCCCTGGGGTATAAGAAATTTTAAAATCAAAATATTTCAGGAATTTCACCCAGTGCCTCTGGAGGAGATTTAAATATTTTAGATAGAAGATATAACTCAAGATTGTGTGGTCATAATACATGGTAAACCTTTCTCTGAAAATTTAGTCCCACCAACTCTTAATCTCATGAATCACAACTGTATTTTCAAGGTCATGGGTCAGGTAATTTTTCTCATATAGGATAATCTATTGAAATCCAAACTCTAATACAAGACCAATCTATATAATAAGTAACCCAAACTCAAACCTCGTTCTCTAGAGAAGACCACATTTCCCTACTTGGCCTCAAGAAGAGTCATCACCGATGTAGTAGTCAAAATATGTATCATCTCGAGAAAATATTTTTTACATTTTCCATCCCAAGAAAACATTACTCCCTTCTGAATCAGTGTATTCCTCAGATAAGAAAACATTGATAAGTTCTTAATGAACTGGAGATCATAACCAACTAGACTTGAGAAGCTCTAAATCTGAAAAACATTTCACGGTTGTTCTCTTCTCATAACATATTTTAACTTTTATGGATCAACTAAAATACCATCTTTTAACACAATCTGTCCCAATAATTTCACTTCATTAATCCATAAATAACATTTTGATATCTTGGCCTAAATATAATGATTTCTCAACATTTCCATAAAATATATTAGATGGTGCACATGATCATCCTTGGACATAGAGTAAACAAGGATATCATCCATAAATACTACCATAAAGGTATCAAGATACTCCTATAAAATCGTTTTTATTAAATCCATAAAGACTATAGGATCATTTGATAGACCAAAAAACATGAAAAGGTACTCAAAATGGTCGCACCTGCTCCAAAATCAGTTTTATGAATGTCATATATTTTCTATTCAACTAATGGTAACCAGATCGAAGATCAATCTTCGAGAACCAATTTTCCCATTTCAACATAACAAAAATATCATCAATATTTTTGAAATGGATACTTATTCTTCACCATGACTCGATTGAGTTTTTGGTAATCAACACAATGGAAAAGTGAACCATGATATTTCTTAGAAAATAAAGCTACAGTTGCCCAAGGTGAAACACTCAAGCATATAAATACTTTCCTTATAAGATCATCCAACTAAATATTCAACTCTCTCATTTCATCTAGTTCCATGTGGTATGAAGGAAGAAAAACTGGTTGAGTACTATGTACTACATCGATAAAAAACTATACCTCCCTTATCAACGGATGAACTGTAAATTTAGAAGGAAACATGTTAGGAAACACAATGAAAATTGGAGGGATATCACCTCTCAAATATTCTCACTCTAGATCAAAGATTAACATAGGTGTATATTTCCCTAAATCCAGAATAGAAGGTTGGAATCGACTCGACTTTGGGCCCCATTCTCATTTAATGATATTTCATACACCATTGGGTGTAGTAAAGGAGAACCATCGAATATAGAAATCATTCCACACATTATTAGTAATGATCCAATCCATCCTGAATACGATGTCAAGAAGGTTCATTTTGGGAACCAAGAAACTCTATGAAATCTCAAGATCTGTGAAAGAAAAAGAACAAGTGGGATAATGGAGGCCCTGATCTATCTTCACTCCAAGGGTAGTTGCAATATCCATCACATAAGATATAATATCCGTAGTAATATTTAGCAGATTAATAATACAACTTGTAATAAATGAATTATATTCAACAGTTTCAAATAAAGTAGTCACTAATGATGAATCTGTTGTGATGGTACCTTTCACAATCACTAAACATGTATCCACTTCCTTTGGAAACTCTTCCACTTCGTGAAGAACATTTATTCTGGATTCCTATGGATGGAACCCCTTTTCTCATGAAGTATCTAATTACACCACATTTTAAACTAGAATTTATTATATCTTTCCACTACACAGAGTGGAATAAACATGATATAACTTATGCAAGTGACCCAAGAATTCGTAGGAGCCACAGATCTTGGATGCCTCAGTGAAAACCCTCTTTCAATGCCCTGGATTTCACACTAGTAAAAATCAAGGGGCCTCTTCCAGGAACTGTAGGAGGTCAAAAAACCCCTTTTTTCAAGAACCACTATGATAATCAGTATGATTTTTCTTTTTTAGAAGAATTCACATTGCCACTGGGAGAAAAAAGAACTCCCAAAAATCCTGACTTTTCATCCATGTCAATTGCAACCAACCACACTCAATCCAAGGCATCATCACAAGAAGACAACTTCAACTAGAAAACCTTATAATGAACATCATATCAAAGTCCCAACTCTAACTATTGAGTCTTAATTTTATCATTTGATACTAACTAAGGTGTAAACTACACTAGATTAGAAAAAAGTTTTCATATTCAGATACGGTTCTTCCAGCCTGCTCGTATTTGAATAACTCTAAAGCATTGGCCAACAACATCAGATCTGGATAGTACTGGTCAGGGAAAATAGACTTGAAGTCTTTCTACTCTAAGCCCTCGTGTTTCATTATTGTCTCTATAGTATCCTACCATCTCCTTCTTGGTCCCTCCATTACAAAGGTGGAACACATCACCTTTATTTTGTCATGTGTTTTCAAGAACTCACACAAATATTCAATTATACTTAACTATTCCTCATCCTCTTGAGGATAATTAGATCCTTTGAATGTCAGTTTCTTCGGGTGAAGAAACTCCTAAGAACAGTTCAGGATATCATCCCTTTAAGGTTCCATAGCTGGAGCCTGGATGGGAACAGGCATAGTTTCTTATCCCAGAGCTTGGACAGTATACACAATCACCTTGACTGTACATGGGTCCATGAGAGGATTTTATTATTGTGGTTTAGTAGTAGCTTCCTTTTGGATCTTATTTTCATTTCTTATCATATCCATGATGCTACACAACATCAGCAGTCAATAAGGAGGACATCATATTTAACACTCTAATAGAGCAACAAGGGATAATTAATCCAAATAGATAATATCACAATATTTCTATTTCAATCTATCCAAATCAAAATCAGGTAAAATACAAGAACTAATTATCAATACATCATTCCCAAACCACACCTAGTGAATTAAGGCTCACTGTAGTGAGATATGCCTCGGAACTCAATTGCAACTACCTCTTAAGTCATCACAAGATCACATAAGTTCTTAGAGAAATTAAAGGAAGATGCAAAACATACACATCTGATATCAATTTTTCATGAACCATCACAGGTACCTCGTTAACTAGATAACAAAGTTGATCCTGATATTACTTGAATGGAATTCATGATCCCCATGGGTTTGCAACTATCATCTGGAATCTTATAAAATGAAATTGGGATGATTTTTTCATAAACGTTGTGGAGGAAGATAAAAGACCCAGTATGCATACAACAAAAACTCCATAGAGAGTAGTGTAATAGAAGTCAAATAAGAAAACAACCCCATATTACTATAGAAAATTATCTAAAGTAGATAAAAATACAACTACCAATGGATGCAACTCTCCAAGCCCACAGATCAATAGCTACTACAATCTCAAAGTGGATGCCTTACCATTGCTTGAACCTAGAATAAGGCAATCTAAAAACACCCAAAGTAACAAGTAGGGTGTGAGATAAAATCCCAATTTGGTCTCACCAAGGATTCCATAATAAGATGCCAACATTTATTTAACCAATTAAAGCTTTCAAGTTCAAATAAATAGGTATGGAAGATCATAGTATAATTAAAACAATTCATGATTTACATTTAAAATGATGGAAATACATTAATAAAATCTCGTAACAAAAAATATATATAAAATGGTTTATATAAATTTCTAAGGTATGTAAAATAGTTTACAAACCTTGGGAGACATTTATATCTCAAATAAAAAAAGAGAGCAACATGGCCATCTGCCAAAAGGTTAGCTAGTTCTGGGATATGGGATCATCACACGCTCTGAGGTGATCATGAAAATATGTGTATACACACATATCTATGACACTAACCAAAAGAGACTCATCATTATCCCATTAGTTATGTAACCTAATTCACTAAGTTTTATTTTAGTTGCAAAGCTTCAAAAGATTATTATCCCAATAACACACAAACTACCTTGGATTTAATGTTATCTAATACAATCAATGATGGGAAATTTATTTTAAAACTATTTAAAATACAATTAATCTCATTCTACCTTTTTGAAATATCAAATTTTCTATTTAAAACCCAAAATGGGTTTTTAATTGAAATGTAATTTTTTACAAGATAAAACAACTAGGTTTCTAACTAACCCATTATAAGCCATTTTTCACAAATACCAATTTGAAATATATTTCAAAAAATGAATTTTACAGTTTAATTCCACTATTTAAATTGAACTATTTCCATATAATTTAACAACACACACCAATACAATGGAATTGGAGTTTTCTACAATTTCATGCAAAAAATCCAATTTCATATTAAAATCCCCCCATTCAATGGAATTGGGTTTTTTATATACCAATTGAAACCATTTTCAAGTAATTTATTCTAAATCAAACTATTGAATTTAAATCAATCAATTTAGGTTCAATCAAATTTGGATATCATAACGGAACCACGTACCTTTCTCACAGAAACAAAAAAACAATAATGGAACCTGACAACAAGATGAAGGTAGAGAAGACCTAGGAACTCAACCATGAAACAGGATTCAATCAATATAGATTTCATATCCATCAATCCCATGATTATCTATCAAACTCTAGGAAGGAAATAAAAAGAGATGAAGATACATGGAGAATTCTTACCTGAAAAGTCACACCACAATCGAAACAACGTTCAATTGGTGAATTAAAAGATCCAAAATGGTTTACACTACTATAGATTGTGCTTTTTTCAGTACTACAAAATGATTTTAACAATGCAATAAAAGTGTTGTTAATATCAGTGAAGATAAAGGGTGGGTCCCCATTAATAGTGCAAAAAATCATTGATAAAGGGTTTCCTTTATCCGAACTAAAAAAATCAATGATAAAGGCACCCCTTTATCTGTGCTATTTTAGTGCTAATAAAGGTGGATTTTATCATTTCTATTTCAAGAACTGATGAAATACCACTTTATGAGTATTTTAATTAGCATTGATAAATGGTTCCTTTATCAATACTCGAAATAGAACTGATAAAGGGTACATTTATCTTTGCTTGAAGTATAGCTCATAATGGGGGCTTGTATAAACACTCCAAAGAGTGTTGATAAAGGCCTAGATGTATGTGATGTGTTGTTTATATAACAGCACACCCACTAGCAGCACCTCCACTTGCACAGCACACACACACCACCTACACAAAATAGCACCTGCACTGTGCATAGAAGAACAAAGCATCTCCCACAATGGTTTTCAAAACAATGATATACACATTTCAAACAATTTTTTATATAATAACATTAATAATTATCCAAAAACCAATTAAAAACATTAATGTTTCATCCTTTGACATCCATGATCCCCTCTCAAAAATTCCTTCCCATGGTATTTGTTTCCAAACAAATCATCCCAACTCAAGAAAAAGGATCCAAATATATAAGAAAACAAGTATTATGTTATCAATAATGTAAATAAATAAATTAAAAATTAATAAGATAGAATACATTAATAAAATTTCAATTTTTAATAAGAAAGAAAAATTTTGAGTTATACAGGTCACACCATGAATCATATTGAGGTGGAGTTGATTCCTACATGTCATAAATGAGTTATGGATCATTTTCCAAAAATATCAAAAAAATCCAAATGGGTTTTCTTGGTTTGGAGTATATCCCCTGTTTTTTTACTAAATTTAAAATAAAATTTAAATGAAATATTAGGATTTATAAGAGCCACATAATTCATCGAATTGAGATTTTTTTGATTCATACACATCACAAATGACTCATGGATCATTTTTCTAAAGTATCAAAACAATCTGAATGGGTTTTCTCAGTTTTCAGTATGAAAGTTGTGTTTTTTAATATAATATCATTTCAAACTGGAAACTCCCATTTTGAGTCATACTAGTTGCATCATGCATCGGTTTGATGTGATACTGCTTCATAAATGTCACAAAGGACATATGAATCACTCTCCTAAATTATGAAGACAATCATAGGGAATTTTCTTTGTTTTTAGTGAGTGAATGATTTAGTGCTAAAAAATCGATTTTAAAATGATTACGGACACTTATAGTCATACTATTCACAATATGCATAGGATTTAGGTCTGGTTGATTCATACACACCACAAATGACTCATTGATCATTGTATTAATGTTTCAAAACTATCCAAATGTGTTTTCTTGGTTTTCAGTTTGTCACTTGTTCTTTTTACTTAAATTAATTTTAATTTTAAATAAAAACACTTTTAGATTTATAACTATCATATCGTCTATCATATTGAAGAGTGGTTGATTCTTAAATGTCAAAAATGACTCATGGATCATTGTTCAAAGGTATCAAAACAATACAAATTTGTTTTCTTATTTTTCAGTATGTGAGTTGTTTTTTTACTAAAATATCATTTCAAACCAAAAACATGATTTTTGAGTCATATTGGTCATATCTTGCATTGATTATATATGATACTACTTCATAAACATCAAAAAGGATTTCATAATCACCTTCCTAAATTATGAAGACAATCAGAAATTTTTTTCTTGGTTTTTAGTGAGTTACTCGTGTTGAAAAAAAATGTAAATTTTAAACTGATAATAGACAATTCTAGTCATACCGGTCACACCGTGCATTGGATTATGGTTCAGTTGATTCATACACGTCAAAAATAACTAATGTATTATTTTCTTAAGGAATCAAAATAATATGAATTCATTTTATTGGTTTTTAGTATGTGAGTTGTTCTTTTTACTTAAATTAATATCAATTTCAAATAAAAAGACACATTTGGGTTTATATCGGCTCACATCAAGCATTTTTTTGAAGTGGGGTTGATTAATACACTTCAAAAAAAACTTATGGATTGTTTTCCTAAATTATCAAAACAATATGAATGTGTTTTCTTGGTTTTCAGTATTCCAGTTATATTTTGTTTACTAAAATTATTGTCAATTTTAAATAAAAGGAGACACTTTGAGTCATACCAGTCACACCATGCATCAGATTGAGATGTGGTTAATTCCTACACTTATAAAATGACATATGGGTAATTTTATTAAAGTATAAAAATAATATGAATTCTTTCTCTTGGTTTTTAGTATGCTAGTTGTGTTAGTTTCCAAAAATTTCATCTCAAACTGAAAACACACATTTTGAGTCATACTGGTCACCATATGTGTCGGTTTGACATGAGACCGCTTCATACATATCATAAATAACTTATGAATCATTTTCCTAAATTATGAAGAAAATCAGAGAAAGTTTCCATGGTTTTCTTTGAGTGATGTGTTTTGAGCTAAAAAATCAATTTTAAACTAATAATGTATACTTTTAGTCATATAGGTCACACAATTCATTAGATTGAGGTATGGTTGATTCCTACACATCAAAACTGACTAATGGATCATTTTCATAATGTATCAAGACAATACCAATGTGTTTTATCAGTGTTCAGCATGTCACTTGTTCTTTTTTCTCGATTTATTGCTAATTTATTTTAGAATGAGACACTTAAAGTCATAACGGGCACACCATGTGTTAGATTGAGGTTTGGTTAATTCTTACCTGTCAAAATTGACTTATAGATAAATTTCCTAAAGTATCAAAACAATATGAAAGCATTTTCTTAGTCTTCAGTATGTCAGATATGTTTTTTTACTAAAATATCAATTCAAACTAGAAATACACATTTTCAATCATCCCAGTCGCTGCGTGAGTTGGTTTGACATGAGACTTATTCATATACATAAAAAAACTTTTGAATCATTTTCAAAAATTATGAAGAAAATCGAAGCGAGATTGCTTGTTTTCTAGTTAGTGACGGGTTTTGAGCTAAAATGTAAATTTTAAACTGATAACAGACACTTTTAGACATATCGATCACATTGTTCATCAGATTGAGGTGTGTTTGATTTCTACATGTCACAAATGACTATTGGATCATTTTATTAAAGTATCAAAAACAATATGAACGTGTTTTCTCGGTTTTCAGTTTGTCACTTGTTATTCTTTCTAAATTTATTGTTAAATTATTATAAAAATTCACACATAAAGTAACAGTCAAATGATGTGTCAAATTGAGTTGAGGTTGATTCCTACACATCAAAAATGACTTATTGATCATTTTTATAAAGTATCAAAACAATATTAATGCATTTTATCAGTTTTTAGTATTCCAGTTGTGTTTTTTTAATAAAAATAAACACTTTGATTCATACTGGTCACATATTCATGATATTTATGTACATTCCTCCATCAATAATTCTTCCCATTAATTTCAAAAAAAAATTATCTCATCCTGTGAATAGGATTATTTTTTACATTCATGGTAGTACTGAAAAATTGTAAATACACGAAGGATTAATAAACATTTTAAAAGAAATAGTAATTATCTTTGAAAATACCTCTTCAAGGATGCTAGTTTGTTCATAGAATATGATATATTTCCTAAATTTACAGACATAATTACTATAGTGTCTATCGTTGGTTTTTTTAGACACTATATAAACATTGTGAAAAATAAGTAATTTTATTTTGTGTTTGTATACTGAAATATTATTACATAAGCCTTGATTTGTATCCAGCTGTAGAACTTGTGATGTTTCTTGTCATTTTTCCCTTTCCACATACAATGATGTAAATGATACTCACCCACCACCCTATCATAATAGAATCCTCATTTAAATATAATATAAATTATATAAATAGATGGTTGGTTCTAATATGTTGAATGTAGTGTATAAAAAATTGAAAAAATCCATCATTTGTTGTCAATTTGTTCGATATCCATGCATTGACACCATGAAATAAATCTTTGGAGTATCCAAATTGACCATAATGAGAATACAATGCTTCCTAAAAAAATAAAAAGAAACAAGTAAAGAAATAAATTAAAATATACTTGATATGATTAAATTATAGAGTTTTACCCATGAATCATTATTATTAAAAAGAGTATGTCATCTATATATTTTTTGTTATACGATTTGAATAGGTTTTCCATTATTTCACCCTCTTTCATGGAATCTATATCTGTTTGTTCTGTACAGGTGATTTTAGGACTAACTAATCCAAGTTTTTTTTCACAAGGAAATCCCTTCAATTGTTATTCATATATACGCTGGTGAAAAATATTAAAGTTATTTGGTCATAATTATCAGGATATATTAGAATTTGGAAATGAAATCATGAAAACATACCTCATTTATACATTTAAAACTGATCCGCCACGTCATTCATTCTATAGGATTTCACTTACATTTTCAACACAAATGAAATATGGATCTTCCTCATTGTACATATTTTCATCAAAAATACTTTTTTGAACTCCACTATCTTTCCACTTCATATTCACATGAGCCAGCTATGATAATAAATGTGGATATAGAATAAGCAGTTTTAAGGTGATTTTGGTATATCATTTTGATCAGTTGGTTGATACATGAGATGTTTTTGAGTCATTATTTCTTTTCACCCCCTCCCCTATGTTGGTCTATAAAAACATTCATCAGTTCATCCTTTTTTCATAAAATTTTAATGTTTTATCTTGAAAAATAAATTAGAAATGAATACCTCCTGGTCGACATGTTTTTTTACAATATTTGACAACCATGCGATGAATGTTTCAAGATATTTTTCGACCATATGAATATCTTCATCCTCAATTGAAATATGTTTCTCAGTGATTGGATCATGAAATACCTTAATCAACACTTTTACATGACCTGTTGTAAGTGGTTTGTTGTGTATCATGGCATTCTACATATTGAACATTGTATCCCTCACTACAAGGTGATGGGTGGGGGTTGATAGATATAAATCATAATCATTTTAACCTTATACAATATCTATATAGGAAATGTATTAGTGTCTATCTGATCCATAATTCATAGAAACAATTATTATAATATTTATTACCTTATATAAGATAATTATTTGAGGTGAATTGCTTGCCTAAAAACTAGTGGGGGTGGGGCAGGATCTTCATGCGCTAGTTTTTCTTGAGTTGTTTCTTCTCTTCCCCCCTTCCAATCATATTTTCCATGAACTCTCTCTACAATTTCATATGTTCTTCAATGACATCAATTCTTTCTCTCGTCGTTTTTATTTCTTCACTTTGATCCTCCTCTTTTTTTCGCAAAAAATGTTCAGGGTGTCACCCCAAAACTCGCACCTATGATGCAACTATACCTTTATAGATGCTTCAAGGCCACCAAATGTATGTCAACAACTGGATTGGGTGTTTTTGATTCTTGTGACTATGTCATATAGAAAATATAAAAAAATAATTAATCATTATTGTGTGATATAGATTTAAAGAAAAAAATATTTATTATTTCATACTTACACATGTTTCCCGCACTTTTTGGGTGTTTCCATTTATCAGTATCCCATCATTATTTACATTTTCCTCCTTCCATAGAACATGATGTGGGATGGAAGAGAAACTAAATTTGGATTCATCAATATGCATATAAATAGAGGAACGTAGTAATGGTGTTGTTTTATATCACATAAAAGTATTATGGTAGATTTAAAATATGTACCAAATTTTTTCAAGTGCAGCATACCCCATTCATGATTTACGGTAGGGGAGCACTGGTTTTGCAACTCATTCCTTATTTTTAGCACTAATTTTTTGTTTCATAAATAAAAACATTCAAAGTGATAGATACATGTATCATCAAACAATTTATTACCCAACACAATGTACCTAAAAATATTGCTTCATACGATGGTTAGTAAATGCATCCCACGATCCATGGGTTATCAGGTGTGCATAAATAGTAGGTGGGTGCGGGTTTATTTTTCCTTCAACATCTTCAAGATAACATTCAGTTAAAATTTTGAGAAATCCTATGTGAGTCCTTCCAGCAACCATTAATACATAGTCCATGTGCGATTCATCCACTATAAATGCACACTATAAATAATGATGAAGAGTAATTATATGTTCCATTATTTTATTTTTTACTAAATTAAAGAAATGATACCATAATTTTACTATAATATCTCCCCACATTATTGTTTTAAGCCCGGTGAAAGCATGGATCCACAAATGTATATCAATCGGTGCGCGTTTCTGAGTGAAAATTCAAATGTAACTACTGAACATGGCCTTGTTGGGGTTAACATGTTGGCCCACTTATTCCATCTGACCTCGTATTTGATGTCTTTTTCTTTTTCCTTACAGATTTTTTCTAACACAGTCAAAACACGGTGCTCCTATTTTTTCTATGTCACCCGAGTTTCATTACCTACCATTTCCTCGGTTTCAATATCATAAATATGTTCCTCTGGAGCACTAGCATCATCATGTGAAGATGGTGGTTATACCTCTACACTGGGAGAAGGAGCATCCAGAGGTTGAGAAACCTGTTTGTCCTCTATACTGTGAACAATAGCAGGTTGAGAGACCTGTTGTGCCTCGGGATTGGGAGCATCATCACATGCTGAAGTCATTATCTACAGAAGTGGTTTAATATTTAATTTAGATTACATAAAATCAGAATCAAGTAGATAATAACATAATGTAACACGATGTATATTACAAAAATATATATAACCTGATTATTGAACTCTAGTTTTTAAAGGATGAAGGGATTTGACCCCTCTATAGACTATCCAAATACCTTCATTGTGGTCTCCTCTAACATAAAAAACACCATATACATTAGGACCACTAGGAAATTATCATGATTTCCCAATGAAAGGTTAATCCTATATTGAATTTTCATCTATCCCTTTAGTGGTTTTGGTGGATAATAGAACAATTAACCAGTTTTAGTTTATGAGATCTAGAACAAAAAAAATATTGTACTACCTGTAATGCCATTATAAATTGTTCTTCTTTGTACCCTTCTTTACTAAAATAAACATTCATGAATCCCAAATCATCTATTTTAACCACATTCCTATTATCAACCTACAAGTATTGAAAACAAGGCACTTTAAAGTTCATATAATCCAACTCCCTGAATTTTTTTATCATTCCAAAGTATGAAATATTCGCATAAATTGGATTTCTATCCTTATCACTAGAAATATGCATCTCTTTAGCCACAAGTGTAACTCCACTATTCTATATGGTATTTTATTCATCATGTTCATTAGTATAGAATGTATAATCATTAATTACATAAGCATTATAAGATAATACATACCCAAATGAACCTTCGGCTATCCATCGAAGTCGTTCTAAAATTGAGTCCAAATTTTCATTTAACACATTAAATATATGGTCTTGAAACCATTATATAAACTATAGATTATGTGTATTTGGTGTCCATTTTCTATCCCTTGATATATTTAAATGCTTAATAATTTCTTTGTGGGTTTTGACATATGGGTCAACATCCAAACTATTACACAAAATGTAAAGTTGGGCTGACTACCAATCTGTAATATTGATTGTGAAAACCTCTCATCCATAAATTCATTTACCCGCAATACATCTTGTGTGATGATATTTCGGTAGACCAATGCTTTCCACACTAGATAGGTATTTGGTATAGAATTCAATAGCTTCCTCAGCAATATATCGCTCTTCAATACAACCCTCAGGCCGACTTCTATTTTTGACATACCCTTTCAAAATAATTAGATACCAATAAATGGGGTACATCCATCGATGGTGTACAAGACCACATAGTCGAATCTCTCACACCAAGTGAACTATCAGATGAACTATCATATCAAATAATGTTAGCAGGAAGAAAATTTCCAATTAACATAATATGATTGTAATTTCTCTTTCTATACTCAATAATTTCTTCGAATGTATAACTTTGTTTCATGTAGCATTGAAGAAGAAACAGATCTTCATTAATATATAATATATATTATTGGGAAAATTCATTGTAAATCTATTCAAATTAGATCATGCATCAAAATGTGGCAGTCATGGTATTTCAAACCCTTTAACTTTAAATCGATCGTTAACATGATGTTATTACTATTCGATGAATACCCCACTAGTACCTTTATGTCATTAAAAAAGTTTTAAAACTAAAATCTCTCTTTCCAGGAAGGAGTTAGAGCAGTTGGAAGAAGAAAAATTCATTTTTCACCCTTTAATGGTGCAAACTCTTCTCGTATCCCCATGTCAACCACATCCAACTTAGCCTTAATTCCATCCTTTTTTTGCAGGGTGCATTTGGAAACATGTTGATGACATTCTCACATAAACTTTTGTCAACATTCATAACATCAATAAATTTTCTAACATACAGAAAATTCTAGTATGGTAATTAAAAAAACATATCTCTTCTTCCAACTGGTTTTTGTAAGGATTTTTTAAAATGGTTTACAAAAAATTAGTGCCCACATCTTTTAATTTCTCACATAGTTGATCACCAGTTAGTGGAGACAGTGTTGTATATTCTTCTAAACTTCCATCAAATGATATCATCTAATATTGGTACTTATGTCATCGGGGTAGAAATATTTGATGTCCTAGAAACATGGTTTTCAATGAATGATTCGTCCAAATTGATTGTGTAACTTGTTCGCAGATGGGAAAGCCATGACTTCCTTTAATGCTATATCCTAACAAATTCCCATAATCAGGAAATTAACTTATCATTCTATAAAACATGGCTTTCATTGTGAAATATTCATTTCTATAAGCATCATACAATGTAACATCTAAATCACACAATAATTTCAAATTCTTGATCAATAGATTCAAATAAACATAAATATCATTTTTCGATTGTTTCAGACCTGATATAAGCATATATAGCATGATGAGTTTTCATTTCATGCATAAATATAGTGGAAAGTTATAATTTACCAACATAATCGTTCATGTACTGTGAGTGCTTCTTTGAAACCCAAAATTATTCACTCCATATGTAGATTACTCAATATGAATGTTTATCAGCTTGTTTCCAAAATCAGGATACTCAAGATTGATTCTCTTCTACTGAGGAGAGTATACCTGGTTATATAGTTTCCCATATTTATTTCTTCTGTATTTATGCCATGTTAATTTCCATATGGTCACCTCACTTGCATATAGGTTCCTAAACATTGTAATGATTAGAAAGTACCATACATATTTCATTGGACCAGATTCATCTTTCTTGTATCAAGAATCACCACACATTTTTCATTATCAAAGTGATTTGTGGTCCTTGATAAATAGTACATAGATATTTAGTAAGGTATTTATTCATTCAGAGATCATACCCATCGAATGTAGCATTCTTTTGGCGTCCTATGATTGTCTCTAGAGCTCATTATCCTTGGGGGGCATGTTATTCAAGAGAGTATGTAATTATATAAAAATGGAATCACTCCATCTATTACCTGCATTCAAATTATATAGATTCAATATGGCTTAAAATGTTGTATATTTAGTGAACCCACCATACAAAGGTGTCTTTGCACAACCCTTTAACTGCTCAAACAATTTTGGGAAATCATGAAGTTCATCTTAAACTGTACTTGTCATTTACTCAATACGATCTACATCATCATTCACATCTGTAGTCACATCCTCAATAAGGTCTTCTTGATTTTCCACACTTGTAATCATATCATACGATCCATTAAATTCTCTGCTATCCCGTCTACTAGATACATTTTATTTTTTCCAACGTTTTTTCCAACATTTATAATTTCGATCTTTTCCATGACAGATCAAGTGGTATTCCAACTCCTCTAGACAAACCTGTTTTGAATAACAATAGTGTAAACATATACAATGTATTTGAGAATGATCATATGTATGATCTTTAGAAAACTTGAGGAGCTCTTTCACTCCATATTCATACTCTCTTGTCAAACGATGGGCATCCATCTAGTATTTATTCATATCCATCGTATTTGATTCTATGATATTAATATTTAAAAAAATAAATACATAAAATATTAATATAATGTAATGGTTTTCCTAATTCTTCTAAAAATGTAACCTTAAAATATTATGAAAAAACTATAGTTCAAATTTCCTTTGAAACTATTAAAAAAATAACTCTTGAAATCACAATTAGAAAACCAACCATTTACACTCGTGTTCTAGTTTACTACAAACACAACATTATCTCAATGATCCTTAGCTCACACCAAATCAATTGTTTGTACACCTCATGAAAAATTTATATGTCTCTCACATGAAGTATTATTGGTTCCTTCCTTTATACTAAGTCATTAGTTTCACCCTAATTAAACTCCAACTTAAACATGGTGTATGAGAATTCATCAACTCATATAGGGTTTTCTTCACTAACTCAACACTAAGTCAAGACAATGTCATATTACCTATAATATATATCTATTAAAATACATTTCCATAAAGTTATTCATCGTATGATCTTTAATTTAACTCAATATAATTCCATTCCAACTAAATTTGAACAACATGGCATATGGTTCATCTTAGATGACCTTAAAACTTCTTAGAGTGGTCAATTGGATATGTCATGGCATCCCAACCACCAATATTAGATCCATTCAATGACTTCAAAAAATTCATACCCCCTTCCTCATAATATAGTAAACTCATCCATATACGGTCTTCAAATCAAAGACACTAATGATGGAAAATTTTAATTTATTTAAAACTGAATTCTAATTCAAATAACCTGAGTAATGATTTACATTGTTCTCATTCCTTGTTATAAGGTGTTAGAGTACTCCAAGATATTGAGTCCCATTTTGGTAGTAACATAAGACCCTTAATAATTGGTTTGTGAACTACATCCATAAACTCCATTCACCCCTTCCTAAGGTTGTTTATTCTAATTTATTCTACTACTCATTCAAGTGGTGTTATCACCTTCCACTTACCATTAAACAAACTACCTCATAGTTTCTAGAACAAGAACTATAACCATAAACTATGTGAACCTCTCTAAAATTATTTCTACACTAGTATTGGGTTCTCCAATCATGACATGTTTACCTAAACTACTTTATTACGTAGATCACCACATATTTTTTATAAAATTTGTATGACATTAAACACCGGCCTCATTTTGGTCAAATTTGTTTGATGGTAAACATCAGTTTCATTATTCCAACTTGAATGAACTAAAACTCGAAAAGGAAAGAGGCATGGCACTCACCCTATTAAAAAAATTCCAAGGGAATTCTAGGAAAAATTCAATTCCCCGCCAAATAGGTATACACATATCCTAGTTCCAAATCTATCAATATAGAAATAATGGGTTTTGGTATGAAATTGATGGAATTGGAAGGATCATTTTGAAAGGATAACTTGAAAAATATTATTAAATTCTCATTGATGATAAATGATGGATAATTTTATATCTATTTTCTTTCATCCCACATAAACCAGGTTAGTAGGATTGAGGGTTATCACCACTTTGAACATCAAAAAAAAAATAGGTGGATGTTTTTTCCAACAAGTTACGATTATGATGCTCCCGTGATTATTGGATAAGTGATGAAACTATCATTAATAAAAGAAAACAAAATTAAAATTATGTAAAATGTTCATGAAATGTAAAAAGTGAAGAAAAAAATGTGTGTTGTGGGGATCTAAAAGATAATATAACCAAATAAAAAATCATCCTTGGAATCTCACTAGATCCTAGGATGTTAGGATATTAGACATATACCAGTAGAATCAACAACCCAAGGGTTCCCATATATAACAACATCATTGGTAAAGAGATAAGCCTATCACATCCCTAACACTATAGGTGATGCAACATGGGAATTTCATCACTAATTGTATGGGAAAATAAATAAGGGAATCATGTTCAGTCACTATGATACTCAAAATATCAGTAATATAGTTACCTTGGGTTCCAATGTCAGAGTAAAAGAGGAACTAAAAAATTTTATCATGTTTAATTTATAAATTGATAATAAAACATAAGAAATAAACCTCATCTCACCTCTGACATAGTATAAAGAATTGTTTATGACTTTAATGAGTGATTCTATATAACTAATAAAATGATCTTGATGATGTTCCAACCCACAAAATTAATTTTCACAAGGATTAACCATTTGATAAAATGTCTCATGACTTTAAAGATTGATTCTCTATGAAACTACTAATTTTGATGCCTTAAGCCTTATAGAAATCATTAAATTGGTCTAGTATCCTAACCAATGGAAACATAAATGTCCAAAAAATTTACCTATCTAGTTCACTAGCTTCTTGCACTAGCCACATGGATCTCAACCATGTTCCAACCAATAATGAGTCCACTCCATCTCAATACACACCAATTTATTTCTGAGTTTGAACCCAATGTCTGGTTTCATCCTGAGCTATATATGAATCAAGCATCAGACATTTAACAAGGAATTAGATACTCTTAGGTCTATTGATAATTATCCTATTAGAATAAACATGGTTATTCATAATCCATCCTTAAGAAATACCATGACCCTAACCAAAAGAGAGGTCATTTAACACCTGACTAGGTCTACTCTCCCCACCATAGGTGTATCATAATTGACATGACATGAGACTAACATTAGTTAACATAGCCCTTAATTATTCCATCGTTGAATTCAATAATTTATGTGAATTTACATTCATTCTGGACTATAATTCTATGATCCTAACACATGCTTGGATTTTTCAAAAATTAGTACATTAAATTCCAGGATACTTTATTTATGCATATAACATATTTTAATATAATTGGGGTGTGTTATGAATTCCAACATAGATGGGTCTTTTCCCCTAAACCAATCTGCTAAACTGAGTCAAGAAATCACCACCAATGAGAACCATCGGTTTACTTCACAATGGTACCCCAATTCATTATCAATTTCATCTCCTGTCACTGATAAATCTCTACTCACAAAATCCTCATACCATCTAATCCATGTCATCTTCATGCCAAATATGCTAGTTACGAATAATAGGGGTGACCTTGAACTAAAAACATTAGTGACCTACGATCAATACTTCTTATGAGTTCATTGATAGAACCAGAAACAACCTCAATCGTCTTCTCAAAACCCTTCAACCACTGATATAATTTACCCCACTTTTAACTACAAGATAAACACGCACCCACCATGTATTCTCCAACAAGGCATGATAATACCACTATTTACTCTAACATAATGATTTTTCCATAAATTATTGACATTTTATCCAAGAATCACTTGCCTTCTTATATTACCACAGAATAAGGAATCAAAACCGCTAAATAATAGAAATCAATACGCATCATACAAGAATAAAATAATTGCATTCAAAACACATCCAATAAAAAGGAAATAACCTATATAAAGCACTAGCCTAAGTGTTACCTAGTTAATGTAAAAAAATTAAAATGAAACTTTTTTTAATATAGTGATAGCATACCCATCCGGTGGCAGCAGTAGGGCCCGATGATGGTGAAGTCAGGGTAGGTAGCAGTGGAGGGCTTCACAGCGGAGGGATTCATGGTGGATGGATTTGCAGCAGAGGTGGGGTTCGTGGTAGAGGAGCGGAAGATGACGGTTCGAGGTGGACATGGGTTTGCGGCAGAGGAGCGACAGAGGAGCAGCGGATGAGGGTTTGCGGTGGAGGAGTTGTGGATGAGAGTTCATATTAAATGTGGGTTCGCGGTGGAGGATGAGTTTGAGGAGGCGAAAGAGGTGGTGGAAGAGGAGGGGTCAGTAGTGGCAGAGCTGAGGTCCGGGTGGAGTAGAGGTCGGCAGCGCAAAGGTCAGCTTTTGTGCGAGCCTGAGGGTTGTGAGAATGAATGATATTATTAGGGTTTTTTTATAAAACCTGCTGAACTTTTTATGTCCACTAGGTAAAAAGTGCTGATAAAGGTATGTTTTATCAGCGCTAAAATAGGAAGCACCGATAAAAGCATACTTTATCTGTGATATTTTTACCACTGATAAAGATAGGCCTTTATCAGCGCTAAATAAATTGTGATAATAGGTGTCTTTATCAGCGCTAAACTTATAGCACTGATAAATATATTATGTTAATAATTTATTTATATTAATATATATATATTTATTTATTTATTTATAAAATTATATATATGATAGATATGAATTTATTTATTTATAATTATAACTATAAATAAATATATTTATATTTATATTTATAAAATTATAACTTAAATAATTATAAAATTATAAGAAATATACTTATTATATTTATAGTATTAGAATATATATAATAAAAATATTAAATATATATATTTATAAGATTATGGATATATACAATTATATTTCATCTAATTTTATAATTATTTATGTGAATATATATTTATTTATAATTATATGAATATATATTTATTTATAATTATAATTATAAATTAATATATATATATAATTATGATTATAAATTAATATATTTATTTATTTATTTATTTTATTAATTATGAAATTATTAAAAAAAATCTTATTTATATAATTTTATTAATATATGTTTAATATATGTTTATTATAATTTTATAATTATTTAAATATATATGTATTTATTTTTAACTATAAATATAAATATATTTTTGTTTATTTACCAATATTTCTATATATTTATAAATATATTTATTTAATTATATATAAAATTATATATATAAATAAAAAATATATTTTTTATAAATTAATAATTATTTAAATAAATATGTATTTATTTATATTTATAACTAATAAAGAGATATTTAATTATTTGTAATTAAAAATTATAATAAACAAATATTTATTTGTATTTGTAATTATAAAAATAAATATAAATACTTAAATTATTATAAAATTATAAAAAATATATTTATAATTTTATAAATATATATTAATATATTATTATAATTTTTTAATTATTTAAATATATCTAAAATTATTTAGAATTATATTTATAACTATTGGTATTTATTTATAAATATTTGCATATAAATATATAAAATTAACATATTTTTTATATTTTTTAATTATTTAAATATATCTATATTCGTTTAGGAATTATAGTTATAAATATTTGTATTTGTTTATAAATATTTGTACATATTTATAAATATATTTATTTAATTATATTATTATTTTATAAGTAGTATAATAAATATATTTATTATAATTTTATAATTATTTACATATATATAGTAATTTATATTTATAATTACAACTATAAATAAATATTTTTATAAATATTTTTATATAATTATAAATATAAATACATATATATATATATAATTATAATATATGTATTTATTGTAATTTTATAATTATTTATATATATATAGTTGTAATTATAATTATTAATAAATATATTTAAAAGTATTTATATATAATTAAAATTGAATAATTATAAATATAGTGAGTATATTTATTATTTAAATATATTTAATGTAATTTTATATGTATTTCATAGAACATAATAGTATATACGATCAATATGAATTAATCATAAACCTACAAAATTTACATTAAAAAAAACGAGCCATCAATGGACAACATGAGTAATAAGAATGGTTATAATGTATAAATGAATATTATCATACATAACATATGCACACCTGATCAATATATTTATTGACCAAATTCATTAGAAACACACACACATATATATTTAATAATTAATATTAATAAATATATATAACGATATTTAAATATATTAATTATAAATAAAATAAATATATTAAATGCATTAAATATTACTAATATAAGAAAAATATAATAATATAATAAATCGAATAAATCTAATAAATATTAATCTAATAAATCTATAAAAAATAAAATAAATATAATAAATATATTTATTATTTACTGACATTTATTCTAATCATATAATTATATAAATATATATATATAATTATAATCTTAGAAATACTTTTTTTTAAACATTATATATATATATTTTGAATTATTACAAAATATATATTAATTATAAACATGTGTTTTTTAGTTAATGTATACGAATAAACAATATTTTTGAATATAAATATAATGATTTCATATAAATTATTAATATTAACTTTTATTAGCGCTAAAAAAAGTTCCGATAAAGGTGTACCATTTATTAGTGCTTTTCTTAGCACTGATAAAGGATACATGTATCAGCGCTTTTAGCTAGCACTAATAAATCCCCCCCCCCAATTATTACTTTCTTCTTAGCCCTAATAAAAGGAGGTTCCTCCCTTGCCCCATTTTGTGTTAGTGTTGAGGGATCCAAAATATCATGGGTATGTCTCTTGGGTTGAGAGAAAGGATGTTTGAATAGGTTGAAATATAATTTTAATCTAATATGCCTATTTTAAAACAACACTCTTGACTTTACATGACGTGTAACCCCATTACATGTCGTGTAATGGAAAATCAAGAAATTACTAAAAAACCCAACACATGTTATTAAAAAAGGGTTTATTATTATATTATAATTTACACACCATGTAACCATATTACATGGCATGTAAATACCCAACAGTATACAAAACCAGCTTTTTTTATAATGAGAATCCAATAAATTTCTGACTTCACCATTATATTTATCCTCCCAATTCCTCCTCATCCCTACCTAGAAAATAAAAAAGGAAAACCATGACAAGGTTTGACATTTACCTAACATAAAGGTAATGGGATTCTACAATGAGGTATGTTGGCTATATATTTTGTGACATAAACTTATTTCATCTTTAGATAAACTCATTCTGAGATTTCTAACTTCATTTCAAAAACTAGGAAATTTTTTAACAAATCATATCCATTGTAATGAATCAGTGGGGTGATGTACTTTTATATGATATATTAACTCATTCTCATATCATCTCAACTCTTTGTTTTGTTTGAATTTGAAGATTAAAATTTCAATTGATGATTTATTTTAAGATACTAGATTCTCTTAGAATGATGTTTAATACTTATCCTTATAGATGAATTATAGGTGAATCTTACTTTCATTTTATATCATTTCATCCCACATTTAAAATATTTTTGTAAGCTTTCACAATACTTCATATACATCACACAATAATTGTTATAATCTTGTATTTTCTTATACCCCAACCCCATTGAAGAAAATATTTTCATAGCATGATAATAGGAATTTGGAAGTTTATTTTATTTTGGAAGTGTCACTTTAAAAAGTTTAAGAAATTCAATGTAAATTTTTCAACTATAACTATTTATCTATTTTTAGTTAACCTGTCTTAGCACTATTGACAATATTTTAGATTTATTACAACCTTGAAAAATTGTTTTTTAGTATCTTCGTACAATCATTTAACACTTTCTGATCTTTCAATGGTTTTAATTCATATATCAGTAATTAATTCATCTATACAATCCTATATATCATATTGAAAATCTTTATTAACTTTAGTTCATGGATTCTATGTCATTTAAATATGTCTGATATTTCATCTATAACTATGATTAAAACCACATAAATAAAATGGTCTTAATATATCTAGAACCAAATTTTATCATATTCAAACATTTCACTCATTGGAAAAAAACATGTCATCATTTTAAATATTTTATATAATGACCAAAAAATTCATTCTATGTTTAATAAAATAGAACTTTTTTATAATGACTATTTTATTATATTACACAAGGGAATTTTATGAAATTGATTTTGCAAAAAAAATATTCCACATCAAGTAACAATACCAATTACTATAGCTAATAAAGGTACATGGGTATAAAAAACCAAAGAGTAATGACCACAAAATGATATACTCCATAGGATAAAACATTCATAGGAATATTACACCTCCCATGAAAACTATTAAAAGAAAAATAAATTTTTGGAATACAATAGACATTATCAAAGGAATTATTAAAACCTTAAGAAATGTAGTAGTAAAATTTGGTGGTTTATATATAGGAAGTAATAAAAAATGTGACCATTACTATATGACAATTTCATTATTTATTACATGACTATTGATTAATGTTACTAATGATTTATATTTCCATTGACAATGTCATATTACGTATAATATAGATTTATTAAAATACATTTCCATAAAGTTATTCATCATATGATCTTGAATTTAACTCAATATAATTCCATTCCAACTAAATTTGAACAACATGGCATATGGTTCATCTTAGATGACCTTAAAACTTCTTAGAGTGGTCAATTGGATATGTCATGGCATCCCAACCACCAATATTAGATCCATTCAATGACTTCAAAAAATTCATACCCCCTTCCTCATAATATAGTAAACTCATCCACATATGGTCTTCAAATCAAAGACACTAATGATGGAAAATTTTAATTTATTTAAAACTGCATTCCAATTCAAATAACCTGAGTAATGATTTACATTGTTCTCATTCCTTGTTATAAGGTGTTAGAGTACTCCAAGATATTGAGTCCCATTTTGGTAGTAACATAAGACCCTTAATAATTGGTTTGTGAACTACATCCATAAACTCCATTCACCCCTTCCTAAGGTTGTTTATGCTAATTTATTCTACTACTCATTCAAGTGGAGTTATCACCTTCCACTTACCATTAAACAAACTACCTCATAGTTTCTAGAACAAGAACTATAACCATAAACTATGTGAACCTCTCTAAAATTATTTCTACACTAGTATTGGGTTCTCCAATCATGACATGTTTACCTAAACTACTTTATTACATATATCACCACATCTTTTTTATAAAATTTGTATGACATTAAACACCGGCCTCATTTTGGTCAAATTTGTTTGATGGTAAACATCAGTTTCATTATTCCAGCTTGAATGAACTAAAACTCGAAAAGGAAAGAGGCATGGTACTCACCCTATTGAAAACATTCCAAGGGAATTCTAGGAAAAATTCAATTCCCCGCCAAATAGGTATACACATATCCTAGTTCCAAATCTATCAATATAGAAATAATGGGTTTTGGTATGAAATTGATGGAATTGGAAGGATCATTTTGAAAGGATAACTTGAAAAATATTCTTAAATTCCCATTGATGATAAATGATGGATAATTTTATATCTATTTTCTTTCATCCCACATAAACCAGGTTAGTAGTATTGAGGGTTATCACCACTTTGAACATCAAAAAAAATAGGTGGATGTTTTTTCCAACAAGTTACGATTATGATGCTCCCGTGATTATTGGATAAGTGATGAAACTATCATTAATAAAAGAAAACAAAATTAAAATTATGTAAAATGTTCATGAAATGTAAAAAGTGAAGAAAAAAATGTGTGTTGTGGGGATATAAAAGATAATATAACCAAATAAAAAATCATCCTTGGAATCTCACTAGATCCTAGGATGTTAGGATATTAGACATATACCAGTAGAATCAACAACCCAAGGGTTCCCATATATAACAACATCATTGGTAAAGAGATAAGCCTATCACATCCCTAACACTATAGGTGATGCGACATGGGAATTTCATCACTAATTGTATGGGAAAATAAATAAGGGAATCATGTTCAGTCACTATGATACTCAAAATATCAGTAATATAGTTACCTTGGGTTCCAATGTCAGAGTAAAAGCGGAACTAAAAACTTTTATCATGGTCAATTTATAAATTGATAATAAAACATAAGAAATAAACCTCATCTCACCTCTGACATAGTATAAAGAATTGTTTATGACTTTAATGAGTGATTCTATATAACTAATAAAATGATATTGATGATGTTCCAACCCACAAAATTAATTTTCACAAGGATTCACCATTTGATAAAATGTCTCATGACTTTAAAGATTGATTCTCTATGAAACTACTAATTTTGATGCCTTAAGCCTTATAGAAATCATTAAATTGGTCTAGTATCCTAACCAATGGAAACATAAATGTCCAAAAAATTTACCTATCTAGTTCACTATCTTCTTGCACTAGCCACATGGATCTCAACCATGTTCCAACCAATAATGAGTCCACTCCATCTCAATACACACCAATTTATTTCTGAGTTTGAACCCAATGTCTGGTTTCATCCTGAGCTATATATGAATCAAGCATCAGACATTTAACAAGGAATTAGATACTCTTAGGTCTATTGATAATTATCCTATTAGAATAAACATGGTTATTCATAATCCATCCTTAAGAAATACCATGACCCTAACCAAAAGAGAGGTCATTTAACACCTGACTAGGTCTACTCTCCCCACCATAGGTGTGTCATTATTGACATGACATGAGACTAACATTAGTTAACATAGCCCTTAATTAATCCATCGTTGAATTCAATAATTTATGTGAATTTACATTCATTCTGGACTATAATTCTATGATCCTAACACATGCTTGGATTTTTCAAAAATTAGTACATTAAATTCCAGGATACTTTATTTATGCATATAACATATTTTAATATAATTGGGGTGTGTTATGAATTCCAACATAGATGGGTCTTTTCCCCTCAACCAATCTACTAAACTGAGTCAAGAAATCACCACCAATGAGAACCATCAGTTTACTTCACAATGGTACCCCAATTCATTATCAATTTCATCTCCTGCCACTGATAAATCTCTACTCACAAAATCCTCATACCATCTAATCCATGTCATCTTCATGCCAAATATTCTAGTTACTAATAATAGGGGTGACCCTGAACTAAAAACATTAGTGACCTACGATCAATACTTATTATGAGTTCATTGATAGAACCAGAAACAACCTCAATCGTCTTCTCAAAACCCTTCAACCACTGATATAATTTACCCCACTTTTAACTACAAGATAAACACTCACCCACCATGTATTCTCCAACAAGGCATGATAATACCACTATTTACTCTAACATAATGATTTTTCCATAAATCATTGACATTTTATCCAAGAATCACTTACCTTCTTATATTACCACAGAATAAGGAATCAAAACCGCTAAATAATAGAAATCAATACGCATCATACAAGAATAAAATAATAGCATTCAAAACACATCCAATAAAAAGGAAATAACCTATATAAAGCACTAGCCTAAGTGTTACCTAGTTAATGTAAAAAAATTAAAATGAAACTTTTTTTAATATAGTGATAGCATACCCATCCGGTGGCAGCAGTAGGGCCAGATGATGGTGAAGTCCGGGTAGGTAGCAGTGGAGGGCTTCACAGCGGAGGGATTCATGGTGGATGGCTTTGCAGCAGAGGTGGGGTTCATGGTAGAGGAGCGGAAGATGAGGGTTCGAGGTGGACATGGGTTTGCGGTAGAGGAGCGACAGAGGAGCAGCGGATGAGGGTTTGCGGCGGAGGAGTTTCGGATTAGAGTTCATAGTAAATGTGGGTTCGCGGTGGAGGATGAGTTTGAGGCGGCGAAAGAGGTGGTGGAAGAGGAGGGGTCAGTAGTGGCAGAGCTGAGGTCCGGGTGGAGTAGAGGTCGGCAGCGCAAAGGTCAGCTTTTGTGCGAGCCTGAGGGTTGCGAGAATGAATGAGATTATTAGGGTTTTTTTATAAAACCTGCTGAACTTTTTATGTCCACTAGCTAAAAGGTGCTGATAAAGGTATGTTTTATCAGCGCTAAAATAGGAAGCACCGATAAAAACATACTTTATCTGTGATATTTTTACCACTGATAAAGATAGTCCTTTATCAGCGCTAAATAAATTGTGATAATAGGTGTCTTTATCAGCGCTAAACTTATAGCACTGATAAATATATTATGTTAATAATTTATTTATATTAATATATATATTTATTTATTTATTTATAAAATTATATATATGATAGATATGCATTTATTTATTTATAATTATAACTATAAATAAATATATTTATATTTATATTTATAAAATTATAACTTAAATAATTATAAAATTATAAGAAATATACTTATTATATTTATAGTATTAGAATATATATAATAAAAATATTAAATATATATATTTATAAGATTATGGATATATACAATTATATTTCATCTAATTTTATAATTATTTATGTGAATATATATTTATTTATAATTATATGAATATATATTTATTTATAATTATAATTATAAATTAATATATATATATATATATAATTATAAATTAATATATTTATTTATTTATTTATTTTATTAATTATGAAATTATTAAAAAAAATCTTATTTATATAATTTTATTAATATATGTTTAATATATGTTTATTATAATTTTATAATTATTTAAATATATATGTATTTATTTTTAACTATAAATATAAATATATTTGTGTTTATTTACCAATATTTCTATATATTTATAAATATATTTATTTAATTATATATAAAATTATATATATAAATAAAAAATATATTTTTTATAAATTAATAATTATTTAAATAAATATGTATTTATTTATATTTATAACTAATAAAGAGATATTTAATTATTTGTAATTAAAAATTATAATAAACAAATATTTATTTGTATTTGTAATTATAAAAATAAATATAAATACTTAAATTATTATAATATTATAAAAAATATATTTATAATTTTATAAATATATATTATTATATTATTATAATTTTTTAATTATTTAAATATATCTAAAATTATTTAGAATTATATTTATAACTATTTGTATTTATTTATAAATATTTGCATATAAATATATAAAATTAACATATTTTTTATATATTTTAATTATTTAAATATATCTATATTCGTTTAGGAATTATAGTTATAAATATTTGTATTTGTTTATAAATATTTGTACATATTTATAAATATATTTATTTAATTATATTATTATTTTATAAGTAGTATAATAAATATATTTATTATAATTTTATAATTATTTACATATATATAGTAATTTATAGTTATAATTATAACTATAAATAAATATTTTTATAAATATTTTTATATAATTATAAATATAAATACATATATATATATATATAATTATAATATATGTATTTATTGTAATTTTATAATTATTTATATATATATAGTTGTAATTATAATTATTAATAAATATATTTAAAAGTATTTATATATAATTAAAATTGAATAATTATAAATATAGTGAGTATATTTATTATTTAAATATATTTAATGTGATTTTATATGTATTTCGTAGAACATAATAGTATATACGATCAACATGAATTAATCATAAACCTACAAAATTTACATTAAAAAAAACGAGCCATCAATGGACAACATGAGTAATAAGAATGGTTATAATGTATAAATGAATATTATCATACATAACATATGCACACCTGATCAATATATTTATTGACCAATTTCATTGGAAACACACACACATATATATTTAATAATTAATATAAATAAATATATAAAACGATATTTAAATATCTTAATTATAAATAAAATGAATATATTAAGTGCATTAAATATTACTAATATAAAAAAAAAAAAAAAAATCTAATAAATCTAATAAATATTAATCTAATAAATCTATAAAAAATAAAATAAATCTAATAAATCTAATAAATATATTTATTATTTACTGACATTTATTCTAATCATATAATTATATAAATATATATATATAATTATAATCTTAGAAATACTTTTTTTTAGACATTATATATATATTTTTTGAATTATTACAAAATATATATTAATTATAAACATGTGTTTTTTAGTTAATGTATACGAATAAACATTATTTTTGAATATAAATATAATGATTTCATATAAATTATTAATATTAACTTTTATTAGCGCTAACAAAAGTGCCGATAAAGGTGTACCATTTATTAGTGCTTTTCTTAGCACTGATAAAGGATACATGTATCAGCGCTTTTAGCTAGCACTAATAAATCCCCCCCCCCAATTATTGCTTTCTTCTTAGCCCTAATAAAAGGAGGTTCTTCCCTTGCCCCATTTTGTGGTAGTGTTGAGGGATCCAAAATATCATGGGTATGTCTCTTGGGTTGAGAGAAAGGATGTTTGAATAGGTTGAAATATAATTTTAATCTAATATGCCTATTTAAAAACAACACTCTTGACTTTACATGACGTGTAACCCCATTACATGTCGTGTAATGGAAAATCAAGAAATTACTAAAAAACCCAACACATGTTATTAAAAAAGGGTTTATTATTATATTATAATTTACACACCATGTAACCATATTACATGGCATGTAAATACCCAACAGTATACAAAACCAGCTTTTTTTATAATGAGAATCCAATAAATTTCTGACTTCACCGTTATATTTATCCTCCCAATTCCTCCTCATCCCTACCTAGAAAATAAAAAAGGAAAACCATGACAAGGTTTGACATTTACCTAACATAAAGGTAATGGGATTCTACAATGAGGTATGTTGGCTATATATTTTGTGACATAAACTTATTTCATCTTTAGATAAACTCATTCTGAGATTTCTAACTTCATTTCAAAAACTAGGAAATTTTTTAACAAATCATATCCATTGTAATGAATCGGTGGGGTGATGTACTTTTATATGATATATTAACTTATTATCATCTCATCTCAACTCTTTTTTTTGTTTGAATTTGAAGATTAAAATTTCAATTGATGATTTATTTTAAGATACTAGATTCTCTTAGAATGATGTTTAATACTTATCCTTATAGATGAATTATAAGTGAATCTTACTTTCATTTTATATCATTTCATCCCACATTTAAAATATTTTTATAATCTTTCACAATCCTTCATATACATCACACAATAATTGTTATAATCTTGTATTTTCTTATACCCCAACCCCATTGAACAAAATATTTTCATAGCATGATAATAGGAATTTGGAAGTTTATTTTATTTTGGAAGTGTCACTTTAAAAAGTTTAAGAAATTCAATGTAAATTTTTCAACTATAACTATTTATCTATTTTTAGTTAACCTATCTTATCACTATTGACAATATTTTAAATTTATTACAACCTTGAAAAATGGTTTTTTAGTATCTTCGTACAATCATTTAACACTTTCTGGTCTTTCAGTGGTTTTAATTCATATATCAGTAATTAATTCATCTATACAATCCTATATATCATATTGAAAATCTTTATTAACTTTAGTTCATGGATTCTATGTCATTTAACTATGTCTGATCTTTCATCTATAACTATGATTAAAACCACATAAATAAAATGGTCTTAATATATCTAGAACCAAATTTTATCATATTCAAACATTTCACTCATTGGAAAAAAACATGTCATCATTTTAAATATTTTATATAATGACCAAAAAATTCATTCTATGTTTAATAAAATAGAACTTTTTTATAATGACTATTTTATTATATTACACAAGGGAATTTTATGAAATGGATTTTGCAAAAAAAATATTCCACATCAAGTAACAATACCAATTACTATAGCTAATAAAGGTACATGGGTATAAAAAACCAAAGAGTAATGACCACAAAATGATATACTCCATAGGATAAAACATTCATAGGAATATTACACCTCCCATGAAAACTATTAAAAGAAAAATAAATTTTCGGAATACAATAGACATTATCAAAGGAATTATTAAAACCTTAAGAAATGTAGTAGTAATATTTGGTGGTTTATATATAGGAAGTAATAAAAAATGTGACCATTACTATATGACAATTTCATTATTTATTACATGACTATTGATTAATGTTACTAATGGTTTTATATTTCCATTGAAAATTATAATCATTGGTAATGGATCCATTATAAAGTGGATATTTGGGTTAATTTATATTAAGGGTAATGATATAGTTAATTCAATGAAAAAAGGGTAAATGATAGCCTCAAATAGTAAAATCATGCCTTATGAAGATCATTTATCAGAGCTATGGAGGGAGGTGGCATTATTGGGGTTTCTCTCTATGAAGCCCAATATAATGATTACTAATTGAGGATCAAATAAAGACACATATGAGAGCTATTACTGTAAGTGAAGGTTTCCACTAGATCATTGTTGTTCAATCCACCTCAAGAAATAACTGTTATCCCACACTTTATCCTGAGATATCATTCCATTACAATAAGGGTTTTGTATCTAGGTACTAGTAGTATTAAGGTGTAATTATTTTAGAAATTAATTAATAGTTTTATTTATTTCACATTCTTATTTAGTGAAACACTCTTATATAAAATGAATATAATTAGAGAATATTATAAAATAGATTTACGTACAAAGTGATCATGATTTCATTTCTCTGGAAGTGTACATATTTAATTTCCATTAGAACAAATATTAAAAGAATATGGTTTATAAATGTTTCAAAAACAAAAACAATTATTGATAAAATATTTTTATGTAGTTATATAAATATTTTATAAGGCATAGAAATTTGATTGTATAATAAAAATTGATGATTTAAATAAATAAGTAGTTTATATTTAGAAATTAAATTTATCATATTTAAAAAATTATTAATAAAATTGATGAAATTTTTTAAATAATAATGTCAAAATTAGGCAACCGTTATTTTATCGTAACTTTTTGAGATAGTCAAAATTTTGTGTAAAATATAATATATTGTATAATAAACAGTAAGAATTATGAAATCATAGATAAATAAATGTGAAGTAACAATTAAATTAAAGTATTTCTCATCCAAAAATATAATATTTTATTAAATTATGTATTTTCATATATTTAAATCAATATTTAGACCTATAAATGACTTTAAAAAGTATAAAATGGAAATTAAGATATTTAAAACTATATTTTGTGGGAAAAAACTTTTCCATTTAAAAATGAATATTAAAAATGCATTTTAGTTATAATTCATTAAAATAACAAAAAAATGACTTATATGTCTAAAACCATGAGCAAAACCCATTTTTAATCCAATAGTTTTTTATTTTCCACAAACTATAATTCCAATACATATATTTAGAAATTTATAAACAATTCCTCCACTTTTAATATAAATACCCACCAATACCACCATTCTTCTCCACTCCAAATCATTTTCTATTACATTTTGGTAATTTAAAATCCCAAATAGTCCCTAAAAGGTGTCCTTAAGGTATTAAGGTTCCTCTTAAAGTTCTCATAAGAAACTCTTCGATTTAAGGGAACTCTCCTCTTCATCTTTTCCCTTCAATTACCACTTTTTTGTATGTTTTATAAATGTTGAATTTCATTGATTCCATAAACTTTTTTTTATCCCATTAATACCAAAATTTTGTTTTAATAATGGGATTACTTCCTTCCAACTCATTATTCCATTTCTATAATCCACATTGAATACCCCTTATACTGTTGAAATATTTTATATATTTATCACTTTTACATGAAATATTTTATATTGTGATTACCAAAACATCTTCTTTATCCATGGGAATTCACCAAGACATAACCATGATTCATTTATTGGGGACATCTAAATATTTATTCTTCACTCCTTTCTTGTTGGTTAAAAATGGTTTAATACTCATGTATTTAAGAATTTATGAATTTAATGACTTTAACATTAAACTAGGTCATTATTTCCCACAGGGTTGTTAATAAAGTTGTTTTTTATTATCTATCTGAAATGGATGAATTTAGATATATGAATAGTGTATCTTTATATCTCTCTAATTCATTGGATAAAGAATTAATCTCTAGATATGACAAGTTTTATAATAAGTTGGTGACTAACCTTGGTAATTATGTTTTATGACACCTTGATGATAAACCTCAGTGATGTGCTTATGAATGTCTCAATTTTATATTGTATCCTCATTTCCATGTTATTATTCGTGATCATTATATTATTATATGCCTCATGTTATTATGATCATCCCCTTTTATTATGTCTCAGGATCACATGATGAGTATTTCCTTTGTTTGTTCTCTTTACTTAGATTGATGCTCATGCCTTTCTTTTGATGTGTTCCCCCAGTTTATGAGATGCAGTATAAGTAACCTATGATGAATCTATTAAGAATCATTGCAAGTTCGTTAGAATAAAGTTTATGGTTTCATGTGTTAAATTTCTAATTTCCATGAAACTAGACCTCAAAATATCCTATGTATTGTTAAATGTTGTATTACATAATGAATTATTTATGTATTAACAATGTGGGGCTCCATATTTGGTATCAAAGGAAGGTTTAGTTATTTTGGAAATTATAACTAGAAAATATTAGTAAGAAACCTAGGGATAAATCTAAATACAATAAAACTTCATAAAACATCAGAAAATGAGTTATTAAATTGACATGTTTTTATAAATGTGGATTTTTTTAATTCATATTTCTTCCATTTTTGAAATAAATTGTTTGATACCCCCTTCCTTCACACACAGAATGCTACATCCCCTTCATACTTGCCTCCACACATTATGAATCTACCACACTCACACTCTCCAAGCAAGGTGAGCCCCTACTCCCTCAAGCCCTGCACCGTCCCTACCTCAATGTGTGCATGCCCCCTCCCATGGCTTGCTAAAAAACATTAGCCAAACATATTTGAACCCCACACCTCAAGACTCCCAATGAATGGTCGGACCGACTCACTGAAACCACATTTTCTATATAATTTTATTATGAAATACATATATATATATATATATTAATAGATTTCAACAATAAAAATATTAATATTATATATATATATATAATATTATTATTAATATATATGTTAATATATATGTTTATGTTTATATGTACATTTATATTTTATATATATATATATATATATATATTAATATATATATATATATCTTATAAATATATATCTTTAGATATGGGTGTGTGTGTGTTTCTGTGAATAAATATTTATGTGTGTGTATACATATATTTAATTATAATTATTGATTTTTATTTTTATATATATAAACATTAAGAGACTTATAATTATATATATATAATTAACCATTTTTCCTTAAAAACGTGACTAAATTAAAAATATAGGAGTGATTTTATATATGAATATATGTTTATATATATGAATAGAAATATGTTTGTGTCTGTGTGTGTTTATATATGTGTGTGTGTGTGTGTGTAATAATATATATAAATATATTTATATTTATATTTACATTTAGGTGTGTGTGTGTGTTTATGATAGTATATATATATATAATTAAATCAATTCAGGGAAATGAGCTATATTACCAATAAAAACATGGAACACACAAATGTAGGGAAGAACTTGGTGAATCTCAAACTCAAGACCGCACTGAGACCTATATGGGTATTACTGTTGAGCTACACCCTCAGTGATATTATATATATGTATATATATATATATTCTGTGTGTATGTTTATATATATATAATATTTAAATATTTAAATATAATTCAATGTCCTTGTATACAAATATAAATTTATATATAAAAACAAAATTATAGAATTTTATATATATATCTATGTGTGTGTGTGTGTAAATTAATAGAATTATAATTATATATAACTAGAAATGTTTTAAAATAATGGTAAAAATGTCACTAAAATATAAACATATTCTTAAAAACATCACTAAATTTTAAATTTTGACAATTTTAGAAAAAACAAGGCTAAATTAGCATCATTTGGAAGAAATGTTGCTAAATTGAAAATTATATGTGTTTTTAAAGGTGGCTAAAAATGTTGTTAAATTCCCATTTTTTATAGTGGAAATCCTTATCTAGATACTATAAGCAGATGTGGTTTTTTCACAATTCTACCTAGGGTTAATGACCCCAAAAGGGTGCATTGGGTATTTACTCTATCGGTACCAGGTTCATGGAAAATTGGCCTTCTTGCATACCTAGTTTTACACTCTTAGTGGATATATTTGGTTAATCGCATAATTTTTATTAATAATTATAAAGGATATATATAAAATCTAATTATTATTTGACGAGAATAAAGAATAACATATTTGAATCATTTTGTTTCCAGATATAAAATCCCTTTAGAATTAAAATATTCCTAAAAGTAACATGTTTCTCACAATGGATTTATTCTTTTAGAAAAATAGAGGGAAATTAGAGTAACCATATAAATGATGAGTGAAATGGACGATTCATTAAAGACCATCCAAATATGATCAATTATATAATGGAAAACTTCATGTTTTTTATGAATCAATTATCTCGGGTTATGAATAAGTACCAGAATCAGGTTGACTGCCCAGATCTTCCTCAAAGGGAAAACTTGCAGTTGAGTCCTTTATGAATCAACAACCACCTTCATTTAGTGGATATTCTGATCTATCAATAATAGAAAAATTTATTTACTCTATAGAAGAGTGATTTTACATACTTTATTGTTTAGAGCCAAAGATATTCCCCTTATCAGTTTACCACTTAGAGGGAAAAGAATATTAGTGGTAGGCATTGAATAAGAAAATAAATCCAATTAGGAGATTAATTATATAAAATGGGAAGAGATAAAAAGAATATTTTTCAATAAATATTTCCCATATTTGATTTGAAAGAAATGGAGAAGGGAATATTATAGTAGAAGTAGATGGATAATGAATCGATGGGATGATATAAAATGAACTTTACATGAATTTCTTGATAAACCTATACCTTTTTTATGGATCCTAAGGGAAAGTTTGAAAGGTTATTTGGATTGTTAAGACCCCACATATAGAGGAATATATCAAATAAAAACTATAAAATATATAAGTAGATAATGAAGAGTTCCATAAATGTAAAAATGGATTTTGGAGGGACATAATTGTCTCATAGGGTGAATGAAAAGAAGAGAGAAATGGATCTAAACCAAATGAAATGTTTTGGTCATGGAAGTGAAGGAAAGAAACTAAAACTAACTAAGTATAATAAATGTGAGAAGAAACATTCAGGGAACATATTTATTGGACGTATAAATTACTACAAGTTCAGAAGAGATGGCTATATAGATCAGAGCTATTATAGAGAAGTGAGGCCTCAATATCTCAAAGAAAACAAGAAAAGGTATGATGGGGAAGGCACATCCTGATGTTCAATTCTTAAAGTGATGAATTCTTGGTCAAATTTAAAATAAATTTCCAAGTCAGAATATAATGGAGGGAAACCATCGGTATCTTCAACAAAGGCCATGGGAGAAGGGTTTTGCATTCATAATCACAACGGATGAAGTGAAGGATACAAGTGGTGTGATGGCAGGTACACTCATTGTGTACTCATAGATAGAAAATATATTTTTTGAAATTGGTTATATTTATTCCTTTATTTCATTTATGTTTTTCAAGGCTGTATAATCAAACCCTGAATAGCTATATTTAGAGTTATCAATTATAACTTTTTTATGGATTATTCAATCATTAAAAGTGTATAAAAACACAAGTTTCAACTTTGTTGTATATAATATCATCATAAATATAATATTTGTTCTCATGGAGGAGTTTAGAACTATACAAGGAATAGATTGTCTCCCAATGTATAATGTTAATATCAACTATAGAAGTAAATAAATTTTAGTGGTCCAGAATGGATGGCCTTGATTTATTTTCAAAAGATAGATATAAAAGCCAGAGATTTTTTTAGAAGAACCTCCCAAATCCTTCTTTGTGGAGATAATTATATAATAGTAAAAATAAAATGATATAATAAAGGTAAAATATTTCCAATTTATTATGGAATACATTGATTTATTTCCTAAATATTTCCCTATAACTCATCCAAAAAGAGAGGTAACATTCTCTATTGAACTCATACCTAGATCCAAGACCATATCAAATACCCCATGTTGAATATAATATGTTGAGTTAGTGGAATTAAATAAAAAACTTTGATACATCATGGAAAAGGTTTTATTTTACCATGTGTGTCTCCTTAGGGAGAACCTATTCACTTTTTGAAAAATAAAGATGGATCAATGTGGCTACGCATTGACTACAGAGAACTAAATGGGATCATTATTTAGAAAACTTTCTCTCTCTGTAGGATTGATGATTTATTCAATTAACTTTGAGGGATTCAATTCTTCTCTTAGATTTAAATATGATCATAATTTCATTAGTTGAGGGTAATGAAATAAGGTATCAAAAAAAATGAATTCTTGATATGATATGGGAATTAAGATATTGTTCTTGTTCCAATTTAGTTGAATAAGGCTCATTACATATTCATGGATTTGATGAATAAACTCTATAAGGACTATCACGATAAATTTATGAAGGTATTTATTAATGATATTTTTATATAATTCCAAATTATCCAAGAGTTTTAAGATCATCTAGGTGTCATATTAATAACCCATAGGAATAATAATATGTTTGGTAAATTAAATAAATGTGAGTTATGGTTAAAAAAAATTCATTATTGGGGTGCATTGTAACTAGGGAAATAATATCAATTGATCCATACAAGAAAAATCCTATAAAAAAGTTACTACATCCCATAATAGTAACTAGTATTGGTAGTTTCATTTTTTTAGTGTGATACTATATATGTTTTTTGAAAGGGATTTCAAGGATTTCTAATCCACTAACCAAGTTAACATGAAAAATAATTAGTTTTATCTTGAAAAAGGAGTGTAATGAAAGTTTATAAGAACTAAAGAATAGGTTGGTCAATGAAATCATGATAACTATACCCTATAATGGAGAAGGATTTGTTATCTATAGAGATTCATCTCTAAAAGGTCTTGGTTATTTTCTCAAGAAAAATGATTATGTGATCACATATGAATCCTTATAGTCAAATACTTATGAGAAAGAATATCTTATTCATGAACCGGAGTTAGCTACAATAATTTTTGCTCTGAATGTAGGGAGAAACTATATTTATTATGGGAAATGTGATATATATATATATATATATATATATATATATATATCACCAGTGTTTGGAGTATATACTCACAGAAAAGGAACTACAAATAAGACAAAGGATATGGTTTAAGCTTTATAAAGACTATTACTATTAAATTTTTTATCAACCTGGAAGAGAATAAAAATTTGTAGATGCACTGAGTAGCAAAGATAATGTTGGTCTATCAATGATTAGAATTGAATGATATCTATTTATCAAGGACTTATTAAGGTTTTACATGTGATTCATAAGGTAAGGACACCATCAATCATATCCCAAGTTATTTCCCAACAGTTATTACTAGAGAATATCAAGAAACATGAAAGAATGGATCCATTGATGCAAAACAAATATAGAGGATATGAAAAGGGGATGTTATCGGAATCCAATATTGATCAATAATATGTACTGAAATTTGGTAAAAGGTTATGTATCTTATCAATTGTTGAGATAAAGAAAGAGATTATGGATGAATATCATTGCTCTATATTCTCTATACATCCCATAACCATTAAAATGTATAAGGACCATTGTGATCACTATTGGTGGGATAATAAGAAAAGGGAGATATATGATTACATTTTAAGGTTCTTGGTGTTTCCAAAATTGAAGGAAGAGTGAAAACATCCCAAATAGGTATTGAAACCCCTACCCATACCTTTATATAAGTGGGACAACATCAATATAGGCTTTTTCACTGGCCTACCTAAGACATCCATTAGAGACAATGTTATATGGGTAATTATTGATAGGATGACAAAGTATTTCAATTTATTATTCATAATAGAGGATTTCCCTATAAATTACTTAGATAAACTATATATTAAAGATGTATTGAGACTCATTGGAGTACAATTTTTGATTGTTTCTCACTGAGATCTCAGTTTTACATCTATGTTCTGGATGTTCCTTCCAAAGGCTATTGATATATAAGTAAACCTGAGCACAACCTATCATCCTTAAGATTATGTGAAGTATTAGAGGAAAATTCCAAAATTGTAAGTCCTACCAAGGGATATATCACTTTATTTTCAAGATATTTGGGGCCAATATCTTCCACCTATTGTATAATTCTATCAAAAAAATTTATAGTAGATTATTTAAATGGTTCCTTTTAAATATATTTATGGAAAAGGTGTATAAATCCCACATGTTTCAATGGATTTCGAGTAGGGTAATAGTTGGGATCAAATATTGTGATTCACCATACATAAAAGGTACAAGTGATTTAAAAAAACATCAAGGATGCTAGAGTCGATAGAAAAGTTATTTTTAAAACTAAAGGAAGGACATAGAATTTCTTTTTGGGGGTTATTTATTTCTCATGATATCACCATGGAAATGAGTTATGAGATTTTTAAATAAGGTGAAATTGATTCCAAGTTACATTGGACCATTTGAGATTTTGTAGTGTATTGTGGTAGTGGCTTATCGATTATCACTATACCCAAATATATCCAATGTCTATGATGTATTATATGTTTTTCTACTGAGAAAGTAAATTTCATACCCAATACATTTACATGGTATTTATAGTGTGGAATATAAAAATACTTTTTCAAATGAAGTATAACCCACCTAGATTTTAGATGGAAGGTAATATGAGTTGAGTAACAAGAAAACATATCTTGTGAAGGTTCTATGGAGAAATTAAAAGTTTGAAGAAACTACTTTGAAAATTATAGAAGAAATGGAAGAAAAATACCTACCTTTGTTTTGAAGTTGGACACAAATTTCAATGAAGAAATTTATTAAGGGAGCGAGTGTAACAACCTGAAAATTCATCCATTGATTCATAAAATAAGACTTTTTCAGTAATGACTATTTTATTACATTTTACTAGAGAATTACATAGAAATAATTTTACAAAAGAATAATTTCTAATGATAATACTAATTACTATATCTAAAACCATTATATGGATATAAAAACCAAATAATAAATGTGACCATTAGGGTATGACCATCACATTAAAATTGAATGAACCTTTTTTAATATGACGGTTGGTCTATATAACAGTTGGGAATTATGATCACTAGTAATGTAGCTGCTATAAATTAACTGTTAGGGTTAGTTTATATTAAGGGTAATAGTAAGAGTTAATTGAATACATAATTTTGAAATGATGGCCTCAACCAGTATAATTATGTATTATAAATATTATTTATCAAATCTAGGTAAGTAGTTAAAATCATTGGGGTTTACTCTTAATCAATCCCAAGTAGATATTCAATAAGTGAGGCTTGAATAAAATTGTCTACAAGATAAGTTCTGGCTAGTGGAAATTATCACAAGATCAATGTTGGTTGAACCACCACATGAAATGACCTTCATTACACACCATACCCTTAGATCCTATGAAGTTGTAATAAGGGGTTATGTATCTGGGACATAGTAATATTAAGGTGTAATTATTTTAAAAATGAATTAATAGTTTTATTGATTCTACATTCTTATTTAGTGTTAGATCTTATATAAAATTCATATTATTAGAGAATATGATAAAGTATATTTTTATACAAAGTGAATGTGATTTAATTTTTTTAAAAAAGAATATATATTTAATTTCTATTAAAATAAATTTAAAAAAATAAAGTTTATAAAACGTTGAAAACAAAAAAAATTATTTATAAAATATTTTTATTCAATTATATGTAGTTTTCTAAGGGATGAAAACATTATTCTATAATAAAAATGGTGGCATCAACAAATAATTATTTTATATTTAAAAATTAAATTTCTTATATTTATAAAATTTTCCTAATAAAATGGATTGAACTTCATAAACTAGTATGTTGAAATTATCCAATGGTGACTCTTTCATATTTTTCTGGGACAATCAAATGTTTGGGTAAAATATAAATTGTGGTACAATGTACGGTAAGTAATATGACATTATAAATACCTAAAAGTGATTTAATTATTGAGTTAAATTCATTATCATTCAAAAATAGATTATTTTATTAGTATGATGTATTTTAATAGATTTAAATCAATTTCCAAACCTATAAATTCCTTTCTAAAGTCTAAAATGGAAATTGAGATTTTTGAAACTATATTTTGTGGAAATTTTACTTTTACGTGTCTAAAGTAACATTGAAAATATATTTCATTACAATTCATTAGAATATTGTAAAAAATGACCTATTTTTCTTAAATTATGATCAAAAACCATGAATAAGACCAATATTTTTCATTTTCCACAACCTATAATTCTAAGACCTATGATTAAAAATTATTTAAAAATTATTTAGAAATTCCTCCTCTTTTGGAACCATAGACATTACTTGATTACTATCAATGCCACATGCCTTATTATGTGCATGATAAGAGTAATAAATAACATTCATCTAAAAAAATTCCAGATAAAATTATTAATTGGAAAATTGACAGGTCTATAGAATCCCCGACCTGATTTTCTACAAGAAAAATATTATCGAGTCGAGTGCCACAGGCCTTTTGTGCGCCTCCCTATATGCCAAAGGATTCTGACTAGCAGTGATGTGTAAAAGAGTAATAGTTGGAGACTATACCCTTGTGTGATGATAATATATTGGTATGATTATATATATATATATAACATACAATGGAATAAAACACTTATCAAACTCGAACCACACCCACCAATGGTGAAAAACAATCAATAAGAAGAAATAGTAGAAGTAATATAAAAAATCAGAAGTGGAAATAAATAAACAACCAAACACACCACTTGAATAAATTTAAAACAGTGCATCCATACATATTAGGTCTTATATATCAATATCTAGAAGGGGTCACTAATGGCTGACCAATGGTAGCTACATACATATAAATCATGTAGAACCGATAGGGAAACAAAAGGAAACTACCTCATAGGATAGGCCTGAAGGTCCCTTACCAACATCCCATTCCAACTAAACTTGGATCTAGCCCTAGATCCTAAACCCTTACCTGAACCCAACAACATAAAGTATACACACATCTTGAATGACATGTGTTGGGTGTGGGAATGATTCTCCATAGGATACCACCCACATGTGGGTACCCATTATAAGTGCTTAAAAAGGTTTCTATAAAAATAAATTCAACAACACATGAAAATTAAATAAAACAAAAAAAACATTGTGGGTTCTTAGAAGTCACAGAGAAGTTGTCACCTACTTTGGAAAATGTTCAAATCACTAAAGAGGAAAGGATCCTTGGCCAATGGTCCAAGGTATCCCTTGAGGTCAATAGCCCTTGTGAACCCCCATGTTACACCTCCATGTAAGAAACATGGGACATCATTCCTCCTAACATATCTTGTCTCAAATAAATCACTAATGTTATGAAGGCTCACCCAATCAAAACAATTTGGTCCCTCATACCCCTCCATTAATGCACTCGTCAGCTCGAATCCCAACACTTGGAGGCATAGAGATTTATGTCCTCAAATAAATATCACCATAGTCTCATAGCATGATGTCCCGAGGAATGGAAGCCTATATCCTCCCAATTTAATCCAGGACCATAGCCTCAATATGGCATGCCTCATCCCCCAACCGATATCCTCAACGCTATCAACCAAAGCACCCACACCATTAATGTGGCTTTATATAGAAAGCACCCTGAAATCAATTTATTAATCCTCACTATTGAGGGCCTCTACCCACATGAGTGGTTAAAACCACCTCATCATTGAGTCCTTATTTGTGCACATGACTCTAATTAGTGCTTTTGCCAACACAAGTGAGTGGAAATCACCATGTTTAGAACTTAAACCACATCAATCAGATCCTCATGTACCTATGACCATGCCACTCAAGGCTAATGGAAATTCCATCCAATATATCACAATTATTTCTCATAACTTGTTGTCCTAGCCTTCTTATATAGACATCGATGACTCTCCATCCTACGATTCAGAATCACTCAACAAATACGGGTCAATCATAACTAGATGACCATGTCACCTCCATCCTGATGTCCATTTGACCTCAATCCCTTGGTCAAGCCTATCATGATCTGATGGATACCATATCATGTGATACATCAAAAGAAATCACATACATATAAAAAAATTCAATATAAATAATCGATTTAGTTTAATATGATTGAATTTAACAATTTAAATAAACATAAATATTCAATTGAATTGAATTGTCTAACTCAATTTCAAATAATCAATTAAATTTAAAGAAACCAAAGATAATTAGACTAAAAAACCCACCTATATTTACTACCCAAGTAGTCAAAATCCTCTAACCTATCCTCACACGAGTAAAAAAGGTGAGGTCATTCCCAAAAACATCCCATAAGGTCATATGATCAATTTAATATTAAACAATGGGGGTATCTCTCAACAACCCAATGGAACACTAAAAGTCGTGCCCCCAAATCACTCCCAAAAACATGAATAAAGGTATGAACCACCTACCATGGACTCTTATATGTAGTCATGCTCTGTATTATCCTCTAACTCTTAAGGGTTTTGAAAAAATAGATGATTTTGTCGAATTCGCTGAGAATAGGGGAAATGGATCAAATGCATTTAGTGATCTGTGAGGTGAAATCAAATGACAATAGATGTTAGGGTGTGGGTAGTCTCACTGATGTAGTTCCAACGCACCAGTTGGTGTTCAAAATAGACCTCAAATGAGGGATCTAGACCACACACTTTGAGGAGAGGAGGAGGAGGATTTCCTTTGGCTGTTCATTTGACCCATGGGAGAAGAAGGAAGAACAAGTGGGAGAAAAGAAAAATGAAAAGAGAGGATAAACTGTAAAATGTCCCCTTTAAAGGGATACATTGTAATCTCTCATTGTTTTCCAAATTGTGTGAAAAACATGTGGGATCCCTCTATCAAAAACTAAATATTTCATCTCATGGTCATGGAACTCACCCCACATAGTTTTTCAAAACTTGTGAAAATGAAAAAATAGGGTGAACTGTTAGCTGGGAGAGGCTGTAAAGTTTACCCTAATGTGTGCCTTGACATATAACTTCAAATATGTCCTTCAAGATTTTGACACTCACAAAATACCTTCCAAACTCTCAATGATTCATAGAAACCTATAAACCCATCCCAAATAAAGATATTGGATTGAGAAAAATCTTGTAATTGAGTTCTGATGCCCAAAAAAGAAAAGTTAATACCCACTAACTCAAAAATTCAAAATGGGATAGGTTTTCAGCTCGAATCAAAAACCTAAGACATTACAATCTCCCCACCTTAACATAGATCTTCCTCAACCTATAAGACAAAACCAAGATATGGTACCTAAAATCTCAATAATGTTATAAATAACTTGGACTACCCTAATCTCAAGGGTAAAGGACAACTGCCTTAAAGGGATTCCTACCTTAGAAGTTACCTACCTCAGTCACATCCCAACCAAAAATTAAATAAAAAAATTTCCATTGAAAAATTCCAAAACACAAAAGTCCTCTAGTGATGAATAGTCACTCTTACACCTCATCAAATTCTCCCGTGTCATATCATACACCAAATATAATCCCCCACTACATTGATTCCCACCTCGTTCCCATGTCACATAGGGAACCATTGAGGTCTTTTGTATCAACAGATTCTCAATTAAACCATTGTACCTCACACCTCAACAAGTACGGCATCACAATAATTCTCCAATTTTAATGCACCTCAAGTAACCCATATCTATTTTATTTCTCGATTCCAAATAACTTGAATAACCTAAATCTTTTTAATTCGCTAAAGGTGAAATGCCTCAATAATCCACACACCCAATGGTGCTCATTATAGAACCTAGTTCCATGAACCTGATATATATAAATGTCATGCACCTGATCTAGTTCCAACATACTAACCGATATTTGGCTAGACCATTTATGTCACATGTACACTTCGTGCACACAAAATGGGCATGCCTCAGAAGGCCATGCCAAAAAAAATAACACTAACCACGCCCATGATGTACCTATGACTATCATCAGCTCACAAGCCTACATAGCCCCTAGCAGCTCCACGACATACACCAGGCCTAAATATTGACTGCTTGAAACCTGACCTCCATGCAGTGTTGTATCAGCCACCAGCAATTAATCCCACTACTGGGTCCATCTATCTCTACCACAACCTATGCGTCTAGTGGAAGCTTGGCTACCATCTCCTAGTAATACATCTAAACCAACCTCAGAACCCTAAATATGTCATGTTACATGATTTTTGGCTACCCATAAGACTTATTGTAGAACCTCTCAACATGTTTGACATATCCACATGCCCGACGCTCCTTTGGAGGATGCTCACATAGAGTTTGGATATGTTGTGGATTCTCAAACTGAAATCAAACCATAAAATACCCATTTTTAATTGTTATTCCCGATTTCTTGGACTAACATCCCTACTGCAACTCATCCTAGCCTCGCTCCCAATCATATGATGTATCACCACTAAAATCTCCTAAAGTCATTTCCTGACTCAAGAATAACCTATCTATCAAGTTTCTCTCAGCTATGAGTGCTTGGTTCACCACCTAAGATAATGAGGTAAACCCAAAGATGTTTACCTGGACTCGAATGGCATGTCATAAAACACCCATGAATTGCCTCAACCTCGAGGTGTCATCGCTCACCATGTTGTGTGAAAAGCATGACAATTCATTGAACATCGTTGCATAGTTTATAATGGACATGCCACCCTTTGGAAGTCTCAAAAACTTTTGAGATCTCTCCACACACAGAATCTCTAGAAATAAATGGTTGAAGATCCTGGCCTCAAATTCCCCCCAGACCAGTCCCTCAAGTCTTCCTACCTGCACCTGCACGTCCCACCAGTGTTTAGCTGGTCCTCGGATCATATAATTTTCCATCTTCAACCTCCGCCCCGAAGGCATCTCAAGCTTCTTGAAGATCATCTATATAGACATGATCTAATTTTCAGCCTCTTGTATACCACCCTCACAATTGAATATTGACAGATGATGCAACTAGAAAATCTGATCCAAATATTCCATAGATGAATCTACTCCTTGAGCTCCGCTTTTGATACCTTGGATCATAGGAACCAGGCCCGCTCAGAGCTGCTCATCAAGACATGACCCAAACACCGTCAAATCTGGAAGCTACTCAACCTACCATGGAACCTATGTCTGAGTTTGTACCTATGGTAGAGCCTAACCCTATGTTTGTACCTATTATTCCTGACCCTCAGGGTCCTCAACCTGCTCATATTTCTGTGGAACCAATTCATCACCTGCCTGATTCTCCATATGATCCGTCAATGAGAAACCCACTGAATACCATCATCATAGTCAGAATTCCCAATTATATATATATATATGAAATTCATATATGGAAATATGTAATAGGAATTGCATCCTGAGTAAACTTACCATTTCTTATTGCAACCATGCCACATGAAATCATTGCCTGATGGCCTCCTTACCCACCCTCAAAAGATCTATGTATCCAAAGTACCTTGCACCAAGCCCATACTGAAAAACAATGTTGCCTAAAACTGAAGACCTTGTCACCCAACCTATTGATCAACATCACATTACTTCATAGTACATGCCTAATCTTATAACAGATAGTTCCATTTCACACATCATAATAAATATATTTTTATATATATATATATATATTACAGGGAAAATCACATTCAAAAATCATTTCACATTTCACTAGAAATTTTTACAGGCACTGGTATATTCCTAATTAAAACACCCTAATATGAGCCTAATTAGAATCCTAACATAGCATAATAATCACCCTTTACCATATTGGTCTAATGGTCCCATTCTCACTCCATTTCATACCAGGACAAGGATTCCAAGTCAACACAATTAACCATCACATTTCAAAAATACCACTCAATGTGGAAATAAAATAAACTATCAAATGAGTAAAATAGAACAACAATTTCCACCCATTGAAACTTGGTTCTTCCCTCATACATGGGGCCATAGGAACCCAAGTATGTGATATGAATATTATTCCAAACAAATCCTAACATATACTCTATTATATCCCAAATATTAATACTATCAAAAAAATTAAATAAAAATGAATATTTATCTCATTAGTATCTAGCCTTACACTGCTACTAAATCCCACTCAGGAGCAGATTTGATACCCCTTGTATCATCCATGACTTAATTAGCCACCTGAATAGTGCTATTGGTTTGGATGACATTGGACTTAGGCACACCTCCCCATAATCCATAGGCTAATTACTAGCAGTAAGGATGTAAAAGAGTAATAGTGGTGAGACTATATACTCAGGTGATGATAATATAATGTTCTGGGTATATATATAACTTGAAGTGGAAGAAAAGATTCAAAATACTTAATCTAAACCTACCAATCGCAAAAAAAAATCAATAAGAAGCAATAGAGAAATAAATATACAACATTATTAGTAGAAATAAATAAAAATCCAAACACACCACTTGTTGAAATTTAAAAGATTGAATTCATACATATCATGTCATACATATCAATATCTAAAAGGTGTCACCAATGGATGACCGATAGTAGCTACATACTTATAAAGCATTCTGAATAGAATGGGAAGCAAATGGAAAATCCATCAGAGGTAACGCCTCATGGTCCCTTGACAACGTCCCATGCCAAATCAACTAGTATCCAGATCTATAGCCCAAACCCTTACATGAATGCAACACCATAAAGTATATGTGCATCCCAAAGATCCCATGTAGTGTGTGAGAATGAGTCTCAGTAGGATACCACCCATGTGTGTGTGCCCAATATTAGTGATTAAGCAGGTGTGTAGTAAAATAAAAACAATATCTCCAGTAATTTAAATAAAACAAACGAACTTCTCTGGTACTCAACAGCCACCTAGAAGATGTCACCTGCTTCGGCCAATGCCAAAATTACTGAAGAGGAAAGGATCCTAATCCCATGGCCCAAGGTATACACTGATGCCAATAGCCCATGTGAACCCTTATGTATCACCACTAAGTAACCAATTCAGGACCTTGTGTCTCAAAAAAATCACTAACGTTTCGATGGCACACCCAATAAAAACAATCCAGTTCCTCAGACCCCTACTCAAAAGCGCTCATCAACTAGAAACCTAAAAACCAGAGGCATAGGGATGTCTATCCTAAAATAAATATCACCATCTTTTCAAAGTACAATTTCTGAAGGAATGGTGATCTCAATCCTTTCAAATTAATACATACCCATGGCCTCAATATGATGAGCCTCATTCCCAAAATGATTGCATCAACACTATCAAATGAAGGGTACTCACCATCCGTATGGATTTCTATAATATATACCCCCCCAAATGAATTTCCTAAGCTGCACTAGTAGGGCCCTCTACCCACACGAGTGGTCAAAATTACCACATCATTTATTCCTCTTGTGTGCACACCACTCCAATCAATGATTTTTCCATCATGCGTGAGTAGTAATCACCAAGTATAGTACCTAATCCACATCAAATGGACCCTCATGCCCCTACGACCATGCCGATCAATTTTGATTTCTATTCCATCCAATATCACATGAGACTACTCAAAAACTGATGTCTTAGACACCTCATACGGACATCCACGACACCCTATACTATGATTCAATATCACTTAATAAATCTTGTCTATTCCCAATGAGATAACAATGTCATCTCAATACTGATGGCCATGCCACCTCAATCTCTCGGGCCAAGACCGTCACGATCCTATGGATCTCATCTCATTTGATACAACACAATAAATTGCATACATATATACCAATTCACTATGAATAAGTATTTCAATTTAATAAAATTTAATTGATTAATTATAATAAACATAATAATTCAATTTAATTGAATTTTATAAATCAATTTAAAATAATAAATTCAATTTAATGCAACCAAAGTGAATTAAACTAGACAACCCACCTGGCTTAACTACCCTAGTGGTCAACAGCCTCTAATCTAGACCTGGATGAGTAAACAAGGTGAGAGAATGGACAAATGCTTCCCATAAGGTCATACGATCAATTTAATATCAAGAAAAGGGGGTATCTATTAATAAAAAAATGAAATGATAAAAGCCTCAACCCCCTAATTGAACACAAAAACACGAACAAGGGTATGCACAACCTACCTTGGACTCATAGACGTACACATGTCCAATATTATCCTCTAAATCCATGTTGTTTGGAAGAAATAAATGATTCCATAAGACACCTTGATAATAGGAAAAAATTGCTAATGGATTTAGTGCTCCATGAGGTGAAAGAAAATGAGACTAGAATCTAGGGTGAGTGCATATTCATCGGTGCGATTCCAACTCACCTGACGACGTTCAAAACAAAGCTTGAACGACAGATCTAGACCACATCCTAAGAGGAGAGGAGGATGAGGATTTCCACCTGCCTTGAACATGACCCATGTTAGAATAAGGAGGAAAACGATGGAGAAAAAGGAGAAATAAAATAAGGGATAAATAGTAAAATCACCTAGTTAAAGGGATACATAGTAAGCTCATACAGTTTTCCAAAGCCTATGAAAACCATACGGGAGACCTCTATAAAAATTGCAGAGTTCATCACATGGTATTATAACTCACCCCACATGATTTTTAAAATCATGTGGTGGTATAAAAACATGGTTCATAGTTACTTGGGATAGGCTGTACAGTTTACCCTAAACCATGCACCTTGACATACAACTCCAAAACTGGCCTTCGGGCCTCCAACATTCTTGAAACCACTTATGAACGCCTGAGACTTTATATAAACCTCTGAAACCATCCAAAATAAAGATATTAGATTGATAAAGCTGTCAAAATTGAGTTATGATTCCCAAAAAAGAAAAAAGAAAACCCACTAATTCAAAAATTCAAAACGAGAGAGGTTTTAGATCCGATTCAAAAACCTGAGATGTTACAATAGCCATCCATCAAGGTCATCCCATCTATACCATCATCACAGGTCAAATATTCTTCTAGAAATAGTTTAATATTTAGGGAAACCACAATCACCTCATCTTTAGATATAAAAGGTGTGTTGTTTATCTTGGAGTACTCTGAAATAATATGTCAAGCTATCTGAACCAGAGAAGGTGAAGTTCTAGCCTCCAAAACATTGCACAATTACCTATCTTCAAAGACAAAGTAAGTGGTTCTTATGATTTTTTAATATTTATTTAAGATATATAAAACATAAAAATATTAACTTAAAACATGTTAAACATTAATATATTAATTTAAAACATAGAAATTTAAAAAATATACATTTAAAACATATAACTATATTTTCATGTAAATATAAATTTAAAACATATATTCACATATAAAGTAAAAACATGTAAAATTATTGACATATAAATTTAAAACAAACATAAAAACTCAAAAATTTATAATATATATATATAATAAACATTTATGTATATATATATATATAAATTTATAAAATATAAATTCAAAAAAAAATATGAATTTACATATTTTTAAAAATAGATATAAATTTAAAAGTTATATAAATACTAAATAAAACAAATATGTATAGGACTTGTAATGAATGTATCCCTTAAAGTGGGGAATGATATCATTAGTAATATTGTCCAATAAAAATGATGATGGGTTAAAGATGTTGGGTTTAAACCTCAGGGAGGAGTCCCATGTATCCCATCGGGATAGGAATCAAAGATCACATAGTTTACTTAGGCCAGGTATTACACCTAAGTAAGAATACAAATAATGGTATTTTGATTATACTAGTGATATGATCGACTATAATCCCTAACATTACATGATTAATGCTCAATGTGAGAAACAAGTGACACTAAAAGATCAATTGCATTGCATAATTTGTTTCAAACAGGACTTAAACTTAAACTAGAAGACCATGGATGAATTTATTTCCTTGTACACTAATAGATTGGTATGGGGATAAAAGGAAAGGGGAATAGGATGTCCTACAAGAATGTCCATGTTCTTACTCTACGAGTAAATTCTATTAGAACCTTATTTCGCCCATTGATGGATAAGGGAGAGGCTATAGAGGGGTATCCAAGAAAAGAGGATAAAGGATTACACTAGGAGGGATGCCCATTTTCATCTTATTTCCTATTTCAGACCCCCATATTGATTTCTATGTATCTTAGGATTGGAAAATAGAATGTGTGAATATTTCCTAACTCTCTTTACTTTTCAAGAAACATGAATGAGGTGAGTACCATTTCCTAAACTAGGAAGCTTCCCGCTACATCAACCAGGATTGGAGTCCTTAGTACCATATAAATCCATTATTGTGAACTTCTTCAGGACCTATCCAACTAGGTTGGTTAATTGGGGGTATTATTTACCTAGAGAATTAATGATTTGAAGAGGGTCATGCTGAGTTGTCTCATATCATGTTCATATATGTCTGGTTTCTTTATAGGATGAATTGCATTAACCTTCCTTATTTCAGGTGAGATAACTATTTGGATACTTTTTGGAGGAGCTAATATTAATTTGTATGATATGTGGAAGGGGGTTTTCAATGTATAATGGTGAACTCCCTAATTATTCCCCATTTCACATATTGGTCTTGTTATGTGTGATGGGGGGTAATACAAAGGGGATCCTCTGTAAAGTGTCTTCCTCTATGAGAGGCTTGCTATATGAGGGATATTATCTATTTTTTCTAAATATCGAACGGGCCTCCCTTTTTTCAATGTATTCCCTTTACATTCAAGGGAATTTTAGGAAGGACTACTTTTCAATGATTTTTCTATTCATTTATAGTGAGAGGGTTTGCTAAAATTTATGATGAAATAACCGAAATGGAAATTTCTTACTCCTACAATTTATCATTCACTACTCTTTATCTCAAATGTATTTGATTCCTATATCCATGTTTTAGGATAATTGGGTGTTTATAGGTGGTGTAAGAATAAACTTTTCCTAGAAATGACTAGCTGCATAACAATTTTTTAGGATATGAAGAAGGATAAAAATATTTCCTTAGTTAGAAAATTACTTTTCTAAGAATGATGACTGTTTCAAAAAATATGTTAAGTGTTACATGGTTAGCGAAAATTGTTATGCAGTAGAAAAAATAATCACCATCAGGACACAAATAATAAGGGATTTGAAAATTAGTTGAAATAATTTATGGGTTAAGAAATTATTTTGTGGTGGCCACAATACCACGGCCTCTAATCCACAAACAAATTTTAGTTCTCATTGGAATTAATGTGCTATGTAAAATTTTTTAATTTTTTAATTTTTATTTTGGGCTAAAATGAAATATGACTTAGAATGATCAAAACTATTTATTCGTAAATCTTTTTAGGCTCTCTGAATAATCATGTAAAAACCAATGAAGAGAAATATTCCCTTATATATGTTTTATACACCTTAGAAGGTTGTTTTTTTAATGAAAAAAGTGACTAAAAACCCTAAAAAGTTGGTTTCAATGTTTCATTGTAATATCCCGGTCTGATTGAACACTAAGAGTGCATCCAAACTGGTCGTCACATGACCTCAAGTGCATATCCCCAAAATCCTGAGGCTTCCAACTAATAGCGAGGGACTAGGGTGTGTCAATGGTTAGATTATACCCTCATATATCATAGAATAAAAAGTGACATAACTGGTGAAAATTGGTTGGAAATATCAGAAGCATAGGAAAAAAATGACAATAGCGGAAAGCAAGAACAAGATAGAATGGGAGTGGAAGAATAAATGTAACAACTGAAAAAAAAAAAGTGGCAAATGCCAGTTTTATATAACTATGCATTTAATTTCAAGTGTTACTATAAGGTAAAAGAAGTAAAATATAACAAAATAAAATAAAACCCAATGTAAAACTCCATGGGCATCCTAAGTGTGATTCCACTTCTGTGCTCCCTATCTCCCATGTAGACGACACAACATAATAGATGAATCCTAGTAAATCCATGTAAGAAGATATAATCAGGTTCCTAATGACTCCCAAGTATGGTGTAAGATATAAATCTCAGTATCCTAGTATCCACAGTGTTTATCCCAAACCATTTTATTAAATAAATAAATAATCATTGTGCCAATATGTATCTTTATAGAGCAGTAAACAAATTAAAAAAGAAAAACATGGTTCGAGTTCCCAATCAGACACTCATCCCTTATCACCTTCTAAGGACTATTATAGAAGTATGAATAGGGTACTTGTGTAATCAATAATATATATAAAAGGGTAAAAAGTGAACAAAACATTCTAAGAGGAGGTACACCCCCAAGCTTGGGCACCAACCATGCTCCAATTACTGGGCACCTAGGGCACCTCGCACGGGCAGGTTGCACGGTTTAGAAATAGTGTGGTGAATAGTGTTTAAGTACTATCCAATACCAATAACCATGTGGGATAGTAATATAGTTTATTAAACTTTCCAAATCTCTTGTTATATCCTTTTTCCACTTTCATAATTTTTCACGGTTTCCTACTATGGGCCACATTTTTTTAGAAAAACTATGAGCCCAGTGCAGACCCTCTAAAAAACATGATGCTTCGGGTCTGATGCTCCCTAAACTAATTAAGACACCATGGAAACTTCTCAGGCATTTACCCAAGTCCAAAAAAATCACTTTAAAAGTTTCCAACTCTCAAAACATCATTCCAAATCTTGGTTTTAAATTTATATCTCCCAATAAATGAAAAAGTTCGAAATTCCTCAAGATTTTTCATCCGGTTCAAAACATGGATCGTTATAACCTCCCAAAATTAGAACTTCTCATCCTCTAGAAGCATTTGGGAACAAATTAAACATCACATGATCTACAATGGTAGTTAATATTTTCTCAAATGGTCACATTGTGTTTCCAAACATCCAATTCACCTCTGAGCACCATTTAAGAACAAGTTACTTAAGCCGTCAAAACTCGATCCAATGCTTGTTTTACAACCAAAACACTGAGATAGATCTTACCCAATCACATTTTTCTAGAGAAACGATCACACCATCATATCATTTAAAAATTGGCCTAAGTTACTTCTCAACATAGTCTTTAACATTATAAAGGTGAAATTTCCAAACCACAGAACCTTCCAGAATCAAGATTTCCAACAAATCTTGTCTATAAGTTTTTTAATGACGCTTCTCACAAGATTTGAAATCGAAAAATTGTTGATTCCCCATCGACCTCAAATCCCGTGTTGAGCCATATTTTCATTGAAATCCTCAACTTGCACAAACCACACTGGTCTCCACCTGAAAGTGTGTCATAAATAGTTCTCCACCAACTATTTACATCAAACAAGGATGACCCCAAGTCGAGCCATCTCTAACAGACAATTTACAAGAATTATCATCTTAGAGGGCCAGTGTATTTTAATAGAACCAGAATTAATTTCTCCAAGGAATCCTTCAATCCCAAACAATGCATCTACCAAATCTCACACCTAGATTTAGATGAAATTTTTTAGTCAAACCAACACTTTTTCATTTAAACTATTGTGCCACAACACGAACAAGGGGGTAACTCAATTCCAGACCCTCTAGAATTTTCACCCTTTGAGTATTAACTCTGATCCCATCAACAATACTTGGGTAACCTCATATTTAAATTAATTGGAGCTATAGTAACTAACAAAGATAATCCATCTTCACTCTATACAAGAGATATGTTGGCACAAGGCCACAATATCCAAATTACATCATTGACTAAGCCCAAAGCCGCATATACTGGGATATCAAGTCAAATAAGGGAACAAATGGTGTCCAAGAGTCTATATAATGTCTTCCTACTTTGGAACCCAAGGATCACTCCGAACCACCAATCCTTTTTATGAATTGTGCATCAATTGTGCAACACCAATAAGGAACTACCTAAAAAGCCCAACTACTTATAAAGCTTTTGTGTGGGTTAAGACCAATAATCTATTAGTGTATCAAGTACAATGTCAAGATAGGGGACATGCTCACATCTTATGAAGATTTCACCAAGAGGATTTAACATTTTCTAGTCAATATTATCCAACTACTGGAAAGAAGCATGGTCAACCCACAAATGGTCGACTTTAAGGGAGAATCTCGGCTTCACCTGTCAACATGTCATTACAACTGATCACAAGCCTTTCCCTCCCGAGGAATCTTGTGATCATCCAAGTTTTACCCCTGATATCTACCTGAGACCAATGGTGTTTCTCATTGGTTGTGTACACATCCAACCACATCAAAATCGTGCAACCAGGAAAGCACAGACATTTACAAAACCCAACATCCCCAAGGGATTTTAAGAAAACTGACCATTTTCAAATGGTATTTCTTGGTTGTGTTCCTTATACCAGGAAGGAAACATTTCAATAGAAAATAAGTAACTCACCCCACCTTAAGAGTCTTCTATCCATCATAAGTAAAATAAATATTTTCCTCTCATAGGCACACTAGACCAAAACCACTTTAACCATACTTGTGTTTCTCCATTGATCCACACTCATGTATGTCAATGTTTTTGGCATGAAAGATATAACCAAACTGACCAAAATGTAAAAAAAATAAGTCCATTAGAAATTTCTCCCGATAATTGGGACAATATTGATTCCTTAACACACAGGTCACTATACCTAGAGATGACCTAATACCCAACATAACTACACTAGGTTTAAATATTTCAATGAACTCAACTAGTTTATTACCACATTTAACACTCGATGATACCATGTATATCAACGCATACTACCAAAAGATTATAAGATCAAACAAAAAATCCTTTAAAATACATATATTCTTATAATCCCAATGATTTCAAGTATTGGATGGAATGTACTAGAGTCTCGGTCCAAAATTTCATTGCCACATATGACCACTGACCATGATGATGACATACTGAGTCATCCATCATGGGGGAAGAAGATGGGCCAAGAGACCTACTAAAAATTTGGCCATGCTCGAGGAATGTCTAACCTACCGAGACCAAGAATTAATAGATGCCTAAACCCTTATAAAAGGTTGAAGGATCCATGACCACCCACCAGAACAAGGGTTTCATTTAGAAGGAAAGTGTCATACTATGAACAATAGAACCCGAACGAAAAAAACATCTGAAAGATCATAGGATTTATTAAATCATTTAATATCTTATCAATCTACCCACTATAGATAGTCCCCTTACAAAAGAAAAGGATTATTCCCAAACTAGTTCATGCCAAACAGAAGTCACTAGGCTCGAGAGCCTACCATATAATCCATTACTAAAGAAAATAATGCATATAGAAAACATTCATTCATCCTTTCCAAGTAAACTCATGGTGAACTCAAACTACCCATACATGAGGGTTTTTTAAAAAGAAATTGGAGACCACCTAGGGTTCTATTTCCAAGACCTTTACATTTAGTCACATTTAATCTTTAAACAATTAAAATATTTAAACAAGGCACAAGACATAACAGGAATGTCTCATAAAACCTCCTCTTAAAACATTTTACATTAATTGAAATCCAATATTTATTAAGAAATTTATCATGTAAAATCCTTTTTAAAAGAAAAGGAAACATATGAAGGTCTCACCAAGCCCACTAAGGTTCTCTAAAAATATAACCCATTATCAGTTGCTCAATTTCATAAATCCCAAACACCATAATGGTTTTTCTCATAGAAACATTTCTCTAATTGACCTGCTTGGTTCCAGTTTAGAATTTTGGAATTTAAAAAATTAATTTTAGATTAAAACTAAACACATTTTTTATTTATTACCATTTCAAACATAATACGGTCATTAAATTTAATATGGGTTTACATTTACTAATTCACAAAGCACCCATACACTCCATAAATTAAAATTTGGATCTGATTAATTGAATTCAAATTAAATCAAAATTTGAATACGATAAGCCTTTTAAAATTTTAAAATATATTTAAAATTTATTTACATAAAGATTAGTTAACTTGGTTTAAATATACGGGTTACCCTTTCCCGGTTATAAGGTTCACATACTCTTTATAATCGAAAATAAGCTCTCGTTCATTCACAACCCTTATATTTCAATCCCACGCAACCAATTTTATATTAGAACACAACTTGCATGTTTTCATAAAAATTTCATAGAGGCATGCTATAACACAAGAGTATGGAATATAAGTGAAATAAGGAATTCTGAACAAGTAGAAATCATGACATATTGTTAAACAAGTATTGATAAAGAATTTCTTAAACATGTAAGAACTAAACATATTACGAGATAACCTAACATGGAATATAAAAAAATTCTAGTAAAAACAGGGCATGTAATACCACTCAAGGAACACTGTCAAATCAGCATGAAACCTATAAATGCAACTACATGGCATGGAATATGTATAACGTGTTAATTTCTATGTTCCTAATATGATGTTTCTAATGACTCATCCTTGTCGAACAAGTCCATGTGTAAAAATAACATATCATCCATAAATCCATAAGTAGTAGAAATTACACCATTTTCTCAAGGTGAAATCATATCAACTATAATAATAGACATTATGAACAATAATCTCAACCCTAGACACTTGGTTATTTCCCCATACATAGGGTATTCAATCCCAAGAATGGATATTTAACCAGATTTGATACATTTATAGTATACTATATACTAGCCCAAAATAGTAATACAAAAGAAAAATATCCCTCTGATACACATTGTAAAGTTCCGACCAGATAAACCCCTAATCTGGTAGCCGGATCGATTGCCACATGACCTCAAGCGCATCTCCCCAAATTACAGAGGCTTCCAACTAGCAGTGAGGGACTAGGGTGTGTCCATGGAGAAACTATGCCCTTATAGATCAGAGGATTCATAGTGGTATAACCGGTGTAAATAAGTAGGAAATATAAGATTCATAGGTAATAAATGAAAAAAGCAGAAAGTAGGAACAAAAGAGAACAATAAGGGAAGAAAAAATGTAACAACTGAATAAAAAGTGGAAAACACTAATTCCATATATTGATTCCTGTAATTTCAGGTGTTAATAAAATGTAAAATATAATACCCCGACCTCAATTACCCAAATACGGTGCATTATTACATAACATTTCCATGATACGGGGAATCATGTACTGAAGGACCGATCTGTTTAGTAGCCTTAGAAGTGCTATATACATACATAAATTTTACATTACATTATGAAATGGAAAAACAAAAACATTGTTTCCCCTTTGAAAAAAATCTTATCCCTTAGCCTATTCCTGTAGGTTAATCATAATATAATTCTTCACATCTTGGGAAAAATAAAACATAAGAAAGGGGTGAACTCGGAATCTCAGTAAGGAAAAAAAATATAGTGGAAACAATCATAAATAAGCATAAACATTTAAGGCAATGTATAAGAGTAAAACACAAGACTTCTAAAATTAAACTTCTGCATAATATGGAAAAGATAACTCAAATAATGTCATTTACTTATTCACGTGGATATTAAACTAGTTGAATAATCACATGTAATATCAATATCTAATTTCATAATTACAGAATGCATAATGTCTAACATCATAACCACATAGTCAAGGGCTCGTTCCAAGACTACAAATAATATTTTTTCAAGTCCTTTTTCAAAGATAGTAGTTTGTCTCATGAGACCTACCGCTGCATCGAAAAGCTTTAGCGGGCTCCACCTGTCACATACTAAGTCCAATGCATTCCTCATATGAAATGGTTGAAACATAACATAAAAATTTGTATTAAAACTAGCATATAAAATGTTAATACTTTAATCATAAACCGTGAATGGTATTAAAATAACACATCTATAGTCAAAAATATCACAAAACCTTCAATAAAATATAGGAGATTTTATCATAATAAATCAACTTCAAACAAGTGTAAAATCCATCAAGGGATATTGACATAGATGAAATCAAAACTATTGGAGAGAAATAACTCCTTTTATTTTGAAATCCATTAAATGTCACTTAATTATAAAATAAAACATTTATTTTTAAGATATTCATATAATATTATAAGGAAAGCTTTGAAGTAGTTATAACGGTGGAAAATAGCTAAACTCCCCATATAAGTTTAAAAAATAATCTTTCCTTAATTTTTTCAAAAAAGTCATAAAGGACCTTGTTATGAAAATGAAGAAAAGATTCATTTATAAACATTTTATAAAAATTCAAAAAATGGTATAAAATAATTTAACAAATAGTCTAGAAAATAGTAAAAATGTTTTGAAATACTTTTAAAAAAACACGGATGTGGATGATAAAGAGGTCCTAGTAGATACTCACGTATAAACAACTTCAGATAATAAAGAGATTATAGAATTAACCATTACCTTGTAATTATCCTTAGACGAGGGTGGGTTAACCTCTTGTATAATGGTGAAATAATTGTTATTAAATTATACAATAACCACATATATAAATATGATATCATATATGATCGTCTAATATTGCTTTGTTAATGATATTTCAGTAGTATCATCATTTTAGGTGTTAACTGGTTCATTTTCCTTTATAGGTTTTCTTATGTAAGTCATGTTTGTTATGGATAGGATGTATTTGATTCATATACAGAATGATATTAAGTTATTAAACATTATTTTTTAATCATGTAATGAAATTTATTATTGAATGGTTATGTTGGGGAACGAATTTCATTGCGTTTGTGGAGACGGTAATTCATACGTGCACAAGAGTGACAATATCATTCTATTGAGGGGGAAATTGTAAGTAATTGGATGGTATATGAAATATAAACAATAATTAACATATTATTTTTATTATTTACATCAATTATACTCATTATTATACCCATCTAAATAATGAAGTGTTGAATAACAAAACTATACCATGATGTGGAGACAGTAAGTCGTGCATACGCATGTATGATGACTTTTTCATTCTTATGATGGATAGAATAATGAATATGGTTTTATTATATTTAAAATAACATCACACTATGTATAAGGTACTGGAGTTATTATTCTGGTATGGAAATAACAATTAAAGAAGAAGTGTAAAAAGAAAAGAACATTGAAAGAGGTGATGAAATTATTACCTCTTCTTCGAGTGGTTCCTTTTGATTGGATCAAAAGGGATCCTTAGGATGGATTTATGATTAAAGTAATGCCTCTATGTTGAATTGAGGGTAGTTGGGAGGTTATTTGAGTAGGGTTTGGTTGAGTCAAATGGATTTGGATATGTGAAATTAAGAGAAGGGGAAGTACCCTTTAATAATAGAGGTGAGGGACACTTTAGGAAAAGCTTGAAATATTAATTTATTATAACATAATATTTAGTTTATAATGTCTACAAAAAGATTTATTTATAGGATAAGGTAGGTATAGGTCGAAAAAATCTCAACTAATAGGTTTCATACAGGTTTAGGTCACCATATTAACCTTATCTTTTAGATTTAACTCTTAGTTAAATATTTTAACTTTTACCTTATATTATTGAATTATTATAATAAATGTTTCATAAACATACTATAAAAATAAAAGAGAACACAAAGTGGTTAATTATTGATCTATATATTCTTATATAAGTTATTTGGCTGATCTTTATATTTTTAGGAATGTTATATCAGTTAATAATATAGTATTTCTTTTAAAAACTCATTTATTTCAATTTTGACACTATTTAGTATTTTGTTTATGTGAAAGTCATGAAAACTTTATCACTTAGAATAAAATGTATTTAATCAACACTAACATGTAATAATAACCTATAAAATCCTTTTAATGCATCAAAAGTCTAAATTTACAATTATATTAATATTTATAATATAAATTATTTTAATCGTTCAATAATAAGTAAATTACTGCCTCATCATTGTGTCAAAAATAAATTTAATTATTTAATGTCAAAAAATTATAAATAAAATGAAATTATTTGGGATATATTTTTATCTTTCTAATTAATATTTATAGTCAAATTTATCTAATGTATAACCCTATATTAAAAATGGTTTAGTTATTAAACTTTGAATTTAGAACTTTTAACACTTCTTTAAATAAAATAATAATAAACTTCCTAATCTAATCCAAGTGGACAAAAAGGATCATATTTTATTCCTAAAGTTTATTTTTTTCTAAATACACTTATCCAATATAATTAGTACATGTTTTATGGTAATTATAATATCATTTTTACCTTTAATTACCCAATTTAATTTTAACTGTGGTAAATAAAATTCAAAGGATACTATTCAACAAAAAAAATTCATCGTATTGAACCACATTTTACATATTGATGTGAAATATGTCTCTTAGATTTTATAAATTAAATTCACAGAAGTGGTAAAATTACATTTTATGAAAATTTGCAAATGTGCCTAGAAGGTGGGAAAAAGACGTTAAATGTTCAATAAAATTTTATATATCTAGTCTTATTATAAAATAACTCCAATGAATTAAATTGAACATATATAGGTATTATGTATCTATTTTGACCTAAAATAAATTTAAATAAAATAACTAATTATTTAAATAAAAATTCGGTGTTAAACAATAACGTAGTGTTTTTCACTATTCATCAAAAATTGAATGTTTTCAGAAAAATACCAAAAATTCACCCTAAGATAATTTTGAAATTCCAAATCAAAAATGTATTCCATTTTGAAAAATAAAATTTATAAAATTTCAAAAAGTGGGTATTATTATTCATAATGGCTAGTTTGATTCGCTGTGGTGTGTTGGAACTCGATGTTGTGTATAGTGCATGTTATTTCATTATTCAAAGAGAAACGTATCGTGGAAGATTGAGGTGTTACATTATTCCCTCCTTCAAATAATTTCACCCTCAAAATTTCTAGAATACTACTACATAAAAATATTTTATTACTTCTTCCTCATAAGTTCCTCTAGTTCTCATGTTTCCTCTTCCATCTTATGGTTTCTCTATAGAACTTTTACCAAACGAGTCGTCTGGTTTCTAAACATTTGTTCTCTGATATCAAGAATATTGAAAGGCTCTTCACAATAAGACAGATCAAGTTCTAGTTCTATTTCTTCATATGTGAGTACATGCATTGGGTCAGGCATGTATTTTTTCAATAGTGATATGTGGAACACATCATGAACTTTGGAGACACTTGGAGGCATTGCTAAACAGTGAGCTAAAACTCTAATTTGTTTTAGAATTTTGAAAGTTCTGATGTACCTGAGACTTAATTTAACATTCTTACCGAATCTTACAATACCCTTCCATGGAGATACCTTCAAGAAAACATGATCTCCTACTTGAAATTCCTAATACTTCCTTTAGTTATTGGCATAGCTCTTTTTCCTACTTTGAGATTCTTTGATGTGGGTTTGGATAATCTTCACATTTTCTATGGTTTAATCTACAAGTTCTGGGCCTACGAGTTTTCTTTCACCAACATCATCTCTACAAGTTGGTGTGCGACATAACTTTCCATAAAACAATTCATATGGTGCCATCTGAATATTTTAATGGAAGCTATTGTTATAGGAAAATTCTACAATATGTAAATATTGATCCCACATACCTTGAAAGTCAATTGATCAAGATCTCAACATGTATTAGATGATTTGAACAGTTTGTTCCGATTATCCATCAGTTTGGGGGTGGTATCCAGTGCTAAAATGATGTTCAGTATCTAGGGCCTTCTGAATACATTTCTAGAATCTTGATGTAAAATGGTGATCACGATCAGAAACAATCAATAGGGGTACACCAGGAAGTCTTACAACTTCATTAATTTATAGTCTTTCTAAACGTTCAAGAGGTAAATCTTCTCTTATATAAATTAAATTTTTTGAATTGGTAAGACGATCAATAAAGACCTATATTGCACCATTCCTTCTTGGATTATTTGGTATCCCCATGACAAAGTCCATAGTAATATCATCCCATTTCCACGTAGGTATGGGAAGAGGTTGCATGAATCCTCCAGGAAGTTGTCTTCTAGCCTTAACCTATTGAAAAACCATATATATTGACACATAATCATCTATATCCCTTTTCATGTGGTCCCACCAAAAATGTTCCTTCAAATATCTATACATCTTAGTGCTACCATGGTGTATAGAGAAATTGGAGCTATGAGAATCATCCAACAATTCCATTTTTAGATCAGGTATATCAGGAACATAATGTCTCTTCCCAAATTTCAAAAATACATCTTCATATACGAAGTCAATCAATCTCCCATCATTTAAAGATTTAATTTTATTTTGAAACCCCTCATCATCAGTCTAAGAACTTACTATCCTTTCTAGTGATGATGGATTAGAAACCATTTCAAAAAGTTTTGATGTTTCAACTTCCATGATTATTACCATATCTATATTTAATAGATCCATGAATATAGGATCCCTTTAAACTCTTATCTTGTTCAGAACTCCATGATCCTTTCTGTTCAAAGCATCTTCCACCTTATTTTCCTTCCCCGGGTGGTTGTGTATAGTGAAATCATAATCCTTCAGTAGTTTGAGTCATCTCATTTTCCTCATGTTGAGTTCTTTTTGTGAGAAAATATACTTCAAACTCTTGTGATCAGTACAAATCTCAAATTTTTCACCATAGAGATATTTTCTCCATATTATTAGAGAAAATATTGAAGCTACTAACTCAGTATCCTGAGTGGGATAGTTTTGTTCATGAATTTTTTGTTGTCGTGATGCATAGGCAATGATCATACCATTCTTCATAAGAACACAACCCAGTCATTTCTGCGAAGAATCAATATAAATAAAAAACCCATCATTCCACGACGGTAGATTCAATATAGGAGTATTGACTAATATTTTCTTCAATTATTCAAAACATTATTCATGCTATTTTGTCCAAATAAAATTAACCCACTTATGAGTGAGCTTGGTTAATGGGTTAGCCAATCAGGAAAACTTTTGGACGAAGCACTGATAAAATCCTGCTAAACCAATAAAACGGCATACCTCAGTTATACTCGTTGGTGTGAGCCATTCTTGTATTGCCTTTTTCTTTGAAGGATCAACAGAGATTCCATCCATAGAGATAATATGGCCTATAAAATAAATATCCTGAATCCATAATTTACATGTGCTAAACTTCCCATATAATTCATTTCTTTTAGTGTTTTTAAAACAGTACACAAGTGATTTTCATGATCTCCATAACCTTTGGATTATACCAAGATATCATCAATAAATACCACTACAAATTTATGAAGTTATTCCTTGAAAACTCTATTCATTATATCCATGAAGACAGTGGGTGCATTAGTCAGTCCAAAATCCATTATTGTAAACTCATAATGCCCATATCTGGTACAAAATGTTTTCTTCTAAATGTCTTCCTTCTTCACGCACAACTGATGATATCCAAAATTGAAGTTCAGTCTTTGATAAATATTTTGCTCCATTAAGTTGATCAAATAAATCATCAATACAAGGTAGGGGATACTTGTTCTTTATTGTTATATCATTGATCTCCCTCTAGTCAATGCACAACCTCATAGATCTATATTTCTTCTTAACAAAAAGAATAGGGTCTCCCCATGGAGATACACTAGGGAGAATAAATCCTTTATTACTAAATTCATCTATTTGTTTCTTTAGTTTCATGAATTCTGCAGTGGTCATTCTATAAGGGGTCATTGATATGGTCCTTGAACTAGGAATTAAGTTAATGGGAAACTCAATTTCTCATTTTGTAGGATGTATAGGTAAATACTCTGGAAACACATCAACATATTCTTATATAATAGGTGCATCCTCTATTTGAACATTTTTTCCTCACCCATAGTTATTTCACTCCCTGCCTCTCCAATAATTGAATTTAGTAGAGCTATTGGGGTGGATCTAGATGAGAAGCAGATGGTGATGTTTCTGTTCTAAAGATAAGGTATTCCTTATCATCATCAAAAATTGTAACCACCTTCTTATTATAATAAATTTTTGAATCATGGTCCAAAATCCAATCTATACTAAGGATTATATCAAATTCAATCATGGGTATGACAATAAGATTAGTAGATAAATCCCGTTTATATTACATATTGGTAACTGATTAAAAAAAATTGTTGCAACAATATTACCCTTAGGTGTTTTGACTGACAACTCCATTGTTAAATCAAATTAGAAATATCGAATTTTCTTAGAAAACTGGGAAGATGTGAAACAATGCGATGATCCAAAATAAAATAAAGCATTGGATAAATTTTAGAAAACTAGTAAATTACCTTCCACCACATCATTTGGAGCATCACCCTCAGTAGTAGTGATCCCATAAGCTTGGCCTTTCTCCCTTGGCCTTTTCTAAGGTAATTTTCCTTATCACTTAGGAAATTCATTTGCATAATTTCCCATTTATCTAAAATTGTAGCATTTAACATTGAAAACCTCTTTATTTCCCATACAATTAGGATCTTTAGGGACTTTTTCAACACACTTGTAAAAGACTCACATTCCCTTCAGGAAAGTACTTGGGTGTTTATTTCCACATTTACTACAAGATAGAAATTTAAATTTTCCCTTCTTCTGCTTATATCCATTTACAGAGTGTTCAAAAAATCTCTTCTTCTCTTGTTTTGATTTAAAGTAGTAAGACTTAGAAAATTCATTTTCTTTCTTGATAGCACATGAGAAATATCTTCATATGATGAGAAGGATTGTGAGACTAATGCCCGATAGAGAAATGTTTTTAACTACTCAATGAATAAATAAATATTACTTCTTGGGCTATGTATATAATCTATTTCATGTCTTGCTAACCATGTAATTTTATCCTCATATTTTGCGACATTATCATCTTCCTTTTTCCTCAGGCTCAGAAATTATCTTTCCATATCCACTCGATGGTCATGAGGAAATTATTTTTCTAAGAAAATATCTTTAAACTCCCTCCATTATATATTTGATAGTTATTCATCCTCATATATTTTTTGAATTAATTATCACCATTGATATGTGTCTCCAGTAAGGTGATAAACTGCCATGACAAATTTTTTCCTTTCTCTACCCCCTAGAGCATGAAATATTTTCTCTAAGGAACTTATCCATTACTCTTATACAAAGGGATTTTTATTCCCATTGAAAATTTTTGTTTTTTTTCATGAAGCGGTCTAACATTGATCCTCTATGTTGTGGATCAGGATGCTCCATATGGGTAAGGTTATTATTCATAACCTGAGTGAGTTGTCCTAGTATGGTTATAAGTTATTCAAAACTGATTACATCACCACATCCATTATAATTATCTTGAGTATGATGTAAATCCCTACATGGATTACGTGTGTTTATATGGTTTCCTTTCCTTCCACTAGGAGTCATTTCTAAACAATTTCATACACCAGATTAGTTTATGAATCACAATACATAATTCCAAACTAGTAAAATATCTATCATAAATTGAACAGTTTATGTATATAATCCATAATCATAAAATGATGTTTTCTTTGAGAAGGTATTTACTCATAAATCCTTCATAATAGTTTGTAAATAAAATGTGAATTATCCTAAGCATATTCCTCGGGAGTGTTGTAACCAAGAGTGCAGCAAGGCCCGTTGTCATGTACCAGGATACCCCAGGTCAAGCCCAAAACTCCTTGTCGAAGTTTTCACGCCTAGGTACATCTGTGCCAGTGCTTCCTCTACCTGCTTGTATCCAAACATGGATTTATTTTTTTTTTAATTTCAAAAAATCTCTACATTACCAAAATTCTAGGAAGTTCTTCTATACTAATCCTCAAAGTCTATCTTATGGTAATGTTCTCTAATCAGAGTTTTTCAAAATCTAGTTTCTAAGGTTTGTACTAAACTTCCTCTGATACCAACTGTAAATCTCCGACTCCAGTTACCTAGAGTCAGTGCATTATTACATAACATTGTTATGATACATGGAATCATGTCCCAAAGAAAAGATCTATTAAGTATCCTTGAAAGTACTAGATACATACATAAGTTTTACATTGCATGATGAAATGGAAAAAATAACATTGTTTCCCCGTTGAACACACTCTTATCCCTTAGCCTATTCCTACATGTTAATCATAATATACTTATTCACATCCTAGTAAAAATAAAACATAATAAATGGGTGATATCAGATGCTTAGTAAGGATAAAAATATTGTGAAAACTATCATAAATAAGCATAAACATTTAAGTAAATTTATAAGATTAAAACAAAAACCTCTTAAAATTAAACTTCAGGATAATATGGAAAAGATAAGTCAAATAATTTCATTTACTTATTCACAATAATATTCTACTTGTCGAATAATCACATGTAATATCAATAGGTAATTTTATAATGATAGAATGAATAATGTCGGACATCATAACCACATATTCATGGTGTTGTTCCAAGACTACAAAAAAGATTTTTTCTAGGCCTTATTCTAAGACACTAGTTTATCTCATGAGACCTACCTATGAATCTAGGAGATATAGGAGGCTCCTCCCATCACTTACTAAGTCCAATGCATTCCTCATATGAAAAGGTTAAACCTTAACATAAGCATTCGTATTAAATCTAGCAAACAAATAGTTAATACTTTAATCATAACCCATGAATGGTATAATAATAACACATCCATAGTCAAACTTATCACAAAACCTTCAATACAATATGGGTGATTTTATCATAATAAATCAGCTTCAAACAAGTGTAAAATCCATCAAAGGATGTTGACATAGATAAAACCAAAAATATTTGAGAGAAATATCTCTTTATATTTTGAAATCATTTAAAAGTCACATAATTATAAAATAAAAGATTTATTTTTAATATATTATTATAAGCTGCTAATGGAAGCTTCAAAGGTTTTATAATGGCAGAAAATATCTGCACTCAACCTATAAGTTAAAAAACATTATTTTCTTAATTTTGTTGAAAAGGTCGTAAAGGACCTTATTTGGAAAATGAATGAAAGATTACTTTATAAACATTATATAAAAATTCAAACAAGGGTATAAATGGCATTAACAAATAGCTTATGGAATAGTAAAAAAAATTGAAATACATTTTTAAGAAACACTGATCTGGATGATAAAGATTTCCCAGTAGATACTCACGTATACACAGCCCTGGATAATGAAGAGATTGTAGAATTAACCCTTACCTTGTACTTTTCTTTAGTCGTGGGTGGGTTAAACTCATGTATAATGGTGAAATAGTTTTTATTAAATTATATAGTAACCACATACATGAATATGATATCATATATGACCTTATAATATTTCTTTGTTAATGATATTTCTGTAGTATCATTGTTTCGGGTGTTAACTAATTTGTTTTCCCTTATATGTTTCATTATGTAAGTCATATTTATTATGGATAGGATGTATTAGATTCAAATCCAGAATGATATTAGGTTCTTAAAAATTATTTTTTTATCATAAAATGAAATTTATTCTTGAATGGTTACGATGGGGAATGAATTTCATCGTGTTTGTGGAGACCGTAATACGTACATACCCATGAGCGACAGTATCATTCTGTTGATGGTGAAATCATATGTAATTGAATGGTATATAAAATATACTGAATCACTAACAAATTATATTTTTTATATACATCAATTATACTCATTATTATACCCATCCAAATAATGAAGTGTTTAATAACTAACTACACCATGACGTGGAGACGGTAAGTCGTATGTACGCACATATGGTCACTTTTTCATTCATAGGATGGATATAATAATGAATATTTTTGTACCATATTTATAATAACATCATAATATGTAGAACACACTGGATTTATTATTTTGGTATGGAAATAACAAAGAGTGAGAGAAGAAAAGAACTTTGAAAGAGGTGATGAAATTATTACCTCTATTTTGGGTGGTTCCTTTTGATTTGATCAAAAGGTCTCATTAGGTTGGATTTTTGATCAATTTAAGGCCTCTAGGTTGACGTGAGGTTAGTTTGGAGGATATTTGAGTATGTTTGGGATGAGCCAAATGGATTTTGAAGTGTGAAATTAAGAGAAGGGGAAGTACCCTTTTATAAGAGATGTGAGGGTCACTTTAGGAAAATCTTGAAATACTAATTTATTAAACAATCATATTCAGATTATAATGGCTCAAAAAGGATCTATTTCAATGATAAGGTGGGTCTAGTTTGAATACCTCTCAACCAATATCTATACAAGGTTCCAAGGTGAACAAGTCAACCCAAGAGTATGTACACCCCCAAGCTTGTGCTTCAGGTTGGGGTCTAATAAATGAGTCGTCATTTAAAAGTGCAAGTAAATCAAGGAGAAGCATACATGTGCATAAGAAATATAATATTAATGATTAAGGATATGCATCTCATATGAATAAATAATACAATCAGACAATCCGTCAATACCATGGGTGGATTCTCATTTTTGTCCAAGGAAATCAAAAAGAATCTCATGTATAGAAATGAGTACATCTGAGAATCCAATACCGTCGAGTCCATACAAGGAAATACATATAAAGTCCCTTAAATCACAATTAGGCATCGTAAATTCGGATTTTGACCTAAATATGTCACATAGAGGACTGAGTATCACCCAATACATAGTGTAGCAATCTTTCCAAAAGATTCATCCATCGTTTCACCCTTAAAGAACCGATATCACTCAAGAGTATAATAAACTGCACGGGAATCCCTTGCCTGGAAAGACAAAGAATCACCCCCAGTGCTTCATGGATTAAACACTAGAGCATGAGAGTCCATAAAGGAATCCTTAATATGGAACACATGTTCTCTCTCAGCCCATTTCAAGAGGTTTGTATCAAGAAATGAATATATCACAATGCAATACATTTATCATATTTCATACCACTAAATAAACAACTCATGCCATCAAGGGAATTTAAAGATACCAATATACCAATCTAGTCAAAGGACGTAATTCAAGCCATCAAAAAGGCATAAGGAATTCATCATAAAAGAAAGAAATTAACAATTACATGACATTATTAGCATTTAAAAATCTCTAGCTAACAATCTTAAAATATAGATCACGCCACTAAAATAGGGAATAAGCATCAAGAACCTGTATAAGAAAAGGAATATAAACAAAATCACATGCCATCAACATTCCTAGAACCATATGTCATCAATGACATTAAATAAAACAATCTAACAAGCTCGTCTGTTCATAGCATTAAAAAATGGGTAGGTCGTTTCCCCATTCACATTTCAGTATTCTTAAAACCACATAATGCAAGGAAAAGTAATTCAAAATTAATAAACCATTTAATCAAAGACATGCCATTAAGTTCATCTAATCATCTAAATTCATTTTATTATAACAAGGTCATCTCAATTTAAACATTCAAGTAAAAACATTCCATCATGATTAATAATTCCATCCCAAAAAAGATATTTACTTTATCAAATCAAGGCAGTTGGATTTAAGGTTGAAAGAAGGCACATAGAATGTGCTACGTTCAAGAGGGAAATTAGCTACATGGGTGATACATTATATAAATAAATCCAAACACTTAGTATGTGTTTGGTTATAATTATACATTTCTAATTTACTACATTGGAAATTTCATTCCAGAAGGAAAGACATCACAATCATTTCTTTTAATTAAATTCAATCCTTTAGTTAAAAAAAATGGTAATTTATTTATCATGGTTCGGGAGACACTAGGAAGGTGTCATTGACAAATGGAATTTACCTACTTAGGAAGATCCCATTTATTAAACAATATATTCAATTTATAAAACATGTCAAGTACTTAGAAGATTATTGGTTCATTGAACTTATACCAAATGGAGAGAAAACTCCCCAATTTAGAATAAATTGAAAGGCAATGTCCTAAAAATTCCATATTCAAACATTTCCTCAAGAATAAGTAACAAAACTAAAATATACCAAGTAATAAAAATGTCTAACACTACTTTTTAGCTTGAAGATATTATACCTCTATTGGATGGGTTTTATTATTATATTGTGACATTATTTATAAAACAATTCATTTTTTCAATTTCAATTCACATCCAATTCACCAAGGGAAATAATTTTAGAAAGACTCCTATACGTATAAAATCATTTATTAAAGTTGTGAAGGAAATTAATTAATGCACTACTAAATTTAACAGTGATAATGAATGGGACTATACCTCAGGAAGTAGACTAAGCCAAGTTGAATGCTCGAAACTTGATAATTTTACTGGTGACCACTTGAAACTCCTCCACCCTTGCATGCACATATATTCATATATATATATATATCCCTTATCCCTATGCATGTATTCATCTCTCCATGAGGTAATATGTACATGGAAGATATATATATATTTATATATATATATATATACTTATGAATAAAATAAAAATTCATCAAATATGATAAAAGTCACTGTAAAAAAATATTAGGGACTCTAAATTTCTTAAAGAACCCAAAAATAAAGGTGCAGAACTAACTAGAAGAAGAAAACCTTTACCTCGAATAGAGGAATCCATCCTAATCAGACCCATCCACCTCTCCTTCAGAAGTTGATGCCATAATATGCATTAAGGGGTCCCAAGTGACCCTTCACATAACCTAACACTGAAATAAAACCCAAAAATAGCATTATCCCAACCCTAGGGTTTCAACCACACCTCACCGAGTGACTGAGAGGAAACAATCGGCCGAAGCAAGGGAGGTAAATAGAGGAAAAGGCTTTACCTTGAAAATTCAAAAATAAAACCCCAAGAAATATAGATGGATTTCACTGATCGAGAGGATCCAGAGGGGCGGTATCGCATAGATCAAAGGGGGTCCCAAGGGGATAGGTGTGATTCATTCTAAAAAGGGGGAGGATTAGTGTTTAGTTTTATTTTTATTTTATTTTATTTTAGTTAATTGAATTTTTAGAATTAAGGTATTTTGTTTGGTGTTGGTCACATGGTCTAGAAAATCATGCGCTCTTTACTAGGAACTCGGAGTACCCCGCACAGGATCACCGCACAGTTTTGAAACATTGTTCCAACTATGTGGTGAATTGTGTTTTGGTATTATCCAATACCATTAATTTTTCGGGCTAGGCACACAGTTTGGTAAGCCATGTGAGACCCATGTGATAGCATTCATCTACCTGGATAAGTCCATAGGTTTTCTTGCTATGATCCGCATGTCTTTAGACAAACTATGCACCCACTTAAGACCCTTTAAAAACATTATGTTTCTGGTTCAACACTTAAGAGAAATACTAAGACACTTGGGAAACTTCTATGGCCTTTAATTAAGTCTAAAAATATAAATTTTAAATGTTCCAACTCTCATAACTTTTAGTCAAAGTTTGGTTTTAAATTTTTCCTGCACAACAAATAAAAACGTTCAAAATTATTCAAGACTTTTCATCTGAATAAAAACATGGATTGTTATAGTCAATAAATTTTTTTATAGAATTTGGTGAAATCCACAACCTACACCGAAAGGTGTCACCAGATTCGGAAATGTTTCTGAGGAATATATATCACTCAATGTGTGAGAAGCCTTGCATCCCAAGGAAATCCCATTTAATTATCCTTCAGGAATGGATATATTTTTTAACTGAAACTTGATTGGTGTTTTCTAAGTGAGAAGAACATCATGAATTATATGAAAAATTATACGGAAATAATTTTCTTATGACACCAAAATTCCCTCATTAAAAATGTAGAGACCCTAAGCTTGACGTACATGGACATTACATTACTTTTTCGGAATACTTGGTACATAACAAAAACACACACAAGGATCGTATTAGTTTAGTGTCTTTGGAAACTCGGAACGTAATCTTCTAATCGTGGTGAAAGATCTTCAATATCTCCATTAAAGATCTTCCCCTTTTTTTACCTAAAACCTTTCTTTATATCCTGGGGAAAAGAAAACATAAAAGGGTGAGCTCAAATTCTCAGTAAGGGAAACAAAAGAGAAATCAATGACATCATATTCATAAGAACATAACTTTTGGAAATCTAAACCTGCAAAAGAGAGCATAAATTCATAACATGGGATAAATCATGGCAGTGAAATGTATCACAATAATCATAACATAAAACATGAAACTTTGTGGCATACACAAATAATCATAGAGAATCATTTCTTGTTAGTCAAGACTCATTGCCAAGACTATCTTAGTGGACAAAGTCCCTTTCTGAATCGAGTAACCCTCGTTTCAGTCCTGTTTCACTGAACCGGTATAACCTACCATTCTAGCCATGTCTATCTCATGAGATATGAAATATTTACCCAATTCATTGGAGGGAGATATAGGTCCCACCCATCTCATAATGATACTATTCTTATGTGTGCCACAAAATCATAAATCATACATCATAGCATAACCCATGAAATAAAATGGGATTCTTAAACATCATGCCATCATAACATAATCCATAAACAATTGATATCATTTCATCATAAGAAAATTGAATACATTTAAATCATAGAGAAATTTTACTTGAAACATACACAAATGAAATAATGTCATCTTAGATGTAAAATAGTTTTGACAAAACACTTGAAATGAATTCTTGAGGAAAATATCCTTTCTTCTTTAAAATCATGTTCTTTTCACAAAATTCCATACAATTTTAAAAGATAAGGGTTTTATTAAAAATAATCATGCAATATTGTAAAGGAAGCTTCTTGAAAATGAGGCGTTATGAAACCGTAAAAATACGTTCACGCCGTATAAGTTAAAAATAACATTATCCTCGTACTTTTGTCGGAAAAGTCAAAAAGTACCTTGTACGAAAAATGACAAAAGATTCCTTTCATATTCTTTACTAAAAACTCACCAAAGGGTAAAATTGGATTTAAAAAAAATTTTAGGTGGATTTAAATAACATTACATATTGAGGAAACATAGATGTGGATGATAAAATACACCCCAGTAAATACCAACGTATAAACAATCTCGGATAAAAATGAGATTGTGATATTTCCCTTACCTTAGGTCCGACTTGCTTTGTAAGTGTCTGAACCTCCTGTATAATGATTAAAATCATGTTATTGACTTATTCCAGAATCATATTCATTGTTATTATATCATATATGGTCCACTTATGACTTTATATTACCCGTTCTTTTGTAAATTCATGTTAAAGTAGCGTTTTGGGTAAAATCGTCTCATTTGTTGTTCGTGTTTTTAACTTGTAATTATTCATATGATTACTTAGATCATGATTACTTAATTCCAGAATATAAAACATGATTTATATATATATATTCAGAATATAAATATATAATAAATCAGTAAATGGAAAGAAATACACCGTTCATGGAGACGGTAGTCCGTACGTACGCATGAACGTTGTTTTTGTTTCCTTATTGAATTGAATGGAATTAAGTAGATGACATAAATATAAATATAAATAATTCAAGTATCATTATTAGGTCATATATTTCATTAGTACTTATTATATATACATTATAATCATTCATGAATGGTTAATCATTGAGAATGAATCTCATCGCGTCGAGGAGACGGTAGTCCGTACGTACGCACGAGCGATGATATCGTTCCCATGGTCGTGGAATTCTGTTGAAGTGTATGTATACTATTTCAGTATAATTATCACTTTATAATAATAATATATAGTTACTCATTACACCATTATACCCATCCTTGTAAGGTTATGGTGGAAAATAGAGTACACCACGGCGTGGAGACGGTATTCCGTACGTACGCACGCGCGGTGATTTCATTTTTCCGTAGGATGGATAGAAGGTGAATTAGGGTTGTTTCATATTTATAATAACATATCAGTATGTAAGTAATACTGATGTTATTACTTTATCATGAAACAACTAAAGAAGAATAAGTTGAAGAAGAAAGAAATTGAAAAGATCGGTAATGGATATTACCTCTTCTTTGAAACGCCTCTTTGAATCCTCCACTTAGGGAACTAAGATTGGTCTTTGAAGAAGACCAGGACCTCTAGGATTATTCTAGGGAAGTGGAGAATCGATTTTGGCAGGGGTTGGCCGAGCTTGAGAGCTCAAATTGGTGTGAGGAGGAGGGAGAGGAGGTGCCCTTTTATAAGGGAGGAGAGGGGCACTTTAGGAATATCTCAAAATATTATTTTATATTAAAGTCAAAATCGGTTTATAATGGTTCCAAAGGGTCTTATTTCGAAGATAAAGGGGGGATGGGTCAAAATCCTATCTACCAATAGGATTTATACAAGTTTAGGGTATTATTTTAACCTTATCAATTAGATTTAACTCTATGTTAAATAATTTAACTTTTACCGTGTCTTTTTGTTTTCTTTCACTATATGGTTAATACACTTACTATAACATGCCAAACGAACCCCAAATTGTTTATTATTAATATATGTATATCCTTATCTAAGTCATTTGGCCGAACCTTAGATTTTTAGGAGTAAAATAACAATTAATAATATAATATTTGATTTAAAAACTATTTTGTGTCAATTTTGACACTATTTGATATATGATTTTTGTGAAAGTCATAATAGAATTATATGTTAGAAACAAGTTGATTAAATAAACACTAATATATCATAGTAACATAGAAAATTAGTGGAATTCATAAAAAGTCTCAAATTACATTTATTTTGGTGTTTATAACATCAATTATGTCAATATTTCATTAATAAGATAATTACTGCATCATCATTGTGTCATAAATAAATTAAATTATTTAATGTCTAAAAATTACAAATAAAATACCATTATGTATGAAATCTTTTTATCTTTCTAATTAATATTTACAATCGAATTTATCTTATGTACAACCTTATATTAAAAATGTTTTAGTAAATAAACTTTGATTTTAACTCTTTTAACTCTTCTTTGAATTAAATAATAATAAATGTACTAATCTAATCCAAGTAGGCCTAAATGATAATATTTTACACTTAAGGTTGTTTTTGGTCGAGATACAATTGTCCAATAGAATTAGGACATGTGTTAGGGTAATATTAATATCATTCTTACCCTTAATTACCCTATTTACTTTTAACCGTGGTAAATAAAAGTAAAAAGTTACTATTCACCAAAAATTATTTTCATCTCATTGAACCACATTTTAGTCCTTGATATTAACTGTGTCTCTCTGATTTTCAAAATTCCATTCACAAAAGCGGTAAAATTAAGTTTTATGAAAAATTCAGTTTTATAACTACCACTTAGTAGTTTCACTATTCATCAAAAATTGATGTTTTTCAGAACAATGCCAAAATTTCATCCTAAGCTATATTTCATATTCCAAACTCAAAAATGAAGTCTATTTTACCAAATTCATAACATAGAAGTTGCATTAATTAATTTTATAATTAAATCCCACTGTTAAAACAAATAGCGTGTTTTTAAGAAACAATATCTATCAAAAGATTGACCCTTGATTATGTCTGGTTTAAATGTGAAATTACAACCAATGGTCAACATTGTATTAATTTGTAAAAATATATTCTAAATATACTTTAAAACCACTCAAATTAATAATTTATCACTATTAATTATTTCGATTAAAAAAGTTGTTTTTAATTATAATTTAGTAATTTTCACTATTCATCAGAATATGAAAGTTATCTGAAAAGTAACAAAATTTCACCTTAGGTTAAATTCGATACTCCGAATCCAAAAATGAAGTCCATTTTGAAAGATAAAATTTATAAAATTTCAAAAAGTGGTTATTACTATTCATAACGGCTAGTTTTAATAATATTTTAATAGCATATCATTGTTTCGTGAAACTCAGTATTGCGTACTACACACGCTATCGAGGAAGGTTGTGATTGCGTGTAATGCAAGGAAAGTCAAGGATGCATGTTGTGCAAGATCCTTTTGGTGTAGCGTACAACACAAGACATTAATAAAATTAAAAAGATTATTTTTCATAAAATCTCGGGCTGTTACATTCTACCCCCCATAAAATGAATTTCGCCCTCGAAATTCGTCGGGGTTTTAAATGGTTTACTATTCGAAAGTTTCTTTAATAGAAACCCACATCGTAAAAAGGAATATCAAAACCAATCTTTAAAAAATAAAAGTATGAAACGTAACGGTTACCCAAATAAACTAATCACTGGGTTTCCACATAGGTGAAAATATGGATATGGAAGAGAAATCTAACCATCATGTTCTGATGGAGAGTGGTAGAGAACATGGCTATAGAAAATCCAACAATCACAAAGACATAAATTTGTGACGATCTAAGGTACCATCTGGTTCATCAGATATAAGATCACTAGGACAACATTTTTGGTTTTCAAGATCGTTTCCCTAAAGATAAAGAATTTGAATTAGAATAAATACTTACTTTATTTTGGTACAATCTCACTGTTGTTCGTGCCTTTAACAATTTCCACTTCATCTCTTAAATAAATGAAGTTGAATTTGTTATTCATGAAGTGTTAGCAGATCATGTGATAGAATGACGGGTCATTCCATCTGTATCAAATAAAAGGATAGCAAAAGATATTAAATATACATAAGTCATTCTATAGTGAGATTAATCATATATGGTTCCTAAAATGGACTTATATTTCATATATCATACTGCTTAATATAATAAAACTAGTTTCTACTAAATAGGGACTTCCTGTAGGCCAGTCGTAGGCGATTAAGGCCAGTCGCACTTCGGTTGTGGGTTCGATTCTCACATCCTTGTCCGACGCGATGGGATGTCGCCCGTCCTACAGGTTGTCCTTTTTCTAAAACTATATTACTATAACATCCCATCAGTAATATTGAGAAAACTTATATCCTTAAACAATACTAACTTATGTCCAACATAATCCATTCCAATCTTTAGGCTTATCCATAATACTGCAGTCCACTCTCATAACATAGTGAAAACGATTACCAGAGATTTAACACCATCGTCGATCCCCATATATCATAAGATATGTTTTGTTGGTCACATTCCAAACATTCAAAGTCCTTAATCATGTATTCTCTTGAATACCTTAGTGAAAACATGAATGCAGTTAAAAGTTAACACCTTCCACATACCAAAATCCTCAAAATTCTATATACTCAAACCATGATATCACTTAGTCCTTATATCAATCATGAGCTCATGAATACTGTCAAACATTTCATTTTCTCCTTATCCCTTCATTATGGGTATATTATCTACTTTTCAAAATATTTTAATCACTTTTCATGGTTACCGGTACCTTAAAATTATTGAAGACCACAATAGACCAATACATAAATATTTCAATACACCATAAAAGTACCTCAACAACATTATTCCTGAATACCAATACATAAACACTTCAGTCCATCCACTTCAATGATTGTACTGGAATAAGTCCTTCCTTGATTTAGAAGTAACTTTTTAGGTCAGGACATTGAGTTGGGTAATGCCCATGTTCTCCACAAATAAGACATTGAACTCCATAACAATCTGTCACTCTATGACCCTTTTCTCCACACAGATAACATCGGTCCCTCCATTTGAGGTATTCCTCAAGGTTCTTCTTCCCTTCTTTAGAAATCTCAATCTTCCTTTCTTTATGCTCCTCAACATGCGAACATGCATAATAGTTTATCTTCCTCTTCTTTGATGAATTAGTCATACCACTAAATTTCACCTTGTTAATCATATATCGCGATGACTGATTCGGCATAATCACAATATCTTTATCTCTAGGCATTACACAATTTTGTTGCTCATAGTCACCAATTTGTCCATTGGATTCAATGTTAACCAAATTCCTTCTGGTTCCCTCCATTAACTAAAACACAAAAAGAATTTTGTGAGAGGAGAAATCATGATAGGGAAGACAACATAGTAAAGGGGGAGTACCTTCAATATCTAACATCTTAGGTTTAATTGTATGATCGTTAGCATAATTCTAGTACTATAACCTATACGTATACTTAACCTTAGGGACATCCCTAGACATACCTTAGAAATATCTCTACGGATCTCACTAACGTTTTCGCATCCTAGTTTCCAAAGGTTGACTAAACCTTTCCTCTGATACCAACTGTAGAGACCCTAAGCTTGACGTACATGGACATTAAATTACTTTTGCAGAATACTTGGTACATAACAAAAACACACACAAGGATCGTAATAGTTTAGTGTCTTTGGAAACTCGGAACGTAATCTTCTAATCGTGGTGAAAGATCTTCAATATCTACCATAAATATCTTCCCCTTTTTTTACCTAAAACCTTTCTTTATATCCTGGGGAAAAGAAAACATAAAAGGGTGAGCTCAAATGCTCAGTAAGGGAAACAAAAGTGAAATCAATGACATCATATTCATAAGAACATAACTTTTGGAAATCTAAACCTGCAAAAGAGAGCATAAATTCATAACATGGGATAAATCATGGTAGTTAAATGTATCACAATAATCATAACTTAAAACATGAAACTTTGTAGAATACACACATAATCATAGAGAATCATTTCTTGTTAGTCAAGACTCATTGCCAAGACTATCTTAGTGGACAAAGTCCCTTTCTGAATCGAGTAACCCTCGTTTCAGTCCTGTTTCACTGAACCGGTATAACCTACCATTCCAGCCATGTCTATCTCATGAGATATGAAATCTTTACCCAATGCATTAGAGGGAGATATAGGTCCCACCCATCTCATAATGATACTATTCTTATGTGTGCCACAAAATCATAAATCATACATCATAGCATAACCCATGAAATAAAATGGGATTCTTAAACATCATGCCATCATAACATAATCCATAAACAATTGATATCATTTCATCATAAGAAAATTGAATCCATTTAAATCATAGAGAAATTTTACTTGAAACATACACATATGAAATAATGTCATCTTAGATGTAAAATAGTTTTGACAAAACACTTGAAATGAATTCTTGAGGAAAATATCCTTTCTTCTTTAAAATCATGTTCTTTTCACAAAATTCCATGAAATTTTAAAAGATAAGGGTTTTATTAAAAATAATCATGCAATCTTGTAAAGTAATCTTCTTGAAAATGAGGCGTTATAAAACCGTAAAAATCCGTTCACGCCGTATAAGTTAAAAATAACATTCTCCTCATACTTTTGTCGGAAAAGTCAAAAAGTACCTTGTACGAAAAATGACAAAAGATTCCTTTCATATTCTTTACTAAAAACTCACCAAAGGGTAAAATTGGATTTAAAAAAATTGTAGGTGGATGGAAATAACATTACATATTGAGGAAACATAGATGTGGATGATAAAATACACCCCAGTAAATACCAACGTATAAACAATCTCGGATAAAAATGAGATTATGATATTTCCCTTACCTTAGGTCCGACTTGCTTTGTAAGTGTCCGAACCTCCTGTATAATGGTTTAAATAATGTTATTGACTTATTCCAGAATCATATTCATTGTTATTATATCATATATGGTCCACTTATGACTTTATATTACCCGTTCTTTTGTAAATTAATGTTAAAGTAGCATTTTGGGTAAAATCGTCTCATTTGTCGTTCGTGTTTTTAACTTGTAATTATTCATATGATTACTTAGATCATGATTACTTAATTACAGAATATAAAACATTATTTATATATATATATTCAGAATATACATATATAATAAATCAGTAAATGGAAATAAATACACCGTTCATGGAGACGGTAGTCCGTACGTACGAATGAACGCGGTTTTCGTTTCCTTATTGAATTGAATGGAATTAAGTAGATGACATACATATAAATATAAATAATTCCAGTATCATTATTAGGTCATATATTTCATTAGTACTTATTATATATACTTTATAATCATTCCTGAATGGTTAATCATTGAGAATGAATCTCATCGCGTCGTGGAGACGGTAGTCCGTACGTACGCACGAGCGATGATATCGTTCCCATGGTCGTGGAATTGTGTTGAAGTGTATGTATACTATTTCAGTATAATTATAACTTTATAATAATCATATATAGTTACTCATTACACCATTATACCCATCCTTGTAAGGTTATGGTGGAAAATAGAGTACACCACGGCGTGGAAACGGTATTCCGTACGTACGCACGCGCGGTGATTTCATTTTTCCGTAGGATGGATAGAAGGTGAATTAGGGTTGTTTCATATTTATAATAACATATAAGTATGTAAGTAATACTGATGTTATTAATTTATCATGAAACAACTAAAGAAGAATAAGTTGAAGAAGAAAGAAATTGAAAAGATCGGTAATGGATATTACCTCTTCTTTGAAACGCCTCTTTGAATCCTCCACTTAGGGAACTAAGATTGGTCTTTAAAGAAGACCAGGACCTCTAGGATTATTCTAGGGAAGTGGAGAAGGGATTTTGGCAGGGGTTGGCCGAGCTTGAGTGCTCAAATTGGTGTGACGAGGAGGGGGAGGAGGTGCCCTTTTATAAGGGAGGAGAGGGTCACTTTAGGAATATCTCAAAATATTATTTTATATTAAAGTCAAAATCGGTTTATAATGGTTCCAAAGGGTCTTATTTCGAAGATAAAGTGGGGATGGGTCGCAATTCTATCAACCAATAGGATTTAGACAAGTTTAGGGTATTATTTTAACCTTATCAATTAGATTTAACTCTATGTTAAATAATTTAACTTTTACCGTGTCTTTTTGTTTTCTTTCACTATATGGTTAATACACTTACTATAACATGCCAAAAGAACCCAAAATTGTTTATTATTAATATATATATATCCTTATCTAAGTCATTTGGCCGAACCTTAGATTTTTAGGAGTAAAATAACAATTAATAATATAATATTTGATTTAAAAACTATTTTGTGTCAATTTTGACACTATTTGATATATGATTTCTGTGAAAGTAATAACAGAATTATATTTTCGAACCAAGTTGATTAAATCAACACTAATATATCATAGTAACCTATAAAATTAGTGTAATTCATAAAAAGTCCCAAATTACATTTATTTTGGTGTTTATACCATCAATTATGTCAATATTTCATTAATAATATAATTACTGCATCATCATTGTGTCATAAATAAATTAAATTATTTAATGTCTAAAAATTACAAATAAAATACCATTATGTAGGAAATCTTGTTATCTTTCTAATTAATATGTACAATCGAATTTATCTTATGTAAAACCCTATTTTAAAAATGTTTTTTGTAAATAAACTTTGATTTTAACTCTTTTAACTCTTCTTTGAATTAAATAATAATAAATGTCCTAATCTAATCCAAGTAGGCCTAAATGATAATATTTTACACTTAAGGTTGTTTTTGGTCGAGATACACTTGTCCAATAGAATTAGGACATGTGTTAGGGTAATATTAATATCATTCTTACCCTTAATTACCCTATTTACTTTTAACCGTGGTAAATAAAAGTAAAAAGTTACTATTCACCAAAAATTATTTTCATCTCATTGAACCACATTTTAGTCCTTGATATTAACCGTGTCTCTCGGATTTTCAAAATTCCATTCACAGAAGCGGTAAAATTAAGTTTTATGAAAAATTCAGTTTTTTAACTACCACTTAGTAGTTTCACTATTCATCAAAAATTGATGTTTTTCAGAACAATGCCAAAATTTCATCCTAAGATATATTTCATATTCCGAACTCAAAAATGAATTCTATTTTACCAAATTCATAACATAGAAGTTTCATTAATTAATTTTATAATTAAATCTCACTGTTAAAATAAATAGCGTGTTTTTAAGAAACAATATCTATCAAAAGATTGACCCTTGATTATGTCTGGTTTAAATGTGAAATTACAACCAATGACCAACATTGTATTAATTTGTAAAAATATATTATAAATATACTTTAAAACCACTCAAATTAATAATTTTTCACTATTAATTATTTCGATTAAAAAAGTTGTTTTTAATTATAATTTAGTAATTTTCACTATTCATCAGAATATGAAAGTTATCCGAAAAGTACCAAAATTTCACCTTAGGCTAAATTCGATACTCCGAATCCAAAAATGAAGTCCATTTTGAAAGATAAAATTTATAAAATTTCAAAAAGTGGTTATTACTATTCATAACGGCTAGTTTTAATAATATTTTAATAGCATATCGTTGTTTCGTGAAACTCAGTATTGCGTACTACACACGCTATCGAGGAAGGTTGTGATTGCGTGTAATGCAAGGCAAGTCAAGGATGCGTGTTGTGCAAGATACTTTTGGTTTAGCGTACAACACAAGACATTAATAAAATTAAAAAGAATATTTTTCATAAAATCTCGGGCTGTTAAAAAAAATATATTCATTCATAACAAAAAAAATATAATACTATGATAAATAAATGGAACTTTTACGTACTGCTAAATCATCTATTGGAAATTGAAGATCTCTCACTAGTATAAATGGTTATTTCCAAAAATAGTGTATCAACTTAGGGATTTTAGGTTTCACCATGATGATAAAATCGATTCAAGGTTCTTGGGTTACTAAGACAAATAATGTACTCAAGTAATTAGAGTTTCCAAGAGGAATATTCTCAACAAAAAGTGTGAATAACCTAACTAGGAAACTGTTTTGATTCTATGATAAAATAGGAGTGGAATGAAAGTGTATTTGCGGCTTAATCCATGATAGGATATCCATACATTTCAATATATTTATTATAGAATGAATTAATCCACATGTAGGTCACTATTTGGTCGCCTATATTGATAAATATCTTGGTTGAAGGGTAATAATTTTCCGCATAGGTTTATTATTCAAGATCCCTATGGTGAGGGATCCTATGTTGATCAGGTTCATGAATTGGTGAGGTAAATTTTTAATTAGTGTGGGACCATGGACAAAGGTCCACAAAATATTGTATTCTTACATTGATCAGGCTCTCATGTGAGAAGACTAGGTTGTATTACACAAACCTCTCTAAGTAGTTTAATGGTCATGTAGGATTGACCATATGTCATTCAGTTATTATTTATGAAATGATGACTTTTTAACCTCAAATATGTTAGGAGGAGAAAACATTTTCTTTAATTATTGCTTAGGTCGATGGACCTAGACAGCATATCTTGATTTTTCTATGTCTAAATGGATATCTGTATGGTATTTATATCTTTTTATTTTCACCCTATATTTTTTATAAGAAATTAATGGGGATTCTTAGATAGGAATGAGTATGTTTTTTTAGGATCCCTTTTATGGGTTCTTTAATTAATAGTTTTTATGACTTTTTTTAAGAGCGCTATTGTTCATAGATTGTGAAATATTTGTGCCTAAATATCAGAGACTTGACGTTTTCCTAGAATTCCCATTGTGGGTTTTTCATTTTGTTTAGTCCCATGTTTCTTTCCTTAGGTAATTTATTTTATTGAAATTTGGACCAACATAGATTATGTTTGAGGTTGAACTACTTTGACAAAAATTTCTACAGTTTTTTGTCATATAACTTTGACCAAAACTTGTTGCAATTTTAGATTGCATAGCTTTGACCAAAGGTTATTATCTTGAAAATGAGTATGATACACCAGTGTGAAATATTTGTGATTATAAATCTACTTGTATTGGATTTGGGAATGTATATATCATAATTGATTAATGTGCAAGTCAATTGGAAATAGAGACCAGTGGGAGTAGAATAACCCTTAATAATAGAAGAAAACAAATACCACACTCTATATTTGGAGACTGGTGGGATTTGGTTGGTCGTTACCACACTCAGTCCAAGGATAGAATATGGGATTCAAGTAGAGATCTAAGGAAGTATAATAACTATTAGTAATGGAGAGAAACAAATTACATGCTTAGTCTATTGTTACTAGTGGCAGTAGGTTGGTTGTTATCGCACTTAGTCAATGGATAGAATATGAGGTTCAGGTAGAGATTGGTAAGAGTATAATAACTATTAGTAATGGTGTAAAACTAATACCACACTCATTATGTGGATACTGGTGGGGTTAGGTTGGTATTACCACTCCCAATCCAATCCCATTACCAATGTTTTTATGAAATGGAGTACCAGGAGGAATAATCAAATCAAGTTTGGTTGGTGTTGAATCAGACATCAGAAATATGAAGTGGTTCAGAGAGAATTGGAATTTTAAGGGAGTTATTAAAACACCTCAGTAACTATATAATTGTTTATGGAACACACGTTCAAGGTGGGAATATTTTTTATGGAACCGTTCCCATGAAGGTATTCTCATAATTTTAGGTCACGGATCTTAGACTAATAAGATGGGAATGATGACATGAATTATGGTTTATAGGCCAAGAATGCTCCAAAACCTTCTTAAACATGATGATACAAACTATAAATCATATATTATGGCTTTTATATATGGAAAGGTGATATGGGATAGGTATGTAAGGAATAAATTTGGGCCATGTTTGAAAGGATAATTCTATTTGTATGGTATCAGTGCATACAAAGATAAGATAATTTTCTCCTAAAAATGTTGATTCCTCTAGCTAACATCTAATATCATGGGTTTATATACAAATATATGCTAGGGGTGTATTTTTAATAGTCAAAAAAATGATTCCTTTGGATTCGAAAGCTCTTGTCACCAATATCAAAGGAAGTTTTGTGATGAAATTTTTTTTTCATGGTGAAAAGTGTGGTTTTTAAAAAGAAGGTTCCCAAAAATCATGATGGGAGTATTTGGACTCAAATTAACCATGACTAAGTTATTTTTATCTTATATATCTTTCTATAAAAATCTCTATATAGATCTCATAGGGTTTTCCTTGCATAGATATGTGGGGGAAAGGGAAATTATTTTTTTTCTGGTGTTTGGTCCAAAAATTGGGGATCCAGTAATTACTGTGTGTCTTGTTGAAATGAGAATCAATCCAAAAATAGTTCTTGGATAATAAGTCCCATGTGTAGATATATATTATAATAAGGAGTATTTTTTTCAATATCTACACAAAAAATAATGGATTCATTATATCTCATCGAAAAAATAATAAAGCCACACATAGTTATGGGATAAGAAGGTTCCCTACATTGATCTAACTCATATACTAGGAAAGGGGAATATTTTTATTTTTTAGTTTATCCTAGAATAAGGGATTCATGTGTCTCTATGTATCTTTTCAAAATTAGAATCAAACCAAATTTACTTCTTGGATAAAAAAATTTCCTATATAGATCTAACTTGTATAGGGAAAAGGGGGAATTTTTTTATTCTGTGGTTAGGACTAGATTATGGGATTCATACTACACTATAAATCATATCATAATAAGAATCTAAACACATGTAGTTCTTGGGTAAGAAGGTTACCTAGACATATGTGATTAGTATTCAGTGAAAGGGGGAATTGATGTTCTAAGTTATAAACCAACCACGCGCCAAATAATTTTATAAAATTGAGTTATCATGTAGTGTGAAAGAGGCCAAAGGTAATGGGACACCCTAATCTATTTTGAGTCAGGCCAGATAGATTTCCACCTCATAGTTTAAAATCATACGGTAGGTACATGGGTGTTTGGTTTCACATGGATCTAATCTCCATGTGAAGCATAAGACCTTTTTTCTACACCAGGTAAGAATGACCCAAAATAACTTCTCAGAAAATTTAAGGTACTTTTAATTTTTGGTTTTTGTCCTAGCCTAGGATAAAGGATCTAGGAGTCACTAAATATCTCTTCAGAACAAGAATCAATCCATGTGTAGATTTTTAAAAGTAACTCCCTAAATATATCTGGCTCGTATTTAGAAAGGATGATTTTTTTTTATTTTTTGGTTGTGCCTAGAATAAGGGTTGTGAAGATCACTATGTATCTCTTTGGAATAAGAATCAAGATTCACATAGTTCTATATAAGTAACTCCCCACATATATATAGGTTATAAACAGGGAGTTGGAAATTTTTTGTGTTGTGGTTGGGCCAAGAATAAAGGGCCCATTAATTACAACATATCCACTCAGAAGAAGAATCAAGACACACATATTTCTTATGACATTACTTTCAGATATTGGGAACATATGGAAGAAAATAGTAGGCTATATAAGAGAGGCCATTCCATGAAATTTAAGGCCATGTAGAATGGAACAAAAGTTCCATAACCTTGGTCATGGCATATCTTAATCATGAAAATTCTAATAATCAACTCAACCCTCTAATATCATGTGATTCATACTCTGTGTGATAAACAAGGGGGAATTGGGTGATTACACAAATTTTATTAAGATGATAATAAAGGATAATTTCTGATTCACGCCACTTGATTTTTTATCTTTTGAGAGATTCATTATATTATATTTTTATGTCACGTGACAAAGATGTTGATGTTATGTTGTTTAAATTATTACATCAAGAACATGTACAAGGAAGTTTAAACTCATTCATCCCAGAATATGATATTGTACTTTTAAATTTTTTGTTACCAGGACATTGTTCCCACGGATTAATGTCATATTGAAGGGATTTTGGACACATATTTTAATGTATTACGATAAGAATTAATGGTTTTTTTGGTTTAAGCTCATATATTTTTTACTAGGGGTTTTAACATAGTTTAATTTAATGATTATTGGACCAAAGATTGCAGATTGTGTAAAGTATTTCTTGAGAAACCATGCATTGGTAGAGGGTGTGATTTTATCCACATCAATGGTGATTATTAAATATACATCATTGGAGTAAACCTTATGAATAATGAAAGTCCCCCCCCCCCCATTTTTTGGATTTGGAGGTTTCTTAACATGTACCAATGGGGTTATGAGAGACAACACTAGTTCCCCTTGGAGGAATGAATATAGAAGAAGATTCTTATTCAAATCTCTTGCTACTCAATTTTGGTAAACCAATAATTGGTGTACAATATACAATCTTATAACATCAATCTATTCCAACTCATCCAATAACTTTAGAGTTTTCTAATTTATAGAAATCTGGTTATAAATGGAAATGTGGAGAAAAGGTAATTGGACCTTGATGGGTAAGGTATATTTCATCACATGGATAAGGGAATATAGGGTTTCTTGTGAAACCATAAGGTTTATGGGGTGATAGGCCCAAAAATCATGCATCAGTTTATTAGTCTAATATTTCATGTCCTTTTTCACCATATTCTAGAGTATATTTTCCAATGTTTTTTTAATGGCCACTATCTATCCATTTTTCACCACATGGTATCAGGATGAGTGGTTATATTGAATTTCATATTATTGATATTACCTTTTAAGTTTATAAGTGTATAATTTAGTACCATTGTCCTTCAATATTGTATTAATTACACCAAATCTGGAAATAATTTTCATCCTTGAAAAATGATAATAGCCTTTTCCATAACTTCATTGGGGTTTATTGCATTTGTCAACTTAGATAATAATTTAGTGGTTGTAAGGATGTAATTGAACATTCAAGTCATTTTTGTGGGATATGGCCTCACTAAAACTATTCCCCATTTACAAAATGGTCATGAATATTTCGTTGTGTGCAACTTTTTGGGGGTTGATGAATGTGGTTAGCATGTATCTAACAAGAATGAAATATATTAGTTAATTATATACAATCCCATGCCATTGAATGATAAAAATACCCTAACCTTTTTATTTGATTAAAATTTTAATACCTTTCTAATTAGAACTATAGACACCTATATGGAATTATTTTATAAAATTATGATTTTATCTTACATCAATGCATCTGAGGTGAACTCCTTAAAATCCCCATTTATAAAAAACCTTCCAATAATTTAGGTTTTCATAAAGATTAAATTAAAATGGTCTTCTTCAAATTTGATCATTTCATTCTCTTACTAATTGAAGAATACATCTTTTATGGTATCCCTCTATAAGATATATCCCTCTATTTGGAAAAAATATAGGATGTAACTTACCTCGTTGATCTCTTCCCTACTATTACCAATGAATATTGATACTATATTAAGATTCATGATTCTAATTACTATTTCATCCTGGTCTAGATCCACAAAGGCTATATCCACATTTCTAATTCATATTTATCGGGGTTCCATAAATACATAATGTGAGTAATTATTGGTTCTAAGAGTAATTTTTTCATCAACCCTTGTACATAGTTATGTAAGGGAATGAGAACTTATTTTTTAATAGAGTAGTAACCAATGATAATTTTGATCACTAACTCTAAATTTCCATTGAATTTTGTGTTTGATACTAGTATTGTTACTGATAATTATAAACCTAAAATGAGGTCTTGGTATTCTACCAGATTTTTAGTGAAGAATTCGGAAAATTAAAAGGAATAAGGTTGAACTTTCTTGTATAGATACATACGGATGACTCCCAAACTACTTATGTTTAGTTTGGAGACATTTATTTTTCTCCCTGTTGGTCTTTTGTATGTTCTTTTAAAGTACATATCTCGTGTTTAGGGGCCATCTAGGATAGATAAGACTTATTCATTGTGTAACTCAATGTATAATGGAATGTTTTCTATAGAAGAATACTTTATGTGAAAAATTTATAATGCATGTACCCTTATTTATTTTTCCTGTATAAAACAAATTTCAATATGGTAGTAAGATGACTACTCATCGTTCCAAATATCTAGTCAATATAGGATGGTTGAGGATACATTTTATTTGTTCCTTATGAGATCCTAAGTGGACCTTAGGGTGTTTTAGGTAGTTCCATAATTTCTATGTGGTAAAGATTTACGTGAGTAGATTTCCCTTAATGTTTGAATATTAAGTCTTAGTATTAAACATGGTTCTACTGATATAATAGAGACTATACATTTTTTATGTTTCATTATTTTATATAATGAAAAAACCTATAGATTTCTCCAAGGATTTTGTATATAGGATGTGTGGCTTTCCATTAGTGTGGATCATTAGCATTGGTGGAATGAAAAGGTGTTTCTAAAGACTATTAAAATATTCCTGAAGGCCATCAGTCCTCCAATAGGTAAACCCTTTCTTCATCAGTCTGGTTAAAGGTAAACATTTTCCTATATGGTTTTCTAGGAATTATCATATGAAGGTGAGGAATCTATGGGTCCATATTAACTCTTTGAGGTATTGAAGTGGTGATATGTCAAGGATAACCTTGGTTTTCTTAATATCAAATTTTATGACATGGTGGTTTATTATAAAGTGGAGTAACTTTTCTAAGGTGACCCCAAATATGAATTTTAAGGAGCTCATCTTTAAGTTAGGTTGTCATAGATTTTTGAAAAAAAACTCAAGATTAGCAAGATATTCAAAGCACAACAGGTATTTTACCATAATATTTTTGATATAATATTCAATGGTATTCCCCGATAAGTTCTTCAAAATACAGTGTATGACACGTTGATATATAGAGCCACAATTTTTCAAACCAAAAGAAAACACTTGATAATAGTATATCCCTTTGGGGGATCTAAAAATAGTATATTATTCATCTTTAAGGGATATTAATATTAGGTTGTATCCCAAAAATTTATCCGTAAAGTATAGGGCTTGAGAGTTGTTAGACACATCAATCAAATGTTTCAAAATTGGGATAGAAAAATTATCTCTGGGATAACATAGGTTGAGATCTTTGAAGTCAAGAAAACTCTTATCATATCATTATTCTTTTTGACTGGGATAATATGGGTGATCCATTTCAACTATTAGACATCCTTAATGAAGTTGTCTTTGATAAGATGATCAAACTTGGCTTCAACCTTAGAACTTTGATTTAGATCCACTATTTTGTTTTTTTCTTGTAACCATAGTTATCCTCTAAAAATACCAAGTGGTGTGTAGCTACATTGGGATTGAGTTCTGGCATTTATGTGTAATTCCAAATAAAAAAATCACAATTATAACTTAAAATATATATATACAACTTTTATTCCCCATTACCCAGATTTATTTTTCAAAACTCATAAATAGTTTTAGATAAACCTTCCTCAAATATTGTAAGTGAATATCTTAGATCCTATTATTCTTCTCCATATGTATTAATATCAAGAGGGATGGGTTTCAAAGGGAAATCTTGAAAGATAGAAAAACTAATAATATCCTATCATTAGGAAGATTAAGTAGAGTAATCTCTACTATATATTGATAATAGAAGTAAAAAATTATGATTCATATGATGACATAGGGGTCTTTAGAGATTATGGGGACAAATAAATGGAATTTTAACCAAGGGTGATGACACTATTATAGAGATAAAATGGTTATTACATGTTATGCGGTTCAGATAATACGACAGATATCATGAAACTTGATGAAAACAAAGCAAAATCTGAACTCACTATTTCAATTTATTGATGGAAAATACATTTTCATTACCAAACTCTTTAAATAGGGTTATTCTAGATCAATTCCAAATCATTTGGAATATTAAACCAAGTAATTTCATCATTCCTAGTTTTTTCCCTTCTCACTGGTAGAACCTTGAATCAATATATCGAGACTCACATGATTTAAATTGATCTCTATCACCGTGAAATGTTCCAATTTTTCCATTAACACAGTATTTGACTTATTGATGGTATGATAAGGGCATTGCTGCATACTGAAAAAACCATGTTCTCCCTAAAAGTACATTGAAAATTATATCCTTGTGTATAACCAATAATTTATAGTACATGATGAGATCCCCAAATTGTGCTATGATCTTGATTTAGCTGAGACTTTTCTGCACACTCTTATCATAACCCTCAATTGATAAAGTAGAATGAGACAAATTGGATTCACTATATCCCAATAGAACAGAGTGTACGGACTGAGATATTGTTGATTTATGATCCATTATCAACAAAGTATTATCATATATTAGTATTATCTAGTCTTACATAGACATAAAAAATTTCTAATGTATCCCTACATAATACCATCTTTTTCTTGTTTTTTTCAATATTTGATTTCATGACATTCCATGGAATCATCCATTCCATGATATACTTTTATAGAAGTGACCTTGACTTCAAAATCTTGAGGGTTTAATAGGGAAACTACAAGTGATTCTTAGATATCTTTAGATAAATTTAAAGAATCTAGTATTGAATTCTTTGATCAAACCATAGATAAATACTTCAAAGAGTCGTATTTAAAAAAAAGGTCTAAGTTTCCCAGCATGAGGTTTAAAATAATCCTTGAAATGTTCCATGGGGACAGAAGTGTTTTGGGAAGATGGACCTAGGTCTTGGATAGAAGTGGAATTCAATCCTATTGCATAAGGATTATTTCGACCTTATTTTCCCACATATATGTGTTGGTTATACAGTTGCACATTTTTTAGTCAATATTCCAAAATGATAGGATTTGGATGAATCTTGAGAGACTACGAGGTTCCTTAATATTTTCTTTGGGCTCATATAAGTGATTTCTTATGGGAATCATCTATATGTATATATCCTTAAAAGGGATGCGGTCTAGATATTAGGATCATTTGTGAATGTGTCTTCCTTTATTCCCTTAGATCTTGTAGCCTCTATCTTCAACTCCTCAATTAGGTATAGAGAACACAATTTAATAAGAATACTTATCATCAGAGAAGTGTTTCATTATTTGAATAACATTAACAAAAATAAAATATAATTCCCTATATGATAAGGAATCCATTTAGAATGGTGTGATCATTTTATTATTTTGTGGGAAAGTTTCCAATATACTATATGTTGGGATGGTTCTCATTCCCTCGGTACTATAGGCATGAAACCTTAGAGTGTCAATACTATCATGGTAATTGTTATGGGTTCATATTTATGTACTTGGTCCTAGTATTTCAAGTCATTCCTCCTTTTAGAAGATCTTATTTTTGTGGATTGTGGTATTGATGTGGTTGGTCACATTGTGGAAGAAGTTGGGGGGAACAACTTTTTGATTTAGTTTGTTCCTTAAGGATAGCATGATTTCGATTGATTATCTTTATGGTTATCTAGTTAGTAAAATTTTATGAACCCTTAAATTAACTTCTTTCCATTAACTTTTTTTATCTAGAGAAATGTTAGAAATGTATACCACTTATGTTGGTGGATTTCCTAATTTTACCTAGCTATAATCATCCATATTAAGGAGTATTTCCTTAAAATCAAATCACTCAGAAATTGTGTTCCCTAATATTAATTGAAAGGTTCAATAGTTTAGTCAATCACTAAGACCAACCTAATCAAGCATTCTAGGTTCTGGAAATCTTATCAGATTTTTTTGAATAACCACAATGAAGTAACCAAGAACTTACTCATCTTAAATAAAATAAACTTTATTCATATAATCCTTTAATGGAAGATGTTTATACTCTTTTATCCCATACTTTCAATGATATTTCTAATATTTTTACTATTTTGGATGAGTTTCTGTGAAATATTGTGCAGTCATAGGAGTTAGATCCAGTGTTGGAGTTGTCTGGAGTCTAATGGTTGTTGTTTCCATTTTTTTAACCCTTAAGACACTAGTGTTAGCTAATAATTTGTTTCGGATCACTAAATAGAGAATTACAACATTTTTTCAATGGTCTAAAGTATTAAAAATAAGCCTTGATGTTTGACTGGGATGCGTGGTGTTTGAATTTCATCATAGAAGTTCTCTATACAGAGACCTATTAACTCCTCCTGGGGGAGATATATATTCATTAAGTAGGTCAAATCCCTCTAACTGTAAACTAAATGTGACTACTTTTCTCACACAATTTTCAATTTGAGAGTTTGGGGTTTATTTTATTTATTAACTTTGAGAAGAAAAAATAAAAAAATTATTGGTGGAGGTATTCTCATCCTGTGATAGTCCTGGATAGTAAACTGGTATACCAAAAAAAAGGCTAGGCCCTTAAGTGTTTGTAAGAACCACCTAAGTTTGGTTTCTTCCTGCTAATCAAGGGTACACATCATTATATAGCACTAATACATGAATCAAGTCAAGTAATATTTTGGATCCCCAGATCCATTGAAATTTTGTAAGGTACAATTCCCAAAATAAGGTGGGGGAAGAGTTGAATATACCCATTTGGGGAACGGATTTCTCTATGGTTATACTGGTGTAGGTTATCCTTCCATATCCACCACTCATGTAGTTAATGACTCAATTATGTTAATGATACCTGATAAAATAGTTGGTTGGGAAGGCTATTGAATAGGGGCAGAAATGGATGCATCTTGATATGGTGGCCTTGCCTTAATTTCTGGTTGATATCCAATTAGGTTTGTCATGGGGTAGTTCATTTGGAATGGTCTCGAATATTATCCTAATGAAGGGAACATTTGGCATTCCTCTACCATTAGTTCCAAATAAATTGGTTTATTGGATCCCAATTTGATCAAATGACCAAGATCTACCTTTATTGGCATAATTGGATATTTTTATTGAGGGTGATCTAGAAAATCATTAGTTTTAATCTCTATCTCAAGAATATACCTAGTGGGGATATTTTCTCTGAGTAAATCAACATTACGACTTTTTAATTCCATCATTTTTTCCTTGTATTAGGAAATTATTTCTTCAGTTATAGGAGCCTTGACATCTTTAGGTGATGTGTGGGACATAGCCACACCATTTTACCTTTTTTATTCAAATCCATCTGAGGATGTGGAAGATTAACTTTATATGGAGATCCCAAATTATTTCATTTCCTTTTATTTTTGGTATGAAAAACATCCTCAATCATTTCATAATAGACCGTGTTTTGAAAAAAAATATCTACTCTTGTTCTTTAGAACTGAATTCATTTTTTATATAATCTGTTGTTCTAGTGATGATTATATTTTCTGATGTATAGTTAATAAAAAGCATCACGCTTCCATTGGAAATATTAGAATGTTGGTTTCCCTAAGAGTAAGCATTGAGTGACAAGTAATGATCTTCAATAGTGGTTTCATTCTTGATAGGTTGATTTGGTTTGAGACCTCTATGAGGCTTCATATTTTCTTTTGAGGATTCCACTAGGGATGTTTTAGGAAGGGTAATCTGAAGAGAGACTCTAGAAAACCTACTTGTATCCATTCTATATGAGAGATATGGGTCATAAGATGAGACAAACTATAGAGACTCTTTTTGTGATACATATCCTAAACTAGAAAAGATTGATCTCTAAGGGGGAGATTAAGGTAAAAATTCCCCCAAACCTATGGGATGGGGATGCTTCTAATTCATTTCTAAAATATCTTAAACCTAATTTTATTACCTTGAATGATATAATTCTAGTAAAAAAATACATTCAACACTATATTCTAGGAATTATTTTGGATTTTATGATCTCAGTGATCATCCCTACCCACTTTATCATGAGGATATTTATTTAAACATGATATAGGTGAAATTTATGCTTTGAATTTGAGTTTGTTTCTACTAGATGAGATATTTTCACTTGAGGATTGAATTTCACCAAATAATAATCATATTTAATATTTTTAGATGCTTATTGTAAGATCCTTTCGATGGATTTATCCAATATGATTTGACACTTCTGAGATTTGTTCATGGGAAATATCTTTTGAGAATACCTGTTATGGTGTGTAGATCATGATTCTGAGATTTGTCCTAAAGTGATGATATTTCATGATGTCACATTTAGTAGGATTTTCTAGTTGATAAGAAAAATTAAATATAATTCTCCATGTTTTCCCCATGCTCTAATATGTTCATCGGATGGATCATAAAATATCAACCATTGTAGTCTACTCATGGAATTAATACATGCACATTTTATACCCTCAGTCTCTTACCCAATTTTATAAATCTTATAACTAAGAGGGAAACCAAGTCAATCTATCATCAAAATTATTCTATTTCATTAAGGTTATTCATATATCATTTTAAGGTAATAATTTTTATTTCAAATGTAAAAGAGTCATACAAAGATTTATAGGAATATGATATATGCATTCATATTTCAATGTTTTTGTAATAACATACTAAGGATTGGAAAGGGGGACAATATGACTAGTATATTATCTTTAGCCAATTTTTTACTCATGATAAATGTGTTCTATTCATATTCTATGAGGTATTCATTTATTTTCTCTAACCAAAGTTGTCATTTCGTGGATACCTTATTATATAAAAAAGGTTTGATAAGAATATACTCTATTATAGTGGAAGTTAAGTGGTCAAAGTGTGGATTGTAGAATGGATATTTCCTTGGGATATCTTCTCACTGAGAATAAAAGTTAATTTTAAAAATATAAATAATAAAGAATATATGCAATTTTCTTCTCAGCTGACTCATGATGTGAGGGATTTACCATTTTTTTAGGAATTGGGATTACCTTATTGATGAAATTAAATATCCTTGTGGATATTACCTTCATATAAAGTACCATCACAGGGAGGACTATCATTATGGCTCGATGTCCATCAATAGGGAGGGTTCCTACAATATATGACATAGGTAAGACCTTTAGAGTAGATTATGGAAAGGGGAGGACCTTATTAACATTTGATCACCTAACCACAAAGAGGGATTCTATTATACTCATCATGAGATGGGTTATCATCATCGATATTAGTATGCTTCGGAATAAGGCCTTCATTGTAAATTCTATGGGGAGGACCTCCATATCTACTGGTATAAAATTTATGGGGAGGACCTTCACAACTATAACTACTAATTTCTTGACACATAAATGAGTCATCAGGATCTTTATTCTATTGATAATTGTTCAATGACCTCAAGAACCCCAAAATTAAACAAAGTAGGCATGTGGTCCAACTTCCAGACATTAGATCACCCTTGGTGAGACTTATTCTTAGGTATTCTCTAGATAATGGTTGGATTCACATGTTGTGAACAATGACTTTCAAATATGGGAGCCCACCTAGGTGACTACAATGTCGTTTCTAGGATATTAAAAAATCCATGGTTTGAGAAGGAATATGTGTCTTCCATAAAGTGGTGGTTGGAATGGGTTGATGATCTTTGATTGGAATAAGAATGTGTGCTCAATCCTAATATCCATTTATCATGATAGTGTGCCAAGGAAACTATTATATGGGGGAAGTAATGTGTGCCTACTATTGAATTTCCTTGAAAGTGCCTTATTGGGATACTATGGTGGTGGGGTAGGGATGTGCACCTTCCCCATGACTGTGGTTGCAGCCAAGATACGTTGAGAGCTTTGTAAAATGTGGGTAAGGATGTATGTGTGTCCCTCTATAACCTCAATGTTGTTTTGATGGGATTATGTAGCTAGAATGGGAATGCATTACCATTCCTTGATTATAGAAGAAACATTTTCCTGATCCTATCCTCCAGTTCCCATGAGAATATACTAATGGGATTCATATGTTGGAGTAGAAACATGGGACCCCCTGTTCATTATTAGTATATTCCAAAAAAAATCTTCAACTGCAACCAAGATTTTCTGGTAGGATTTTTTGTCATAGGAAAGTATTCATTCCTACTAATGGATTTCTTCCATAGTATATTGGAAAATTTCTTCGATTTAAGTGGGATACAGTCTAGCTCCAAGTTATTAATCATTTCCCTCCCTTCATGGGTTGTCTTGGTTGTTCTCAGTGGGATAGGGGTATGATGTTTCATGGTGTTGGAAGAATAAATTTTCATCAATATCTATTTATTTTGACTCTTATAATATTATGAGGCCACTTTCAATCTCATGTTATACCTCCCTTAGGTAGGGTAGGTACTTACTATTATGTTCAAAAGAGAGTCTCTCAAAACCATTTGAAACAACAATGGGTGTCACTTTCTTGTTCAGCACCACTCTCATTGAGTAGACAGTTGGTGGTGATTTATGTCTTGGAGGTATTAACATGCCACCTCAAATATTAGGATAGTACCATTCAGGTGGTACTCCCTGATCACTATGTTTTCCACAATGATTTGAAGGTATTTGGTGGGTGACAGTATCCCCTGGTTTGTTGATAACCAAACATGTATGAATGAATACATGTAATTTTATCATGATTGGTAGGAATATATTTATATTTAAAGGAGTTTTGGTGGAATCAACTATAAATAAACAACAAACAAAAATAAATAAACTCATCAAATTAGTATAAAAATGAATAAACACATCCATGAATGATTTCTTTTAAAGATCAATGTTAGTCCCATTTTAATTTCTTAAAAAACCCAAGAAAAAATTTCCTAACATGTGGGAGACTCAATTATTTTGTTTAATGAAATATTCATGCCAATTCACCATTTTCTCCACATCTAAATGTTATTGGTCATCCGTTTATATCTAATTTCTCACACTCATCATATTTTTTCAAAAAGGGTTTATTTATGGAACTACAAACACTTAATACCTCTTATATCAATAAGGAACTACAGACCTTCTTTTAAAAGAAATTTTATCGATGGGGTGTCTTAAAAATAGAAATTAGGAACTCACATTAGTTGAGAGGATGGGAGTTTAGGCTCATCAAACCCTATTTTGGAAGAATTATTTCATAAAATAAGTCTCTCTTATTGATTTAAGGAATGTTTTTTTAATCCTATCCAATTTCTAAGATGGGATTGGTGCACCTTATATTTTTAATTAGTTATTAACATATATATATATATATGTGTGTGTGTGAACATATATGTGTATTAGAGCTTCTCCATCAACAGTACCATCTATATGTTTCTGAGGTTCTCCATCAAATATAAACTTTCCTTCTCATTCACTAATGGATGGTAAAGGGGTATGGAAGGTAGGATGAATAATAAATTATTCAATAATTCATTGGGGAAATCTATAAGTTTTTCAAATATTAATCTTCTCCTTTTATTCTAATGGGAAAGGGTGAGACTATGGAGGGGTATCCAGGAAAACTTTCTAGGGGATTACTCTAGGGGTATGCCCCTTTATGTCTTATTTCCTATTTTAAAACCTTTTATAGGGGATTATGTATCTATTAATATTAAAAATAAATTCATATGATGCCTAGTTAGCTTAACATTTTAGATATCATGTGATAGGTAAGCACTACTTTCTGAAAGGAGAAGATTCCCACAACTACATCAAGTATTAGGGTCATCATTGCTAAGGGGATTTATAATCACATACATCCCAATAAATCCACCTACTATAGTGGTTAAGTGGGGTATTTATTTTACCAAGGGAATTTACGACTGAAGTAGGACGTGTAGGTGTTCTCTAATACCTTAATCATGTGGGTCCAGTGGCTTCGTATGAGGTCTCGATTATTCCTTCCTTAGGTTTTGATGCTGATGAGAGAGAACTATTTTGATACTTCAAGTAGGTGATAAGGTGAATCCAAATTCTACATGGAATGAGAGTGTCAACTATAGGTAGATGAATACCCTATGGATTCCCCATTTCACATAGAGGTACCACTATGCGGGGTGGGGAAAATTGAAAAGGGGTAATCTGAAAAGGGTGTTCCATCATGAAGATATTACTTCCTGAATGAGAAATTCTCCTTTATATATGACCAAGTATGCCTCCCAATTCACAAAATAAATGATTTTGGATCAATTACATTTTATAAAGGATTCCTTTGTGGGAGGTTATCTTCCTTTGTGGTGATCAAGTTACCTATGGTTTTTGGTGATATTGAGTCTCAAGTTTACCAAAATGAATGTTTCTTGATTAGTATTTATCGTATATATTGTATCTTGATCTTAGTTATCACTATGTATTTATGTGCTTATTCCTGTATATTTCTCTTCAATGGATAATCATGTATTTATAGGTGGGTTAATAAAAACTTCGTTCTCAAAATATTCTTTTGTATAGAATGGAATACTACTTGTTGTATGTGAAAGAAATTAATGCCTCGTCTTGTAATGAACTTTGTTTACAGGGGCAGAGGCAATGCCTCGATCCACAAATTAATTTCATTTATGGTGAGAATATAACCTCCACCTTTCACTACAAAATAATTTCATTTTTTGGGGTTTAAAACCAACACCTCTCTCCACAAATGAATTTCATTTTCATGGGGAACAGAGTCACCACCTTGATCCGTAAATGAATATCATTTTTGGGGAGTGTAGAGGCATTGCCTCACTCTACAAAAGAATTTTGATAATGGTGTGTACAAAGGAACCACCTTTCTTCACAAATTAATATATATTTGATAAAAATCCCTCATGGTTCTATTTTAGTGTTTTGGGTTATTTGGGTTTGTTGACAAAGATAATTGACAACTTCCCAAAATTATTTCTATTGAATACTATATTTTGAAGGTGGTGTGGTTTCCCAGTGTTTTCCAAATTTCTGGGCCTAAAAATCAAGATTTTTAAAGAATGATACCCAAATAGAAAATGGGTGGACCTTGTATATTCCAATGGGTTTCATGGTTATATTGACCGTGTAACAGTTGTTTTATGAAAACTAGAAAGGAGGTATGTGGAATCGCCAAGGAAGATTTTGATTGTAAATGGAAGTGATGAATTAATAAACCTACAAAGTATGTTAGTTCATATGATGCTAAACGTTTTTTTATTAAAAACGGTGAATTAAAGGCTACTAAAAATGCATCATGTTTTGTGGAGGAAGTTGGTGATTTAATGGGCTCCGTAAATAAATAAATGAATTATTCAGACCACATAGAAATTGCATCATCCAATGTTGCATAATCCACAAAGGAGTTAATTGTAATTGTGATTAGTGGGTTTTAATAGATTTATTTACCTATATAAAGGAATCTAATCACATTATTATATATATAAAAATTCATTAAATAAGATTATCAGTAGAATAATTTAGCAAAGTCTGAGGTCATTCACGAAAGAGTCATTTAGGTAAGGAAGTTATTCTCTAAAGAGGTTATTCACAAAGTATTTTATAAAGCATCAGTTTGTGATGGTCGTAGTTCATAAAGATATTTTATAGAAGGGGTTTGTGGGGAACTATAGATTAAAAATAAAAAGGGTTTATTATGCATCCTCTATCCATGGAGTGAAGTCAATTTAAAAAACAAGTTGGTTTGAAAATAACTCCTTTCATGTGGTGTAAAGTAGTTTATAAAGTGATTAAGGAAATTCATGAAGGGGTTAAAAAAATTCGTGGGAGAAATTTTCACAAAATATTAGTACATGGAAAAGTGGATTTCACCAATATAGTAAAAATAGGACTTCCTAGGACACTCTTATATGTGTGAAAAAATTATGAGGTGATTTGGAATAATTGAATATTCATATAAAGCGGTGAGCACACTTCATTAGATGGAGAAGTGATATTTCAAATTGTGATTTGTTGTAAACCAATTGGGATAGTGATTCCACTCCAGAATTTGTGTTGGTAGTGAGATTTAGTGGATTTAGTACATAGGAACAATGCCTTTGTATGATCCTTGGATGTATCACAATGAGGGTGAACCAAGAAAAAATTTTGTGTCATGTGCATGTTTTAATTGTCATTTATTCTATGATACGGGAAGGGGAGAGAAGAGTATTTTATTTAGCATTAAAAGAATATCCAAAGAGATAGTTTTCTTGATCTTCCATACCCTAATTCAACCCCATATTGGGGTATTTTATCTATTTGGTCTAACAATTTATATCATATGGAATGGTTTACAGTCAGTGTCTCGGTCTCATAAGAACAAATGGAAGAAGTTAATCACAAAGGGGTTTTGATCTTCGATGGTAACAATTTTTTGCTATGGAAGAATCATATGAAAGGCTTATTTTGATCATTGGGTATGGATGTGTTTACAACTTTAATTCATAGTATTTATGCTAGTATGGATGGTGATGTTTTTTTAGAAGCGAAACAGAGAGAATTTGATAATGATTCAAAAGGAATCAATGCATTGGGGTTATATTCATCCAACATAGTCTAAACAAAGGTGATGTTAGGTAAGTCATTCAATTATATGTCGTAAAATATTTAAATATCTATTAAGGTTATTAAAAATTACAATAATCCATGTTTCATGTTCTGTGGAAATAAATATGAGGACCTTAGAATTCACCCAATTTAGTTTTTAGGTGAATTCATTGATCTACTGAACGTTATTGTGGAAGAAATGAATTGTCTTGGAGAAATTATCAAATATGTGAAGATCATTAAGCACATAAAAAAGAAAACTCCCACCATGTTTCAATCTTAAATTATATTTATTGGATGATAAATATCCTCAGTAATTGAAATTGCATAGCTTACACAACACTCTTATCACATAAGATATGAGAAATTATGATAATTATGTTGTGGAAAAAGGGAAGTCTAAAGAAGTGGAATTCAAGGCCATTAAGAATCTCACTATTAAAGATCATCTGGAGGAAGAAAATTTGGATGTGTTCATGTCATTCCTCTCATCAAATATGAAAATAGGAAAAGTAAATTTCAAGGGTAAACTTTCACTTGTATGATTTCGATGTGAAAAGATTGGACATCTTGCAGTAAAGTGACCTAAGAAGTTTCAAGACATGGATGTTTATGATGATTAAATTCCTAGGAATAAGTCTACATCCATTTTTAATGGTAGGATAAATACCAAGAGAAATTTCTTTAAAAATAGGAATCTTCTTTCATAATAAGATAACAATTTAGTAGAATCTAAGGAAGAACAGATGGAGGACTGAAAGGATCCTGAAGCAAATTATATTTTTGCAGTTGTCAAATATTACCATATAAGGAAATAAAGTGACAATGATGAACTATAATTTAAAGGAGGAGTTGACCTTTAGATAATATTAGAAGCTACACTTTAGGAGATTGATGTTTTAATAACCAAAACAAATAAATCCAACTGGGAGGTTAATGATGCTAAAATATATATTCAATAGTAGGAAGTAGGGAAGTATGAGGTGGATGCTAAAATTGAAAATATTAAATTAGAAACATTGTAAAACTCAAATAAATTAATTGAGAATATGCTCAAAATTTAAGAATAGTATAGTATTATCAATAGTCTAAACAACATATAAAAATATTGACTCAAACACATAGAAGATATTGAGGAGGGGTTTTTCATCCAATAAAGATAGTTAAAAGATAAGAGAAACTCTTGACTCTAATAGATGAGGTCACAAAGGACATATAAAAAGGAAAAGTAAATTTCAAAGTTCCAATGAAATAGAAAAAGGAATGTCCAGAGAATAAAATTATGGATTAGAATGATACAGATTATATAGGGGTTGATCACAAACAGAAAGAAATAATGGTTGAATTCAGACCACAAGAACCCAATCTATGATTAAATATTGATTTGTGGATGAATCAGAACCAGAATATTCCATGTACCCAATGGACAACCCATGGTGTAATACTGACACGTAGGAATTCACCCATTACTAGGTGTTATTACCATTGAAATATGGGACACTCAAAAAATGTATGTTCCATAGACAATAGATACCAAAGAGTGCAAGAGGGACAGAGGCATCCATAAAAATCTCAATACTCTAGGAACTAATTTAATGGTCATTGTTTTTGGTGTGGAGGATTTGAATGCATTTCCAGATATTTTACATCAATTAAAAAATAGATTCAAATTGTATGTAAGAAACAACTCAAGGAATCTTTAATTGAGATGAAAACATTAAATTTATTTGCAACATTACAAGATAAATGTGCTCTATCATACTCTGATCAAGATCAAGAATATCATTCAAAGACATGGATCAGAAATAAAAGAGATGAATAGGAAGTGGTTGCATAGATTGTTTTCAAAGCATTACATCACACTTGAATATGTATTATTTATGGTGGATGCACCTCTCATATGACAGGAAATAATAATCTAGTAACATTAACTAGATACAATAATAAAGGTACTGTAAGATTTTAAAATTCTGGGGGCCTAAATATTAATGGATCGGGAAAATCCATGTTTGAGTTAAAAGCCATGAGACACTTAGATGTCTTGGTTTTTGAAGGTATGAGTCACAACTTTCTAAGTCTCATTCAAATTTATGACTCAAGAAATAACATAATATTTTCAAATAATTTACGTATCACCAAGGGATAAAATGGTACTTTTTAAAAGGAATGAACATGAAGGGTAATATCTACCTTGTAAGTAAAGAAGAAGATATTTTATTTTTGTCCAAGGAATAAGAAAATATAAAATGGAAAAAATGTCTTAGTGATTTGAGACAAACATCCGTGGAAGATCTGGTGAAATGTGATTCTACTCGAGATCTCCCTAGGTTATCATTTGATCATACTGATATGTGAAATACTTTTCAAAAAGGTAAGATCACTCGAAATACATATAAAATAAATTTAGACAAAGTTATTAGGTTAGTTAATATTTATGTGTGAGGATTAATTTCACCAATAGATATTAATGGGAGGAGATATTATGTCCTCTTAATTGATGATTTTTGCATAATGGCAATGGTTGAAGTCATTACCCATAGGTCTGAGGTGTTGAGTTTCATAACACGTTATCGAAGGAATATTGAAAGGATTCTAGGTAAAAAAATCCAAAAATTCTGAGCTAAAAATGGAATAGAGTTCACAAACATCCAAGTAGATTATTATCTTGAAAAACATGGGATAAGTCACTAAGTTTCAGCAGTAAGAACTCCATAGAAAAAATGGAGTTGTTGAGAGAATAAATCAAATTATCAAAAATATGGCTAGAATAATTCTCATTGAGAATGACCTTCTAGAGAATTATTGGATAGAATGTGTGATGAAATCCATCTAAATATTAAATAAATTCAAATTATGTCCAAAGGAAGATAAGACTCCATAAAATCTATATTTTGAAAGAACCTAATGTTGAAATAATTTCAATTCTTTAGAAGTAATTGTTTTATTCTCAATAATGATAAATATTGGAAGTTTGAATCTTGTGGATATGAAGGTATATTTATTATCTAATAAAGTAAAAAAATATAAATTTTTAAATAAGTTATTGGTAAATTTTATATAAATTAATGATGTGGTTGTGGTAGAAAATGATAATAATCTTCAATAAATGCATGAATAGTTTTAAGTGGATAGTGATGAATAGATGAGAAGCTTAGGGGGAGTTCCACTACTTGAGGAATATTCAAAAAAAGACTCAAACAAAGAAAAATATGAAAATAAACTTTTATCTATATGGAGAACAAATATTAGATCTGAAATTAATATATAAAACATAATTGGTGATAATATGGTGTTAGTGCAGACAAGGGGGATGAAGACTTTATAGTAATAATCCTTCTTATCACTGGTACAGTTGAAGTGTTTTGAAGAAGAATTAAGAGACGATGTTCGGGATTAATCAATGAATAAATAACCTGACTAAATAGAAAATAATCATACATGTAATATTGTTTTAGGACCATCAGATAAGAATTCCATCAGGTCCAAATGGGTAATACAAAATAAACATAATTAATACAGCACAGTGATTCAAAATAAAGCATGACTAGTGTGCAAAGGATACTCATATATAGATGGTATTGATATTGATGAAATATTTTCACATGTATCAAGGGAAGAGACAATATTATTATTCTTGGCCATAGTAGTGAAATGAAAAATCAGAGTTTTCCATATAGATGTCAAGTCATCATTTCTAAATGGGATTACGGAAGAAGAAGTGTATAAGGGGAAGCTAGATGGTTTTTATATTCATGATAAAGGGAATAGAGTTTTTTGGTTGAGGAAGGAACTATAAGGGTTGGAATAAGTACCAATAGTGTGGTATTCAAGGATGGATCAGTTTTGAAGAAGCTCTGTTTTTAGTGTGGAAGAGTTTATTACAATCTATATGTAATACATGAAAATAATCAAATTATGGTAGGGTTGGTGCAAGTCAATGAAATAATATTTTTTAGATCAAATAACAAACAATGAAAACAATGAGTAGAATTAATGAAAGTTATTCTAAATGTCCATGATTTTTTAACTAACCTTTTTCTTTGATTTAAAGGTGACACAAGGAAATAATGTAGAATTACTTCCTCAATCCAAATATTACATGGAGTATCTGAAAAGATTTATAATGGATAATTCCAAGGAGATGACGATTTCAGTGGCTACTCGGATGAAACTATAAAGAGATGATGAATTCAAAGAGGTTAATGTCACAGAATACAAGTAGGTCATTGGAATTTTATTGTCCTTGATAGATATATGAACTGATATTGTTTTTTCCACATACCTAGAATCATGGTATCAAATTATTCACCACGAAATACACTTGTTGTAAAAAAGAATACATCAGTAGATTAAGGGAACGGTGAATTTTGACCTACTTGAAAATGGAAAAAACAAAAATATTTGTTAGGCTATATAGATGCATGTTGTTCCAGTTCAATAGATGATAGAAAATAAATGTTAGGTGGTGCATTATATCTTGGATTATTTTTATTTCTTAGCTAAGTAGGAAATAAGATTGAATTTTTTTTTGAGCACCGTAGAAGATGAATATATTGTGGCTACTCAAACATGGATGCAGTTATTGTGGATGGAGAAGTAGTAAGATGCAAAGGGATTACAAGTGAAGTCTCTAATCAAAATCATTTTTTATAATTAAAGTGCTATAAATATCAGTAAAAATCATGTCTAACACTCATGGTTGAAGAACGTTTAAATAAAATATCATTTTATCAAAGATAAGGTGGAGCGTGGGATTGTAAGTTGGGGTATATTCCTATAGAACTAAATGGTGTAGAAATTTTTATAAATATCTTACCCAAATAGTTTTTTAGACCAGAATTGACTGGCTCTTGGAGTTCATTTTACTCCTCACATTTTAAAAAGTGTGGATATGGGACCCCCTCTCCTGGTGGTATGGTGTGTTTTCCCTTAAGTGTTGATATGTGTTATTTAAACTGTTTAAACCAAAATGTAATTACCTTTAGGTTCATTGAAAAAGGGGGATAAAATTTCTTCATCAAGATACGGGTATCAGTGATGTATGGAGAGTTTTCAATATGATGATACTAAATATGATAAATAAAATGTTATAAATCATGACTGATAGGGCTCGTGATGAAATAATCTGGCTGCTGTAGGAAAAAAGTGTTAAATTAATAAAATTCATGTTATAATTTTGTTTCTCAGGTTGAGAATTTCTCATGTGGTCTTAGAGTGTGTGATGGGAAAATATTTGATCACTATCTTGGATCACAAGAAGCAAATTTTGGTAAAAATATTTTTGCAATATGAAGTGTTTTCAACAAACCCAACGGGAAATATTTTTGGGAAAAAATACCTCGAGATTTCATTTTAGTGTTTTTGGGTATTTTTTGTTTATTAACAAAGATATTTGACAACTTCCCATCATGGTTTCTATCGAAGCAGATGTTTTGAAAGTGGTGCAGTTTTTGAGTGTTTTCCAGATTTTTAGGCCACAAAATTATGAATTTTTATAGAAAATGAAGGATTACCAAATAGAAAATGGGTGGACCCCATATAATAAAAGGTATTTCATGTTCATATGGACTACATACCATCTTTTATATGTGGATCATAAAGGAGTTATACAGAAATGCAAAGGAATTCATCGTTTGGGGATGAGAGAGGGGAATTAAGCAACCCACAATGGAGGTAAATTTGTGGGATGCTCCTCATTCTCAGTCAAAATTGTTGAATTAAAGGTTTCCATAAGCATGTCTTAATTTGTGAAGGAATAAGGTGAGTTAATGGGTGTTGTAAACAAATAACTGCACTATGTGGATTATAAAAAAAGTATAACATGGGGTTATAGATAATCTATAAAGGAGATAATGGTAATTTTGATTAGTGGATTTTCATGCTTTTATTTGCCTAAATAAATCACCCTAATCAATTTATTGGATAAATATAATTTAATTATTTAAGATAATATTTGGAATAATTTGGTGGAGTCTGAAGTGGTTCACGAAGTAGGCATTCTATGAAGAAAGTGTTTCATCAAATAGATGATTCGTAAAGTAGTCCATGAAGGGCCAGTTCAAGAAGGAGGTAGTTTGTGAAGATAGTTTATAGAAGGGGTCTATGGGTAACTTTATCTCACAAAGGAAAAGGGATCATAAATCATTATCCATTCATGGATAAATGGCAGTTCACAAAGTAAGTCGGTCCGCGAAGCACAAATGTCACCTAGTGAAAGGAAGTTCATAAAGTGATTATAGTAGTTTGTGAAGGGTTTAAAAATAGATTTTGAAAGGAATTTTCATAAACTATAAGTAAAAAAATATTATTTCACATATGGGGTGAAAAAAAAGCTTTATGGAACACTCATATATCTTTGAAACAATTCTAAGGTGATTCAAAATAACTGGAGATTCCTTTGAAGAAGCAGGGAGAACACTTCAGTGGTGAGAGTAGTGGTTTTTCAAATTTTGATTGGTTGTAAACTAGGTGGGATAGTGATTCAACTCTAAACCTTTTATTGGTAATTAGATTTAGTATATTTGTAATATTGTAACATTTCCTTTTTATTCTCCTTGGATGTATCCTAGTGGGGCAGAACCCAGTAAAATTGGTGTGTCATGTAAATGTTTTAATTTTTATTTATTCTATGTTATAGGAAGGATATAGAAGTTTGTTTTGTTTAACAATTAGATGAGATCAAAAGATATGTTTATTTTAATCTTTCATTCCCCAATTCACCCTCCTCTCATGGTCTCTAACCTACTTGGGCTAACAATTTTATTTCTAAGGGGGCATCAAGCCACTACCTTTCTCCAAAAATAAATTTCATTTGCAAGGGGGGGATTGTGAATGGATGGATTTCAAATATAATCTTAGTGTGTTTTATGGAAAATTTCAAGTTTTATATAGTTTTGTTTCCATTTTTCCAATATACTTTTATTATTTTGTTGATATTTTTGTTGTCTCTCAAAATTTTGTTAAATTCCTTTCATGGACTCTCTGCCTACATTCAAGCCTCAAAAATGATAAATCATGAAGTTGTAAGAATCAAGTCTATGTGAATTCTTTAGTCTGGTTAAACACTCTCTAATCACTAAGATTTCCTTTTCTTTGGTCAAGGTACTTTATATGACTTGGAGATTAGGTAACCTAAAACAATGTTTAAATATTATAATATAGCTAACCCAATGGTTAGCATGGAGACTATAATCTAGTTGATTCACTAAAAAAATTATCTCACTCACAAAAAAATGGCCATTCCTTAGAAAATGAGATAGAGATAAGAGAGAATGTATAATTTCAAAAACCATGACATGAAATATCATTTAAAAATATAATAACACCTCATTGCATCAATTTCTCTTCATTATAAAAACCATGGAATCAAATTATTCCCTCTCATCCTAGCCATTAGTGGAAGTAAAAAAAATAAACCCTAGACTAATCATTTGCAGTAGATCCGACTCAAGAATAATATTCCTCTATAATTCCATTTTGAATCCTCCCCTTTAATACGAGTCCCCCTTTATTTATTGGAATATAACTCTCAATGAGATTAAAAATATCCCCATTAATATTTTATGTATTTTCTTAATCAAATTGTATTAATTCATTATAAATATCTTGAAGGATCATATATATTAAAATTATTGACTAATTATTTCATGAAATGATATATTTACTTCAATGAATGACCCTTGTACTAGAAATATAATGATAAAAATATTTCTACTACATATATAGATGTGGATTGAACCTATACACTCATATTGTGAAAAAAGACTTTAACTATATCCATTTTCATAGCCTTAAACCAACTTCCGATGTGGCATCATAAAATCATCAACTCAAGAAAATCTCGTGCAATTGATTACAAGGTGTTTCATCTTCGGACATGGTTTGATACATTCTTTAGGAATTGGAAAGGACTTCATCCATATAAACTCTCCCAATTAACCTTCAGAACATCAAAGGAGTATTAAGAAATCATTAATATTTATGAAGCATAACTCACTTCAATGTGGTGTGATCTCATATTATTTGACTTAAAATCCCCACATTTTCTTCATCATGTTCATCCTTTCGTCCACCAACTACATCCACCCTAGTGAGATAATATTCCACCTATAATTTTAACTCTCCATGATTAGGACTTTAGAATTATGTGACAAGGAAGAGTGAAGAAAAAAAGACTCTTATATATCTTTACGCCTCCATTGCACAACCAGTCATCTCAGTGTGAGAATCATGGTAGTGGTGTGACCATTATCCCATGTAAAACTCCCTAAGTGGGATATGATGAAAAACAGATAGTAGTGATGTGATCATATTTCTTTTAAAGTTCCTCATTGTATTGAACCTTTTGAACATTCTCCCTCTTATAGTGATCCTTATAGAATAACTAAAATTCCTCAAATAATATCATATAATTCTCACAAAAAGACATCACAGGTGAAATATAATGTCTTATTTACTTTATGAATAAACCCAATACCAGAACTCACAATATACCAAAAATGGTCCCCATGTTTTGTTTTAATTTCTCCCATGAACCATATCCACTTCCTCCATGACCACAACACTTTACATTTTTATCTTTATAAAAACCAATATTTCTCTCAAAAAGCTCAAATTTCCACTACCACCATCCCTTTAAAGGAGTTTTGATTAGCATTCAGACATATATTTTAAGCACAAAATTTGTGGAACGTGATATGATAACAAATTCAATAACCCAGGTGATTTCATCTCATCCATTATATATGGGTTTTATTGAACTTGTCTTATACTTGTGTTTCTTTTTCCCACAAAAAAACATTTTTCATGATGGGTGATCCTTTTATAATAATCCACAATACAACATGTTGTTTCCTCCCATCGTTCCACTTCAAAATATGGCCACTCTTTACAAGTGTCACCCCACAGCAGTTATACCTCTCTCCCTAATCTTCCCATCACAATGTATTCTTATTATTTATGTTTCTTTGGTTAGAACCACCATTGTTCTTGGTCATTACCTCATAGTGGTCGATCCATGATTTGGTGGTGCTTTATTTGGCTAGATAATTTATTTCACCTTCAAATTTTTTATTTTTCTTTAAGAAAATTCCACTTACAAACAGATTTTCTCTTTTTCTACATTATTAAAAAATAAAATTTAAGTGTTTCCTCCCATTAAACATTAAATAACATTAAATTATGTTATGATAAACTCAAAAAATGAAAATATTATCAAATAAGTAATTATAAAATATGGATTTCAAATCTCCCCAAAATTAAAATCTTGTTTATCCTCAAGCATGAAATATCCACTTAATCACAACGAAAACACATCCTACTAATGTTTAAGAAATATCATAAATAATATTTAATAACTATTAACAATAAAAAACATTAAAGCATATAAAAATAACTATTTATTTTCAAATCATCGTTTTTTCAAGAAAATTTATTAAACATGCATTGTACTCTTCCTCTTGAAATAATGATACTCCTATTAAGCTCCATTCACATTTCTAAAATCATTATTAGTTCAGAAGACAATTATTGATCTACCTCACTTGAAATATCTTATCTCACCACTCATGTAAAGACCCAAACCCTATTAGCCTAGATTTTGTGGTTATATTACCACATTGGCATAAGATATAAGGAATCACATCATGAAGGACTGAATATTTTAGTAGTATTGGTAAAATGGATACATACTTGAAGCATAAAACGACTTCACTATAAATTGTATGCTTATTTCCAAAGAATTAATCAATAATTTTATATTGATTAATACCACTATAAATTTATTTTATAATGATTTTACACATACTCACACCCACTAATTCAAGGTATATTTTATAATAACATTTTTATAATATATCACAATTCTATTAAAACTCAGTGTTTCATGTTAAGAAAGCTATTAAGCTTATTATTCCTTTAACAAAATTTTCAAGTTGATACCTTCTCTCCCCATAAATAAATTCTTCCATTGAAATTTAATCTTAGTAATAAAATGTTAAATATTTTAAAATAACTTTATTGAAAACCCACATCATATAGAGGGATAATAAAATTTCCTTTTAAATTTATATGTGGAAAACATACAGTTTTAATGAAATAACACATAATTAGGTTCCTATATAATGATAACATTGAATAGAATTTAAGCTATAGAGATGTATGAGAACACTATGATCTAAGAACTGATATCGAATACTAGATAAAATTGTAATGATAAGGTTGATGACCACTAAAACATAAATCAGTGAGGAGTAAAAAGACCATCAATTCGTCCAAAATAATGGTAAAAGGTTAATGTTTTTCTTCAATATTTTATTCACAATGTTGAGGGATTATTTAAATATCAATATAGAGAAAATGATGAAATATATATAATTGATATATTGCCATTTTATAATCATAATTTCATCATATCATTGAACTTTAATCAATTTCCACTTCATCTCTTTCTCCATGAAACGAATATTCAAGATGAATTTTTCATTCCTGAAGAAATAAAGTTAACTTTTAAAAAATCATAAGATCCATAAATGGATGATAAGTAATTCCTTATGTCTCAAGATATTTTCCAAGTCCAAAATAGTTCCCCAAAGTTTTCTAATATGGATAAATCATATATTAATCTCCAAATACTTAATAATAATAAAAAGAGTTCAACTTAATCCATTCCATTAATAATTAACTTTAAGACCCATCCAAAATGTGTCTGACCAAATTCAAAATCCAAAAATTAAGAAATAAGGTCACTAAAATTACAAAACTAACATAACATTAATCCATTAAACATCATAAAGTATCTATTAATGTGACATATAAAATATTGGAATACCTTAATCATATATTCTTCTTAAAATATGATAATAACATGAATCACCATAAAACATCAATGAAAACATAAATTATTCCAAAAATTAACTCTCTTATCATTCCATAAATATAATAATATATTATAAAATATATTTCAAAAATCCATAAATGTATTAAATTCTATCAATGATAACACAAATCAAATTGACATCAAATCACTAACCAGATCTAAGGTCACCAATATCTTCCAATTTACATTGTCCATAATAATTATTTATTTATCCAAACTAACAAATATTATTTCAACATTAAGAATATATTAAGGGTTTTATTTCCCACAATAATGTGTTTTCCAAAAATATCACCTTGTTATTAAATTACTCTTCTATTTTATTGGTTCCATTCAACATATTGTACAAAACCCTTAATTAAAAACTTCAACGGGAAAATCCTTATGTGTTTCATGAATCTTATAATTAGAATAATATTGATAAAAAATAATTATAAAGAAAAATTCTCAAATTAATATACATAAACACTTCAATCATTTTACTTCCATATAAAACCACTAACTAGGATTCATCATTTTATTCCTTAATTCCTCATTCCATTCATATTTAATTTGTAGTCTCTTCATCATAAACAATCAAATATTTATTCATAAAACCTTTTTAAAAATCATATTAATATTTTCCCCTAGGAAATTTATTTGATTAATACCCAAAATTTATAGATTCAAAACATTAAACCCATGATGATACTCTAGGTAAACCATTATTCTCATCCATTGCATTAACTAAAATTTTCATTTTTTATCAGAAATCACTTTCTCTATGCCCTTATTTTCCAAACATAAAACATATTCTCATTCCTCTAAGACATTTACCTGGGATATGTTTTCCACATAATCAGTATGTAGGAATTTAAATCTTCTTCCCTTCATTACCATTATGAAACTCAGTTTTTCTTCAATTTGGTGTCTTAGGAAACTCACCCAAGTTGATATTTTTAAAAATATAAGGACATAGTTTATTAGTGTTAATAAAAAGGTTTCATATTACATCCCTCATTTCACTTGGTTTCTCATGAGTATAATAATTCCATTTTTTAACAGATTTAGTGTTTACATAATTCCTCCTGGTTACATCCATTTACTACAACCAAAAATCATAGTGTGAGAAACAATAATCATAGTGAGAGACCATAGAAACCCATTTATATAGTTTATAAATCATGACACCTATTAAAATATATTATACCTTAGTTTTAACCTAGATTATAATTGGTTATCATCTATCCAAATCTATCAAACTGGTTCATAAATAAAATTTGAATTAGCCAAAGCATATCCCCTTAGAGTGTCAAAACTAGTGCACAGTAAGGGCACAATCACTATACACCATAATGATGGTCAGTATATACTCATCCTACTATTTTGGGGTTATTACCCCTAGATGTATCTGTGAAAAAACCACTTCCACTAGTAGTATCCATATAGTTATATATTTTTTGTAAAACCATATAATTTCTTCCTTAACAAAACATTAGTATTATATCCTTTAAATAGACTTATCCCTAGGGTTTTCACCAAATGTTTCTTATCCTAATCTACAATAATTGACTAAACTTATCCTCTAATACAAACTATAATGACCCACACTTTTCATACATAGATATTAAATCTTAAAAAATAAATATTTAATATATTTTACGAATATAGACCTGAGGACCATAAAGGTTCAGTTTCTTTGGATACTAGATACATAATTTTCTTACTTAATGAAATATCTTCAACATATCCCACAAATATCTTCCAACATAGTAATATTCTTAGACATTCCATATATAAAACCTTTCTTCATAACCTGGGAGAAGCATACATAAGAAAGTGTGAGAAAAAATTCTTAGAAACGGTAAATAGGGGAGATATCAATGATCACATAAGAATAATCAGAGTATAAGGATATGTAAACATGATATTAACATTTTAAAACCAAACCATCATATCATATATCATAATATTGAATCATGGAATAAATAATACTGTTATATAAGACATAATTCACAAAGTAATGAAATAACATGATCTATAAGAGCATAACGTTGGCATAATTCATAAGTTTTTGGCATACACAAAAGTATATAAAATGTTAAGGACCATTTCCAAGACTACTATAGAGGATCTTGTTCACTCCACATTCCAGCATATCCTGAATCAAGGTTCACTTCCAATACTATCTTATTATGCCATTATATATCCATATTTACCCAATCCATTAGAGGTTTGTATAATTTCTGGTCCACCCATCACATAATGAAAATATTATATATTTTCTCCATAATATCATAGAACACTTATCATAGAATAACCCTTATAAGTTGAAATTGTTTTATAAACATTTCATTATCCCATAATAGCATAACCTATGGAAATTAAATGGTTTCTATAAAGGCTTCATCATAACTTAATTAACCTATGGGAAAGAAATGAGTTTCATAGAATCATCATCATTATAATCCATAAAAAGAATGAAATTTTATGTTTTCATTAGATGATATCCCTATTTAATGATAAGTACCATCAAAGGATGTTATTATAGATAAAACACACCCTTAAAATATCACTAGAACATTTCCAAATGAAAATAACCTTTTCACTATGAAATCATGCTTGTAAAATAAAAAACAATACCAAATATTATGGGAAAAAATTATTTGAAAATAACCAAGAGAAATTTAATGGGAAGATTCAAATAAGTTTGTGTTCATGACTATGGGAAATTATATTCTTGTCATGTATTCTAAAATAATGATTCATTTCATATTTTCAATAAATAGTCAAATGCACTTCATTCACAAAATATCAAGAAGATTAATTTTAAAAAAATCCAATAAGTAAATAAAGTTGAAAATTAAATTTAAAAAATAATTTGAGAATATAAAAAAATATTTTTTAAATTTTTTTTAAAAAACATGGGTATGGAAGAAAAATTATTTTTGACTGAAGGGAGAAACAAAGTCTATTTTTCTTAAAATATTTCTTTTTTTTGTTGAGTTATTAAAGAGTGTAAAAAGGGAAAAAGTAATCTTTAAAAATAACTATAAAATAATTAAATCCAATGGATAATTGGAATATTGGTTATAAAATTTCATCATTGAAATCTTAATCATAAACAATCCCAATAAATAATTAGATTGTAACATAAATTCATTACCTCTTTGGTAACTTTTGAATCGTAAGACCTGGGAAATAATAACATAAAATGAATATTTAAGTATAATTGACATAAAAATATTCATTATATAACATTTAAAAGTTATAATATATAAAACTCATAAAAATAAATAGGTTCTTAATATAAAACATGTCTCAAAAAAACAATATTGAGATGAAAAATCCTTACCAATTTGGAAATATTTGAATCAAAACCTCATGAAAGATATAACCTTGTTTTGATTTTTAAATACACGTAATTTTCATGAAAATAATCATAAAATACATTTATAGGAATTATATACACCACATAGAGTAAAAAAATGTTGAATATGGAATATGACTCATGTGAATAAAAGTGAGATAAAAAATCTCATTACCTCAAGTTCGACTTGCATCAAACGTTATTTAACTTCTTATAAAATAAATTTAAATTTATTATAATTGAATAAAATAGTAATTTAAATACTTATAATATCATATATGATCCACTAATAACATTACAATGCCCATTTATCAACAATTCCTTATTAATATTGATGTTTTTAGATGTTAAACTTTTCATTTTTCATGAGAATTTTGGTTTGGTAGTTTGGATACTTATACTTTTTCATGATTCCATGATATCTAGAATGTTAATAATTATATAAATATAATATATATTAATTATTTTTATTTATAATAATTCATTGAAGATAAATATAAAAAATGTATTGCAATTTTCATGGAGACGGTAGGTTGTATGTACGCATAAACATTATTTTCATTTTTTAACAAATGGAATGAAAGAAATGTAAATAATAATTCACCATTAAAGAATAATTATTATATAATATATATATATATATATATAATATATATATCATTATTACCATCTATTTAATTCCAACATAAAAATGAATCACATCACTTTGTGGAGGTGGTAGTCCACAGGTGCACACATGCAACGTTATCGTTTTCCAATGGATGGTAAGGTAATAAGGTAGATATGATAATACAATTAGAGAAGAATAATCATTTCATAAATATAATATATTAATATTAAACCCATCATAATAACCATATACGAAATATAGTTATGGAAAATGAACTGTATCTCTATGTGGAGACAGTATTCTACATATACACAAGAGTGATACTTTCACTTCCCTTTTGATGGAAACGTGGATGAATAATGGTGGTTACATAATAATAATAACATTTAATTATATATATGATACTTAATTTATTATTTTATTATCAATACCATATATTTATATAAGGTAGAATAAGAAATAAATTTAAAAGGGTCGGGTGGGTTGATTACCACTTCTTCGGTTGGAATCATTTAGATCTTTTATAAAGGGTCCATGGAATGAAATTTTATGAAAGACAGTACCAATAATTCATGGTTAAGTTATTTTTTTAGTTAAATGGGTAGGGTTTTGTCAATATATATGGATGAATGGTTTTAAAAAAAATATATATGGGGTATTCTTTTATAAGTGAGCGAAGGGGCACTCTTGTAATTTTTTGAAATATTAAAATATAATAAAGTTGAATTCATGAAAAAATGGTTCCAAAACGTCAGGATTCAAATATATAGATTATAAATACCTAATATTATCCTCTAATAAATTTTATATGGGTTTAAATATCATTTTAAACCTTATAATTTTGATTAATCCCTTCATTAAACATTTTTAACTTTAACCGCATTAATAAATTTTTTAATCTTAAAAGGTTATAATTTTATTTATAATCTAAAAATAGGTTTAATAAATGGAAAAGGGGATATATTTTTTACCATTTATCATCATAATTATCTTCCTCTTATATTTTGATGATTTTTAAAAAATTATATAATTTTTTTCATGAAATCTCATCAATTTCATTTTTGAAACTATTCACTTAATTTGATTTTAAAGGTGTAAGGATTGTAATGTAATTCAAATATTAATCATTCAAACATACCTAATATGTTTTATTCATATATAAAATTTGTGGTAAACTATAAATCACCGATAAAATATTACTTTTAACGTTTTTTAAATCATTTACATGATTTATCTACTGCATACACAAGCATTGTGTCAGTACTATATATGAATTTAAGGTAATTATTTCAAAAGTAATGATTTAAAATAAATTATCATGACAATAAAATTAATAAATATTTGAAATAAACATTTATAAAATAACTTATCCTCTTTTATCTTTATTTAAAAGACTTAGAGATATTAAAATCAATAGTGACATTTTAGAATTTTCTTTACACAAAATAATATAAATTTTATTTTCAGGGGAAAATTTAACACAATACTATATATTCAAATTTGAGATATACATGGTCAAATTTATCTTATCTAATGAAACAAATTAAAGTTTTGGGTTTATTTTTAAACCTTTCCTCTTGGTTTTAACCTTATTTTTGTAAAGATCCCAACCTGAGTAACCCAAATTTGGTGGTTAATTTACTAAATTGGCACTAGATACAAGTGATCATATCCCAACAGGATGAAAAGATTTTTAGTCTTGGTAAACAACATAAAAACTCAAATTTCACATACATTTTAAAAAATAAAATACAAAAAATTATTTTCTTTAAATTCATCTTTATTCCCTATATCATTTCCCTCCATATAAATCATAAAAATTTCATATCATCCTATCGAAAGGAAACATAAAAAAGGGTTGAGGTTATGTGCATAGTAATTGTAAGGGTACATCAAAATCTATCATGAATAAGTGAGTAATAATAAATATATAATGGTAAATAATTGAAACAATTCCATTTAATCAAAAACTGGAGCATAAAGAATAAAATGGAAGGAATAAATGATGATCAAATAATTGTATATAAATAATCTCATGAATGAGAAACACATCCTCAGATATCATAACAAATAAAATAATCACATGGAAATCAATAAATAAATTCATAATGATGGAATTCATAATTCTGAACATCTAAAACTTACCATTGATTCCTTGTGCCAAGGCATATGAAATATCGTCAAGGCCTTGTACCCATATATCTATATAAATGGGTATGATCTCAGCCAAAACCCAATATAGTTTGTATCATGAGACCTACCAAATCATCGAGGAGATATATTGGGTATCTCTCATCACTTACTAAGTTTAATTCATTTTTTATATGGAAGGGGTGAAACATAATCAATATAAAAATTCATATTGAAAAACTAGAACACAAAATGTTAATCCCTTCCCCAATAAATAAACAAAATCATAAACCATTCTAAGTAATATGGAGAATGGTATCAAAATAGTACATCCCTAGACAAACTAATAATAAAATATATATAGAAATAACAAGGATGGTATCATTACAACATATTCCCTATGGGGAATAAGTTAAATATTGGTTTCTATCAATGATGAATAGAATTACAATAAAAATTACCTTAAAAACATTGTTGAGGAAAATATCCATTTCACTTTGAAAATAACTTTCAGAAGCCAAAAATTTAAAAAATATGAAGAAACTCATTTCCTTTAAAAATAAATTTTTAATAATATAAATCAAGATTCAAATAAATGATTGGTTATAGTGGTAGAAATTTTATTTCCCCGCTGAGTGCATTAAAAAGAATATTCCTTTCAAATTTTTATAAGAAATGTCAAAGTAAATTATTTGAAAAGTAATGGAAAGATTACTTTTTAAAAAAATTACTAAAAATAAAACTATGGGTAAAAAAAATTAAAAAACAAATTATAAAAAAAAGAAAACATTTTTATAAAACATTGAGTTGAATGAAAAATGATTTTTGAATGAAGAAAGAGATGATGTCAAATTTTATAAAAAACATTTTCTCAATCATTTTATGTACCAAATAGAGAGAAAATGTACCATTACTTGAAAACATAATGAATAAAAATAGGAGAATAAAATTTAATGTTTTTATTATACAATTATCAAATAATTTCTTTTAATGGAAGTTCAAGCATAAATAATAATGAATAATGATGAGATTGTGAAATATACTCTTACCACTTTGGTAAATTTTAAATTATAAGCCCCGTGAAATAAATTAATTCAAATGAAAGATTAAATAACATGAATATAAATATATACATGATATAAAATATTAAAGGGTATGTATATGAACTACACTAAATAATTTAGTTGTGAATATGGAATATATCTCACAGAAGTAAAAGTGAGACAAAAACCCCTTACCTTTGATCCAATTTTACTAATACGTGCTTGTACACCCTGTATAAAAAAATACTATAAATATTTTATAGAACAAAAATAATATATATAATACCATATTTTATTTTCTTAGAGTCTTTTGTGACTCTTTTATTAATAATTATTTAGTAAAATTGTTGTTTCGGGTGCTAATTACATTATTTTTCTTGACTATTTTGTTTCGTTATTTTTAATAATTTTTTATTTGATCATGGTTCCATCATATATATAATGTTAAAAATGATATAAATATATTATATAATAATTATATGAGTGTTTATAATATTCCATAGATGTTAGATATGGTGAAATGTGTTATACCTTTTATTGAGAAGGTAGGTCCTACATAAGCATGAATGTTGTTTCCATTTTTACGATAGATGGAATGAGAGAAAATAAAATATTATTTTAACTTTAAAAAATAATTAACATATAAAATATATCATATATATTAATTAAATATATCCTTATTAACATCCATTTCAAATTAATAATTTCACATCACTATATGTAGGAGATAGTCCACACATACGCACGATTGATGGTTTCATTTCTCATTTAATAAAAGAGGAGATGGAAATGATTTATACCATAAAAATAAAAACATATAAGTATATTGGAGGTACTATTTGTATTATATTTTAATTATTTTTACATTTATGAAGGTGGTAAGAGAAGAAAAAAATCTTAGTGGAGACAATTCCCTTCTCTTAGAGAAAGATATTTTGGACCTCTTATTAAGGACCCTAGGGTTTGTCTTTTTATATGAAAAGTATATATATAATGTGTATAAGTTTTTTGAGGAATTATTTTTTCAGGTTTTGGTTAAGAAAAAACACTTATTATGTGTGAATAAGTGAGTGAGGAAGTTCCCTTTTATAATTTTAGAGAAATTTTATTTTTGTACATACCCAAAACTATTCAATAATGGGAAGCCAATATCTCCCAAGGTGACTCCAAAATTAATAAATAATTTATTTAAAGTAATATATTTTTTATCCACACCTCCATCTTAAAAAACACATGTTTTAAACATTTTATTACTTATCCTTTATGTTTACCCACTTCTACCATTTTGTTTCACCTTGCTGCTTAGTATTTCTACCTTGGTAATTTGTCCTTTAAGACTAAAAATATAATTATAATTATTAAATAATTTTTAAACACTAGTTATGAATATTAAATAAAATTGATAAAATAAAAATCCTATGTGTGTTGAAAATTAATTTTAACACAAGTGCATGTAATGTACAAAAAACCAAGTTTTAACAGTAACCACGGTGACGAAGTTTTAACAATTTAGAAGTCAATATAGTTTATATGAAAGGAAAATTGTTCCATTAATGGAATATTTTTGATATTTTTAATCACATACCAAATATTTTATAAATATTTTATTTTTAGAAATTTTAAATCATTTAATAATATATTATTTATTATAAAATAACATTAATGTCAATTTTGACACTTTTCACATAAAACCAAATATGGGATTAGAATATATTCTTTTAAAACCTATATAAAATGTTATATTTATCTAATAAATCCATATAACATAACAATTTATTCAATTTATATTAATTTTAAAATTTTTAGAATCAATTATTTTATTTTTATAATAAATAGTTATAGCATCGGCGTTGTGTGATCATTTAAGGGAATTAAATAATTACAAGAACATATAAATAAATTACCCTCGTGAAAATATTTTCATTATTCTAAAAATTAACATCAAAATTATTTCACAACATTATTTTTTTCTCCATGTGAAAACATATTTAAAATTTAAAATCAAGAGCGGGACATTTTGTATTTTTCTTTACATAAATTATTATATGGGTCACTTTCATGGAAAATTATCACAAAAATATAAAAAAAATCCTAAGGTGATAAGGTTTAAAATACATTCTTATAATGAGATTTAATAAGAAAACATGGTGGCCTTATCACTTAGTTTTAACCTAAGTTCACCCAATTTACCCTTTTACCATAGTCATAAATTTTCACTCTTTTTACTATTCATAATGACGAAAAATTAAGTTAAACTTACTTAATTATTTTTATTAAAAATATGGAGTTAATTTTAGAAAATTAAATCCCTATAATTGGTTGAAATTTATTTTATAAAAATCCTACAAATTGAATCGAAAAAACATGGTTTTTCCAAAAATTTATTTGTCAAGCATAAGATGATCTTACATTAACCTTATGGCTAGTAATCATCATTATATAAATTTGAATTCATCTATATAGATATATAATTTACTCATTTCATTTAAATAATTACTCATTATGGGTTATTTTAATTTATTAAAATAGTGAAACATTATTCACTTAAAATTAATTATCAAAAAATGCATTTTTAAGCATAAAAATTAATTTATAACAAAATATGGTATAAGGTTTATTCAAATGTAACTTTTTATTTTAAATATAAAAAATAATATTTATTTCAATTTTAAATAAAATTCAAATCATAATGGTACTTTTAATATACTTAATTTTTCAAAATAAATGACAGTTTAACAAAAAGCGGTATTTTTTCCACTAATCACTAAAAGTCAATCTTTTCATAAAAATACCAAATTTTGACCCAAAGATAATTTTGAAATTATTATTTCAAATATATAGTTCATTTTACCAAATAAACTTTATAAAATTGAAAAAAAAACTAATTATATTATTTTCTCATAAAGAGTGGTAAAAATCATTTTTTACGAAAAAAAAATAATAAATTTTATGTTTACTAAAATTTGAGTTATTATTATCAATAAATTGTACTGATTAGTAAATGCACATATATTTCATAATTTAGTGAATACTACTCTTACCCTCTAATTCAATGGATCAGTTATAACAGGAATATATAAATTATATGTTTCACGGGTTATTTAAGCTAGGTGTTGTGTGTCTTATAAGTTATTGAACATAATTTTCTTCTTTAAAAATATTAGGGTTGAGTGTACTTAAAGATATCAAAGGGATTAAATTTTTTTAATATACTTTAAAATATTTGGGTGTTACATTCTCCCCACCTTCAATAAATTTTTTCGTCATAATTTAAACTTTCACATGGAAATTAAGGGTTTAAATTTGAAAAATCCTTTGTTGAAAACCCAAATCATAAAAATGATTTACAAAAAATACACTAAAAAAAGGTGAATATAAATTTGGAAGTCATTACAAAAATAGATTTCCAAATAGGAAAACATTAGTGAGAAGTAAAAATATGGACATGGATGAGAAAATTATCACCCAATGGCTAATAAGAAGTGATGGAGAACATGGTCAGGAGAAATTTAACCACCAAAAAACTATAAATAATTGAGGGGTCAAAAGACCATGGATTCATCAGATATGAAGTTAATAGGATAAAAAAATTAAATCATTTTCAAGATTTTATGGATTCTGTTAGAATCAAAATAGAAAACAATAAAAAAAATATACTTACTTGATATTTTTTAATTTCATACACACAATTTCATCCTTTAGGTGTGTTTTAATGAATTTAAACTTCATTACTACTCTAAGAAATGAGTATCCAAGATGAATTGTTTATGCCTGAAACACTAAAATAAACTTCTAATAGGTCATTTATTATACAAAATAATTAAAATTTATTCCTTGTGTCTTAAGAAATTATCCAAAACAAAAATGGTTAGCACATGGTAACATAATTCCAAAAATGAATAAACCATCATATAAAAAAAATATTAACCCCCAAAAATTCAACAATAATTCAAAATGTATAATATATATCATTCAATAAATAACTAACCTTAAAAATATTATAGAATAATATTAAAACCCAAATATTTGAATTATTTATTCACATGTTACTTTAAGATAAATTTAACATTTATCTCCAAATAAAAACAACCACTCCTAATGTCTTATAATAAAAATGTATATGGTCGAATCATATATTCTCCAATGTATTATAATCATTACCATAAATCCGCATTTAAATAATATATAACTAAAAATTTTAATTAAACCTTTATTCCTCAAATAAGATCCCATAATTTTTTGTTTACCTTAATCATATAAGGTTCCCAAGATAGTGAACTCCTTTTAAAATAAAATAAATAAACTAATAACAAATCAATTTTTAATACCAATGTTACCTATACAATAAAACAAATGCTACCAAATTTTAATAACCCCTAATTAATTTATCAACAAGTATTAATATAAACCCTAATGGTTATCAATACCTTTATACTTATATAAATAAAATAAAAGGTATTATTCCACAAATAACGTTTTCTCTAAAACATATATTAAACCCATTATTTTTATTACCATAAATTTCTCCCAAAATACTCTTGATCATCATATACTACCATCACTATAAATATAAAAATATTTATCTAAACATTTAAACTTATAATCAACCTTATACTTATTAACCCATGATGGAACATAAAAATAATAAATTTTCCTCATCTAAATCAGAAACCTCGTGTCTTTTTTGAATTTTCTTAATGTCACTCATAGGATTATGTTTCTTAATATATCTTTTCTAAATCTATTTCTCAATATTTATATTTATTGTTCACTAATTCTAGCTATAAATACCTTAACCCTAGTATCCTAGAGTCGGTGGTTAATTTATTACATTCGTATTAGATACAAGCGATCACATCTCAAAAGACCAAACAGTTTAGTAGTCTTGGTAAACTGGATACATACATGAATTAAAAATAAATTTTAAAACATAAAATACAACAAATTATTTTATTTGAGGTAATATTTATTCTCATTATAATGTCCCTACATATTAATCATAAAATATTTTTCATCATCCTAGGGAAATAAAGAATAGGAAATGGGCGAGATCAGATACTTGATAAGGGTAAGCGTATAGTGGAATCTATCATAAATAAAATATGAATACTCAATATGGAATAGTAAATAACTAAAACACACATTATTTATCCAATAAATTGAATATAATGAATAATATGGTGGGAATTAATGATGATAAAAAAATATCATATAAATAATCTCATGGCCTAGAAACGCATCCATGGATATCATAAAAAATAAAATAATAGTATAGAAATGAATAACTAAATTAATAATGATAAAATTCATAATGTAAGACATCTGAAACATATTTTCAAGGCCTTATTCCAAGACATATAAAATACCATCAAGTCCTTGTGTCAAGAAATCTATATAAATGGGTAATTCCTCACTCAAACCCCAATCTAGTTTGTCTCATGAGACCTATTGAAGCATAGAGGGGGTATAGAAGGCCCCACCCATTACTTACTAAATCCAATACATTCCTCATCTGAAAGGGTTTAAATATAATCAATATAAATATTTCTATTTAAAAACTAGCAAATAAAATATTAATACTTTCCCCAATTAATAAACTTAATCATAAATCATTAAGAGTAATATGGTTAATGGTATCAAGATAGTACAACCCTATTAAAACTAATCATAATCCATATGGAGAAATAATAATGATGGTATTGTTACAATATATTCAAAAATTGGAATAAGTGAAATAATGGTTTTTATCAATGATGAATAAAAATAACATAAAATTTCTATTAAATATATTCTTAAGAAAAATGCACTTTTCACTTTGAAAATAACTTTCAAAAAATAAAAAAAATCCTAATATTAACCAAAAAAATTCCTTTAAAAAAAATTGATAAAATTGTAAAGGAATATTCAAAAAAAATAGTGGTCATAAAAGAAGGAAATCATTGTTCATGTACGGTGTGTTAAAACAAATATTCATTTCATATTTTTGTAATAAAATTCAATAATACTTTGTTTGGAAAGTGATGGGAAGATTCCTTTTTTTAATGTAAAAACCCAATTATGGGTAAAATGACTTAGAATAATCTTCTTAAAACATTTTATGAAAAAAATAGAAATCATGGATTTCAAAGGAAAAGGATTTTCTAAAAAATTGAGAGAAGTTGAATTTTTTTTTAAAAATATTTCTCAATCATTTTAAGTTCCAAATATAGAAAAATGGTACTATTAAATGAAAATATAATTAATAACCAAAGGATAATGAAATTAAATGGTTTTATGATACAATGGTCAAATAATTTCCTTAAATAGAAATTCAAACATAAAAAATATTGAATAATAATGAGATTTTGAAATAAATTCTTACCACTTTGGTATATTTTGGTATGGCCATAGGCCATCCGATAGGTGGTATGGGGCTACTATAATGATTGAGCAGGGAGGAAAGGATTTATTTGATATATGCTACAAAACGGATGGTTGCAGTCCATGTGGACAGGCGGTAGTGGGGCTCGGGAGTCAGACAGATAGAGGGGCCCTATGGGGGGCTATGGAGATTGATTAGGGCGACGAGGTTCTATGCAACGGATGCTACAGTGCTGTGTTGGGCACAGCTATGCAAAAAAAGTATGTGGTTAGAGGAAGTTTTATGTGGGTTTGATACGGAGGTCTTACAAGTGGAGTGGGTAATGGCCCCAGTGGGAATTATGTGTCTTATAGACTACGGGTTGGTCATAAGGGTCTTGTAAGATTACGAGCCATGTTCTAAATAAATCGGGATTGATGGGTGGGATATTCCCTTTGGGGGATATGGCTTGCCTTTTCATTCTATGTGTGTGTTGTATTCATGTTTCAATGTAATTGAACCCCCAAGAACCTAATATATATATATATGACTCATTAATTAACAATTCTTCATTAAATTCATGGTGTTAGATGCTAATTGCTTCATTTTTCATGTGTGTTCTAGTTCGGTAATTTCAGTCATGTTCTCATTGATCAGGGTTGTGTAATATATATAATGTTAAAAATGATGTAAATTTTATATAAAATCATTCTATGAGTATTTATAATAGTTTATAAAATTTATATATGGGAAATTGAGTTACACCATTCATAGAGAATATAGGTCGTACATATGTAAGAACATTATTTTTATTTTTCAGACAGATTGGAAAAAATAAAGGTAAATAATATTTAACCTTTAAAGAAACATTATTATATAAAATATATAATTCATTTTTATTAAATATATATTTATTACCATCTATTTCATAATAAAATGAAAAACATTTTACATCGCTGCATGGAGGTGGTAGTCCATACGTACACACAAGCGATGTTATTGTTTTCAAATGGGTTGGAAAGTAAGAAGGTATATATGATATTATAATTCAAAAAGTATTTTAATTTAATAAATATGATATAAATATTTTAAATCTCTCATTATATCTATCCTTAATAGTTGGTGATGGAAAAAAAATTTACCGGTTCGTGAGGTGATAGTCCACTGTACACACGTTTGAGAGTTTCATTTCCCATTTGATGGAAGATGATATATATATATATATATGAGTTATTTAGTAAACATAATAACATCTAAATATATGGTAGATATTATTGTTATTATATTGTAATTATAAATACATGAATGAAGGTGGTAAGAAAATAAGTGAAAGGAAATATATTAGTGAAGTTAATTACCTTATCTTAGAGAAACATCAATTGGATATATTATTAAGAACCATGGGGTTGTTATATTGGGAATACCAATAGATCTATAATGTTGGTAAGGATGTTTTTAATTTATTTTTTCAATTTTTTGTTGATTCAAATGCCTTATTAGGTGTGAACAAATGATGGGAGGAAGTTCCCTTTTATAAAGGAGAGGAGTGTCATTTTTTTAAATACATAATACTATTCAATAATGGGATGTCACTCTCCCAAAAATTGAATAAAAAATTGATAAATAATGGATTGGAGGGGTTATATTTTCAAACCACACCTCCATCACAATAAAACTTGTTTTAAATATGAAATTATTTATCCTTTAAGTTTACTCACTTTTACCATTTTAGTTTTCACCACGGTAATTAGTTTTTCTACCTTAGTAAACTATCCATTAATAATAAAAAATAAAATGATCATTATTAAATAATTTGGACCCACTAGTTCTAAATATTAAATCCAAATTATTAAATAAATAATGATATGTGTGTTGAAAATTAATGTTACCACAAGTGCACATAACATGCAAAAAAACCTGTTTTAACTTTAACTATGGTAACTATGTTTTTACTATTTAGGAGTCAATATAGTTACTATAAAAGAAGAAATTGTCCATTAATGGATTATGGTTGATATTTCTAATCATATACCAAATTACTTGGCTGAATATAGTTTTTTATAAATTTTAATCCATTTAAAAAATATTATTTATTATAAAATAACCTTAATGTCAATTTTGACACTTCCTTTAATTTGACTTTAAAAACATCAAAAAAATTGTATTAAAATATATTCAATTCAAACCTATATAAAATTTTATATTTATATAAAAAATTCATGTAGAACAATAATTCATTCAATTTATATTACTTCGATTATTTTTAGAATCATTTATTTTATTTTTATATTAAATAATTACTACATCGGCATTGCATGAGAATTTAAGTAATTATATACTTAACAAAAATTAGAAATAAATTACCCTCAAGAAAATAATTTCATTATTCTCATAATTATAATAAAAATTAATTCATTACTTTCTTTTTTTCCCATATGAACACGTAATTGAAATTTAAAATCAAGAAGGTGATATTTTGTTTTTTCTTTACTTAAATTAGTATGTTGGTAAGTTTCATATAAAATTGTCCAAAGAACGTATAAAAATAGTTCCCTAGGTGATGAGGTTCTAAATAACTTCTTCAAATATGATTGAATATGAAAAAATATTGGCCTTACCACTTAGTTTTAACCAAAGTTCACCCGATTTACCCTTTTACCATGGTCATGAATTTTTACTATTTTTACTAGTCATAATGGCCAAAAATTAATTTGGACTTATTAAATTATTTTTATTAAAAATAATGAATCCATTTTACCAAACTCAATCCCTATAAGTTGTAGAAATTCATTTTATAATAATCCTACAAAGCATGTCGAAAAAACTATTTTTCCTAATCATTGTAATATTAAATTAAATTCATATATATATATATATATAATACACATTTAATTTAAAAAAATCTTCATTATGGGATATTTTAATTAATTTATATAGAGAAACATTTTTCACATAAAAACAGTTTTAAAAAAATGTGTTTTAATCCTAAAAATAAACTTATAACAAAATATGGAATAAAGATGATACAAATGTAATTAATTATTTTAAATATATATAAATAATATTTTTTAAAATTTTAAGTTAAATTAAATTCATAATGTTACTTTTAAATTACTTAATTTTTTGAAAGAAATGGCAGTTTAACAAAACTGATATTTTTCACTATTCACTGAAAAATCAATCTTTTCAGAAAAAATAAAATTTTTAACCTAATCAGATTTTTATATGATGATTTAAATAATTTATTTCATTTTACCATATATATTTTATAAAATTGGAAAAAAATAATTATATTATTTTCTCACAAAGAGCAGTTAAAAACATTTTTGATGAAAACTTATTGTTATTAAGAATATATCTATTTTACTTAAATTTGAGTGATTATTATAAATAAATTTTTTTTATTAGGACCTATATATATATTTCATAATTAATTTAACCTTATGCATACCTTCTAATTCAATGACTATGTTATAATGGTCATATTAAAATAATATATTCCACGGGCCGGTTGAGCTCAGTGTTGGCTGTCATATATGTTATCAAACATAATTTTGTTCTTTTAAAATATCTTGGTTTAATGTAACATAAGATATAAAAATTATTAAATGTATTTAACATACTTTAAAATCTTGGAGTGTTATATCTTTACCCATTTTACCCTTACCGAGGTCACAAATATTGACCCCCATACTAATCATAATGACTAAAAATAAAATGGACTTATTTTCCAAATTTAAACCTCCTAATTCCAAATAAGGTATCAATGTTACAAAATTAAATATGTATAATTCTGAGAAATATATTTTAAAATAATTAATTAAAATTAAATGAAAAATAGTTTTCAGAAAAATGTGTTTTTAAGCATAAAAATTAATTCATATCAAAATCATGAATATTACTGATTAAAAGAGAAATAATTAGATTTTTCTAAATAAAATGGATAATATTTCACTTTAAAATCAAATTCCAGATAAAATGGGACTTTTTATTTACTTTATTTAATATAAATATATTAGCATTTTTGAAAATTTTCTATTTTCACTATTCACTGAAAAATGAATCATTTCAAAAAACCTGAAAATTTCACCATAAGTTAATTTTGATTTTATGATTTAAAGAATTATTTTAATTTTATAAAATAAAATTTCTAAATGTATAAGAAATTAATTATAATTTCAAGCACAAAATGAAATAAAAACACTTTTGAAGAATATGCATTTTTGAAGCAGAAAATGACATCACTAAAAAATGTGTGATTATTTTCTAATAATTAGTAAATAATTTTTTATTAAGTATGTTCATTATATATTTATTTCATAATTAATTTACTAATATTCATACCATCCAATTAAACTACTATTTTATAATATTATTTTTATAATATATCACAATTCACTTAAATCACGGTGTTGCATGTTAAGCAAGCTATCAAGATTATTTTTCTTTTAGAAAACTTTTTAGGGTGTTACATCCCCCACACATAATCTATTGTAAATAAATGAAAAGTAACCAGATAAGGGTAGGAATTATAAAATTTACTTGTATTTTATATTTTCTTTTATGTTCATTCATGGATTCTATGGTCTTAAATGAAAATAAAATGTCATGGTAGGTATTAAAGGTACAAATAGATCAAATTAAATATTCCTAAGTTATATTAATGTATCTTTATTATTTAAAATATTTGAAAAGATATCAATTCGTGTTATAGTAGTTCTACATTCCCCGTGTATCTCTCAAGAAGTGGAGTATTAGAAAGAATATGACAATTTGTTTTATGACCTTCTTAGGAATGTAAAAAACATATTATGAAATCACTCATGTAATGAATAACAATAAAAAATTAATCAACATAAATTTTAGGAAATATAATTTTGAACATGTGAGGGTAATTTCATCTAAAAAAATCAAATATTCTCCCCAAATCAAGATTCATAAAATTAATACTCTCATACTTAACTATATTGATTCATACCTTATCTTACTCATTTAATATTATCAAAAATGATTTCTAAAACACGGAATGATGAGATTCCTAATCAATATTTTCATCCTAGATCAAAAATAGATAAAAATTATATGTGTGTCATTAAAAATCCCTTAAAATTCAAATATCATGTGAAAAATATATAGGGGAGTAAAATAAATAAATAATGTAAATCAATACTCCCTTATAAATTAATATCTACCCTTATCCTCTTCATTTGGTCATATTCATTCATCATCGATGAACACTTTTTCACTATCATGCTACCATTCTGAAGCTGTAGAACCTATTAGATTTGAACAACCTAAAAAATAGCTAGAGAAAACTCATATCTAAAAAGTTACTCAAACTCTATCCATTAAAGAGTAACCTCATCATAGGATAAAACCACTAGTCTTCACCACTACCTGACAGATCCATGAAGGAGGATTATTGCCAGAAACACCATCTAGTTTGTAGGTGTATTGAAGATGTGAAGTACTCACATAACTAACACAAGCTAATCCTTGTATAACTAGGGTTTTGGTTCTCCCTAGAACCTAAGGGGCTTCTGAAAATAAAACTCATGAAACATGCTCTGCATGTGCACCACGTCCTCCGGTACAATTGGTGCTATCTACTACTTGAAAATTTTAGGTATGGATGGAAAACCACTCGTAGGTACCAACTCTTGAGGAGGTACCTATATAAAATCCTGACCACTAATAGGATTATCCTTATGAACCTTCTATTGATTCCAAGTTAGAAAATGACATAAAGGCATCTTGAAATAGATATGATATACTACGGTCAATGAGTATATATGGGCAGATGACTCAATAAGGAAATGGAGACCACAACCTACCAATATATGAATCATATACTAATGTTTTGCCTAAATCCAATGCATACATGTTTCAATTCAAAAATCAAGAATTCATAGTCCTATTGAATGGATACATCAATCATCACACCAACACTGGAGTCCCTGTCCTAAATGATAAACTTTAAACACTTAGCATTGTTTCCATAAAATTCAAATAAATCTCACCACTTGACCAAAAACTCCCAACTACAATCCTAAAATAGAACACTTCTCTGATACCACTCTATCATAACCTGGCCCGCTATATCACTCCTGGTTGGTGGTAAGCTGAGTGTGATAACCCTAATCCCACCTCCAATAGGCCAATTAATAGATTCAAGCACTGAGTAGGAACAACACAAACATGGGAGGCCTTATCCTATGGTACCTCTACTTGCACACACATCTTCAAATACCAAAACAATGGTGGAAGGTAAATAAAACTGATACTAAATGAATGCATACATCTAAACCCCACAATCAGAGTATGACAATAGTTAAAGAAATAAGGTAAAAATACAATCCCACCAAAAATATAAAGAAGTCCAACCTACTAAAATGATGGTACTATAGTCAAATATGACTCCTGGAATGAACCATGGTCTTTATATCCCTACCTAATCTTTGTCTTATCCTAACCACAAAGTACCTCATCGAATAGACTTTCATCTATATAGGACATGACATGTGCGGTCAGAGCCCATATAGGGGTGAGTATAACAATACCCAATCAGAAACCAAGAAATCACTAAGCATAAAGAATTAATAGAGTATTCATATCATCACAGGGGCATGCTTATTAGAAATATTATATATATAGAAATACACATCCAAATATATTCATGGTAGAAACTAAGTCTCGTGGAATGGTCACAATAACCTTTCCATCCAAAGATCCTTCTCAAGAGTTCATTTAAACATGTGCCCAAGAAAATCAATCCATGAGTAGGATATCATTAATGGATTACATTTGATATTTCATTATTTTCAAGTATCGCTATGAATAAGTATGTGCTAGAAGTTCGAAGTGAACAATACATGGATAGGTGATCACACCCAGTGCCATGGGGTATAACAAAACCCAATCTAGATTAACTTGCTAAATAAGGGATCGAAACTCATGTATGTTGGTCACATAAATTCATAGAACCCCGCTTAAGTCATAACATGATATATGTTCTTGCCTAGGTCCATGGGAGACATTGAGAACACTATCTAAGACAAATCCCTTAGAGGGGATCAAAATTCTATGTTTAGGATGTAATGTTATAGTATAACATAATAGGGATAGACAAAGGGAATTTACCCTAAGGAATAAGGTCAATACTAAATAAAATGGGTGAACCAGACCTCCCTAGAGAAAGTATATAGAATGTACTCGGGGGTATATGGCATGACTTTTTTCCAGGGGTTTGACCATGTCTTTTTATCTCACAGGGCATGTTTGTCTAAGAATGTGGCATTTCTAAGGGGGGTACATCGTGTGTATAGGTCTTCCAGATCTTTCTCATGTACACTTGACCATGACCATGAACTTTGGTTCATGACCATATACCAAGCCATGTCTGAGTACATAGCTTACTCCATGTACTCAAGCCAGGTTCAAGTAAACAGATTAGTACAGGTACTCTAGATGTACCCATGTACTCGAGGGTACATTATGAGTCATCGGGTAAGGTCACACATTGTGTGACATGTGTCACATGGTGTGTGACCATTTCTTATCTTTTTAAACCCTTTCACCATATTCAGGGCCCCACATGGTGTGTATCTTTGGAATACACATCATGTAATGTGATATTTTATAGAACCTATAGTTCTTCATGTGATTAATGATTCTTTAACTAATAACCTTGATTTCAACAACCAATCTTGTTGATATTCATAAATATAATTTTTTTTCAAGCCCTTCCATTACAGGTGGATGGATTCTGACCATTCATTCTACTTAAGAAATGGTCTTGTAGCATCACATCGTCACCATGATTTCCATCCACGCACAAACATATCTTATCCAATCTTGATCCATCATCTTCACTACCATATCTCAATACCATCATCAAATCTCATGAAAAATCCCATTTATCAAAAAAATCACCTAATAATGGGTTCAAAATGATTTATTACCAACTACTTGTCAAAATTTTGACCAAACTGAATACCGGTAATGAATACATAGAGAACGGTGGGATAAATTCACAAAACAAACACAAGAAGAAAAAATATCTATTGTTTTTTGGAATGCACTTAATTTCTCTTCCTTAAAACTATTAATAAATTGACTGGTAATAAGCTATAATATAATTTCAAAGATCCTAAAAATAAAATAGCACCCTCAACAAGATCAATCTATAAATTAATCAATTGGTTGATTTTATTTATATTCATTGTAGTATAATCAATGGGGAAGAAATAAAAAATATAACATCCTACCTCATGTTTGGATTTATTTCTAATAAATAAAAAAATTTCATCATCATCGTTAGTGATATCCCTAATATGCATTTTCATTGGTGATATTTATAGTACTTTGATAAATGAATCACCATGATTTTATCTCCAACACTCCTCTAAGATCTCTTATCAATTCTCAGGGTTATATAGCTAACCCTAAAATATTTTTATAACAATGTTTAAATAGTATAGGATTAGGTATGTGCATCAAAAAAAAATAACTAAATTTATTTAATTTAATTAACTATTTTATGATATGCGTCTACGATATCACTTTACCCAAATTTCTATCACTGAAAAAATTTTCTCTCACACCAATGGAAAAACCCACATTCCAGACTTAACAGTGGTATCAGATTTCCAATAGAATATTTTTTTCTGAATTTATTCCATTTTTTTAGAAAAATTATTCTCATGTTACATTAATATATTTAATGTTTTTAATATATCAATTTCAGGTTCATCGGTCCTCAGAATCTCAGGTTGACTTTTCCCCTTACTTCAAAACTACTACTATATTTATTACGAAAATTTACATGAGAAAAAAATATATGTTACAATTTGGGTGATGGAGAGAGAGTGGGGACAGAAAATGTGTCATCAGAATACATTGGGTAAGGTAATGGGGAGGGAGGGGGAGACGGTGATATTGAGTAGGGTGAGGTGAATTAGGGAGTGAGGGGAACAATTATGTGCTTGGGTAGGGAACACATCATAGGGTTATAAACATTTAGTAGTAATTTATTTAAAACTTTCATTAAATGAAACATTTATTAGTTTCTTTAATAGAATCGATAAAATATGGTGAAACACTAATAAAATTAATGCTTAGTAGTAGTTTTATAAATAATTTATGTATATATAAGTTCTTATAGTGTTAATTCTAAAAAGTTTCTTGAAGATCCCAGTTGGATTGTGATGAAGATATTCATTTATTATATTTTTTTAATATATTAATGACTAATATAGTCAATATATGTTGCAGTTGGATAATGTAGAAGATATTTTAAATGAAGTGAACAAATAATATGATGAGTTTTTCATAATATTGTTAGAATGAAGAGATTCATGGAGATAAGTTGAGATTTTTCTCATAGAAAAAAAAAGTAATTTGAGAGTAGCTTGAAATTTTTTGGAAATTTTATTCAAGGAAGAAACCTTTTAACTGTGATGATTGTTGAGATAGTTTGTAAATGATTTATTACAAGTATAAATTATGTTATAATCTCTTCATAATATATTTGGATAAAGGTTGAGTAAAGAAAATATTCAAAGTTAGATTCTATAAGAGTTCATAAATTTGGCTAGATGTTTGGAGAATCCAACCATGGATTACTGGGAAAGAAGACTATTGGATCAGTGAAGAATACTGATCAGATGAATATTTTAAAAGTATGATATAAGGTTTATATTGAATAATATCTGGGTGATATTGAAATACTCATATGTGAGTATTTATATGAAAAAATAAAATGAAATTAAGGTTAAAAGAAGTTTAGAAATATTATCTTTATTTATGTAATGATTTAAATTATTTTCAGCTAATTTGAAAAGAGGTTAAATGCTTTGACAAGAACTAAATATTGTTTTAGATTATACAAAATAATTATGGTATTCATTAGTGAAAGGTAAAAATTAACTAAGGTAGTGAATGTCTATTGTTTTTTCCTCAAACCATAATAAATGAAAAATTCCTTTGAGTTTATTTTATATATAATTTATTGTATATAGATTGTTTGTAAATAAGATAAAGTCATATCCTATGTAATTAATTTAAATTCGTGATTAATATATTTAAATAATATGTAACATATTTGATGATACATAATATATTTATCTACAGTTAGTAGAAAATATGTAAAAGAACTTATAAAATAGTGATACATATCATTTTTGTTGTTACATAAGTATTTTATAGTGATATATAATATATTTTTCCATTAAAAATATATTTTATAAATAATCACATTGGGGAATGAAAAGTATAGATGATGTGTAAGATATTTAAGTCTCTATAAGATATTTTTTGAAGTGAACTGAAATTTTGTGAAGTCCCTAAGAGACATCATAGAGATACATAAATTTTTATAAATCTTACTTACAATGTAAGATTTAAAAGAGTAATATTCATGATTCAATGTCTTGAGAAAATATTTAAAGGAAAAAAATCCTCTATAGGGTGAAAGACACAAAAATTAAAGTGATTATGATTCTAGTTAATCACCATCATTGTATAAGTTTTTATAGTTTGAGAAATTTTTGAGGTTTCTATAATGTAAAAAATTTGAATAATAAAATAAATTATATAATGAAAATAAATATTCTCAAGTGTGATAGACACCAAAACTATCTTAAGTGATTATGATTCTAGTTATGAATAAATAATCAGTCATATGTGGATTTTTTTATTTGATTTGAAACCATGTCATGGGGAGTTAAGTGCACTACAAATAAATCCATGCAATCTACAGTGGAAAAAATTTAAATACCCATGTATTTTGTAAAATTTTGGGGAATAATAAAATCCAAATTATGTTAAATTATTTTAGGTAGATAACCCTAACTCATATCAAATGATAATAAAAAACTAGAGGATAATATTTAATTGTTCTAAATTAGAATATATTTTTTCCCAAATTAAGGATGTTTACATATTCAAATTTGAAAAATATATTGATGGTATTTTTTCCATGTATTAATATAATAGAAATATAAGAAATGTAACTTATAATAGGAACCAATTTGGCATTCTAGAGGAATATTTTATATGTATTAAAGATGAATAATATGATTACATCCAAGAATAAGGACTTGTGTGTTAAGGAATAAGGAATAAGGAATTCTATGACATGTCCATGTCATAGGATATGATTTAGAACTGTTAAATAAGTTGATACCACTATTGTGGTGTTCAGGGTCATAAAGATTTGAGAAGTAGGAGAAACCCCTACCTTATGATATTTATATATCATATAGGTTCAATAATTCAGAGGATTTTTGAAGTTGACTGAATTGAATGACAAGGTTAATTTTCACATTTCACCAAAAGAAAAGAGAAATAAAATTTTAATCCATTTTATGGAGATATTGAATAACTAATAGTATCCATTATATAGAACTAGTTGGGAGAGTAATTTATATTTTCAAAAGATATCCTACACTAGCAATATCAAGTATAAAGAACCCATTAATATATAGTAAGGGACCTCTGGAATATAGAACACCATCATATTCACTGGTGTTCCGTATTTTCAGGATATTTTCTATATTTTACACACTCATGATTACTAATATAAATATACATCTCGGACTTTACTTAATCACAATAAGAATTAGGTACCCACATTGGGACCAAACCTTTAAAATTTTCCTTTATGATGTACTGATCTTTATTTTGATGTATACGAGAAAGGGTGATACATTAGTAAATTATAGGATTGAGGCTTTCACAAGTCAGAGAGTTCGACTTTAAAAAAATAAAAGGTACTATCATGGATTAACCCCTTTAGTGATATATTTTTACACTTGGTAACTTTAATTGGTATCATAGAAATCTAGTTTCCATGTAAAATATCCATACATGATATAATTTTATGATGTAAAACCTAAATTCATTCAAAATTATAGGTGTTACTTCATTTGATGTAAATAACTTTCATGGATGGAAGAATATGATACACCATACCATCTTTCATAAGTCCTAGAATTGAGTGATACTATAACTTTGGGTTTTACACCACTTGGAATATTTATAGAGTAAATGTCAAAGTTAAATAAATATAATTCTGTAATCATTTTATAATAGAGTGTACACAAAGGTTATAAAACTCAAGACATATTGTGAGATATAAGATAATCCTGAGAATATGTATGAAGGAGGTATCAAAATTAAAGAATATACTCTATATATTCATACGGAAAAAATTTAGGATATCGTAATGGTTGATAATGAAATTATATATAAATATTTTACCAGATTAAATGGGATAGTTAGTCACATCAAGGGATTTTGAGACACTTCAGAATATTAATACGTAGTTAAAAAACTAATGATAAGTTTTCCTAATAACTTTCATCTAAATATATCTACATTGAAAAAAAAATTCTCTATTGATGTGTTTCGTAATACATTCCTCAATTATAATTTGGGGGATGATCCTATATTTAAAAAAAATAAAAAGATGAGATGTAATTTAAATCCACTAAATATCACAATCTCAAAGAAAATAATAATGAATTAATTTTAGAATCATGATATGGTGATAAAAAAGCTGAAGAGTATAATAGAATCATGTCCCTTATTTTAAAAAATATTATAAGAGAAAATGATAACTAAAATGGAATGCTTCCTCTAAAGTGATTTAATTATCTTGGAATTGTAAATTTTTCAGCTAATGGTCCAAATAAGAAATTTGATGAAATTGAGATTGATGAGTATGAAGTTGAATTTCTTAAAAAGAAAATATAAAAAAAGAAAAAAATCATGATCATAAGAAAAATAATCATTCAAGATGTTTTAAAAGTAATTTGATGTTTGAAAAAGCATAATAGGGAGATTCATCCCAAATTTCTAAGACATAAGATATAGGAAAAACTCAAAAAAAATATCCTCTAATGATAAAATAATTAATTGTAACACCCTAATATTTTAGAATATATTTTTCTTTTAATAGATTTAATTTCCTCGATATCTTGTGATACACATAACCCTGAGTCAAAATAAACAATAATTAAGAATATAGTTATCGCATAACCATTTGATTGGAAGGTATAAATAAGACTAACTAAATTATGAAAAAATTATGGTTTATACATGAAGTCATTGTTTATAAATTAATTATGAATAGAAATAAAATTCATTTGAAAATAAAAGATTTTTCCTTCTAAAAAAATATTTTTTAGGCATGTAATGTGTTTTTTTCTTAATAAATAAAATTAATCCCTATTGTTAAATGGTTGTATGTAAATTTATGTATTATATATTCAATCAAATGTTTTAACAATCATTTTAGGTTTTTCTAGGGAGGGTATAATAATAAAACTAGTTTTATGCTTAAAATTTTATTTTCCTAAAAAATGGTTTTCATCGCATTTTGCAGTCCTATTTTAAAATGAATTTATGAAACTAATAAAAATTTAATATTGAAAATTTTATTTCATAATTTTAATCATGTGGAAAAAATTGATAAATATGAATCTTTTTATTTTTGGTCTTTCTAAATAGTAGTCATGGTAAATATTTGTCACCTCTATAAGGGTAAAATGGATCAAATAAGGTTATGACTTTTGGTAAAGAATTTAAAAATTACCTAATAATTTTCATTTATCCTATTAGATGACTTATTTTATACATTTCCTTTATATTCTCTAATAAATGTCCAATTGGTTCAATTTTTATTTTATTATAACCTTTTATGAATTTGAAAACAAAATACAAAATTTCACTCTCTCAACTTTAATGTCTCTAAACTTTTTACATAAGGATAAAAAGAGGATAAGTTCTATTATAAATGTTCATTTTAAATATAAATTATTATTTTTGTCTTATTATATATTTTAAATTTTTAGTGACTGGATAATTACCCTAAACACCAATGCAATGACAACACATTATTCATTCAATTAATAGAAAAATAAAATAAATGATTCTAAAAATGTAAAAAATAATACCATTTGGGTGAAACATATCCTATAATAATTATAAAAATTTATATAAAATATAATATTTGTTTAAAAGGATGATATTAGATTTTTATTACTTTCATGTTGTTTTTAAAGTCAAATTATGTGAATATTTCTTAAAATGATATTAATAGTGTTTTTTTCTAAAAGTATTTTATTAAATTATTAAAAAATTATAAAAAAAATTAAAAGAGAACAATTATGACACCATCCCTTGGTTTCTTATGAATCAATTGTTACCTTGTAATTAAAATTAAACCCTTTTAATATTAAAAAATCATTACCACGGTTAAGATTAAGTTGGTTAACAAAGGATTTAATCCAAAATATAAGGTTTATAATAACACTGAAAACTGTCTCAGTTTTATTGAATGATTATATTTTGACCTTATACTATTTTTATTATAATTTATATCAATTTTAAAACATTTTAATTGATAATTAATTAATTATATTTTAATCTTTTTAATAATTTCATGTGTGCATTTTCCCTCTCTTATAAAAAGGTAACACATTATATCCTTTATTTACACAACATTGAGACATCTAGATCCGAAAATACCTAATATAATATCATCCTAGATTATTTAACCACATCCTAGGTCTTTTTTTCTTGCTAAAATATCATCATTTCATGGATTAAGGTGTAATCCAAATAAGGCTTCTCAATGAGGAGGTATAAATCTTTACCGAGTGTTTTCAATTTTATTTAGTAGTATACCTACTCAAAATATATGTTATAAATTATAAAATAATTAATTAAGTATCTTAAATATAGTAAATTTTTATTTTGATGATATAACAACCATTATCCACCTTCTTCTCATCTGATGGAAAATGATAACATTGCTCATGCATAATTATGGACTACCACCTCCACGAAATGATGTGATTCATTTTTCATTTTATTTACATAGATGGTAATAATAATATATTTAATGAATATATATTATATATAGGATATTACAAGTATTATATAAAGGTGAATTATTATTTATCTTCCATTCTTTCAATCTGTCGATGGGAGAAAACAGTGTCCATGTATACGCATGGCCTACCTTATTCATGAACAGTGTAATTCATTTTTCTATGTCTACCTTTTATGGATGACTCTATATATATATATATATAATTAATATATATAATATTTATATCATGATTAAAATTCTATATATTATGGTACCATGATCAAGTATAAATATTGGGATTGTTGAACCAAAACATGCATGAAAAATGAAGTAGTTATCACCATGAACAGTGGTTTCAATAAAAATTATTAATACACAGGTTATAATATTTCACAAGTAAATAATATATGGTATGATAGATTTTATTATAGATATGGAATACATGTAGAATAAATCTATATTTATTGTGATGGAGTTATGAACACATAAGAACAAATATAATACTCTAGGTAAGAGATTTATGCTTCCATCACATTTTAATCGAGATTTTTTATGCTTGAAATCCTATTGAGGAAGTTATATGATTTTTATCAGATTAATCCATTTACTTTTATTCACATATTCTTATTTATTTATGTTACATGTTTTTATTTCATTCTCCTTTCATTAATAACTCAAAATATTGAAAGAATATTTTGAAGGAAAATGGACATTATTTCTCTCATTGGTCAAAAATCATTTTTCTACCATGTCCATGTTTCCTCTAAAATGTTTTCAATTTTTATACACTTATCCATCAATTATTTAAGTAATTTTACCCATGGTTTAATTTTTATTAAAAGAAACTAAGTAATATTTCTGTCATTTTCGAGGTGAGGTAATTTTATCTTTTTATTCAAAATGTAAAAGGAATATTTGATTAAAAAATACTTGACCTGAATATAATTTTCCACTATAATGATCGATCAATGATTTAAAGCTTAATTTAAAATTTTAAAAACTCCATTTTTAAATAAACTTGTTTCCATAATATTTTAGAAATGTTTGGAAATCAAATAAGATATTTAAAATTTAAAATGGTATTTCCCACAACAATTATTCATTTGAATCTTTTTAAAAAATCATATGTGATAAAATACTTTATTGTTAATTATGTTTTACTGGGGATATAATCCAATGATTCCATCCTTATTATTTATATGGATGTTTTATTATTATTATTATTATATTTTTAGAAAACTTGATTATGTTTCATGCATTATAATATGGTGAATTCATAAGATGGTTATGAAGCTCATTTTCTTTAAATGGGTTATGATATGATGATATAATAAAGGTTTTATGATCTTATGGAACACATATGTATGGTCTTCATTATGTGATGGGTGTCCCCATAGTTATATAGACCATAAATTCCTTGGGTAAAGTTTTATTTCTCATGATGAAATTATGGGAAACAAGTCAATGTGCTTAATCCACTATAGAAAACAATTTGATGTGCTTGATCCATTATAGGAAACAAGTTGATTTAGCTAATACAATATGGGAAAATAGTTGATGATTCCTAATTATTTATGATTTTATGGTCTCGATAGTTAACCTTTACATATTAAATGGTTTCTATACCTATGATGGTGCCACACTTTTATGACATGAACTTATAGTTCATGATTGATTTATGATGATCTCTCACTCTTATAATTAATGAATTTTGAGATGGTAAATTTTTATTCCATTACACATGTTTATGATCCATTATAGATTGGGAATGAAATTTTTTAGCTATTTTTATAATCCAATATCCATATTCGAATATTAGAATTTTATATGATTACTAATTGATATCTCCCATGTTTACCCTTACTAAAAATCATAGCTCACCATTTCTTATGTTTCATTTCTTCAGGTTATAGAGAAAGGTTTAAGTTGGGTTTGTCTATTAATAGTACTATATGGGAAGACATTTATGGGATATATTAAATATATTTTATAAAATAATAAAATTGTGTGTCTAGTATTCAAAGACACAAAACCTTTATAGTTCTTAGGTGTTTATTTATGAAATGAATTTAATATTCATCAAAAAAGATGTAATATTTATGTATGAACAGTTTGGTTCACAATAGTTGGTATCAAAATATATTTTTATTCAATATTTAGAGATTAGTATTAGAAAACTTTTCTGGAACCCCTAGGGATAAATATAAGTATATGATACCATCATAATGTTTTGGTAATGATCAAAGATTTCCCAAGTTAAGACTAAGGTTCCAAAGATTGAGAAGAAGTGGTCATGATTTAGATATCCTATGAATGATATTTCATAATTATATTATATTTCACTTTGATTATTATATATTGATTCTTACACTTTTCTTTTTGGTTTTAGTCATTGGATGTAATGAGAAGACATAGTGCTAACTATAAATATGGTAGAAAATGCAATTATTTTCAACCTAGGAAGCCAACTTATATAAGAGATGGAATGTAGAATATTTTTAATATTCTCAAAAATATTTGTTAGGACATGAATCATTGTGATCTTAAAATTGATCAAGTGGGGAACAACATACTATTGATCTTTCATGAGGAAACATCCACATTAATTTAGTGGATATTCTGATCAAATAGTGGATGAGTGATGGATCATCAACATTGAGAAAATATTTTTTTCTTCTCTAATGATTGTAACATGAAAAATTTTACTTGTAATTTATCTTTTATAAGTAGAAGTATATAAATGGTTAAACCTTATTAAGAATACAATAAAAGATAAATAAATTAACTCCATGAAATGGGATGACTTTAGGATGATATTTTCAGTAAGTTCTTGCCTCATATTCTATATACAAGGATGGAGAAGTAATTACTTGAGCTTTAAAAAAATGTGATGATTACATTGGTACTTATGAGGAAAATTTTACAAGAATTAGAAGTTATGTATCTGGTTTAATCATTATCCCTTAAAGTAAAATTGATTAATTCTTTAATGACTTAAAACGAAGTCTCTAAAAAAATTTAGATATATGAAACTCTTTGTATCTATGAATAAATCATTCTATTTTCACTTAAGGTATAAATAAAAATTTTATATTTTCACCATTTTCATGGTTTTGATAAGAAAAAGAAGATTGATACACATTAAAACTCAAATAAATAACATATTGGGAAGAAATTATAGCCATCTACATGCCTAAAATATAGAAAGAACATTAGGGGAATTTATTGAATGAAACATGGAGGTGATTTAAATTTGTAAATGTAGGTTTTAAATCTTAGGAATTTCAAAAGTTAAGGAATAGTATAACTAATGTAATAGAGGAAAATAATATTCCAAAAAATGCACCCCCATACACTAATTTGTTAAATGCAAGGATAATGGGGATTATCCTAACCAATGGATGAATATAAATGTTTATGATGATGATTAGTATCAACAACCTCTTAGGACCAAAGAAAAACGGAAATCTCACATGATCACAACTGTCAAAGTGCGTTATGTGAATGAAATGGTGAAAGATATATTTATCATTCACTCTAGAAAAACTAATAACTTATTTTATTCTAGATATACCCATAATTTTATATCTAATTAATTTTATAAAGTATCAAACCACCGCCTTAAATATTATATGTTGAGTTAGTGGTGAAAATTCGTAATGGTACAATGGTCACATCTCAAGTATATAGTTCTTCTACTATTTATGTTTGTGGGAAAGTGCTTCTAAAAAACTTATGATTCTCCATTTAGTTGAATTTCATTTGATTCTAGGTATGTATTAGATTTCGTTATTTGGATATCATAAATATTTCTAAGGAAGTGAAGTCGCATTTCACATTCTGAACAAACCTATGACTATTTTTCAATGTGCGTATGAATGAAAATTTAAAATAGAAATTAATTCTATCTTATTGGTCTTAATTATTATCCGTAAAGGCTATTTATCTCAGATGATTTATGAGAAACTCAAAATTGAGGATATGCCTACTGTATGGGAGTTTTTTAATGACTTTTTACAAGTGTTTACATGTATTCTTCCAAATCATGAAGTTGTGCTTTCAATATAAATCATACACGGTCCTATACATATTTAAAAGAACACGTACAGAATGGTCCCAAATGAGTTATAGTAATTGAATAAGAAACTCTAGGATAATCTTGATTATGTATTCATAGACACTAGTTCATCACCAAGGGGTGCACCTATTCTTTTTTTAAAAGAACGATGGTTCAATGATTCTTTTCATTGATTATTGGGGAACCTAACAATATCAATATCAAGAATAAGTATCCTCTACCCTGTATCAATGATTTTTTTTATCAATTATGAGGAACTCAATACATTCCTATGATTCACCTTCATTTTGGATATTATAAATTTCATGTTAATAAGGAGTATAGACCCAAGATAGCCTTATGTAGGATGTATGGGAATTATGAATTTATAATAAATCCATTTGGACTTACTAACCCCCATGTTATCACCATGTATTTAATGAATAAAGTCTCTATATATTGCCATAATCAGTTTTTGGTAGTATTAATATATGATATTCTTATATATTAAAAAATAAAGGATGAGAATTAAGATCATTTTAGAATTTTATTAAAGACCCTGAGGAAGGTTAATTTGTATGGAAAAATTTCAAAATGTGAATTTTGGCTTTAGAAAGTTTAATTTTTGAGTCATATAATCTCAAGTGAGGTTATATCAATTGATCCTTCAAATAAAAAATTATTGAGCGATGGCCTAGACCAACCATGGTAACTGAAATTCATAGTTTTATTTGGTTGGATATACATTATCGACTCTTTATGAGATATTTATCAATACTATCTAATCCACTCACCAAGTTGACTCGTAAGGGGGTTAATTTCTTGTGAATAGATGAATGTGAAGAGAATTTAAAGGAACTAAGGAGAATGATAGTCAATGAACCTCGACTCACATTACACTATAGTGGATAGGGGTTTGTGATATATACTTATGAATCTAATAATGGAATGGGATCCATTATCATAAAGAATGACATGATGATAACTTATACCCCGCGATAATTTAAGGTTCATAAGAAAAATTACCAACTCATGATTTGGAGTTAGCTGTGGTAATTTTTTCATCGAACATACAGTAGTATTTTCATTATTGAGAATGGTTTGATATATACATAGACCCTAAAATTTTTAATTATATAATCACATGTAAAGAGATTAATATTTTCCTGATAAGTTATTTAGAGTTGATTAAATATTATGACTACCCAATATATTACCACCCTAAGAAACAAAACAAGGTGGAAGATTCTCTTAGTTGAAAGGATAATGTAAGAAAATATATGATGAGGATTTAAAGAGATCCAATACTAATGGATTTTTTGAAAATTTAACTTGAAATACTTGGGAAAGGGGAAGAGCCTATCTTTATCAGATGAAATTTTAACCATCTATCCATGTGAGGATTTAAGATGTGCAGAGGGGAGATGTAGAACTGTAGAATAAAGTCAAAAACGTTCCTGAGTTCAATCTTTATTATGATGGAATAATAAAGTTCAAAAACCATATATGTGTTTTATCTATACCAGATTATAAAAAGGGTCTTTTGGATTAATCTCATAGTTCATAATTATTTATACATCATATAAGTACAAATATGTATAGATATTTAAAATAATATTTCTAGGGGAAAACATAAAAAGGGATATTACATACTATGTATCTTGATGCCAGGTGTTTCAATAAGTTAAGTCTAAGAGACAAAATTATAAGGGGAAGTTACAACCATTACTCATACTAGGATGGAAACGGGAAGCCAAAACCAAGGATTTCTTAGTCATGCTCCCCAAAAAATATAAATGGAATAATTCTATATAGGTTTTATTTGAACACCTTACAAATTCAGCACACTTCAGTATCATTAGAGAATATTTCTCTTTTTTAAATCTTTCCAGGTTATAAATTAATTATGTTTTATGATTTCAATGAGTACTACATTATATTATATTTGTTCAGGGTCTGAAGATTACCTCAAAGATCTGGAGAAGGATTCAATAGGATCTATATACATAGTTGAGTTTCAATACTACATACCATACTCATAAAGATGATCAGTTTAAGTGGACCATTAAAACTCTAGAAGATATATTGAGAGATTTCTATATATATTTAAATGGTGGTTGTGATCAACACCTTCCTTTAGTGGAATTTTATTACACTAAAATCTTACACTGAGGAATTTAGATGGATCTTTATGATTACCCCTATTTAAAGAAGTTTATAAATACAACATGTTGGGATGAATTTAGAGAAATAAATATATTGGGACCTGATATATCTAAGGAAATGGAATAGAATTTTAGATCTATTCAATAACGCATAATAGAATATCAGGGTCAGTAGAAAAATCATCCTGACAATTGTTAGTGAGATCTGGAGTTCAATGTTGGTGAAAAGTTATTGCTATAAATATTTAATTGTAATGAGGTTATTCTATTTGGAAAGAAAGGAAATTTTATCCATATGTATGTCAATCCCATTTAAATTCATGATCATATTGGGATGGTGGTTTATCATTTGGAACTAACACTAAATACCATTAAAGTTCATGATGTTTTCTATGTATCTCTCTTTAGGAAGTAAATACTTGATCCTTTACATGTAATAAACTCATAGATCATACCACTATATTAATATATCCTGTATTATGAACAACTAGTAGACATTTTTTATTGAATAGAGAAAGTGATATGAAACAATAGCACACACCTTGTCAATGATTTATTGTGAATCCATAAATTAGAGGAAGATACTTGGGAATCTGAGGATGTAATGAAAAAGAGATATCAAAATTTTTTGTTTCATAATGATGTAATATATTTGGATAAATTCATTTTAAGGATGAATAATGTAACACCATGAGATTTTATGAAATATTTCTCTTTAAATATATTTAATTTCCTAGATAGTTTGTGATGCACACAACCCTGAGTCTAAATTAATTGTAATGAAGTATATAGTTATTTCCTAGATATTGTATTAAAAGGTATGAATAGTAATAACTAAATTAGAAGAAAATAATGTTTTACTCATTAATTCATTACTTATCATTTAATTATAAATGAAAATAAAAAATATTTGAATGTGGAAAGATGGTTTTCGGAAAAAAAAAACTATTTTTATGTGTGTATTGTTTTTTTATCTTAATAATTTAAATTAATCACTGTTAATGAATTATTTTTATGATATGTATATGTTATGTATTCAATAAAAAGTTTTATATTCATCTAAAGTTTTTTAGTAATGGTATAAGAATAAATATAGTTTTATTTTTAAAATGTACTTTTCTAAAAAATAGTTTTCACCATGTTTTTTGGGATTACTTTAAAATTAACTTCTTCGACTAATAAAATTTGAATCTTGAAAAATTGATTCTATATTTTTAATTATTAGTATAAAATTTGTTAAATAGTTCTCTTTAATTTTTTTTCATTATGAATTTTAACCATGGTAAATATATTTCACATTGATAAGGTTAAAACAAGTAAAATATGGTTAAACCATTGGGGAAAAGCTTCAAAAAAATATCTAACTCTTTCCTTTATCCCATTGTATTAGTGTAGTTCGTCTATTTATATAATATTCTTAAATATTTTTCCACTTGGTGTCATTTTTCTTTAATCATTAAATTTATATTAGCTTTAGAAAAGAATAAATTAAAAATGTCACTCTCTAAAATTTAATATCTCTAACATTTGTACAAAAGGATAATACAAGGATAAGTTTAGAAATAAATGTTCATTTGAAAGGTAGAAAATATATCATATTATTTATTTTAAATTTTTAGTTATTGAATAATTACCTTAAACGCTTATTCAACATCATCACATTATTTATTCAATTAATATAAAATTAAAATAAATGATTTTAAAAATGTTAAAAGTAATTATTACCTTAAATTCTTAAATGCTTATATTTTTTTAAAATGTTTTAATTCTAATTCCCTTTATTTTCTTGTTGTTTTCAAAGAAAAATTATATGAATAATTCTTAAAATGATATTAATAATATTTTGTGACAAAAATATTTTATTAGATTATTTAAAATTCCTAAAAATATTGAAATATGACAATTATGAATAGAAAGGGTTCATAATTTAATCTCTTGGTAGTTTATGAGTTAATTTTTTCCTTATAAGTAAAATTATATCCCTTTAATATTAAAAAATTCATTACCATGGTTGAGATTAAATTTGTTAACCAGTGGGTTAATCCAAATTATAAGGCTTAAAGTGACACCAAAACCTCTTTAAATTTCATTTGATGAATATATTTATGCCTTTTAAAATTTTTATTTGAATATCTATCCATTTAGAATAATTTGTCTTCAGAATGAATTAAATATATTTTAATTATTCTCTAATTTCAAGTGTATCATTTCCCTCCCCTATACAAGGAAACCCCTTATCTATTTTATTTAAACCACTTTAAGCCATCTATATTGAAAAATATATACTTTAATATCAAATAATATTCCTACACTATGTTCTAAAAAAAATTTCTTTCCAAAAGACCATCCTTTCAAGGCTTAAAGAATAAGACAAGAATTTTTCTCAATAAAATAAACCAATAGTTTAAGTGTTAGCTTGGCCTTTATGGGGGAAACCTCTAATTATTGGGAATTATTAACTAATATAGTGAGTCTACTTAACCAAATATATATTGGGTTTAATAGCCTCTATCTACCCAATAAAAATTTAGGGGAAAGTGTTGAGGAAATATGATTCTGGGTTTCTGTGTTGGGGAGTTCACTCAATGCATCAAAGAGCTTCAATCACATAGTTAGCAAGACCACCAACCAAAATAATTTTTAGTAATTTTCATTGTCTTTGTTTTGATTATAAGAAAGTAAATATGGATCTTTTATAATAGAATGTTAGAGTAACTAGACATTCCAAGTTCATTGGTGAGGGATTTTGAGACTTGATAAAATGTGGGAGAATTAATAAAATTAATTATTATTATTTCTCACATAATTTATATTAATGTAAAGTTTTACTAATTTGTTTTAATTAATATAGAAAATGGAAAGAAAACTATGAAACTAGTGTAATCATTCCTTAACTCAAGGAATTTCTTTACAAATATAAATTTCGAGATATGGTACAACAGTTTATGCAATTTATTATTATAAGAAAGTTTTCATTATGTATTAGAATCCTCTGTTCCTATCCATCCACCCTAGCAGGTGAGTAAAGGTAAAACTGATTCTTACTAGAGATATTTTAAGGTCACTTATTATTTCCTTTGTATAATATTATAAACTATGTCCAAATAGTTTATGATATAACATAAATACATGGATTAATTCACTATAATATCACATCACCATTTTCTTGATAATGAAAAGGAAATGATAGAAAAAAATAAGATTTCTAAGGAACTATATTAATGTAGATAGGAAGAAGTAAATATAGCTATAGATCATGCTTTCAACATGTTTTGGTATATTGATCAGTTAGTGAAATTGGTATTTCACTCATATAATAAATTATCCATTAATCTTATATTATTATCCTTAACATCAAGGTTATCCTTGTTTTTCCAATCCCATATAAACAGATCGGATAAATCACAATGGAAAAGTTTTTACATACATCACCAAGCGGATAAGTATTGGTTGAAACATATATCTCCACCTCTTACAGTGAAAAGTTCTAAGGGAAATGTTGAATATACCATGGATAATCTAAATCCAAAAGATCTTTTACAATATCCTTAAATGAGACAAATGATTAAAATGTAGAAGAATGAAAAAGAAGCCTCTTTCTTCTTATGTTGAAATAATGTAAACTAAAAAAGAAATTTCCATGAATTGAAGAAGTAAGAATTTTCATCCACTTCAGGTATATTAATTAAGTTTCTAGTCATTTATTGTGTATTAAATACAATATCATTAAAAATATATATATTTAAATATAAGAAATGAGAAAAAATAGAAAGGTTATAGAGTGAACTCAAAAAAAGGTGAGAAAGGATAATCCCTATATCATCCAAGGGGAGAACGCTATTTCAAATTTATAGATTAGATTTATTCAAGTTTTTAATATGTTTCATAAAAACATTTATCTCAGTGTCCATCTAGAAAAAATGATACATTATTTAATTTTTGAAATAAATGATGTTATGATACTTAAATTCTAAACTAATTGTTTAGTAACTCTTAAATCACAAATATCCATTATAATTAATAATAAATAAAAATATAAGAATCTTTATTAATTATAAGAATATAATTATTTGAAAAATAAAATTAAAATTATTTGACCTATTTATACAAAAAAAATCATTTTTGTATTAAATGAGCTAAGATACTAGATATATAAAAAAACTACTTATTAGGTTTTATATAAATAAGACATTATAAAAAAAGGTATTTCACAAAAAAATTATATTTATTTCAACATTTCCATGTGAAATATTCTAAATCTAAAGGTAATATTATATACATCATGAGATTTCTTTAAGAAATTTTAGAAATGATCAGTTAAGTAAATGAGTAAACTTGGTAAATATTAAGGATTTTATGAGCAATCTTATTATATAAGACATATTATCCAAGTAGTCATTAATTATACATGTGTATTAAAGGTTATCCCTAACTCACATCTACTTATATACATCAATATCACGATGGTAATAAAAGTAATATCAATTATCAGTCTTATATATATAGATATATCAAATCTTTCCATCATTACTTCCAACACGTGTTTTTCAAATAGAAGTGAAACCACTAACCAATTGAAAACAATATTGTCTAATGGATATAAAATAAAATGTGATATGATAATAATCTATTAAGACACTACCAAAACTATTTTTTAGAACCGTTTTTAAAAGATGGCCTTAGCTGCAAAAAAACATTATAATATTAAGGTGTATCTTAGTTAATGATCCTATGGTCATTAATGATATTAACCTTTATTCAAGATTGACTATATTTATATAAATAAATTTTATATCATTGAATATATAGGTAGAAAACATAACTTCTATGGGTTAAGGCTTTGGATGAAAATGGGTTGACATAGAAATATTGTACTACACTAAGATCAGTGGAAGGAGTTATTTTAGGAGCATATACTGTGTAAGAATATATATGAATATCCAAAGAGGTCGTTTCTGTTCACTATGGTGAGTGATAAATGTATTATTCCTTTGAAATAAAACAATAACTGGAAATATGCTAAGATTAAAAAGTATGTATATAATCAAGTAATAGACTCCATGTATCAAGATATGGGGACTCCATATTCTTATTGTTTCTGAGAATGGATATTGTTTGTGAGTATTCAATATAAGCTAGACATTGATGGTATAAGATAGTACAAATAAGTCATGATTGATTTTTGAAATTTTTTCCCTTTAAAAATACCTATACTCTAATCATCAAGAACAAAATCATTTTGAATTTCAATTTGTCACGGAATATTTCTATGGTCAACATATTGGGATATTGATAGTTAAGGACACCTCATTTAAAGGATTCCCCCTGGTAGATGTCTATATGACACAACCAAATAAGACCCTATGGTATACGTATATAAGGAATAAATAAAATGGATGGTGAAATCAACAAATACCAATAATATACGTAGATTACATAAATTAATTTATGAAAAAATCATGTATAGTGATCATAGAATATTCATTTTTAAATGAATGAGGTACACGTGTCTCTAATTGTGTAGTGATATCACTATAAGTTTTCAAGAATAATATGTTGATAAAATATGAAAATAATTTTTTTGTCTTATCGGTTTGTTAATACTAAGGAATGAAATTTCTACATGTATTAATTAAAGTAGAAAACATGTTATAGGTAACAAGATCTAAAAGATATATCCATGGGTTGTATAAATTTGTTCATAGTAAATATATTAAAAAATTACTGAAAAAATAAAAAAATTAATAATTCAAGACCAAATTTTTATTGGAAAAAAATCCTTTTAGTATAACATGCATGGTCATAGGAAGAGATTATGGCGATTAAAATAAATTCACAATCTTAAGTGTTAGGAATTAATCTCATGTGTCATGATATGTTATGGAACTGGATATTACTAATGCATAAATCATAATGGGTGAATATAAAAATGATTTAACATAATTGAATAGAATTGAAGTTGGAACTATCTCATAGTACTTAGAAAAGTAAAACTGGATGAGTTCCTAGTGTTTAGAGAATTTAGAATACTAGTAATCAAGGTAGTTGATCACATGTCTACACTTGGTTCAATTTTATTTAGTATCACAAAAAATATTGAAGTATTATGAAAGAAAAACTTATTATATGAAACATTTCTATATCTACAATATCTGAGTATGTTGTGGATTTTGAGGAAACTAAATAAGAAATTTTAGCAACATCCTATTATGATTTTAGGTCATATCAAAGGAAATATATTTATCATTTTATGATAATCTTTGACTGTGGATTTAGTCAGAAAGTCAAGATTATGACATGGGAACAAGAGGTTGATACTCAGTTATATCACTACATTATGGATTTTATCAAGATAGTAATGCTAGAGTAAATAAATTCACCGCCCAAGTATGTGGTTTTACCAACCCTAACCATTGAATATGGTAGACCTAGTAGTTTCAACCATACTCATTTTAATCATGTTATTCATTTGATACTAACTAGTTATTGGTAGTTACCTCTAGTTTAAGTGGTAGTTTCTTGGATTTGGTGCCCTAGAACCAATAACTTTGTACGTAAGATTACATGAATATTCAAAGGAGTGAATATTAATATTAATATGTTATCACATATTGATTTTTCTTCTACATAACATTGGTGTGATAATGTCTTATATTATTTTTCGCATTGATATAGTTAGAGTAGTTCCCTGCTATGATGCGAACCTTGAAATTTCATGGTGACATTCTTAAAAATAGTTCTATGGTTGGAAATTATACTATGATATGGAATGTAGTATTTATATCATCATTTGAAAGTACTCATAAGTGGATGAGAATTATTTTCATGAAATTCACACATGGTAATCTCTGTGATGGGAAATTATGAGAACAGACCTTCCAGAAGAAATTCTTCAAGTTTGTATGTCATTAGATATTCATATCTATGAGCATGTGTAATGGTCCTTATACTTTAATATTATTATTAATGAATTTTATGACTCATTAACTTATATGTATTTTATAAACATGATAATAACAATTTATGGTGAAGTTGGATATGATGATTTCTTCATGAATGACATGTTGTTAATTAACAATTAGAGGAAACATTTCTCCCTACTATATTTATGGAAGATGATATTTCTATACTTTTATTGAAATATAACTATCGCATTAAATTCTATAGCCATAGTGTAACAACATTTATTTCAGATAGTCAAATAATGTCATATCAAGAATATAGGTTGATGAAACAAATGTGAAACCTTGTTAATGAGATATTAAAACAAAGGGATTATATTAAACAGTGAGTGTTCATATATAGTTGTTATTGTTGTGACATTAATCTCATTATATTGGGTGTCTTAACCCATTACTAGATAATAATCTTGGACTTTAGGAGATCCCACCTAATGCTAATAAGAAATAATTCAAGAGTGTAACACACTAAAAGATTTCATTTATATCGATTAAAATCTATTTGAAATTAATTAGTGGAATATATATTATTATCAAGATAGAGGAATAATTTTATTCAAATTTTATTAATCTCATAAATTAAATAAATATTTATTCACCATATTGTGAATAAAATTTATTTATTTATTTTATTGAATATTTAATAGATATTTGTTCTCGGGTTTATGGATAAGATATATATTTATAAATAAATTTATTTTTTAGGTATTTAATAAATTCCAAGGAGTTTTAACAAACCAAAACCACGCCTGGTGGCAAATATTAATTTACAAGCATTTTAAATAATATTTATTATTATGAAAGTAAGTGAGTGCACCATAAAATAATATTATTATTATTATCTTGTAAAGGGTATTAATAAATATTATTATATTATTTATGGTCCCATAAGAAATTAAATCATATTTTAACCTAAATCATATCTCTATTAATATATGGTTATGTATATTTTGTAGCATTAACCGAAAATTGAGAATAGAGAATCATTACACACAATGGAATTCTCTATCTCTTTCTCTAGAATTCCCCCTCTCTTCCTCTAAAGAATGCAAAGAACTCCATTAAGCCTGAAGGATTTTTTATCAATCAATACAAACAATAAAAGATGATTGATTCACCATGTTATCACTCATAAATAAATTATAATTTCTTGGATATCAAAGGAGAACATGTGGATCACAACTAGAGGTATTATACACTTTAATACTTACAGTGCAATGGAATTAATCCAAAAGGGATTTTAGAAGTCCAACAATGTTTTCCAAGAAAGGATCCTAAGAAGAGGTAATTATTTCATCCAATAATAAATTAATTAATTATAAATTTAAAATCAAATATACTCTCTCAAGGTTTTGGTGAACTCTAAATTAAGAGAAATTTTAATTTTACAACCACAAAAAGTACTTTTGTTGCACCCAAAACCTACAATTTTTACCCTTGTTTTAGTTTTTTAAAATGTTCTAAAATGAATATTCATGTTATTTTCCAAACATGTCCCATTTCCATTAACCAAAAATATGAAAGGAATCTTTTATTTTAACATGTACGTCATAAATTTAATTTCCCTCCATCCTGGCCACTAAATATTTTAAAGTTCCCATTATATTCTTAAAATATTATTTTCAATGAAAAATATTTTCATGATGTTTTTGTGAAATTTTAGTTATAAAAAGTTAATTTTCAAAGTGAAAAATTTATTTTCCTCAAGAAATGTTCCAATTGATCTTTCAAAAGAATTTTATATCTAGGTTTATATCCTTTAATGTTACATAATATTTATTATGGATATGATCCATTAATACCATATTTATTCTTTTTCTTAGTGGTTTATTATTATTATAATAAAAAAATAAAAAAAATATTTTGTTTCAGTGGGGTTTTTATGACGAGATAATGAAATCATTATGAAACCCATTTATTTTAATGGGTTATGATATGATGAAAGTTTTATGATCTTATGGAACACATATTTATGGTTTTCATTATGTGATAGTGGTTATGTTATAGCCAAGTAAGGTTTTTTAATTATAACCAAGGAAGTTTTTTATGTTATAACCAATAATGGTGGTCATGTTATAGCCAAATATGGGTGGGACCTATATCTCCCTCCAATGTATTGGGTAATTATTGATATCTCATGAGATATATATGATTGTAATGGGGAGTTAACCCAGTTTAGTAAGGGACTTTGTCGATTATGTTAAACTTCAGAGTGAACCTTAACTACTACGATGGTTTGGGGATTAAACCCATTCTATAATGATAGCCATGGAAATGTTCCTTGACTAATAAGGAAATGATTTTTTTTAATTATGTGTATTACAAAGCCTGTGTCTTATTCTTATGATATCATATCATGAATTATATACTTTTATTACTTTATGATTCATGTATCATGAAATTCCAAGATTTATTCCATGACTCAAGTTTATGATATATGATATACGAGTTATGGTTTTAAAATATTAATCTCAGGTTCTCATACCATTATGATTATTTTATACTTATGTGATAATTTATATCTCAATTATTTACCCTTACTTAGCATCTAAGATCTCACTTTCTTGTGTTTCCTTTCACCCGGTTATGAAAAAAGTTATTATCTATGATATGTCAAGGAATGGTGATATTTATGAGGAACTAAGTTGTTGATAATGTAAAACTCGTATGAACCAGTATATGTTTTCAAGTTTCCAAAAGGCACTAGACCTAAATAGTTCTTGAATGGATTGTTATGTTATATAAGAACAATTTATTTATTAATATGTAATATTTATATATATAAAGTGTGGGACTTTAAAAATATATTTTTTGAAGAATAAAACTTGATAATTTAAAGGTAGTTGATTCATAAGATATTTGAGTATGTGTAAGATATTTACAATAGTATATTAAAATATTTAAAATTATCTAAGATACATCATGGTGATATTTAATTTTTTATAAATGTTATGTGGAATGACATAGTAACAATAATCATTTGTAATATTCATTAGATTGAGAAAATATGAAAAATCAATATACCCCTATAGGATGTAAGTATAATAAAAAAAACTTATGTATGGGTCTTATAATTAAGAAATATATAAATTCATAAAAAAATGAAATTTAAGCCCAATGAGATGTGTAAATATTTTCATCAGTTTGTCAGTTTTTTGGAGTTTCTGAAAGATGTGATATTTATAATAAGAGAAATTCTATAGAATAAAATAAATTAAATGATTCAATGAGATGTTCCTTGGTAAGATAACCATCACAATTCTCCCAAAGGATTTTGATTCTACATAAGATTGATGAATCAAGATGAAGCTGATTATTTGAAGTGATTTGTATCCATGTTGTGGATATTCATCCACACCACGAATATATTCATACATTCCATTATGGATAAAAGTTAATATCAATGGATTTAATGGATATTTGAGGAAGAATAAAGTTTAGAGTCTCTTAGAGGGTTAATAGAAGATAACCTTGACTCAGATCAAATGAGAATAAAATTGGGAAAATATTATTGAGCAGTTTTAAATAATAAGATTCTTTATCATAGATCAAGGAGGATTCAATATTTAAATATGGAAAATATGTTGATAAGATTTTGTGTAGGTATTAATATAACAGAACAAGAATGAATGTGGTTATGAATAGAACCCTATATTATATTCAAATGGAAAATTTTTTATGTCTCAAAAAAAGAAGAAGATAAAATCATCTAGGAATAAGGACCTATGTGTCAAATATTAAGGAAGGAATAATTTGATGTAGCTAACTTGTTGTAGGTCATAATTAATTCATATAACATAATCAACATTATAAATTTATAAGTAACAACACCATAAAATATTAAAATTACTAATAAGTTGTTTAGGAAATGTAAGTCCCAAGGTTAACCCCATAGAGACAAGGTGTAGGAACTCTCTAACTTTATAATTAAGTAAAAAAATGAGATGAAATAAAACTACATGTACTTTGAAAATAATAACAATGAAAAGTACCTAGAAAACGAACATCCAGGTTCATGGTGTGATGAAGCATAAAATATATGAATGAATTATTTATGCTAAAAGGGGGGTGTGGTTATTACTATGAAAGGAATTACACACATTTTTGGATAGTTTCCAATGGATTTTATTCATAGAACCAAAAACACCCACCAGTTTCTACATTTGGGACAATCTACAGACATGTTTTCCAAAGGCAAGCATTCATTGGGGTATTTATCAATAATTCTTATAAACTCACATTAGTTAAGAAGATGGGAGGTCGGGATAATCACACTCTATCGTGGGGAATTATTTCAATCTTTGGTACTCTATTATATATTTTATACATGTTTGTAAATCCTTCTCAAACCCCAATATGGGACTAGTCACCATTATGTTTGCAATCAGTTATTAAGATGTAGGGATGTGAACATATGTATGTATCGGATTCTCTCCATCAATATCACCATCAATATTTATCATTGGTTATCCATAAATGGTAGAATATATATATATATATATTAGTGGTTATCCATAAATGGTACCATTTGTATGTATTAGAGGTTATCCATATTTTTTATTATTTTTTGATGCCTTGAATTAAGTAACTATGTTTTAGAGCCACATGGTTGGGTCCTCTGGAATTTATCATCATCCAAGGAGACATTTTTTTGATAATGGGATTATGCCCTAGATGGTGATTCCTATATATACTTTTGAAAGGAATAATAATCCATGTAGTTCAGTTGGGTTGGAGATTACACCTAAGTAGGAGACTATTTTTAGTTGAAAGGAATTGAAAGTAATGTAACCCTCTGGGTGGGGAATGATCTTCTTAGGAATATATTCCAATAATAATTATAATTGGTTAAATATGTTGGTTTTGAACATCGGGGAGGAGTCCCATGTATCATGTCGAGACAAGAATCGAAGATCACATAGTTCAGTTGGATTGGGGATTACACCTAAGGAGTAATACCAATAATGGTATTTTGATTATACGAGTCATATGATCGACTAGAATCCCTAATCCCAAATGATTCAAGATCGATGTGAGAGACAAGTGACACTAGAAGATCAATCACATAGCATAATTGGTTTCAAACAGGACTTACACCTGAACTGGAAGCCCATGGATGAATTTACTTCCTCATACACTAATAGATGGTTATACAGGACACAAGGAAAGAGGGATATGAAATCCTATATGAAATTCTAGGGTATTACTCTAGGAGGGATTTCTATAAGAATCTTATTTCGATCATTTATAGATGAGGTAGAGGCTATGGCGAGGTATCCAAGAAGAGAGGCTAAGGGATTACACCAAAATGGATGTCTATTTCTGTCTTTTTTCTTATTTCTCAACCCCATATTAGGGTTTATGTATCTGAGGATTGGAAAAAAGAAGGTGTGAATACTTCCCAACTCTCTTTACATTTTATCCAATAGGCATGAGGTAACTATCATTGCCTAAAATAGGAATATTTACACTACTTAAACCAGGATTGGAGTCCTCAATACCATATAAACCCATTATTGTGAACTTATTAAGGACCCAACAAACTAGGTTGGTTAATTGGGGGTATTATGTAATAAGGGAATGCATAATTGAAAGAGGTTCACGTTGATGTGTCCCGAATCCTGGTCATATAACTCTGGTGTCTTTGGAGGATGTCTTACTTTTAAATTCCTTATTTCAAGTGATATAACCATTTAGATACGTTTTGGAGGGGTTAATATGAATTTTTATGATATGTCGAAGGAGTGTGTTCAGTGTAGAATAGTGAATACCCTAATTATTCCCCATTTCACATACTGGTCTTACTATTTGAGATAGGGGATATTAGAAAGGGAATACACTGCAAAGGGTGTTCCATTATGGGAGTATTACTATGAGATGGAGAGTATATCTTTTTCCGAATACCCAGTGGGCCTCCCTTTTTAAAATGATTCCCTTTTCATTCAAGGACCTTTTAGGAAGGACTACTTTTCTATTATTTTCTTCTTCATTTATGGTGAGTAGGTTACCTTGAATTTAAGATGAAATACCCAAAATGGAAATTTATTTCTATCATAATTTATCATTATATACTCTTTCTCTCAAATTTCTTCGATTCTTCAATCCACATTTTAGGATAATCGGGTGTTTATAGGTGGTGTAATAAAAAACTTTTCCCGAAATAACAATCCGCATAGCCTTTTTTATGATATGAAAAAAGAAAAAAATATTTACTTAGTTATAAAATGACTATTCTAATCATGATGATTGTTTCAAAAACTATGTTAAGTGTTACATGGTTAGATAAAAGTGTTATTTAGTAGAAAAATAACCACCTTTAGGTAAAAAATAATAAGGGATTCATAAATTAGTTGAAATACTTTATGTATTGATAAAATTTTTATGTGGTGGCTACAATACTAGGGACTCTAATCCAAAAACAACTTTTAGTTCTCATAGTAATTAAATTGAAATGTTTAATTTTTGACTTTGTTAATTTCCCTTTAGGCTAAAATAAAATCTGACTTAGAACGGTCAAAACATTTGAATCATAAGTATTTTTGGGATTTATAAACAATCATGTCAAAGTCTATAAACGGAAATATTCCCTTGTATGTGTGTTATACACCCAAGAAGGTTGTTTTTTTAATGAAAAAAAGGTGATTTAATTCCCAAAAAAAATTGGTTTCAACAAGTCAATGTAACATCCCGGCCTGATTGACCACTAAACTAGTAGCCATACTAGTTTCCACATGACCTCAAGTGCATATCCCCAAAATCCAGAGGCTTCCAACTAATAGTGAGGGGCAAGGGTGTGTCAATGGATAGATTATACCCTCATAGATCATAGAATTAATAGTAGTATAACTAGTGTAAATCACTACGCAATATCGAAAGCATAGGTAATAAATGACAACAACGGAAAGAAAAAACAAAAGATAATAGCAGTGGAAGAATAAATGAAACAACTGTATAAAAAGGGGATGATAAAAATTCCATATATTGATGCATGTAATGTTAGCTGTTATTATAAGGTACAATCAGTACAATATAACAAAAGAAACGAAAACCCAAAGGACAACTCCATGAGCACCATGAGTTTGAGTCCACTTTTTTGCTCATTAGCTCCCATGTAGATGGAATAACACAAGAAATGAATTCAAATAACTCTGAGTAAGAATATATACCCAAGATCAAAATGATGATTGAGTAGGGTGTGAGATATAAATCTCAGGAGGCCAGTATACACTGTGTTTATCCCAAGCCATTTTGTGAAATAAACAAATAATCAGTGTGCCAATATGTATCTTTATGGAGAAATAAAAAAATTTAATAAGAAAAATTTGGTATGGGTTCCCAATCGGACACACATCCCTTATCACCTACTTATCCCTAAGCTAGAAGTTTGAATAGGTTACATGTGAAATTAATAATATGTATAAAAGGGGGTAAAGACAATAAGGAATCCTAAGAGGAGTTACACCCCATGCTTGTGCTTTGTCTTGGGGTCTAATTCACAAATCATCATTTAAAAGTTCAAGTCAAAGAGAATAATCCACAAGCATAATCAAGCTCATAATAACCAGGAAAGATATACATATCATATGAAAAAATGATCCAATTAGACAATCTTTCAAAACCAGAGGCAGAGTCTCATTCCCATCCAAGGCAATCTAAAAGAATCCCAAGTATTATAAAGTGTACATCTGATAATCCAATACCATCGAGTACATCTAAGGGGATCTGTATGGAGTCCCTTATATCACTAAAAGGCTGATTCCATCCCAAGTATCTCACATAGGGGACTAACTATCACCCATGTAATGGCATAGCCATATTTCCAAATGGTCTATCCATAGTTTCTCCCCTAGGGAACTGGTATTGATTGAGAGTATAATAAACCACCCGAGAAGCCCTTTCCTTGAAATCCAAAGAATCTCCCCTAACACATCATGGTATAACCACCCAAGCATGGGAGTCCATACATGAATCCTTAATATGGAACCCATATTCTCTCCCATCCCATTTCAAGAGATCCATATCAAGAAAGTCAATTATCAAAAGGCCATGCATTTATAATATTTTATATTACTAAATAAACATCCCATGTCATCAAGAGCATGGAAAAATCCCAAACTAACAAGATTTTCATAGGAAACAATTCAATACCTCAAAATGACATAATCACTTTATCACAAAATCAGTCACATAACATTATTAACATTTTAAAATCTCAATCGAATAATATTATAATATATATCAAACCACTAAAACAAGGCATAGGCTTTAAGCACTTATATAAGCAATGGAATTCAAACAAAAGAACAAGGAAACAACATTATTAGAACCATAGGTCATCAATGACATTAAATAAAACATGATAATAATATTTTCCATGCATATAATTAAAAAATAGGTTATTCCTTCCACCGTTCACATTTCATTCTACTTCAAACCAGTTAGTACAAGGAAAATAAATTCAAAATAAATAAAAACTTTAATCAAATACATTCCATTAAATTCAACTAATCATGGAAATTCATTTTATTATATCAAGGTAATATCAATTTAAAAATTCAAGGAAAATATTTTTTTCATGACAATTAATTCCATCCAAAACATGCAATTTTATATATCAAAACAAGGCAATTGGATTTAAATTTTCAAGATGGCACATATAATGTGTTACAGTCAAAAGGGAAATTACCTACTTGGGTAATCCCTTTATAAAAATAAATCCAAAAACATAGGAGGTGTTTGGTTCTAATTATACATTTACCAATTTCATACATGGGAAATGTCATTCAAGAAGGAAATCCATCAAGAGAATTTCCTTTAATTCAACTCAAGCTATTTGATTAAACAAACAGTGAAATTTATTTATCAAGGTTCAAGAGACACCTAGAAGCTTTCATTGAAAAATGGAATTTACCAACTTGGGAAAATCCCATATATTAAAAAAACTCTTCAATTTATAAAATAGTTCAAGTACTTAAAAGATTCTTGGTTCACTAAATGTATACCAAATGGGGAGGAAACCCCAAATTTAGGAAAAATTAAAAGTAAAGGTTCTAAACATGTAATATTTCACACATATCCCCAAGCATAATAAACAAAACCACAATATTCCAAGAAAGAAAAATGTTTAAAATTACTTTTTATCTTTAATATAGTGAACCTATATTGGAGGGGTTTTATTATTAAATTGTGACATTGTTTATAAAAAATAAATTAATTAAATTTCGCATCACAAACAATTCACCAATGGAAATCATTTTAGAAATAATCCCTTACATGGAAAATAATTAATTCAAGTTATGAAGGTAATTAATTAATGAACTATTAAATTTAAAGGAGTACTGTAATGAGACCATACCTTAGGAAGTAGACTAAGAAAATCTGAACACTCGAGACATGAAAATTTCACCAGTGACCACTTGAAATATCTCCACACTTGAATATGCATACATTCATATATATATATATCCCTTAACCTAATTAACATATTCCCCTCGCCATGATGGAATACATATATGGAATATTTATATATTGATATATAAAAATACCTATATATATGAGAACAAGTATTCAAAGATAATAAAAACTCACTACAAAAAAATATTAGGGACTCTAGATTACTTAAAGAACCCCAAATGAAAGGTGTGTAATAAATCAGAAGGTGAAAACCCTTACCTAGGACAGTATTGGCCAACTAAATTGAACTCATCTTCCATGTCTTTGGTTTTGGATGCTAGAATATGCACAAAGGGGTCTCGAGAGACCCTTTGCATAACCTAACACCAAAATAAAACAAAAAAACAACATTATCACATCCCTAAGATTTTCGGCGCACCTCAGTTAGTGACGAAGAGGAAAAAATAGGCCAATAAAAGGGAGGATAAGGGAGGATAAGTCTATACATTGATTATTTGGACAATAAACCTCAAAAAATGTGGATGTATTTCTTTGATCGAGAGGAACTGGGGAGGGGTAGTGCCACACGGCTTAGAGGGGAGCCCAAGGGGGAGGTGAGACTTGATCTGGAGAGGGGGAGGATGAGTGTTTAGTTTTATTTTAATTTCATTTTAATTGAATTCAATTTTTAAAAGTATAGTATCATGCATGGTTTAGGTCGCACGGTATAGAAAATTATACACCACCCATGCACCCATTTCTGGGCACCTGGAGCACCTCGCATGGATTGGTTGCACAGTTTAGAAACTATGTGGTTAATAGTATTTAGGAACTTTCCAATAACACTAACCATATGGGCTAGGCATTTGGTTTAGAAAACTATATGTAGCTTGTGTGACATCCTCTATCCACTTGCATAAGTTTTCATGGTTTCCTGATAAGGGCTACATGTTTTTAGACAAACCATGAGCCCAGTGCAGACCCTTTAAAAAACATTATGTTTTGGGTCTGACACTCCCGAAATATACCAATACACCATAGAAACTTCTCAGTCCTTTACCCTAGTCCAAAAACATCACATTAAAAATTTCTAACTATCATAACTTCATTCCAAAGCTTGGATTTAAAATCATCCTTCCAAATAAATAAAAAACTTCCAAATTCCTTAAGACTTTTCATCCAATTCAAAACATGGATCGTTACAACCTTGTTTCCTTAGAACTTATCCTCCCCAATAATCCTTTGGAAAAAACCTAAACATCACCTTACCTTCAAGGGTGGTGAATCTTCGTTCAAATGGTCACCTTTTGTCTCCAAACTCTCAATGCACCTCTCAGAACCTTTTAAGAACATGGTACTTAAGCTGTCAAAACTCAAGACAATTCTTGTTTTCCAACCGAAACACTGATATGAATCTAAACCAATTTTTCTTTTATAGAGACATTATCACGCCATAATCTCATTTAAAAACTAGTCTAAGGGACTTCCCAACATAGGATTTAATGTTAGAAAGTTAAAACTTCCAAACCATGGAACCTTTCACAATCAAAATTTCCAACAAATCATGCCTCTAAGAGTTTTAATGTCACTTCACACATGATTTGAAATAGAAAAATAGTCGATTCCCCATCAACCTCAAATCCCAAGTAGAGATAGATTTTCTTGGAAATCCCCTTCCAACACAAACCACACTAGTCTCTACCTGATGATGTGTCAGAGATAGTTCTCCACTAACTATTTATATCAAACAAGGATGACCTTGAGTCGAGCCACCTCCAACTGACCATTTACAAGAATTATTGACTTAGATGGAAAGAATATTTCAACAGAACGCTAATTCCTTCCCCCAAGGAATCTTTTATTCCCAACCAACACGTCCACTGAATCTCACACCTAGATTCTAATGACATTTTTTAGTCAAACCAGCACTTGGTCATTTAAATTGTTGTTCCATAGCATGAAAAAGGGGTGACTCCGATTCAAACCCTCTATAATTTTCACCCTTTAAGTATTAACTCTGATCCCATCAACAATACTAGGGTAATCACGGATTTAAATGAACTAGAGATTTTTAAACTAACAAAGGTAGTTCATCTTCCTTTTTTACAATAGATATGTCAGAACAAGGCCACAACATCCAAATTATATCACTGACTAATCCCAGACCAGCATCCACCTAGAAATCAAGTCATATAAGAGAACAGATGGTGTCCAAGAGTTTAATTAGTTCTTACTTGGGAACCCAAGGATCACTCAAAACCATCAATCCTTGTTATGAACCATGTATCCAGCATGCAACACTGATGAGGAACCACCAAACAATCCCAAAAACTTTTAAATCTTTTACGTGGCATAAGACTGAAAAATCACTTTTTGCATCAAGGATAATGTCAAGATAGGGGAAATTCTCAGCTTTTAATATGAATAAACTAAAAGGATTGAACATTTTCCATTAAATGTTACCCAACTACTGGAAAGAAGCATGTTTGAACCACAATGGGTCGACTTCAAGGGAGAAGTTTGGTTTCACCTATCGATGCGTCATTACAACCGATCAAAAGCCTTTACATCTTGAGGAATCTTGTGATCATTTAAGATTTAACACTTGTGTATACCTAATACCAATGGTATTTCTCATAATTTGTTCCCAAAAACAACCAAATCAATATCATGCTTCTAGGTAAGCACTGACATTTATAAAACCCAACATCCCCAAGAAATTTTAAGAAAACTAACCATTTCCAAATGGACATTCTTGATTGTGTTCCTTCTATCCAGAAGGACACATTTCACAAGAAAATAAGTAATGATCCCCACCTTAGGAGTATCCTAACCATCATAAGAAAAATAAATATTTTCCTCTCACAAGAAAGCTAGACCAAAACCACCTTAACCATACATGTGTTGCTCCTCTGATCCACTCTCATGTATGTCAAATTTTTTGTCATGAAATCCATAACCAAACTGACCAGCATGTCAAAACACCCAAGTCCCTTGGAAATTACTCCCGAGCATTGGGAAAACTTAATTCCTTAACACCCAGTTCACTTTACCTAGATATGTCCTAAGACCCAACATAACTACACTAGGTTCAAAGATTTCAATGAACTTAACCAGTTTATTACAATATTTAACACTCAACGATACCACATATAACAACACATAATACCCCAATTTTGTAATATTAGACGACACATCCAAAATACTACCCATAGTCTTATCATCCCAATGCATTCAGTATTGGATGGCCTACACTAAAGTCTTAGTCTAGAATCGTATTTCCACATACGACCATTAATGTAAGATCCCAGTTTTTTTTTTTTTAAATTGAAATGCATGAAACTTTGTTTTAAGTATATATTTATAACTATCCTTTGAAAATAATTTTTCCACTTCTATGTTTTGAATTTCAAAAAATAGTCATCTACAATTGTATTCAGTAAGTTAATTGGAGTCTCATGAAACCAAATTAATTTTTTAGTGAATAGTAACATACCCTTATGAATAGTAATATAAACCTAATGGATATTAAATTTTATTATTATTTTATTTTCTTAAGGGTTTAAGATAATGACATCTTGGTTAATTTTTTAATGTGACAAAAGTAGTTATAAAATTAAAATTGTTAATTTTTAAATAAAATATGATTTTATTTAAAAATTAAATTAATAATATTTAGAAAATTATTTTCAAAAAATGGAGATCATTTTTTAATTCTACATGTCATTTAATGGTTAGGGTGAATTTTTGGGAATTTTCTTAAATTCTAGAATTTTTAATGAATAGAAAAATGAGATAAAATACGATAAATGCTAAATGCTTGAGTTACTGCATCATAGGTGATTCAAGGATAATTTAAGACCACTTGGTTCGAACTCACATGCTATTATTACTATTTGGGGTCACATTAATTAAGACTATTCATATACTTGAGCAAAAAATTTATAATATTTATTAAAATAATGTAAAATACCTTCTCTCATCCACTATAAATACCACCCTCATTCCCCTCTTCCTCCCACACCTCTCAAGCCTTGAGCCTTACCTATGTTCCATCAAAGAATCCTCCAAAGAATCTTCCTCATGTCCTATATTTCCTAGTCTCACCAAAAGAACAAAACCAAATACCTTAAGAAGGATCTCAAGGAGAGGAGATCAAGAGGTAAACATCCTCTTTTGTTTTCTTTCTTTTCTTTATTTTCTTTCATTTTAGGTTATTATTTTTAATTTCATTTGGATTATGTTGGTATATGTCATTCCATATCCCCATTACTTCCCATATTATGTAAGAATTATGATATACCCCTTTTCTCTCATCAAAATATTTTATGAAATTTTAAGCAATGTCGTTAGGCTGCCAAATTTTTGTAAGGGATTTCTCAACTTTTCTTTTATTTTGAGATTCATTTATTTTATTTTTATTTCCTAACCTCCCCTTATAAAAGTGGAATGAATGACCCAGTATCTTACATATTCCGTATTTCATAATATTTAAAAAATACTCACAATTTCATTTCATCTCCTTTCCCACTTATTCATGAAATTAAAACAACGTTCGTGATGTGTTGAATTACCAATATTGTGGATGATGTGATTTAAATTTATTTTACTTACTTAAAGACTGGTCATGAAACCATTTTTATGGGTTAACCAGATTATATTTTATCCATTATATCTTATATAAGGTTATGGAATCATTTTATACATATGTTATTAATTTATAAAAAAAATGAGTTCTTTGAGATCGAAGAATCGTTGAAATAACCTAAACAAATATCAATAATATTTTACCTCATGAGTCATCCTCATGAAAGAATTCAAAATGATAAATGGAATAATTTATGGTTTGTGAAATATTTAAATAAAACTATATTCAAATTCTGGATTTTCACTTCCAATCGACAAGAATATTCATCATGAACAGATCCTGGAAATCATGTAAATAATGTAACCAAAACATTGCAAGAAGAAAAATACTAACAACTTTAGGGTGAAATAACATAATGAAATGATCATATAAGGTATTATAAATAAGTATATGTTTCTTTAAGATATTAATAACACTTTGTTAATGATTATACATGAGGTTTAAATGAGTTTGAAATAAGAAAAACCTGAGGTAAGGGAATTCTTAACCTAGTTTCCATTCTTTGGGTTAACCATATACTTCATTATTTATGTGGTATTAGAATTGTTTGTGTGATGTGTTTTGTTTATATTATGTTTAATTATGTGTATTTAGAGTTTATAAACATATTTCATCGACTCTATTAGGACTCAATTCAGTTATATGATATTTATAAGGGACTTTTCTTTCAAAACCATATTTTAAAATTCAGTTTTACCAAATTCAAAAGCAATGTTTTTAAGAAATTATTCATTTTGTATGATTCTGTTCTGGTTCTTGTTAATTGTTTATGATGAAGTGTGGGACCTATATCTCACTCCAATTCATTGGGTATGAATAATTTTGAGGTCGGCCATATGGTCACTCCAAGGGTAACTATGATGGTTACACAAATTATAAGGTAGTCGTGAGGATTACAAATTATAAGGTAGCGGAGAGGGTTACAAAATTATGTAATTAATTTCCCAAGATAATTCTATAGTTCTATTTATGTTCTTTTGTTTTTTGGGGATCTTGTGGAAATATCATGTTTCAAAAACTAAGTATATACGGTTGACAAGTATGTCCTTTGAAAATGTTTTCATATGTTACAAGTATTGATGGACTAATGTGCTCTTTTATTATTTTAATATCCCTTACTGGGATTTTTATACTCATAAAAAGTTTTTAAATGATTTTCATAGGTTATAAAGATGTGTAAGAAAAATAAGGAATCCAATTTAAATGTTTGAATATTTTTCAATGAGATCATTTTTTAATTGAAACATTTTATATTTTGGGATAAAATAATATTATTTTTATGGTATCCACTTTGTATTAATGTGTAATGTTATGAATGTCTTATCTCCATTTTATCTAAAGATATAAACTCAGAAAGATATTAAATTTTAAAGGAATTTATTTCTTGACAAAATTCAAGATTATTTAATGTAATAATTTCAGGTTCATATAGTTGGTATCAGAGAAATGGTTTAGAAAACTTTAGGGATTAAGAGTTTTGTTGAACATATGGTTAGTCTCTTTGTCTATTATTTAAGTCAAATCTAGGTTTTATACATTTTTAGATCAAGGAATGTTAGTTTAAAATGGAAGAAGGAGGATCTCAAATTACATTCCCATCTCTTACAGATTAATTTCTTACAATAATTATTGCAAAGTCATGTACAGAAGATTATGAAACATTTTCTAACATACAACTCACTTGCATGAAATTTTTTGAGATATCAAACACTTCCACTATACCTTGATACCATCATGGATCATGGGTTGTATTTAATCAAATATTATTTTCTCAATATTCCGATATTTTCAATAAAGGTGAATATTATCAAGACATTTTAAAATATTTTACCATATCACAATATTTTGAAGCATATTATGATTTAGAAAAAGGTATTAAAGAAGGAGACCCTTGCACAACCTATTTATATTTTCTTTTAAAATATAGTCTTTTAGCACATAATTATGGTATTTTAAAAATACCATTGGTTGAAAGTTTCAACTCAAACCCAGTTTCACTATTTTATAAAAATCATGTGTTATCATATGTTTTGAAATTATATGTCATAAATGATTATTTTCCAGAACTATTTTTCTGTGAACACCCATATGACCCAAGTTGTACAAAGTGTATATAGATAAAGTAAGAAAATGATTTTTAAGAATCTCTAAATCATTATTTCAATGCATGGACATTCTATTTACGTGAGAAAGATGATGATGAAACCACGTGGACACCATGATCAAGGTACCCTCACTTGTTTAATAAGTAAATAAAATTTTGAGGATGCAATTCCCAAAAAGGTGGTGATAATGAAACATCCCAGTTTTTTTAAAAAAATTAATATAAATGAAACAAACTTTGATTTAGTAAGATATTTATAACTATCCTTTGAACATAATTTTTCCACTTCTATATTTTAAATTTCAAAAAACAGTCATCTAAAATAGTTTTCAGTAAGTTAATTGGAGTCTGATGGAACCAACTTGATTTTTTGGTGAATAGTAATATATCCTAATTGATAGTAATATAAACCTAATGAATATTAAATTGTATTATTATTTTATTTTCATAAGAATTTATGATAACGACATCTTGTTTAATTTTTCAATGTGATATAAAAGTAGTTATATAATTAAAATTGTTAATTTTTAAATAAATAATTATTTTATTTCAAATTTAAATTAATAATATGTAGAATATTATTTTCAAAAAATAAAGATAATTTTTTAATTATAAAAATCGAGTAATGGTTAGGGTTAATTTTTGGGAATGTTCTAAAATTCTAGAATTTTCTATGAATAGTAAAATACGATAAAATATGATAAATGCTAAATACTTGAGTTAATGCATCATAGGTGATCCAAGGATGATGTAAGACCACTTGGTTCGGACTTGCATGCCATTATTACTATTTAGAGTCACATGAATCAATAAAATTCATAGTCTTGATAAAAAATATTATAATAATGATTGAAATAATGTAAAATACCTTCTCTCCTCCACTATAAATATCACCCTCATTCCCATCTTCCAATCACACCTCTCAAGCCTTGAGACTTACCTATGTTCCACCCAATACTACTACAGAGACTCTTACCCACTTCCTAGAGTTTCTGGTCTCACCAAAAGGACAAAACCAAATACCTTAATAAGGATCTCAAGGAGAAGAGATCAAGAGGTAAACATTCTCTTTTGTATTTTTTCTTTTCATTATTTTCTTTCATTTTATGTTATTATTTTTAATTTACTTTGGATTATGTCAGGATATGTCATTAAATATCCTCATTATAGGCCATATTATGTAAAAATTATGAGATAACCATTTTCTATCATCAAAATATTTTATGAAATTTTAAGCGACGTCGTTTGGCTGCCAAATTTTCGTAAGGGATTTCACAACTTTTCTTTTATTTCGAGATTCCTGTATTTTATTTTTCTTTATTCACCCCCCCCCCCCCACCCCCTTATCCAAGAGACATGAATGATCCAGTATCATACATATTATGTATTTCATCATGTTTTTCATCATGTTTTTATAGTACTCACCATTACATTTCTTCTCCTTTCCCACTTATTCAAGAAATTAAAACATCGTCTGGGATGTGTGGAATTACCGACATCATGGATGATGTGATTCAAATTTCTTTAACTTCCTTGAAGACTGCTCATGAAACAATTTTCTTGGTTGAACCAGAATATTATTTATCCATTATATCTTATATAATTTTCTAGAATCATTTTATACACATGTTATTAATTTATAAAACAAAATGAGATCTTTACGATCGAAGAATCGCTGAAATAACCTTAACAAGTATCAATAATATTTTAACTCATGAACCATACTCATGAAGGAATTAAAAATTATAAATGGTATAATTTATGGTTTGTGAAATATTTAAATACCACACTATTCAAATTATGGAGTTTCACTTCCAATCGACAAGAATATTCCTCATGAACAGATCATGGAAATCATGTAAAGAACGTACCCAAAACAATGCAAGGAACAAAATACTAACAATTATTGGGTGAAATGACGTAATTAAATGATCATATAAGGTATTATAAATATGTATATGTTTTTTTAAGATATTAATAACACTTTTTTAACCATTATACTAGAGTTTTAGATTAGTTTTATGTAAGAAAAACCCGAGGTAAGGGAATTCTTAACCTGATTTCCATTCTTTGGGTTAACCCTGTACTTCATTATTTATGTGGTATTAGAATTGTTTTTGTGATGGTTTTTGTTTATATTATGTTGAACTATATGTATTTAAATTTTATAAACATATTCCATCCACTCAATTAAGTCTCAATTCAGTTATATGATATTTATAAGGTACTTTTATTTTTAAAACCTCTTTTAAAAATCAGTTTAACGAAATTAAAAAGAAATGTTTTTATGCATTTATTCATTTTGTATGATTATGTTATGGTTATTGGTCATTGTTTTTTATGAATTTTGGGACCTATATCTCTCTCCAATTCATTTGGTATGAATAATTTTGAGTTCAGCCATATGCTTACTCCAAGTGTGACTGCGATGGTTACATAAATTGTATGGTAGTCCTGAGGGTTACAAATTATAAGGTAGCTGAGAGGGTTACAAAAATATGTAATTAATTCCACAAGATACCTTTATAGTCCTATTTATGTTCTTATGTTTTGTTTGTATCTTGTGGAAATCTCATTTTTTTACAAAGTAAGTATATATATGGGTGACAAGTATGTCCTTTGAAAATGTTTTCATACGTTACAAGTATTCATCGACTAATGTGCTCTTCTCTTCTTTTTATATCCCTTACTGAGATTTTTGTGCTCATACAAAGTTTTTAAATTATTTTCATAGGTTATAAGGACGTGTATGAAAAATAAGTAATACATGTTAAATTTTTGAATATTTTTCAATAAGATCATGTTTTAATTGAAAAGTTTTATATTTTGGAATAAAATAATACTATTATTATGGTATCCACTCTGTATTAATGTGTAATGTTATGAATGTGTTATCTACCTTTTCTCTAAATATATAAACTTGAAAAGATAATAAATTTGATAGAAATTTATTTCTTGACAAAATTCAAGATTATTTAATATAATAAGTTTAGGTCCTTATAGTTAGTATCAGAGGAGAGGTTTAGAAAACTATTGGGATTAAGAGTTTTCGTTAAATATATGGTTAGTCTCTATGTTTATTATTTAAGTTAAATCCTTGTTTTATAAATTTTCATATCAAGGAAAGTTAGTTAAAAATGTAATTATGAGGATCTCAAATGACATTACAATCTCTTACTGATGACTTGCTTTCATTAATTATTTCAAAGTCATGTCCAGACGATTATAAAACATTTTCTTACAACTCACTTACAGAAAATTGCTTGAGATATCAAACACCTCCATTATACCTCGATACCATCATGGATCATGGTTTGAACTTAATCAAACACTATATTCTCAATATTATCATATATTCAAAAAAGGTAAATATTATCAACGCATTTTTAAATATTTTACCTTATCACAAGAATTTGAAGTATATTATGATTTTAAAAAAGGTGCTGAAGAAGGTGACCCTTGAGAAACCAATTTATATTTTCTTTTAAAATATAGTCTTTTAGCACATACTTATGGTATTTTAAATGGACCATTTATTTAAAGTTTTAACTCAAAATAGGTCCCACTATTTTATAAAAATTAAGTTTTATCAGATGTTTTGAAATTATATGTCATATATGATTATTTTCTAAATCAATTTTTATATGAACACCCATATGACCAAAGTTGTACAAGGTGTGTTTGAATAAAGAAAGTAAATGATTTAGAAGGATCTATAAATCATTATTTCAATGCATGGACCTTCTATTTATGTGAGAAATATCTTTATGAAACCAGGTGGACACCATGATCAAGGTACCCTCACTTGTTTAATAAGTAAATAAAACTGTGAGGACGCAATTTCCAAAAGGTGGGGATAAGGTTAAATCCCATTTTTTTTTAAAAATGAAATTCATGAATCTTTTTTTTAATTAAATATTTATACCTAGACTTTGAACATAATTTTTCCACTTCTATGTTTTGAATTTCGAAAAACTGTCATCTACAATTGTGTTCAGCAAGTTATTTGGAGTCTGATGGAACTAACTTGATTTTTTGGTGAATAGTAACATTCCATTATGAATATTAAAATAAATAGTAATATGACCCTAATGATTAGTAAATTTTATTATTATTTTATTTTATTAAGGCTTTATGATAATGACATCTTGGTTAATTTTTCAAAGTGATATAAAAGTAGTTATAGAATTAAAATTGTTAATTTTTGAACAAATTTTGATTTTATTTAAAAATTAAATTAAATATATTTAGAAAGTTATTTTCAAAAAATGGAGATAATTTTTTTAATACTACACATCAATTAATGGTTAGGGTGAATTTTTTGGAATTTTCTTAAATACTAGAATTTTTATGAATAGTAAAATATGATAAATGATAAATACTTGATTTATTGCATCATATGTGATGCAAGTCTGATTTAAGACCACTTTTTTAGAAATCAAATGTCATTATTACTGTTTGGGGTCACATGAATTAATACTATTCATAGTCTTGAGCAAAAATATTATAATAATGATTAAAATAATGTAAAATACATCCTCTCCTCCACTATAAATACCACCCTCATTTCCATCTTCCTCCCACGCCTCTCAAGCCTTGTGTATTACCTATGTTTTTTCCAATACTCCTCCCAAGACTCTTCACAACTTCCTAGAGCTATTGGATTCACCAAAAGGCCAAAACCAAATGCCTCAACAAGGATCTCAAGGAGAAGAGATCAAGAGGTAAACATCCTCTTTTCTTTTCTTTATTTTCATTCATTTTGTATTATTCTTTTTAATTTCATTTTGATTATGTTGGTATATGTCATTATATATAACTCTTACTGCCCATATTATGTAAGAATTATTAGAGACTCATTTTCACTTGTCAAAATATTTTATGAAATTTTAAGCGATGTCGTTTGGCTGCCAAATTGTCGTATGGGATTTCTCAACTTTTCTTTTATTTCAAGATTCCTTTATTTTATTTTTATTTCCTCACCTACCCTTATCCAAGAGAAATGAATGATCCACTATCTTAAATATTCTATATTTTAACATATTTATGGAATACTCTCCATTACATTTCTTCTCATCTCCCACTTATTCAAGAAATTAAAACATCATCTGTGATGTGTAGAATTACCAACATCGTGGATAATGTGATTTAAATTTATTTTACCTCCTTCAAACTTCTCATTAAACTATTTTTACAGTTGAACTAGATTATAATGTATTCATTATATTTTATATAATGTTCTGGAATCATTTTATTCACATGTTATTAATTTATAAAACAAAATGAATTCTTTATGATCGAAGAATCGCCGAAATAAACTAAACAAATATCAATAATAATTTAACTCATGAATCATCCTCATGACGGAATAAAAAATTAGAAATGGTATAATTTATGGTCTTAGAAATATTTAAATACCACTCCATTCCAATTCTGGATTTTCACTTCCAATCGACAAGAATATCCATCATGAACCGATCATGAAAATAATGTAAAGAGTGTAACCAAAACAATGCAAGGAACAAAATACTGACAATTATAGGGTGAAATAACAAGATTAAATGATCATATAAGGTATTATAAAGATGGATATTTTTATTTAGGATATTAATAACACTATTTTAACCATTATACAGGAGTTTTAATCGATTTTTAAGTAATACAAACCTGAGGTAAGGGAATTCTTAACCCGATTTCCATTATTTGGGTTAACCTTCTACTTTATTATTTATGTGGTATTAGAATTGTTTGTGAGATGGGTTTTGTTTATATTATGTTTAATTATGTGTATTTATAGTTTATAAACATATTTTATCCACTCTATTAAGTATCACTTCTGTTATATGATATTTAAATGAATTTTCTTTTAAAAACCTCTTTTAAAATTCTATTTCATGAAATTCAAATGCAATGTTTTTATGAAATTATTAACATTGTATGATTGTGTTATGGTTCTTGTAAATTGTTTATGACTAAGGGTGGTACCTATATCTCTCTCAAATTTATTCAGTATGTGTATGTTGGAGGTCTTCCCTATGGTTACTCCAAGTTTAACTAGAATGGTTACACAAATTGTAAGGTAGACGTGAGGGTTACAAATTTTAAGGTACTTGAGAGGATTAATAAATTATGTAAGTAATGCCACAATATACCTTTATGGTTCTATTTATGTTCTTATGTTTTGTGGGGATCTTTTGGAAATTGAACGTTTCACAAAGTAAGTATATATGGGTTACAAGTATATACTTTGAAAATGTTTTCATGTGTTTCAAGTATTCATAGACTAATGTGCTCTTTCCTTCTTTTTCTATACCTTAATGATCGTTTTGTGTTCATACCAAGTTTTTAAATTATTTTCATAGGTTATAAGGATGTGTAAGAGACAGAAGGAGTCAAAGTTAAATGTTTGAAGAGTTTTCATGGAGATCATGTTTTAATTGAAAAGTTTTTTATTTTTGAAGAAAAGAATAATGTTATTATGGTATCCACTCTTTATTAATGAGTAATGTTATGAATGAGTTATCTCCCTTTTCTCTAAATCTATAAACTTGAAAATATCCTAAATGTGAAAGGAAGTGATTTCTTGACTAAATTAAATATTATTTAATGTAATAAGGTCTGGTCCTTATAATTAACCATGATGATGACATACTGAGTCATTCATAATGGAGGAAGAAGAAGGATTATGTAAAATACTAAGCAGCTGACCGTGCCTGAGGAATGTCTAACCTATTGAGACTAATTATTAATCAATTCCCACACCCTTATCGAATTCTTAAGGAACCATTAGATCCATATCAAGCAAGGAATATATCAAGAGATCCATATCAAGCAAGGCATATATAAAGAGAGTATGAGAGTCTATCCATGAATTCTTAATATGAAACCCATGTTCTCCCCCAGTCCATTTTAAGAGATCCATATCAATAAAGGCATGAATCACAAGGCAATTAATTTATAACATTTCATACCACTAAATAAACATCTCATGCCATCAAGGTCATGGAAATATCCCAAGATAAAAATCTATCCAAATGACATAATTCCAGCCATCAAAATGGAATAATGAAGTTAGAATAAAAGAAATCATATAACAATTACATAACATTATTAGGATTTCAAATTATTAAGCTAAAAATATGAGAATATATATCAAGACGCTAAAATAGGGCTTAAGAACTAATCACTTGCATAAGAAATGGAATATAAGAAAAATAGCATGGAATCAATATGCCTGAAAACATACTACATCAATGACATTAAATAAAAGAAGATAACAAACTTTCCCATTCATATAATTAAATAAATGGGTTGGTTGGGACACCATTAACATTTCATTCTACTTCAAACCACTTAATTCAAGGAAAAGTAATTCAAAATGAATAAATAATTTAATCAAATACCTACCATTAAATTAAACTAATCATGGAAATTCATTTTATTGTAACAAGGGAATATCATTTTAAACATTCAAGGAAAAACTTTACATCATGACAAGACATTCCATCCAAAACATGATATTTACTTTCTCAAAATAGGGTAGTTAGATTTAAAGTGTAAAGAAGGCACAAATAATGTGATATGGTAATGAGGGAAATTACCTACTTGGGTGATACTTTATATAAATAAATCCAAAAACTTAGGATGTGATTGGTTATAATTAGACATTTACCAATTTCTGGCATGGGAAATATAATTCAACAAGGCAAGTCGTCATGATCATTTCCTTTAATTCAATTCAAGACATTTAGTTAAAAAACTAGTGTGATTTATTTATCAAGGTTTGGGAGATACATAGAAGTTGTCATTGACAAATGTAATTTACCTACATGGGATGATCCCATTTATTAAACAAGTTATTGCATTTATAAAACATATCAAGTACTTAAAAGATGCTTGGTTCATTAAACTTCTACAAAATGGAGATAAAATACCCTATTTAGGAAAATTTTAAAGGAAATGTCCTAAAAATTAAATATTACAAACATATCCTCAAGAATAAGAAACACAACCAAAATAGTCCAAGAAATATGTTTAACACTAATTTTTTTCTTAGAGATAGCACACCTCCATTAGAGGGGTTTTATTATTAAATCATTACATTGTTTATAAAACAATTCATTTTTTCAATTTAGCATCACATCCAATTCACCAAGGGAAATAATTTTTGAAATACTCTCAAACATGTCAAATCATTAATTAAAGGTGTTAAGAAAATTAATTAATGCACTATTAAATTTAAAGGTGTAAAGTAATGGGACTATACCTCAAGAAGTAGACCAACCCAAGTCGAATGCTCATCACTTGATAATTTTACCAGCAACCACTTAAAACTGATCCACCCTTGCATTCTCATACATTCATATATATATGTATATATATATGGGTATATATATATATATATTATTCCTTTACCCAATGAATGTTTTCCTTTCTCCATAATGGAATACGTACATAGAAGATATATATATATTTATATATAAACATAGTAATATCTATTAGTGCAAGTCTTCAAATATGATAAAAACTCACTATAAAAAAAATATTCGGGACTCTAAATTACATAAAGAACCCAAAAAAGAAAGGTGAAAAACCAAGAATAAGATGAAAAACCTTACCTCAGATAGTAGTGGCCAAAATAATCAAACCCATCCACCTATCCTTTAGTTATGGATGCCATAATATGCACAAAGGGCTCTTGATAGACCCTTCACATAACTTAATACTAAAAGAAAACCCAAAAATATTATTATCCCAACCTTAGGGTTTCGACTGCACCTCATCAGGAGACGGAGAGGAAACAACCATCCAAAGAAAGGGAGTTGAATGGAGAAGAAGGATTTACCTTGATGATTCAGACACGAAACCCCAAGAAATATGGATGGATTACACTGATCTAGAGGAACTAGAGGGGGGAGTTTAACATCTCAAAGGGGAGCCCATGGGGAGAGGTGCGATATGTTCTGGTGAGGGGGAGGACAATTTTTCTATTTTATTTTAATTTAATTTTGAATAAATTTAATTTAATTTAATTTAATTTTTAAAAGTAGGGTACCACTCATGGTTTAGGATGCATAGTCTATATAATAATGCGCCCTTTACTGGGAACCCAGAGTACCCCGCACAGGTTGGCCACATAGTTTAGAAACTTTGTGCCAACTCTATGTTGAATTGTGTTTAGGTATTGTCCAATACTACAAACCATGCTGGATAGGCACACAGTTTGGTAGGTTTTGTGCAACCCATGTGACAGCATTCATCCACCTATATAAGTCCACATAGTTTTCTGCTATGGGCCACATGGTTTCAGACAAACTGTGCACCCTGTGTAGAACCTTTAAAAAACATGATGTTTCAGGTTCGGCACTCCCAAAACTTACTGAGACACCATGAAAACATTAAGGGCCTTTACCCAAGTCTTAAAACAACAATTTAAAAAGTTCTAACTCTCATAACTTCTTTATGAATCTTGGTTTTATATTTTCCCTACCCAGTAAATGAAAGAGTTCAAAATTATCCTAGATTTTTCATCTAATTCAAAACATGGATCATTAATCTCAATAAAATTTTCTATATAATTTGGTGAAATCCACAACCTACAGCTGAAGGTGTCACCATATCGGGAAATTTTTATAAGGAATATATATCCCTCAATGTGTGAGAATCCTTTTATACCAAGGAAATCTCATTTAATTTTTCTTTAGTAATGGATATATTTTTCAACTAAAACCCGAATTGTGTTTTCAAAGTGAGTATCACATCATGAATTATATGGAAAATTGCATGGAAATAATCTTTTTATGTCACAAATATTCCCCACATTAAAAATGGTTTAATTCAAAACAAAAAAAATCTAATACTATGATAAATAAATGGAACTTTTAAGCCCTCCTAAATCATCTGGTGGTAATTGAATCTCACTCAATAGTGGAAATGATTATTTCAAAAAATAGTGTTTCAACTTAGATATTTTAGGTGTCACCAAAAGGATAACATCAACTCAAGGTTCCTAAGTTACCAAAAAGAATAATGTACTCAAGGAATTAGAGTTTCTAAGAGAATTATTCTCAACTTGATTCATGAATAACCTAACTAGAAAAAATTTTGATTCTATGATGGAAAAGGAGTTGAATGAAATCATATTTGTGGCTGGATCCAATATAGAAAATATTTACATCACTATGTATCTTATGATAGAAAGAATCTATCCACATGTAGTTCACCATTTGGATCTCTTATATAGATCAAGATCTTGGTTAAAGGGGAATAATTTTAAGCATATGTTTTTTAGTCAAGATCTATATGATGAGGGATCCTGTGTAGATCTGGTTCATGAATTAGTAAGGAAAATTTTCATTTAGTGTGGTATTGGATAAAAGTCCACACAATATTTTGTTCTTACATGGATTGGGATCTCGTTTAAAGAGTACTAGGTTGTATAACCCAAACCACTCTTGGTAGTTTAATGGTCATATAGGATTGACCATATGTCATTTAGTTATTATTAATGAAATGAGGACTTGGTAACCTCAAATATTTTAGGAGGATAAAAATGTCTTTAAATTATTTCTTAGGTCGATGGACCTAGAAAGTATAGCTTGGTTTTTTCTAGGTCTAAATGGAGATCCATTTTAGAATTATATATTTTATTTTCACCTTATATTTTTCATAAGCATCTAATCTAGATGTCTAGAGGGGAGCGAGTTGGATTTTTTTAGGATCCACTTTATAGATTTTTAACTAAATAAGTTTTGTGACTTTTTATAAGTGCTCTATTTTTCTTAGATCGTGAAATTTTTGTGCCTAACAAGCAAAGACTTGAATTTTTCTAGAGTTCCCTTTAGGTTTTTTCATTCTGGTGATTCTCGTGTCTCTTTCCTTAGGTAATTTAAGTTCATGAAATTTGGACCAACATAGATGATGTTTGAGTTTTAACAACTTTTACTGAAATTTCTATAGTTTTGGTTATATATCTTTAACCAAAGGTTGTTTCTATTTTAGATCGCATAGATTTTACCAAAGGATGTTGTCTTGAAAATGAGTATGATACACTAGTGTGTAACATTTAGGATACTAAATATAATTGAATCAGATTATGGAATGTATATATCATAATTCATGAATGTCCAATTCAATTGGAAATATAGACTAGTGGGAGTAGAATAACAATTAATAATTGAAGAAAATTAATACCACACTCTATATTTGGATACTAGTGGGATTAGCTTGGTCGTTGCCACACTCAGTCTACTAATAGGATATGGGGTTTAGGTAGAGATCAAAGGATGTATAATAACTAATAGTAATGGGGAAAACCTAATGTCATGATCAATATATTGTGGCTAGTGGGAGTAAGCTAGTCCTTACCACACTCATTCCAGGGATAGAATATGGGGTTTAGGTAGAGATTGGTAAGAGTAGAATAACAATTAGTGTTGGTGGAAAACTAATATCAGACCCAGTATGTGGATATAAGTGGGGGTAGGATATTATTACCACACTAAATCCATTCCAATTACCAATTTTTTTATGAAATGGGGTGCCGAGAGGACTGATCAAATCAATGTTTGGTTAGTGTTAAATCAGACATTAGAAATATGAAGTGGGTTCAAAGAGAATTGTAATTTTAAGGGAGGGATTAAAACACCTCATTAACTATATCATTGTTTATAGAACACATGTTCAAGGTGGGAAGATTTTTTATGGAATGAGTCCCATAAAGGTGTGATCATATTCTAAGGTAATAGATCTTAGACCAATGAGATGGAAATGATGACCTCAATTATGGTTTATAGGCCAAGAGTGCTTAAAAACATCTTAAACATGATGATTCAAACTATAAATCATATATTATGGCTATCAAATATGGAAAGGTAATATGGGATAGGTATTTAAGGAAGAGATGTGGGCCATGTTACAAATGATGATTCCATTGGGATGATATCAGTGCATACAGAGATAAGAGAATTCTCTCTTCAAAACATAGATTCCTCTAGTTAACATCCCATATCATAGGTGTATATAAAAATATTTGTTGGGTGTGTAATTTGAATATTCAAAACAAAGGTTTACTTGAATTTGGATTCACTTCTCACCAATATCCAAGGTTTTTTTGTGAAGAACTTTTTTTTTCAAGGTGCAAAGTGTTGTTTATAAAAAGAAGGTTCCCATTAATCATGATGGGAGTATTGAGACTCAAATTCACCATGACTAAGTGATTTTGATATTATATATATTTCTATAAAAATATCTACATAGATCTTGAAAGGGTTTCCTTGCATAGATATGTGAGGAAAAAGGGTAATTCTTTTTTTTATTGGTGGTTGGTCCTAAAATAGGGGATCGATGTATTACTGTGTATTTTATTAAAATAAGAATAAATACACAAATAGTTCTTAGATAATAATTCCCATGTGTAGATCTAGTTTATACTAAGGGGGATAATTTTTTTATTTTATAACTACACATAAAATAATGGATTAATTATATCTCATCGAAATAGAAATAAATCCATGCATAATTATTGGATAAGACGGTTCACTACATTGATCTAACTCATATGATGGGAAAGGGGAATTTTTTTATATTTTGGTTGTGCCTAAAATAAGGGATTCATGTGTCACTATATATCTTGTCATAATGAGAATCAAACCACATATAGTTTTGGGATAAGAAGGTTTACTATATAGATCTAAATTGTATAGAGAAAAGGGGGAATTTTTTTATTTAGTGGTTGGGCCTAGATTATGGGATTCATATTTCACTATGAATCATATCAGCATAAGAATCAAGACACGTGTCTTAGATAAGAAGGTTCCCTATACATATATGATTAGTATGCAAGGAAATGGGGCATTGATGTTCTAATTTATAAACCAAACATGCACCAAATAATTATATATATTGCGATCACATTTAGTGAGAAAGAGGCCAAAGGTAATGGGACACCCTGAGCTCTTTAGAGTCATTCCAGATAGATTTCTACCTCATAGTTTAAATTCATACAGTAGGGAAAAGTGTGTTTGGTTTCACATGGATCTAATCTCCCCGTGAAGTGTAGGACCTTATTTATACACCGGGTAAGAATTACCCAAAATAACTACTGAAAAAAACTAGGTAATTTTAATTTCTGGTTTGTGGCCTGGCCTAGGATGAAGGATTTGGGATTCACTAAATATCTCTTCAGAACAAGAATAAATCCATGTGTAGTTTTGTATAAGAAACTCCTAGAATAGATCAAGATTGTATTCGGAAAGGATGGAATTTTTTTTATTTTGTGGTTGGGCCTATAAAAAGGGTTCCATCTATCACTATGTATCTCTTTGGAATAAGAATCAATACACACATAGTTCTATTTAAGTAACACCCCACATATATCTTGCTCATAAACAGGGAGGTGGGTATTTTTTATTTTTTGGTTGGGCCTAGAATAAGGCATCTAGTCATCACAACATATCTCATCAAAATAAGAATCAAGAAACACATAGTTCTTAGTAAATTCACTTTATGGATCTGGATCATATGAAAGAAAATATTATGTTATACAAGAGAGGCTATTCCATGAAATTTAAGTCCATATAGAAAGGACCAAAATTTCCCTAACTTTGGTCATGGCGTATCTTAATCATGAAAATTATAATACTCATCACAAACCTCTAAGATCATGTGATTCATACGCAGTGTGGTAAATAAGGTGGAATTGGGAGATTACCCAAATTGTATTAAGATAATAATAAAGGATAATATCAAATGAACACCACTAGATTTTTTATATTTTGAGGGATTCATTGTCTTTTTTTTTACATCATGTGACTAGAAAGTTGATGTTATATTGTTTAAATTATTATATATATATATATATATAACTTGTTATGGGTACTTTAAACTCATTTATCCTAGACTATGATATCATACTTTTTAATATTTTGTTACCAGGACATTGGTCACACAGTTTAATGTAATATTGAAGGGATTTTGGACACACCATTTAATGTCTTAAGATAAGGATGAATGGTTTTTTTGGTTTAATTTCATATATCTTTGACCAGGGGTTTGAACATAGTTTTTTTTTATGATTCTTGGACCAGAGATTGCAGATTATGTAAAGTATTTCTTGAGAAACCATGCATTTGTAGAGAGTGTGATTTTATCCCGATCAATGGTGATTAGTAAATATACATCATTAGAGTAAACTTTATGAATGATGAAAGTTCCCTCCCATTTTGTTTCATGTTTTAGAGGTTTCTTACCATGTATTAATTGTGTTATTAGAGACAATAATAGTTCCCCTTGGAGGAATGAATGTATAAGAATATTCCTATTGAAATATCTTGGTACTCAATTTTGGTAAACCTATAATTGGTGTAAAGTATACAAACTTATAACATTAATCTACTAAAACTCATCCAATATATTTTGAGATTTCTAATCTATAAGAAAATTTCCATAAATGGAAATGTGGACAAAATTTAATTGGACCTCGATAGGTAAAATATTTTTCATCTCGTGGAAAAGGGAATATGGGGTTTCTTGTGTACTCATACGGGTTATGGTGTGATAGTCCCACAAATCATGAAGATGTTTTTTAGGATAATTTTATTTTCCTTTTTTACTATATTCTAGAGTATAGTTTAAGAAGTTTTATTGAAGGCATTTATTTTTCTATTTTTTCACCACATGGTGTCTGGATGAGTGGTTATATTGAATTCCATATTACTGATACAACCTTTTAAGTTTATAAGAGTAGAATTTAGTTCCACTATCCTTATATATTTCATGAGAGACACCCAATCTAGTAATAATTTTCCTCTTCAAAAAAACTTATAATAGCATTTTCCATAACTTCCTTAAGGTTTATATCATTGGTCAACTAGGATAATAATTTAGTGGTTGTAATGATGTACTTAAACTACCTATTCATTTATATGGGATATGTCCTCACTATAATTATTCCCTAGTTAGAAAATTTTCATGAATATTTGGTTGTGTGCTACATTTTTTGGGGTTGATGAATTTGGTTAGCATGTATCTGACAAGAATGAAATATATTAGTGAATTATATACAATCCCATGTCATTTAAGGCCATAAATACTCGAAACTTTTGAATTTATTAAAAGATTAATACCTTAGTATTGAGAATTGTAAACACCAATATAAAATTATTGAATAAAAATATGATTTTATCCAACATCAATGCATCTGATGAGAACTCCTTAAAATCCCCATTTATAGTTGGAATTATAAGAATTCAGGGTGTCATAAAGAGTAAAGTTAAATTATATTCATAAAATTTGATCTTTTCCTTCTCTTTCTAATGGAATAATCTCACTTTTAGGTATCCCTATATGGGAGATATCCATCCATTTGGGAAAAAATTCTAGGAAGTAACTTACATTATTTATCTCTTCCATATTATTACTAATGAATGGTGATACTATATTAGGATGCATGATGCTAATGACTATTTCATCATGGTTTAGATCCACCAAGGCTATAGCCTTATTGCTAATTCATATTTATTATGGTTCTATAAATATAGGATATGAGTAATTATTGGTTCTAAGAGTATTTTTTCCATCAACCCTTGTACATAGTCAAGTAGGGGAATGAGAACTTCCTTTTAGTAGAGTAGTAACCATTGATCTTTTTTATCACTAACTCTAAATTTCCTTTGAATTCTATGTTGTCTATTGGTATTTTTAGTGAAAATTATAAACCTAAATTGAGGTCTTGGTATTCTACCTAATAGTTAGTGGAGTCTTCTAAAAATTAAAAGGAATATGGTGGAACTTTATTAGATAGATACATAGAGATGAATCCAAAATTATCTATGTCTAATTGGGGGACATCTATTATTCTACACATTGAGATTCTGAAAGTTCCTTTTAAGTAAATATCTCATGTACAGGGTCCATCATTGATAAATAATACTTATTCATTGTGTAAACTGATGTCTAATGGAATGTATTCTATATGAGAATACTTTATGAGAAAATTTTATAATGCATGTCCCCTAATAGCTTTTTTCAGTATAAACTGAATTTCAATCTACTCTAAGATGACTTCCCATAATTCCAAATATCTATTCAATATATGATAGGTGAGGATATATTTGAGTTGGGAATTATAATAAACTAAGTGGACCTCATGGTGTTGTAGGTAGTGCCTTAATTTCTAGATGGTAAAGATTAATGTGAGGAAATTTTTCTTGATTTCTGAATATCAAGTCTTAGTATTAAACCTAGTTTTACTAATATAATAGATGCTATTCCTATTTTATGTATCATTATTTTATGAAATGAAAAAACTTATAGATATCTCCGAGGATTTAATATATAGGATGGGTGGATTTCCTTTAGTATGGTTCATTATCATTAGTGGACTGAAAAGGTGTTTCTTAAGACTATTAAAATATTCCTGATAGTCATTGGTCCACCAACAGGTAACCCCTTTCTTCATCAGTCTAGTGAAGGGTAAACATTTTACTATAAGGTTTTATATGAAGCATCAAATGTAGGTGAGGAATCTATGGATCCCTCTAAACTCTATGAGGTCTTGAGGAGGTAATATGTCAAGGATAGACTTGGTTTTCTCAATATCAAATTTGATGAAATTTGGTTTATTAAAAAGTTGAGTAAATTTCTTGAGGTGATCCCAAATATTAAATTTAAGGGGCTCATATTTAAGTTATGATGTTGTAGATTTTTTTTAAAAAATCTCATGATCAGAAAGATAGTCAGAGAACTACTGGGATTTGACCATAAGATCTTGGATATAAAATTCAACAGTCTTCCCCAAGAAGTTATTAAAAATATAGTGTATGATGCATTGATATGTAGAACCATAATTATTCACTCCAAAAGTAATCAAATGATAATATTATATCCCTTTTGGGGGATCTAAAAATACATGATTCTTCATCTGTATGGGCCATTAAGATTAGTTTGTATCCTAGAAATTTGTCCATAAAGTATAGGGATTGAGAGCTGGTAGTCACATCAATCCAAAGTTTCATAATCAGCACTATGAAATAAACTTTGGGATAATATAGGTTAAGATCTCTCAAGTCAAGAAAACTTTTATCATCCCATTATTCTTTTTGACTGGAATAATATTGGTGACCCATTTCATCTATTTGACATCCTGAATGAAGTTGTCTTTGATATTCTTATCAAACTTGGCTTCAACCTTAAAACTATGAGTCATATCCATTATTCTATTTATTTTCTTTTAACCATAGTTATCCTCTATAAATACCAATTGGTGGGTAGCTACATCGGGATTGAGGTTTGTAATTTATGTGTAATTACAAATGAATAAATCATATTTCTAACTTAAAAAATAAATATACAACTCTTGGTCCCCAGTACCCATATTTATTTTTCAAAACTCATCAATATTTTTAGAGACACCTTCCTCAAATATTTAAGGTGATCTCTTACATCCTCTTATTCTTATCCCTCTTCACTAATATCAAGAGAAATGGGTTTCAAAGGGACATATTCAACAATAGAAAAAGTGATAATATCCTGACATTCAGAAGATTAAGTAGATGAATTCCCACTATATATTGACAATATGAGTAAAAATTATGACTCATATGATGATAGAGGGGTCTTTAGAGATTATGGTGACAAATAAATGGAATTTTCACCAAGGTTGGTGCCACTATTAAGGAGATCAAATGGTTATTCCATGTTATGTGGTTCAGATAGTATGACTAATATAATGACATCTAATGAATAAAAACCAAAATCTGAACTCACTATTTCAATTTATTGATGGGAAATAAATTTTCATCACCAAGATCTTTAAATTGGTTATTCTAGATCATTTCCAAACCATTTGGAGTAGTAACCAAAGCAATGTCATCATTCTTGTTTTGTTTCCCTTCTCTCTGGTAGAACCATTCATCAATATATTGAGACTCATATGATTTAAATAGATCCCTATCAGCATGAAATTTTTCAATTTTTCCATTAACACGGTATTTGACTTATTTATTGTATGATAAGGGAACTTATACATACTAATAAAACCATGGTCTCCCTAAAATTACATTGAAACTGTATCCTTGTATGTAACCAATAATTTAAAGCTAAGGATGAGATCCCCAAATTGTGTTACATGTTTGATTTTGATGAGAGGTTTCTGCACACTCTTATCATAACCCTCAAGTGTTAGAGTAGAATGAGAAAAATTAGCTTCATTATATCCCAATATAACGGAGTATACGGACTGAGATGTTGTTGATTTCTGATCCATTATCAACAACGTATTTTCATATATTAGTATTATCTAATCTTACATAGACAAAATAAGTTTTGATGTGTCTCTGCATAATAGCATCTTTTTTCTACTTTTTTTAAGAGATGATTTCATGAAATTCCATAGAATTTTTCATTACATGATATACTTCTATAGAAGTGAAATCGACTTCAAAATCTTGATCATTCAATAGGGACTCTACAAGTATTTCCTAGAGATACTTATATAAATTGAAAGAAGATAGTATTGAATTCTTAGCTCAAACCATAGATAAATACTTCAAGAAATCATATTTCTAATCCAAAGGTCTAAGATTCCCAACATGGGGTTTATGATAATCCTTGGAATGTGACTAGGGGATAGAAATTTTTTGGGAAGATGGAAGTAGTTCTAAGCTAGAAGTATTATTCAAGCATGTTGTAGAAGGATTATGTCGACCTAGTTTTCCCACTTATATGGTTTGGTCATACAGTTGCACATTTTTCAGTATATCTTCCAAAATTATTAGATTTGGGTGACTCTTGAAATAATACAAGGTTTCTTAATATTTTTTTTGGGATCCTTTAATTGATTTATTATTTTTATCATCTACATATACAGATTCAATGGGGATGTGGCCAAGATATTAGGCTCATACATGAATGTGTCTTCCGTTATTCCCTCAGATCCTACAGCCTCTATCTATATTTCCTTAATCAGGTATAGGGAAATCAATTTTATAAGAATACTCATCATCAGAGAAGTGGTCCATTATATGACTAACATTAATTGAATATAAAAGTATTTCCTTATTTGATAATGAATCCATTTAGAAGGGTGTGATCATTTTACTATTTGGTGGGATGGTTTCCACTGTACTGTTTGTTGTTATGGTTCTCATTCCCTCGATACTATTGGCATAAAATATGAGAGGGTTGGTACTATCATGGTAATTGTTACGGGTTTATCTTCTTATACTTGGTCTTGGTCTTTCAAGTCATTTTGTCTTTTAGAATATCGTTTTTTAGAGGATTGTGGTGTTGATGAGGTTGTTCTCACCATGAAAGAAGTTGGTAGCACAACTTTTTGATTTATTTTCTTCCTTAAGGATAGCATGATTTCGATTAATTTTCTTTATGGTCATCTAATTAGTAAAATTTTATAAACCCTTACTTTAACTTTTTTCTATTAACTATTTTTCTATAGACAAATGTTCTAAATGCATACCACTTATGTTGGTGGATTTCCTAATTTCACCTAGCTATAATAATCCATATTAAGGAGTATTTCCTTAAAAAATCACTCTCAAATGGTGTTCCCTAATATTAAGTGAAAGGTTCAATAGTTTTGTCAATGACTAGGACTAACCTAATCATGCCTTCTAGGATCTGGAAATCTTATAAATTTTTTTCATTAACCACTATGAATTAAGAAGGAACATACTCATCTCAAAAAGAATAAACTTTATTCATATTTTCCTTTAATGGAAGATGTTTTTACTCTTTTATCTTATCCTTTCAATGATATTTCTACTATTTTTACCATTTAGGATTATTCTTTGTGTAATGTTGTGTAATTATAGGAGTTAGATCCAGTGTTGGGTTTTTCTTGAGTCTACCAGTGGTTTTTTCCATTTTTTTCACCCTTAGGCCACTAGTATTAGCCAATAATTTTTTTGGCTCCCTAAATAGAGACTTACAACCTTTTTCAATGGTAGAAAGTTTCAAAAATACACCTTGATGTTTGAATGGGATGAGTGGTGTTAGAAAACCATCATAGAGGTTCTCTATACAGAGACATAATAACTCATCCTTGGGGAGATATAGATTCAATAAGTAGGTTAAACCCCATAAATGGTAATGAAATATGACTCTCTTTTTCTCACACTATTTTCAATTTGAGATATTGGGGTTTATTTTTTTTCTTAACATTAAGAATAACTTATAAAGAGATTATCAGTGGAGGTATTCTTATCCTGTGATAGACCTGGCTAGTAAACTGGTATACCAAAAAAAGTTCAGGCCCTTTAGTATTTGTATGATGAACCTGAGTTTGGTTGATTCCTGCTAATCAAGGGCATCCATCATTAGATAGCACCAAGACATGAAGCAAGTCAAGTAATATTTTGGATCCCCTTATCCATTGAAAGTTTGTAAGGTATGATTCCCAAAATAAGGTGGGGTAATAGTTAAATATACCCATTTGGTGTAAGGATTTATCTCTAATCATAATGGTGTAGTCTATCCTTCAATAGCCACCCATCATGTTGTTAATGACTCAATTATGTTAATGGTACCTATTAAGATAGTTGGTTGGGAAGGTTCTTGAATAGGGGAAACAATGGGTGGAGCTTGATATGGTGGCCTTGACTGAATTTGTGGTTGATATCTAATTAGGGTTGTCCTAGGGTAGTTCACTTGGAATGGTCTTGAATATTGTCCTAATTAAGGGAAATTATGGCATTCCTCTACCATTAGATCCAAATAAATTGGTTTCACAGATCCCAAATTGATCAGATGACCAAGATCTACCTTTATTGTCATGATTGGATCTTCCTGTTGTGGGTGATCTATAAAAAGATAAATTTTAATCTCTCTCTCAAGAACATGGCTAGTGGGGATATTTTCTCTGAGTAATTCATCATTGAGCCTTTTTAACTCCTTCATTTTTTCTATGTATTGATAAATTCTTTACTCAATTATAGGAGCCTCAAATTTGTTAGGTAATGTGTGGGACATAGCCACACCTTTTTACCTTTATTTATACAAAGTCCACTAAGGATGTGGTAGTTTAACATTATAGGGATATCCAAAATTATTTTCATGACTTTTATTTTTGGAATGCACAACATTGTCAATCATTTCAATATGGACTATGTTTTGAACAAAAATCCTGCTCTTATTAGTTATAACTAGATTCATGTTCTATATAATATTTAGTTATAGTGATGATGATATTTTCTGATGTATAGTTCATTACAAGCATCATGAACCATTTGAAAGATAGTAATATTGGTTTCCCTTGGAGTAACCTTTGAGTTATGAGTAATGATCTTCAAGAGAGGTTTCCTTCTTGATAGGTTGATTTGGTTTTCGGCCTCTATAAGGCTTCAGAGTTTCTTTTGAGGATTCTACTAGGGATATTTTATGAAGGTTAATATAAATAAAGACTCTAGAAACCCTACCTATATCCATTCCCTATTAGAGATATGGGTCACAAGATGAGGTAAATTGTAGAGACTCATTTTGTGATACATCTCCTAAACTAGAAATGACTGATCTCCAAGGGTGGAGATTAATGTAAAAATTATCCCATACGTATGGTATGGGGATGCTCCTAATTCATTGCTTCAATATCTTAAACCAGATTTTATGAACTTGATGAAGATAATTCTAGTAAAAAAATACCTTCAACACTGTAGGCTCGGGCTTATTTTGGATTTTTATTATCATAGCTATCACAATTACCCTCTTGATCTTGATGATATTTATTTCAACATGATCTAGGTGAAATGTTTTCTCTGAATGTGATTTTTTTCTACTAGATAATATATTTTCACTTGAGGATTGGATTTCCTCAAACAAGAATCATATTCAATATTTTTAGATGTATGTTGTGTAACGACCCAAACTTTCATTAATGGAAATCCCTCTTGATCTAATTAAATGTATCTTTACGTAAAATTTTTATATAAAATGTAAACTTATTTGGTTTTATATTTTTGGATTTTAAAATACTGTTAAGAATTGTGATCATTGCTAATATATTCGTTGAACAGTGATCACGTGATTAGTATAAATATAGGGCTTTAACAAATCCAATTTACTCAGACAAAGGAAGCGATGGCCTCATCCAGTAGAAGTGCCCCATACGAAGCACATTTTACAGAGCTTTTAAATTATGTTGAGTCTTTGGTCTTTTATCTTGACCAAGCCCAAGTCGATCTTGAATATGTTAAGCTCGAGCGAGACTGCCTACGAGAGAATTGGAAGCTGATAGAGATTACCACCTAAACAATGTTATCTAAGCCACCCCAAGAGTCTTTCACCATCGCCCACCTTACTCTTTGGTCTTATATGGGTGTTATAAGGGGTTATGTAACAAGACCTTATCACTATGTTTATATACATTATTTGTGTATATAATAATGAATATACTTTCATTTTATTATTGTTACCTTGTAAATAGTATTTTTAAATCACAAAAAGTATTTTTAGTTAATATTAAAATAAGAAATATATGTTGATGAATTAATGGATTTTTGAATTAAATAATATTTTATTCAAATATTATTGTTGTTATTAAATTAATTTTTATCAAATATAAATGATCGAATAATTTTATGAATGCAATTGTAATTTTTATTAAGGTTTGAAAGCCATTTTTTGTCAAAACCCAGGAACTTTCGATAAATGTCGGTTTTTATTTTAAAAGTGAAAATTAACATATTTAGAAAAATAGTTAAATAAAATTAATATTATTTCTGGAATCAGGATGTTTAAATTATCCAATGGTGAATTTTTCATAATTTTCTGAGACAGTCAAATTTTTGGTTAAAAATTAAATATCGTTTAAATATATAATGTGTTTTATGAAATCATAATGACACAATACTGATGTAATAAAATACTATAAACCTTATGTTAGGATAATATATTTTTTACCATTAAAATAATGTGATTTTTGGTTTGTTTGATTTATTTTACAAAGCTTTAGTGGACCCTTCAAGACTTATTAAACATTTTGTCTTTTTAAATTGTTTTCCTTAGGAGTGTGACTCACCTCCACATAAGCAACCCCATTATTTTAAGAAGTTCGGACTTTGGCCTTATAAAATATTATTTTCCAATTCCCTTTGACAAAACCCATGGGCAAAAACCAAGGTCTGGTTTGTGGTTTGGATTAGTTTAATGTGAGGTGTCCCAAACCTAAATAATAAAGAATTCCATCACCTTTCCTATATAAACCCACCCAAGCTCCCACTTTATCCTCACTCAAAGACTTTGGAGTTCGTCCAACATAGTCCCTCCTCTCTCTATAATCCTCTCAAGGTTCTACAAGCTCCAAATAAGCCTCTCTCAAGCCTCTCTCAATCCTTTGGAAGCACACTTCCAAGTAAGGGTTTTTCTTCTTTTCTCATTTTTGTTCAATTTTCTTAATGTTGTTATTCCCTTTTAATTTCAATTATAAATGTTGGGGTATGGTTTCTCACCTCTTACATACTTCCCTATTTATGTTTTAATGATGGGAGACCCCTTTCTCTCTCATTAAATTCCTCCCATGTACACCCGTTACTATGCCGAAATTCTAAAAGGAATTTCTCTCTCCTCATTTACATTCAAGAAATTCTTTTGTATCATGAATCTAAATTCCATTAAAATTGTTGGTAAATGTATCTATATGACCCCCTTACTGTCCATTTCATGTACATATGATGAGACACTCATTTCTCTCTCATCAACCATTTTTATGAATTCTTATGTCACGCTGTTACGCTACCGAAATTGCACAGATTTTGCAAGCCAATGTCATTGTATAGTGAATACCATGCCCATTTCTCTATCAAGGGTATTCATATTTCTAAAAAATTACTTATTGATTATAAAGTTTCATGTATGAATTTCACATTCCTTTATCGTAGAATATATGATTATGTTTTATGAATCCATGTTATATGATCCATGTGGCACACTTATGCATGAAATGAAATGTTTAAGAAGGGTGTGCCCTGATAGCGCTCTAATGCATTGGGTAAAGTATAGTATCATGATACGTCATGTGAAATGGGTGTTTACTCATTCTAATTCAAGTGAAATAAGGGTTTACTCATACTTCAGGTGCAATGAGGGTTTACTCATGCTCCAGGTGGATCATGTTCAATGAGCCTTAACTCATGCTAATTCCATGTAAAGTGTTGTTGCCACATTTCCTTGTTATGATTATCATGATTTATCATGCCTTTATGTTTATACTTATCTTGTGTTCTATTTATATTCCTATTTTATAACATGTATTGTATTCCTCATGTTATTCCAGGATTATTCCCTTACTGGGCTTTATAGCTCACCCTTTTTCTTATGCATGTCCTCAGCTTATCCCATGAAATGCTAAGTACGAGGGAATGTAGTGGTCATGTAAAGGAATTTTTCAATAAAGATGTTTTATTACATGTTTTGAGTTTTTGTTTAATGATCCTAATCCCCAAAGACACTAGAACTCTCTATATTCTATCAAGTGAAGTTTATGTAATAAATTATGTTTAATTGTGTAATAAAAAGAAGGGTTGTCATACTTGGTATCAGAGGATAGGTTTAGTTATGTTTGGGATTAGGATTAGAAAACCCAAGTAAAGCCTTAGATACATGACTAAGTATAATAAAAACATCCCTATGTTTTGGTGAGTATTGAGTAAGTGGATTATCAAGAAAATATATCCCTGTCTAGATACGAGTAGGTAGAGGTGGCTCTGGCACAGATGTATCCTAGGGGTAATACTCAAAAACACCACTTTGAGCTAGACTCAAACGGGAACTAGTGCATGACAATAGTCCTTGTTGCACTCTTGGTTATGAAACTTCTGGGGTATATGCTTTGGTAAATTCACAATCTTAGTATGAACCATTATTAAGGGACTAAAAAAATGACCTAAGAATATATGTTATAATGTAGATCATGGATAACATAGACTAAAGACAATATATTTATATGTTAAGGAAATAAAAGTTATATATAAGTCATCAGTTTTATCCCTGTATTACCTTTCATCTGTTACCCCTAACTTTCCTTTTATTCCAGCCAATGGCCGGTAATAGGAGGACTCAAACTAACAACCGATGTGAAGATCAATGTGATGATTGTACTAATGAGATGCACAATCCAATGGGAGCAGGAATCGCGAACTTTGTCACGCTTCTCTCCCAAATAACTCAAAATTTGAATAAAAAAAATGGGTCAAGAGGAACGTTCAACCCCCCTAAGAAAGAAAAAGTTGCTATCGAGAGCTTCTTGAGACAAAGGCCTCCTACTTTTAATGGATCATCTGATCCCTCAATCACTAAAAAATGGATCAAATCCATTGAAAATATCTTATCCATCCTTAAATGTTCTAAACAAGAGAAGGTTATCTTGGCTGATTATCGTATGGAGGGTGAAGCAGATCAATGGTGGACTTTGATCAAAAATATGAAGCCTGAGGAGGAGATCGAGGCGTTGGAATGGAAGGATTTCCAGAAGATGTTTTTCGATAAATATTTTCCGCGCACCCTCCAGACTAAGATGGAAAGGGACTTCCTTTCCCTCAAGAAAAAGGACAATGAATATATTGGAGAGTACAAGTAAAACTTCACAAGGCTTGCATGATATGCTTCCATCTTTGTCGTTACCCCCGAATTCAAGGTTGACTCATTCTTTGGTGGGCTGAAACCTAGCCTGCAGAAAGCACTGGCGATCCGTGACTTCGACAGCTATGAGGAAATTGTCTGATTTTCCCTCAAGGTAGAAATGGAGACCAAATAATCTTAGGGGTATCATGGGGATAAGAAGCGTATGGTGGAATTCAATGTTGGCGGTCCGATGGATAAATATAATGGTACTAAGAAGATCCAGAACCCCACTTTCCAAAGGTGCGGAATGAAGAACCCCGGAAATTGTCTGAAGGAGACAAGGAAATTCTTTAGGTGTGGAAGAGAAGAGCAGCTGGCTATTAACTGTCAGCAAGAAATACCCGTGGTTGAGACATAGGAGAGGAACACTCTGTTTGATCCTCAATGCGTGATTCATTGCTACAACTACAAATAACCAAGGCATCTTGAAAATCAATTCCCTAATCCAAGCGTTTTTTAAGGAAACCAACAACCTCCAAGGATGCAAGGGAGATATTTTTCCATCACTACTACCAAAGTGAACCCCGACAACGAAGTGGTGACGAGTACGCTAGTTATTCATTCAAGAATAGCGAACATGCTTTTTGATTCAAGTTCTACACATTCTTTTATATCTCAAAAGTTTAGTAGAACAATCCTAGCACCACCACAAATCACGAAAGTGAAGATTTCGGTGAGTATGACAAATGGGGAAATCATTGCATCCAATGAAGATAACTCCTCCCCTGTCATAATCTGTGGATTGAAATTCCCGTCGAACCTCATCATACTCCCTCTGGTGAAATTTGATTCAATTCTTAGCATGGATTGGCTATCCTTATATAGGCCAACATAAATTGTCATGAGAGGGAAATCACTCTCCATGTGGAGAATCAACCCTCGATTCTTTACAAGTGCAAAGAGGAAGATGAATCTTCTTTAGCTCTATCATCTCAAGCATGGATATTACTGCCCTATGAGCATGTGTATATGGCTCAGATGATTGAGTCTAAGGAGGAAACCATACTATAAGACATTCCTATTGTGAGGGAATTCGCTAAAGTGTTTCCCGAGTAATTTCCTGGTCTTCCTCCTAGAAGAGATGTTGAATTCACAATTGATCTTATACATCGGGTGTTGCCAATATCCAAGACTCCATATATTACGGCTATTGTAGAGGTTGATGAGCTGAAGAAACAACTATAGGAGAATCTGGATAGAGGGTTTATACGCCCAAGTGCTTCGCCATGGGGTGCACTAGTCCTCTTCATCATGAAGAAGGAGGGGTCAATGCGCCTTTGCATTGATTATCGTGAGCGTAACAAAATCACGATAAAGAAAAAGTATCCTATCCCAAGAATTGATGACTTGTTCGATCAGATGCGTGGAGAAAAATAATTTTCCAAGGTGGATTTGCGGTTTGGATATTATCAAGTAAGGGTGAAGAAGTAAGATATCCCCAAGACTGCTTTTTTGTACAAGATACGGGCACTATGAATTCATAGTAATTCCCTTCAGACTCACTAATGCTCCAGAAATCTTCAAGGAATTGATGAATATAGTCTTTAGAGATCACCTCGACAAATTTATGGAAGTCTTTATAGATGATATTCTTATATACTCCAAAACCCAGGAGGATCATCAGGAGTATCTAAGAATTGTACTAGAGACCTTTCGGATGGAGAAGATCTATGAAAAGTACCACAAGTGTGAGTTATTGTTGAAGGAGGTCTCATTCTTGGGCCATATCATCACAAGAAATGGGATATCTATGGATCCCTCCAAAACAGATGCAATTGAGGGATGCCTGAAGCCAACATCAGTAATGGATATCCGTATCTTTTTGGGGTTAGCTGGATATTATCAACGATTTGTGAGATTTTTATCACCATTTTCCAACCCACTAACAAAGATAACTCTGAAGGGAGTAAAGTTTTCTTGCAGTGATGAATGCGAAGAAATATTCAAGGAGTTCAAAAAGAGGCTTATCACTGCACCCATTCTCACTTTACCCACAAGTGGAGAACTTTTTGTAGTATTTAGTGATTCTTCGAAGAAGGTCATGGGGTGTGTGTTGATGAAAAATGACAAAGTCGTTGCCTATACTTCAATGAAATTGAAAGTTCATGAGAAGAATTATCCAACACATTATTTGGAGTTCTCTATGGTGATCTTCACTTTAAAAATTTGGCAGCATTATCTCTTTGGGGAGAAGTGTTAAATATATATGGACCAAAAAAGCCTCATGTATATATTCACATAGAAAGAGTTGAACATGCGCCATTGAAGATGGTTAGAGTAGATAAAGGATTATGACTTCTCAATACATTACCACACTAGGAAGGAAAATAAGGTGTCATATTCTCTAAGTAGAAAGGACCCATCAATTCTATCATTGATGAGAATGGAGAAGGATCCAATCTACTTAGACTTGATGAAGATGGACATGGGAATCATAAAAAAGGAAACATCATTAATCCTTTCACAAATGATTGATCAACCGTATATTTTTGAAAGGTTAAAGGATGCTCAAAAGGATAATGTGAGAATTCAGGAAAAAGTAGAAGCTATCAGAAAATTTAAATCCTCAGATTTTAATGTTAATGAAGAAGGAATTGTGAGATTTGGTAAAAGACTATGTGTTCCATCAAGTCTGGAGATGAAGAAGGAACTTTTGGACGATGCACATAGTTAAAACTTCTCTATTCACCCAGGAAACATAAATATGTATCAAGATCTCTGAGATAATTTTTGGTGGGATAATATAAAGAAGGAGATATTTGAATATACATCAAAGTTCTTGGTGTGTCAGCAAGTAAAGGGAGAGAGGCAGAAGTCTAAGGGGATGATGTAACCATTGCCCATACCAGAATGGAAATGGGAGAACATCACAATGGACTTTGTCATCAGACTTCCGAAGACATCTAAAGGCAACAATGCAATCTGGGTTGTTATGGATCGTCTTATAAAGGATTCACACTTCATTGTTTTTCGGGAGGATTTCTCATTGGATCAACTGGCACGGATATATATCAGGGAAGTGGTAAGGCTTCATGGAGTACCACTATCTATTGTGTTTGATCGAGATCCAAGATTCACCTCTATGTTTTGGAAGAGTCTTCAATATGATCTTAATACTGAACTAAACTTTAGTATGGCCTATCATCCTCAAACTGATGTCCAATCTGTGCAGACTATCCAAACACTTGAGGAAATGTTGAGAGCATTCTCAATGGACTTTAAAAAGGGATGGGATCAACATCTTTCTCTAGTTGAGTTCTATTATAATAACGGTTTCCACTCAAGCATCCAAATGGCACCATATAAATCCCTTTATGGGAAAAGGTGTAGAACACCGGCGTGTTGGGATGAGGTCGGTGAGCGTAAGCTTCTTGGGCTAAAAATGGTCAAAGAATAGTAGAGAAGCTGAAAACCATTCAGAAGCATATCAAGGCATCCCAGAGTTGACATAAGAGTTATGCAGATAATCATCGAAGAGACCTTGAGTTTAAAATTGGATACATCGTATTTCTACACATATCTACATGGAAGAAGTTCATGAAGCTTGGAAAGAAAGAGAAGTTAAGTCCAAGGTACATCGGCCCCTTCGAGATTCTTGATCGTGTCGGGGTTGTGGCCTATCGACTATCACTTCCACCTACCATGGAAAAATTATATGATGTCTTTCATGTATCCCTCTTAAGGAAATACATACTGACCCCTTCACATGTACTCTCTTTAGAGGTGGTACAGTTAGAGGATGATCTTTCTTATGAGAAGCAACCAGTTAAGATCTTAGATCATAGAGAAAAAGTTCTAAGAAATAAAACAATGCCCCTCATCAAGGTGTAGTGGAGAAACCACAAGTTTGAAAAATAAATGTGGGAATCGGAGGAAATGATGAAGCATAGTTACCCACATCTATTTTAGTGTGGTAGAAGGAAATTTCGAGGGAAAATTTTCTTAAGGGGGGAAGATTGTAATGACCTAAAATTTTATTAATGGAAATACCTCTTGATCTAATTAAATGTCTCTTTATGTAAAATGATTATATAAAATGTCAACTTCTTTGGTTTTATGTTTTTGGATTTTAAAATATTGTTAAGAATTGTGACTATTTCTAATATAGCCATTGAACATCCATCACATAATTAGTATAAATATAGGGCTTTAACAAATCCAATTTACTCATACAAAGTAAATGATGGCCTCATCCAGTAGACGTACCCTATACGAAGCCCATTTTTCAGAGCTTGGAAAGGAGGTTGCGTCTTTGGGCTTTGCTCTTGACCAATCTCAAGTCGAGACTGATTATGTTAAGCTCGATCGAGACCACCTACGAGAGAAGTGTAAGTTGATAGAGATTACCACACGAGCAATGTTATTTGAAACTCCCAAGAGTTTTTCACCATCTCCCACCTTACTCTTCGGTCTTATGCGGGTGTTATAAGGGGTTATGTAAAAGGACCTTATTACTATGGTTATGTACATTATTTTTGTATATAATAATGAATATACTTTCATTTTATTATTATTACCTTGTAAATAGTTTTTTTAAAGCACAAATAATATTTTTAGTTAATGATAAAATAAGAAATATATTTTGATGAATTAATGGATTTTTGAATCAAATAATATTTTAATAAAATATAATTATTTTTATTAAATTAATTTTTATTAAATATAAATTATCGTATAATTTTATGAATGCAATCGTAGTTTTTATTAAGGTTTGAAAGCCATTTTTTTTCAAAACCCATGAATTTTTTATAAATGTGGGTATTTATTTTGAAAGGTAAAATTATCATATTTATAAAATTATTTATATAAAATGAATATTATTTCTGGAATCAGAACATCGAAATTATCCAATGGTGAATTTTTCATAATTTTCTAGGACAATCAAATTTTTGGGTAAAATTAAATACCATTTGAATATATAATGTCTTTTATGACATCATAATGACCCAATAGTGATGTAATAAAATACTATAAACTTTATGTTTGGCCAATATATGTTTTACCATTAAAATAATGTGATTTTTGGTTTTTTTGATTTATTTTACAAATCTTTAGTGGACCCTTCAAGACTTATTAAACGTTTTGTCTTTTTAAATTGTTTTCTTTAGGAGTGTGACTCACCTCCACATAATCAACCCCATTATTTTAAGAATTTCATACTTTAGACTTAAAAATATTTTTTCCCACTTCCCTTTTCCAAAAACCATGGTCGAAAACCATGGGCTAGTTTGTGGTTTGGATTAGTTTAATGTGAGGTGTCCCAAACCTAAATAATAAAGAACTACCTCACCTTTCCTACATAAACCCACCCAATATCCCACTTCCTCCTCAATCAAAGCCTTTGGAGTTCATCCAACATCTTACCTCCTCTCTCTATAATCATCCCAAGGTACCCCAATCTACCAATAAGCCTCTCTCAAGCCTCTATCAAGTCTTTGCAAGCACACTTCCAAGTAAGGGTTTTTCTTCCTTTCTCATTTTTGTCCAATTTTCTTAATATTGTTATGCCCTTTTAATTTCAATTATAAATGTTGGGTTATGGTTTTTAACCTCCACCATAATTCCCTATTTATGTTTGAATGATGGTAGACCCTATTCTCTCTCATTAAATTCCTCCCATGTTCACCCGTTACTATGCCGAAATTCTGAAAGGAATTTCTCTCTCCTCGTTTACATTCAAGAAATTATTTTCTATCTTGAATATAAATTCGATTAAAATTGTTGGGAAATGTATCTATATGACCCCATTACTGTCCATTTCATGTACATATTATGAGTCACCCATTTCTCTCTCATCAACCATTTTTATGAATTCTTACGTCGTGTTGTTACGCTGCCGAAATTGCACCAATTTTCCAAGACAATGTCATTATGTAGTGAATACCATACCTATATCTCTATCAAGGATATTCACCTTTATGTACATTTACTTATTGATTATAAAGTTTCATGTATGAATTCCACATTCTTTTATCATGGAATAAATGATTATGTTTTATGAATCCATGTTATATGATCCATGTGGCACACTTATGCATGAAATGAAATGTTTAAAAAGGGTGCACCCTGATAGTGTTCCAATGCATTGGGTAAATTATAGTATCATGATACGTCATGTGCAATGGGTGTTTACTCATGCTAATTCAAGTGAAACTAGTTTTTACTCTTTCTTCATGTGCAATGAGGGTTTAATCATGCTCCATTTGCAATGAGCCTTGGATCATCCTAATTCCATGTTAAGTGTTATTGCCACATTTCTATGTTATGATTATCATGCTTTATCATGCCTTTATGTTTATGATTCTCTTGTGCTCTATTGATATTCCTATTGTCTAACATGTATTGTATTCCTCATGTTATTCCATGATTATTCCCTTATTAGGATTTATAGCTCACTCTTTTTCTTATGCATGTCCTCAGGTTATCCCATGCAATGCTAAGTATGGGGGAATGTAGTGGTCATGTAAATGAAGTTTTCAATAAATATGTTGTATTTCATGTTTTAAGTTGTTATTTAATGATAATATTACCCAAAGACATTATACCTCTCGATATTCTATCAAGTAAAGTTTATGTAATAAATTATGTTTAATTGTTTAATAAAAAGTAGGGTTGACATATGTATTAAGAGCATTTTGATGGATTTATCTCATCTGATTTGAAACTTCTGAGATTTGGTCTTGGAAAATCTCCATAGAGTATACTAGTTATGGTTTGTATATCTTGATTTTGAGATTTTTTCTGAACTGATGATATTTCATGATTTCATTTTTTGTAGGCTATGTTGGTTGAGGAAAAAAATTAAATAGGGTTACCCATGTTTTCATCATGCTTTAATCTTTTCATTGAACGGATCATCAAAGATAGACCAATGAAGTCTACTCATGGAGTTAATACATGCACGTTGAAGACCCTCATACACTTACCCAATTTTATGAATCTTATAATTAAGAGGGAAACCACGGTTATCTATCATAGAAATTATTATCTTTCCTTGATGTTATTCAAAAAACATTTGTAAGGTAAGAATTTTTCTTTCAAATAGAAAAGACTCATAAAAATATTTAGATGAATATGATGTATGCATTCCTATTTCAAAATTTTTATAATATCTTGCTGAGTAGTTGAAAGAGGAAAAAATATGACTAGTATATTATATTTTGATAATTTTTTCCCCATGATAAATGTTATTTATTCATCTTATATGAGAGATTCCTTTATTTTCTTTGACAAAAGAGATCGTTTCTTGGCTGCCTTGTTATATAAAAAAGGGTTGATAAGAATCTACTTTATTAAAGTGGAAGTTAAGTGGTAAAAGTGTGGTTTTTAGAATGGATATTTCATTGGTATATCTTCTCACTGTGAATAAATGTTAATTTTCAAAGAAAAAGAATTAAGAATGTATGGAATTATCTTCACATTTGACTCATGATATGAGGGATTTGTCATTTTTTATTAGGAAATGGGATTACCTTATTGATGAAATGAAGTATCACTATAGGGAGGACCTTCATATAAAATATGATCATAGGGAGGACCATCATCATGGATCGATGTCTGTCCATAGGGAGGGTTCCTATAGCATTTTACATAGGGAAGGCCTTTAGGGTAGAAGATGGAAAGGGGAGGACCTTCTTATAATTTGATCTCTGAACCACAAAGAGGGATTTTATAGTACTCATCATGAGAAGGGTTATCATGAGTGAAATTAGTATGATAGTGAATAAGGCCTTCATTGTAAATTATCTAGGGAGGACCTCCAAATATGTTGGCAGCAAAGTTATGGGGAGGAATTTCACAACTAAAACTATTGACTTCTTAATATAGAAATGATTCGTCATTATTTTTCTTACACTGATAAATGTTCAAATACCTCAGGAACACCAACATTAAACAAATTATGTATGTGGTACTACTTCTGGACTTTATATCACCCTTGGGGAGACTTCTTCTTAGATATTATCTAGAAAATGGATGGAGTCACATGTTGTTAATAATGACTTTCATATATGGGAGCCCACCTGGGTGAATCCAATGTTGTTTCTAGGATATTCCAAAAATAATCCAAGGTTTTAGAAATAATATGTGTCTTCCATGAAGTGGTGGTTGGAATGGTCTGATGATCTCCGATTGTAATAAGAATGTGTTCTTTATCCTAATAACCATTTATCATAGGAGTGTGCCAATGAACCTCTGAGATGGGGGAAGGAATGTGTGCCTACTCTTGAATTTCCATACAAGTGTGTGGATGGGATACTCTGGTGGTGGGGGCAAGGATGTGTGCCTTCCCCAGGACTGTAGTTGCTTCCAAAATACATTGACAGTTTTGTAAAATGTAAGTATGGATGTATATGTGTCCCTTTATCACCTCCAGGATGTGTTGAAGGGATTCTGTAGTTGGAATGGGAATGTGTTCCCATTCCTTGATTAGAGAAGTAACATGATCTAGATCATGTCCTCTAATTCCCACTAGAATATACCAATGGACCTCATATGTAGGGGTAGAGACGTGGGACTATCCCTGTTCATTGTTAGGATATGCCAAAAAAATCTTAAACTACTACAAAGATATGCTGGTAGGATTTTTGAGTTTAGGAAAGGATGTGTTCCTACTCATGTATTGCTTCCATAGTATATTGGAAATTTTATTCAATGTCTATGGGATAAAATCCTACTCCCAGTTATTAATGGTTTTCCTCCCTTAATGGGTTGTCTTGGGTGTTCTCAGTGGGCTGGGGGTATGATGTTTCATGGTGTTGGTAAAAGAAATTATAGTCAGGATCCATTTAGGGTGACTCATATGATTTCATCAGGCCACTATCAACCTCTTGTTCTACCACCCTAAGTTAGGGTAGGTACTTACTATTGTATTCTAGATATAGGCTTTCGAAATGATTTGAAACAACGATGGGTGTCACTTGCTTCTTCAACACCACTCTAATTGAGTAGACGTTGAGGATTTATGTCTTGGAGGGATTCACATACGACCTCAAATGATAGGATAGTACCATTCAGGTGGAACTCCATGATCAATGTGTTTTCCACCATGAGTTGAAGGTATTGGTTGGTTGACATAATCCTTCGGTTTAATGAGGACCCAATTTGTATGACCGAATTCATATAAGTCTATTATGATTTTTAGGAATACAATTGGATTGAATAGAGTTTTTATGAATGTTCTTATTGAGAAACAATAAACACAAATAAATAAACTCATAAATGTAGCATAAAAATTAATAAACACATATATGAATTATTTCTATTAAATATTAATGTTAGTCCCATTTTCATTTCTTGAAAAAACCCAAGAAAAAAATGGCTTAACATGTGGGAGACTCAATTATTTTGTTTAATGAAAGATTCATGCTAGTTCACCTTTTTTATTTTTAGATGGTAGTGATCAACCCTTTATAGGGAATTACCTACACTCTTCATATGGTTTACAAAAGGATTTATTCATGGAAATACAAACACGTAATACCTCTCATATCTGTAAGGAACTACAGACCTTCTTTATAAAGTAAGGTGGTCAATTGGGTGTCCTAAAAATGACACTTAGGGACTCACATTAGTCGAGAGGATGGTAGGTTAGTCTAATCACACCCTCTTTTGGGGGAATTATTTCCTACACTGAGACTCTCTTATAGATTTAAGGAATGTTTTTTAATCCTACCCAATTCCCTTAATGGGATTGGCTGCCCTTATATTTTCAATTAGTTATTAACATATAAATATGTGAACAAATATATGTATCAGAGCTTCCCCATCAATGGTACCATCTATATGTATCAGAGGTTCTCCATCAAAAATAAAATTCCCTTCTAATTCACTAATGGATGGGAAGGGGGTATGGAAGGTAGGAGTAATAACAAATCATTCAAGAAATCCTATGGGTTACTCTATAAGATTTTCCCGTAGGAATATTCTCCTCATATGCTAGTGGACAAGGGTGAGACTATGGAGGGGTATACAAGAAGAAATTCTAGAGGATTACTCTGGGGGTTCCCATTTTTGTCTTATTTTCTATTTTTAAACCTTTTATAGAGGATTATGTATCAATTAATTAGAAAAATAAATTCATATGATGCAAAGTATACTTCACATTTTAAGAATCATGTGATAGGTAAGCACTACTTTCTAGAAGGAGAAGATTCCCACAACTACATCAAGTATTAGAGTCCTCATTGCTAAGGGGATTCATAATCACATACATCCCAATAACTCCACTTACTATGGTGGTTAACTAGGGGATTTATTTTACCAAGGGAATTCATGAGTGAAGTAGTACATGTCGGTATGCTCCAATACCTTAATCATGTGGGTCCAGTGGCTTCGTATGAGGTCTTGATTTGGCCTTCCTTAGGTTTTGATGATGAAGAGATAGAACCATTTTTATGCTTCAAGAAGTAAATAAGGTGAATTCAAATGCTACATGGAATGATATTTTCAATTATAGGGATATTAATACCCTATGGATGACCCCATTTTACATAGAGATACTGCTCTGTGAGTTGGGGGAATTAAAAAGTGGTACTCCACAAAGGGTGTTCCTTCATGAAGGGATTACTTCATGAATGAGAAATTATCCTTTATAGATGACCAGGTATGCCTCCCAATTCACAAAAGATATCATTTTTGGTCAAGGACCCTTTTATAAAGGATTCCTTTGTGGGGAGTTATCTTCCTTTGTGGTGATCAAGTTACCTATTGTTTTTTGTGATGTAGTGTCTCAGGTTTATCAAAATAAAAGTTTCTTGATCAGTATTTCTCCAATATATTTTATATTGATCTTAGTTATCACTATGTTTATATGTTTGTATCCCTATATATTTCTCTTCATGGTATAATCAAGTATTTATAGGTGGTGTAATAAAACCTGATTTCCTAAAATTATTGGTTGTATATAATGAAATAAGACTTGTGATAGGTGAAAGAAATCAATGCCTCATCTTGAAATGAACTTTGTTTATAGGGTCAGAAGCAATACCTTTCTTCATAAAGGAATATCATTTGTGGTGAGAATATTACCACCACCTTTCACTAAATAATAATTTCATTTTTAGGAGAGTAAATGTAGTGACCCAAAGTTTGACGTACATGAACATTACATTACTTTTGCGGAATACTTAATAAAAATAGACACACAAGGACCGTAATAGTTTAGTGTCTTTGGAAACTTGGAACGTAATCTTCTAATCATGCTGAAAGATCTTCAACTTCTCCCATAAAGATCTTCCCCTTTTTTTCCTACCTAAAACCTTTCTTTATATCCTGGGGAAAAGAAAACATAAAAAGGTTGAGCTCAAATGCTCAGTAAGGGTAAGCATGGATAAAATAAAACATACCATATACATTTGAACTTAAAAACATGAACATAATGTTTAAACATCAAAATCTTGAGCAATGACATAAAACATGGAAGTACGTACGGCATAGATCATAAAGAAACATTAAGAATGATAAAATAGCATTGGAATAAAACTTGTAATTGTGGAAACCATTAATCACATGATATGATTTCCATATTAGCCAAGTCATTGTTTCCAAGACCATCTTAGTGGACAAAGTCCCTTTCTGAATCGAGTTCACTCCTCGTTCCAGTATTGTATTACTGAACCGGTTTAACTTGCTGTTCCAGCCATGTCTATCTCATGATATATAAATCTTTACCCAATGAATTAGAGGGAGATATATGTCCCACCCATATCATAATTAAATCATTCTTACTTGTGCCACAAAATAAACTTAAAACATTCATCATAACCCAAAGAATAAAATGGGTTTCATAAACATCATCCCATCATCTCAAAATCCATAAAAAAATGGACATTTCATCATAAGAAAAGTGAAACCATTTAAATCAAAGAGACATTATACTTGAAACATACACATATGAAATAATGTCATCTTAGATGGAAAATGGTTTTGATAAAACACTTGAAATGAATTCTTGAGGGAAATATCCTTTCTTCTTCAAAATCAATTTCTTTTCACAAAACGTCATGCAATTTTAAAAGAAATAGATTTTGCTGAAAATAGTAATGAAATATTTTGGAGGAAGATTCATGAATATAAGTCTTTATAAAACCGTAAAAATTCATTCACGCCGTATAAGTTAAAATTAACAATCTCCTTGTACTTTTGTCGGAAAAGTCAAAAAGTACCTCGTATGGTAAACAAAAGAAAGATTCCTTCCATACGATGTGGTAAAAGAAAGAAAAGAGTAAAAATGTCTTTAAACATACATGTAAGTAAAGTAAACATTTTATGAAAATATTTTTAGAACATATGGACATGGATAATAAACATAACCCCTAGTAAATACTTACGAATAAACAATCTCGGATAAGAATGAGATTGGAATAATTATCCCTTACCTTAGGTCTGATATGCTTCGTACGTATCCAAACCTCCTGTATAATGATTTAAATAATGTAATTTACTTATTACAGAATCATATTCACTGTTATTATATCACATATGGTTCACTTATGACTTTATATTACCCGTTCATTTGTAAATTCCATGTTAAAGAGTGTTTTGGGTAAATCGTTTCATTTGTCGTTCATGTTTTAACTTGTAATTATTCATATGATTAATTAGATCATGATTACTTACATTCAGAATGTAAAACATAATTTATTTATAATATATATTCAGAATATACATATATATATAATAGATCGATAAATGGAAAGAAATACAACGTTCATGGAGACGGTAGGTCGTACGTACGCATGAACACTGTTTTCGTTTCCTTATTGAATTGAATGGAATTAAGTTTATGACATACATATATATGTACATAAATCAAGTAGCATTATTATTTCATATATTTCATTATTACTTATTATATATACTTTATAATCATTCTTGAATTTTTAACATGGAAAATGAATCTCATCGCGTCGTGGAGACGGTAATCTGTACGTACGCACGAGCGATGATATCGTTCCCATAATTATTGAATAGAATTGGAGTGGATGGTATAATATATCAGAATCATTATGATGCTATAATAACCATATATAGTTATTCTTTACACCATTATACCCATCCATGTAAGGTGTTGGTGGAAAAACAGATTTCACCGCGGCGTGGAGACAGTATTCCGTACGTACGCACGCGTGGTGATTTCGTTTTTCGTAGGATGAATAGATGGTTAAATAGGGTTTTTTCATACCTATAATAACATATCAGTATATGAGTTATACTGATGTTATTACTTCATAATGAAACAACGAAAGAATAATAAGTGGAAGAAGAAATAGAGTTGCAAGAATCGGTAACGGACATTACCTCTTCTTTGAAGCGCCTCTTTGAGACCTCCTATTAGGGCACTAAAATTGGTCTTTTAAGAAGACCAGAACCTCTAGGATATTTATATGTAATTGGAGAAGAGAATTTTGTAGGGTTTTGCCGAGATTGAAGGCTCAAAGTGGTGTGAGGAAGAGAGGGAGGAGGTGCCCTTTTATAAGGGAGGAGAGGGGCACCTTTGGAAAAAATAAAAATATTATTTTAATATAAAGTCATATTCGGTTTTTAATAGCTCCAAATTGATTTATATTGAAGATAATGTGGGGATAGGTCGCAATCCTCTCATCCAATATAATTTATACAAGTTTAGGTTTCTATTTTAACCTTATCATTTAGATTTAACCTTAAGTTAAATAATTTTACTTTTACCGTGTCTTCTTGTTTTCTTACACTATAAGGTTAATAAATGTACTATAAAAAGACAAAAGAACACCAAGTTGTTTATTATTAATATATATAACCGTATCTAAGTAATTTTCAAAACCTTATATTTTTAGGAATAAAATAACAATTAATAATATAATATTTGTTTTAAAAACTATTTTATGTCAATTTTGACACTATTTGGTAATTGATTTTTGTGAAAATAATAAAAGACTGATTAGTTCGAAAAATGTTAATTACATCAATACTAACATGTCATATTAACCTATTAAATTAGTTTAATTCATTAAAAGACTCAAATTAAATTTATTTGGGTATTTATTACATCAATTATGTCAATATTTTATTAATAAGATAATTACTGCATCATCTTTGTGTCATACATAAATTAAATTATTTAATTTCTAAAAATTATAAATAAAATAACATTATGTAGTAAATCTATTTATCTTTCTAATGAATATTTATAGTCCAATTTATCTTATGTATAACCCTATATTAAAAATGATTTACTTATAAAACTTTGATTTTAACTATTTTAACCCTTCTTTAAATAAATTAATAATAAATGTCCTAATCTAATCCAAGTGGACCTAAATGGTCATATTTTACTCCTAAGGTTGTTTTTGGTCGAATTACACTTATCCAATAGAATTAGTACATGTGTTAGGGTAATAATAATATCATTTTACCCTTAATTACCCTATTTACTTTTAACCGTGGTAAAAAAAAGTAAAAAGTTACTATTCACCAAAAATTATTTTCATCTCATTGAACCACATTTTATATTAACCGTGTCTCTTGGATTTTCTAAATTCCACTCACAGAAGCGGTAAAATTATGTTTTATGAAAAATTCAGTTTTTTAACTACCACTTAGTGGTTTCACTATTCATCAAAAAATGAAAGTTTCCAGAAAAATACCAAAAATTAGGCCTAAGCTATATTTGATATTATGAATTCAAAAATTATGTCTATTTTACCAAATTCAAAACATATCAGTTGCATTAATTAATTTAAAAATTAATTCCCGTCGTCAAAACAAATCGCATGTTTTTAAGAAACAATAACTATCAAAAGATTGATACTTGTTTATATCCAATTTCAAAGTGAAATTAATGACCAACATTGGATTAAATGGTAAAAATATATTCTAATTACACTTTAAAACCAATTAAAAAGATAATCTAACCATATAAATTATTTCGATGAAAAAAGTTGTTTTTAATTGAAATATAGCGTGTTTTTACTATTCATTAAAATATGAAAGTTATCAGAATAATATAAAAATTTTATCCAAAGTAAATTTTTATACCTTGATTCCAAAGAAGAATTTTATTTTGTCAAATTGAACTTATATACATGTCAAAACAAGATTTAAGGTGGGTGCACCATCAAAAGGCGGCAAAACTACATTTTTTGAAAAATACTTATTTTACTCGAAAAATTTGATTTTGTTCTCATACCATGTTCTAGAAAATGTGTAAGATGAATAATAATGTTATAAAATTCAAAATTTAGTTGATACAATTCATAATGGCTAGTTCATAATAATATTATAACCATATATCGTTGTTTAGTGAAACCTGGTATTGCGTACAACACACGCTATCGAGGAAAGTCGTGATTGCGTGTAATGCAAGCCAAGTCAGGGTTGTGTGTTGTTAAATACTCCTTTGTTGTTTCTTTATAACATAATCCAACCGTTTTTCATTTATAAATTGAATATATATATACACTAAATGTTGCGTAGAATAACTACTATCAAAATTGTGTGTAACATGATCCAAGAATAGTGTTGTGTATACTGCAAGCTCACATGGTATTGCGTGTAGCGCAAGGTAATATTGTTGTAGCATAAAACACAATACATCAATAATATTAAAATAATATTTCTCATAAAATCTCGGGGTGTTACATTCTACCCCCCTTAAAATGAATTTCTCCCTCGAAATTCTTCGGGGTTATAAATGGTTTACTACTCGAAAGTTTGTTTAATAGAAACCCACATCGTAAAAAGGAATACCAAAACTTGGATTTAAAAACTAAAGTATGAAATGTAACGGTTACCCAAATTAACTCATCACTGGGTTTCCACATAGGAGAACATAGGTGAAAATATGGATATGGAAGAAAAATCTAACCATCAAGTTTTGATGGAGAGTGGTAGAGAACATGGCTATGAAAAATCCATCAATCACAAAGCCATAGATTTGTGATGATCTAAGGTACCATCTGATTCATCGGATATAAGGGCACTAGGACAACATTTTTGGTTTTCAGGATCATTTCCCTAAATTTGATGAAATTGGAAATAGAAGAAATACTTTCGTGATTTTGGTACAGTCTCACTGTTGTTTGTTCTTTGGACAATTTCCAATTCATCTCTTAAAGAAATGAAGTTGAATTTGTCATTCGTGAAGTGTTAGCAGATCATGTGATAGAATGATGGGTCATTCCATCTGTCTCAGACAAAAGGTTATAAAAGTTATCAAAAATACATAAGTCCATCTATAGTGAGATTAATCATATATGGTTCCTAAAATGGACTTATACTTCATATATCATACTGATTAATATAATAAAACCAGTTTCTACTAAATAGGGACTTCCTGTAGGCCAGTGGTAGGCGATAAAGGCTAGTCGCACCTCGATTGTGGGTTCTATTCCCACAGGCTTGTCCAACGCGATGGGTTGTCGCCCATCTTGTAGGTTGTCCTTTTTCTAAAACTACATTACTATAACATCCCATCAATAATATCGAAAAAAGTTCTATCCTTAAACAATACTAACTTATGTCCAACATAATCCATTCCAATATTTATCTAAAATACTTCGGTCCAAGCTCATAGTATAAAGAAAATGATTACTTGAAATGTCATCAATCAACCATCATTTATCCCCCATATATCTTAATCATGTATTCTCTTGAAAAATGAATACCCATTAAACCTTAGTGAAAACATGAATGTTGTCAAAAGTTAACTCTTTCCACATACCAAAATCCAAAAATTCTATATACTCAAACCATGATATAACCTTCTCCTTATATAAGTCATGAGCTCATGAATACTATCAAACATTTAATTTTCTCCTTATCCCTTCATTATGATCATATCATCTACTTTCCAAGAATATCTGAATAACCTTTCATGGTTACTGGTACCATTCATCATACACTTTCAAAACTTAAGGAAAGACAATAGTGTAATAATCCTTAGATGTCTCTTTATTCCATAGTACCATGAGATTACTTATAAAACATTACACTTGATAAACAAGTAATCATTCCACTACCTTCTTAAACCATTGACCGAGCTTCAACAATTCTTTCATCTCACATATCATTTGTAGTCTCTTCATCATCATCAACATAAATACTTCCCATAAGACCATACTGATCCACTTCATGAGACTTTACCTTAGGGAATTGGTTTGCATAATGCCCGTACATTCCACATTTAAAACATTTAACCATTTTTGATGTCATAGAAATACCATTATCCTCATCCATGGTGTTAACTGAACCTTTTCCTTTGCACTTACTGGATTTATGTCCTTCTTTTCCACACCCAAAGCATCTTCTAGTTCCTTTGAAACATTCTCCTTGATGCCTCTTCCCACATTATTTACATAGGGGAAATTGAACTTTCTTTCCTCTATGATCATCATGAAACTCCATATTTCTCTTATTAGACAAGTCAGGAAACTTACCAAATTTGAGTTTATTGATCATATTATGAGATTGCTGATTCGGTATAATAATTATGTTTGGACTTCCAAATCCCATTTCATTTGGTTTCTCATGAATATTATCATTCCATTGTCCATCATATCCTCCATTATCGTGAATCATCTTGTTTCCAGCCATTTTCTAAAACCCAAAAAGAATAGCGTGAGAGGCAAAAATCATAATAAAGGGGGATTAACTTCAATATCTAACATCTTAGGTTTAATCTAATATTGTTACCATAATTCTAGGACTATAACCAATACTTATACTTAACCTTAGGGAAATCCCTAGACATAACTTAGAAATATCTCTAAGGATCTCATTAAAGTTCTCGCATCCTAGTTTCTAAAGGTTGACTAAACCTTTCCTCTGATACCAACTGTAGAGACCCGAAGCTTGACGTACATGAACATTACATTAATTTTGTGAAATTCTTAATAAAAATAGACACACAAGGAACATAATAGTTTAGTGTCTTTGGAAACTTGGAACGTAATCTTCTAATCGTGCTGAAAGATCTTCAACATCTCCAATAAAGATCTTCCCCTTTTTTTCTTACCTAAAACCTTTCTTTATATCCTAGGGAAAAGAAAACATAAAAAGGGTTATCTCAAATGCTCAGTAAGGGTAAGCATAGATAAAATAAAACATTCCATATATATTTGAACTTAAAAACATGAACATAATGTTTAAACATCAAAATATTGAGCAATGACATAATACATGGAAGTATGTATGGCATAGATCATAAAGAAACATTAAGAATGATAAAATAGCATGGGAATAAAACATGTAATTGTGGCAACCATTAAGCACATGATATGATTTCCATATTAGCCAAGGCATTGCTGCCAAGACCATCTTAGTGGACAAAGTCCCTTTCTGAATCGAGTTCACTCCTCGTTCCAGTCCTATATTACTGAACCGGTTTAACTTGCCATTCCATCCATGTCTATCTCATGAGATATAAATCTTTACCCAATGAATTGGAGGGAGATATAGGTCCCAACTATCTCATAATGAAATAATTCTTACTTGTGCCACAAAATAAACTTAAAACATTCATCATAACCCAAAGAATAAAATGGGTTTCATAAACATCATCCCATCATCTCATAATCCATAAAAAACAAATGGACATTTCATCATAAGAAAATTGAAACCATGTAAATCATAGAGACATTATACTTGAAACATACACATATGAAATAATTTCATCTTAGATGGAAAATGGTTTTGATAAAACACTTGAAATGAATTCTTGAGGAAAATATCCTTTCTTCTCCAAAATCAATTTCTTTTCACAAAACGTCATGAAATTTTAAAAGAAAGATATTTTGTTGAAAATAGTCATGAAATATTTTGGAGGAAGCTTCATGAATATAAGGCTTTATAAAACCGTAAAAATCCGTTCACACCGTATAAATTAAAATTAATAATTTCCTCGTACTTTTGTCAGAAAAGTCAAAAAGTACCTTGTATGGTAAACAAAATAAAGATTCCTTCCATACGATGTGGTAAAAGAAATAAAAGAGTAAAAATGTCTTTAAACATACATGGAAGTAAAGTAAACATTTTATGAAAACATTTTGATAACATATGGACATGGATAATAAACATAACCCCTAGTAAATACTTACGAATAAACAATCTCGGATAAGAATGAGATTGGAATAATTATCCCTTACCTTAGGTCGGATATGCTTCGTACGTATCCAAACCTCCTGTATAATGATTTAACTAATGTCATTTAATTATTACAGAATCATATTCACTATTATTATATCATATATGGTTCACTTATGACTTTATATTACCCGTTCATTTGTAAATTCCATGTTAAAGAGTGTTTTGGGTAAAACCGTTTCATTTGTCGTTCATGTTTTAACTTGTAATTATTCATATGATTACTTAGATCATGATTACTTACATTCAGAATGTAAAACATAATTTATATATAATATATATTCAGAATATACATAAATATATATAATAGATCGATAAATGGAAAGAAATACATCATTCATGGAGACGGTAGGCCGTACGTACGCATCAGCGTTGTTTTCGTTTCCTTACTGAATTGAATGGAATTAAGTATATGACATACATATATATGTACATAAATACAGTATCATTATTATGTCATATATTTCATTATTACTTATTATATATACTTTATAATCATTCTTGAATTTTTAACATGGAAAATGAATCTCATCGCGTCGTGGAGATGGTAATCCGTACGTACGCACGAGTGTTGATATCGTTCCCATAATTATTGAATAGAATTGGAGTTTATGGTATAATATATAATAATCAGTATGATTCTATAATAACCATATATAGTTATTATTTACACCATTATACACATCCATGTAAGGTGTTTGTGGACAAACAGATTTCACCACGGCGTGGAGACGGTATTCCGTACGTAGGCACTCGTGGTGATTTAGTTTTCCGTAGGATGAATAGATGGTTAAATAGGGTTGTTTCATACCTATAATAACATATCAGTATATTAGTTATACTGATGTTATTACTTCATAATGAAACAACTAAAGAAGAAGAAGTGGAAGAAGAAATAGAGTTGAAAGAATCAGTAACAGACATTACCTCTTCTTTGAAGCGCCTCTTTGAGGCCTCCTCTTAGGGCACTAAAATTGGTCATTGAAGAAGACCAAAACCTCTAGGATGTTTCTATGGAAGTGTAGAAGAGAATTTGGCAGGTTTTGGTCAAGATTTAAGGCTTAAAGTGGTGTGAGGAAGAGAGGGAGGAGGTGCCCTTTTATAAGGGAGGAGAGGGGAACCTTTGGAAAAAATAAAAATATTATTTTATTATAAAGTAATATTCGGTTTTTAATAGCTCCAAATTGATTTATTTCGAAGCTAATGTGGGTATGTTTCTCAATCCTCTCATAAAATATAATTTAGACAAGTTTAGGTTTCTATTTTAACCTTATCATTTAGATTTAACCTTAAGTTAAATAATTTTACTTTTACCGTGTCTTCTTGTTTTCTTACACTATAAGGTTAATAAACGTACTATAAAAATCCAAAAGAACCCCCAAGTTGTTTATTATTAATATATATAACTGTATCTAATTAATTTGGCCGAACCTTATATTTTTAGAAATAAAATAACAATTAATAATGTAATATTTGTTTTAAAAACTATTTTATGTCAATTTTGACACTATTTGGTAATTGATTTTTGTGAAAATCATAACAGACTGATTAGTTCGAAAAATGTTAATTAAATCAATAATACCATGTCATATTAACCTATAAAATTAGTTTAATTCATTAAAAGCCTCAAATTAAATTTATTTGGGTATTTATAACATCAATTATGTCAATATTTCATTAATAAGATAATTATTACATCATCACTGTGTCATAAATAAATTAAATTATTTAATGTCTAAAAATTATAAATAAAATACAATTTTGTAGGAAATCTTTTTATCTTTATAATTAATATTTATAGTCGAATTTATCTTTTGTATAACCCTATATTAAAAATGATTTACTTATAAAACATTGATTTTAACTATTTTAACTCTTCTGTAAATAAATTAATAATAAATGTCCTAATCTAATCCAAGTGGACCTAAATGGTCATATTTTATTCCTAAGGTTGTCCTTTGTCTAATTAAACTTATCCAATAGAATTAGGACATGTGTTAGGGTAATAATAATATCATTTTTACTCTTAATTACCCTATTTACTTTTAACCGTGGTAAAAAAAAGTAAAAAGTTACTATTCACCAAATATTATTTTCATCTCATTGAACCAAATTTGATATTATCCGTGTCTCTAGGATTTTGTAAATTCCACTCACATAAGCGGTAAAATTAAGTTTTATGAAAAATTCAGTTTTTTAACTACCACTTAGTGGTTTCACTATTCATCAAAAAATGAAAGTTTCCAGAAAAATACCAAAAATTAGGCCTAAGATATATTTGATATTATGAATTCAAAAATGATGTCTATTTTAACAAATTCAAAACATATCATTTTCATTAATTAATTTAAAAATTAATTCCCGTTGTCAAAACAAATCGCGTGTTTTTAAGAAACAATAACTATCAAAAGATTGATACTTGTTTATATCCAATTTCAAAGTGAAATTAATGACCAACATTAGATTAAATGGTAAAAATATATTCTAATTACACTTTAAAACCAATTAAAAATATAATCTAACCATATAAATTATTGCGATGAAAAAAATTGTTTTTAATTAAAATATAGCGTGTTTTTACTATTCATTAAAATGTGAAAGTTATCAGAATAATATGAAAAATTTATCCAAAGTAAATTTTTATACCCTGATTCCAAAGAATAATTTTATTTTGTCAAATTGAACTTATATACATGTCAAAACAAGATTTAAGGTGGGTATTCCATCAAAAGGCGGCAAAACTACATTTTTTGAAAAATACTTATTTTACTCGAAAAATTGATTTTGTTCGCATACCATGTTCTAGAAAATGTGTAAGATGAATAATAATGTTATAAAATTAAAAATTTAGTTGATAAAATTCATAACGGCTAGTTCATAATAATATTATAACCATATATCATTGTTTAGTGAAACCTGGTATTGCATACAACACACGCTATCGAGGAAAGTCGCGATTGCATGTAATGCAAGCCAAGTTAGGGTTGCGTGTTGTGAAAGACTTTTTTGTTGTTTCTTTATAACATAATCCAACCATTTTTCATTTATACATTGAATATATATATATACACTCAATGTTGCGTAGAATAACTACTATCAAAATTGTGTGTAACATGATCCAAGAATAGTGTTGTGTATACTGCAAGCTCATACGGTGTTGCGTGTAGCGCAAGGTAATCTTGTTGTAGCATACAACACAAGACATAAATAATATTAAAATAATATTTTTCATAAAATCTTGGGGTGTTACAGTAAAACCAACACCTCTCTCCACAAATGAATTTCATTTGTATGTGGTATATAGTCACCACCTTGATCTGTAAATGAATTTTATTTGTGGGTGGTGTATAGGAATTGCCTCACTTTGAAAAATAAATTTGATTATGGGGGTACAAATAAATCACCTTTTTTATAAATTAATTTATGTTTGATATAAATCCCACAAGTTGTCATTTCAATGTTTTTGGGTTATTTGTGTTTATTAAAAAAGACATTTCACAACTTACCAAAATATTTTCTATTGAATCATATGTTTTGAAGGTTGTGCTATTTTCTAGTTTTTTCTAAAATATTGGGCCTAAAAATCAGGAGTTTAAAGGAATTATTCCCCCCTAGAAAATGGTTAGACCTCATATAATCTAACGAGGTTCGTTGTTATATGGACCGAATAGTAGATTTTTTATGCATACATCAAAGGAGGTATATAGAACCATAAAGGAAGTTGTCATTTTCATATGGAAGCGATGAATTAAGGAACTCACAAATGAGGTTATTTTGTAAAATTCTCAATGTTTTTTTTTGAAAATGCTGAATTAAAGGATATTTAAAATGCATCATGGTTTGAGGAGGAAGAAGGTGATTTAAGGAGCTCTGTAAACGAATAAATGTGCTATGAAGACCACATAGAAAGTATATCATGTAGTGTTGGATTATCCACATAGGAGTTGTTGGTAATTGTGATTAGTGGGTTTTTAGGAATTTATTTACCAATATAAAGGACCCTAATCACATTATTATATATTGAATAATTCATTAGATAAGTTCGTCACAAGAAGAATTTGGGTAATTCTGAGTTGGTTCATGAAATATTCATTTTGGGAAGGAAGTGATTCACTAAAGAGGTTATTCACAAAGTAGTTTGTGAAGCATCAGTTTGTGAAGGTGGTAGTTTATGAAGATAGTTTGTAGAAGGGATTTTTTGGGAACTATAGATTAGAAAGAAAAATGGGTCACGAAGCATCATATTTCTATGGTGTGAAGTCAATATGAAAAATAAGTTGTTCTTCAAATCACTCATGCTATGTGTTGTAAAGTATTTTATGAAGTCATTAAGTCAACTCATGAAGGGGAAAAACATTTCCTGAAAGAAATTTCCACAAACTAGTAGTACATGGAAAATTTTATTTCACCTATATGGTGAAAATATGGCTTCATAGAACACTCGTATATGTGTGAAATAATTATGAGGTGATTCAGAATAATGGAATATTCCTATGAAGATGTAGTGGGCACACTTTAGTAGAGAGAGCAGTGATATTTCAAATTGTGATTGGTTGAAAACCAATAGGGACAGTGAGTCCACTCCAAATCTTGTATTGGTAGTGATATTTAGTGGATTTGGTAAATAGGTGCATTTCCTTTTTATGATCATTTGATTTATCCCAATGAGGGTGAACCAAGTAAAAAAAATTGTCATGTGCATATTTTAATTCTCATTTATTCTATGCTACGGGATGGCGAGAGAATAGTGTTTTTTTACAACAAAACAATATCCAATGAGATAGTTATTTTGATTTTTCATACACAGATTCAACCCCATCATAGGGTATTTTACCTATATCGGAGAACAATTTTTATCATAGGGAATGGTTGAAAGTTAGTGGCTCTCTCTCAGAAGAAAAAATGGAAAAAGTTAATCATAAATGTATTTTGATCTTCGATAGTAACAATTTTATTCTATAGAAGAATCAGATGAAATGATTATTTAGATCATTGGGTATGTATATTTACAACTTCAATTCATGTTATTTATTCTAGTATGCATGGTGATGTTTTATCCAAAGTGAAACCTAGAGAATTGGATACTGATTCAAAAGGAATCAATTCCTTAGGGTGAGATTTATCCAACATAGAATAAACAAAGGTGATGTTATGTAATTCATTCAATTCTATATGGTAAAAGATTTTAAATATCTATGAAGGTGATTCAAAAGTACAATAATATAAGTTTCATGTTATATGGAACAAATATGAGGGATTCATAATTCACCCCATTTAGTTTTTAGATGAATTCATTGATCAGGTGATTATTATTGTGGAATAAATGCATGGTCTTGGAGAAATTATCAAATATGTGAAGATCATTAAGCACATCCAAAGAAGACACAATCCTTGTTTCAATCTTAAATTCTCTATATTGGAGGATAAATATCCTAAGGAACTGAAATTGGATAGCTTGCACAGCACTCTTATCACATAAGATATGAGAAATTATGATAATGATTCTATGGAAAAAGGGAAGTCTAAAGAAGTGGAATTCAATTCCATTAAGAAGCTCAAAATTAAATATTATTAGGAGGAAGACAATTTAGATGTAGTAATGTCATTATTCCTATCAAATATTTAAATAATAATAGAAAATTTCAATGGTAAACATCTACTTGTATGATTTTGATGTGAAAAGATTGGACATCTTGTAGAAAAGTGACCTAATAAGTTTCAAGAAATTGATGTGTATGATGATGAAATTCCCAGGAAGAAGTATGCATCAATTTTTAAAGGTATTAGAAATACTAAGAGAAATTTCTTCTAAAATAGGAATCTTCACTCAAAATAAGTTGATAGCTTAGAATAATATGAGGCAGAAGAGATAGAGGACTACAAGGATCCTGAAGCAAATTCTATGTTGGCAGTATTCAAAAATTCCCAAACAAGGGAAGAAAGTGACAGTGAAGAAGTATAAGTTGAAGGAGGAGTTGAACTTTAGATCAGATTAAAAGCTGCACTTTAAGATATATATGTTTTAAGAACCAAAACAAATAAGTCCAACATGGAGGTTAATGATGTCAAAATATATATTCAATAGTATGAAGAAGGTAAGTATGAGTTGGAGGCTAAAATTGAAAACCTTAAATTTGAAAGTCCATAAAACTCAAATAAATTAATTGAGAACAAGATCAAAATTAAAGTATAGTCTAGGATTATTGATAGTCTAAAAAACATATTAAAATATCGACTCAAACACATTGAAGATATTTAGGAGAAATTTTTCGGAATACGATGAAAGTTAAAAGATCAGGAGAAACTCTTAACTCTAATAGATCAGGTCATAATGGAAACATAAAAAGGAAAAGTAGAGTTCAAAGTTCCAATTAAATAGATGATAGAATGTGAGGAGAAGAAAATTATGGATGATAATTATACACCTTGTATAGGGTTTCATCACAAATAGAAAGAAATAATGGTTGAAGTTATACCACAAGAACCCACTCTGTGATTAAATATTGATTTGGGTACGAATCAGAACCAGAATATTTAGAGTGCCCATGGGACAACCAGTGGTTTATTAGTGACACATTGGAATGCAAACAGTATTAGGGTTTATTACCGCAGAAAGATATGACACTCAAAAAATGTATGTTCCATTATTAATAGGTGCTAAAGAGTTCAAGAGATATAGAGGCATCCAAAAAATCTCAATACTCTATGAATTATTTTTATGGTCATTATTTTGGTTGTGGAGGATTTGGACACATTTCCAAATATTGTAAATCAAGTATATAGAAGAATGATAAAAAATAGAGTCAAAGTGAATGTAAGAAACAACTTAAGGAATCTTTAAATGAGATGAAAACATGAAATTGATTTTTAACATTACAAGATAAAAGTGTTCCATCATACTCTGATCAGGATCAATAATATCATTAAAATACATGGATCAGAAAGAAAAGAGATGAATAGGTAGTGGTTTCATATATTTCTTTCAAAGCATTAGATCACACTGGAATATGGATTATTAATGGTGGATTCACCTCTCATGTGATAGGAAATAAGTATCTAGTGACGTTAACTAGATACAAAAATGAAGGTATAGAAATATTTGTAAATGATAGAGGCATGAATATTAATGGATCAAGAAAATACAATTTTGGGGTAAAAAACATGAGACGTGCAGATGTCTTGGTTTTTGAAGGTCTCAGTCACAACTTTCTAAGTGTTAGTAAATTTTATGACTCAATACATTACATAATATTTTTAAATAATTTATGTATCATCATGGAAAAATGGTACTTTTTCTAGGTAAATAACATGATGCGGAATATCTACCTAGTAAGTAGAGAAGAAGATATGTTCTTTTTTAAAAGGAATAAGAAAATATAAAATGGAATAAATGTCTTAGTGATTTAACCCAAACATCCTTTAAAGATCTAGTGAAATGTAAAGCTACTTGAGATCTACCTAGGTTATCATGTGATCACACTGAAATGTGAAATGCTTTTCAAAAAGTTAAGATCGCTCGAAAGACATATAAAAATAGCAAAGGTCATACAAAGTGCTTGATTTAGTGAATATTGGTTTGTGAGGACCAATTTTACCAAGAGATATTGATGGGATGAGATATTATGCTCTCTTCATTGATTATTTTAGCATAAAGGGATGGGTTACAGTCATTACCCACAAGTATGAGTTGTTTAGTTTCATAACATGTTATCGAAGGGAAATTGAAAAGATTATAGGTAAAAAAATCCAAAAGCTTTGAGATGATAATGGAATAGAGTTAAAAAACATACATGTTGAGGATTATCTTGAGAAACATGGGATAAGACACTGATTTTCAGTAGTAAGAACTCCACAAAAAAATGGTGTTGTTGAGAGAATAAATCAAATTATCAACAACATGGATAGAATAATTCTCATTGGGAAAGTCCTTGTAGAGAATTTTTAGAAAGAATAAGTGATGAAATCAGTCTACATATCAAATATAGCAATATTATGTCCAAATGAAATGAAGAATCCATACAAGCTATGGTATAGAAATAACCCAATGTTGAAATACTTTCTATTATTTAGAAGTAAGTGTTTCATTCTCAATAAGGAGAAACATTGGAAGTTTAAATCTTGTGGAGATGAAGGGATATTTATTATACAATAAAGAAAAAGAAAATAATATAAATTTTTAACTAACTGACTGGAAAAAATAGAAAGTAATGATATGGTTGTGCTAGAAGAGAATAATTTTCAACAAATACATGAACAGTTTTAAGAGGATAATGATGAATAGATGAACAGCTTGGGGGGGGGGGTTCCACTACTTGAGGAATATTCATAAGAAGATTAAAATAAATAGAAATATGAACATAAACTTGTATCTATATAGAGACCAAAGACTCGATTTGAAATTAATATATAGAACATAATTGGTTATCATACGGTGCTAGTGGAGACAATGAGGATGAAGACTTTGCAAAAAAATCATTCTTATCACTGGTAGAGATGACGAGTTTTGAAAAATCATAAAGATATGATATTTGGGTTCAATCAATGAATAAAGAACATGAGATAATGGAAAAATCAAACATGGATTATTGTTTCAAGACCAGCAGATAAGAATTCCATCAGGACCAAATGGGAATTCTGAAATAAAAAAATGAATACTACATAGTGATTCAAAATAAAGCATGGCTAGTGTGAAAAGGATACTGTCAAATATATGGTATTGATGTCGACGAAAAATTTTCACATGACTCAAGGATATAGACAATCTAATTATTCTTGACCATAGAAATGAAAATAAAAATAAAATTTTTCTATCTAGATATCAATTTAGCATTTCTAAATGGGATTATGGAATAAGTGTATATCAAGAAACCAGATGGTTTTCTTATTCATGGTGATGGGAATATATTTTTAGGATTGAGGAAGAAACTATATGGGTTGAAATAAGTACAATGAGTGTGGTATTCAAGGCTCAATTAGTTTTTAAAGAAGCTCAGTTTTTAGTGTGGTGGCGTTGATTAAAATCTATATGTAAGTAATAACAATAATAAAATTATGGTGGTGATAGTGCATGTCAATGTCATAATATTTGGTGGATCAAATAAAGAATAGTGAAAAACATTTTTCAAATTCACAAAAATTGAGTTCTAAATGTCAAGTATTTTTTAAATAACCTTTTTTATTGATTTAAATGTAACACAAGGAAATAATAGAGCATTTATTTCTCAATACCAATATTCCAAGGAGGATCTGAAAAGATTTGGAATGGATAATTACAAGTAGATGATGATTTTGGTGGCTAATTATATGAAATAGTAAAGAGATGATTAAGTCAAAGAGGTTAATATCACAGAATGTAGGTAGGTCATTGGAAGTCTATTGTACTTAATAGAGACATAAGCTGGTATTGTTTTTTCCACATGCCAAGAATCACAGTATCAAATTAATCCCAAGGAAATCCACTTACTTGTAGTAAAAAAGAATGCATAAATATATCAAGGGAAAGGTGAATTTAGGCCTACATGACAATGAAAAAACACAGATATATTTATTAGGCTATATAGATGCATGTTGGTCCAGTTTAGTAGATGATTGAAAATAAATGTTAGGTGGTGCATTATATCTTGGAGTATTTTTATTTCTTATCTAGTTAAGAAACAAGATTGCATTTCATTGAGAAATATAGAAGGTGAATATATTGTGGCTAATCAAACTTTTTTGTAGTTATTGTGGATAAATCAGCAGCTAGATGATATGTGTATAGAAGTAAAGTCTCTAATCAAAATCTATTTTGATAATAAATGTGTTATAAATATCAGCAAAAATATATTCTATCACTCACAAGTGAAGCACATTTAAATAAAATATCATTTTATCAAGGAGAAGGTGGATCATGGGATTTTAATGTTTGGGTATGTGCCTATAGAACTACAGGTTTGTAGACATTATGATGAAGGTCATTCCCAAATAGGTGTTTGACTATAATTGACTTGCTCTTAGAGTTCATTCGACTCCTCACAGTTTAAAAAGTGTGGATGTGGGACCCCCTCTCCCCGAGGTATAGTATGTTTTCCCTTATGTGTTCATATGTGTTATTTAAAATGTTAAAACCAAAAAGTAAGGACCTTTGGGTTCATTAAAAAGGAGGATAAAATATATTCATCAAGATAGAAGGATCAGTAAAGTAGGGGGATTTTTAAATCTAAAGATGCTAAAAATGATCAATCAAATGTTATAAATCATGACTAATACAGCTTGTGATGAAATTATTTGACTGGTGTAGGAAAAAAGTGGTAAATTGATGAAATTTAAGTGATAATCTTGTTTCACATGTTGATAATGACTCATGTGGGATTAGAGTGTGTGTTGGGTAAATCTTTGATCACTATTTTGGATCACAAGAAGCGAATTTTGGTAAAAATATTTCAGCAATTTGAAGTGTTTTAAACAAAAACAAAGGAAAATATTGTTAAGAGAAATCACTCAAGGTGTTATATCTATGTTTTTGGGTATTTTTTGTTTATTAAAAAAGATAGTTTACAACTTACCATCATGGTTTCTATTGAAGAATATTTTTTGAAGGTGGTGCAATTTCTGAGTGTTTTCTAGATTTTTGGGCATGAAAATCATGAGTTTTTTATGGTAAATGAAGGATTCCCACATAGAAACTGGATTTACCACATAGAATCTAAGGTATTATATGGTCATATGGAGCATATAGAATATATTCTATGTGGATTACAAAGTAGTTATGCAGAATTGTAAGTGAAGATGTCATTTATAGATGAGATAGGTGAATTCAGCAACCTATAAAGGAGGTCAATTTATGGTATTCTCATCATTCTCTGTAAAAGATGGTGAATTAGATGTTTCTATAAGGATCTCTTCATTTGTGGAGGAATAAAATTATTTAATGGGTGTGGTAAACAAATAACTATGTTATGTGGACTGTATAGAAAGTATAACATGGGGAGATGGATAATCCATAAATGATTAGTGGGTTTTCATGGATTTATTTTCCTATATAAAATGCCCTAATCACGTTATTGGATATATATAATTTCATTAGATAAGATAATCACTGGAATAATTTGGATGAGTTTGAAGTGGTTTGTGAAGAAGGCATTTTAGGAAGAGTTTTGTCAAATAGATGATTCGTAAAGTAGTCTCTGAAGGTTCGGTTTGTGAAGGAGGTAGTTTGAGGAGATATTTTATAAAATGGGTTTGTGAGGAACATTATATCACAAAAGAAAAGGGTTCATAAAGTGTTATACATTCATGTAGAAAAGTAATTACATGAAGCAAGGCGGTCTATGAAGCACTTATGTCACCTAGTGCAAGGAATTTCATAAATTGATTGGGGTAGTTTGTGAAGGGACTAAAAATATTTTGTGAAATAAATTTTCACAAATTAGAATTAAAAAAGTTTATTTCACCTATGAGGTAAAAATAGGGCTTCATGGAACACTAATATATCTTTGAAACAATTCTGAGGTGATTTAAAACAACAGAAGGTTCCTTTGAAGAAGTAGTGAGCACACTTCAGTGGAGAGAGTAGTGGGCTTTCAAATTGTGATTGGTTGTAAACTAGGAGGGATATTCATTATACTCTAAACCTTTTATTCATAGTTATATTTAGTATATTTGGAATATAGGAAAATTTCCTTTGTATTCTCCTTGGATGTATCCCAGTGAGGCTGAACCAAGTAAAATTGTTGTGGCAAGTACATGTTTTAATTTTCATTTATTTTATGTGATGGGAAGGAGAGAGAAATTGTTTTGTTTAAAAATTAGATGAGATCCAAAGAGATATTTATTTTAATCTTTTATACCCCGATTCACCCTCCTATCATGGTATCAAACCTACATGATCTAAAAATTTCATTTCTGGGGGTCATTTTACATATAATCTTGGTGTGATATATGGAAAATGTCAATTTTTAAACATTTCCATTTCATTTTCTCAAATCTACGTTGATTTTTTTTATATTGTTGTTGTCTCCCAAAATTTTGTCAAACTCCTTTATTTGACTCTCTACAAACATTCAAGCCTCAACCATGATCAATCCTGAATTTTTCAGAATCAAGACTACATGAATTACTTATCCTAGTTAAACACTCTCCAATCACTAAGATTTACTTTTCTGATGTCTAGTTACTTTAGATTACATTGATATTAGGTAACCTAAAACCATGTTGAAACATAGAATATAGCTAACTCAATGGTCGGTATGGATACTATAATCTAGTTTATTCACTAAAAAAATTATCGCACTCACAAAAAATGGCCATTCCATAGAGAATGAGATAGAGATATGAGAGAATGAATAATTTCAAAAACCTTGACATGAAATATCATTTAAAAAGGTAATAACACCACATTACATCAATTTCTCTTCATTATAAAAACCATGGATTGAAATTATTCCCTCTCATGCTAGCCATGAGAGTAATAAAAAATAAACACTAGACTAATCAGTGGCAGCAGCTCTGACTCAAGAAGAATATTCCTCTATCATTTTAGTTTGAATCCTCTCCTTCACTATAAATCCCTCTTTATTTATTGTAATATAACTCTCAATGTGATTGAAAATATTCAAATCAATAGCATATTGATTTTCTCAATAAAATATTATTAATTCCTTATAAAGATCTAGAAAGATCATATATATTAAAATTATCGACAAATTATTTCATGAAATGATATATTTACTTCATGGAATTACCCTTATCCTAGAAATATCAAGATATAAATATTTCCACTACCTATATAGATGTGGAGTAAACCAATAAACTCATATTATGAACCAAGACATTCATTATCTCCATTTTCATAGCCATAAACCAACTTCCCATGAGGAATAATAGAATCATCAACTCAAGCCAATCTCATTCAGTTCTTAACAAGGTGTTGCATCTTCAGACATGGTTTGATACATCCTTTAGGAATTGGAAAAGTAATTTATCATTACAAACTCTCCCAATTAACCTTGTGAACATCAAGGGAGTATTAAGAACTCACTAATATTTATGATGAATAACTCACTTAAATGTGGTGTGTTCTCATATTTTGTGACATAAAATCCCTACATTTTCTTAATCATGTTCATCCTTTCATCCACCAACCACATCCACCCTAGTGTGACAATATTCCACCAGTAACTTCAACTCTCCATGATTATATATTTAGAATTATGTGATAAGGAAGAGTGTATAAAAAATATTCATATACATCTTTACACCACTATTGCACAACCAGTCAACACAGTGTGAGAATTATGGTAGTTGTGTAACCATTATCCCATATAAAACTCCATAAGTTGGTTATAATGGAAAAAAGATAGTAGTAGTGTGATCATATTTTCTCTAAATTCCCTCAAAGTACTGAACCTTTTAAACATTCTCCCCCTTACAATGATCCTTATAGAATCACTAAAATTCCTTAAATAACATCATATAATTCTCAAAACAAGACATAAAAGGGGAAATATAGCATATCTTATTTACTTTATGAATGATCTCAGTACCACAACTCACACCATAACAAAATGGTCCACATGTTGTTTGAATTTCTCCCATGAATCACATCCACTTCCTCCCTGAGAACAAAACTTTCCATTTTGATCTTCATTGCATCCTAAATTTCTCTAAATAAGCTCAAATTTCTACTACAACCATTACTTTCATGAAGTTTCGATTATAATTCTGATAGATATTTTAAGCACGGAACATTTGTAACTAGATCTCACAGAAAATTCGATAACCCAAGTGATTTCATTTCAGCCATTATCTATAGGTTTTACTAAACATGTGTTGTACTCATGTTTCATTTTCCTACATAAATCATTTTTCAAGATGTAGATTCATTTTCCTATAAGCCACAGTATAACATGTTGTTTCCTCCCATGGGGACACTTTTTAATATGGACACTCTCCACCAGTGTCACCCCACACCAGTTATACCTCTCTCCTTAATCTTCCTCTCAAAATGTACGCTTATTCTCTATGTTTCTTTGGTTGGAACCACCATTGTTCTTGGTCATTACCTCAAAGTGGTCAATCCATTCTATAGTGGGGTTGTCTAAGGCTAGATAATTTTTTTCACCATCAAAATATTTATTTTCCTTTACCAAAATTTCACTTACAAATAGATTTTCTATTTTTATGAATTCTTTAAAAAATTACAATTTAGGTGTTTCCTAACATTAAACATTAAAACAATATTAAATTAGGTTAGGATGAACTCAAAGAATGAAAAATTTATAAAAAAATAATCATAAAATATGGATATCAAATCACCCCATAATTAAACTCTTATTTATCCTCAAGCATGAAATATAACCTTAATTGAAAATAAAAACCATCCTACCAATGTTGAAGAAACGTCATCAACAAAATTTAATAATTACCAATAATAAAAAAAATATTGAATCATCCAAAAATAAATATTTCTTTTCAAATACATATTTTTTCAGGAAAAAAAATTATCCATGCATTGTATTATTCCTCTTGAAATGATGATACTCCTCTTAAGCTTCATTCACATTTCTCAATACATTATTAGTTCACAATACAATTTTTGATCTACCTCACTTAAAAAAATCTTCTCTCACCACTCATGTAAATACCCAAAGCCTATTGTCCTAGATTGTGTGGTTACTTTACTATATTAGCATAACATGTAAAGAATCACTTATTGAAGGACCAAATACTTTAGTAGTCCTGGTAAAATAGATAAATACATGAATATCACATTACAATTGAAAATATAAAATACAACATAGTATTTTATTTGATTCAACCATTATTGCCTTTATCATATTCCTATAAATGAATCATAATAAACAACCTGGAATCTTATGGAAAGGAAACATAAGAAAGGGGTGAGCTCAGTTGCTCAGTAACGGTATGTGTATAATGGAATCTATCATGAATAAATATGGAATAATCAATATGAAAATGTAAATAACTAAAACAAATTGCATTTAATCAATAAAATTAACATGAATAATAATATGGGAGGAATAAATAATGATTAAATAATTCTATATAAATAATCACGTGAGCTTGAAAATTATCCATGGATATTATAAATAATTTAATAATCACATGGAACATCAATAAATAATATCATAATGAGTAAATGAATAATTTTGAACATCAAAAACATATTGTCAAGTCATCATGCCAATACATCTTACATTAATGGGTAAGGCCTCAACCAAATACCCAAGATAGTTTGTCTCATGAGACCTACTAAGGAATCTAGGGGCTACAGTTGGACCCTCTTATCACTTATTAATTCCAATTCATTCATCATATTAATGGGGTGAAACATAATCAACAAAAACATTCATATTGAAAAAGTATCATAAAAATGTTAATACTTTCCCCAATCAGTAAGCATAATCATAAACCATTCAGAGTAATATAGAGAATGGTATCAAAATGGTATATCCCTAGTGAAAGAGATCATAAATCATCCATATAAAAAATAATGATATTATCATTAAAAAAATTTCACAATGGGTAATAAATTAAATAAGGTTTTTTTATTAAGAACACAAATACTGTAAAAATTCCATTAAAACATTCTTGAGGGGAATTTCTTTTACACTTTGAAAATCACTTTCAGAAACCAACAATTTCCAAAAATATAAAGATAAATATTTTCTATAAATATATCCTTATAACTTATAAAATAATATTCAAATAAATGAGTTTTCGTGATAGTGGTTAATTCCGTACATGTCATATAAGTCAAAAAAACATTCCTTTCATAGTGTTATAAAAAGGTTAAAAGGTTCCACATTCGAAAAACAACAAGAAGATTCCAATAAAAATATTTTTGTAAAAATTTAAAAATGTGTAAAAAAATTATTTACTAAATTGTTTGTATAATTTTAAATTTTATTTAAAATACTTTTAGAAAACATGTACATGAAATAAAAGTTGTCTTCATCTGAAGAGATAAATGAAGTCAGTTTTCTTTAAAAAAAATTATTTTGGTCTATTTTATCTTAAAGGGGGGAAAATGAGAAGAAAAGGTGTATTATAAAGAAATAACCATAGTGTGATAAAATTAATCAGTTTATTGAAATATATATCATAATATTTTATCATTTAAAACTTAATAATGAACAATCCCAATAAACATTGAGATTGTAACATAAACTTTTACCACATTGGTAACTTCTGAATCACAAGCCCCATGAAAGAAATAAATTCAAATAAACTTTAAATACCATGAATATAAATTTATTTATGATATAAAATATCAAATGGGTAGTATATAAACCATGAAAAATAACTAAGTGGTGAATATGTCATACGTCTCATGAAAGTAAAAGTGAGAAGAGAAACCCATACAATGATCATAACATTGAAGTGAGAATTAATAAATGAATCAATTATATATATTGAATTTAAATCTAAGTAAAACTAGTGTAAATAAAATATAATATAATCAAAATTAATTACACACATAATCTTATAATATCAAATAAAATGAAGAAGTAATATAACCCAATGAAAAGAAATTGAGTTACGAAATTACATACCACTCAGTAAATTACAAGTAAAATCCCCCTGGATAAAATAATTAAAAATTAAAATTAAAATACCATGATGGATAAATTATTAATTATATTAAATTTAAAATTTTCAATATATACACCCATAAAATAAATTAGGTTCACAACTTTATATTATGCCTCAATAGAAAGAAATTGAAACAAAATCCCTTACCTCGAGACTAATTTCCTTCGTACAAGTCTGTACCTACAATATAATTAATTTATATTTATTATTAATCTATTATAGAACAATAATCATATATATCATCTGATATATTATTTATTTATTGTCTTTTATTTACCTTTTACTGATAATTCTTTGTTAAAATCACTGTTTTGGGTGATAATTGCTTCATTTTTTGAAGTATGTTTTGGTTTAGTAATTTCAATCCTTTTACTTTTATCATGGTTACATAATATCTACAATTTTAATCATGATATTAATATAATATATAATCATTATATAAGTATTTATAATAGTATATAAAAGTTAGAGATGAGAAAATGAGTTACACCGTTCATACAGACAGTATGTCGTATGTAGGCGTAAACGTTGTTTCTATTTTTCAAATAGATGGAATGTAAAAGTATAAATAATATTAAACCTTTATAGAACCATTATTATATAAAATATATCATACATATTCATTAAATATATCATTATTAATATCCTTTTCAAAATAAAATGAAAAATATTTCACATCGCTATATAGAGATTGTAGTCCACACATACACACGAACAACGTTATTGTTTTCAAATGGGTTGGAAGGTATGGAGGTATATGTGATATTATAATTAAATAAGTATATTAATGGTGTAAATGTCATATAAATATGTAAAATAAATCACAATATCCATATGATAGAGGAAATGATGGAAAACAAATTATATCAGTTCGTGAGGTGGTAGTTCATCATACACATGATTGGTGGTTTCATTTCCAATTTGATGGAATATGAAATGGATATATGTTATTAAATTAACATAATAACATATAATTATATATTATATACTGGTATTATTATTTTATCATAGTTTAATAATATTTTAAGGTGTTATAAGAATAAGTAAAATGAAAACATGTAATTCAGAACTTTACCTCTTCTTCAGACAACCTTTTTAGATTTGTAAATAAAGCCTTATTAGATTATATTTATGATAAAATAAAATTCTATAGGATAATTTTATGGATTTAATTAATTTATTTTTGAAGTAATTGGTAAAACAAAAAGTCTTTGGGTTGTGAATAAGAGAGTATAGGTTGTGTCCCTTTATAAGTGGGGGAGAGGACACACTTGGGATTTTAAAAAAGAAAAAGTGATGACCACACTTTTCACATGCCATAAGACACAAAAATAGATCATTGTAAAACCATGGATGATATAAGTTTTAAATATATACATAAAATAGTAATTTTACAAGTTTCTAGGACATTATAACCTTTGTGTTTTTATTTTAACCTCCAATAAACTCATTTTTACCTTAACTATGGTATTTAATTTTTACTATTTTTATTATTTATTATGACCAAAAATTGAATTGAAATTGTTATATAATATAAATTATTCTGATTCAAAATATGGAATCTATTTTACGAGATTAAATTTACATAATTGGTAGAATTTAATTTAAATTTAATCCCATATACCTGATAAAAAAACATCTTCCAAAGAAAATTTTTCTCAATTATTAAAATATTTATTATCAAAGTTCAATAAAAAATTGATTCCAATGAACTAAATTTTATTTATTTCAATATAATATGACAAATTTTAATTTAAAAAAAATTAAATCAAAATATAAATTTTAAAAGACTTAAATTACAATGCAGTTTCCAAAAAATAGTATTGTTCACTACTCATCGAAAAATTAATCTTTTCATAAAATTATAAAAAATTAACTCATACATAATTTATAAATTATGATTTAAAAAAATTAAGTTAATTTTTTCAAATAAATTTTCTAAAATTTTTAAAAACTAATTTTAAATTATTTGTGAAAAGCACAATGAAATAGCCTTTTATAAAAATACTACTTTTCAGAAAACAATTATTTTTTGTTCAAATTATTCTTATTTTATTTTTAATGAATATATAACCATAAAAATTATTTTATACATGTGTAGACATTACAATTTTTATAATTTAGTATGTCCTATTCAAACCATCCAATTTAACAACTATGTTATAATAGTATATGGGTCATTTAGACTCGAGGTTGCATGTATCACAAGCTATCAAAGAGATAAAATTTAAATAAATATATTTTATGGGTGATTTAATCTTGATTATGAATTTCACAGGTACTATCAAACACAATATTATTATTTTAAAATCTCATGGTGCTACACTTGTCCTACATTCAATAAATTTCATCCTCACAATTTAAGATTAATCATTGTAATCAAAGGTTTTTCATTATAAAATACCTTTATTAAAATCCTACATCGTATAAAGGGTTAATAAATCTTCTACTTGATAATATAAAAATATAAGTATGAAGGTAATCTATAATAACACATAACTAGTTTTACTTGTAGTAAAACATTAGTGGGAATTGAAAATATGTACATGAAAAAAAGAATAAATAATTATGTAAAGTGATAGAGATCATTAATCATAAAAAAATTGAATGATCAAGAGAAAGTTAATGACTATAAAACTATAAATATAAAATGAGGTAAAATTGCATTGATTCATTGAATATGAAGTTAATAGGATATAATTTTTTCAATATCATTTCCCTAGATTTGTGGTATTCTTTTACTATCATTATAGAGAACACTAGAAAATAAATATACAATTTCATCCTTTGGTTATGCTTCGATCAATTTCCACTTTGTTTCTTACTCCAAGAAATTAATATCCAGGATAGATTTTTTATATCCAAAGAACTAAAATTAACTTTAAATGGATCATTATAACCATAAAGGACTGAAAAGTATGTCAATTTTTCTCTAAGTATTTACCAAATACAAAAGGGTTAGCATGAGTTATCTAATATAATACAATAATCTCTAAATATCAAAAATAACAACCAAAGTTCAACTTATTCCATTACAAAAATATTTATCCATCAAATAGTTTAAGTAAAAACAATTTCATATTGACTAAGACATCATGTTGGATAGTGGAAGGAAATGCACCTTTATCAGTCTTTGGTCGTGGGTTCAAACCTTATGGCTTTACCGAGTGTGATGGGTTGTCACCTAGCATGTGGGTTGTACATTTTCTAAAACCATGTTAATAAAATTTCTATAATGTTTCAGAAAATATAATGAATATCATAAAAATAACATTGGTTGTAAATTCACTTTTTAACCACAAGGGATTTCTATATGACTTATTCCTTTTCCATGAAATTAATTAATCTTAATTGATCATTTTTACCTTAACATCAATGATTTTGCTGACCTTAAATGTTATCAATAATTTTATTATTTTTTCCAAAAAATGTAAAGGTGTTATACCTTAACTAAATTTTTCACTAAAACATATACCAAAGTAATGGGTTATATTAACAAAAATGTCTCCAAAAACATCCTTAATCTTGATTAACTCTCATCACCTAAAGCTTTAAAAGGGGGAGTTTGGGAAATTAAACTTATGATAAACCTTAAACTCATAAAACCATGATGGTATCCATAACTCCTAAGTTAGTCTTTCATGAATATATATATGCTTCCTATATTAACACAATATGTATATGTTTCATGATTCTTATAACCAAAAAACCATTGGTAAAAATAATTCTACAACATAATTCTTGAATCCAAATACACTGGAACTTTTATTATTTCACGTCAATAATATTAATATCATAAGCATAACCTTGAAAGCTTATCTTATTCTAATATATATTCCCTTGATGATTGGTGAATTTTTTTATGTATTAACTTATCTCATTATAGTTGAAACACTGAAAATTAGAATTTTTTTTCTTACCTTTTCATTCACGTGCCTGATGGAATTTCTCTCCACACTAGAATCAAACTCTCATTCCCTTAAAGAAAATACTAGGGTGTTTCTTTCCACAATTATCACATGTGGGAAAATCCTTCTTTCCCTTAATACCCTTATCCATTATTTTCACTACCATCATTTACTTATATTTATTCCCTTTGAATCCATAAGACATGTATAATTATTTCTTTATCTTGATAGAACATGATACTATGTCCTCATATGATGAAAATTAATGGGATACTAGTTCCCATCAAAGGATCAGATTAAGTCCATAAAATAAATGATCAATATTTCTCTTTGGATTATGTACATAGTTTGTAACATACTTTGATAACCTTATAAATTTAGATTTATAATTATAAGCATTTTCCACTACCTTTTGTCTTAGACTCAATAATTATCTCTCTATATCTGATTTTTGTTTACAAGGAAAATATTTTTCCACTAAAAGTATCTTAAAATCCTTCTAATCCATGTTTGAAATTTCTTTTTCATCCTTAGTGTTTTAAATAAAATACCACCAATGATCTGCATTACCTGAGAAATAATAAATTGTCATGCAAATCTTCTCTATTTCATTACTTCCCAATGCAAGAAAATATCTTTTCTAAGGAAATTTCCATTTCTTAGCTAAACATGGATTTTTATTCCCATTAACCAATGGAGTTTTTTGATTCATGAATAAATATAATATTGTCACACCAAATATTGGATCATAATTTTTCTCTATACTGGCAAGGTTATTGATCATAACCTGAGTCAACTACCCTTATATGGTTATAATTTGATCAGTTCTAGCTGCAGCTCCAGGTCTAGCTTCATTATCTTTACCAAGAGGGATATCCCTAAATAGAGTATAAAAATTGATACAATTCCAAATATTTTATCAATAAAACATTTATAAATAATTCTATACATTAGATTATATCATAAAATTATGAAACATAACGTATAATCCCAAAACTAGTGAAATAATTAAAAACAAATTGAAGAATTTATGCACAGAGAATCTCATAATCATAAACATGGTTTCCTTGGGAAAGTTTTTAAATCATAAAAATATTTTCAAATCTTAAATAATTGATTGTAAAGAAAATTTGAACTATCCCAGAAATACCCTCTAAGTGTATCAAGTTATGGGAATAGTAAGGCCTCATTTTGTGTATGAGGTGATGATCGAGTAAAATTTCAATGCACACTTTTTGAAATTATTACCCCTAGGTACAATTGTACTAGAACCACACCCACTTATAGTATCCATACATGGATGTATTTCTAGGAAAAACCACATAACCTCTTCCTCACGAAAACTTTAGGATGTTATTCTATACTTATCCTCAAGTCTATCATAGGGTTATGTTATCTAATATATGTTTTCCTAAATCTAGTTCTGAAGGTTTCAACTAAACTATCACTCATACCAACTTTAAAAACCTTAACCCTAGTAGCCTAGATTCAATGGTTACTTTATTGCATTAGCATAAGATACAAGAAATCACATATTAAAGGATAAAATAGTTTAGTATCCTTGGTAAACTAAATATATAAATATATACTTGAATATCACACTAAAATTGAAAACATAAAATAAATCATAGTATTTTATTTGAGTGAACAATTATTCCCAATAGAAAATCCATGAAAATCAATCATAATACACTTCCTAGTATCCTAAGGAAAAGAAAAACAAGAAAGGGGTGAGATCAGTTTCTTAATAAGGATATGTGAACAGTAGAATCCATCACGATTAAATAAGGTATAAAAAAATATTTCAAGGTAAATAACTAAAACACATTTCATTCAATCAAAAAATTGAATATGAATAATAATATGGAAGTAAAAAATGATGATCAGATAATTTCATCTAAATAATCACAAAATATTGAAACTTATCCATGGATATTCCAATTAATAAAATAATCACATGGAACATAAATAACTAATATCGTAATTATGAAATGTATAATGTTGGAAATCATAACCATACCATCAAGGCCTCATTCTAAGACACATTATATAAATGGGTAAGGCCCCATCCAAATACCCAAGTTAGATTGTCTCTTGAGAAATTCCTATTCAGTGACATGATATAGTGGGTCATGACCATCACTTACTAACTCCAATGCATTTCCCATATAAAAGAGTTGAAATTTAATCAACATAAACATTTTTATTTAGAAACTAGAATATTAAATGTTAATACTTTAGTCAATCAATAAACATGCTCATAAACCATTCATAGTAATATGGAAAATGCTATTAAAATAGTCCATTACCAATGAGGCATGATTGAAATAAGGTTTTTTTCATTGATGAATAGAAATACTGTAAAATTTTCATTAAAACATTCTTGAGGAAAATAACATTTTATCTTTCAAAATCACTTTAAAAACCAAAAATTTATAAAATATTAAAAAAGGTTTAATTAAAAATATCATGTAAATTTTTAAATTAAAATTCAAATAAATCAGTGGTAATGATGGTAGGTAATTTTGTTCACACTGTATTAGTTAAAAAACATTCCTTTCACACAATTGTAAAAATGCCTCGTTTGCAAAATGACACAAAGATTCTTTCAAACCATTTTGTAAAATTTCAAACATGGGTAAAATTTTATTTAAAAAATCTATAATGACTTGGGTATTTCCCCATAATACATATGAATATTTCAGAGAATATTTCTAAAGCTGAACGCTGAGTTGGCGCGGGAAGTTTGGACCTGAGGAGACTCAATGCGGCGATATTAAAAATAATAAATATATGTTGTAACGCCCCGAACCTAGGTACCCAGAGTCGGTGCATTATTACATAACATTGGAATGATCTCAAAGGATCAAGTCTCGAAAGACTGATTGGTTTAGTAGCCTTGGAAACACTAGATATATTCATAAGTCTTACATTACATTATAAGGTAAAAAAAACTAAAACAACATCTTGTCTTCATATCCCCTCATACTATCCTTGTAGGTTATTCATAAATTACTTCTTCTCATCCTGGGAAAAATAAAACACTGAAAGGGGTGAGCTCAGATGCTCAGTAAGGATAACAATATAGCAGAATCTTTTGTAGATAAGCATAACACTTAAAGAAATTTTTAACTAAAACAAAAGCCTTTTGAACTTGAACATCAGCATAATATGGAAAAGATAAAATGAAATAATTCCATTTACTTATTCACATGGATATTATACTAGTCGAACAATCACATGCAATATCAATAACCACTTTCATAATGATGGAATGCATAATGCCAGACTATCATAACCACATAGCCAAGGCCTCGTGCCAAGACTACAAATAAGATTTTGTCAAGGCCTTGTGCCAAGACACTATTTTGTCTCATGAGACCTACCGATGCATCTAGGAGCTATAGAGGGCTCCACCCGTCACTTATTAAGTCCAATGCATTCCTCATATGAACAGGTTTAAACATAACATAAACATTCGTATTAAAACTAGCATACGAAATGTCAATACTTTAACCACAAACCATGAATGGTATAAAAATAGCACATCCACAGTCAAACATAACTCATTCAATACAATATGGAAGATTGTATTGTATCACATTATCCTCAATCGAGAATAATTAAGGATGTTGACATAGATGAAAATAATTATCAAAACTATTTGAGAGAAATATCCCCCTTTTCTTGAAATCATTTAAAAGTCACACTATTTGTCAAGAAGCCATTTAAAAATAGATTTTTGAATCAAAGTGTCCCATAACACTTTGAAACTTTTAAAAGGAGTTTTAATTTTAAGACTTTAATGTCCATATAAATAAATCCTTAAAACAATTTTTAAAACATGGACATTAATGAGCAATATTTAGAAGAATAAGTCTTTAAAACAATTAAAAATGGTATTTTAGTTAGAGTTTCTAAACAAAAGAGAGACACATGAATACAAATAATTGAGGTAATCAAAACTTTGTAATATCATGAGAATAAAGGGATTCATGATGTACTATGTCAAAGTACATTATATACACCACATAAAAGTGATTTGGTGTATAACAACAAAGAAGTCTCAATGGAATGTAAATTGAGATGAAATCTCTCATAAAGGCTGTATCTTTAGGTTAAGGATAAATCAACGACATAATTATGTGTGAAAAATATAAATACACTAAATATTATTGTATATTCATTGTAAAACAATCAAGGTACATTCACACATATTCTAGTAAAAATAACAACAATGAATTGGATGTTTATCTCAACAAATCGAGATTGAGTAAAAATTACTCTTATCAAGTTCATACCGATGACTTGAGAATTTATCAATGGATTGATTATGTGTATAAAAAGTATATCCACAGAAAGGGGAGTGGAAATTATGACATAATCAAATGAATAGTAATTCCACGCATAATCTTGGAGTAAAATAATCAATGAAGTATGTGTAAAGCCGAATGAGTGGAAATTGAAATTTCAAATTCCCTTATTGATTTGGTAACATACAAAACATACACCCATGAAATAAGGATCATACAATGATGATGTAAATATACATTAATTAAAGTATATTACACAATGAATACAAACATGGGCAGTACACACACCACATGTAATAAATAAGTGGTGAACAATGGAATTCTCACGGAATTAAAAGTGAGATAAGAAACCCCTTACTTTGTAATTTTTCCTTGGTATATGGTAGGTTAACCTCCTGTATAATGGTGAAATAATTGTTATTTAATTATACAAGAATCATTTACATTAATATGATATCATATATGATCTTTTAACATTGATTTGTTAATAATATCTTATAATTATCGTCATTTCGGGTGTTAACGGGTTTATTTTACTTTATATTATTTGTTATGTGAGCCATATTTGTTATTAATGGGATGTATATTATTCATATCCAGAATTATATCAAGTCCTTAAAAATTATTTTTAATCATCAAATGAGAATTATACTTGAATGGATATGATGGAGAATGAATCTCATCGCGTTCGTGGAGACGGTACTCCGTACGTACGCACGAGTGACAATATCATTCTTTTGATATTAAAATAATATATAATTGGATGGTATATAATATATACAGAATAATTATCATGTTATATTTATTATTTAAATGAGTTAAACATCATTATTATACCCACCCAAATAATAATATATTTAATAACAATTACACCACGACGTGGAGACGGTAAGCAATACGTACGCACGTATGGTGACATGTTATTAAAAGGGTGGATAGAATACTGAATATGGTTATACCATATTTATAATAACATCACAGTATATATAAGATACTGGAGTTATTGTTTTATAATGGTAATAACAAAGAAAGAAGAAGTGGAAGAAGAAAGGAACTTGAAAAGGGGTGGTGAAAACATTACCTCTTCTTCGGGTTCTTCCTTTTGATTTGATCAAAATGGCTCCTTAGGTTGGATTTCTGATCAAACTAAGGCCTCTAGGTTGTATTTATGGAAGTTTAGAGAGTATTTGGGTAGGGTTTGGCCGAACAAAAAGGCTTTTAAGGTGTGAATTAATGAGAAGGAGGGGTGCCCTTTTATAAGAGGAGTGAGGGGAACCTTTGGAAAAGCTAGAAATATTAATTTATAATAAATTCATATTCGGTTTCTAATGGCTCCAAAGTTTATTATTCAAAGGTTAAGGTGGGTATAGGTCAAAAAACATTCAAACAATATAATTTATACAGGTTTGGGTTACTATATTAACCTTATCTTTTAGTTTTAACTCTTAGTTAATTAGTTTGACATTTACCATGTCACTTTGTATTTTTATATTATAGAGTTAATAAACTTAATATATACATCCAAGAGACCCCCAAGTGGTCCATTAATGATATACCTATCATGATATAAGTCTCTTGTCCGAACCTTGGATTTTTAGTAATTTAATATCAATTAATAATATAATATTTGTTTTAAAAACTCTTTTATGTCAATTTTGACACTATTCAATAGTTGATTTTTGTGAAAACTCATAACAGAATGATTACTTCAAAAAAAGTCACTTAAATCAATCCTAATATGTCATATTATCCTATAAAATTAGTTTAATTCATTAAAAGTCTTAAATTATAATTATTTTGGTATTTATAATATCAATTATTTTAATTTTTCACTATTATGTTAATTACTGCATCATCATTGTGTCATAAATATATTAAATTATTTAATGTCTAAAAATTATAAATAAAATACCATTATGTAGGAAATATTTTTATCTTTCTAATTAATATTTTTAGTCTAAAATCCAACATATATAACACTATTTAAAAATTTATTTTCTAAAATATATATGCTTGGGTCATTTTTTGTATTCATTTCAACTTAATTAAAATAAAGTGTCCCTATCACTTACAAGTGGCTCCATGGGGTCCCAAAATCGTCCCAAAGATGCCCATGGTCAGACATGTATCAACAAATAAGGTTAGGACACGTTTTAGGGTAATTTTTGTATTATTATAATATTATTTTTTAACCCTTATTTAGAGGATTTACCTTTTAACCATGGTAAATAAAATATTTACCGAAGTAATTATTCAAAATGTCTAAAAATAAAAGTTACCTATTTACACAATTTGTAAATCCTGATTCTAAATATGGAATCCATTTTTACAAATTCAATACACAGAAGTGGCAGAAATTAATTTAAAATTAATTCCCGTTGTTAAAACAAAAATCGTGTTTTTAAGAGATAATAACTATCAAAAGATTGGCACTTGTTTATGTCTGGTTTAATTGTGAAATTATGTCCAATGAAAAACATTGAATTAAATGGTAAAAATATATTCTAAATATACTTTAAAACCACTCAAATTCATAATTTATCAATATTAATTATTTTGATTAAAAAAGTTGTTTTTAATTAAAATATAGTAATTTTCACTATTCATCAAAATATGAAAGTTATCCGAAAAGTACCAAAATTTCACCCTAGGCTAATTTAGATATTACGAATCCAAAAATGAAGTCCATTTTGAGAGATATAATTTATAAAATTTCATAACGGCTAGATTTATTGGTTGTGGTGTGTTAGAATCTCGAAGTTGCGTACAGTGCACGCCATTGCATTATTCAAAGGGAAACGTACTGTGGAAGCTTGGGGTGTTACATTCTCCCCTCCTTCAATAAATTGCGTCCTCACAATTTCTAAAATTGGTCTTGAAAATATAATGGAAAGTCCCACATCAGAAAAAGAGTCAATAAAACTATCACTTTAAAAGAAAGGAAGGGAGGTATAAAGGTCACCTAAGATAACCCATACTAGGATTCCAGGTAGGAAAACATGGATGTGGTTGATAAACTAAGTGTCAAGTTCTGATGAAGAGGGATGGAAATCATGATCAGGAGAAAGTTAACAATAAGAAAAACACAAACTTGTGTTGGGACAAACGGCCATTAGTCTCCTAGTAGGAAAGTAAACGGACAACATTTTTTTGTTTTAAGTTACATTACATAAGGATGAGGAATTCATTTATGATATTGACTAAGTATATAAAGATATATACTTAATTTTTAAGTAGAGTTTCATTCTTTAATAAATTTCCACCACTAACTCATTTTTTTTTAAAAGATGAGTATTCAATAAGACTTGGTCACACTGGAAGATCTAGAATAAACTTCTATAGAATCACATGATCCATGCAGGATAAACTATATATTTACATTGCCTTTAGAGATTAATCAAAACAAAAATGGTTAGTACAAGATCTAATGATCCCCCAAAAGGATATTCCTTGAGAGAAATAATCACTAATCTTAATTTCTAAAATTAAACCAACAATACCCCAAAGTTAAATAAATACCATTCAATAATCAATTGTCCTTAAAATCCTTCAATATAATCAAAACTAATATTGAAACCCAAAACTTATAATAATGTAGTCTTCCACATTAAATTATATCTCCAAATGACATTAATTACTCATAAAGTCACATACTTAGAAGTAATTAACCTAATAATTTCCATAAACAACCCAAATCACTATAAATCCACAATAAAAACATAGATAAAATCCACCATTACTCCTCAAATGAAATCCCATACTATTCTATTTTTCATACAACAAAGCGAACAACTTCCAAAATAACATCTATCACTTAATTACCAAATCATTTTCCTATACTAAGGGTATGCATTTGATAAGACATAAGATCCCAAATCAAATTATTAAAGATCAATAAAATCATTTAACTAAAAATAATAGTCACACTAACCAGGGACTTCACGTAGTCCAGTGGTAGGAGATAAATCCCAATCGCCCTTTGGTTGTGGGTTCTATTCCCACAGCTTTGTCCAACGTGACGGGTTGTCACACGGTCTACGTGTTGTCCTTTTTCAAAAACTATATTTTATAACATTACCAAAATGAGATAAATTCCTCAAAATAACCATAACATAATTTAACCCCAAATGTTATCTCATACCTTGCATTTTCATCCCAAATTATAATAATTTGTAATTTCCTCAAACCCAATGATCATATAAAACAAAATGGTTATTCATAACTATATCCACAAGAGAAAAGATAATTATTCCATAAATATCATTCTCACATGGCAAACGTTAGGTTTACAAATACAAGAGAAAATTATTCCAAAGTAAACCCTTCAACAAGGATCACTAATAATTTTTAAACATTTATCCAACCATTTATTTCCACATAGCTTCTTCTCGGACCAAGAAAATATCCTATAGAATAGGATTTTCACTCAGGTAATGGCCAAGTCCCCTACATTTACGGCAAATGACTGTAAATGGACTCTTGGGACCATTTTTATCTTCTTCCATAGTACTCTTCATTTTTCTTCGTCAATTCTTCACTTTATGTCCTTCCTTCCCGCACGTAAAGCATTTCTTTGTCCCATTGAGACACTTTACTGGGTTTCTCCTTCCACGTTTCCTGCATGATGGAAATTTAGGATTTCTTTCTCCATGGTATCCACTACTGGATCTCTTATCATTCTTCACCTTTATCTTCTTTGTTGAGTCCGGTAATTGGTTAATATATATATTGTTGATAATATTTTTGGAAAACTGATTTGGCATAAAGACGATATCTTTTACACCTATCAACATTCCATTTTTTTGCTCATTGCCACCACCGTTCCCACCATTTACATCATTCTCAAAGTCACTATGACTTCCTTGGAATCTAGCCATTGACTAAAACCAGAAATCATTGTGTGAGTAACAGTAGTCATAAAATCATTTAGAGATTAACATGTAACCATATTCTCAATTTGAAACATATTAGTATTAACCAAGTTCATTTACTCTCATCTTATATATATATTACTTCAAATTGGTTTGTAAAGAAAATGTAAATTATCCTAATCATATCCCCCGGGAGTGTCGTAACCAAGAGTCCAGCAAGGCCCGTTGTCGTGCACCAGTTCCCGTTCGAGTCTAGCTCAAAGAGGTGTTTTTAGGTTTTGCCCCTAGGTACATCTGTGCCAGAGGCGCCCACTACTGGAAATATGACTTTTACCAATGGTTTTGTCCAAACCGTTGGTATAGTTCATTAATTTGGACCTATACCAACGGTTTGGCCAAAACCGTTGGTATAGGTCACTTATATGGACCTATACCAACGGTTTTGGACAAACCGTTGGTATAGGGGGGGGGGCCTATAGGACCTATACCAATGGTTTTGGCCAAACCGTTGGTATAGGTCCATTATAGAGACCCTATACCAATGGTTTGGCCAAACCGTTGGTATAGGTCCCCCCTATACCAACGGTTTGTCTAAAATCGTTGGTATAGGTCCTTCGATTTTTAATCGAATATTCTTACCGAGAACATTATATAAATCAAAATTTAAAATTATTATAACAATACAAATATATATTTATGAAATTATGTTCACAAAAGTCACGTTAGGTTAGTGGTTAAGTCATTCAATTATAAACTAGAGGTCTTGGGATCAAATCCCACCGAATGTTTTTTTTGAAATACATATACCAATGGTTTTGAGAACCGTTGGTATAGGTTTTCATATTACTTATACCAACGGTTTTCAAAATCGTTGGTATAGGTCTATACCAACGGTTTTCCCAAAACCGTTGGTATAGACCTATTGTCACGGCTTACTTGCCAACGGTCCTCCAAACAGTTGGTATAGCCTATACCAATGGTTTGAGGGCCTATACCAACAGTTCCAAACCGTTGGTATAGGGTATTTTTCCAGTAGTGGCCTCTACCTGCTCGTATCCAGACAGGGATGTATTGCTCGGAAAACTCACAAAATCTCTACAGTACCAAAATTCTAGGAAGTTCTTCTATACTAATCCTCAAATTTCATCTTAGGTCTACGTGCTTTAATCAGAGTTTATCTAAATCTAGCTTCCAAGGTTTGTACTAAAATTCCTCTAATACCAATTGTAATTCCCCGACCCTAGGTACCCAGATTCAGTGCATTATTACATAACATTGGCATGATCTCAAAGGATCAAGTCTCGAAAGACCGATTGGTTTAGTAGCCTTGGAAACACTAGATATATTCATAAGTCTTACATTACAAAATAAGGTAAAAAAACTAAAACAACATCTTGTCTTCATATCCCCTCATACTATCCTTGCAATTCATTCATAAAATACTTCTTCTCATCATAGGAAAAATAAAACACTGAAATAGGTGAGCTCAGATGCTCAGTAAGGATAACAATATAGCATAAGCTTTCATAGATAAGCATAACACTTAAAGCAATTTTTAACTAAAACAAAAGCCTTTTAAACATGAACATCAGCATAATATGGAAAAGATAAAATGAAATAAAGCCATTTACTTATTCACATGGATATTCTACTAGTTGAACAATCACATGCAATATCAATAACCACTTTCATAATGATGGAATGCATAATGTCAAACTATCATAACCACATAGCCAAGGCCTCGTGCCAAGACTACAAATAAGATTTTGTCAAGGCCTTGTGCCAAGACACTATTTTGTCTCATGAGACCTACCGAATCATCAAGGAGCTATAGAGGGCTCCACCCGTCACTTATTAAGTCCAATTCATTCCTCATATGAACAGGTTTAAACATAACATAAACATTCATATTAAAACTAGCATACGAAATGTCAATACTTTAACCACAAACCATGAATGGTATAAAAATAGCACATCCACAGTCAAACATAACCCATTCGATACAATATGGAAGATTGTATTGTATCACATTATCCTCAATCGATAATAATTAAGGATGTTGACATAGATGAAAATAATTATCAAAACTATTTGAGAGAAATATCCCCATTTTTCTTGAAATCATTTAAAAGTCACACTATTTGTCAAGAAGCCATTTAAAAATAGATTTTTGAAGCAAAGTGTCCCATACCACTTTGAAACTTTTAAAATGAGTTTTAATTTTATGAATTTAATGTCCATATAAATAAATCCTTAAAACAATTTTTAAAACATGGACATTAATGAGCAAGATTTAGAAGAATAAGTCTTTAAAATATTGAAAAATAGTATTTTAGTTAGAGTTTCTAACCAACAGAGAGACACTTGATTACAAATAATTGAGGTAATAAAAACTTTGTAATATCATGAGAATAAAGGGATTCATGATGTACTATGTAAAAGTACATTATATACACCACATAAAATTGATTTGGTGTATAACAACAAATAAGTCTCAATGGAATGTAAATTGAGATGAAATCTCTCATAAAGGTCGTATCCTTAGGTTAAGGATAAATCAACGACATAATTATGTGTGAAAAATATAAATACACTAAATATTATTGGATATTCAGTGTAAAACAGTCAAGGGACATTCACACATATTCTAGTAAAAACAACACCAATGAATTGGAGGTTTATCTCAACAAATCGAGATTGAGTAAAAATTACTCTTATCAAGTTCATACCGATGACGTGAGAATTTATCAATGGAGTGATTATGTGTATAAAAATTATATCCACAGAAAGGGGAGTGTAAATTATGACATAATAAAATTAATAGTGATTCCACACATAATCTTAGAGTAAAATAATCAATGAAGTATGTGTAAAGCCGAATGAGTGGAAATTGAAATTTCAAATTCCCTTATTGATTTGGTAACATACAAAACGTACACCCATGAAAGAAGGATCATACAATTATGATGTAAATATACATGAATTAAAGTATATTACACAATTAATACAAACATGGGCAGTACACACACCACATGTAATAAATAAGTGGTGAACAATGGAATTCTCACGGAATTAAAAGTGAGATAAGAAACCCCTTACTTTGTACTTTTTCCTTGGTCGATGGTAGGTTAACCTCCTTTATAATGGTTAAATAATTTTTATTGAATTATACAAGAATCATTTACATTAATATGATATCATATATGATCTTTTAACATTGATTTGTTAATAATATCTTAGAATTATCGTCATTTCGGGTGTTAACGGGTTTATTTTACATTATATTCTTTGTTATGTGAGACATGTTTGTTATTAATGGGATGTATATTATTCATATATATAATGATATCAAGTCCTTAAACATTATTTTTAATCATCAAATGAGAATTATACTTGAATGGATATGATGGAGAATGAATCTCATCGCGTTCGTGGAGACGGTACTCCGTACGTACGCATGAGCGACAATATCATTCTTTTGATATTAAAATAATATATAATTGGATGGTATATCATATATACATAATCATTATAATGTTATATTTATTATTTAAATGAGTTACACATCATTATTATACCCACCCAAATAATAATATATTTAATAACAATTACACCACGACGTGGAGATGGTAAGTCGTACGTACGCACGTATGGTGACATGTTATTCAAAGGGTGGATAGAATAATGAATATGGTTATACCATATTTATAATAAAATCACAGTATATATAAGATACTAGATTTATTATTTTAGAATGGTAATAACAAAGAAAGAAGAAGTGGAAGAAGAAAGGAACTTGAAAAGGGGTGGTGAAAACATTACCTCTTCTTCGGGTTCTTCCTTTTGATTTGATCAAAAGGGCTCCTTAGGTTGGCTTTCTGATCAAACTAATGCCTCTAGGTTGTAGTGAGGGAAGTTGAGAGAGTATTTGGGAAGTTTTTGGCTGAACCAAAAGGCTTTTAAGGTGTGTAGTAATGAGAAGTAGGGGTTCCCTTTTATAACAGGGGTGAGGGGCACCTTTGGAAAAGCTAGAAATATTAATTTATAATAAATTCATATTAGGTTTCTAATGGATACAAAGTTTATTATTCAAAGGTTAAGGTGTGGATAGGTCTAAAAACATTCAACCAATAGAATTTAGACAGGTTTGGGTTACTATATTAACCTTATCTTTTAGTTTTAACTCTTAGTTAATTAGTTTGACATTTACCATGTCACTTTGTATTTTTATATTATATAGTTAATAAACTTACTATCTACATCCAAGAGACCCCCAAGTGGTACATTAATGATATACCTATCATGATATAAGTCTCTTGGCCGAACCTTAGATTTTTAGGAATTTAATATCAATTAATAATATAATATTTGTTTTAAAAACTCTTTTATGTCAATTTTGACACTATTCAATAGTTGATTTTTTTGAAACTCATAACAGAATTATTACTTCGAAAAAAGTCAATTAAATCAATCCTAATATGTCATATTATCCTATAAAATTAGTTTAATTCATTAAAAGTCTTAAATTATAATTATTTGGGTATTTATAATATCAATTATTTTAATTTTTCACTATTATGTTAATTATTGCATCATCATTGTGTCATAAATATATTAAATTATTTAATGTCTAAAAATTATAAATAAAATACCATTATGTAGGAAATATTTTTATCTTTCTAATGAATATTTTTAGTCGAAAATCAAACATATATAACCCTATGTAAAAATTGATTTTCTAAAAGATATATGCCTGTGTCATTTTTTGTATTCATTTTAACTTAATTAAAATAAAGTATCCCTATCACTTACAAGTGGCTCCATGGGGTCCCAAAATCGACCCAAAGATTCCCATGGTCGGACATGTATCAACCAATAAGGTTAGGACACGTTTTAGGGTAATTTGTTTTTATTATAATATTATTTTTTAACCCTTATTTACCGGATTTACCTTTTAACCATGGTAAATAAAATATTTACCGAAGTAATTATTCAAAATGTCTAAAAATAAAAGTTACATATTTACACAATTTGGACATCCTGATTCCAAATATGGAATCCATTTTTCCAAATTCAATACACAGAAGTGGCAGAAATTAATTTAAAATTAATTCCCGTTGTTAAAACAAAAAGCGTGTTTTTAAGAGATAATAACTATCAAAAGATTGGCACTTGTTTATGTCTGGTTTAATTGGGAAATTATGTCCAATGAAAAACATTGAATTAAATGGTAAAACTATATTCTAAATATACTTTAAAACCACTCAAATTCATAATTTATCAATATTAATTATTTCGATTAAAAAAGTTGTTTTTAATTAAAATATAGTAATTTTCACTATTCATCAAAATATGAAAGTTATCCGAAAAGTACCAAAATTTCACCCTAGGATAATTTCGATATTACGAATCAAAAAATGAAGTCCATTTTGATAGATAGAATTTATAAAATTTCATAACGGCTAGATTTATTGGTTTTGGTGTGTTAGAATCTCGAAGTTCCGTACAATGCACGCCATTGCATTATTCAAAGGGAAACGTGTCGTGGAAGCTTGGGGTGTTACATATTTTATCAATCACATGCAGTTTCACCTAAAATGTAAATAAATCCTATTCAAATTCTCGTATCAGGTTTCCGAGATCACATTTGATTCTGTAACTTTATGTTTACCATAGGCACGACCTAAGGTTTCCCATGCCAAGAGTTTCGGATGGAAGTGAGTTGGCGGGGTGATGTGTGGTGAATTAATTGATTAAATGAAATTTTAATTAATTAATTAAAAACATAAACCTAATATAACCCTACCCTCTCAATTTAGCACATGAAACACCAAAGGATATCCTGCCTCTCCTTCTCCCCCTCTCCTCCCTTGGGTGACGAACGAATCGATGCCAAATTGACAAAGCAAGGTGCTGCTGATCTCTATTTCTAACGCAGATCACCATCAGATCGAGGAGAAGCATGATCTGAGAATCATTATTCATCCAAATATTCTAAATTTCACCAATGAGGTGGTAGGATTTTATTTTGGGTCCTGATCCCCTCTTTTATACATTGTTTCAAGTTTCTAAATCCTAAATACAATTGTTAGAGATACATTCTAAGTAGATCTGTAGGTTTCGTGGTAAATTGGGGGAAATCAGAGGTTTTTGGATGTGATTCCCAAATATAATAACCATTTACATGGTGTTCAGTTTAGTGACACATGCCAAGTAATTCTTCCTATTTGGGGAAGGTGAAATTTTGGGACTACACACTATGTATAGGGGTTACATGCCATGTAGTTCCCTAAACCATGTAATATTTGGACATGGATTGGGTTATCCATGTGAAACTACATTGTCATGTACTAAAAAATGGACAAGGTACATGGACACGGGGTCCATTACACAGACATGGGAAAACTATATGGGCATATTATTGTTTGTACTGAACATGTTGTGTAGTATTGGATACACAGTGTGTGAGGACACGGTCGGCTGGTTTGTGTAGAAGAAGAACATGGCCAGGGGCCGAGTGATGAGGGAAACAACTTGTACCTCCATTACACGTCGTTTACCCATACATGGGTTGTTAAACCATATAGAAAGGATATAACGCTATGTGATCGGGTGGGATCACATGTCATGTGTGTCTCGGTGCATTTCGTGTACTCCTAGGAGATCCTCTAGGATATTCCTCCTTTCATACCTTCTTCTTTGGGACTCATATTTAGGCTTGTGAGTAGTCTATCTTAAGTAGTTTTAAACATATAATTTAATGGTTTCCTCCATTATTAATTATGAAATTTAAGTTGTCTTAAATCAATCAAAACTCTTGTGAAGCTGTGATGAGCCGATGTTGGATATCGGTTTGGTTCATAAAGAGAGATGTTGGGAATCTTACTCCCCTAATGAACTAGGGTGAGGGTTTCCCTTACCTCTATTATAAGGTATATATGGGAATCCCTACATCATGGGCATGGGTTAATTACCTGTGGGTAGTTTTCTCCAAGGGTGGTACTCTCGTGATGGACTAGGGTGTGGGTTTCCCTATGATACTCATGAAGATGGATATTACTCCCCTATTGTATCAGGTCACTGGTCCTCTATATATGAAATATAGGTATATTTGGTACTCCCATATTATATTATGGTGAAGGTCCTTTATCAGAGAAATCGGTACTCCCCTATCGTTCCAGGCCATGGGTCCTCCAAAAATGTTGTTCTTGAAGAGTCAGAACTTCCTTACCATGTTAAGGAGTGGGTCCTCTATCCTGGGGTCGGTACTCTCCTACCATGTCAAGGTGAGGGACCCTCATATTGAATGATCTAGTAGAGTCGGTGCTTCCTTATCCTACCAGGGTGCAGGTCCTCTATCCGTTGATTGGTACTCCCCTTCCAGGTTAGGGTGTAGTTCCCCGATCCTTGAAGTGGTACTCCCCTATCATATCAGGGTGTGGGTCCTCCATTCTCTGAGTAGTACTCCCCTATTAGATCAGGGTGTGGGCCCTCTCTTATAGAGTAGTACTCCCCCATCTTAGAGTATTAGCGGCGAGAAGTTCCTCTATTAGAGTTAGATATCCCTCAATTATGGGATACATCTATGAGGAGCAGGACCCTCCACATGATATAAACAATACCTATATAGGATTTAGTGCTCCCTTGATTGAATAAGGTGTGGGACACTCCATACAGGAGTGATAGTGGTTTTCTGGGTTATTTAGGAGTATTAATCCCTCTACTACAGGGTAGTGGTGAGGTTTGGGTCCCTCTATGCTCTATTTTTAGAGAGGATACACATGATGCATAGTCTGGAGCAGTTCTCCCTCAACTTTGTGTAGTGGTGAGGGGTTGGTGGGCCTTTTCACTTGGGTTTCTTTAGCTTGTGATGGGTGCAATGTGATGAAGATAGGACCTATGGTTCTAGGCACTAGAGCTGGACCTAGTAAGGTCTTCTTGATAGATCATGTTCTCCCTAACATACCATTATGAATAGTAAAGTTGTTCCTGATTGATTACATCTCTCAGATGGGTTTCATATAGGATGGTGGAGCTTGTGGAGTTTTTTCTCTTGGTTTTATGTGCTACATTTAGATCCTAGAGTATAAATCCAATTACTGGCTATGAGGTTGGAACCTCATGAGACTTAGAGTCCTAGACGAGTATATCTGAATGATTTTTGGAAGTCCATGCGGTGTTGTCACAAGTCGGGGTTTACACCCTTTGCAGAATAAGTTGACTTTTCATGTATAGTCTAGGATGTTTTGAGATGGATTTTATCTCTTGATTAGGGTTCCCTCTATCTAGGTTCAGCAGAATATTTCCTTTCAGTTGATCCCTTTTTTCTTTTGGGTTTTTTAGGGCACCTACTGAGTATTTTTATACTCACCCCTACATGAGATTTTCTCGCACATGTTTTCTGTCTTTTATAGACCATAGGCCTTTCGATGGAGGACCTGAGGCAGGAAAATATTAGTGAGATATTTAGACTGAGGTTTTTACCATATCTGGGTCGAGGAGATTTTTAGGAGTTGTATTTGACAGTAATCCCCTCCTTCTGAGAAGGTTAGATGCTTTTATAGTTTTCTTTAGTGGGTGTTGTTTTTTCCTTCTATAAAATTTATTACTTTTATTTTACTTTGGTTGTAGGATATATATGTATGAATTAATTGGGTGATTTTGGTTTTTACTCTTCATCATTTAGTGATCATGTAGATGTGTGTGTGTGAACAAATACATAGGCATCACCTCCCACATTAGTGATATTCCTTCTTGGTGTTAGTCGCTAACCCCTGGACAATTGGAGGTGGGATTGGGGAGTTTTGAACTGATCCCCATCAGGTTAGGTCATAACAGAGTGGTATCAGAGCAGGTTGGTTCCACTTTGGGATCTCAGTGTTTTGAGATTGGTTTGGGTTGCATAGCGACAGTGTTAGGATGTTATGAGTTCAGTTATTAGGATTGAGGTTCTAGTGTTGGTGCAATGACTGACATACTCATCCACCAGGACTCTGATAACCTAATTTTTAAATCGGCACATTAGGACACTATTCTCTTGGAAATAAAGGGTATATGAATCATATAGGATTGGGATTTGGGTTTCTCATGTTCTTCTGGAGTCATCTCCCCATATATACTCTTTCACTGTGGTACGTCTTGATTTTATTTTAGGATTCCATAATGATGATAGCCAATCAGGATTCTATGGTGTGATTATGATGATAATCCTCCACATGATGAGGCTTTATTTTATGGCATTGGGTTTGAGGCGTTACCTCTGGGTGGTCTAGTGGCAGGGCCACCACCCATTGAGCAGTTGGTTGTGCTTGTAGTTCAAACTGAGGATGCCCATAGGATGATTGTGCTACAAGAGTTCCAAAGGTAGTGACCTCTAAGGTACTAGGGTGATACAAACCCCTAGGTAGAAGATGACTGGCTCGAGGTAGTCACCCAATTTTTCCTCTTATTGAGAACACCTCCTGATCAGATGGTGGTCCTAGCAGCAAGCCTTCTTCAGGGTTCTCTCAGGTGACGGTGGAGTCTTGTGATATAGTCTCAGGATGAGACAATTATCAATTGGGATGAGTTTGAACAACTCTTTAGATAATATTTTTACCCTACAACATTGAGATAAGTGTGTATCTAGGAGATTTTATAGCTTTAGTGGGTTAGCATGACAGTGGAAGAGTTTTCAGAGAGGTTCAAAGACTTTTTGTGATACTCCTTGGATATGGTTCATGATTTTTTATTTAGAGAACATACATTAGAGTAGGTATTGTGTCATGATATCAAGGAATATGTGATCCTTCTATGCATTCCCACCTATACTGGAGTGATAGAACCAGCTCTAGTGGTGGATATTTTCTTGGTTGGGGAACAAGTGGATGTGACCCACAACAGTGGTCATGAGGCTGAGGTGTCTGTAGAAGGTGGAAGATGATAGGTGATGGGATCACGGTGCCGGAGGCATACCTAGGCCTAGACTCATACACATTGTCATGTAGTGTAGGAGCAGCGCTAAGCATCAGATCAGACACAGGAGAGGTGGTGTTACGCTTGCGACGGCTAGGGGCATCTCACTAAAGATTGTATGACCCTCCATGCTATTGAGAGGGAGATGGTTGACAAGACACCTTGGTAGATATAGTGTTTGTATCAAGAATTTCCATGAGGTACCAAATAAGGCAGAGGAGCTGTAATAGTGGTAGGAGGTGGAAGGTAGTTCGAGGTGTTTCCACCACCAACCTCAGGTGTTTCATGCCAAGCTCAGGGAGCTGGAGGATGTGGGCAACGATGGTTGCAGGCCATAGAGTCCTTTGACCTGGAGGCTCCAAGGATTAATAGAGGTAAATATTATGTCCTGTATACTTTCTTCAGTATCAATTTTTATAAACTATTGTGGGTACTCTTTCCTTTCTTCATATGATTGAGGTTTAACTAGGGTGACGTGGGGCATCGATAGAATCCTGTGTTGGTAGTTGTGATAGAGGGCCCTGTAAGATCAATTTTTTGTTTGGGAATCCCATTTTTTCCATTATTACCCTCATTTGTTTGGTGTCATATTTGTATGTGACACGCTCATGGAGTATGTGGTGTAGTTTGATGTAGCTTTGAGCTCATGAAGAAGGGGACACTTTCCCCACCGTGATGCATTTTTTTGACATGACCAAAACTGTGTGAGCGAGTCAGTGATACCCAAAGATGATAGTATTGAGGTGTGGTTGAAAATTTTCTTATAATTTCATGTTTAGGGTGAGTTTATTCTATGGAGTGTCAGAGAATGTCATGGACTTGTCTTTTGAGTTTCCCTGCCCAACCCCTTTAGCTTTGCGACCCTAGGAGATGGAGAGCCTTTATTAGAATCTTTCCATAGAGGAAGATTTATAATCTATAATGTTTTTGTAGTGTGGATTTGGTTTCCTACTATCCACGCTCATCTAGGATTTCACTAGTGGGTGTGATGATGTTTCTTTTTGGGTGATCTATGTTACAGTTAGAGGTTTGTAAATGAAGGGCTTGATAAGACCCAGTTTTTAATCTAGGGAAACCCTATTTCATTCATGAGTACCCTCATGTTTTTAGAATCAAACATGAACAAAAAAAATTGGGGAGGTTTTTTATATTCTATATAGGGGAGGATGTGAACTGTGGGGTTCTGTTAGTATCTGTGTCAAGTTAGTGATGTGGTGTGCCTCCATACCTAATGAATATATATGGATCGTGGTGCTTAGTGATTTCCCACCTATCACAGCTAGAGAGAAATGTTACCATAGGTTGAAAAATGTTTTTATAGAATAATATATACATAATAGTGGTTTTATCTGGTTTTTCCCCTCCGTCCATGCTTATAAGAAGCATGGGAACCCTTGGTGATCTCATTGGCATGGGAGTCCAGTGGGAAGCTCAGTTTCTTCCCTTGTACTTAGGTTTCACTTTTTGGGGATGAAAATCCCTAAGTTGGGGATAATTTAATGACTTTGGTTTTGACCCATAAGACTTTTGAATATTTTAGAGAATATTTTTGAAGTCTGGCACTGATTCGGTGTGGGAAGTTGTGGCCTAGGGAGCCTCAGTGCGGTGATATTAAAAATATTAAATATACTTTTTCATGTGCATGTAGTTTATATTGAAATGTAAATAACTCCCATTCAGGGTCTTGGATTAGGTTTTAGAGATCATGATTGATTCCATAATTTCATTTTTACCCTAAGAACAACCTAAGGTCACCCACACCAAGATTTTCAGATGAAGGTGAGTTGGCAGGGTGATGTGTGGTGAATTAATTAATTAAATGAATGTTTAATTAAATAATTAAAAAACTAAACCTAATATCCCCCTCCCCTCTCAATTTGGGTTCAAAACATGCAAAAGTATATCCATCCTCTCCTTATACCCCTCTCCTCCCTTGGACGATGAACAAATCGAAGCCAAATCGATGAAGCAAGGTGCTGCTGATCTCCATTTTCGATGCAGATCGTTATCTGATCGAGGAGAAGCATGATCCAGATGTCTTTCTTCATCCAAATATTTGTATCTTCACTAAAGAGGTAGTTGTATTTTAGTTTTGGTCTTGATCCCTTTGTTTACGCATTGTTTTAAGGTTCTATATCCCAATAAAATCGCTAGAGATCCCTTCTAGGTAGATCTACAGGTTTCGGGGTAAACCGGGGAAAATTAGAGGTTTTTAGAGGTGATTCCTAACTGGAACCACTGTTTACATGGAATTTAGTTTAGTTAAACATGACATGTTTCTCTTCCTATTTGGGGAAGATTAAATTTTGGGACTACGTACCGTGTATAGGGTTTGCACACCGTGTTGTTCCCTAAACCGTGTAATATTAGGACATGGCTTGTGTTATCCATGTGAAACTACATGGTATTGTGTTAACACATGGCCAAGGTACACAGACACGGGTTCTATTACACATATACAATAAAACTACATGTTTAGGTGATCATTTGTACTGAACACACTGTATAGTACGAGATACACGGTGAGTGAGGGACAGGGTTTGTCAGTCCGTGTAGAATAAGAATACGGCCATGGGCCGAGTGATGAGGGAAACAGTATGTACCTATTTTAAATGTCTCTTACTAATAGATAAGTTGGTAAACCATGTCGATAGGATACATGGAAAGGTTATTTGGTGGGATCACATGTTGTGTGTGTCCCGGTGCATGTCGTTTACTCCTAGGAGATCCTTGGGGATACTCTGCCTTCCATACCTTATGCCTTCAATACCTTCTTCTCTGGGACTCAGATTCAAGCTTCTGAGTAGTCTAACCTAAGTGTTTTTCTATGTATAACATGATGGTGGCCTCTGTTATAGCTTAATAAATACAAGGTGGCATAAATTGAGAAATACACTTATGAATTTTTGTTAACCTGATATTGGATATTGGTTTGGTTCATGAAGAGAGATGTTGGGATTGTTACTCCCCTGATGGACTAGGGTGCAGGTTTCTCTTACCTCTTTTCTTAGGTAGATGTGGTAATCCCCACATAATAGATGTGGTTTTGTTATAGTTATGTTATTTCCTTCGGTGGTGTTACTCCTTGATGGACTAGGGTGTGGGTTTCCTTGTGATACTTGTAAAGATGAACAGTATTCTCCTATTGTATCAGGTCATGGGACCTCCATATATGATGTATAGGTAGTGTTAGTACTCCCCTATGATGTTAGGGCACGGTTCCTCTATCCTAGTAGTCGGTACTCCCATGTCATTCTAGGTCATGGGTCCTCCATACATGTTGTTCTGGCAGAGTCAGTACTCCCCTGCCATGTCAAGGAGCGGGTCCTCTAGTCTTGGGTCGGTACTCCCCTAACGTGTCAAGGTACGGGTCCCCTATTGAGAATGAGCTGGAAGATTCGGTACTCCCATTTCCTACCAGGGTGCGGGTTCTCTAGCCACTGGTTGGTACTCCCCAACTAGGTTAGGGTACTGGTCCTCGATTCATGGAGTGGTACTGCCCTAAAATATCAGGGTACGGGTCCTCCATTCTCTGAGTAGTTTTCCCCTTTTAGATCAGGGTGTAGGCCCTTGCTTACAAATTAGTACTCCCCCGTATCTAGGTAGAATTGAGGAGTATGTCCTCCATTGGAGTTTGAGCTCCCTCGGCTGTGGGATGCAGTTACAAAGAGTGGTCCGCTCTACTTGATATCAATGATACCTAGATAGGAGTTAGTGCTACCTCGACAGACTGAGGTGTGTGATACTCCATATAGGATAGAAAGAGTTTCAGCGGGTAAGTTAGGTGTTTTTATCCCTCTAATAAAGGGTTGTGGTGAGGTATGGGTCCCTTTTTTCTCTATTTTTAGAGATATTGCACACAGTTCATAGTCTAGAGAAGTGCTCTGTAAACTATGTGAAGTGGGGATGGGAGGACCTCTTAACTTGAGTTTCTTTATCTTGTGTTGGGCGTAAGGTGACAATGACAAGATCTCTAGTGTGGTCACTGGAGCTCGACCAAGTAATATGTTACCGATAGAGCACATTCTATTGGAGGTACCGTTAGGAATGGTATATTTGTTCCTGATGGAGTGTATCTATCAAGCAGGTGTTATCTGAGATGACTAATCTCATGGAGTGTATTCTCTTTATTTTATGTGCTATCTTTATATCCTCGAGTATGAATATTATTACCTCTATGAGGTTGTAACCTCATGAGAATTGAAGTCTAAGATGATTATATATGGGTGATTTTTGGGAGTCCTTGTGGTGTTGTCACATGTCGGGGTTGACACCACTTTTATACAGATATGACTAGACATGTACAGCCAAGGATGGTTCGACATGGAGTTTCTCTCTTGATTGGGGTTCCCTCTAGCTAGGTCGAGCAGACTATTCCTCCAATGGCCTGAAGGCCTTCATTTTTTATTGATTTTTGACAATCTACCTTTCAAGGGGTGAGGTGGAACCGTGACAAGGCCAGTAAGCGTAAGTATTACATGGCCCATAGGCCTTAGAGGAATCATTGCCTATAGGCTTCAAACATTACATACAACCCAGACTAACTACTTGGAACTTCTCCTCCCCAACATCTTCATTGTGAAATCAGCTCTCCACCTTCGCATGGCTGTTCGGCTAGGCTTTTCCGTGCATGCACAAGCTTGTCCCAATGGCAGGTGTCAACCCTCTCATTCTTGAAATCCGTTTAGCTTCTTCTATGGTGAAAGCTCCTTGCTCCTCCTCCTTCTGAAGCTTGTTCCTTGTATGTTTTCCGGTTTGCATATGCACTTTTTAAGGTGGCCTGAAGGCCTTGAGGTGGCCCGAAGGCCTTACTGACCCAAAGGCCTGGGTGGCCTGAAATCCTTAAAAGACTCGGGGACCAAATCGGTGGCCCGAAGGCCCAAATGGGGGAATATTCCGAGCTACTACAGTGTCAAAAAGTGCCTACTACAGTTCCTGCTACAGTACTGCTATAGTACCTGGAAATTATCCCCCATCTGGATTTGATCCTGGGTCTCTTGGATACACTTAAGGAGTCCTCACCAACTGGGTTGAGGCTCATGTGCTCGAGCAGACTATTGTCTTTCAGTAACTCCCTTTTTCTTTTGTTGTTTTTGGGGAACCTAATTATTATTGTTATACTCACCCATGAATGGGATTTTCCAACACATGTTTTGTGCATTGTGTATACCATAGGCCTTTCGACAGAGTCTACATAGGCCCTGAGGTATGTGGAGCTTTTTGAGATTGATAGACTTAGGTTTTTATCAGTGTTGGGCTGAGGATCCTTCTGGTAGTTGCATTTGACAATGATTCCCTCCTTCTGAGCAGATTGGATGCTTTTACAGTTTTCTTTAGTGGGCATTGTTTTTCCCTTATATCACTTTCAATACTTCTATTATACTCTGGTTGTGGGATATTGATTTATGAATGCATTGTTTGATTTTAGTTTTTATAATTCAGCATTTTGTGATCTTGAATGTGTGTGTGTGTGTACAGGTACATAGAAAATAGATCCCATGTTAGTGACATGCCTCCTTGGTTCTAGTCGCCAGTCCCTAGTTTATTGGAGGTGGACTTGGGTATTTGTGGCCCAAGCCCTTTCAGGTCGGTTCCTAACAAAATAATTTTGAAAAGGTTAAAATGTTCTTGAATTTTTTTTTGGAAAACATGGATATGGAAGAAAACAACTTTTTGACTGAAGATAGAAATGAAGTAGATTTTATTTACATGCATTATTTTGGTCGATTTTGTTCTTAAAGAGAAAAAAATGAGAGGAAAAAATTTATTCTCTAGAAATAAATATAGGAGAATAAAATTCATGAGTTTATTTAAATATTGATCATAATATTTCAACATCATAATCTTAATCATGTACAATCCCAATAAATAATTAGATTGTAACATAAACCTCCCAATGAAAGAAATAACTTCAAATAAAACTTAAAATAAAATTAAGATGAAGGTATTACTAATATAAAATATCAAAGGATTTTATATACACCACACAAAGGAACTAAGTGGTGAATATGGCATACATCTCACTAAAGTGAAGGTGATATGAGAAACCCTTACAATGATCATAACGTTGAAGTGAGATTAATAAGTGAATAAATTATGTGTAAAAAATTTAAATACACAAAAAATAAGTGAAAAATACAAAATAATAAAATAAAAATACATTACACGAATAATCTTAGAAAATCAAAGACAATGAAGAAGTAATATAACCCAAAGAAAAGAAACTGAGTTATGAAATTCCTTACCACTTGGTAACTTCTGTTTCAAATACACTTGGATGAAATAATTAAAATTGAAACTTAAAATACCGTGAAGTATAAATTAATAATTATATTAAATGTAAAAGGGGAATTATATACACCATATAAAATAAATTTGATGCATAACATTAGAATATGCCTCAATGAAAGGAAATTGAGACAAAATCTCTTACCACAAGTCTGATTTCCTTTATACATGTATGTAACGCCTGTATAATAAATATATATTTTTTATAAATATGTTAAATAACCATAATAATATATATAATACTGTATATTATTTACTTATAGTCTTTTATATACCATTTAATAATAATTTATTTTTTAAAATCACTGTTTTAGGTGATAATTTCTTTGTTTTTCAAGTATACTTTGGTCTTGTGATTTCATTCCTCTTACTTTTATCACAGTTACATAATCTCAATAATTTTAACCATTACATAAATATCATATATAATAATTATATAAATGATTATAATAATCCAAAAAAATAGATATGGGGAAATTTGTAACATTGTTCATTGAGACGGTAGGTCGTGCATACGCATGAACTTTGTTTCTATTTTTTCAACAAATGGAAGGTATAAAGATTAATAATATTACAAATTTATAGAACCATTATTATATAAAATATTTCATATATTTATTAAATATATCCTTATTACCATCCATTTAAAAATAAAATGAAAAACATTTCACTTCACTACATGGAGGCGGTAGTCCACAAGTACGCACGAGCGACATTATTATTTTCCCAAGGGTTAGAAGGTAATAATTTATATGTGATATTATAATTAAAAAATTATAATATTTTTATTAATATAATATAAATATTTTACATCCATCATTATATCCATCCAATAGATGTGGTGATGGAAAACGAATTACATCGATTCATGAGGAGGTAGTCTGGCGTACACATGATTGATGGTTTTATTTCCCATTTGATGAAAGATGTTATGGATATAGTATATTACATTAAATTAATAAAATATAAATATATATTTTATATCTGTGTTATTATTTTATAATATTTATATAATATTTTAAGGAGTTAGAAGAAGAAGTAAAATGAAAATGCATGGTTAACAACTTTACCTCTTCTTCGGACAACCTCTTTAGGTCTATACCTAAATCATTCCTAGATTGGATTTTTTATCAAACTAATAAATAAAGGTTGTGGGGATATATTTAAAGAATATTTTTTATTAGTTATTTCCTGATCTAAATTGATTTGGGAGTGTGAATAGGAGAGGAGTGGGGGTATCCTTTTATAAGTGGGGGAGAGGATACAAATGAAATTTTTAAAAATAAAAAGTAATACCCACATTTTTAACATTCAAAAAGGATCAAAAATGTCTCATTATAGAACCATGGATGATATAATTTATAAATATGGTTTTTTAATATGAATTTTTCAAATTTATTGGTCATTTTAATCCTTATCTTTTTATCTTATCCCCTAGGTAAACTCGTTTTAACCATAAACGTGGTAATTAATTTTTACTATTTTTAATATTATTATGAAAAAAAATTGATTCGAACTTATTATATAATAAAAATTTCTATTATTCCAAATATTTTATATATTTTAACAAATTCAATTCACTGAATCAGTGTGATTTAATTTAAATTTAATCCCGCATACGCGATGAAAAAATGTTTTTCCAAAGAAAGGTTTTCATAAGTATATAAAGTTTTAATATAAATGTTCAATATGAAATTGATTCCAATAACATAAATTGTATTTATTATAACATAATTTTACTAATTTTACTTTAAAAACAATTTAAAATTAAATTTTAACTTTTAAATTCAATAAATGAAAAGGTAGTTTTCAATAAAAACTAGTATTTCTCACTATTCATCAAAAATTAATCATTTCCAAAAATTCTAAAAAAATCACTATTAGATAATTTTCACATGATTATTTAAAAAATTAAGTTAATTTTTTCAAATAAATTTTCTAAAAATGTAAAAAATAATTCTAAATTATATTTGCAAAGCGCAATGAAACTGCCTTTTAGAAAAATACAATTTTTCATAAAATATTTCTTTTTATTCAAATGATTATTATTTTAATTAAAATTAATATATAACCATAAAATTTATTTTATACAAGTTTAAAACATATAATTTTTAAAATTTAGTTATTCTTATTCATACCCTCCAATTTAACAGCTAGATTATAATGGTATATGGTACATTTTGACTCAGATTTGTGTGTATAACAAGCTATTGGTGAGATTAAATTTAAAAATATATCTGTTTGTGTCATTTAAGTTAGGTTTTACGTGTCCCATACATTATTTAACATAATTTTATTATCTTAAAATCTCATGGTGTTACAACTAAAGGCACATATTTAACTGAAGTTATGCTCATACCTCTGGTATATGCATCTTAACCATAATCTTGCAAAGAATCTCAATTCTCCATCATATAAAGAAAAATTTCAACATTAATCAATATTACATTCATTAAAGCATAAAAAAATATAATATAGATGGTTGGTAGGTAATTTATGTGAAAAATTATAAGGCTCAAAAAGGAGGGTTAAAATATAAAGAATAATGCTTGATAAATAATAGAATGCTCAATAAAAATCCTTATTCATAGATGATATCACACAACACTCCCCATATCATTTCAATTCTCCAAATTATATAAATAAAAACTCTGAAATATATACCCTATTTTGATTTTGTTTACTCATATTTTTTAATTCTTTTTCAAAAATGATTTTTAATTTTTTCCAAGTATGATTTGTTCAATTTTATTCATTTTTTCCTTTATTTTAATGGATAGATAATAAATAATAATGAAAATAAAAAGATTAACCTTTCCCCAAATATAATGATAAAACCTCACATATTTACTTTTTCTAATACAAAACATCCCCTTCACACCATGGAATAACCCCTTCTCTTATACTTAATCCATTTTAAATCATGTAGAAATACCTAGATTGGGGTAGTAAGTGTAATATAGGCATGTAATATAGATTTCCAATCAACTTAATTAATATATTATATAGTCATAAATTAAATATAAAAGGTCAAGGTAGGTCTCAATGGTATAAAAGGATCAAATAAAAATTACCTCAATCATATTAATTTGACTTTGTTTTTTCATAGCTTTCTTAAGCTATAAATGAAATTTCTAGTATGTCTACATGTCCCAAGTATCTATCAATAAATAGTGTATTAGAAATAATATGGAAACTTGAATTAGAACCTTATTTTGAACAGTAACAATATATTTAGAAAATCACTCATATCATGAATAGAAATAACAAATTAATCAACAGAAACTTCACACAATCAAAACATGGGAATGTGAGAGGGATTTCATCTACTTAACTCAATTAATCCCCCAAAATCATGATTCATCAAATTATTAATATCATTCTTAACTTTTCTCATTTATCCTCTATCTTACTCATTCATTATTATCAAAAAATAAAAGTTAATGTATGGCATTATGGTATTCCTAAGAAAAAAGTTTATCCTCAATCAAAAATAAAAGAAAAAATTATAAGTGTGGCATAAAAAATATCTTAAAACCTAGATATCATGTGGAAAAATACACATGGGATTAAAATAAATAAATAAGTTTAAAAACTAATCCCCTATCTATTAATATCTCCCCTTTTATTCATCATTTATTCATGTACCTTAGTCATCATGGACCTACAAAATCAAAATGACCAAGTGAAAATACTAAGTTCATTATTAGTTTAGTTAAAAGAGTAAGGGAAATTGGACCGAATGCCTAAAATTAGTTTCTAAATAAGAACAAAAACTATTCTTAATAAATAATGAAAAAGTTAGGTTCCCTCCCAATAGCACTTTTATTAGGTCTTTTTATTATAACATTCCTTTTTTTATCATAAAATAAAAGAACGGTAAGAAGTTAACAGGTCTAGATTTATCTAAGTATAAAATTGTAGTTCATCAGGTGTAGATCCTCTTCTCCTAATCCATGAGAATTTTTTAAAATATTTTTGAGGAGAAAACCACAATTTAGAATGGAAAAAATAATAGATAAGTAGAACATGGTCTGTCTAAATATGATAAAACTCCTTGAATTATTATTCTTTTCATTTCTATTCCTTGACATCTTTAATGTTTTCTATATTTATATAGTCACCACCCCCACTTATTATTTTTCCCCTTCAATTAAGGATTTTCATTATTTTCCCTCCATTAGTTCAGAACCTATGAGGGTTTTCTCCTTGGGATCATATTCAGATTAATCATTGGAAGTTGGCTTGGATTCATCTCCAAACTTAGCATAAACACAGGGTCTCTCTTTGAGTAATACCTCAAACTTTACCTCCTATTTGGTTAACTCATTTGGTTTCTCATCTAACTTTTCTATACTTTAAAATACTTGAAAGTATTTTGGAAAATGTACTCTATGACATAGAAGAGTTCCTCATCATCACTTAGGTATGGTTTTGTGCCACATCCTTATTGCCTATGGATTATATCCATGATTTGATCAATTTGATGCACAAGATAAGTGGATTAGATGTTAAATAGGAGGTTCTCACTCAGGATGTATTTTTCTCCTTCCATCAAAACCAAAAATACCCAGTTTCTAAAAAAACTAAAAGAAAAAAACAACATTAAAATAAAAATATATATATAAGGATAGGGAAAAGAAATGTCCTAATCTATTGAATTAGGGTCTCATACAACCAAATCCCTAGAAACATAGCCAAAAACTATAAACCAATGTAGGTAATCATTAATTACTATATACTAATCAATTTTAAAAATTTATTAAGCATAGTTCCAAAAAAATCTAAAATTACTAATAAGTATTATAAGAAATTTAAGTCTCGAGGATGAACCCATAGAGGCAATGTGTATGACATATTTAACTTAATAGTTAAGACTAAAAAATAAGATGGAAAAAACTAATTCTACTATAGAATAAAAAATAATGATTAAAGTACATGGTAATTTAAAATCTTGGTTCAAGAAGTTTTGAATCATAAAATATATGAATGAATAATCATGTGTTTATCAGCATTGATTTGAAGTGAATACCTTTTTTTGGTAAACACTCTCCAATCACTAAGATTTTCTTTTCTCTGGTCTAAGTTCTTTGAATTACTTAAAGATTGGGTAACCTGAAATCATTCTTAAAAAAATAATATATCAAACCTAATAGTCATGGTCAAAACTAAAATCTTGTTAATAAACTAAAATTACACTCTATGACTCACAAAATAATGGTCATTTCTGAGAGAAATAGAGAGATAAATGATAGAATGAATAAATGAAACAATATTAACATGAAATTTCATTAAAAAAGAATACATAAATACATAAATTCCCTTTCATTATAGCCACCATGGAACAAAACCTACCCTCTCATGATATCCATGAGAGGTAGAAAAAAACTATACTAACTAGAAGTATCATCCCCAACAGAATAAAAAGACTCCTCCAGCCATCCAGTTTGAATCCTCTCCCCCATTGAGAATACTCATTTATTTATAAGTAGAGGACCCCCCCCCCTAAGTGGTCAAAAATTCCCCCTTAAATTATGCATGAATTTCCCTAATAAAATAGTATTAATTCCTTTGGAAGATTATGTAAGGTTATATATTTTAAAATCATTGATCAATTATATCATGGAATGATATATTTAGATCATAACACCACCCTTATCCTGAAAATTTCAAGATATCTAGGTTGGTATTTCTTGTATTAATGTAGAATGAACCTTTAAACTTTCACCATTAACCAACTCCTTAAATTAAATCCTCCAGTGTCTTGGTTTTTTCAGTCACAAACTAGTTTCCCACGTGGGTTGACGGAATCTACAACTCATGTACATCTCATGTAGTTCTTGATATAATGAAGTAGTTCAAGTCATTGTGTGATCTATTCTTAAAGATTTGTAAAAGGTAATTATCCTTAAAAACTCTCATAAGAAACCTTATGATCTATGGAGGATTATTACAAACTCACTGATATTTTTGTGGCATTACTCCCTTCAATGTGGTGTATACTCATCGTATGTGACTGTAAAGCTCAATATGGTCTCAATCAACATTTTCCTTATATCCTCAAACCATTTCCATCATGGAACAAAAATATTCCACCTGTAACTTCAACTCATTATTTACATGACTTCAATATAGTGAACTAATATAGAATGTGGAACAAGAATTATAGTAGTGGTGTGACTATTATCCCGTGTAAAAATCCCTATGTGGGCCTTGAAATGAAACAAATAATAGCAACACAATCATATTTCCTTCGATGTTAAAAAAATGGCCTCAAACTTTTGAACTTCCTATTTATTATAGTGAACCTTATGAAATCATAAAAATCCATCAAAGAACCACAATAAATTTACACAATATGAAATCACAATCACAGTGTGACATGTGTTCTTGAATTCAATAATGTACCCAGTTCCATGACTTTCACCAAGCTAAAATGGTCCCCAAGATTATTTCAAAATTATTTTATGAACCACTACCACTTTTTATATGGGAGAAACACTCAAAATTTAAAACATATATGTATCTCAAATTTTACTCATCATGCTCAACTTTACACTACCTAGACACCTTTATTGGTGTTTTAATAAGTGTTCTCATGTAAATTTCAATAATTACACATAGAAACCCCTAGCTTGTGTCAAATCATACAATCTGAACAATTTTGCTTCATCCATTCTTAATGTGTTTCAAAAAACTTACACAATATCAAGGTTTATTTGTCCAAAATAAATCATTCGGTCATTTTATAACTTTCTTTTCATAAAATTTACTTCACAACACATCTATGACTCTCATGGTTCCTCCCCACACTATGACCACTATCCACTGGTGTCGCCCCACACAAATTCTATCTCTTTCCCAGTTTTTTCCAGTTCTAGGTACACTTATTCCCTATATTACCCAAAAAGGTTACTCTATTGATCTTGGACACTAACTCAATGTGACATAGCCTTTCCCTAATGGTGTTTTCTAAGGTTGGACAATCTTCTTCACCTTCAAATATTTTCATTTAGTTTTTATAAATTTCACTTCAAAATAAACTTTCCTATTTTTTTATTCATTACCAAATTAAATTTTTTTTTCTTTACATTAAAATTTAAAACCATTGTAAATTATCCTAGAATAAACTCAAATAATGAAAATATTATTTAAAAATTATGTATAAATATGTCTATAAAATCCCCTAAACTTGAATTCTTGTTCGTTCTCAAGTATGGAATATCCAATTAATCATAAGGAAATACCATCATACCAATGTTTAAACTACATCAAAAAAATGAACAATTATAAATAATAAATAAAATTCCAATCATCCCATGATAATTTTTTTAAAAATATCTATCCGATATTTTACGCCTTTAAATATTTTCATTTATTTTTAAAAAATTATACTTTAAAAAAATTCATTTTCTTTATTCTTCACCAAAATTCCAATTTATGTTTTTTCTTTAAAATAAACATTAAATCAAAATTTAATTAGGCAACAATGGAATAAAAATAATAAAAATATTATTCAAAAAATATGTATAAAATATAGCTATCAAATCCCGCCACACATTAACTCTTTCTTATCCTCAAGTATGAAGTATCCACTTAATCGCAAAGAAATATCATCATATTAATGTTTAAATAGAATAATCAAGAAATTTAAACCATTATAAACAATAAATAAACTTCCAAAAATACCAAAAGAAATATTTGGGTTGAAATGACTAACCATTTTTTACACCTTAAAATATTTTCATTTCTTTTTCAAAAATTAAACTTAAAAATAATTTTTCCTTTATTCTTCATTCTTAATCAAATTTCAATTTATGTGTTTTATTTCCATTAAAATTTATGTTAGTTCTACAAGGTCAAACACCCAAAAAGGTGGGGTGAATGAGGGTATAAAATATTAAAACTCGTACCCCATTAGATCTTGTTTTTTTGTTAAACAAAACACACTTTTCTCTTTCTCTCGTAGCAATATAAAAACAGAAATGTAACCATGCACAGGAAACAAAGATTTTACTTAGTTCTCCATCATTGGGCTACGTCCAAGGATCATACAACAGTGATTTGACGATATACCAAATCCACTAAATCTCACTAACAATTACTAGGTTTGGGCTAGATCTTTTATGCCCAGGCTCTCTACCTTTACAAGGTTTAGGGTCTGATCACTATATTCCCAAGGGTCACTTCCTATGTCTCTTCCTCTGGTTCACTGTTAGTGGGAAGGATCACCGTCTTTTTCTTCCTTTTCTCACTTCTCTTGGAAGGGATACACTCATAGTTTATGGACTTGAATGTCCTTTAATTTTCATGAAAGGACACATCCTTGAATGTAGGTATATGCTCTTTTGAAGTTTCTTTTTCACCCATTGATGAATTCCACTTTTCTGTATACTGTTAGGTTATAGGAAATTGCTTTTGTGGACTACTTTAGTGCGTTTTCAATCTTCTTTGAGTCCTCAGGGAAACCGTCTACCTTCCTCTGTGAACTGAGTAGTGGGTATTCTATGTGTACTGCCTCTTCCAGGTATTGCCTATGCTTCTACATATGACTTCTCCTCTGCAAAATGTCATTGGTTCTGTAAAATATTTCTCCTCTTCCACATACCATTCTCCATCCGCATACCATGTCTAACTCCCATATACCATCTTTCCTTCCATGTACCATCTCTTCTTCCTTCACATATTGTGTCTTCCTCCTCTATGGACCACTTCCTTTGCGGGCTATAGTTCCCTAAAAAAACCTTTGGTGGAATAGTTTCTGCACGAACAACTTTGCAAAATTCTCCCTCGTGAACCACTTTCATACTTAGATGAATTCCCAGGGTGATTATTTTCTCTAATGGAATTCACTCAATTTAATTATGTGATTATAACCCTTTATATAGGAAAATAGATCTTCAATATCCACTAATCATAGAATTACCAAATCTTCAATGTGGTATTTCCTTCACCACATACCACTTCACCTGCGAATTATTATACCCTCTATGGTCTATGTATTGTCGTTCCTCCTTCGCGGTGGCCCAAATCACTGTCACATTTTCACGAATAATTCCCCTTGTAGTTTCTAAAATCAACACCTTATTTCTGAGAATGACAATCCATCTCGCATACTACAATCCTTTCGCATACTACATGCCTTCATCGCAAACCATTCGCTCCCCGTGAACCATTCCCATATGTGGTCTCCATATCACGTTTTACAGTTCCCTTTCTTTGATGATTTCCTTTGACATTCCACTTACCACCTTTTCAATCGGAAAACTAGGTATCATAGTCTGTGTACTATGTTTCCCTATATGGAAATCATCCTTTTCCAAAAACCAAAACTCCAAATTTTGAGGCCCAAAAATTTGGAAAAAATTGGGATGTTGCACCACCTTAAACACCTTATTCGGAAAAAACCATTCATAATAATTCACGGTCATCTATATTTGTAAGAAAAAATTACACCAAAAACACATCAAGATGAATCCTTGAGGAATTCTTTCCCAACAATTTAAAATAACATTAAATTTGGCAAGAATTACCTCAAAATAATTACAATTTTACTCAAAATTTATCTATAAAATATGTCTATAAAATCCTCTCACACTTTAACTATTATATGTCCTAAATCATAAAACCATAACTTAATCACAAATAAATACCTTGTTACAAAGGTTTATATAGAATCATCAACAAAATTGAACAATTATAAACAAGAAATAAACTTCCAAGCACCACCAAGTCATGTTTTTTCAAATTCTCGTTTTTTAAGAAAATCAACAATCATGCATTTTAATCTCCCTATTGAAATAATGATACTTCTAATAAGATTCATTTACATTTATCAACTAATTATTAGTACACTTTCCACTTTGTGATCTAACTCACATGAGAAATTCTCTCTCATATTTAAATTGATTTATGCTCATGCCTCAAGTACATTCAACATAACCACAAGATTGCAAAGAATCTCAAAAATATAACCTGAAAAAACAAATATCAACATTGATCATAAGGATTTTCATTAAATTTTAAATGAATTCGAGAATGATATTCGGTAGGTAATTGTTGTGAAAAAATATAATGATAAAAAATGAGGGTTAAACTCTAAAGCACAATACATGATAAACTATATAAAGATCAACAAAAACTCCTCCACCATAGATGATATCATCCAGAACTCCCCATATCATTTAAAGGATCACAAATTACATGGATAATAATAATTAAATATATAACATCTTTTGATATTTATCATATTTTTTAAATGATTTTTAAATAATGAATTTAATTTTTTTTTCTAAAATGTTGTTTTCCATTCTATTTATTTTATATTAATCTTAGAGGGTAGAGAATGAAGCATAATGAAAATAAATTAATGATACTTTCTCCACATATAATGATAATGCTTCATTTTTTAAAATTCAAATCATTCCCTTTACACCATGGAACAACACTTAGCCTATAGAAATCCATAGATTTCATAGATAGATGTTAAATCCTGATAGATTAAAATTATATATATTTTAAAAATAAACACTGAAATACCATAAAGGTTTAGTATCTTTGGAGACTACATACAAAATATTATTATTTCATGAAAGATATTCAAAATCACTAACAAATATATTCCCACATAGTACAATTCTTAGATATACCCTACGTAAAACCTTACTTCATAACATGGGGAAAGGAAACATAAGAAAGGGTGAGATATTATGATCAGTAGGGGTAAATAAGAGACATATCAATGATAAATTAATAATAACATGAGCATAAGTCTATGAGAACATGATCTTGACATCTAAAAACCATACCCAATATATCGTTGATAATAATCTTGAATAATGGCACAAAGCTTACCAGAACATAAGAGATGAATCATAAATAAACCAAATAATATGATCTATGAGAGAATAACATTATTATAGTTCATAAGTTTATTTATTACACATAATCATATTAATTCATTTCTTTGGTCAAGACTCACTTCCATGATTATCATAGTGGATTGGGTTCACTCCCCATTATATCATAACCTTAATCAAGGTTCACTACCAAGACTATAAGAGTGGATAGATTCCCTTAATGAACTGCCTCACTCTCTATTCTTTCCTAATTATCACATGAGATATTCATATTTACCCAATTAATTAGAGGTATATAGAATTGTGGGTCCAAGTTTCACATAATGAAAATCTTACATATGTATTACACAATATCATAAAACATTAATCATATCATAACACATGGAAAGGGAATGGGATTTATAAAAATTTCATCATTTTATCATATAATAAATTGTGAAAAAGAAATATGTTTCATAAAGGTTTCATCATAACTTAATTAACCTATGAGAAAGAAACAAGTTTTATAGAATCATCTTCATCCTAATCCATCCAAAGAATAAAACCAGATAGTATCATTAGATCATATCCCTAGAGAATAATAAGAAATATAAAATAATGTCATCATAGATAGAAAACCCTTTAAAAGAGCACTGAAACATTTCTTAAGGAAAATACCCTTTTCACATTGAAATCACTTATTTAAAATAAAAAAAATATCAAATATTAAGGAAAACATTTTCCTGAAAAATTACCTTGTAAACTTGTAATGTAATATTCAAATCATTAATTGGTCATGATTGTAGGAAAATATTTTCCTACCATTAATGATAAAACAAATATTACTTTAATAAATATACAAAAGTACCATGTTTAAAAAATGAAAAGAATATTCCTTTTAAAAAAATTAAAATTTCAATAAGGGGTAAAATATCTTTAATAAATAATATAAGAATATAAAAAATATTTTTGAAAATATTTTTATAAAACATTGATATGGAAGAAAAGGTATTTTTGATTGAAGAGGGAAATAAATTTATTTTTTATCAAAAACATTATTTTGATTTCTTGAGTTCTTAAAGAGATCAAAATGAAATTAAAACATGTAATCTCCAAAAACAATCATACTATAAAAATTTTCAATGGATTGGTGAGAGATAGGTCAAAGAATTTCATCATAAAAACTTAATCAAAAACATTATTGATAAACAATGAGATTATAACAAAAAAACCCTTAAGAATTTATTAATTTTTGAATCATAAGATCTGTGAAATAATAATTTCAAATGAATCTTTAAATATCATGAACATAAGGATATTCATGAAATAACTTGACAAAGGGATAGTATATAGACTTCATAAACATAGATAAGTACACAATATCCAACATGCCTCAAGGAAAAAATATTAACATGAAATGTAACAACCTGATATTTTATGAGATAGATTCCATTTAATTTATTTCATGTCTTGGGTTGTACGTTACACCAAGATTATCTTTCTATATATGAAACATTGTATTAGCTTGCAGTATACACAACATTATTATTGTCTTGTGTTACACACAATTTCAAGTTCCATTGATAGAATTCATTTCACGCAACATTGAGTATATATTTTTTCAATGTATAAAAGAACTATGTTTGGATTTTGTTATATTACACACCAAAGTAAGCTTGGAATAAATGCAACATTAACATGGCTTTCATTACACGCAAAAGTGACCTTCCTCGATAGCTTGTGTTGCACGCAATACTGAGTTTCACTAAACAATGATATATTATTAAAATATTATTATTTAATGGGATATAAAGAAACCATTATGAATATTATTAACCATATTTTGAATTTCATATAACATTAACAATCATATTATATATTTTATAGAACATGATATAAGAACAAATTCAATTTTTCGGATAAAAGAAATGTCACGACCCATCCCCTGGGGCTCGTGTCATGACTACCCCAAGCCCGCCTTCCATAGGCTAGTGGCCGGTGACTAGCACCAAAGGCATAATTCCCTAAAACTGAGAAGTCATTTCCTTTATATCTAGTAAACGCACACAACAGATCACACGGATGGAGACAAAACACTAAGTAAACTGTATAATAAAAGAGTGCTGAAAAGTAAAAGGGGCCAGAAATACAAGCCCAACCGTAAAGAACAAGGAACTCGAAGTACAAGTACAATTGAAAAAGAAAAAAAGTTGTTGGGTCGTCCTCCGGGATTCCTACTTGAAGGGTTGGTACAGATAGCCTCCTTAGAACTCTGCATCCATCAGTCTCCTCTGTGTACCGACTCGTCATAAGGTCCACCTCTGGGTACCGTCCAGTCCTGGTACTCTCAGCCTCAATTAGCAATGTTCGTCATCTGAATCCAACACAACAAGATGCGGGCATAGCCCGTGCAGGGGTGAGAATAACGATACTCAGTAGGGACCCCGAGACCCTCAATGTCTCACAAATCCACCAAGGATAAACCACAAAGTAAGGAATCAACAGATAACCCTACTTAGGTATATGCCCATACATATACCTAAGTTATTAAGTAATTCATCTCAATCATGAGGAAAACACAAAAAGTATTGACTCAACTCAACCAAGATTTTATTCACATTATCAAAACCTCAACTTCTACAAAACTCCTGCTCAATCGAGTATAGTGGGTCTTCCGCGTCACACAGAGGCGCTTCGTACTAACCTTAAACTGTTGAGGTACTCTTCCTGTCAAGTACCGTGGGTCTGCTGCGTCACACAAAGGTGCTCCCCACCATGGGTCTACCGCCACACCCAGGAGCTCCCCCACATAGCCTGCAAAGGTACTCCTCCTATCAAGTATCGTGGGTCTATCACGTCACCAAGCGCGCTCCTCCACCATGGGTCTACTACCACAACCAGGCACTCCCCACTGGGCTAGTAGAGTCTCTCTGATTCACACAGAGGTGCTTCGTACTAACCTTAGACTGCTGAGGTACTCCTCCTGTCGAGTACCGTGGTTCTGCTGCGTCACACAGAGGTGCTCCCCACCATGGTTCTGCCGCCACACCCAGGTGATCCCCCTCATATCCTGCAAAGGTACTCCTCCTATCAAGTATCGTGGGTCTGTCATGTCACCAAGCATGATCCTCCACCATGGGTCTACTGCCACAACCAGGCTCTCCCCACTGGGCTAGTAGAGTATCTCCGACTCAAACGGCCAGCAGTCGTCAGGTCTTAACCATCTACTAGGTCTCTGCACTCTGTCTGCTCGTCACTGGAAGAATCTGCTCCATGAGCTATTGTTCGATACTCCAACTGTCACAAATTCCCACGAATAAGTATCTCAAAGTTCCCCCACATCATAGGGGTCTCAACGCCATAGACGGTGCATCAATCTAATGCCCAGTCTGTGAGTTATTAGCCTTTTAGTCCCAGGGGCCCGGTTGGATTCGTGCAAGATCCAACCTAACCGTATCTCAACTATACCCCAAAATCTAGTGGGGTATACTCAAAGGGACTTTCATGATCCAAGATTACCATCACCACTGAAGGTTCGTCAAACGGACGTCTGGTGCCAATGATATGGCCAAAAGAAAGTAAAGGGTCATAGTGGGCATGAGTTCGTTCCGACCCGGTCAGACCGACCAGGTCCGACCCCGCCGAGGGCGACCCGATTTGGGTCAGCCCAGCCCAGTCAGCCACGAGGGGTCGCGGAGGGTCGTGAGGGCGCGGACCGGCCGTGAGGGCACGGACCAGCCGCGGGTTGGTGTGAGGGCGGTTTGGCATAGAGGGCACCGTGTGGGCGACTCGGCCCGAAGGGCGCCGCGAGGGCACGGTCCGTTCCAGCAAGTGTTCCGCGAGGGACGCGGGAGGCCGGCTCGGTCAGGGTACCACGAGGGGTGCGGGAGGCTGGTTCGGTCGGGGCGTCGAGAGGGGTGCGAGAGGCTGGTTCGGTCGGGGCACCGTGAGGGGCGCGGGAGGCCGGCTCGACCGGGGTGTTGTGAGGGCCGCAGGAGGCCGGCTCAGCCGGGATATGGGAGGCTAGCTCGTTCGTGGTGCCGCGAGGGTGCAGGTTCGGTCGGGGGCTCGGGAGGTCAGTGGCTGGTGTGGCCAGGGTAGCTTGGAAGGGCACCACGGGGTCGGGGTGGCCGGGGTCGGTACGGCCAGCAGACGGTGCGGCTAGGGCGGCTCGGCCAGAAGGACAGAGACCGAGGGGGTGGTTCGGAAGCCAGCGGGCAGCGTGATTCGGCCCGGGGCGGTGGATCTGGTTCGGCCGGGGCACCGTGGGGGCGGTGCGGGTCACGGATCCCATGAGTGGCACAGTCGTAGCCTTCTTCACCATTGTCGCCTTCCTCCATCTCAAAGAACACTTCAAAAGAGAATGGCGGAGGGTTCAGGCCATGTTGGTTTGTTCCGCACTCTCCGTGTTTAGGTTGGTAGCATTTGTCTCACAAGAACGAAGCACAACAAACCCTCCTGCAATTAATAATCCCAAAACCCACAAAAGGAAAACATATGTTGATCAACTAGTTAGAAGTTGATATGCATTCTTTGTTTTAGAAGGAAAGAATCATGGGAATATAAAATCAAACACAAAAATCCCCTACCTTGTTCAAAGTTAGTTAACATTGGCGAAAGAAGGCGGACGTTGATTCGTTGTAGATGAACACGTACTACGTCGAAGGAAGTTCCGAGAAAGGAAGTCGAAGTCGAGGTCATTCTTCATAGTCGAAGGCATTCCTCATCATCATTCTTCATCGGTGGAGCGTTCTTTTTTGGGAGCATTCTCCCAATATTTCTCCCAATATTTCTCCTCTCCTGTGTTCCACCAAAATGAAATAATATCCTCCAAATAATAGATTAAGTTTTTGCCATAATATTCAAAATGGTTGAATTGATTAAGGGAGAGTTGGAACAATTAATTGGTGCGTTGGCAGAATTAATGTGGAGGAAGATCAAGAGGATCCTCCACAGTAATGAGGGAGTTGAGAGGTTTTCCTCCCCCCCCCCCCACCCATTAATAGGGGGTAGGGTGGTCCCCACTCCCAAATTCAAATTGGGAGGTTTTGAGAAATCGGGTGGTCCCCACCACAATTAATCATGAAGAGGAGGTTTAGGCCTCGGATGGTCCCCCCCCCCCCCACCATAACCTCTCATGGGAGGTTAAGGTGGGGTGGTCCCCACCTACAACTTCCACATGGGTGGTTATAATAGATAAAATAAAATAAAACGTGTGTTTATTTTATTTTATTATTTCCACAAAAAACCAAAAAACTAACTTTCACCCTCGACCAACTGTCGTCGAGGTGAAAGTATTCTTTAGAGAATACCTGCGCTGCGAGTTCAATGGTGCCGTCATATTTCAATTCTGAGCACCGGTTCAAAAGTTATAAAAAACTCACTTGTACTTTCACTGAACGTACCCAAACAAAACTTCAGAAATTGATTCTGGGAACACCGGGCCTCGGAATCACGCACTGTCAATTTTCACGGTCTCGTAAAATTCCCATTTAATTAAAAAAAATTACATGGAAATTTAGGGTCTTTACATTCTCCCCTCCTCTGGGCTCTACGTCCTCGTAATCCATAACTCATATTAAGGGAAAAAGTGGGGTACTGAGCACACATCTGAGCATCCCGCTCCCATGTGCTCTCCTGAAGGTTCATGTGCTACCAATGAACGTGCACCAGAGGTATTGACCTTTCATGAAGGACCTGCTCCTGTTGACCCTCAATCTCTATTGGAACCTCCATAAAAGTCACCCCATCATCGAAGTCTATCTCACCATGGTCAATGATGTGAGAAGGGTTGTGCACGTATCTCATCAGGTAGGATACGTGGAAGACTTCATGCACCCAGTGCAACTGAGGTGGAAGAACTAAGTGGTATGACACCTCGCCACCTCTAATGAGGACCTAAAATGGTCCGATGAATCTCAGAGATAACTTGCCGCCTCGGCTAAATCCCTATAGACCTTATCGGGGTGAGACCTATAAAAAGACGTGGTCGCCATCCTCAAACTCCAGAGGTCTCCATCTTCTGTCTGCAAACGACTTCTACCGGCTCTGTTTAGTCTTCATCCGCTCCTGGATGATCTGCACCTTCTCTGTGGTATCCTGTACCATCTCTGGTCTTACTAGTGCTGACTCCCCCGGGTCAGTCCAGCACAAGGGTGATCTGCAGGGTCGCTCGTATAACGCCTCAAAAGGTGTCATCTCTATGGTGGAGTGATAGCTGTTATTGTATGAAAACTCTACCAAAGTTAAGTGATCCTCCCAGCTGTGACTGAAGTTGAGGACACAAGCACGCAGCATTTCCTCGAGGGTCTAAATGGTCTGCTCAGTTTGGCCATCCGTCATAGGACGGAAGGCAGTGCTCAAATGAAGAGATGTTCCGAAAGCCTCCTGCAACCCCTTCCATAGCCGGAAAGTAAAATTTGTATCACGATCGGAGACAATCGTTGAAGGTACTCCATATAGCTGCATAATCTTCTAAATATAGAGGCATCACAAGCTCTCTACTAAACCCGTCTCTCTGATCGGTAGGAAGTGGGCCGACTTGGTGAGTCGGTCGATGATCACCCAGATCGATTCATGACCTCTAGATGTACATGAAAGTCCTATCACTAAATACATGGATATCCCATCCCACTTCCACTCTATGACCTCTAAAGGCTAAAACAAGCATGCAGGTATCTGGTTCTTTTCCTTCACTTGCTGACAAGTGAGGCACTGTGAGACAAAATCTGCAACTGCCTTCTTCATTCCCGGCCACCAATGCTGTCTTCAGAGATCCGGGTACATCTTCACCACTAATGGGTGTACCTCTAAAGGGGATGTGTGGAACACCCTCAACACTTCTTCCTGAAGTGACACTGGTACTATAGTTCATCCTATGAAGAGGATTACGAGCTCCCCACATTCAGAAAAACCATCAGATGCATGCCCTGTGGATATCTGATCACATCGTGTCTCACAGTCAGCGTCCCCATGTTGTGCCTCCCTAACTCACTGAAGAAGTGGGGGAGTGAATGTAAGAGACTATAGAAAAGCTTCTTTATCTCTATCCACAAAGGAAATCTACAAATTGGTCAGCTGCTCTGTCGCTTCACCTAGTAGTTGTATACCAGATCTCCTACTGAGTGCATCCGCATCAACGTTCCCCTTTCCAGGAGTATAGACTATCTTGAAGTCATAGTCCTGGAAGAACTCAAGCCAACATCATTGTCTCTGGTTCAGGTCCTTTTGAGAGAAGATATACCTGAGACTCTTGTGATCAGGGTACACGGTAAAATGCTCACCCATCAGATAGTGTCGCCACATCTTCAAGTCGAAGACCACTACTGCTAACTCCAGGTCATGGGTAGCGTAGTTCTGATCATGTTGTCTCAGCTATCGTGAACCATATGCGATCACTGCTCTCTCCTATATCAGGACACATCCGAGTATGGTCCCCGATGTGTCGCATTAGACTACGTACCCTACGCCTTCCTCTAGAAGCCTCAAGATGGGGGAACTATTTAGCCTCTGCCTCAACTCTGGAAAGCTCTGCTGGCATCTCTCCGGCCCCACAAAGGGTTGACCATTTTTTGTTAATGCTGATAGTGGTGATGCAACTCTGGATAAATCTGACACAAATCTCAGGTAGTATCCAGCCAAACCTAGGAAATTGCGTACCTCTGTCACACTCCCTGGTGGATCCCAAGCAAGTACCACCTCAATCTTTGTTGGATCTACTGCAAATCCAGCCTCCGAGATGACATTCCCCAAAAAGTGAACCTCTCGGATTTAGAATTGGGACTTCGAGATATTACCATAAATTCGATGCTCTCCGAGTGTGTCCATTACTACCCGCAAATGGTAGGCATGCTCCTCCTCATTACTCGAGTAAATCAGAATGTCATTGATGAAGACCACTAAAAAGTAATAAAGGTATGGCTAAAAGACCCTATTCATGAGTCCCATGAACATTGTTGGGGAATTGGTCACACTTAATGGCATAACTAAGAACTTGTAGTGGTCGTACCGACATCTGAAAGTCATCTTATGCACATCCTCGTCTCAAACTCTGAGCTAGTGATAGCCTGATCTGAGGTCTATCTTCGATAACCACAATGCTCCCTTCAACTAATCAAAGAGGTCGTCAATCCTCGGGAGTGGGTACTTGTTCTTCACGGTCACCTGGTTCAGGCGCCGATAGCCAACACAAAGCCTCAATATCCAATCTGCCTTCTTGGAAAATAGAATTGGGGATGCCCAAGGAGAAACACTGGGCTGGATGAATCCCTTCCCCTGCAAGTCCTCTAGTTGTACCTGCAGCTCATGAAGCTCTACATGATCCATCTGATACGCTGGTGTAGATATCGGTGTTGTATCGGGGTACTAGTCAATGTAAAAGTATACCTCTCTGTGAGGAGGTAGACCTGCGACATCATCAGGGAAGACATCCGCATACTGGTCCACCACTATAGGATAGCGCGGACTTTCTGCATCAACTACTCCGAGGGTAAGGCTAGCCAACTGATGAGTGATCAGCTACACTCTCCTCCGAGTAAGTCCATCCTGTGCTACAAAGGCTCTCTTCTCACCGGTGAAGGTAAACCTGGTCCCATCCATGTAGACACACTGCACTTAGCGACTAATACAGTCAATCTGAGCATAGACTGTAGATAACCAGTCCATACCCAAGATGTCGTTATAATGCCTCTACGCTGCTACTAGGAGAGCCCAGTCGAAGCTCTCACCTTCTAGAGTAAGCTCTCACTATCGGCACTCGTGCGTAATCGTCGAATCCGCTCACGTAGGAGTCTATAGTCATAAGGATCGGGCTAATGGATCCATCGGAATCTCCGAGCTCCGAACAAGGGTAGTGGCAATGAAAGAGTGACTGGAACCTGTGTCTATAAGTACTGCAGCTATGGTGGAGTAGACACAGATCATACCTCGAATCATCTCTGGAGCACCATGATCGTATGCCTCAGCTTCCTGGAGCTGAGCACTCCCCTGTCCACCTGATCCGTGTGGTCGGGATGGACCTCCTGGTGGTGGTGGCGGTAACACCTCACATCATCGCCCACCATCAGTTTCACGGCCAGCTCCTCTACCACATCTACCTACTCCATGTGGACCGCCTCGATCGAATCTATGTCTCTGCCTGGGCGGTCCTTCGACCATCTGCTAATCATCTCAATGGAAGGTTGGATAGTCACAAGCCATGTGACCCTACCCGTCGCAAGTGTAACACTACCCGGTCCTGGCATGACTGGTTTCGCCTCGGGTGCTCCGCACAACCAATCCTAAGTCATGCGGTCGTCCACCTGTAGGTCTGGTCCTCTTGGACCTCTGTGAAATATGTTTTCTTCCAGCTGAAGAAGACTCTGCTACATGTCAACTGGTGGTGTACCTCGCTGCTGGAGACTGCTCAGCAAGGAAACTCTCCACTAGGAGGGCTCTCTCTAACACCCCCGCCTGCGTCGAGATGCTGAGTGAGATCATCGTGCTCGGATCTCCCGTCTGAGCCCCTGCTCAAAGGTATGGGCCCTGAAGAAAGGGTCATGCACCATATCAGTGGAGTAGCGTGAGAAGTTTTTGAACCTCACTGAGTACTGAGCTATAGTCATGCTACCCTGATGCAAATGAAGTAGCTTATGTATGTGCACTGCGTGAAGAGTCTCTGGAACAAACTCTATCCTAAACAGGCTCTCGAAGTCTACCCAGAGAAGTGTCACCTCATCGTGGACCTGAAGCATCAAGATCCACCATCTGACCGCTGCTTCCTATAGAAGGCTGGCATTAAGTATCACCATGAGGTCAGCTGGTGTCCCTACCAGTCGGAAGACTCTCACCACAGCCTCTAGGAAATCCTTAGCCACTTGTGGGTCTGTATCTCCCCTGAACCTGGGTGGCCTCTAGCGCTGGAACTCATGCAACGCGCTCAAGCGGCATGCAACATTTGCTACTGGGGCTGGTGGCATTGGTGTCTCGATAGGTAATGGTACCATTGGTGCCTCCACTGGTGCCTTTAATGGAAGAGGGCCCTGAACCGAGGCCTCGTCACTCGGTGGGATATCAGTGCATATGACTCTCGGAACTCTAGTCGGCTCTCTGTGTGGAGGCATCCTGAAAAGAAACAGGTGCGCTATGGTTAAAAAGTTATACCTGGTGAGTTGACCTGGTTGATCCCACTTAAATAAACCTTTTGAAAACACACACACAATCATTGTTTCCATGCACTGAGTCGGAAATTAGAGTTCAGGGTCCCGGTGTATGGATACGTTGGCCACCGCACTAACACTGGACTCCCTAAACTGAAAACCACACTTACTACACTTAACACTATTGCTTCACAAAAAATAAATATCAGAGTCCTAATTTATAAGGTAGAACCGACTACTCTGATTCCAATTTGTCATGACCCATCCTCCGGGGCCCGTTTCGTGACAACCCCAAGTTCATCTTCTATAGGAAAGGGGATGGAGACTAGCACCAAAGGTGTAATTCCCTAAAAATTAGAAGGCATTGCCTTTATAACCTATAAACACACACAACAAAGCACAAGGATGGATACAAAACACTAAGTAAATTTTAAAACAAAATAGTGATGAAAATTAAAAGGTTTCGAAAATACAAACCCAACTATAAAGTAAAAGGAATTGGAAGTACAAGTACAACTGAAGAAAGAAAAAATATTTGATGGGTCATCCTCTTGGATTCCTACCTAAAGGGTAGGTATAGATAGCCTCCTCAGCACTCCACGTATGTCAGTCTCCTTCGTGTACCGAATCGTCAAAAGGTCCACCTCCAGGTACCATATAGTCCTGGAACTCTCATCTTCAGTCAACGTTGTCTTTCATCTGCATCCAACACAATAAGGTGCGGTCATAGCCCATGCAAGGGTGAGTATAAAGATACCCAGTAGGGACCTTGAGACCCTAAAGGTCTCACAAATCCACCATGGATAAACCACAATGTAAGGAATCAAAAGATAACCCTACTTGGTTATATGCCCATACATATACCTAAGTTATTAATTAACTCATCTCAATCATGAGGAAAACACAAAAGTACTGACTCGGCTCAACCAGGATTTCATTAAAATTATCGAAACCTCTACTGATAGGAAAATCCAACTCAATCGAGTACATTGGGCCTACCGCGTCACACAGAGGTGCTTCTCACTAACCTTGGACTGCTAAGGTACTCCTCCTGTCGAATAACGTGGGTCTGCTGCATCACACAGAGGCGCCCCCCACCGTGGGTCTTCCACCACACCCAGACGCTCCCCCTCATAGCTTACAGAGGTACTCCTCCTATCAAGAATCGTGGGTCTACCGTGTCACCAAGCGTGCTCCTCCACCATGGGTCTGCCGCCACAACCAGGCACTCTCCACTGGGCTAGTAGAGTCTCTCCGAGTCAAACAGTCAGCAGTCGTCAGGTCTCAGCCAGCTATTAGGTCTCCATACTCTACCCGCTCTTCACTGGAAGGATCCACTCCATGAGCTATTGGTCGATACTCCAACAGTCACTAAGTCCTAAGAAGAAGTATCTCAAAGGTCTTCCATGTCATAGGGGTCTCAAAGCAACAGACGACGCGTCAATCAGATGCTCGATCTGTGAGTTATTAGCCTTTTAGTCCCAGGGGTCTGGTTGGATTCGTGCACAATCCAACCTGACCATATCTCAACTATACCCTAAACTTCAGTGGGGTATACTCAAAGGGACTATCAAGATCCAAGATTATCAGCGCCGCTGATGGTTCTTCAAACGGACGTCTGGTGCCAAAGATATGGCCAAAAAAAGTAAAGGGTCGTAGTGGGCCCGGGTCCGGTTCGGGTCGGCCCGGCCCGCTGAGCCCAGCCCAGCAGGCCGTGAGGGGCCATAGAGGGCCATGAGGGCATGGAACGGCTGCGGGTCGGCGTGAGGGCAGTTCGTCCTGGAGGTCGCAGCGTGGGCGACGCAGCCCAGAGGGCGCTGCGAGGGAGAGGGTCGGTCCGGCCAGGGGGGCGTGAGGGGCGCGGGAGGCCGGGTCAGCCGGGGAACTGCGAGGGGCGCGGGAGACCGGGTCGTCTGGGGTGCCGCGAGGGGCATAGGAGGCCGGCTTGGTCGGGGCGCCGCGAGGGGCGTGGGAGGCTGGCACAGTCGGGGCGTTGCTAGGGCGCGAGTTCGGCTGGGGGATGGGAGGCCAACGGCCGATGTGGTTGGGGCAGCTCGTAAGGGCGACACGGGGTTGGGGTTGTCAGGGCCGGGGTGCCCGGGGACGGGGTGGCCGGGGGCCGTATGGCCGATGGACGGCGCAGCTAGGGCATCTCGGCACGGACTAGGGATACTCGGCCGAAAGGGCGGAGACCGCCGGGGCGGTTTGGAAGCCGGCGGGCAGCGCAGTTCGGCGTGGGGCGGTGGAGCCGATTTGTCCTGGGCTTCGTGGGGGTGGTCCGAGTCGCGGAGGCCTCAGGCGGTGTGGTCGTTGCCATCGTCACCTTCTTCATCGTTGTCTCCTTCCTCCATCTCGAAGAACACCATAAAAGAGAACGGCGGAGGGGTCGGGCCATGTTGGTTTGGTACGCACCCTCCTCATTTAGGGTGGTAGCATTTGGCTCACAAGAATGAAGCACAAAAAACCCTCTCACAATGATTAATCCCAAAACCCACAAAAGGAAAATATATGTGGATCAACTAGTTAGAATTTGATCTGCGTTCTTTGTTTTAGAAGGAAAGAATCACGGGAATATAAAATTAAACACAAAAATCCCCTACCTTGTTCAGAGTTGGTTGACGTTGGCGCAAGAAGGTGGACGTCGATTCATTGTAGACGAACACGTCCTACGTTGAAGGAAGTTCCGAGAAAGGAATTAAAATTTGAGTTCGTTCATCATAGTCAAAGGTGTTCCTCGTCAGTGTTCTTCGTCGGTGGAGCGTTCTTCGTTGGGATCCTTCTCCCAATATTTCTCCCAATATTTATCCTCTCCCAAGTTCCACAAAAATGAAATAATAGCCTCCAAATAATAGATTAATTTGTTGGCATAATATTTAAAATGGTTAAATTGATTAAGGGAGAGTTGGCACAATCAATTGGTGTGTTGGAAGAATTAATTTAGAGGAATATCAAGAGGCTCCTCCACATTAATGAGGGATTTGAGAGGTTTCTCCCCCCCCCCCCTTGTAACATCGCGAGCTTTCATGATACGTCTCTCTTTCAATAATGCAATAGCTTGCATTTTACGCAAGTTCGAGTTCTAACACACCGCGACTAATCAAAGTAGCCGTTATGAATAGTAATACCCACTTTTTAAAATTATAGAAATTTTATATTTCAAAATGGACTTTATTTTTGTATTCGTAATATCGAAATTATCCTAAGTTGAATTTTTTGTAATTTTCTGAGAACTTTCAATTTTTTATGAATAGTGAAAAATACTTAAAAACAACTTTTTTAATCAAAATAATTTATAGTGATAAATTATAATATTGAGTGGTTTTAAAGAATAATTAGAATATATTTTTACCGTTATATCCAATGGTGGTCATTAAAATTAATTTCACCTTGAAATTGGACATAAACAATTGTCAATCTTTTCATATATATTATTTCTAAAAAACACGCTATTTGTTGTGACAGCGGGAATTAATTATAAAATTAATTAATGAAACATATATGTTTGTAAGTTTGTAAAATAGACATCATTTTTGAATTCGTAATATCAATTATAGCTTAGGGTGAAATTTTGGCATTGTTCTGAAAAACTTCAATTTTTGATGAATAGTGAAACCACTAAGTGGTAGTTAAAAAACTGATTTTTCATTTAAATGAAACATTACCACTTCTGTGATTTGATTTTCAAAAATCTGACATACATGGTTGTCATTAGGAAGTAAAATGTGGTTCAATGGGATTAAAATAATTTTTTGGTGAATAGTAACTTTTAAGTTTAATTAATCGTGATTAAAGGTAATTAGTGTAATTTAAGGTCAAGATGATGTTATAATAAAATGAAATGACCTTTACACTTGCCCTACCCCTATTGGATGAGTCATGGACGACCAATACAATCCATGGGTCAACTTGGGGACCCCATGGAGCCACTTTGGTAGGAAAATGACATAAATAACTTTTAGTTAAAGTTAAAATAAAAATGTCACAAACATAAGTTGTTTTACTAAAAAAATTAAATGGGGTTATACAAGTCATATTTTTGACTATAAATATTCATTATAAATATAAAAAGATTTACTACATCATGATATTTTTTTTATAATTTTTAGAAATTAAATAAATTAAATTATTTATGACACCATGATGATGCAGTGATTACCTCATTAATTAACGATTTAAATAAAATGAAAAGATAATGTAAAATACAAGGCTTACACTTGTCCAAAGCCTATTGTAAGGGTATATTTCGAACCCTTATCACCTTATCCTTTAATTATAGAAGTGTGGGACCTTTAGAATCCGAAAATCATTTTGTAATAAAGTAATATTTCATTACTTTCCAAGAGTTCCCCTCCTCTCCACTTATAAAAGGCCCCCACCACTACCATCTTACTCACACTTTCAAAGCCTTTTGGCACGGCCAACCTCTGCCCAAATACTCTCCCAACTTCCCTACCTTACTCCTAGAAGCCTCACCTTGGGAATAAGTCTTCCCAAGGAAGCCTTTGGCTCAAATCAAAAAGAGTTACCAGATTTTAAGGTAATGTCTTCTCTAATGTTATTTTGTTTTATTTTGCTTCTCCAACCCCTTAAAATCTTTTTATTCCTTTCTTTTGTAACAACACCAGTATCTAAAATATACTATGATGTTGTTATGATAAGGATTTGGTTTACACTTACACACACCTTCGTCTAATGGTTAAATAACATACTGTTTCTGTGGGTGGCGAAATACTACCTCACGAAACGATGATTGTTCAATATTATTTTAACACCTCTAATGGTGTCCATTTTGATGAAACTATTTTCATATATGATATATATATTATGTTTATTTTTTCCTTATGATTCTGTATTTCTAATTTATGGCATACTTTATGATTTCCATTATGGGTAAACGCGATAATTTCATTTTAGGAAATGCGGACTACCGCCCCCTGAAAGTGATTTGAATCGTTAATGCCATATGTGGGATGTATAAAGGATGGAGTAAATGATATTTTATATGATATTATACTGGAATTATAATACACCTCTATATTATTATGATTTCATTCCATTAAATACGAAATAGAAATGAAATTAGCGTTCATGTGTACGTACGGCTTACCGTCTCCATGAACGGTGCATTTCATTTCTTACCTCTAAATGTTATATAATATTATAAATGAATGTATATACTGGATATATATGATATATATGATATCTACATCATGAATATAATTATGGATATAATGGATATTTTACCACATGAACAACTTGTAATTATAAGAAGTTTATTTTTGACTCAAGTACCTAAGATCGACAAACCGACCGTTATAAACTTAAATAATTACATAATGTTCATGACATGGTAATAAGTGATATAAAAGGAATAATGAACTTGAAAAAGGTTCTTAAGAAGGTAGAGATTAACTCTAGTTTATTATTCAGGAGATCAAAGAACGGTCGAGTCAAGTCGGACATGAGGTAAGGGAATTTCTTAACCCAATTTCCATTCTTTGGGTTAATCTCCTACTTTCAAATTATGTCATGATATTATTATGTCCTATATTGTATTGGTACTTTATTTATGTGTAATTATAGTGAATAAACATAATAGATCTATTTTATTTTAAAAATGATCTTTTTAAGGACTTCATCTCAATCTCCTTTCATTGAGGCATATTTGATTTTATACACAACTTTCTTTTATACGGTGTATAAACCCCTTTGACTTTTACGTTTATTCAAAAGGAATCTTTTTATACGAAGCATTTTACTAAACGACAAAAAGGGATTGTTTTTCTTTCCGTACATATGCGGCGACAATGACTTCTCCACCGCCGTGACCATTATTTGAGTTTCGGCTTCCTCTACAAGCCATCACTTTTTTTTAATGAAAAATATATACAAAGTTTTAACTTTCTTTTATTTTGGTATTGAAAATGGTTTTGAAAGCGTTTTTATTATATCAATGTGTTGTATTGATATATTGTGATTGAAATGTGGAAATGTTATGTTTCCTTTATTCATGTTTTATGTGATACAATTATGTTATGGTTTATGATATGTTTAAACATATTCATATGAGGAATGAATTGGACTTAATAAGTGACGGGTGGAGCCCACTACAACTCCTCGATGCATCGGTAGGTTTCATGAGACAAACTAGTGTCTTGGCACGAGGCCTTGACAAAATCTTATTTTTGGTCTTGGCACGAGGCCTTGGCTACGTGGTTATGATAGTCTGTCATTATGCATTCCATCATTATGAAAGTGGTTATTGATATTGCATTTGATTATTCGACCAGTAGAATATCCATGTGAATAAGTAAATGGAATTATTTCATTTTACTTTTACCATATTATGTTGAAGTTCAAGTTTAAAAGGCTTTTGTTTTAGTTATAAATTTCCTTAAATGTTAATGTTTATTTATGAAAGCTTCCGAAATATTGTTATCCTTACTGAGCATCTGAGCTCACCCCTTTTAGTGTTTTATTTTTTTCCAGGATGAGAAGAAGTATTTTATGAATGACCTGCAGGAATAGTCAGAAGAGGATATGAGTGTGGACTAAGGAGACTTTGTTATTGTAGTTTTTCACTTTATGATGTAATTTAACATTTATGAATGTATCTAGTGTTTCCAAGGCTACTAAACTAATCGGTCTTTCGAGACTTGATCTTTTGTGATCATGCCAATGTTACGAAGTAATGCACCGACTCTGGGTAACTGGGGTCAGGGCGTTACAGTTGGTATCAGAGGCAGTTTAGTAATAACCTTGGAAGCTAGATTTAGATAATCTCTGATTAGAGCACATAGCCCGAAGATATACTTTAAGGATTAGTATAGAAGAACTTCCTATAATTTTTGTATTGTAGAGATTTTGTGAGTTTTTCGAGCAATACATCCATGTCTAGATATGAGCAGGTAGAGGCGGCTCTAGCACAGATGTACCTAGGGGTAAAACCCGAAAACACCGCTTTGAGCTAGACTCGAACGGGAACTGGTGCACGACAACAGGCCTTGCGGCACTCTTGGTTACGACACTCCCGGGGGATATGCTTACGATAATTCTTGTTTTCTTTACAAACCACTATGAAGGGTTATGAGTATATACTTCCTCAAAGAAAACATTTTTTTTATTATGGATTATATTCATAAACCATTCAATTTACATTAAGTATTTTACAAGTTTGGAATTATTCATTGCAATTCATAAACTAACCTAGTTTATGCCATTGTATAGAAATGGTGCCCAGTGGAAGGAATGTGAACTCCAGCAATACGTATGATCCAAAGCGTAAGAAGGATCATATATTTCATGGTATTAATCCAACATTTAGAAGGGAAATAATGTCCCATGTGTTCTCAACATATGAATAAATAGTATCATGTGTTAATAACATAAGTAAAGAATTCTCTGAGTCTTATGGCTTTGAAGGGAAGAAAGAGAAGAAAAGGATGGAAGAGAGAATGATGGAAAAATGGACGTGGGAAAAGAAGAATTTTCCAATATGTGATAACTGTGGGAAGAAACACCATGGAACTTGCCTGAAGGGAATGGGAGTTTGTTATAAGTGTGGAGAAAAAGGACACCAAGTGCGTGACTTCAAGGGTAAGAAAAAGGTTTCAAATGTACAATGCTTCATCTTCAAGGAGTGGGGACACTACGCAAACCAATGTCCAAATCATTAGAGTGTGCCTCAAATGATGTTATTGGATAATAATCAAGTTATTATACTACCACAGATGAGGAGGAATGATTAGAGTTATTATGTTGTTATTAAATAATTTTGTAATTTGAGTGTTGTATCAATGATGTACTGGTTATAATAATTATGGAGTATATAAGTATTGTACTATAGTACTATTTCATCAAGGACTTGAGATTGTGTGGAACCAAGAAAAGTGACTCCACAGTAGGTTAAATTTTTGGAAAATATATGGTTGAGAGAAAGATAAACCATAATATGGTTCTGATACCGAGATAGTGATTATGGAATAAGACATGATTGATTTGGATAAATTATATTGGATATTCTTAACTTCCTTGAAACTGATTGATGATTTGTATACATTTTTTGATAGAAGGAGTATATCTAGTATTCTATAAGGAATAAGAGATCATGGTAATTCAGGATGTTGCAGTGTTTTAAAAGAATACATGATGAAGGTGTTCACATGTTGTTACACGAAAAAAAAAGGGGATCTTCATTATGTTTACCTTCCTCATAAAATTTGGATTGTGAGTTGGACAGAAGTATTTTGGATAACTATAAAGGTTGGAATGGATTAAGTTGAACCTTGGATAGTAATGTTTAAGGTTAAAACATTTCTGAATATTATTTTTGGAATATTATAATACTATAGTTTTAGGAAAAGGATAACCTGCAGGGTGGTGCATAACCCGTCACGTCGGACAAAGCTGCAGGAATCGAACCCACAACCATAGTGCGACAGGCCTTTATTACCTACCACTAGCCTACAGGAAGTCCCTGGTTATTACAAAATAGTTTTACTAATCTAAATGGTATGTGTTAATATTTGGAACCTTATACAATTAGGATAAATAGAATATTTTTGAGTTCTATTACCTTTTAGAGTGAAAGATGGGTTCGTGGTAAAAATTTATTAAAGAATGAAAGTCTACATAACAAGTATGTATATTCCCTTACGTTCTTAGTAAATCTCCTAAATAAATTCCTCAACTTTATAAAAGGTAACTTAAAACAAAAACGTTGCCGGTTAACTTTTCCAACTAGGGATTCAATGATCGTTTAACCAATCACAAGTTTGTGACTTTCTTACGGTTAACTTTCTCCTAATCCAGTTTTCTACAAATCTCCATCAGACCTTGATGGTTTTTTTTCTTCCATATCCATATTTTCATAGAATCCTAGTATGGGCTATCTCGGGTGACCTTTGTACTTATCTTTCTTTATTTTAAAGTTATATTTTTATTAACCTTATTTTCGAAGTGGGTTTTCCACAAAGGTATTTTCTATTTTAAAACTTTTATTTTCAAAGAAAAAATTCAAATTGCGAGGATGCAATTTATTGAAGGAGGGGAGAATGTAACACCCCGAGCTTTCACGATACGCCTCTCTTTCAATAATGCAATAGCTTGCATTTTACGCAAGTTCAAGTTCTAACACACCGCGACTAATCAAAGTAGTCGTTATGAATAGTAATACCCAATTTTTAAAATTATATAAATTTTATATTTCAAAATGGACTTCATTTTTGTATTCTTAATATAGAAATTATCCTAAGTTGAATTTTTTGTAATTTTCTGAGAACTTTCAATTTTTTATGAATAGTGAAAAATACTTAAAAACAAATTTTTTAATCAAAATAATTTATAGTGATAAATTATACTATTTACTGTTTTTAAAGTATAATTAGAATATATTTTTACCGTTATATCCAATGGTGGTCATTAAAATTAATTTCACTTTGAAATTGGACATAAACAATTGTCAATCTTTTGATATATATTGTTTCTAAAAAACACGCTATTTATTGTGACAGTGGGAATTAATTATAAAATTAATTAATGCAACATATATGTTTGGAAGTTTGTAAAATAGACATCATTTTTGAATTCAGAATATCAATTGTATCTTAGGATGAAATTTTTGCATTGTTCTGAAAAACTTCAATTTTTTATGAATAGTGAAACCACTAAGTGGTAGTTAAAAAACTGATTTTTCGTTTAAATGAAACATTACCACTTCTGTGATTTGATTTTCAAAAATCCGACATACATGGTTGTCATTAGGAAGTAAAATGTGTTTCAATGAGATTAAAATAATTTTTTGTTGAATAGTAACTTTTAAGTTTAATTAATCGCGATTAAAGGTAATTAGTGTAATTTAAGGTAAAGATAAGGTTATAATAATATGAAATGACCTTTACACTTGTCCAACCCCAATTGGATGAGTCATGGCCGACCAAGAAAATCCATGGGTCAACTTGGGGACCCCATGGAGCCACTTTGGTAGGAAAATGACATAAATAACTTTTATTTAAAGTTAAAATAAAAATGTCACAAACATAAGTTGTTTTACTAAAACAATTTTTAAATGGGGTTATACAAGTCATATGTTTTACTATAAAAATTAATTATAAAGATAAAACGATTTCCTACATCATGATATTTTTTTTATAATTTTTATAAATTAAATAAATTAAATTATTTATGACACCATGATGATGCAGCGATTATCTCATTAATTAACGATTTAAATAAAATGAAAATATAATGTAAAATACAAGTCTTACACTTTTCCAAAGACTATTGTATGGGTATATTTTGAACCCTTATCACCTTAGCCTCGAATTATAGAAGTGTGGGACCTTTAGAATCCGAAAATCATTTTGTAATAAAGTAATATTTCATTACTTTCCAAGAGTGCCCCTCCTCTCCACTTATAAAAGGCCCCCACCACTACCACCTTACTCACACATTCAAAGCCTTTTGGCTCGGCCAAACTCTGCCCAAATACTCTCCCAACTTCCCTCCCTTACTCCTAGAAGCCTCACCTTGGGCATAAGTCTTTCCAAGGAATCCTTTGGCTTAAATCAAAAAGAGTTACCCAATTTTAAGGTAATGTCTTCTCTAATGTTGTTTTGTTTTATTTTGCTTCTCCAACCCCTTAAACTCTTTTTATTCCTTTATTTTGTAACAACAACAGTATCTAAAATATACTAGGATGTTGTTATGATAATTATTTGGTTTAAACTTACACACACCTTCGTCTAATGGTTAAAGAACATACTGTTTCTGTGGGTGGCGAAATACTGCCTCACGAAATGATGATTGTTCAATATTCTTTTAACACCTCTAATGGTGGCCATTTTGATGACGCTATTTCTATATATGATATATATATTATGTTTATGTTTTCCTTATGCTTCTGTATTTCTCATTTATGTCATACTTTATGATTTCCATTATGGGTAAACGCGATAATTTCATTTTAGGAAGTGCGGACTACCGCCCCCTCAAAGTGATTTGAATCGTTAATGCCATATGTGGGATGTATAAAGGATGGAGTAAATGATATTTTATATGATATTATACTGGAATTATAATACACCTATATAATATTATGATTTCATCCCATTAAATACGAAATAGAAATGAAAGTAGCGTTCATTCGTACGTACGGCTTACCGTCCCCATGAACGGTGCATTTCATTTCTTACCTCTAAAGGTTATGTAATATTATAAATGAATGTATATACTGGATATATATGATATATATGATATCTACATCATGAATATAATTCTGGATATAATGGATATTTCACCACATGAACAACTTGTAATTATAAGAAGTTTATTTTTGACTCAAGTACCTAAGATCGACAAAACGACCGTTATAAACTTAAATAATTACATACTGTTCATGACATGGTAATAAGTGATATAAAAGGAATAATGAACTTGAAAAAGGTTCTTAAGAAGGTAGAGATTAACTCTAGTTTATTATTCAGGAGATCAAAGAACGGTCGATTCAAGTCGGACACGAGGTAAGGGAATTTCTTAACCCAATTTCCATTATTTGGGTTAATCTCCTACTTCCAAATTATGTCATGATATTATTATGTCCTATCTTGTATTGATACTTTCTTTATGTGTACTTATAGTGAATACACATAATAGATCTATTTTATTTTAAAAATGATCTTTTTAAGGACTTCGTCTCAATCTCCTTTCATTGAGGCATATTTGATTTTATACACAACTTTCTTTTATACGGTGTATAAACCCCTTTGACTTTTACGTTTATTCAAAAAGAATCTTTTTATACGAAGAGTTTTACTAAATGACAAAAGGGGAATGTTTTTCTTTCCATACATATGAAGAGAAAACCACTTCTCCGCTGTCGTGACCATTATTTGAGTTTAGGCTTCCTCTACAAGCCATCACTTTTTTTAATGAAAAATAAATACAAAGTTTTAACTTTCTTTTATTTTGGTATTGAAAATGGTTTTGAAAGCGTTTATATTATATCAATGTGTTGTATTGATATCTTGTGATTGAAATGTGGAAATGTTATGTTTACTTTATGCATGTTTTATGTGATACAATTATGTTATGGTTTATGATATGTTTAAACCGATTCATATGAGGAATGCATTGGACTTAATAAGTGACGGGTGGAGCCCGATACAGCTCCTCGATGCATCGGTAGGTCTCATGAGACAAACTAGTGTCTTGGCACGAAGCCTTGACAAAATATTATTTATGTTCTTGGCACGAGGCCTTGGCTACGTGTTTATGATAGTCTGGCATTATGCATTTCATCATTATGAAAGTGGTTATTGATATTGCATGTGATTATTCGACCAGTATAATATCCATGTGAATAAGTAAATGGAATTATTTCATTTTACTTTTTCCATATTATGTTGAAGTTCAAGTTTAAAAGGATTTTGTTTTAGTTATACATTGCCTTAAATGTTAATGTTTATTTATGAAAGCTTCCGCAATATTGTTATCCTTACTGAGCATATGAGCTCACCCCTTTCAGTGTTTTATTTTTTTCCAGGATGAGAAGAATTATTTTATAAATGACCTGCAGGAATAGTCAGAAGAGGATTTTAGTGTGGACTAAGGAGACTTTGTTATTGTAGTTTTTCACTTTATGATGTAATGTAACATTTATGAATATATCTAGTGTTTCCAAGGCTACTAAAATAATCGGTCTTTTGAGACTTGATCTTTTGTGATCATGCCAATGTTACGAAGTAATGCACCGACTCTGGGTAACTGGGGTCGGGGCGTTACAACCCTCCCCATTAATAGGGGGTCAGGTGGTCCCCACTCCCAAATTCAAATTGGGAGGTTTTGAGAACTCGGGTGGTCCCTGCCAGATTTAATCATGAAGAAGAGGTTTAGGCCTCGGGTGGTCCCCACCACCATAACCTCTCATGGGAGGTTAAGGTGTGGTGGTCCCTGCCTAGAACTTCCACATGGGAGGTTATAATAGATAAAATAAAATAAAACATGTGTTTATTTTATTTTATTATTTCCACAAAAAACCCAAAAACTAACATTCACCCTCGACCAACTGTCGTTAAGGTGAAAGTCTTCTTAAGTGAATATTGGTATTTCAAGTTCAATGGTGCCCTCGGATTTCAATTCCAAGCACTGGTTCAAAAGTTATAAAAAACATGCTCGTACTTTCACTGAACGTACCCGAACAAAACTTCAGAAATTGATTCTGGGCACATCGGGCCTCGGAATCATGCACCGTAAATTTTCACAGACTCTTAAAATTTTCATTTAATTAAAAAAATTACATGGAAATTCTAGGTCTATACAAGAAATATTTTTCAAAAAAAATCATTTTTGCCTCCTTTTGATGGCGCACCAATTTTAAATCTAGTTTTTAATACTTTTATATATTTTATTTGAAAAAATAAATTCATTATTTGGAATTAGGTCATCAAAATTTATCTTGGTTTAAATTTTGGTATTTTTCTGATGAAATTCATATTTTGATGAATGTTGAAAAATACTACATTTTAATTCAAAACTGTCTTTTCATCTAACATATTTATATAGTTAAATTATATTTTTAATTGGTTTTAAAGTGTAATTGGATTATTTTTTATTATTTAATCCAATATTGTTCATTATAAGTAATTTCATATTTAAACACATGACAATCTTTTGATGAGTTTTTACTTCTTAAAAACCCGCATTTTATTTTGGACAATGGGAGTTAATTTTAAATTAATTTCTGATAATTATGTGTTTTGAATAATGAAAAATGGATTCTATATTTGGAATAAGAGGGTACAAATTATGTTAATAGGTAACTTTTATTTTTTAGATATTATGAATAGTAACTATGCTAATTTTTATTTTCGACAATTAAAGGTAAATCAGGTAAATTAGGGTAACTAATAATATTATAAAGATAATAAAATTACCCTAACACCTATAAAAATCCAATTTTATGAATAAAAGTCGACCCATATCACCTAAGGTTTGGAATTGATTCATTTAATTGACTTTTGTCTACAAAAGTGATGTAATTATAATTAAAACAAAAGGAGACAACATGTCACTCTCATATATATTATAAGTATAATAATTTAAATATAGAGATAAATATGATAAAACTTCAAACATAAATATAATAAAATTATCTGCATATTGTTAATTTATTTATAATTTTTATAGATTAAATAATTACCATTAATGATGACACAATAGTGATGTAGAAATTATTTTATTGATAGAAATATCAAATAAATGGTTTTAAAAATATTAAAATAAATATCATATGAACTAATTAATATGATCCATGAATTTTCTAGGTTACTATGACATTTTAGGATTGTATTAAATATTTTTTTTTAAATTATCTTCTTTGTGGATTTTATTTAAATTCAAATAAATGAATAGTTCCAAAATTGACACTATTAATATATTATAAAAATAGTATATTATTAAATTATTTAAAAAAAATAAAAAAAATAAATAAATAAATTTACATGGTTTAAAATGTCATAAATTTTCCAATTTTGGGCAATTTTTAACACATAAGTAAACATTTATAACTACATACTATTTAGAATATTATTACCACAAATAAAATTAAATAGATTAAATAAGGATAAATCAAAATGATAAGCTTTAAAATAAAATCAAAACATGTTTAAATTTTATTATTTGAGATTATTTAGACTCATAATCATCTTATATTCGAAATAAATGAGTTTGGGGTAATTATAAACCAGAAATGAATTTATAATAAATTAATATTTCAAGAACTTCCAAAAGTGACCCTCCCCTCTCTTATAAAAGGGAACCTCTCCTTATCTTTTAATCACACCTACAAAGCCCTTTGGCTCGGCCAAAACCTACACAAATATCCTCCCAACCTCAATAATTTCTTCTTATAGGATACCATTTGGGCATAAAGTCATCCTAAGGAGTCCTTTTTTGCATACCAAAAGGAGATACCTGAAAAAAGATGTAATTGTTTTATCACATCTTTAAAAATTCATTTCTTATTCTAATTCATATTATTATGTTGTTTACATAATAAAGTAATAAATCCATTATCTTATACAGGATGAGATTTTATTATAATTATGGTACAACCTTATACTTCCATTTATCCATCCTGCGAATAACAATATCACCATGCGTGTGTACGTACGGCTTACCGTCTCCACGATGTGGTGTAATTGTTATTCAAAAATACTTAATTTAGATTTGTATATTGATGAGTATAATAGACGTAAATAATTAATGTAACATGATAATTATTCTGTATAATTAAAATACCATCCAATTCCATACCATTTAACCATCAAGGGAATGATATCGCCGCTTGTGTCTATGTACGACTTACCATCTCCACGACACGATGAGATTCATTCTCCGCATTAACCATTAAATAATGATTATAAAGTATATTTAATAAATAATCATGAAATATATGACATAATTATTCTACTGGATTTACTTTTATATATATATATATATATATATATATATATATATATATTTGTATGTTATTTACTTGCTTCCATTCAATTCAATAAGAAAACAGAAACAAGGTTCATATGTACGTATGGCCTACCGTCTCCATGAACTGTGTATTCTATTTCAGTTATCTATCAATTATATATATTTATATACTGAATATATATGATATATAAATAATTTTTTACATTATGTAAGTAATTAAATCACTATCTAAGTAATAATATCAAGAATAACAAGTCAAAACACGTACGATAAATAAAATGATTATTACCCAAAATGTTGTTTTAGCATGAAATTGATAAATGAACGGGTAATAAGTGAATAATATATGATATAATAAATATTATTACGGTTATTTTAAAAGTTAATAAAATGTTTAAACCCATTATATAGGATTTTTGGATACATACAAATCATATTGGACCTAAGGTAAGGGATAATTTTGCAATCTAATTATTATCTAAGATTGTTTATTCGTAAATTTTTATTGGGGTATATTTATCATTCACATATATGTTTACTAAATATATAATATTATTTATATTATTATACTAATTTTCTAAGTGAAATTTACCCATTGGTTAATTTTTATTAAATGTTATGGAATGAATATTTCTTTTTTTCCATATAAAGTACTTTTTGACTTTTCCAACAAAAGTACGAGAAGAATATTTTTGTAACTTATACGGCATGAATGGATTTTTACTGTTTCATGACACCTTATTTATATGAATATTCCTCTACAAAATTTCAGGTTTATCTTCAAAAAAAATTCTTTTAAAATTACAAGGAATTTTGAGAAAAGAATACATTTTTGAAGAAGAATGGATATTTTCCTCAAGAATTATGTTCAAGTGTTTTATCAAAATTATTTTCCAAATAAGATGATATGGGGTTATGTTTTTATACCTATTATTATAATGATTTTATTTTTTTAAAATAAGGAATGATATTTTATATGGATTATGTTATGATGGAATGTTTTTTAAGAAAACCCCATTTTATTTCATGGGTTACGCTATGATGATTGACTTATGTTTTTTCTGGCACATGTAAGAATGATTTCATTATGAGATGGGTGGGACCTATATCTACCTAAAATTCATTGGGTAAAGATTTATATCTCATGAGATAGACATGACTAGAATGTTAAGTAAATTCGGTTCAGCAATATAGGGCTGGAATGACAAGTAAATCTGGTTCAGTAATACAGGGCTCGAATGACAAGTAAATATGGTTCAGTAAAGCATGGCTGGAACAGCAAGTAAACTTGGTTCAGTAATGAACTTTTTCCACTATTATGGTCTTGGAAATAATTCCTTGGCTACTATAGAAATCATATTATGTGCTTAATTGTTTTTCACAATTCCATGTTTTTTTCAAATGTTATTTTTTCATGGTTAATGTTCTTTTATGATCTATGCCTTAAGAATTGCAAAGATTTATTTCATTAATAAATATTATGATATTTAAACTTTATGTTCATGTTTTACATTCTTATGTTTATTTTTTGTTTTATATTCTCAATGTATACCCTTACTGAGTGTTTGAGCTCACCCTTTTTATGTTTTCTTTTTCCCGGGATATAAAGAAAGGTTTTAGGTAGGAAAACAAAATGGGAAGATCTTTATAGAAGATGTTGAAGATCTTTCAACAAGATAGAATATTATTTTTGGATATTCCAAATACACTAAACAAATATGGTCTTTGGTAGTATATTTGTGTCATGTATTAAGTATTTTGAAAAAGTAATGTAATGTTCATGTAAGTCAAGCTTGGGTCATTAGATGAAAAACACTTATCGCTTTAGTAATTTCAAAATCAAAACTTCATGAAATATATAACCTTATATATATTTTAAAATCAAAATAATTTTCATGAAAATAATCATAATATACATTCATGTTAATTATATTTAACAACCCCGACAATAGTAGACCAGATTCGGTGGTTATTTTATTACAGTAGGATAGATACAAGAGATCACATCATCAAGGATCGATCAGTTTAGTAGTCTTGAATAAATAGTTAAATACATGGTTCCCTTATTATATTGGTAATTAAATATAGAATATAAAAAAGGATATAAATTGATTCCTTGAAACTTAATCAAATATTTCATCTTCATAACCTAGGGAAGAAGAAAAATAAAAGCGGGTTCTCAAATACTTAGTAAAGGTTACATAAATCTATAATAAGTGAAACAAAGTCAATAAGGAATAATCATTATGGTAAGGTAAATAACTAAAAACACATTCCATAAATAAATAGAGAATGAAATTACAACAATAGATTTTTTCATAGTGAAAATATCATGGAAAGTAATAACTGAATACTAAATGAATAAAATGATTAATTATTAGAGGTCATGTATCTATCACATGAACCACTAACATAAAGAACATTCACAATATGGTTTAATTATATTGGTATAAATCCATATAATTCTAATTTGAAGAAAACATGAAGGGTTTGTCAGCAACTATTTTGTCTCATGGGACCTATCGATACATCGAGGGGATATATAATGTATGTCCCCACCCATCACTATAATTACAAATCATTATTGATATATATATATATATATTTAATTCAACAAAAATATGTATTATCAAAATATCAATATTTAATAGATGATACATATTCATCAATATTTCCCCAGTTAAAACAACATTCAATGTAAAAAAATATATATATACGACTAAGATAATAATTATATACATGATATAATAAATATGGATATTTAGGATAAATATAATTTTAAATGAAAAATTATCTCAAAACGGTAGTAGATACACTAAAAATTGATTAGATTCACAATACCAAGTAAGTATCAATGAAATAGAGATTGAAATGAAGTCTCTTACCTTATGTATGAAAGTTTTTTGCACTTATACTTAATATCCTTGATAATAAACTTAGATTAATTAATTAAATAATTAAGAACATTTTATATATTTATTTTATTTGGGATAATTTTATTAATTTCATATATTTCCTTTTTTTATGAGTTATATTATTCAATTATATCATTTCGTCAGTGTTCGTTTTCTTGGTTTTTTATGATCAGTTTTCTTGTATATAAGTATAGAAGTTCAAGTAAAATAAGAATAGATCTCCAGAATTGAAATTATATGTTATTAATGAACCTAAATAAGTTTAAATTATCTTATATATCATTTTTTTATATGGTATGATAATTAATCATTAGATAAAATGATAATTAAAATGATTTAATTTATTTTGACATTTTTTATGATCATTATGAACTTATATCATTTTATTTAATAAATTGTTTATATATTGGTTCTAGAACATTATATAACTTATAATATGTATAATAAAATATTATTTAACCATAATAATGGTTTTATGACCAGTATTGAATGTGGTATTGGAAAATGAAAATGCATCATCCATGATGGTGATAAATCAACACATCATAGAAGATGTTTTCATTTTTAGAATAAAAGGGAGAGGAGAAGGGATTTGATTATGGATATTACATTAACATAATAACATTCCATAATATGTAATATATTGTATTTATAATTCATTTTTTTATATAGAAGGTAAGGATATGAAAATAAAATAAAATAAAAGCAAATAAATTAAAATAGAACAAAAGCGGATTTTACCTCTTGTATAGCGTCTCCTTGAGGACCTCCTTAAGGCACATGGGATTGTTATTTTTTTAAGACCAGAAATAATAGTATGTGGGAAGATGTTTGTGAGAGTAATTGGTCATAATATAAGAAATGCATAAGGATTAAAATTTTTGAGGAGAAGGGGTGGTGAGGGGTGGTATTAATAGTAGAGGAGAGGGATGTTTTTTAATTATTTTATTCATTAATTTATTATTTTGGATCAAGACTATAAGTAGTAATGATTATTATGACCATGTATGGTAACTATAGGATTTTAGTTCAAAAAAATGGGTTATTAAATCATACATGACCCAAAACTTCATGTATTTGGCTTAAAATGTTAAATACCCTAAATTATTGTATTACACTATTCACCAAAAAATTCAACTATTTCAGAAAAATCCCAAAAATTCAACATCACCATTTTTCGCTGTGTAGATTTAAAAAATGGACTCCATTTTTTGAAAATAATTTTTTAATTTTGAGAAAATTAATTTTCAATTAAAAACATCATTTATTCAAAAAGTACAGATTTTAACATTATAACTGATTTTATGACACATTGAAAAATTAATTAAGGTCTCATAAAATTATCTTATAATAATAAGTAAATAAAATATTAATTTATGAATCAATTTTATGAAAATAAATTTTCTTTTAAATAATTATATTAGTTATAAAATGGCACATAAACATTCACGTTCTAAAAAAATATCAACACTTAATTTATCATTTTTAAAACATTTATTTACTTATTATATGATATTAATATATCATAATTTCATTAATGAGATACCTAAATTTTATATATAATTTTATAGGTGATGTTATTATTATAATGTTCACATTAATATTCCTAATAGTCACATTACTATTCCTAACGATCGCATTACTATCTCAACAATCATGTTAATATTTAATAGTATGTCACTATTTAGTTAAGCTCGGTGTTGTGAAACATAAGATATCAAATGAATTAAATTTGATTAAGTAGATACATACCAAAAAATCTTGGGTTTTTATATTCTTACCTTTGAAAATTTTATCCTCAAAATTTTTCAGGAATATTTCCTTCTAAACAGATGGTGGTGGTCATTCTTTATAACATCCTTAGGTTCCCGCATTTCTTCTTACATTTTATGGTTTCTCCAAAGAACTTTTACCATTTGAGTCATCTGATTTCTTAATACTTTCTCTCTTGTGTCTAGAGTCTCGATAGGTTCTTCACAGTAAACAAATCAAGTTTGAGTTCTATTAATTCATATGTGAGTACATGCATTCGGTCTGACATGTACTTATTTAACAATGATATATGGAACACATCATGAACTTTGGAGAGACTTGGTTGGATTTCTAATCAGTAATATAGAGCTCAAATTCTTTCTAGAATTTCAAATGGTCTGATGTACCTGGGGATTAGTTTCAATTTCTTACCAAACCTTATGACACCCTTCCTTGGTGATACTTTCAAAAAGACATTATCACCCACTTGAAATTAAAAATCCTTTCTCCATATGTCATCATAACACTTTTCCCTACCCTGAGTTAATTTAATATGAGATTGTATAGTTTTTATCTTTGTCTTTGCCTCTTCAATAATTTTTGTGCCTATAAGTTTCCTCTCACCAACTTCATCCCATTAAGTTGGAGTACGACATATCTTTACATATAATGCTTCATATGGTATCATTTTAATAATAGAATGGAAACTATTTTTGTAGGAAAACTCTACCAAAGTTAAATATTGATCTCACATGCATTTAAATTCAAGTGATCGTGATATTAATATGTCTTCTAATGTTTGAATAGTCCTTTCATATTATCCATCATTTTGAGGTTGATAATTAGTACTCAAATGAAGCATAGTATCCAAATCACCCTGAATGCTCTTCTATAATTTTGGTATAAAATAAGGATCTCGATCAGACACAATAGATATAGGTTCACCATGAAGTATTATAACTTTATTAATATAGTGTCTTTCTAGGAAATCAATAAGTAAATCTTATTTTGTATCAAGAAATTGTGTTTAAATTTTAAGGTGATCAACAATAATCCATACAACATCATTCTTTCTGGAGGTCTTTGGTAATCCAATGAATAATTATATAGTAATGTCAACCCACTTCCACATAGGAATATCTAGAGGTTGCATGACTCCTCTAGGATATTGTCTATCAACCTTCACTTTTTTAAAAACTAGACATATTAACACATAGTCATCAATTTCCCACTTCATTTTATCCTACAAAATATGTCCCTTCATATCTCTATACATATTGGTACTAATATAGTTTATAGAGAAATTTGTACTATGATAATCATATAATCGTTCCATTTTTAGCTTATGTAATAATGAAACACATAAACTCCTTCAAAATTTCAAAATTCCATCCTCATACATGAAGTTTTCCAATCTTCCATCCTTAATGGATGTAATTTTATTTTAAAATTTCTCATCATCAGAATGAGTATATTTTATATTCTCCTATAAATATGGTTTATCAATCATTTGAAAAAGGATTTATGTTTCCCCTTCCTTAAAAATTCCTATATCCATAATTACTAAATCCATGAATATTAGATATTTTTTAATCTTCATTTGGGATAGAATTCCATGATCTTTCCTATTTAATTCATATACTACCTTATTTTCTTTTCTTGGGAAGTATTATATTGATCAATCATAAAATTTGAGCAACTTGAGTCATCGACTTTGCCTCATGTTTAGTTATTTCTATGTAAAGATGTATTTCAAACACTTGTGATCCAAATATATATCACATATTTTACAATAGATATAGTTTCTATGTATCTTTAGAGAAAATATTACAGCTGTTAACTCAATATCATGATTTGGATAAATTGGTTCATTAATATTCAACTTACTTGATGTATATGAAATAACTTTATCATTTTTCATAAGTATACAACCTATCCCTTTCATCAATGCATCACAGTATAAACCTGTCATTTTCTGATGGTAAATTCAAAATTGTAGCATTGAATAATCTTTTATTAAATTCTTAAAACATTTTGCACATTATTTTTTTCATATGAACTTAACCATTTACGTGTGATCTTGGTTGAAAGGTTCACCAATTGGGAAAAATCCGAATGAAATGCCAATAGTAACTAGCTAAACCAATAAAACTAAGCACCTCATTTATGTTCATTTTCATAGGCCATTCTTGTATCACCTTTTTCTTTGTAGGATCAACTGATATTCCATCCTTAGAGAAAATATGGACAAGAAAAAAAAATTTCCTAAATCCAAAATTCACACTTTCAAAATTTACTATATCACTCATGACTTCTAAGAGTCTCAAGAATTATTAGTAAGTGATTCTCATAGTCTTCATAGCTTTTAGAATACACTATAATATCATCAAGGAATACAAAAAAATCATCATGATATTCCTTGAATACTCTTTTCATTAGATCCATAAAAATATAGGGTGAATTAGTTAATCCAAATGCAATTACTCTAAACTTTTAATGTTCAGACCTCATCTGAATATCTATCTTCAGAATGTCTTCCACATTTACTAGAAACTAATGATACCTGGAATGAAGTTAGATCTTCAAAATAAATATTGATCTTCATGAATTCGATCAAATAAATCATCAATGTGAGGTAGAGGATACTTTTTTATTGTAATAGCATTGATTTATTTATAGTTAAACATAGCCCCAAGGATCCATATTTATTTTTAACAAAGAGAACATGGTATCCTCATAGAGAAACAATAAGGAGAATAAATCCCTTGTTACTGAACTCCTCTTATTATTTCTTTAGTTAAAATAATTCCACAATGTCCATTCTATAAGGAGTCTTTCATATTGGTCTTGTATCAAGGATTAAATTAATATTAAACTCAACTTCATGCCCTGGGGGTGTCTAGGTAATACCTCAGGAAATACATCAATGTATTACCATACAATTAGTGCATCCTAAATTTGAAGAATACTTTACTTATCCATATATGTTGTTTTCTCTTTTTACCTAAGAATTTCATTCAGTACAGCTATTGGGGGTGGATCTAGATAATAATCATATGATGAATTTTCTGCTCCAAAGATATGGGATTCTACATCTTCTTCCCAAATCATAATTTTCACTTCTTCCAATAAATTTTCACATTATATTTTAAAATCCAGACCATACAAGGGATTATATCAAAGTAAACCATAGGTATAATGATATGTTTAGCTACTAAAGCACATTTATGTGTCATAAAGGGGACTAACAGGTACATTTTTTTTTGCAATGAGACTTCACTTACGAGCTTTTATTGAAAACTCCATTGTTAAATAAAATGGTAAATTTATTATTTTATAGAAAAGTTGGGTAGATATAGAATAATATGATGATCCATAATTAAATAAAGCATTGGATAAATTTTAATATTGGATTAATATACCTTCCACCACATCATTGGGTGCTTCTACTTCAGATGTGTTGATTATATAAGTTAGACATCTCTTCTTAGACTATTCTATGGTAGATTCCCTTGATGATTGGGGAATTAATTTGAATAATTCTCCATTTAATTATAGCTGAAGAATTAAAAGTTATTTCTTTTTTTCTTACCCTTGTATTCATTATCTCGATACACTTATAACCAACTCACATTCCTTTCAAGCATTTTTTAGGATGATTCTTTCTAAAATTTTCAAATAATGGGAATTTATTAATTACCCTCATATTCTTTGACACTTCACCTTTTCCATGGTTATCATAATACCTCTTCTTCTCTTGATTTTCCTTGAACATATAAGCTCTTGAAAATTCCTTCTCCATTTTTATGGAACTTAATATTATTTTGTCATATGCTGAAATTGTTTGAGATACCAATTCCCTTAGAAAACTTGTCTTGAGGCCTTAAAAAATTTTAAATATTTTCTTATAAATCACATATATAATTTTTATCATACCTGTATAGTCTTGTGAAGGAATCTTCATACTATGTAGCACTCTTTTCTTCTTTTTTCTTTAAGCTAAGAAATTTTATGTTCATTTTTGTTTCTTTATCCTGAGGGAAATATTTATCGAATAATGCTTCTTTAAAGATATTCCACTCCATGTGTTATATGTTATATTCCTCCTTAGTATTCTGGATCAATGACCACTATTTATCATCATCTCCCTTGGTACAATATAATATTAATACTACCATTTCATTTTCATTACATCACAATGCTAGAAATATATTTTCAAGGGACTTGATCCATTGCTCAAAAACCACTGGATTAGTAGTCCTGTTAATATATGTGGTCTTCTTCCACATGAAATGATCCAAAATAGGTTTATTATTGTTATTCTTCATAACTTGAGTATGTTTCCCTAATATGGTCATGATCTACTCAACTTTAACACTAACGGTGTTAACTTGCTCAGTGGGGAAATCCCTACATTGTCTATGGGTATTGATTACCTTTCTTATATTAGGAAATATCACTAAAAATGGAATACACTAAGTTATCATATAATCATCATAAGTATTGAGACAAAATTTCACTGTAGTGAATTATTATAATTCTCATGTTTACTTAACATCTAGTTCCCAAGGTTTCTACTAAACCTTCTCTGATACCAACTGTAACAACCCTAACCCCAGTAGCCCAGAGTTGGTGGTTATTTTATTACAATGCTATAGATACAAGAGACCATATCACAAATGATCATTCAGTTAAGTATTATTGAAGAAATAGATAAATACATGGTTCCCTTATTACAATGGTAATTAAATATATAACATAAAAAAGGAAAATAAATGACCTCCTTGACACTTATTCAAATATTTCATCTTCATAACCTTGGGAATGAAATAAAATAAAAGAGTGAGATCATATGATTAGTAAGGGTTAAATGAATCAATAATAATTTAATCATATTCAATAATTCATAATCATTTTGTAAAGGTAAATAAATGAAAAACACATTCCATCATTAAAATGAGTATGAAATTATAACCATAGATTTCGTTATAGTGAAAATATCATGGAAAGTAATAACTAAATGATGAATAAATAAAATGCATAATTATTGAACATAATATATTGGGAACATGAACCAATAGCATCAAGACCTTTCACAAGATGGTTTAAATCTATGGGTAAAGACTAGTCAAATTCTTCTTGGAAACAAACTTGAAGGGTTTATCACCAACTGTTTTGTCTCATGAGACCTATAGATACATCAAGGAATATATAATGTCGAGCCCCACCAGTCACTATAATTCCAAATCATTCTTCATTAATATATTTAATTCAAGAACAATATGCCTTATCAAAATATTTATATTTACTATAGGATATAGATTCATCAATATTTCCCCAGTTTAAATGTAAATAAAAAATAGTATATGGTTAAGACAATAATCATATCCATGATAAAATAAATATTAATATTTAATATATATATATATATATATAATTTCAAATGAAAAATTCCCTCAAAATGGTAGTATATACACTAAATAAAAATTATTAGGTTCACAATACCATGTAAGTCTCAAGGAAATGCAGATTGAGATGAAGTCTCTTACTTTATGTCTAAAAGCATTTTACACTTATACTTAATGTCTTGGATAATAAAATTAGATTCATTAATTACTTAATTAAAAACATTTTGAATATGTATTTAATTTATTATAATTTTATTATGTTTGTGAATGTCCTTTTGATGCGTTATAAGATTCAATTCAATCCTTCTCGGAGTGTTTGTTTTCTTATTTTTTTCATGATCGGTTCACTTGTATAAAAGTATGGAAGTTTATGTAAAATGGTAATAATTATCTAGAATTAAAATTATATGTAATTAATTAAATTCCAGAAGTTTAAATGGTCTTATATATCATTTGGTTTTACGGTATGGGAATTAATCATTAGATAAAATGTTAATGAAAATAAGTTAATTTATTTTGGTTTTTTTTACGACCATCATGAACTTATATCATTTTATTTAATATCATGTTTATATATTGGTTTCAAAACATTATATAACTTATAATATGTATAATATGTATAATAAAATATTATTTAACAATAATATTGGTTTTATGACCAGCCTTGAATGTGGTAATGTAAGATGAAAACACATCGTTCATGACGGCGGTAAATTGATACATCACGGATGATGTTTTCATTTTTAGAGTAAAAGGGAGAGGAGAAGGGGTTTGATGATGGATATTACATTAATATAATAAAACTATATTATATATAAGAAACTATATTTATCATGCATGCTTTCATAGATTTGGTAAGAATATGATAATAAAAAAATTAAATTAAAAGAGATTAAAAGAGAATGAAAGAATATTTTACCTCTGATATAGCGTCTACTTGAGAACCTCATTAAGGAACTTGGTATTGGTATTTTGGTGAGAAAAAAATACCATGATGTGGGGAAGAGTCTTGAGAGAGTAATTATACATAATATAATAAATCTACAAGGTTTAGAAGTTGTGAGGATAAGGAGTGGGGGTGGTATGTATAGTGGAGGAGAGCGGTGTTTTTTTATTCATTTATTTGTTATTTTGGATCAAGACTATAAGTAGTGATGATTATTGTGACCAATTACAGTAAATATAGTATGTTATTTCTACATAATGGGTAATTATATCATGAATTATCCAAAAATTCATGTATTTAGATTAAAATGTAATATACAGTAAATTACTATATTTCACCATTCACCAAAAATTCAACTATTTCAGAAAAATCCCAAAAAAACATTCTAACCATTTTTTGAGGTTTAGATTTTAAAAATAAACTCCATTTTTTTAAATAATTTTATAAGTATTAGAAATTTAATTTTTAATTAAAATCATCATTTATCAGAAAAATATTGATTTTAACATTAGAACTGATTTTAAGACACTTTGAAAAATTAATTAAGGTCATATAAAATTATATTATAAAAATAATAAAACAAAATATTAATTTATGAATATATTTTATGAAAATAAATTTTCTTTTAAATCATTATATTAATTATAAAATTGTAAATAAACATTCAATTTCTACAAAAAATATCAACAATTAATTTATCAATTTTAAAACATTTATTTACTTATTTTATGGTATGAATATATCATGTTTTCATTTATGAGATGCCTAAATTTTATTTATAATTTTTTATGTGATGTTATTATTCTAATGGTCTCATTCTTATTCTTAATGGTCATATTACTTTTCCTAACAGTGACATTACTATTTCAACGGTCATGTTAATATTTAATAGTATATCATTTTTATTTTAAGTTTGGTGTTGTGAAGTGTAATATATTAAATTTATTAAGTATATTTAAAGATATACATACCATAAAATATTGAGGTGTTATATTATATACACAACACAAAATAAATGAGTGGTGAATATGGCACATGCCTCACAGAAATAAAAGTGAGATGAGAAATCCTATTACCTCAAGGTTGACTCACTTTTAAAGCACTTTATCCTCATGTATAATAAATTCAAATTTATTATAATTCTATTTAAGTGTTATTTAAATACTTATAATATCATATATGATCAACTTATAACATTTCAACACTCATTTATTAACAATTTATTACTAAAATCGTTATTATCAGGTGTTAACTATTTCGTTTTTCATGAGAATTTTGGTTTGGTAGTTTTAGTAATTGTTCTTTTATCAAGGTTAAATAATATAAATAATTTTATTAATTATATAAATATCATATATATTCATTATATATATATATATATATATTTATAATCATCCATAATATTTAGATATAGAAAAATGAATTACACCATTCATGGAGACGGTATGCCATATGTACACATGAATAATGTTTTCACTTTTCAAAAGATAGAAATAAATAAAGGTTAATAATATTTAACCTTTATTTAATCATTATTTTATCATATATATCATATTTATTCATTAATTTTATCCTTATTACCATCCATGTAAATCGGAAATGAAAAACAGATCACATCATTTCATGGATGTGGACTACACGTATGCACAAGAGACGATATCATTATCCGACAGGTGGGAAGTTAAGAATGTATATATGATATTATAATTAAAAAAGAATAATTATTTAATAAATAAAATATATAAACATTAAACCCATCATAATAACTATCCATTAAATATGGTGAGGGAAAATGAATTATAGCAATATATGGAGGCAATATTCCACAAGTACACACGAGCGATACTTTTACTTCCCATTTGATGGAAAATAAGTTGAATAATGGTAGTTCCATAATAAAAATAACATTTTAGTATATTTAGGATACTGAATTTATTATTTTATGATGAATAACACATATTTATAGGTGGTATAATAAGAAATAAATTAAATTAAGTTAGGTAGGATGATTGCCTCTTCTTTGGTTCGCCTCCTTTAGATCATTTCTTAAAGACCCTTGGAATGGTATTTTAAGAATAAAATAACCTATAATTCGTGGATATGGGAGTTTATAAGAGAATTAGCTATCATTTAGTCAAGATATATGGCTCAAGGAGGTGTAAATAAAAGAAATAAGGGGTGTCCTTTTATAAGTTAGGGGAGGGGTACTCTTGTAGTTTTTTAAAATATTATAATATAATAAATTCACATTCAAGGAAAATTGGTTCCAAAATTTTATTAATTATAATATAAGGAGTATATGGTCCTAATATAATCATCCAATAAAATTTTTATATGTTTAAATATCATTTTAAACCTTATATTTTTTATTAAACCCTTCGTTAACCACTTCTAACCTTAACCATGGTAACGAATGTTAAAGGGTTATAATTTTACTTATAAGGTAAAAATTAGATCATAAATGGATATTGGATGAAATTTTAGACATTTTTCATTATATTTTTCCTCTTTCAAGTTTTTTATTATTTTTAAATAATTTGATAAAATTTTGTTTTTTATAAAATATCATTAAATTCATTTTTGAAACTAATTACCTAATTTTACTTTAAAGACATTAAGGTGGTAATTTAATTAGAATATAAACATTTTAAACATCCCTAATATTCTTTATTCATATATAAAATTCATGTGTAACTTTTAAATCACTTAAAAATATTACTTTTAAAGTTTTTAAAATCATTTACATGATTTTTCTATTGCTTTCACAAGAATTATGTCGGTGTTGTGTAAAAATTTAAGGTAATTATTTAATCACTGGAAATTAAAACAATTAAAATTATAAAAAAAATTAATTCATATTTAAAAAAAATTATAACCAAAATTATACTTTTTTTTACCTTATGTAAAAAAAATAGAGATATTAAAATCAAGATAGTGACATTTTGAATTTTATTTACTAAAAATAATATAAATGTCATTATCAGGGAAAAAAGAAAAAAATGTCATATATTATAATTTTGGATATAATTGGTCTAATTTATATCATAAAATAAAATAAAGTTGAGTTTTTGGTTGATTTGGTACTTTATCTCATGGTTTTAACCCTATTTTACTCATTTTACCCTTACCGAGGTGAAAAATATTTACCATGGTTACTATTAATAATGACAAAAAATAAAATTAAAATATTTAAGAAAATAAAGTATTGGTTAAAAACATGGTGTCTATTTTTTATGATTAAATCTCTATAATTTTTTATAAATTAATTTTAATATAAATTTATAAAAATATAAAGAAAACTAGTTTTTATAAGAATTAATTTTATGCATAATATATCGAAATTTGCTTAAAACTTGGCATTTCATGTTAAGAAATCTATCGAGCTTATTATTCTTTTAAAAAAAATCAAGTCATTACATTCTCTTCCCATAAATAAATTTTTTCATTGAAATTTAATCTCACAAATCAAAGGTTCAATATTTGAAAATAACTTTGTTGAAAACCCACATCATATAGAGAGATAATATAATTTCCTTTGAAAGTTATATGTGGAAAACATACAGTTTACAAGAAATAACACATAATTAGGTTCCCATATAATGATAAAATTGATGGGAAGTTAAATTATAGAGATGTATGAGAATACTAAGATCAAATGACTAATATAGAATACTAGATAACATGGTAATGATAAGGTTGATGACCACTAAACCATAAATTAGTGAGGGTTGAAAAGACCATCAATTCATATTAAATAAAGGTAAAAGGATAATATTTTTATTTTAAGATAATTTTCCAAAATTTGAGAGATTATTTTAATGTCAAGATAGAGAACATGATAAAATATATTTACTTGATTTCTTTACATTTCATAATCATAATTTCATCTTTTCGTTGAACTTTGATCAATTTCCACATCATATCTTACTCCATGAAATGAATATTTAAGAATAATTTTTCATGCCTGAAGAAATAAAATTAACTTTTTATAGATCATAAGATCCATAAATGGATGATAATTAATTACTCATGTCTTAAGATATTTTCCAAAACCAAAATAATTCTCCCAAGTTTTCAATATGAATAAATCATATATTAATCTCTAAATCCTTAATAATAACACAAAGAGTTCAAATTAATCCATTCCATTAATAATTAACTTCAAGACCCTTCTAAAATGTGTCTCAAAAAATTCAAAATCCATAAAAATTAGAAATGAGGTCACTAAATTTACAAAACCAACTTAACAATAATCCTCTAAAAATTGTAAAGTATCTATTAATGGCACATAAAAAATATGAGAATACCTTAATCATATATTCTTCTAAAATATGATAATAACATGAATCACTATAAAACCTCAATGAAAAAAAACTTTATTACAAAAATTAACTCTCTTATCATGCCTTAAATAAAATCATAGATTATTAATTATATTTCATAAATCCAAAAAATGTAGTAAATTCCATCAAAGATAACATAAATCACTTTGTCATCAAATCACTAACCAGATCTAAGGTCACCAATATTATCCAATTTACTTTATCCATAATAATTATCTATTTATCCCAACTAAAAAATATTATCTCAACATCAATAACATATTAAGGGTTTTCTTTCACACAATTATGTTTTTTCCAAAAATATCATCTATTTATTAAATTACTATTCTAGTTTATTGGTTATATTCAACATATTCTTGAAAATCCTTAATGAAAAACTTCAACAAGAAAAATCTTATATGTTTAATGACTGTTATAATTACAATACAATTAATAAAAAATACTTCTACAGCATAATTATTATATTAAAATATTTAAATACTTTAATCATTCTACTTCCTTTTAAAACCATTAACTAGACTTCATTATCTTATTCCTTAATTCCTCCTTTCATTATTATATAATTTGTAGTCTCTTCATCATAAATAGTAAAACCTTTAATCATATAAACTTTTGAGAATCCTCTCAATATTTCCCCATGGAAATCAATTTGAGTAATTCCCATAATTTCCAGATTTAAAACATTCAACCCTTGATTATACTCAAGGTAAACTATTATTCTCATCCATTGCATTAACTAAATTTTTTATTTTTCCTAGGAAATCACTTTCTATATTCCCTTATTTTCCAAACATAAAACATATTCTCATTCCTCTAAGATATTTCCCCAGGTGATTTTTTCCACATAATCATCATGTAGGAAGTTAATTCTTCTTCCCGTAATTTCCTTTATGAAACTCCATTTTTCTCCTATTAGGTGTGTCAGTAAACTCACCCAAGTTGATATTTTTAATCATATTAGGATATAGTTGATTAATAATAATAAAAAGGTTTTGTATTCCAATCCTCATTTCACTTGGTTTCTCGTGAGTACAATTATTCCATTGTTTATCACATTTAGTTTTAACATGATTTCCCCAGGCTCAATCCATTGACTACAACAAAAATACATAGTGTGAGAAACAATAATCTTAGTGAGAGATCAATAAAAAATAATTTATATAATTTATAAATCATGAAACCTATTAAAATATATTATACCTTAGTTTTAACCTAGTTTATAATTGGTTATCATATATACAAATCCATCATAATGTTTCATAAAGAAAATTTTAATTAACCCAATCATATCTCCTAGGAGTGTCAAACCTAGTGTGCAGTAAGGGAACACTCACAATACACCATAATGATGGTCAATATATACTCAAACTACTCTTTTTGGGGTTATAACCCCTAGATGCATCTATTCCCAAACCATTCCCACTATTAGTAACCATATAGGTATATATTTCTAGGAAAACCATATAATATTATCCTTAAGAAAACAATAGTATGTTATCCTATACATAAACTTATGCCTAGGGTTTTCACCAAAGTTTTTTAATCCTAATCTTCAAATATTGGCTAAACTTATCCTATGATATACAAAATAATTAGACATAATTTTCATATATATATATATATATATATGTATTACATCTTAATAAATTAATATTTAATATATTTTACAAATATAGACTCGTGAACTATAAAGGTTTAGTGTATTTGGATACTAATTACACAATTTTCTTATCTCAAGAAATATCTTCAACATATCCCATAAATATATTCTTACATGGTACTGTTCTTATAAATTCCATACTTAAAACATTTCTTCATAACCTAGGAGAAGCAGACATAAGAAATTGTGAGATCAAATTCTTAAAAAGCGTAAATTAGAGAGATATCAATGATTAGTTAAGAATAACATGAGCATAAGGATATGTGAACATGAGATTAAAATTTGAAAACCATGCTAGTGTATCATAGATCATAATATTGAATCATGGAGTAAATCCTAGTGGTCCATAATACATAAATCATAAAGTAATAAAAGAACATGATCCATAAGAGCATAACATTGGAAAGATTCATAAGTTTTTGGCATACACATAAGAATTTAAAATGTTAAGGACCACATCCAAGAATATTATAGTGGATTGGGTCCACTCCTCATTCCATCATATCCTTAATAAAGTTTCACTTCCAAGACTATCTTATAATCTCATGATATATCCATCTTTACCCAATCCATTATAGGGATGTATAATTTATGGTTCGCCCATCACATAATGAAAATCTTATATATTTCTACCACAAGATTATAAAACATTTATCATATAATAACCCTTGTAAATGGAAACTTTTTTATAAACACTTAACCATAAAATCATAGCATAACCCATAGAAAATTAATGGATTTCATAAAGGTTTCATCATAACTTAATTAACCTGTGGGAAAGAAACGATTTTTATATAATCATCCTTCAATCATCATCATAATAATCCATACAAAGAATGAAATTTTATGGTTTCATTAGATGTTATCCATAGTGCATGATAAGTAACATCAAAGTATGTTATCATATATATAAAATATATTTAAAATATCACTAGAACATTTCCTAATAAAAATACCCTTTTCACTATGAAATCGTTTATTTAAAATCAAAAAAATTACCAAATATTAAGGAAAAAAATTTATTTGAAAATAACCAAGGAATCTTGTAGAGTTAGATTCAAATAATATAGTGTTCATGACGATGGGAAATTTATTCATGTCATGTATGCTAAAATAAGGATTCCTTTAATATTTTTGATAAATAGTCAAAAGTACTTCATTCACAAAACAACAAGAAGATTCATTTTAAAACATTTTTAAAAAAGTAAAATATAGTTAAAAATTAATTTAAAAAACATTAGATAATATATAAAAAACATTTTTGAAAACACTTTTACTAACATGGGTATAGAAGAAAAAGGATTTTTGACTGAAGGGAGAAACAAATTCTATTTTTCTTAAAAACTTTATTTTTTCTATTGAGTTATTAAAGAGAGTAAAATAAAAGGAAAATTTTAATCTCTATAAATAACTATAGGATAATTAAATCCATGGGATAATTTAAATATAGGTGATAAAATTTCATTATCGGAAACTTAATCGCAAACAATCCTGATAAACAATGAGATTGTAACATAAATACCTTGCCACTTTGGTAACTTTTGAATCATAATCCCCATGAAAGAATAACTTAAAATAAATATTTAATTATTATTAAAAAACACTATTAATTATATAAGTTTTCAAATGGGTAGTATATAAACCTCATAAAAATAAATAGATTCATAATATAAAACTTTTCTCAACGAAACAATATTGAGATGAAAAACCCTTATTGCTTTGGTAATATTTGAATCAAAACCTCGTGAAAGATATAACCTTCTATGGATTTTTAAATACACATAATTTTCATAAAAATAATCATAAAATACATTTAATAAAGTATATACACCGCAAAAATTAAACAAGTAGTGAATATTGAATTTGACTCGCATGAATAAAAGTGAGATAAGAAATCACATTACCTTAAGTTATACTTGCTACAAACGTGATTTAACATCCTATAAAATACATTTAAATTTATCATAAAAAATAGAGATTTACATACTTATAATATCATATATTATCCACTAATAACATTTCAACACCCATTTATTAACAATTCCTTATTAAAATTGTTTTTTTTAGATGTTAACTTTTTCATTTTTCATTAGAATTTTGGTTGGGTAGTTCTGATCCTTGTACTTTTCTCATGATTCCATGATGTCTAGAATTTTAATAATGATATAAATATCATATATATTTATTATATATATTTATAATAATTCATTAAAGAAAAATATAAAAAATTAATTACAATTTTCATTGAGATGGTAGGTTGTATATACGCATGAATGTTGTTTTCACTTTTCAACGAATGGAATGAAAGAAATCTGAATAATAATTCAAATTTAAAGAATAATTATTATATCATATATATAATATATAAAATCAATAATATATCTTTATTAGCATCTATGTAATTTTTAAATTAAAAATGAATCAGATCACATTATTGAGGTGGTATCCCACACGTGCGCATGTGCAACGTTATCATTTTCCAATGGATGGCAAGGTAAGAAGGTAGATATGATATTATAATTACAGAAGAATAATAATGTAATAAATATCATGTATTAACATTAAACCTATCATAATAAGAATAAATGAAATATGGTTAAGGAAAATTAATTGTATCTCTATGTGGAGGCAGTATTCTACATGTACACACGAGCGATACTTTCACTTCCCATTTGATAGAAAAGTGGATGAATAATAGTGGTTAAATAATAATAATAATATTTATGCATTTTTAGGATAATTAATTTATTATTTTATTATTAATACCGTATATTTATATGTGATAGAATAATAAATAAATTGAAAAGGGTTGTGTGGGTTGATTACCACTTCTTCGGTTATCCTCCTTTAGATCCTTTATTAAGGATCCATTTAATGGTATTTTAAGAAAACTGGTACCTATAATTCATTTTTAAGTTATTTTAGAAGTTTAATGGGTAGTTTTTTGTCTATATATATGGCTAAATGGGGTGTAAATAAAAGATATAATGGGTGTTCTTTTATAAGTGAGTGAAGGGGCACTCTTATAATTTTTCAAAATATTAATATATAATAAATTTACATTCAGGGAAAAGTGATTCCAAAATGTCATGAATTCAAATATAATGATTATATATTCCTAATATAATCCTATAATCAAATTTATATAGTTTTAAATATCATTTTAAACCTTATCATATTGATTAACCCATTCATTAAACATTTGTAACCATAACCGCAGTAATAACTTTTTTAATCATAAAAGGTTATAATTTTACTTATAAGGTAAAAATATAGTAATAAATGGAAAATGGGATACAATTTTGACCATTTATCATTAGACTTATCCTCTTCCAATATTTTTCTGATTTTTAAAGAATTAAATAAAAATTATTTTTCATAAAATATCATCAATTTCATTTTTGACACTATTTAGTTAATATGACTTTAAAGGCATAAATATTGTAATTTAATTAAAATATTAACCTTTAAATCGTCCATAATAGGTTTTATTCATATATAGAATTTTTTGTGAACTATAACTCACCCAAAAAATATTACTTTTAGAGTTTTTAAAAAAATTTACATGATTTATCTACTACCTACACAAGCATTGTGTCAGCATTGTATAGGAATATAAGTTAATTACTTCATCACTAAAAATTAAAAAAAATCATCAAGAAAAAAAATTAATAAATATTTAAAATAGTAATTTATAATATAAATTGTCCTCTTTTATCTTTATGTAAAAGTTCTAGAGATATTAAAATCAATAGACTGACATTTTATAATTTTCTTATCGTTAAATAATATAAATTTCATTTATAAGGAAAAATGTAGCTAAAATACCATATATTCAAATTTGTGACATCCATGGTCAAATTTCTCTCATCCAATGAAACAAAGGAAAGTTTTGGGTTGATTTTTAACCCTTGTCTAATGGTTTCAACCTTATTTTTGTAAAGACCCAAACCCGAGTAGTCCAAAGTCGGTGGTTAATTTATTACATTGGAATTAGGTACAAGCAATCATATCCCAATATGATGAATAGTTTTGTAGTCTTGGTAAACAAGATACAAACTCAAATTTTACATAAATTTTAAAAAATAAAATACAATAAATTATTTTTTTAAGTTCATATTTATTTCCTCTAGAATTTCCCTCCATATCAATCATAAAAAAATTTCCTATCATCTTGTAGAAATGAAACATAGAAAAGGGTTGAGGTTATATGCTTAGTAATTGTAAGGGTAAATTAGAATCTATTATGACTAAATGAGGAATAATAAATATGTAAATTTAAATGACTGAAACAATTCGATTTAATCAATAACTTGAGCATGAGGAATAATATGGAATGAATAAATGGTGATCAAAAAATGCATATAAATAATCTCATGAAAAAGAGACACATCCTAGGATATCATAACAAATAAAATAATCACATGGAAATAAATAAATAAATTCATAATGATGGAATTCATAATTCTAGACATCTAAATAATACCATCGATTCAATATGCCAAGACATATGAAATACCGTCAAGGCCTTGTACCCAGAAATCTATATAAACGGGTAAGGTCTCGGCCAAAACCTAATATAGTTTATATCATGAGACCTACCAAATCATCGAGGGAATATGGTGGGTCCATCCCATCACTTACTAAGTCTAATTAATTTCTTATATGAAAGGGGTGAAACATAATAAACATAAAAAATAATATTGAAAAACTAGCATACAAAATGTTAATACATTCCCCAATAAATAAAAAAATCATAAACCATTCAGAGTAATACGGCAAATGGTATCAAAATAGTACATCCCTATAAAAACTGATAATAAAAAAATCTAGATAAATAATAAGTATGATATCATTAAAACATATTCCCTTTGGGGAATAAGTGAAATAAGGTTTGTTATCATTGATGAATATAATTATAATAAAAAATTCCTTAAAAAATTTTTTGAGGAAAATATCCTTTTCACTTTGAAAATAACTTTCAAAAACTAAAAAAGTATAGAATATTAATAAAAACATTTATTTTAAAAATAAAATTTTATGATTATAAAGAAATATTCAAAGACATGAGTGGTCATGGGGGTAGAAAAGTTATGTCCATACTGAGTACGTTAAAACAAAGATTCCTTCCAAATTTTTATAAGAAATTTCAAAAGTAAATTATTTGAAAAATGATGGAAAGATTCCATTTAAAACATTTCTAAAAAATAAAACTGTAGTTAAAATTAAATTTAGAAAAACATAATAAAAAATAAAACATTTTTAGAAAATATAGATTTTAAATAAAAAGGATTTTCGAAGGAAGAGAAAGATGAAGTCAAATTTTACTTAAAACGTTTTCTCAGAAATTTTAAGTACCAAATAGAGGGAAAATGAACTATAAATTGAAAACATAATGAATAAATATAGAAGAATAAAATTAAATTGTTTTATTATAAAATTATCAAATAATTACTTTCAATTCAAATTCAAGCATAAATAATAATGAATAATGATGAGATTGTGAAATAAACACTTACCACTTTGGTAACTTTTGAATCATAATCTCGATTAAATAAATTAACTCAAATGAAACATTAAATAAAATGAAACTAAATCTATCCATTATATAAAATATGAAAGGGGTTGTATATACACTGCACAAAATAATTAAGTGGTGAATATGGCATATGTCTCACGGATGTAAAAGTGAGACAAAAACCCCTGACATCTAGTCAAATTTTCTTCATAAGTTTTTTTACATCCTGTATAAAAAATTATTATAAATATTTTATATGAGTTTTTATAATGTTACATAAATTTTAGATATGGAAAAAGGAGTTATACCTTTCATGCAGACGGTACGTCGTACAAAAGCTTGAACGTTGTTTCCATTTTTACAATAGATAGAATGAAAGAAAATAAAATATTATTTTAACTTTAAAGAATAATTAATATATCAAATATATCACATATATTAATTAAATATATCCTTATTAACATCCATGTCAAAATAAAATGAAAAGAATTTCACATCACTATGTGAAGGTGATAGTCCACACATACGCACGATCGACGGTTTCATTTATCATTTGATAAAAGAGAAGATGGATATGATTTTAAACCCTAAAAATAATAACATCTCAGTATATCTTAGATACAATGTTTATTATATTTTAATTATTTTTACATGAACGAAGGTGGAAATAGGAGAATAAAAAAATAAAGAGCTTAGTGGAGACAATTTCCTTCTCTAAGAGAAACCTAATTTGGACCTCTTATTAAGGACCCTATGGTTTGTTTTTGGGGGATAAAAGTAGCTATATAATGTGTATAATGATTTTGGGGAATAATTTTTCCGCTTTTTTTACATAAAATTTTCTTATTAGTTGTGAACAAGTGAGGGAGGAAGTTCCCTTTTTAATTTTAGAGGAGTTTCATTTTTATATACACCCAAAACTATTCAATAATGGAAATTAAATATCACCCCAAGTGACTCTAAAATTAATAAAAAAATGTATTTAATGGAATATATTGTCTATCCACACAACCACCACAAAAAAACACATATTTAAAACATTTTATTAGTTATCCTTTATGTTCACTCAATTTTACGATTTTAGTTTTCAGCATGGTGATTATTTTTTCTACCTTGGTAATTTATCCTTTAAGCCTAAAAATAAATTTATAATTATTAAATAATTTTTACCTTCTAGTTATAAATATTAAATCAAATTTATTAAATAAAAATCCCATGTGTGTTGAAAATTAATTTTAACACAAGCGCGCGTAATGTACAAAAAACTATGTTTTAACCTTAACCACGGTAACGATGTTTTTACAATTTTGAGGTCAGTATAGTTTATATAAAAGTAAAATGGTACCATTAATGGACTATTATAGATATTTTCAATCATATACCAATCACTTTTATAAATATTGTATTTTTAGAAATTTTAAATCATTTAATAATATATTATTTATTATAAAATAACATTAATGTCAATTTTGACACTATTAACATAAAAAAAAAGATGGTATTAGAATATATTCTTTTCACACATATATAAAATGTTATATTTATCTAAAAAATCCATAAAAAAAAATAATTTATTTGATTTATATTACTTTTAATATTTTTGGAATCATTTATTTTATTTTTCTATTAAATAATTTTTGCACCGGTGTTGTGTGAGCATTTAATCTAATTACATAATTATTAAAAATATATAAATAAATTACCCTCATGAAAATGTTTTCATTATTCTCAAAATTAACTTCAAAATTCTTTCACAACATTCTTTTTTTCTCCATGTGAAAACATATTTGAAATTTAAAATCAAGAGGGTGATATTTTGTCTTTTTCTTTACATAAATTATTATATGGGTCGCTTTCATGGAAAATTGTCACAAAAACACATAAAAATATCCTAAGGTGATAAGGGTTTAAATACCTTCTTCTAATGATATTTAACATGAAAAAATGTTAGCCTTATCACTTAGTTTTAACCTAAGTTCACCAAATTTAACCTTTTACTACGGCCATAAATTTTTACTCTTTTTACTATTCATAATGACCAAAAATTAACTTGGACAAACTAAATTATGTTGATTAAAAATATACAGTTCATTTTACCAAATTTAATTCTATAAGTGGTATAAATTTATTTTATAAAAAACCTTCAAAGCGTGTTGAAAAAAATGATTTTTTCATAAATGTATTTGTCAAGCATAAGAGGATCTTACATTAACTCCATGACTAGTAATCATCATTTTATAAATTTAAATTAATATATATAGATATATAATTTAAAATTTTTGTTTAAATAATTACTCATTATGAGTTATTTTAATTGATTAAAATAGAGAGACATTATTCACTTAAAAACAATTATCAAAAAATGCATTTTTAAGCCTAAAAAAACTTATACCAAAATCTGGTATAAAGATTATTCAAATGTAATTAATTATTTTAAATATAAAAAAATAAAATTTTTGATAATTTTAAATCAAATTAAAATCATAATGGTAGTTTTAAATTACTTAATTTTTTAAAATAAATGACAGTTTAACCAAAAGTGGTATTTTTCATTATTCACTAAAAATCACTCTTTTCAGAAAAATACCAAATTTTGACCCTAAGATAATTTTTTATATTATTATTTAAAATATATATTTCATTTTACCAAATAAATTTTATAAAATTTTAAAAAACTAAATATATTATTTTCTCATAATGAGTGGTAAAAAACATTTTTTACGAAAACATTGTTTTTGAAGAAAGATAATGTTTACTAAAATTTGAGTGATTATTATCAACAAATTGTACTGATTAGTACATATACATATTTTTCATAATTTATTTAATCCTACTCATACCCTATAATTCAATAGATAGGTTATAATATTCATATATAAATTATATATTTCACGGGTCATTTAAGTTAGGTGTTGCGTATTGTATACACTATAGAACATAATTTTCTTCTTTTAAAATATTATGGTTATGTATACTAAAAGATATCAAAGGGAATAAATTTATTTAATATACTATAAAATCTTGGGGTTTTACATTCTCCCCACCTTAAATAAATTATTTCCTCATAATTTAAACTTGCACTTGGAAATTTATGGTTTGAAATTTGAAAATTCCTTTATTAAAAACCCACATCATAAGACAGATTTAAAAAAAATACACTTAAAAAAATGGGAAAGTTAAATTTGGAGGTCATCAAAAAAATAGGTTTATAAATAGTAAAACATTAGTGAGAAGTAAAAATGTTGACATGGGTGGAAATTTAACACCCAATGACTAATAGAAAGTGATAGATAATATGGTCAGGAGAAAGTTAACCACCAAAAACCCATAAATCTTTGATGTGTTAAAAGACCATGAATTCATTAGATATTAAGGTAATATGATAAAAAAAATTCAAAATATTGTTGCCATATTTGAGAGATTATTTTACTATCAAAATAGAGAACAATAGAAAATATACTTACTTGATATCTTTTTATCTCATATGCACAGTCTGATTCATTGTTTGTGCTTTGATCACTTTAAACTTTATTTATTACTCAAATAAATGAGTATCTAAGATGAATTTTTTATACCTAAAACACTATAATAAACTTATAATTGATCATTTATTACAAAATAATAAAAAATTATTCCTCATATCTTTAGAGATTAACCAAAACCAAAATGGTTAGAAAAAGGTAAGATAATTCCCAAAATGAATAAACCATCATTTAAAAAAAATAAAATATTAACCCCCAAATCTTCAACAATGACACCCAAAGTTTAATATAGATCGTTCAATAAATAAATAACATTTAAAATATTCTAGAATAATATTAAAAACAAAATTTTGGAATGATTTAATCACATATTCCTTTAAGATAAATTTAACATTTATCTCCAAATAACATCAACCACTCCCAATGTCTCATACTAAAAATGTATATGGACTAATCATATAATCTTCATGGTATTATAATCATCTCCATAAATCCACATTAAAGTCATATATAACTCAAAATTTTAATTTAACCTTTATTCCTCAAATAATATCTCATAATTTTTTGTTTACCTTAATCATATAAGGTTCCCAAGATAGTGAAATTCTTCTGAAATAAAATAAATCACCTAATAAACAAATCAATTTTCAAACCCATGGTTATCTATACAATAAAAAATATGTTACAAAATTTTAATGACCCATAATTACTTTATCAATAGAGATTAATATAAACCCTAAAGGTTATCAATACCTTTAAAATTATACCTATAAAATAAAAGGCATTACTCCTCAAATAACATTTTCACTAAAACATATATTAAACCAATGGTTTTTATTACCATAAATGTATCCCAAAATAATCTTAATAATCATATAATCCCATCACTATAAATATAAAAATAATTATCTATTCCTTTAATCTAATAATCAACCTTAGACTTATTGAACCATGATGGCACCTAAAAATCATAAATTTTCCTCATCTAAATCATAAACCTATTGTCTTTTGGGAATGTTCTCAATGTCACTCATAGGATTATATTTCTTAATATGTGTTTTTTAAATATAGTTCTCAAGGTCTATTCTAAACTTTCACTAATTATAGCTATAAATACCCTAACCCGAGTATCCAAGAGTTGGTGGTTAATTTATTACATTCAAATTAGATACAAGCGATCACATCTCAAAAGACCAAATAGTTTAGCAGTCTTGGTAAACTAGATACATACTTGAATTTCAAATACATTTGAAAACATAAAATATGAAAAAATATTTTCGTTGAGGTAATATTTATTCCCATTATCATGTCCCTAGATATCAATTATAAAATATTTTTTATCATCATGGTGAAAAAAAGCATATGAAATTGGTGAGATCAGATGCTCAGTAAGGGTAAGTGTACAGTGGAATCTATCATAAATAAGAGAGGAATAATCAATATGACGTGATAAATAACTGAAAAACACATTATTTAATCAATAACTTGAATATAAATAATAATATTGTGTGAATAAATGATGATCAAATAATATCATATAAATAATATCTAGAGCTAGAAATGCATCCATGGATGTCATAACAAATAAAATAATCACATAAAAATCAATAAATAAATTCATAATGATGAAATGCATAATATAGGACATCTAAAACATATTTTCAAGGCCTTATTCCAATACATCTAACATACCATCAAGGCCTTATGTTAAGAAATATATACAAATGGGTAAGGACTTTGCCAAAACTGAGTCTAGTTTGTCTCATGAGACCTACTGAAGCATTGAGGAGATATAGCCCACCTATTACTTACTAAGTCCAATGAATTCCTCATATAAAGGGTTGAAACATAATCAATATAAACATTCATATTGAAAAACTAGCATATAAAATATTGATACTTTCAACAATTAATAAACATAATCATAAATCATTCAGATTAATATAGTAAATGGTATCAAAATAGTACAACCCCATTCAAACAAATCATAATCCATCCATATAAATAATAATAATGGTATCATTACAACATATTCCCAATTAGGAATAAGTGAAATAAGGGTTTTTTTCATGGATGAATAAAAATAACATAAAATTACTATTAAATACATTATTGAGAAAAATATTCTTTTTACATTGAAAATCAATTTCAAAAAATAAAAAATTTCAGAATATTAAGAAAAAAAATTACTTAAAAAAATAAATTTTTAAACTTATAAAGGAATATTCAAATAAATGAGTGGTCATAATAGAAGTAAATAATTGTTTATGTAGTGTGGGTTAAAACAAATATTCACTTCATATTTTTGCAATAAAATTCAATAATACATTGTTTGGGAAGTGATGGGAAGATTATTTTTTTAAAAAAAATATAAAAACCCAATTACGGGTAAAATGATATAAAATAATCATAGTAAATCATTTTATGAAAAAAAAATAGAAATCATGGATTTGGAAGAAAAATTATTTTCTAATGAATATAGAAATAAATTCAAATTTTATTAAAAACATTTTCTCAATCATTTTAAGTACCAAAGATAGAAAATGGTACTATTACTTGAAAATGTAATGATTAACCAAAGGATAAGAAAATTAAATGGTTTTATTATATAATGGTTAAATAATTTTCTTCAATGGAAATTCAAGCATAAAAAATAATGAATGATGATTACTAATTTGGTAACTTTTAGGATGGACATAATCTATCTGACAGGCGATGTGGGGATGTTACGATGATTGAGCAGGGTGGTAAGGATATATGTTACAAATACTATATAATTGATGGTTTAAGGCCATGTGGAAAGGCAGTAGTGGGGATTAGGAGTCAGATATATGGCAGGGACCTATGGGGAGCTACGGAGATTGAGTAGGGCGGTGAGGTTCTATGCAACGGATGATACAGTGCTAGGTTGGGCACAGCCATGCAGAAAAGTGGTTGGTTAGAGGAAACGTTTTTAAGGGCTACTACAGAGTCCTAAAAAGTGGAGTGGTTTATGGAATCATTGGGCATGATGGGTCTTATAGCCTACGGGTTGGGCCTACGGGTCATGTGAGCTTATGAACCATGTTCTAAATAAATAAAGATTGATGGGTGGGTTATTCCCTTGGGGGATATGGCTTGCCTTTCCAGCCTGTGTGTGTGGGGTGTGAATGTTTTAATGTAATTTTACCCCCAAGATCCAAATATATATATATGTATATATATTACTCATTCATTAACCATTATTCATTAAAATCACGGTGTCAGGTACTAATTGATTCATTTTCATGCGTGTTCTGGTTTAGTAATTTTGTTCCTTTTTTCATCGATCATGGTTGCATAATATAAATAATGTTAAACATGATGTAATTTTCATATGTAATCATTATATGAGTATTTATAATATTCTATAAAATTTATATATGGGAAAATGAGTTACATTGTTCATGGAGACTATAGGTCATACGTATGAATGAACGTTGTTTCTATTTTTCAGACAGATGAAATAAAAGAAAGGTAAATAATATTTCACCATTAAAGAAACATTATTATATAAAATATATAATACATATTTAATAAATATATATTTATAACCATCCATTTCAAAATAAAATGAAAAACATTTCGCATCGCTGCGTGGAGGCGGTAGTCCATACGTACACATGAGCAATGTTATTGTTTTCAAACAGGTTGGGAGGTAAAAAGGTATATATGATATTATAATTCCAAAAGTATTTTAATTTAATAAATATCATATAAATATGTTAAATTAATCATTATATCTATCCTTAATAGGTGATGATGGAAAACGAATTTTATTGGTTTCTGAGGCGGTAGTCCACTGAACACACGCTTGACAGTTTCATTTCCCATTTGATGTAAGATGAGATATATATGACTTATTTCATAAACATAATAACATATAAATATATGGTAGATACTATTGTTATTATATTGGAATTATTAGTACATTAATGAATGTGGTAATAGAATAAGTAAAAGGAAATATCTTAGTGAAGTCAATTACCTTCTCTTAGAGAAACCTCCATTGGATCAATTATTAAGAGCCCCGGGGTTGGTATATTGGGAATACTAATAGATCTATAATGTGTATAAGAATGTTTGGAATTTATTTTAGTATGTTTTCATTAAGTCAAATGCCTTATTATGTGTGAATAAATTATGGGAGGAAGTTCCCTTTTATAATAGAGAGGAGTGTCATTTTTGTAAATACCCAATACTATTCAATAAGGGGAAGTCACTCACCAACCAAGTGAATCCAAAATTGATAAATATTATATTTTAGGGGATATATGGTCAAACCACACCTCAATCACAAAAAAAACTTGTTTTAAATATGTTATTATTTATTCTTTAAGTTTACTCACTTTTTTCATTTTAGTTTTCACAATGATAATTAGTTTTTCTACCTTAGTAATCTATCCTTTAATAATAAAAATAAAATGATAATTATTAAATAATTTGGACCAACTGGTTATAAATATTAAATCTAAATTATAAAATAAAAATATTATGTGTGTTGAAAATTAATTTTAACACAAGCGTACATAACATGAAAAAAACATGTTTTAACCTTAACTGTGGTAATAATGTTTTTACTATTTAGGGGAAAATATAGTTATAATAAAAGAAAAATTGGTCCTTTAATGAACTATGGTTGATATTTTAATCATATACCAAATCACTTTGTTAAATATAGTATTTTATAACTTTTAAACCATTTAACAAAATATTATTTATTATAAAATAACATTAATGTCAATTTTGACATTATTCATTTAATTTGGCTTTAAAAACATCAAAATAAAGATTGTATTAAAATATATTCTATTAAAACCTATATAAAATTTTATATTTATCTAAAAAAATCATGTAACATAATAATTCATTCAATTTCTATTACTTATATTATTTTTAGAATCATTTATTTTATTTTTATATTAAATAATTACTACATCAGCATTATGTAAGAATTTAAGTAATTATATTCTTAATAAAAATTAGAAATAAATTACCCTCATGAAAATAATTTTATTATTCTCAAAATTATCATAAAAATTAATTCAAAACTTTACTTTTTCCCAATGTGAACACATAATTAAAATTTAAAATCAAGAAGGTGATATTTTGTTTTTTTCTTTACTTAAATTATTATATGGATCACTTTCACAGAAAAGTGTCCCACAAACACATAAAAATAGATCCTTCAGTTATAATGTTTTAAATACCTTCTTAAAATATTATTTAATATGAAATAATATTGTCTTTATCACTTAGTTTTATCCTAAGTTCTCCTTAGTTACTCTTTTACCGTGGTCATGAATTTTATTATTTTTACTATTCATAATGGCCAAAAATAAATTTAGACTTTTTAAATTATTTTTATTCCAAATGAGGAATACATTTTAAAAAACTCAATCCATATAAGTGGTATAAATACATTTTATAATAATCCTTCAAAACATGTCGAAAAAAACTATTTTTCCATAAATGTATTTTTTAAGCAAATGATGATATTAAATTAACAATATGACTATTAATCATAGTTATATTAATTTAAATCAATATATAAAGATATTTAATCAACACATTTAATTTAAATTATTCCTCATTACGGTCTATTTTAATTAATTAAAATAGAGAAACATTTTTCACTTAAAAATAGTTTTTAAAAAATGTGTTTTTAAGCATAAAAATAAACTTATACAAAAATATGGTATACAGATTATTAAAACGTAATTAATTATTTTAAATATATAAAAATAATATTTTTAAAATTTTAATTTAAATTCCTTTAAAAATTAAACTTTTAGATTAATTAATTTTTTAAAAGAAATGACAATTTAACAAAACTGATATTTTTCACAATTCATTGAAAAATCTCTCTTTTAAGAAAAATACCCAAATTTTAACCTAATATAATTTTTATAAGATGATTTAAAAAATTTATTTCATTTTACCACAAATATTTTCTAAATTTGGAAAAAAATTAATTATATTATTTTCTCACGAAGAGCATATAAAAACATTTTTGATGAAAACATATTGTTTTTAAGAATAAATTAAATTTACTAAAATTTGAGTAATTTTTATTAATAAATTTTTTTTATTATGACCTATAAATATATTTCATAATTCATTTAATCTTATTCATATCTTTCAATTTAATAGTTAAGTTATAACAGTCATATTAAAAATAATATATTTCACTGGTCGTTTAAACTAAATGCTGTGTGTCATATATATTATTAAACATAATGTTATTATTTTAAAATATTTGGGTTTAATTTAACACAAGATATAAAAATTACTAAATTTATTTAATATACTTTAAAATCTTGGGGTGTTATGGATTTACCCATTTTACCCTTACTGAGATCACAAATATTTACCCTCATTACTATTCATAATGACCAAAAATAAAATGGACATATTTAAAACATTTGAAAATTATAATTCCAAATATGGTATCAATTTTTCAAAATTAAATATCTATAATTCTTAGAAATAAATTTTAATATAAATATTTAAAATTCAATGAAAAACAGTTTTCAAAAAAAATGTATTTTTAACCATAAAAATTAATTTATATCAAAATCATGAATATTAATAATTAAAAGGTAATTAATTAGATTATTATAAATAAAATGGAAAATATTTCCCTTTAATACCTAATACAAAATATAATGGGACTTTTTATTTACTTTATTTAATAAAAATATATTATAATTTTTTAAAAATCTGTATTTTTCACTATTCATTAAAAAATCAATCATTTCAAAAGAACCCAAAATTTTACCATAAGTTAATTTTTATATTATGATTTAAAGAATTATTTTCATTTTATAAAATAAAATTTTAAAAGTATAATAAATTAATTATAATTTTATGTTCAAAATGAAATAAAAATAACTTTTGAAGAAAATGCATTTTTTAAGCATAAAATGACATCACTAAAAAATGTGTGATTATTTTCTAAGAATTAATAAATAATTTTTAATTGAGTAATTACATTATATATTTATTTCATAATTTATTTACTAATATTCATACCATCCAATTAAATGACTATTTTATAATAATATTTTTATAATATATAACAATTCGCTTAAAGCATGATGTCGCGTATTAAGAAATATATTAAGATTATTTTTATTTTAGCTAAATTTTTGTGGTGTTACATCCCCCAAACATAATATATTGTAAATAATTGAAAACTAACAAGATAATGGTAGGAATTATAAAATGTACCTGTAATTTATCTTTCCTTTCATGTTCATTCATGGATTCTATGGGCTTAAATGAAAGTTAAAATGTCAAGGTAGGTCTCAAAGGTAAAAATAGATCAAATCAAAAATTCTTTCGTTATATTAATGTATCTTTATTCTTTAAAAGCTTTGAAAAGATATCAATTCAAGTTATAATAGTTCTACATTTCCTATAAATCTCTCAAGAAGTGGATTATTAGAAAGAATACAAAAATTTGTCTTATAACCTTCTTAGGAAGGTAAAAAAACATATTTTGAAATCACTCATGGCATGAATAAATATAAAATTTTAATCAACATAAATTTTATAAAATCTAATTTTGAACATGTGGGGGGATTTCATCTACATAAATCAAATATTCTCCCCAAATCATGATTCATAAAATATATACTCTCATGCTTAACTCTACCCATTCATACCTTATATTACTCATTTAATATTATCAAAAATTATTGCTAAAAAATGTAATAATGGTATTTATAATCAAGATTTTCATCCTAGATAAAAAAAATAGATGAAAAATTATATGTGTGTCATGAAAATTCTCTTAAAACCCAAAGATCATGTAAAAAATATGTAGGGGTAAAATAAGTAAATAATGTAAAGAAATACTCCCTTATAAATTAATATATACCATTATCCTCTTTATTTTTTCATTTTCCTTCATCATCATGGACCTATAAAATCAAAAAAAATAAGTGAAAATACTATGTCTATTCTCAATTATGCTTAAAACATATAGGGAATTAAACTTAATTCTTAAAATTAATTCTAATATAAGTTCTAAAAAAATATTCCTAATAAAGAATGAAAAACTTTAATTTCCTCCCAAAATCTATTAGTTTGAGATATTTTAGTTAGAACTTACTTATTTCATCATGTAATATGATTATGGTAACAAGTTACCTAGCTTGGATTTATCCAAGTCTAAAATTGCAACTCATCGGGTGTAGATCTTCTCTCCTCCTCCATAAGACCAGCTTACAACATTGTTGATGACAAAACAAAAATTTTTACAGGCCAATAGAATAGATAAATAACTCATGATCTCTTCAAATCAAAAAAAACTTCCTTGACTTCTTCTTTTTTCTTCCCTTTATCAAGATCTTTAATGCTCATCCATATTTCAGTATCTATCCCCCCCTATTCTTACTTGTTTTCTTTAATTGAGGATTATTTTTCTTTTCCGTCCTTTGTTTCAACACTTAAGATGGTGTCTTCCTTGGTTTCGGACTCATATTTATTAGTATAAGTTCCCTTATATTCAAATTCATCCTTAGAATACAATACTCCATAACCAAATTAAAAACGGGTTGGTGACTCCATTATTGGCAGCTGCTATAGGGAGTGTAATGGGATTTCAGGCCTATATGATCATTTTTTATATTTCTTTGGTGATGTAACCAGGTTTTACATAATAATACTATTAATAATTATAATTTATTATATCAATAGTGTTAGTGTTAAAGTAATGATTCCATTAAAAGTGAAAAATAATTTTTTTAACTGAAAATTTAAATTTGTAATTGAACCTTTTTTAAAGTCATTCAATATTGGAATTTTTGGACTCATCATATATTTTTTTTGTATTTATACTGCTACTTATAGTAATATAAACTTCTTATGTAGGTAGGAAAAAAAATTCCATGCTATATTATAGATATTAAAATGTGAATTTATTAAGGTAGGAGGAGTAATAACTATCTAATTTTTATCTCTCACAAGTTGAAACACTAGAAAAATGGATGGATCTATTATTTCTAGAAAAAATGTGCTCAATTTTTTTCATAATCATCCTAAAGTGTGTAATTATTTGTGTAACCTTTGAAAAAAAATATTTCATTTAAAAATTTAGAGAATAATTCATTTAATTTATCTATAACATAAAATGAATAGAGTGGAGTGATAACCTTTCATCCAGCAACACAATTTGAACTTTAATACCATAGTTTACCTAATGTCATATCAATTGATGATGTTATAGATATCTAATAATATATAAAAAATATAAATAAAAAATTTTATCTTACATAATGAAACTTTTATGTAAAGTATATACAAAACATCTTGAACACAGTATTCATACCCAAAGAATATAATAAAAATAATTAAATATGGGTATTGATAGAATATAATTTTTATTAAAATGTAGGAAGTAAAAAATTGAATCAAAATATATACTGCATACAACATTAGATAACATATATTAAATATATCAGTTATAAGACCAGCATAATACATATATAATTGTAAAAGAATTTAATAAATAATGAGGAATTTTTATTAGGGTTTTCATTTAATTAGTTCTAATGATTGAATTAATTAAATCATAACGTATATATATGAAATTAACATATAATCAGGAAAATAAATTTTTATGACAAGAAGATACCATATAAATTTAATTTTTTAATGTTACAGTCCCAATAACATGAATGGGCATACTGAAGATGTTGGAAATGCTTACGAAGTACAATGTAAATGAATTAATCCATTTCTTAAATATCAAAAGTTTAGTAATTATGACATAATTTGGAAAAATAATCATGAAACAATTTTTTTAGAAAAATATAGATATATAGATGATAATAAATGACCAATTAATTGTTCCTCGAGAACTCTATACTAAATTATACCATCAAAACATTAGAAACTGAACCCAAAGTATGGAAAATGAACATCAAAAGGCTAGACATGAGTAATCTAGTTAAAAAATAGTCTACATCTATATTGAGTACCTAAATAATTTACACAATTGATGGATATTTGAAATATTTTTATAATATAGCAGAACCCTTCATAAAGAAGTCTATTGAAATTCTGAATGAGTTTTCATCCACCAACTGTTGTTTGAGTCCTTTCTTCCTACAAAAGGTAATGTAAATTATTAAATTAGAAAAAATATAAATATTAGAATATGGTAATATTGACTTATGTTTTTTATTTTAATAATAATTTTATTTAAACATATCAAATTAACGAATTATGTTTTGTAAAATAATTTTATAAGTATCACTAGTTATAGGATATTGTATGTGTGGATACAATACTTACATGTTCATTGATAAAAATCAAGTATCCATTTATAATTTCATTTGAATATTTTTATGTTTTTGTATACCATGGATTAGGAATTCTTACTTTAATTTCGAGGTTATAATTATCTTCAATGGAGATTTCATGAATTGGTGTATAACACATAGCCATTTATAGAACTTCAATATATAGACAGAAGAATGTTAACATGTAATAAATTTAACTAAATAGTAAATAATTTTTGAATGTATTATATTAGAAAAATAAAATTCATAAAATTTGGGGAAAACTCTATACCAATGTCAAGTTATCAAAATTTTATTTTTATACAACATTAGTGGTAGTGGTAAAGCAATTATGGTCAGTGTCATGTATTAAAATTTAAACCATCCTTTATTTTAACTATAGAGATAAAAATACACTTATCTATGAAGAAAAAATTGGTTTTCTTAAATAGAAATAAACACAAGAAATTTAGTGCCCATAAATTTTATTAATATTAATTTTATAATAAAATATTAAATTATATTGTATATGTCAAATCTTGAATGGAAATTTTGAATCTAAATGTGTCATATCGATCCTTGGAATGAATTTATTTTGGACATAGTGAGTTTTAGTTAATATTTATGCTCCAATAACATGATCTCCCAAATTTATAACAATCAAAATATTATCATTTAAGAGACCAAATGATTAGTCTGTATTTCTTTACAATGTCACTAGAAATCTTATTTTAAATGTTATTTTATCGGGAGGAAAACCTGATATATTAATTCCATTTAAATTATTCAGAGTATATATGTACTTCAGATTTTCCATATCAAAATTGGACTTATAAACTGAATCTAAACTAGGATATACCTTAACGTACTTAGATATAAAAGATAACATATAGTTATTTACATTTTTAAGAATATCACAAGTTGTAGCTAAGAAGAAATGTTCTTTCAAGTATTTTGTAAAACTGAATTTATTAGAGAAACATGGATATGTGTGCTTAAAAATTGAATCAAATGGATTTTCAAATGATGCAATAAGATAATGTTGTGTAATTTTTATTTTTTACTCATCAAAAAATTCTACATAGAGTTCTACATCAATAATTTTCAAAATTCAATCAATAAACTCACTTAGTTCAAGTAAATCATCATTAGTATTATTATAGAATAGAAGCATGTTTTTCAATAATGTAAGAACATGATAATTCTTCCAAAGATAAGATTATTTTATACTTTCAAATACAATGTCACTTATAATACCACCTAGTAGGAAAGGTATGATCTCTCTAAAGTCTCTTCCAAAGATAATTTATTTACCGTTAAATGGTAAATTACCTTAATATTAAATTTTTTATGACATTATATCTATCAAATAATGATCATGGTCTTTGAAACAATATTTATGTACCATTGGTGCCTCGTCTCAAATAATAATCTTATCTTTTTATATAATTTCTAATAGATCACACCCTTTTAGAATTTTATAATTAAAATATTTAATAATACATACTGAAATATGGAATCTTGAATGAATTTTCCTTCCTCGGGGTAGTAACAGAGATGGGATTCCACTTGATACAACTATAATGAAAATATAACCTTTTAATCATAGTAAATAAGTTAAATATCTCTATATAAAGGTCTTCCTTGTCCCTCTATTTCCATGAACAAAAAAATACCTCCTATATGAGCAGTGGTTGATGCCAGAATAGTGATCAATGCATGTTCCTACTTGGTAGTTAGTTTACTACCTAAATAGTTGAATTCTAATTTGAGGGAAACTCTATAATAATTGATGTATTGTGTAAGTAATATATTTACTTGATAAAATTATGATAAATTTTGTACTAGAATTAGAGTATAACTATTCATTGGTCATATGTTAGATCATAAGATATTTTAAATATTTTGTAGTATATACTGGTAATTTTGTTTATTTGTGAGATTTAAAGATGGTATATGGAAGAAAGTAATTCCAAAATTATTTTAGAACAAAATATTATCAAGAAATAACTTAAAATGAATCTTATATAATGATATAAATATAATTTTAGAAAAAACCTGTTTTTGAATAAATCATATGAAAAAAAATAGTATCAATGCAAGAAAACTTGATAGAATAAAGGATAAGTGCAACCATGAAAATATATATATAAATGAATTATTAAAAGATACAAAATATTTTTTATACATAAATATTTTTATGAAATGTAAAACAAAATATAAATTATTTAAATTTTAATGACTTATATTGATACAAAAGAGTCATAAAGTATAATCTGATATGTGTAATGTTTAAAAAATGTGATCTATATACAAGATTTACAAAATAGGTATATCATATTTAGAAAATATATTACATTTTAAAATGTATAAAATTGTGTAAAAATTGTTAAAACATATTCTAAATATGTATTTCTATTACCCCATCCCCACAAGGTATACCCCTCCAGGGTCAACAATGTGAGAAGGGAGATAGTGACCCCAGAGTCCCACCATCATTAGGCCCTAAGTTGGCGACTAGCACTAAGGGTATAGTAAACACACAAAATGGGAAGTATTTACCTCTAAGATAACACATGAAGAAGAGAGATATAAGACATAAACCAACAAACTCAAACTCATACTACAATATAAAATAAATCCCAAGTACATATATATAATTTCATGCAAGAACTACTATAACTGAAAGGGAAATTTGTAAGTACCAAAAGAAATTAAAAACGACAGTGACCACAAAGCCCGAACAGCTCCTACAAACCCAAGCTAGTAGTAACCACCATAATCTCCAACCTACTATAAGTGACCAGAAAACAGTTTATATATGCATAGGGTAAGTATAATAGTATACTCAGAAGGATCCTCCCTAAAGCCTCTCATGAAAAAGTAAAGAAATTATACTAAAGCACAGTGAACAACAAGTGAAACTAACTCATCACCTAAACAGGTATACTATATTACTAGGCTCACCAAGGATACTCTCACCAAGTATCACATAAAATAGTATATAATATAATAAATAATATCAAGGGTACCCCGCTACCACTTCCCCACTGGTTTGCCGCTTTTCCCCAACGTCACATGTCTTAAGCATCTCTCTCCAAAAAGGCTTGACCGCAGACACCTGGGTAAAGTACCACAACATGAACCTCGTACAACACAACCACTATATCTACATAACCAAAGTAAATAGGTAGTTTCTAGGTTCCACCACAACTCGCATAACGTATATCATGTGTCTTTTATTAAACCTCAAGCCATTATAGCCCATACACTGAGTAAGGATCCTCAAGCCATCACAGCCTATGCCGATTACACCTATAGTATTCCATAGGAAACTATATCTATAATATATGTGTGTGAATAACCACAATCCATTACATCACTCTACACACATATATGGGGAAAACTAACTGGTGTGCCTACCAGCACAAGTAACTACCAAAAGAAGAGAGTGGGGCTAAAGGGGGTTTTTAGGCATCCATCCTCCCACTGGGATATGGGGGAAAACACCCCCCCCCCCCCCACCCACAGGGCTCAGAATCCCCAGGGTATTAGTTTCCCTAACTTTCATGGTAGAGTAGAATATAAAAACACAAAAGGTATAGAATATATTATAGCTCACAACCACACTATGGGAATAACCTTGTCTTAGAATCAACTGCAGCTAACATATCTCAGACTCCCAGCTACCACTACTAAGACTAGGTATCCTATAAGCACACAACCATTTAAAGATAAAAATTAGATTACTTTATCTCTTTTTTATCAGTTTCACTTTAGATTAATTAATTCTATAACCATTAATTAATCGTTATTAATTCCACATTACATTTCATTAGCATCATACCAAAGTTTCATGCCCTCCAGGCATAACCAAACCAAGTCAATAGCTTCTTAGAAAATATTACCTCAACATTGCATCCCAGTAAGCTAAAACCCCTTGGTTTAACATCATTTATTCAATAATTTTTTAACAACATTATTACTTTCCCATATTCCTAGGTATTAAATAAAAACATTATAAGCTATCAAACACAGGGGTATCAACACAGTGAGTAGATGAACTACTTGTCAAGTATTTACCACCTATAGAAATTGTTTAGACCCATCATTCCTCGAGGATCTAAACATGGAAATCATGTGTCATACCCCACACATCTTTTCCCCTTTCAAAAGGAGGGTAATAAAGACCAGCTACCTTGAGTAGTGGGAAAAGTAAAGTACGTAAACAACTAACAAGATTCATCAAGAATCCAATCATTCATATCCAACCTGTTTCATCATCTTTGGTGTCCTCCCCGACACCCACATGCATAAACGGATGCATCTCACCACTCTAGGAATCAACTACTGCCACAACCAATGGGTATCCCTGACCCCACATATCACAATAGCCATTTAGGCTCACATCACCACACAAGCAGTAGGAAAAAACATCATATCAACTGGGCTCTTTGCCCTTAAACAAGGAATCCAACCTTCATACATAATTATCACTCAAGGATCCAAAGCACGAGGCACTATGCCTTATAAGCAAGAGGGTAACTCGAAACCCTACTAGGAATTATCTTTTATCAAACATTTGGTTCTTTAATCCATTTGGAATTAACCAATTTATTATTTTTAGGTTCCAACTATGGGAAACCTAAATAGTAAGCTATCAAAAATTAACAAAATAGTTGATTTATATTTCTTTAATTCATTATCAAAAAGAATAAACATGCCTTTGTCTTATCAATTAATTCAATTAAACATGCTTACTGTAACAACAACCAGATTCATTTACATGCCTCTTTATCTTTGACAAATAATTAAAATTAATCCCAATTTACGTTCTTAAACAATTTTTTTCAATAACATCATGATAAACAAGGCAATAATAGATATCACACTATCTAGAAAAACAAAAGGCAATAACATAAGATCAATACCAATTTATTTATCCGATTCTAATATTTATTATATCAATTACATTATGATCTAGTGAGATAAAACATGATAACTCTACAGTTGCACATAAAATAATATAGAAGCCACAAATACCCTACCTCAAAAGGTTCTTGACGTTCTTTACATGAGAACGGTCCACATAGTGGATCATGATCACCTCCCCCCGCGACAACTACATCCACCCACGGATGTCATGGCACGAACGCACCAACTGAAACCCAAGAAAAATCCATTAGAAACTTTTATATCACATTCCATAACATGGCAAGGAGAAATAAAAAAAGATGGATTGAATAAAACACAAGAACGGAGGTAGATCATACCTTCTATCAATGACGGATCGACACTTTCTACTTGCACTAAAACATGGGGTGCACATGCAGTTGGAAGAAACTTCAAGGAGAAACAATCCAAGGATTAAGGTTAGATCACACCACTCCTATGGGAATAATATATCACGGTGCCTCACATCAAGAGAAAGGATAAGTAATTAAATAAGGAAAAGTTCCTGACTTTGAAGGATTAGATCCGAGACTAACAGGATTTGAAACTATTTAGAATTTCCATTAATGTGGATCACAATAATCCACGTGGATTGACTAATTAAAGGAATCCCAAGACTTAGGAAAATTAATATAGGAGATATGGGCTTTTAATTGACCTTAAATCCCTTATAGAAGGCCTTTAATGTGTTTTTTTCAAAGAAAACGCTAAAGGGGTGAAACTGTAGGAAGCTAGAAACACTATACAACTACTAACGTCCAGAAACATTGTTCACCTACTGAAGGGTGGAAACACTATACACCTATCGATGGTAGGAAACACTATACACCTACCGACGTCTGGAAACATTGTATACATAACGACATTTGGAAACACTGTACACCTACTGATGTCAGGAAACACTGTACACCTACCGATGTCTGGATACACTATACACCTATCGACGTCTAGAAACACACATCTAGAAACATTGTACACCTGTTGATGTATGAAAAAACTATACACCTACCGACATCTAGAAACATTGTACACCTACTGATGGTTGGAAACACTATACACCTACCGACAGTTGGAAACATTGTACACCAAACTAGAAACATTGTTCACAGAACTATAAATTTGGAAAAGTGTTGGGGATAAGTCGCATTGACCTCCCAAAACACCTCAAACACCATATTTCATCAAAGGAATGGACCGAATATGTATGGTTCATTACATATATTTAATATTAAGAGAAATATAATTGGTTAACAAACCTTAGTGGTTTCAATAAAAACAATGGAAATAAGCACACACATAAGAAGAAAAAAAGACAGTAAATATTTCTCATATTTATATATTGCTAATATGTTAAAATTTCATGGTTATATGTCCATATAAAGTGGAAATAATTACCTATTAATACATTACAGATTATATGTTTAGTTTTAAACATGTACTGTCGCAAACTATGTCGTAACGATTTGAGAAAAAAAATGAAATTTTAATTTTTTCTCTTGGATAGTTCTCAAGGTGTAAAATAGTACTTTATCCTATTATGATATCTATTGTAATTTTTATTACCACCTGATTAGTCTTAGAATAGTTTTTTTACCATAGTAAATGAGTTTTATGTAATTCTAATCCGTTCAAATTTTGGTGGAATATTTAATATTTAATTAATGAAATATTATTTATTCACACATGTTCTTTCAATTATATCTTATGGTTGGGGAATAAAATCATAATTATAACTTCATGGTTGAGTCTAGATTAGGGGGATTTTTTGAGGAGTGGTATAACCTTGTGTTGGTCATCAGGGCTGGGTTGATCCCCCTTTTTCTTCTCTTTCTTCTTTTTTCTTTTCTTTTTTCCTTTTTATTTCTTTTCCCTTTTTATTTTATTAAATTATTTTACCCTACTTATATTTGTTCATATGACCCTACATTGGGGGTCTTCAGCCTATAGAGAAGAGACAGATAGGGAGGGGAGAGAAGAGAGGGGTAATGAGGTGTCGTTGCGGAGCTTGGGAGGAGATAGATCATCACGTGGTTATTGCAAAACGTAGATCAAATCAAATATTTAGTGATTTCCACCTAAAGGTTGGATATTTTTAAATAAATTTCTATAAATCCACTATGTTGGTTATTTTTAAATTTTAATCTTTTGGGTGGTTTTAGGAACCTCTGGTTGGTTATTCTAGGGATTTTTGAGGGAATTCATGGGATTTGGGTTGTTTTGGGGGTTTCTGTTTTGGAAAACCCTTGTACACAACATTCGGTTCATAGAAAACATTCCATGTGTTCTTCCTATTTATAGAAGACAGATTTTTTGGACCACACATCGTGTACCACGGGTACACATTTTGTAGTGGTAACTCAGATTGTGTTGAGGAACATGGTTATTTAGGGTACACGACTAGATCCCAGGAAAGGTACATGACCAGTGGTTGTGTACAGTGATTTCCCAAACCCCATGTGAGGGGGTACATAGCCAGGTATATAGATGGGAACCCTGTGTGAGGTACACTCCATGTACGGGGGAGGACACACCTTGTGTTCGGGTGTTTTACACTCTGAGTCGATCTGAGGTATATAGATAGGTACCCCATGTGGGGTACACACTATTTATAGGGGAACACACAATAGACTTTGGAAAATTAAACATTTATTGTCCTATGTCACATGGATGGGGAGTTCCTTTGGGGTTAGACACCGTGTATTTTTCCTTGGTTCATTTTGTCTCTTTTTTACCAGGTATTCAAAATTGAAAATAAGATGAGTCAATTCTGAGATCTTTTCCATATAGATCATGATAGTGGAATTATTTCAGTGTTTAGAGGACATCTAGATGGTGTTTTGGACTGAGAGAGGCTTTTTTAAGGATTCCTTTGTGGTTATGGTTTCAAAATCCTTATGGGTGTTGGGTTGTGAGTTGTGATGTCTAGGGGAGGGTTGTGTGCTTTTTGATCATCTTGGTTGAGGAATCCAGGTGAGTTTGTTTGAGGTCCTTTGGATAGATTTCAAAATTTAATATTGAGTGGATTCTTATATGATATCCACTAGTTTTTTTCTTGGGTTGTATTTTGTTATGATCCTTAAGGTTGGGATGACAACATGATATGTCAGGTACAGTTTGGTGTTTTTGGAAGAGTTTGAGGTAAGTCTGAGGGACCTGTTCTGAAGAATTCACTTTTGAGAATGGTGTAGCTTTATTTTTCCCTTCTAGGAATAGTTTTTCTTGAGGATACCCTTATGGGTGTTTGGGAGCTTGAGGTTTCCCTCCAATATGGGTCTGATCTTTGGGTTGTGAGCTATCAGACTGGCTGTGGTTTTTTTATGGGCTTCTCCCAAGGGGTTTTTTAGGGAGGATCCCCTTGTAGGGTGTTCTGTCTGAGTTATGCTTTGGGTATCATGGAGGGTTCCTTATGGTTGTAGGTTTGGGAGTTCTTTGATGTCGGTCTCATTAGTTCAAGTCATTGGGTTTTGGTGCAACTAATCTTGGTACTTGAGTTTATCAGATTGGGTGTTTGAGGTGATTCATGTTCAGTATTTGATGATATAGGAGACCCTTAGGATATTACTAGACCAATAATTTTCCTTAATAATGACTATTTTTTCCTCCTATATTGGTTTTTTGTTGTGTGGTGAGGCTATGGAACTAATGGAAGATCTAGATGAGTGTAGTCACCCTAATTTAGTTAATCACCCTAGCGAGGGTTAGTTGGTCATGGATCTTATTGTGATATCAAGGCTTAGATTATGTTTTTAGGCTTAATCTGGTAACCTGGATGTGTTTTGATAGTTAATTATCACCCTATTAGTTCTGAATGACTTCTAGGACATGGTAGTATCCTCTGTAGGTCGACAATGAGTCCCTACCTCTAGTTTATATTGTTCCATTCAAGTCATGGGGCCCAATAAATATACTTTAGTGTTTTAGATTCCAAGGATGAGATCCTAGGGTATGGAATTAATTCACGTCCTTATATTAGACTTTGAATCTCCTTCTTTATCAGGTAGACATGCTTGATGTTGTGACTATGTGATTAACTTTTCATAATTACTCTAGATGGGGACAAAGCAAGGATAGATTTACCTCGAGTGTCTGTAAAGTACCTATGGGTAGTTTTTTCCTTTTTTATCCTGTTCCTTTTTTCTATATTTTTTTTCTCTTTTTATTTCAATATTCTCATTAAGATATGTTGGGCATATCATTTTTTTCATGCACATGTTATGACAAAAGATGTTGGGACCACTATTGGGGTGTCCTGATGTGATTTTTTTTCCTACCCCTATACATTAACCTCGGTGTATGTATAGACCTTATGTATACTTTCAGTTTTATAGTTGGATGTGGTGTATTGGGAAGAGGCCCAGCATTACATGATTGAGAAAATATGATCATGTGGTGTCTTGGTTAGTGTTGTAGTTGTTCAGCAGTCATGGAAACTTGGTATGTGGTTCAGCTTGGAGTAGCAGTAGAGCCTTGTGTATTTATTTTCTTTTATTTTATTTTGTATGTGGTTGGACCAGTGGGAGACTAGTTTTTGTATGTTTTTCCTTGATCTTATATGATTCATTTAATTTATTATAGTTTGTTTCAATAACTTATTTATTTATTTCTGTGTTCTATGATGTTTGTGGTTCCCAGTTTGGATCCAAGTATCACTGAGAGGGGGATGGGGTGAATCAGTGATATCTATTTTCTTTTTATGTTTCATTATTTTTGAAATAGCCTTCACCTCTTGTTAAAGAGTTTATTCCCTTATAAACACACACAACCATAGGAACATAATATTTACAAGGTTCACTACCCAATAAGAGTAGCTACGTCCTTAGTATGGTACGCAAAACAATCCAGTACCGCACAATCCACTAGAAAATAATCCTTTGATGTGGAATACAATGAGTAGTATATTCCCTTACATTCATGTAGCACTTGGAAAAAAATCATAAAGTGTGTGTGAACCCTCTTAGCACAAATAGTTTATTACAGTATTTAAGTGCTTTTTTACAAATGAACAGGTTTATTCTCTGAAGTACAAATCTCCACTTTTCTACGCAGAAGTCGGTAAGAACTACCTTATGCACAACTGAATAATTTCAAAGAACCTAGATCTTTCACACACCCATTTAGGAGTCTTGTGCGCAAATTTTATGCCACATTCTCAAGATTTAAATTTTTTCACAAAACACCTCTTGCGTGTAACTTCAATCTTGAGTGAAACTCTCTTTTTCCACAAAACTCTATTTCTTTCGTTCTCTCCCCTTTAATTAAAATTCTTTCATTCCTTAGAGCTCAGGATTTCTCTAAGTGTCAAGATTTTTAAATGTGAGGGGGTTACCTCTTATTTATAAACCTTGTCAACCCCTGTGTGCAAAAACCCAAATGTGTGGCGCAAGATCATGATTAGTCACGCAAAACCCCATTTAATTTGGCATTGGGCGCGTAAGTCTATTTCGTGCAAACTCATATTTCATGCACTTTTTGAATCTTCTGTGCACTTCATTCCTTTTCCATTTTTCGAAGTTTTGACCTTGAATCATGTCTTTCTCACAACATTCCAAACTCCCATCAGTCTTGCACTCAAAACCCAATCTTTCTCACAAGCCTCTCCTTTGCTAGATTTTGATGTTCGGATCATGGAACTCTACTTGTGTGCAACATACTAATACATATTCAAACTTGAACACATCATTATTTTCCAAAATTACATTTCTCCATCTTCTTATTTTTAGCCCCAAAAATTTGGAAAACACAGGGAAATAGCACCACCTTAAAATCTATTTCAGAAAGAACACCAATGTTGCTTCATTATCATATAGTGTATTCAATAAAAAACTGCTTTTGTCATGAACCAAATCTGTAGTGATATATAGTATTTGATTGAACACCTTTAGCATCGTCATATTCTCAACAAAAAGTATTAAACCTTCCCTGTCTTCCACTAGCATCGTTCCTTCCAATCAAAACTGAATATGACTGTCATCACCTTTATTCAACCTTTCCTTTATAAGTCTTGCATCACAAGTTCTCCTAACTTATGATATTTTTCAAATACAATTCAGTAAGGCATCGTCTGGTTTACCATGTAAAGTATTGTAACTTTCCTATCTTTTCTCACCCACTTATAAAAAGTGACATGATTTACTTTCTTCTCAAACTTCCTTGAAAACAAAAGACAATACTTCATTCATCCAAAAACTTCATCAGCCATCATGGTCCCAACAATTTCATGGATGTGTATGTGTTTTTATTATTTTTATTTTTATTGCATTCTAATCTGAGGGAATAGTCTCCCCATTGTATCTTTTTAGTCCAACACCACTAGTCATAAGCATTTGGAATATAGGGGTGTGCTTGAGGCCTTATTTGTAGTTGGATTGGGAAATTATTTGGATCAACTCGGTCCGGTTTGTGACAAAATGGTATCAGGGGATTCTTTTTCATTTTCTTACTATTTTGGGAGTTGGTAGATAGGAGGTCTAGGAATGTGTTATAACTTGTTAGGGATATCTAACTGATGCATCATGAACACTGATTTTTTTATGATGTCCATGTTACTCAGGTTATGGTATTGTTGTTCATGGTTTTTGATATTATAGTTGTGTGACTTTCACCTTGAGTGATGCACTTGTGTTTGTGGATTTTTCAATTTATGAGCTTTTGGATCTTATCCTAATATGGATTTAGTTCATTAATAATGATAGAAATATAGTATCCTCATGAAATTTTCCTTATTGTATGTGTTTTTACAAATGATAGAGGTTAAATTGTTTAAAGTGTTAGAAACTGCTCATATGTTTTCCTCTTTTAATAACTTGGTGGAATTCTAATCAATTGAACCGCAGGTATTTTCATTTTGATGATATATCATACCAATCTCATGGAGAGTTGATCTTTGGTGATAAATATGTATTCTATTTTTCTATGTATTCATGGAAACCCTTCTATGTTGGTGTAGAATTTGGGATTCCATGATTGTGTTGTTGGATCGATGAAGGCAAGGATTCATGAGAGATGTTTGTATTTTAATAGAGTTTCCCTAATTTTATTCTATCCTTAATAAGTTATGCGGTGATTTTGAGGTTACCTTGTAATTTTGAAGTATATTTTTGGGTGTGCTAATGGTTTCTCAGTTTTGTGGATGGTTTAAGAGGACAGGTTTGGTTGGATATCTAGCCTTTTTGGTTCTGGTTTTGCTCTAGGTAGTACGATGAGAGTTCGGTTAGGTTCTTTTGGTTATGGATCAATTCATGAGTGGAGATTGGTCATGTGGTTGATCATGGAAAGAGGGATATGCCTTTTTTTAATACGAGTGTCTAGGGTTCTCTGGTTTGTTATAAATGTCCTATGTGAAGAGCATGTTAAAGGGTTTATGTGTGTTTTCCTAGGTTTGTTAGGTCATGGATCATTTGATTATGAGAGTCTATGATATTTTCTTAGAGGATCACTCTGACTTGTAGATTATAGTGGGGTTTGGTGTGGATTTTTTGGTAAATCCTTGTCGGGAGGGTATGTTTGTGTTGGTTAGGTGTAGTGTTAGGTGGTTCGTGAGGTCAACGCTTGAGGAGTAGTGGTTGGTGTTCTATATTAGTGATTTGGAGTTATCATTTTGGCCATATCTAACCATTGTGTTTAGTAGTAGATGTAGTGTGGTATATATATTTTGGTGTTTGGTTAAGGGTCAGTGAAAAGGATAATCATGTGGTGGGGGGAATCATATCGGTCATGGTTAAAAGTCCCTTATGATGGGAGTTTTGTGGGAATTTTGAGATTGGTCGGTGGATGATTATGGTTATGTTTGAAGTTTTGGTGTTAAATATCAATCTTGGAAGTTGATTAACCACCAAGGATTCTTGGGGGTGTGAAGAATTTATGGTGGGGATCTTTTCACGAACCGTGTTGTGATTTTTTGAGAAAAATAGGGGAAATTTGAATTTTTTTCTCTAGGGTGGTTTTTGAGGGGAAAATGGAAATTCATTCTATAATTAGATCTAAGATAATTTTTTTGACATATCTGTTAGTCCTAAAATAGTATGTTTACCCTAGGATATAATTTTGGTGGAATTCTGATCCATTCGAATATTAGTGGAAAATTTCATATTTAATTAAATAACTATTATTTGTCCATGCATGTTCATCTGGTGATATATTCTATTTGTGGCATCGAATTAGAATTTTGACTTTTTGGTTGAGTATATATTGAAGATTTTGTATCTAGTGAGGCATAAACATGCATCGGTTATCGGGACCGAGTCGGTCACACTTTTCTTCTCTTTCTTCTTTTTTTCCTTTTCCTCTTTCCTTTTTATTTCATTTCCATTTTTCTTCTCTTTTCATATTTCACCCTCCTTTATTTATGTGTATTCCCTTACCTTGGGGGGTATTTATTCTAGAGAGAGTATTGGGAGAGGGAAATGGATATAAGATAGAGGGGGAATGAGGTGTCACCAAGGAGCTCAGGATGAGCCGGATTGTTATGAAATAGTTGTGGAATGCGGATCAGATCAAAGATTTGGCAGTTTCTACCTAGAGGTAGTGACAACTCAGGGTGTTCATGGAATATGGTTGTGTAGGGTACACAACCATATCTCATGTGAGGTACATGGATAATGGTTATATGTTATAAAACAACATCGACTCCAGTAACCTAAAGTCAGTGTAAATTTTATTACAATGGAATCAATATAAGATATGACCTCACCAAGGATCGATCGGTTTAGTAGATTTAAAGAACCATAAACATACATGGTTTACTTATTATAAACATATAACATAACAATATAAAATAAACTGCTTCCTTGGCACTTATTCAAATATTTCATCTTCATAACCTAGGGAAGGAAAACAAAGGGGTAAGCTCAAATGCTCAATAAGGGTTACATACAATAGAAACATGAATCAATAATAAGTGAAACATAATCAATAAGGACAAAAAACTTGGAATGAAAATGCATCAATATATTTTTTCAGAGTGAAAATATCATGAATAGTAATAAATGAATACTAAATTAAGGGAATTCTTAATTATTGGACGTCATGTATCTTGAAGATGCACCACTACCATCAAGACATTTCAAAAGATGGTTTAATTATATTGGTAGAAACCCATATGATTATGATTAGAAACAAACATGAAGTGTTTGTTTATAATAGTTTTTTCTCATAATACTTATTGATTCATCGAGGGGCTACCTATAATTGGGCCCCACCCATGTATGCTTTTCAAAATCATTCCTCAAATATTTAAATGATTGATTTAATTCCTAAAATAAATATGCCTTATAAATGAATATAACACCCTAAAATTATAAATTACAACTTTGTATTTGATATCATGTATGACACACATCACCAAGCACGTAAGAGAATATAATATCCTGATACTTTACTTTATATTTACTATTTTAAATAAATTCAATACATATAGCTTATAATACATGAAACACTAGGTTGGATTATGTTACACACAAGAGTGAACATCCTCAATATCTTGTGTTACATTAAAGAGTGACCTTCCTCTATAGCTTGTGTCACACATAAGAGAGACCTTCCTCGATAGCTTGCATTCTACGCAAGATCGAGTTTCACAGAACAGCGATATATTATTAAAATATTATTATTTAATATAATATGATATATCCAAGCCATTATGTTAGTGGTTATGAAGATTATTATCTAAATTATTAAAAATTATGCTTTATATAAATATAAAATGAACTCATTGTCTGCCAATTAATGATAAAAGAAAATAAGAACCAATTGAATATAAAAAGAAATATTATTACTTATATGCTTCCAAAGCAGTTTTTACTTAATAAACATAATTAATTACATTTAGTTAATTATTTTAATGAAATATATATGTTATATATTAAATAAAATATTCTTTTTATTCATTCATTAGGTTTTATAGGCATAATATAAAAACAAAATCTATTTTACACATAAAAACCTATATTTTTATAAAGGTAATTTTACCACCTTTTAAAGGAGAACCCATTTTAAATATGAATTTTGAAATTTTAATTGATTTAATATGTTAATATAAATTTCATATTTTAAATATAATTATAATAATTAGTTTAGGGTTAATTTTTGATATTTTCTGAAATATATCATTTTTAATGGAGAGTTAAAAATACTGAATTTTAGTTCAAAACTATTTTCTCATCTAATTTATTTATAAGGTTAAATTATAATTTTAATTAGTTTTAAAAATTAATTAAATAATATTTTTATCAATTAATACAAATTATTTCATTGTAATAAATTTCACTTTTAAATTTATTATAAAAACATATCAAACTTTCATACGTTTTTACTTTAAAAACTCGTAATCTCATCCCGCTTGTGGGGTGAATTTTAAATTAATTTCTTCAAATTATGTGATTGGGATTTATAAAAATGGATTCCATATTTGTAATAATTATAATTTATAATATCTAATAATATGGAAAAAAAATTACAAAAACATTAGTGAAAGTAATTAAAATTAATTACAATTATTAAAGAAAAATTAAGCTTAATAAAGGACTAAACATTTAACTTAGGGGACCAAATTACCTATACACTTGTCCAAAACATATTTTATGGTCATAATTGTTCCATTAACCTTCCATTATTTAGTTTTTTTTTGTTTTTTATGACTTTTTTTAAGTAATAACATGTGTACACCTAACTTTTTTCCAAAAATTCCAAGTGAGTTCTTTTCCTTCCCTATAAAAGGCCACCACCAATCCTCATTCATCACACCTCTAAAAACACTTAGGTTAGGCTAAAATATTTCCATATAGATTCCAAAATAACCTCCCCTAGACCTTTAATCCTCTCTTTTGGCAGAAATTCTTCCAAGGAATCCTTTTGGTACTAACCAAAAGTAGTTACCCGATTAAGAGGTAACATATTTCCTTAAGCTTTTAAATTTTATTTCCATTTTCCAATCCCTTATATATTTTTATTATATTATTTTATAAAAAACCAATATCCTAAACATAATATTATTTTTTTTATAATTTTTTTACTTACACTTACACACACTTCCAACTAATGGGTAATGAACATATTGTTTTTGTGTTGCCTCACGAAATGATGATTTTTCATTTTTCCCTTATCACCACTCATGGTGGTCATTATGATGGAAACTATATATATATAGTATATATATGATATTTATTAGGTATTTATACTTATATAATACTTTTATAACACATACCTTTAATACTTTCTATTTTTCATTAACATGATAACATCGTTTGAGGAAGTGTGGACTACTTCCCCCTCAAAGTGATGTGATTCGTTCACACTAAACATGGAATGTATACAGGATGGTTTTAATTTAAAATATGTGACCTAAAAAACATATATATTATATTCATTACATAATTACACTTAAATAAATATACTATATATATATATATAACATTTTCTTTTTTACCCATTCACACACTTAAAAAGGGAAAATGTCGTTCGTGGATGTATGGGCTACCGCCTCCTCAACATGATATTATTCATTTTACATGAAATAATTATATATATAAGCATATATGATTAAATAAAATGGTATTTAGGATATAATTATCATTATGGATTTATATGGCATTACTTAACTTCTTTCAATAATGATCATTGAAAAATGAGACGTACGACCTACCGTCCCCATGATCATAACATTAATTAATTTTTCATAACCATATTTTATGATTGATTTTAAAAGTATAATTAATTTATAAATATGATAATTATGTCACGTTTATTATTCTTTGGATTCTATATAATGATCCCTTTGACCATATTTGACCTACAAAAGTCGGTTTTGGCACATAAACTGAATTTGGTCAAAACACCTGATGTAAATATAATTGTTTAAGTAGTTGTATAAAATATAGTAAAAGGTGAAATAAAATTAATTATAAACATGAAAATTTTTCCCAATAAATTATAAAATTAACATAATTTTATTATATAGGAAGTTAAAGGACGTTCACCCGAAAGGAAACTCAAGGTGAGGGATTCTTGTCTCATTTTCATTCTGTGAGTCAAACTTAATTATTCTGCTCCTAATTTATTATATATGGTGTACATACTGACACATTGATATATAATACCATGAATTATATTAAATTTATGGTATTTATATTTTTTATTTAAATATTATTACCTTTGGGTTTTCTAATTCATTTATTACCACATTGGTAATAGAATCTCATCCCATTTTTACATCTATGAGATAAATGTCATGTTCACCACTTACATCTTTTTTGGGATATATTTACTACCCCTTTTTATATATTATAGCCTTAATTAATTTATATTAAGTGTATTTAAGGCTCTCATTTAATATTATGCCTTCATGAGTTTTGTTATTTCAAATGTTTCAAATTTTTATGGGACACTTTGGAATATTTAAATACTATTTTCCTCAATAATAACTTTAATGATATTTAAATAGTGTTTCCATTTAAGGAAATAATATTACCATTAACCCTTTAATTTTCCTCTCATATAGTAATTCATGTCCTTTTTCAAGTGTTAGTACCATTTTTTCACTCTTTGGTACTTAAAGTGTTTTGAAAATGTTTATAAGAAAACACGACTTCATTTATCTCTTTAAATGGAGAACCTATTTTCTTCTAAAAACCATGTTTTGTTAAAATGTTTTTAAAATGATTTGGTAAAGAAATTTTTATGATTTTTTTATTTTACCAATTTTTTCAAATAAATATTTTAGTCACATTCTGAACATGGCATCTATCTAACCTTTAACTCTGCAAAAGGAATGTTCTTTTTACCTCGTACGACTTATATGGATTTACCTATAATCTTTTCCTTGAATCTTCCTTTGTATGTCTAAAAGTTTAATTTTTAAATAAAATTTTTTAAAAGTGATTCTCAAAGAAAAAATTTTTCAAATGTTTTTAAAAAACAAAAGGATATTTTCCTCAGGAATAATTTAAAATATATTTTTATATTATTTCTATTCATAAACAACAACAAACATTTATTTTTACTTCACTTGGGATTGTTGTATTGATACCATCCTTATTATTCCTATGGATGGTTTATTATTGATTTGTCCATGGATTGTATTCACATTCACTTCCTTGAATCATTTTCTATTCCCCTTAAAATATTCAATTTCTTACGGTCATTGAACATTGAATTTTCCCCTAATTATCCATTTCATTCATCATGGATATTACTAATTCCTAAACCGTATACCATTTTACATAAGGTGTCTACTTTGACAGTTATTTTATTATTTGGGGAAATATTGATAATTACATATTCTTTATTCAATATTGATATTTGATAAGGAATATTATTTATTTTAATTATTCAATATGAGGAATGTTTTGGACTAGAAATTATGGGTGGATCTTGGACTTTATATAGCTCCTCGATGCATCGACAGGTTCGCATGAGAAAAATTAGTTACACAAATCAGAATATTTTAAACCATATTGTGAAAGGTATTGATAGTATATGTTTTCATATGCCTCATACATGACATTCAATAGTTAAGAATTTTCTTCATATAAGTTTTATTTATTATTCATCCATGGGATTTTTCTTTGACATGTCTATGGATATATTTCATTTTTATTTCATTGATTAAATGGAATGTGCTTCAGTTTCTTACATTATGATATTGATTTTTATTTATCTAGTTATTTTAATTCCATGTTTTCCCATTTGTTACCTTTCCATATTGTTTAAAAATGTCCATTAAGTTTATTAATTACATATCATGTGTGTTCAGTTATTTACCTTTCCATATAGATTATTCTCATTGATTCAATATTGCTTGTGATATATTTTTCCCTTATTGATCATTTGATCTCACCCTTATTATGTTTCTTTTCCCAAGAGTTCAAGAAGAATACTATGAAAGATATTCAGAAATTTACTAGTTGGAATAAAGTTATCATAAAAGTTATTTATTTATAAATAATAAAAAAATTATACTATAATTAGTGTATTAATTTATAAGAAAAGACTCATTTATGTATCTGGTTTACAAAGACTACTAAAATCTCATTCCTTTGAGATTTGATTCCTTGTAATCTTGTCAATGTAATTAGTGGCAGACACTGGCTTTGGGTTATCTGAGTTTGGGTTGTTATAGTTGGTATCAGAGGATGTTTAGAAGAAACCTTGGGAACTAGATTTAAGAAAACATAGGTTATAGAGCATTACCCTAAGGTATAATTTGAGGATAAGTATAGAATAAAACCATTTAATTTTGGTAAATTTTATATTATGTGGGTCTTCCTAGAAATACATCCATGTCTGGATACTACAAGTGGATGTGGTTCGGGCACAAATGTACCTAGGAGTAACAACTTCGACAAGGTGTTTTGGGCCTGACTCGGGGTAACCTGGTATATGAAAATGGTCCTTACTATGCACCTAGTTTGACACTATCTGGTGCGATATTCTTAGGATAATTCACATTTTTTTATGAACCACTGTGATGGATTTTTAAAATGAATAACCTAGGTTAAATCTAAGGTGTTTTAGATTTAAAATAAGATGTCATGATTTAGAAATCCTCTGAATGATATTATGGATAAACACTAGACCAAGGAAGGACCTATGTGGAAATAAATGGATAAAGTATTTATTTATTGAGGTTGTATTTAAAACCATAATTAAAAGAATATTTAGTGATTAACCTTATTTTAAGGATTTCAATCATATTTATTTTGGAAATTGAATTAATATGGTTTTAGAAAAGGACAACTAGTAAGCAGAGTGAAAACCAATCAAATACGGCAAGTCTGTGGGTATTTAACCCATGAATAAAGAACGATAAGTGTTTCACACCAAACACTAACCTATGAAATTTCTTGGTTAATTTTTCATTGTTTTTATTTGAATAATTTGACGAATAAATGTTAATGATAAAATAGTAATATCACTTTTGAGGATTATAGATTAATCTATTAACCATATTGGTTTTAAAATATAGTTAAAGACAAATAGTTAGGCTTGTCACTCTTTTATAGACCTTATGATCCTTTAAATTTTTCTTTTAGTACATCATCCATAAAAAAAGTAGTAATTAATTTTTGGGAGTAAATGTATGAATTATAATTTGATCAAATCATAACCAAAAGTTAAGATTGATCATATGAAATTAAAACCTATCAAGTAAGAATATTTACTTATATTATTAGGCAGTAAAATAATTACCCAACATTAGGAAAATGACTTAGAAATAAAATGTTGTACTAATACCTTAATTTTCATTGAATCGATGGTCTTCTAAATCATTGTAGATTTGTGCATTTGAGGCCCTAAACTTTCTATTGATCATTCACCTTTTTGTGATTGATGACCTCATTCACTCTCTATAAATATTTATGCTTTTTCTCCAAGTACATATTTTTACTTTAATCTAATGTTATTCTACTTAGAAACCTAGTTACATGGTAGTCAATGTGACTTGTGTACTTCTTATTCTGTCTTTTCTAGAATATGTTTTATGAACCCTTTTCATGATGTGAGATTTCAATATAGTAAATATCAAACATTATATTACCAAGATTGAGTTTAAATTGTGAGGATTGAATTTAATTAATGTGGGGAGAATGTAACTCCTTGAAATTATAAAGTACAACTTTGTATTCGATAGTGTATATGACACACATCACTTAGCACATAAGAGAATATAATATCCCAAGACTCTTCTATTTATTTACTATTTTAAATAAATTCAATACATATATCTTGTAATACATGAAACACCTATTTTTCTTGTGTTATACACAAGAAATAACTTCCTTGATATCTTGTGTTACATTCAAGAGAGACCTTCCTTAATACCTTATGTTACACACAAGAGATACCTTCCTTGATAGCTTGCATTATACGCAAGACCGAGTTTCACCAAACACCGATATATTATTACAATATTATTATTTAATGTAATATGATATAACATGGCCGTTATGTTAGAGGTTATGAATATTATTAACTAACTTTTAAAAAAATTGGTTTATATAAATATAAGATGAATTCATTGGCTACCAATTAATGAGAAAAGAAAATAAAAACCAATTGGATATAAAAAAAATATTATTATTTATATGCTTCCAAAGGAGTTTTGTCTTAATAAACATAATTAATTATATTTTTTTAATGATTTTATTTAAATGTATATGTTATATATTCAATAAAATATTTTTTATATTCATTCATTAGGTTTTATAGGCATAAGATAAGAAAAAAACTATATTTTTATAAAGGTAATTTTTCTGCCTTTTAGTAGAAAATCCATTTTAAATATGAATTTTGACACTTTTATTGATTTAATATGTCAAAATAAACTTAATATTTGAAATTTAAACATAATAATTATGTTACATTAAATTTTTTATATTTTTTGAAAACATATAATTTTTTAATGGATAGTTAAAAATACTAAATTTTAGTTCAAAATTGATTTTTCATATAATTTATTTATAAGGTTAAATTATAATTTTAATTAGTTTTAAAGTTTAATTAGAAAATATTTTTATCAATTAATAAAAATTATTTCATTGGAATAAATTTTACTTTGAAATTTATTATAAAAATATAGCAAACTTTCAAATGTTTTTACTTTAAAACCTCGTAATGTCATCCCGCTTGCGAGATGAATTTTAAATTAATTTATGCCACTTATGTGATTGTAATTTGGAAAAATGGATTCCATATTTGGATTAAAAATAATTTATAATTTATAATAACACCAAATTTTTTTTTACCAAAATTATTAGTGAAAGTAATTAAAATTAATTACAATTATTAAGGAAAAATTAAGCTTAATAAAGGACTAAACCTTTAACTTAAAATCCCAAATGACCTATCCACTTGTCCGAAACCTATTTTATGGTAAAAATTTGGCTGTTAACCTTCCATTACTGAGTTTTTTTGGTTTTTTATGACTTTTTTTTAGGTAATAACATATGTACACCTCACTTATTTCCAAAAATTCCAAGTGAGGTATTTTCCTTCCCTATAAAGGCCACAAACTCTCCCCATTACTCACACCTCTCAAAACACTGAGGTTCATAAAATATCTACCCATATATATTAACAAAATCTATCCCCTTGACCTTGAATCCTCTCTTTGGGAAGAAATCCTTCCAAGGAAGATTTTTGGTACAAACCAAAAGTAGTTACCTGATTAAGAGGTAACATCTTTCCTTAAGTTTTTTAGTTTTATTTCCATTCTCCAACCCCTCATCTCTTCTTATTTTGTTATTGTATAACAAAACCAGTATCCTCAATATAATAGTATTTTTTTATGAAAATTTTTCTACCTACACTTACACACACATCCATCTAATGGGTAACAAACATATTGTTTCTATGTATGGCGAATTACTGCCTCACAAAATGATACTTGTTCATTTTTCCCTTAATACCTATCATGGTGGCCATTATGATGGAAAATCTGTATATATATGATATATATGATATTTATTATATTTTTATACTTTTTTAATACTTTTATAACACATACCTTTAATACTTTCCATTTTCTATTAATACGATAACATCATTTGAGGAAGTGTGGACTACCGCCCTCTCAAAGCAATGTGATTCGTTCACACTAAATATGGAATGTATAAAGGATTTTTTTAAATTAAAAATATGTGAAATAAAATAAATATATATTATATTCATGAAAAAATCAAATTTTTGGAAATATACTATATATATGTCATTTTCTTTATTACCCTTTCACACACTTAAAAAGTGATAACGTCGTTTGTAGACGTGTGGACTATCACCTCATCGACACAGTGTAATTCCTTTTACATCACAAAAATTATATATATATATATAAGTATATATAATTAAATAACATGTTATTTGGGATATAATGACCATTATGGAGAGATATGGTGTCAGTTGCCTTCTTTATATAATGATTATTGAAAAATGAGAACGTTACTCATGCGTACGTACGGCCTACCGTCTCCATGATCATAACGTTAATTCATTTTTCACAGCCATATTTAATTATTGAATTTAAAAGTATAATTAATGTATAAATATGATAATTATTTAATTTTTATTATTCTTTAGATGTTATATAATGACCCCTTTGACCATAGTTGACCAACTAAATTTTTTTTTGAGGCATAAACTGAATTTAGTCAAAACAACCAATGTAAACATAATTTTTTATGTATTTTTATACAACATAGCAAAAAGTGTAATAAAATTAATGATAAACATGAAAAATGTTCTCAATAAAGTATAAAATTTACATAAGTTTATTATATAGGATGTTAAAGTACATTCACTTGAAACAAAACTCAAGGTAAGGTATTTTTGTCTCATTTTCATTCTGAGAGGGATACTTAATTGTTGTGCACCTAATTTCTTATATATGGTGTACATACTGCCACATTGACATATAATACCATGAATTATATTATCTTTATGGTATTTAAATGTTTTATTTAATGATTATTACCTTTGGGTTTTCTAATTCATTTGTTACCACGTTGGTAAGGGGTTCTCATCTCACTTTTTATATCCTTGAGATAAATGTCATGTTCACCACTTATATCTTTTGTATGGTGTATCTGCTTTCCATTTTTATATATTTTATCATGAATTAATTTATCTTCATTGTATTTACGTTTTTCATTTAATATTATTCCTTCATGAGGTTTATGATTTAAAATGTTTCAAAGTCGTATGGGACACTTTAAATGTTTAAAGATTATTTTACTCAATAATAACTACAATAATATCTAAATATTGTTTCCATTTGATGAAATTATATTACTATTTTTTCTTAAAACCTTTAATTTTCCTCTCATCTGGTAATTCATGATCTTTTTCAAGTATTAGTACAATTTTTTCACTCTTTGGTACTCAAAGTTTTTTAAAAATGTTTTTAAGAAAACCCAACTCCATTTCTCTCTTTAGTCAGAGAAACTGTTTTATTCTAAAAACCATGTTTTATTAAAAAAAATTCAAAAAAATTAAAATGATTTGGTAAAAGAATTTTTACCCTTTTTTATTTTACCAATGTTTTCAAAGGAATCTTCTTATTTCTTTTATAACAAGGCATCTTTATAACCTTTAACCATGAAAAAGGAATATTCTTTTTACCTCGTATGTATTATATGGATTTACCCGCTGTCATTTCAAGTAATCTTCCTTTGAATGTATAAAAGGTTAATTTTTAAAGAAATTTTTTTCAAAAGTTATTTTCAAAGAAAAAGGGTTTTCAAAAAAAATTTACAAAACAAAAGGATATTTTCCTCAAGAATTATTTTAAAATATTTTTTATAGTATTTAAATTTTTAAACAATAAAAAACCATTATTTTTACTCCATTTATCATTTTTGTTTTGATATCATTCTTATTCTTCCTCTAGATGGTTTATTATTGACTTGTCCATGGATATTATTCACATTACCTTCTTTGAATCATTTGTTATTTCCCTTGAAATATTTAATTTCCTATGATCATTGAACATTGAATTTCCCCTAATTATCTATTTCATTCATCATGTATAGTATTATTGCCTAAAATATATACCCTTTTATATATGGTGTCTACTTTGACAGATATTTTATTATTTGTGGAAATATTGATAATTTTTTATTTTTTATTCAATACAGATATTTGATAAGGCATATTACTTATTTTGGTTATTTTATATGAGGGATTTTTTAGAGTAGAAATGATAGGTGAAGACCAGACTTTATATAGCTCCTTGAAGCATCAACAAGTTCTCATTAGAAAAATTATTTGTGAAAATCAGAATAGTTTAAACCATTTTGTGAGAGGTCTTGAAAGTATAGGTTTTCATGTTACTCATACATGATTTCAAATAATTAATCATTGCATTCATATTAGTTTCATTTATTATTCATCCATGATATTTTTCATTGACATATCTATAAATAAATACATTTCATTTTTAGTTCATTGATTAAATGGCATGTTCTTCAGTTCCTTGCCTTTCCATATTGATTTGTCCTTATCTAGTTCCATTTGTTACCTTTCTATATTTTTTACACATGTCCATTCAGTTTATTGATTATATGGAATGTGTTTTCGGTTATTTACCTTTCCATATAGATTATTCTCATTGATTCAATGTTTATTCTGTTATATTTTTTTTCCTTACTAAGAATTTAAAAGCACCCTTATTATGTTTCTTTCTATAAGAATACAAGAATAATACTATAAAATATATACAAGAATTTACTAGTTATAACAAAGTTATCCTCAAGGTTATTTATTTAGAAATAAGAAAAAAAATTATGTTCTAATTAGTGTATTCATTTGTAATACAAGATTCATTTATGTATCTAGTTTACCAAGACTACTAAACTCTCCTTCCTTCAAGATTTTATTCCTTGTAATAATGCCAATGTAATTAGTAGAAGACACTAGCTTCAGGCTATCTGGGGTTAGGTCACTACAATGAATATCTATATTGAGTAAATTATATAGATTTAACATTATTTCCCAATTAATCAAATAAAATTCAAAGTAAACACCATATGTAAAAACAATGGTATACAGATAAGACAATAATCATATCCATGATATAATAAATATCAATATTTAAGAGAATATGATTTAAAAATAAAAATTATCTCAAAATGTTATTACATATACCACATAAAAATGATTAGGTGCACAATACCAAGTATATCTCAATTAAATAGAGATTGAGATGAAGTCCCTTACCTTATGTCTGAAATCATTCTGCACTTGTACTTAATGTCTGGGATAATCAAATTAGATTCATTAATTACTTAATTCAGAACCTTTTAAACATATATTTTATTTATTATAATTTTATTAAGTTTAATATGTCCATTTCGATGAATTATATTATTTAATTTTTTTGTTTTGGGAGCATTTGTTTCATGGTTTCATGATTGGTTTTCTTGTGTCTAATTATGGAAATTCTTGTCAAATGGGAATAATTATCCAGAAGTGAAATTATGTTATATTAATTCACTTATATAAATTTTAATGGTCTCATAAATTATTTGGTTATATGTTTTGTGGATGATTCAATAGATAAAATGTTGATGAAAATGTTTTAATTTATTTGTGTGGTTTTTAAAACCATCACAAACTTGTATCATTTTATTTAATATTATTTCTATAAATTTATTCTAGAATATGATAAAAGTTATAATATGTATAATAAAATATTATTTAACCATAATAATGTTTTTATGACTAGCCTTAAAGGCAGTAATAGAAAATAAAAACTCATTGTGCATGAATACGGTGAATCGACACGTCACGAATGATGTTTTCATTTTTAGAATAAAAGAAGGATAGATGAGATTTGATGATGGATTATTCCATTAACACAATATAATTACAGTATATATAAGTTAATAAATCTAGCATGCCACTTTGGGATATGTTTTGAGGATAGGATAAGAAAATAAAAGAAAATGAAAAGAAATTAAAAGAGAACGGAAGAGGATTTTACGCCTTGAATTTCTTCTCCTTGAGAACCTCCATAAGGCACTTGGGTTTGGTCTTTTGTAGAGACCAGAATCACTTGGAAATAGTGGAGAGGCTTGGGAAGTTGATTGTAAATAATTTATAAAAACTTAAATAATTAGAAGCTATAAGGGGAATAGGTGGTGAGGGGTGGTATTTATAGTGGAGGTGAGGGGTGTTTTTTGATTATTTTTTTCATTTTTTTATTATTTCAGATCAAGACTGTAAATATTATTGATTATTGTAAATAAGTGAAATAAATAGAGTATTATATTTATAAATAATGGTTTTATACCTCATCTATACATCATACATCACTCAATAATTCATTTATTTACTTATAATGTTAAATACTGTAAATTACCACATTTCACTATTCACCCAAAATTCAACTATTTAAGAAAAAACCCAAAAATTCACCCTAACCATTTTTTGATGTGTAGATTTCAAAAATGGACTCCATTTTATGAAAATAATTTAAAGAATATTATAAATTTAATTTGTATTCAAAATCATTATTTATTCAAAAATACCAATTTTAATATTATAACTGATTTTACAACACTTTGAAAAATTAATTATGGCCTCCTAAAATTATATTATTTTTATAATAAAATAAAATATTAATTTATGAATCTATTTTATGAAAATAAATTTTAGTTTAAATCTTTATATTAATTATAAAAATGTAAATAAACATTTATATTTCACAAAAATACCAACACTTAATTTAACATTTTTAAAACATTTATTTATGTACTCCTTGATATAAATATATCATATTTTAATTTATTAGATTCCTAAATTTAATATATAATTTCATAGATGAGGTTATTATTCTAATGGCCATATTATTATTCATAATGGTCATGTTAATATTTAATAATATATCATGGTAACCTATCGAATAAATTGAATTTATTTAAGAAGATACATACTGAAAAATATTGGGGTGTTATATTCTTCCCTCCTATAAAAATTTCAACATCAAAATTTTCATGAATATTTCCTACTAAATAGATGAGGGTGTTTCTTCTTCATATAATCCTTAGTTTCCCACATTACTTCTTCCATTTTATGGTCTCTCCAAAAAAAACTTTACCAATCGAGTTGTTCGATTTCTCAATACTTGCTCTCTAGTTTCAAGAATCTCAATAATATCTTCATAGTAAGACAGATCAGGTTCCAAGTCTATTTCTTCATATGTGAGTGCATGTGTTGGGTCTGGAATGTACTTCCTGAACAATGATATGTGGAACACATCAAGAAATTTGGATAGAATTGGTGGAATTGCTAATCTGTAAGCTACAGCTCCAATTGTTTCCAAAATTTTGGTTGTTCCAATGTACCTGGGGATCAGTTTACTTTCTTACCAAACCTTATAACACCCTTCCATGGAGATACTTTCTTAAATACATGAAATCACACTTGAAATTCCAAATCCTTTCTCTAGTTTTTAGCTTAACTCTTTTTCCTACTTTTAGCTTCTTTAATATGATCCTAAATAGTCTTTACCATTATCATTATTTCTTCAGTAATTTATGGGCCTATAAGTTTCCTCTCACCAACTTCATCCCAACAATTTGGATTATGGAATCTCTTTCCATATAATGTTTTACATGTCACCATTTGAATACTAGAATGGAAACTATTATTGTAGGAAAACTCTACTAAAGGTAAATGTTGATTCCACGTACATTTAAAGTCAAGTGATAATGATCTCAACATGTCTTCCAATGTTTCAATAGTCCTTTTAGACTGTTCATCAGTTTGAGGGTGATAAGAAGTACTCAAATGAAGCTTAGTATCCAAAGCCTTCTGAATACTCTTTGATAATTTCAATATAAAATGGGGATCTCAATCAGACACAATTGATAGAGGTGCACTATCAAGTATTACAACTTCATTAATATAGAGTCTTGATAGGAACTCAAGAGGTCATTATTCTCTTATAGAAAGAAAAATTACTAATTTTGTAAGGCATTCAACAATAACCAATATCATATCATTATTTCTAGGGGTATTTGGTAATCGAGTGATGAATTCAATAGTAATTTCATCCCACTTCCACATTGGAATAGGTAAAGGTTGTATAACTCCTCTATGATGTTGTCTCTCAACCTTCACTTGTTGAAAAACTGGATATCTTGGCACATAGTCAGTAATTTCCTACTTCAGATTATCCAACCCAAAGTGTTCCTTCAGATCTATAAACATCGTGGTGCTACCAGGGTGTATATAGAAATTTGAGCAATGGGTATCTTCTAATAGCTCTCTTTTTAGATAGGGTATTGATGGAACATATAACTATTTTCCAAATTTCATAATTCCTTACCCATATATGAAGCCTTCTAATCTTCCATCCTCAACACCTTTAATTTTCTTTTCAAAATTTTCATCATTAGATTGAGATCTTTTTATCTATTAAAATAAATATGGTTTCACAATCATTTGAAAATAGAGTGATATTTCCTCTTCCTTAAAAATTCTCATATACATATTTACTAAATACTTAAACATTGCATCTTTCTTAATCCTCATTTGGGTTATAAGTTTATGATCTTTCCTACTTACTGTATATATTGCCTTATTTTCTTTTCTTGGGTGGTAGTGTATAGAGAAATCATAATCTTTGAGTAATTTTATCCATCATATTTTCTTCATGTTGAGTTCTTTCTATGTAAAGATTTATTTTAAACTCTTTTGATCTGTATATATCTCACATATTTCACCATAGATATAATGTCTCTATATCTTCAAAGTAAATATTATGGATTCTAATTCAAGATCTTGAGTTGTATAATATTGTTCATGAATCTACAACTTTCTAGATTCATATGTAATAACTTTATCATTTTACATAAGGATATAACTTATTCCTTTCTTAGATACATCATTGTATATCACAAACACATCATTTCCTGATGGTAGAGTCAGAATCATATCATTGAATAATCCACTCTTCAATTCTTCAAAACATTATGCACATTATTTTCTCCATACGAACATAATCCCTTTACATGTGATCTTAGTTAACTGGTTATCCAATTAGGTAAAATTATGAATGAAACTCTGATAGTAACTTGATAAACTAATGAAACTATGTACCTTAATTTTGTTCATTGGAGTAGGCCATTCTTAGATTGCCTTTATCTATAAAGGATCAACTGAGATTTCATCCTTAGAGACAATGTATCCATGAAAATAAATTTATTGAAGCCATAATTTACACTTGATAAATTTACCATATAAAACTTTCCTTTTTAGAGTCTCAATAATGATTCACAAGTTATTATCATGGTCTTTATATGTTTTAGAATATACCAAAATATCATCAATTAATACCACAAAAAATTGTTAAGATATTCATTGAATATTATTTTAATATCTATAAAAACATGGGGTGAATTAGTCAATCCAAATGGAATTATTGTAAACTCATAATGTACATACCTTATCTGAATATATGTCATAAGAATGTCTTCCTTCTTTACTAACAATTAATGATACCCAGAACAAAGTTCAATCTTTGAAAAATATTGATCTTTGTGAAGTTGATCAAATAAATCATCAATACGAAGCAGAGGGTACTTTTTCTTTATTGTAATATCATTGATTTATCTATAGTCAATGAATAGTCTCATGGATCCATATTTCTTCTTAACAAAGAGAACAGAATCTCCCCCTGGAGAAATACTAGGTGGAATAAATCCCTTATTACTCAACTCCTCTATTTGTTTCTTTAGCTATACTAATTCCACAGTGTCCACTATATAATTAGTATTTGATATTACTCTTTCATTGGGAATTAAATCAATGGTAAACTCAACTTCACACTCTAGGGTGTGTCCAGGTAATCCCTTAGGAAATACATCAATGTATTCCTGTACAATTAATACATCCTCAATTTGAAGATTAATTTATTCATCCCCAGATTTTGTTTTCTATTCATCCCCAAGAATTTAATTTAGTAGATCTATTGGGGGTGGATATAGATAAGAATCTAATGATGAAGTTTCTACACTAAATTTAAGGAATTATATATCTTCCTCACAAATCATAATTTCTTTCTTCTTGTAATAAATTTTCACATTATATTTTAAACTCCAATCTATACCAAAGATTATATCAAATTCAACCATAGTTTTGATAATATGTTCATCAAATAAATCACATTTATATACCATAATGGGGACTAATCGACACATCTTTATTGTAATGAAACTTCCCTTAGAGATTTTGATTGAAAACTCCCTTATTAAATCGAAAGGGAAAAAATAATTTTCTTGGAAAATTGGGTAGATATAAAAGAGTTAGATGATCCAAAATCAAATAAATCATTGGCTAAATTTGAATATATGATTAATGAAGGACCCTAAAACACCCTAACAGGGGATGGGTGGATCAGGGTGTCAATTTTTCTTCTAATATGATGGATCTTGTTCCCACGTTGGTAGGAACATGTTAAACCTGTATGATGGATTCGATCAGAAATCGAACATTCACATGCATAGAGACAACACAAAAAATTTACTTGTTTCACTGCTATGGGATAGTCCAAGGATCATATGCTGATAGTGTTTCGGACGTACCTAAATCCACTAATCTTCACTAGTTGTGGAATACAGAAGTTTATACACAGTCACTCTCTTCCAGGCACACTACCTTTATGATATTTTAGGGAAATCTCACTATGTCCCTCAGAACACTTCCATCAACTCCCCCTAGATCACTACTTTGTGAGAAGTCAAACTCGGTTTATCGACTTGAAGATCTCTTTAATGTATTGGTATTAAATTCTTTATCTCTTACTATCATGAGACTCTTCTTACACCACTGACCTAAGTTGATGCACTCTGAAAGCATTGTTTATTGAAAACTAAATTTCAAAACTGCCTTTCACAAAGCTCACTCCTTCATGAAGCACCCCTACCTTCTCGGAAAATATTGTCTTCGCAAAGCTCACTTCCTTCGTGGAACAAACTTCTTCGTGAAGCTCACTAAGTCAACAAGGAATAACTTATCATCACAAAACACCATTTAATCGAAATCATTAACATCATTCAAGACTTATAGTCTTTTATCAATTCTCAAGATCTCATAGAAATCCATATTCACGAAGCTCCCTTAGCTTTATAAAATCAGAGTGTTTTCATATTTTCCTTGAAGAACTTATGTAAAACGAATAGAGAAGCCTTATATATATAGGCTCATCCATTCATTATGATCCACCACCTCTTAGTGGATTTTTCAGATCTTTTAAAACCACCTTTATATAGCTCCTCCATTCACAATGATCCATTTTGAATTATTATTGCATTGAATATTTCCACCAAATCATCATGCACTATTATTCTCTAATTCTTTTAATCATAGATATCGCCTTCATCATTCAAGATGCTCCAATTATTTGTCATTTGTGATGGTCATCGTTGTCATGTAGATAACTATCATCTTTATTTTATCCTTTTAAAAATTCAATTTTTTAATCCCATATTTGTGAAACTCATACCTCTTCCATATTTTCATAAGTCCTTCAAGGAAATACACTTTTCGCGATGCAAGCCATCATCTAAATTTTAGACCCCAAAAAATTTGAAACCTTTGGGAAATGACGCCACCTTAAATATTGGTGTCAACTTGAACTATAAGATCATTTTACTTAAAAACTACCTGATATTCCATGTGATTATTTACAACAAACACAAACCATAATCCATTCGTAGCATAGAACAGTCTTGGTTCCAACAATCTCCCCCTTTGGGTTTGTTGGAAATCAGCAGAAAAAATTCAATAAAGCACTAGTTGTAATCAAAACCTGATATGCAAGAAATAAATCATCTAGCACTCTAAGTCTACATAATAAAATCTAGATGTAGAAAACAAGAGGGGAAGCATGAATTGGGTTCTCATTATTTGGAATGCTTAAAGATTTATAATCTAAGATCTGACTATTTCCACATAACACTAAATTATTTTCCCTTCTCATCCCCCCCTTATAAGTCATTAAATTTCTCTATTTCTTTATTATCCCCCATTGTAACTCATTGAATTTTTCTATTTCCTCATTCTATAACTTTGTAAATAAACCCAAAGAACCTTATTTTTTACTTATAGAGATAAAACACACACTCCCCTTGGATCGTATCTCCCCATAAACCTGCATCACTTCCACAAATAGATTAAACAATTTCACATAACTAGGGATTGAGGACTACTCGTAACCTCCTCATGTATTGAGAGGTGGTTCAACACGGAGGTTCAACTAATGTTTCTCAAACACATGTGCTTCCAATGGCTTGGCCATAATGTTAGCCACTTGGTCATCAGTTCCAAAATGATCCATTTTAATCATGCCTTGTTCAACTTTTTCCTTGATAAAGTGATATCTGATTTAAATATGTTTCATACAAGAATGTTGAAAAGGATTATTGGTAAGATATACCACACTCTTGTTATCACAATGAATCACCATTGGTTGTTTCACCTCATCACCAATATCTGTCAGTAATTTTTTCATCCATATTATCTGATTAAAATCCTTTTTAGTATAGATATACTCAACTTTCATAGTACTAAGAGAATTATTTTTCTATTTATTACTCAACCAGCCTACACATTTCCTTCTAATAAAGAATGATCCATAACTTGTGGACTTTCTATCAACAACATCTCCATCCCATTCAGCATTGAAAGATGCTGATAGTTCACTATCACTTCTATAAGAAGAGTATAATCCATAATTATGAGTACCTTTAATGTATATCAGGATTATTTTCACCACCTTCATATGTTCTTCCTTTATATTACTTTGAAATTGGGTCATTAAGCATGTTGCAAAGACAATATTTGGTTGTGTTTATGTCAGGTAAAATAAGCTTCCAATGATTCTCCTTTACATTTTGGGATCTATAGATATACCATCTCCATGATTTCCCTATTTTTTCCCAACTGCAATTGGATTATACATTGGTTTGGAGTCATGCATATTTAATTTCTTCAACAACTCTATGGAATACTTTTCCTAAGAAATAAAAGTGTGATATTTCCTCTGAATCACTTGAATTTCCAAGAAGTATGTGAGTTCACCAATCATAAAAATTTAAAATTATAAATTCATGTGATTAGAAAATTCATCCATTGATCCCTACCTAATTCCATCAAATATAATATCATCTATGTACAATAGTACCATGAACTAATCTTTCTAAGAATTATTCACATATAGATTGTGATCCACTCCTCCTCTTTTAAATTCAATATTCTTTAGATAATAATCTAGCTAAGAGTACCATGCTCATAGTTCCTATTTCAAACCATATAGTTCCTTTTTTAGTCTTTAAACATTCATTTCATCATTACCAAGAATAAAACCCACTGGTTTTTCAATGTAGACTTATTCTTCAAGAACACCATTCAAGAAATATATTTTGAAATCCATTTGATACACTTTGTATCCTCTTTGAATTTCCAATGTAAGAAATAATCTGATTGACTCCAGTCTAGCTACCATAGAAAAAGTTTCTTCAACATCAACACCTTTAATCTGTGAATATCCTTTACACACCAATCATGCCTTATTTTTTATCACATTACCATAGTCATCTAATTTGTTCTTCAAAATCCAATTTGTACCAATCACATTGTGAATTTCAGGTATCTCAATAAGATCCTATGTCTAGTTCTTTTCAATATGATCTAACTCTTCATTCATGTCTTTCACCCATGATTCATCCTTTGAATCTTCTTCAAACAAGGTTGGTTCCACAATTGATAAGAAGGAATATTGTGCATTATTTCTCATTCTCCTTGTATGTGTGGGTGTTGTCCAATCCCCAATGATGTTGGATTAATCAATTTCTACTCTTCAATTTATCTTGTGAGATTTAGAAGAATTTTCTTCAGCCATGGATTACTCTTATGATTCTTCATCTGAATCAACATCATGTTGTGACCTCCGAATGTTTTTCACTCCTTCCTCTACTTCTATATTTGAATCTGTTCCATGTCCATTTTCTTTTACATCTTCAATCATATCAGTATAAGATCCCCTCAAGGTATTTGTGGCCTTATCTTCAATGATCATGACATCACTACTTTCCATAATTCTTATGAGATGGTTATTGAAACATTTTTAGGCTTTTTTATTCATTTAATATTCGAGGAATATTATTTTTTATGCAACATCACCATGCTTCCATTTATTTCCATCTATGTTTCAAATGAAACATTTACTTCTAAAAACATGAAAATACTTTACAAATGACTTCCTTCCATGCCACAACTCATATGGTGTATTTGTTTCTCCCATATAAATCCCTATTTGATTTTGAGTATACACTGTAACTTGAACATACACTTTCCAGTAATGGAAAGAGATACAACTCTCAATCAGCATAGTTCTAGCCATATTTTTCACCTATCAATTCATATTCTCAACAACTCCATTTTCTATGGGGTTCTCACAACAGCCACCTCATGTTGTATAACATGTTTCTCTTTGTAATTTTCAAACTCAATGGATGTATATTCCCCTCCTATGTCAAACCATAGAACTTTGATTGTCTGTCCAGTATCATTCTCGGTTATTCGTCGATGCATTTTCATGCAGTAAATAACTTGTCATTTCCTATGTATAACCATAACACAAGTCATTCAACTATAATCATTAATTAAAAAAACAAAGTACCTTTCTCTATATGTTCCAGCAACATTTATTGGACCACATACATCTGTATGGATGAGATCAAGAAGATTTGATTCCCTTTTCTTATTTGGAAGATATGAACTACAAACCAACATCCCTCATATGCAAGCATCATGAGTATTTTCCCATTAACACTTTATATTGGGGACATCCATGACTATATTCAACTTATATATCTTTTCCATGTCTTTTTGATTAATGTGACTCAACCTCCGGTGCCACAAATTGTTTTCTTTATCAATTTTCATGAAGAAAAAATGTTTTCTTTACTATCAACTTGATATAAGTTGTCATCTGTTTATATCCCTTCATAATATAATTCATTTCCTTTCCTCTAATATTTCACCCATTTTTATTAAATGTAACCATCAGTTCCTAATCACATAGTTGACTCACACTCAAGAGATTATGATGCAGACCATTCACATAGAGAACTTTATTTTTCTTCATCCCTCCATTTTCCAGTTCAGTAATTCAACTACCTTTTATCTTAAAAGCACCATCATTTTAAACCTTACTATTCCATCAACCATTTTCTTAACATTCGTTAATAGGTTTTAATTTCCTATTATATAGGATGATTATCCGCTATCAAGAATCCAGATGCTACTTTTATTTGTAGCTTTGATAGTGACTTCAACAAGATTGGATTTCTCAACTTTTTTCTTTTCCTTCCATGAAATATTTGATTGAGTGGAAGATAAATATGTTTTTTTCACTCTCTTTTCCATGTTCATTGGTTTATCATAGTCATATTGTTCTTATAAAGGATAAAATAGTTTTGTAAGAGAAATGAAATCTGGTTGGAGAGTATTTACATGTCTTTGAGTTCTATAGGTATCATTTCCACCTTTCTTCTACCTATAACGAATAACTTTATGGACAGAGTTAAATTAGTGAAAGAAATTTCCATAAAATATATTTATTATATAAGATGTAGGATAATAATTTGTTCTCCTTTTTTAACTTCCTAGATCCTCCCCATTCAAATAACTCCTTGCCTCTTCAAAGTATGACATGGTGTGACCCAAATAGATACAAAATTGAAATTTCATAAGAGGAAACATCTTCTCACTTATATTCCTCCTCATGTCCCCTTCCTTAGTAAAATAGTTTGACTATAGATAAATTTTGGATACCTATGGATAGTTTTTAGTTATCCTTTCTGTTTGATTTGAGTATTTCTTTGTTATCACTTCAGTTGAATTTGCGATATGTCCAACTTTCAACTTGTCTTTATTTTAGCCTATTTTATTTCCATCATTTAATGTTTCAACATCACATCCAAATCCACTTTTTTCCATGAGTGTGGATCTTTAACCATTAAAATAATTCTCTACACCTTCATAACCACACTTATATCTCTCCAATGGCTGAGCATCTGAGAATCTTCCAAACTATATTTTATTCTTTTTTTTATTGAGTTTAGTTCACTTACAAGTTTACTCATAATAGTTACAACTTCTTCTTCAAGTCCCTCAATAGTATTGGACTTGTCCTCCAATATGGATGAAAGTTAATTGGTGTACTTTGCCTATTCTTCAATTCTGAGCTTAAGTTTTACTATATCTTCTGAGCTTTCAAAGGATGTTGAATGTTCTTTTACTACTTCTTCTAGTTAATTAATTTCAACTTCCAATCAATCAATATATTATAATGACTCTTCCACAACTTATCTCTACTTTTTTCTTCTATTTATTTGATTCTCAATATCACCAACAACATCCTCAAGTTTCATCTTGATATCAACATCATAAATCAACTTATTATCTCTAGATTTATCTTTTGATGGATCTGAATTTTCAATTATAGCCATTATAGATTCTTGGTTTCTAGATTCAAACTCTAGTTTTTCGTCCTCAAAAAAATCAATGTCATCATCTTCTTCCATACAAACAAAACTCTTTATCTATAATTTATTTCTATATATGAAGTCTCCCTTTTGAGAAAACTTTTTCTAAGGATTCTATAAGTTTCTTGCATCACATTCTTCATCATCAAACTTCTTTGAGCATCGAGAGTAAATGTTCCCAACTCTACCACACACAAAAACATGCCCAGGGAAGATTTCCTTCAAATCTCTCTTTTACTCTCTTGAATTTCTTGGAAAAGAGATAAATGAGTTCATCTTCCTCATTACCTTAATTAATTCTATCTCCTGAAATCTCAATTTTTCCATGTATTTGAATGTCATCTCCTTTATAACATGATTTCTTGCATCCTTTGGTTTCACTCTAATTTCATATGCTACCAGACTACTCAACAGATCATCCAAGAAATTTTTATAAAGATCCCCTTCCTTAAGGGATGTAAATTTTGGATTATAAAGAGGTGTAATTATTCTCTATATTTTATTTACAATGTCAATTTCTTTAATCTCTTCACTAATCCCTCTAATTTCTCCTAAAACTTTAGTAATTTGATTGAAAAGGTACCTACATTTTCATCATGATGCATCTTAATATCATCAAACCTGTTGTACAACACTTGAAGTTTTTTCTACTTCACTTTGTTATTACCTTCATATATATTTTATAACTTTTACCACATCGACTTGGATGAGGTAAAATCATTACCTTTAGATAGATTTGATCAGACAGTGTGGAAATAAGGGCATTTTGTGCTTCAGAATCTACATCAAGAATTTTTCTATCAGTTTCAGTCATAGATAGTCATGTTTCATTAGTTACCTAAATACCTTATGTATTAGAAAAGATTACTTCCATTCCAAGAGATATTAGATGAGATATCATCCTATTCTTCTAAATTTGGAATTTTCTTCCATAAAAGAGGGGGACTCCCCAGACATTATCTAAGTTCTCCATGATTACAAAGAAGGATAAATTTAACACCAAAAACCTCCCTTTGATGCCACTTGAAGGACCCCAGAACAACCTGAGAGGGGAGGGTTGAATCAGGGTGTAAATTTTTTCTTCTAATATGATAGATCTTGTTCCCACATTGATAGGAACTCGTTAAACCTATATAATGTATTTGATCATCAATCAAACATTCACATTCATAGAGATAACGCGACAATTTTACTTGGTTCACCACTAAGGGCTGGTCCAAGGAGCATATGACGACAGTGTGTTAACCATACCTAAATCCACTAATATTCATCAATTGTGGAATACATAAGTTTAGACACAGTCACTCTATTCCAGGAACACTTCCTTTACAAGATTTTAGAAATATCTCATTGCATCCCTCAGAACACTTCTGTTGACTCCCCATAGCTCATTGCTTTGATATAATTCTAACTTAGTTTATCAAATTGAATTTTTATTCAATGGATTGGCATTAAATTATTTTTCACTAAATATAAAAAGACACTTATTACACTGTTGACCAGATTTGATTCACTCTGAAAGCACTGTTCATTGAAAACTAATTTTCAAAACTACCTTTCATGAAGTTCCTTTGTGAAGCTCACTTTTTCGCGAAGCACCTCTACCTTCATGGAACAAATTGTCTTTTTGAAGCTAACTTCCTTCATGGAACAAAATCCTTCATGAAGATCACTAAGTAAACATGGAATACCCTATCATTGTCAATCACCCTTTAATCAAAATCAGTGGCATTAGTTAAGACTTATAGTCTTTTTTGCGATGCTCAAGCTCGTATAGAATGCCAGATTTATGAAGCTCCTTTAGCTTCACGAAATCAGAGAATTACCATATTTTACTTGAAAAAAATCATGTAAAATAAAGAGGTTTGTCCATATATTTATAGGCATATCCATTCGTGATGCTCCACCACCTCTTAGCAAATTTTGAGGAAATTTCAAAATCATCTCCGCGTAGCTCCTCCATTCGTGATGATCTATTTTGATTTATCATTATCGTGAATCTTTACATAAAACCATCATGTGTTGAGATGATACAATTCTCATAATCACAAATTTCATCATCACCATTCATGATTCTCTAATTATTCATTTTTTATGATGCTCTTCATTGTCACATAGATCACTATCACCTTTCTTTGATACTTTTTGAAATGAAATTCATGAAACCCATCTTTAAAAAACTCATTACTTTTATATATTTTCGTAATTCCTTCAATGAAATTCAATTTCCATTATGTAATCCATCTTCCAAAATTTGGACCCGAAAAATTTGGTAAGCATTGGGAAATAACGCCACCTTCAATATTGTTGTCACCTTGAACTGTAAGACCCCTTTCCCTACAAACTCCCTGATATTAAATTTGAGGATTGATAATAAACACAAACCATACTCCATTTATAGCATATAATATCCATGGTTCCAATAATTAATGTACCTACCACCACATCATTGGGTACTTCTACTTCAGTTGCAGTGATCGCATAAGCTTGGCCATCTCGCCTTGGCCTCTTCTATGGTAGATTACCTTGATTCATGGGACTTTGATTTAAATAATGACCCATTTATTTATAGTTTAATAATTGAAAATAATTGATTTGTTTCTTCCCCTTTTATTCATTATCTCAATGACCCTTTTCTATGCACTTATAAAAAAATCTCATGCCTTTCAAGAATTCCCCAAGATGATTCTTTCCACTATTTTCTCATAATGGGAATTTCTTTATTCCCTTATTCTTATTTGATGATTTATCTTTTCCATGGTCATCAAAAAACCTATTCTTATCTTGATTTACCTTGAACATATAGGATATAAAAACTTCTTTCTCTGTTTTTATGGCACTTAATATTATTTCATCATATGATGAAAATGTTTAAGAAGTCAGTTCCCTTTGGATACTTGGCTTAAGTCCTTCAAAGAAATGATCAATCTTGTTTTCCAAATCACTTATGTAATCTATAGCATGCATGGCTAGTCTTGTGAAGGTAGCCTCATAATCTTCAATAATATATTCTTCCTTCTTCTTTATGTTAAGTAATTTTATATTCATTTTAGTTCATTTCTCCTAAGGTAAGTATTTATTGAATAATTTTTCTAACCACCCATACGGTGTTGTTAAATCCAACGAGGCTAACCAAATTTATAAATTTATAAAAAATCATACAACCTACTTAAATATGTAGTACTTTGTGATCCAGAGTATCGATCCCACATGGATAGAGTGTATATATTAAATTAATTAGGAAATATAAATTGAAATTGTTTTATTTGACTGGAAGGAAAGAAGCAATAGTAGTAATGGTTGGGTAGAAATTCAATAGGGGATACATTCCAGGATTGGTGATTTTTAGGTTAGTGTTCTAGGGATTTCACTGATATGTATTTATTTAGTTTTGGTGTCAAAATTAGGTCAGTTAGGATCCTTGGTATTGGTATCCCACCCTAAAGTTATGATCACACCATTGGAATGGTCATCTATTTAGTGAAATTATAGAGATAGGTGACCCAAAACCATTTTTAAACATAACTATCCTAGATTTCACAATGGTCATGGGAAAATTAGGCTAATTAATTGATGCAATTAAATAATTCTCTTCAAATCAAAATCAATGGTCATGTAATTTCAAAAAATAAGAATATTGGAATTGAATAACAACTTTTTTTCACAATCCAAAGCATGAATAATTAAAATAAAATAATCCCTAAGTACACATCCCCCTAAAAATCACATCACCCGACATTATGGGACTACTCACTCATGGTGGGGTGAGAATATTGGATACCCAAGGAATAATGGTGGTGAAGCAGGACCTAGAATTGTCACTCTGTCATCTGGAGGCCTTCCATTGGTGCTTTATGATGTCCTCTACCTTTGAGTGTCTTGGAAGGGATGCCTAGGTCGGTATTTATAGGTTTTTCTCATCAAAACCCACGTCCCACGTTGCTTGATGTTTTTTTTCATGTCAAACCCTATATGACGTGTACCTCTAATCCACATTTTCCTCTGTCATTTTTAATCCACGAAAATCTCATATGCTGGTTTGACTATCATCACGTCATGTACTGGTGGCTCATGACGTGTACTTGGCTATCACGATGTGTATACTCATATTGAATTGTCCTATACAGATCTCCTTTACTTGAAATGTTCATGATGTGTATTTGTGATACACAATGTGTAGTCAATTTTTATTCAGTTTTCATCTTGGATTCTTTCTCAAAAAATCTGGTGTTGTTCCACTTCGCTTCGCTCGCAACGCAAAGGGTCGTTCGGATCATTTTTCATCCACTTTTCTTTTCTTTTTCAAATATTCTTCATTTACTAACATAAAACAAAAAACAAGTAAATTCAAACTAGACAACAAAAGATTAATCATTTAAATAAAAATTCAATATATTAAAACACACAAAAATAAATGCATGAAATACACATATCAAATCCCCCCACACTTGAATTCAGCCTTGTCCTCAATCATGGAATATCAATATACTACAAATGATTTCTACCTTACCATGATTTAAATTAAATTTCAACAAAAGTGATTGATCAAATGGACAATTAAATTTTCAAGCATCACATATAAAAAATTCATCAATGCATCATTTTTCAAAGAAAGACATCATTCGTGTATTTTACTTTTATATTTTTAAAATAGCCAAACCTTTTCAATCATCCATTCACATTTTTAATACATTATTAATGTGCATTCCACTAGTAATATACCTCCCATGAATTTTTATCTTATTATCAGGGTACAAATGTAAATATCATTCAACAAAAACCAAAAAAACATGTAACTTACCATAGGCTTTCAAGGCATCTAACATCTCAACCACGTAAAGACAAAATCACAATTAATCATGAGGGATTCACTGTTAAGGTTCAAATGACTCTGAGGCTTCATGGTAGGTAGGTGAATGATATAAATAGTAAGGCTCAAAATGGAGTTTTAACACTAAAGTACTTTGCATGATATTCAAAACTAGTTCAGTGGATGTCTCCTTTCACGAATTTCATTTCTCCCTTCCCGAGAAACTCAAGGTGGGCCCATGATAAGCATAATGAATGAATCAAACTCCCTTGATTTTTTTTACTTTTTTGAAATTTGTGCTTAGTATAAATATCACATGCATCACCTAACCACATACGATAAAAATTATTGGTCTGGAAAATGGTGATTTTTGATCTTCCCAAAACACAACCCAATTTTTTTCATTTTGTTTTCAGTTTTTTATAAAGAGAACTGAATAGTAAAATACAACTAAAGATACATGTCCTCTATCCATATAATAGAATAAAATATACCAACAAACTACCCACAATAACGTATATCCAGATACACCAAATAAAGTTCCTCTCCCACACTTATAATTTTAAATATCATGAAAACATTTATAAGAAGGTAGGAATGGATAAAATAGTCTTGTAATATGTCTCAATTCCTAACAAGGAAATTCATGGATTCTATAGGCTTAAAAATGGATTAATGCAAGGTGGGTATCAAGATAAGAGCTAAAAAAATAATTCCTCAATCATTTTAAAAGTGATTCCGTATAGTCATAGCTTAGATAAGATGCAAAGAAAGTTATAGAAGAAAACATGCCCAAGTTTCTCAATAAATATATTAAAAAAATATTGGAAAATATTGGCTCAGTGGATGTCTCGAGAATGAGATGATTGGTTGGGTAAATTACTCATGGAAATGTACACAAAAAATTAAATCAATTATTGAAAACATCTAAAATTAAAAACATGGATAGATCTTAGAAAATTTTCATTTATAATTATTAACATGCTCCTCTAAATCAGGATTTGCTAAATCTTATTCCACATGCTTATCTCTACTAATTATTTTCTCCATTTTTCTCATTAAAATTTGTTGATAAATAAATATAAATATATGGAATGATGATTTTCTTGAGTATTTTATGTCTCCTAGATCATTTGATTAAGGAATAAATCTAGTGTGGGGCATGCAATTGAAAATTATTGAATTGAAACTCTTACTCCCATTACAACTGTTTCTTCAAAATTAGGGCTCTACAAGTTCTGCTTGCATCTCGTCATGATGTGTATGTGCTCTTCATGATGTGTATCTAATCTTCTACAAATTCTTCTCTTGAATATTACTTATTTCTACCTTGATGATCCTGCAAAAATAAAATATACATGTGAAAGTACAGTCCATGACAATGAAATTTAAAAATATTTTGGGATTAGTTTTTTTCCTAAAAAATGAAAATAAATAAGGAAAAATAAAAAACCCGGGTTGCCTCCCAGAATCACTTTTGTTTATCATCATTGTATTGACCTTACCTCTTCAGCTCAGGTGGGATATGGTATGAAGGAGGTTACATGATCAGGATCTACAAAATGTTGAAGCCTTCATTCTTCCATGTAGATTGGTCCTCTCCCTTTCTCTGAAACTAACTTCACTTATCCATTTTTGAAAACCTTCTCAATCTACATTGGCCCAATCTAGTGGTTCTTGGCCCTTCCTGAAAAATTAAATGGAACTTCACTAATTTCTCAAACTTTCTCTCCTTATTTGAATTATTCTTGAATAAATGTTCCTCCTCGATCTTCAGCTTCTTCCAACACTTTATTTTATTTATTTATATTTTTCATACTTCCTCCTCCAGTATCCATAGTAGCTACTTCATCTCTCCATCCATGGGAAACATAGTTCTCTTATTTCATTAGTTCATGTCTTGAAAATTCATTAATTATTTTGTCTGGATTCTTCATCACCTAGATAAAATTGAATTTTACCACTGATCCTTCTACTCTCAAACTCATCTCTCCATTCTAAACATCAATTGGTGCCATTCTTATAGCTAGGAATGGTATTCCCAAGATTATTGGAACCTTATCTTCATCCATATCTATCACCAAAAAATCTACCAGAAAATAGAAATCATCCACTTTAACGATGACATCTTCAATTAATCCTCGAGGATGTATCACTATTGTATTAGCTAGTTGAAGCATAAATCGAGTTGGTTTCATCTCGTTCAATCCCATGATTTTGAATGTTGTATATGACATTATATTCACACTAGCACCTAAATCACATAAATCTCTACCAAACTCATTAGTACTAAAGGTAATTGGAATGGAAAAACTACCTAGATCATGTTTTTTCTTTGGTAAGATGCTTGAAACTACTTTTGAACTTTATCATGTCAGTGGAATGGTGGCTAAGTACTCTAGATGTTTCTTGTTCATCACCAACTTCTTCATTAAATTTTCATACACTGTCATGTTTTCAATTGACTCAGCGAATGGGATGTTGATGTGAATCTTCTTGAACATCTCTAAAAAAATATTCTTATTTTCATCACCCTTCACCTGCTTCACCCAGTATAGAAATGGTAGTGGTGGTTAGTATGATGGTGGTGCTTTGTCTTCATTAATCTTCTGAACTTATTAGTTCTTTTCTTGACTTTATTCAACTGGTTGTGGTTATTTATTTTCTCTAAATTCTATATTAATCCCTCATGTCATATTTCCACTTCTTAGTAATATATATTTCACATCTATATGAAGATGATGTTTTGGACATCCTGGAAGCTCTCCTCGTTGTCTTTCTCAAAATATTTCAGCAATCTAACCAACTTGTCTTTCTAAATTTTTCATTGCATATTTCTAGTTTAGTGAGTCATTCTTAAATTATCTGATTAAATTTTTGTTCGCTTTTGAATATGTTGTCATATCTTTAAGTGAAACTCATGTGGTGGTCATGAAATTCTCCATGGTCTCCTCCAGTGAATGGACTTGACTGTTCAGTGTCAGAACTTGGTGTTGAGGTTGAAAACCTTGTTGTCTTTTCTAAAATCCTTTACCTTGATTCTATTTTTTTTTTGTGACCTCCATCCCTTTGTATAATTTTTTTTATTATAATCTAAATAATTTTCATATTCACAATACATTCCTTCGGGATTTAGGTGGGCCAACATCACATCCATATTCCTTGTCATCATCTCTATTTGTGCATCCGTCCATATATTGTCCTCAATGTTCACTCCTTGAACTCATCCTTCTTCTAGTTTTCATTGAAAACTATTAATAGATATATCATCTAACAACTCATAACTCTCTTCCAGTGATTTTCTCATTAGGTAACCTCCTATAATATCATCTACTATAGATTTATTCCCCTGTGATAATCCCTCGTAAAATGTTAGAATTAAAAGCCACATTTTGATTCCATGATGAGTGCATAATTTTATCAATCCTTTGAATCTTTACTATGAAATATATAAATTCTCTTCATTTAATTGATCAAAATTTTAAATTACTTACCAACAGATCCATATATTTTGATGGCAGGAAAAACTATATTAAAAACTTTCTTACCAGATCTTCCCATGTTGTGATTGAATGTGGGGGTAGACTTTGGATCCACTCTTGTGCTTTTTCTTTTAGTGAAAATCTGAATAGCCACAATCTCACATCATCATTTGTGACATTTGAGAATTGGAATTTGTCACAAATCTCTAATAAACATCCTATGTGGGTATTTGGGTCTTCATGTGGTAGCCTAGTGAATTGGAATGAATACGTAATCATTTGGATGACCACCAGCTTGATCTAGAAGTGTTTAGTATCCACTAGTGGTATGATAATGCTGGGGTTGACTCTCGTGTTTGAAGGTTTTCCCTCGTTGATCATCGCTTTCCCCATGAAATTCTTCCTTAAGTATGTGGTCCCACTGGTTGGCCCAGATGATGGTCATCTCCTTAGAATTTCTCTCTCCCAACCATGGTGTCTTGTTCTTGTTCTTGTTTGGCTTCCTCCTACTCATTTATTTGCTAGCACAAGGTCCTCTCCAACTCTGGATCAAAATAATGATCCTCAATTTTTTCTTTCCCTCAAGTAGAGTACTGACGCAATTGATTGCTTCCTAAAACTATAGTATAATATGACCAAGTGTAAAATAATGAATTAAAATAAAAACAACTATTTAAATTCCTAAATAATTTAAACATAGTAGCAACAATACCTGGAAACAGCACCAGAAATTTGATTTCTCGTAGGGCATCATTAAATCCTACAGGGCTAACCAAATTTATAAATTTATAAAAACTCAGACAACCTACTTAAATATGTAGTACTTGGTGATCCATACTATCGACCCCATGGGGACAGACTGTATGTATTAAATTAATTAGAGAATATAAATTGAAATTGTTTTATTTGAATGGAAAAAAAGAAACAGTAGTAGTAATGGTTGGGTTGAAATTCAATAGGGGAGGCATGTGAGGATTAGTGATTTTCAGGTTAGTATGATAGGGATTTCACTAATATGTATTTATTCAGTTTTGGTGTCATAATTGGGTCAGTGAGGATCCATGGTCTTAGTATCCCACCCTAAAGTTATGATCACACCATTATAATGGTCATATACTTAGTTCAATTACAGATATAGGCAACCCAAAACCCTTTTTAAACAAAACTATCCTAGATTTCACAATGGTAATGGGAAAAGTAGGCTAATTAATTGATGCAATGAAATAATTCTCTTCAAATCACAAGCAATGGTCATGAAATTTCAAAAAAAAAGAAGATTAGAATTGAATAACAACTTTTTTTCAACAATACAAAGCATGAATAATTAAAATAAAATAATCTCTAAGAAAGCATCCCCTAAAAAGTCACATCACTCATCATTATGGGACTACTCGCTCATGATGAAGGAAAGTATCTTGGATACTCGAGGAATAATGGTTGTGAAGCGGGACCTTGGATTGTCACTCCATCATCTGAAGTCCTTACCTTGGTTCTTCTTGACTTCCTCTCCCTCTAAGTGTCTTGGAAGGGTTGTCGAAGCCGGTATTTATAGGTTTTTATCATCAAAACCCACGGCCCACATCTCTTAATTTTTTCTGCACATTGACACCTAAATGACGTGTACTTGGGGTACACGAGGTGTATTTCAGATCCTCATTTTCCTCTACCAATTTGAATCTGCAAAAATCTAGTATATTGGTTTGACTATCATCACATCATGTACTGGTGGCTCACAATGTGTACTTGTAACACCCCAAGATTTCATAGTGTGTTATTTCTTCAAAATAATTCAATAACTTGCACTACACGCAACACTGAGTTCAATCACACCATGACTTACAAAAAAAATCCATTCAAAAGAGGTTATGAATAGTATTATCTAAATTTTAAACTTTATATAATCCTTATAATTTTAGAATCCATATTATGAGTTTCTTAGATATAATGCAAGAACAAATTCATTTTCAGTATTGCACTTTTATCAACTTTTAATAGTGAACCCTTTTTAAATACAATATTTTAAACTTTTTGACTAAATGGGGACATCAAAAATTTAAAATGAAACATCCCAAGCTTCCACGGTACACTTTCTTTGAATAATACAGTAGCGTGTGTTGTACGCAACCTTGAGTTTTAACACACACCACAACCAATCAAACTAGCCGTTATGAATAGTAATACCTACTTTTTAAAATTATATATATTTTATATTTTAAAATGGACTTCATCTTTGGATTCGTAATATCGAATTTATCCTAAGGTGAAATTTTGGTACATTTCGGATAACTTTCATATTTTGATGAATAGTGAAAATTACTAAATTTTAATTAAAAACAACTTTTTTAATCAAAATAATTAATAGTGATAAATTATGAATTTTAGTGGTTTTAAAGTATATTTAGAATATATTTTTACCATTTAATATAATTTTGGTCATTGGACATAATTTTACAATTAACCGAACATAAACAAGTGTCAATCTTTTGATAGTTATTATCTCTTAAAAACACGCTTTTTGTTTTGACAGCGGGAATTAATTTTAAATTAATTTCTGCCACTTCTGTGTTTAGAATTTAGGAAAATGGATTCCATATTTGGAATCAGGATGTTAAAATTGTGTAAATAGGTAACTTTTATTTTTAGACATTTTGATTAATTACTGCGGTAAATATTTTATTTACCATGGTTAAGGGTAAATCCGGTAAATAAGGGTTAAAAAATAATATTATAATAATACTAAATTACCCTAAAACGTGTCTTAACCCTATTGGTTGTTACATGGTCGACCATGGGAATCTTTGGGTCGATTTTGGGACCCCATGGATCCACTTGTAAGTGATAATGACACTTTATTTTAATTAAGTCAAAATGAATACAAAAATGACACAAGCATATATCTTTTAGAAAAACAATTGTTACATATGGTTATATAAGTTGGATTTTAGATTATAAATATTCATTAGAAATCTAAAAAGATTTCCTACATAATGATATTTTATTTATAATTTTTAGAAATTAAATAATTTATTTTATTTATGACACAATGATGATGCAGTAATTACTATAATAGTGAAAAATTAAAATAATTGATATTATAAATACCCAAATAAATATAATATGAAACTTTTAATGAATTAAACTAATTTTATAGTATAATATGATATATTAGGATTTATTTAATTGACTTTGTTCGAAGTAATCAATCTGTTATGAGTTTCAAAAAAATCAACTATTGAATAGTGTCAAAATTGACATAAAAGAGTTCTTAAAACAAATATTAAATTATTAATTGATATTAAATTCCTAAAAATCTAAGGTTCGGCCAAGAGACTTATATCATGATAGGTTCATCATTAATGTACCACTTGGGGGTCTCTTGGATGTATATAGTAAGTTTATTAACCATATTATATAAAAATACAAAGAGACATTGTAAAAGTGAAACTAATTAACTTAGAGTTAATACTTAAAGATAAGGTTAATATAAGTACCCAAACCTGTCTAAATTCTATTGGTTGAGTGGTTTTTGACCTATCCCCACCTTAACATTTGAATAATCAACTTTTGAGCCATTAGAAACCGAATATGAATTTATTATAAATTAATATTTCTAGCTTTTCCAAAGGTGCCCCTCACCCCTCTTATAAAAGGGCACTCCTCCTTCTCATTTCTTCACACCTTAAAAGCCTTTTGGTTCGGCCAAACTCTGCCCAAATACTCTCCCAACATCCCTCAATACAAACTAGAGGCCTTATTTTGATCAGAAAGCCAACCTAAGGAGCCCTTTTGATCAAATAAAAAGGAAGAACCCGAAGAAGAGGTAATGATTTCACCACCCTTCTCCAAGTTCATTTCTTCTTCCACTTCTTCTTCCTTTGTTCTTAACATTCTAAAATAATAACTCCAGTATCTCACATATACTGTGATGTTATTATAAATATGTTACAATCATATTCAGTATTCTATCCACCCTTTGAATAACATGTCACCATACGTGCGTACGTACGGCTTACCGTCTCCACGTCGTGGTGTAATTGTTATTCAATATAATATTATTTGGATGGGTATAATAATGATGTGTAACTCATGTAAATAATAAATATAACATGTTAATGATTATGTATATATGATATACCATCCATTTATATATTATTTTAATATCAAAAGAATGATATTGTCGCTCGTGCGTACGTACGGACTACCGTCTCCACGAACGCGATGAGATTCATTCTCCATCGTATCCATTCAAGTATAATTATCATTTGATGATTTAAAAATGATGTTTAAGGACTGGATATCATTCTGGATATGAATAAGATACAACAACCATGGCTTATGTAACAAAACATATAAAAGAAAATGAGTAAGTTAACTCCCGAAACAACGATAATTCTAAGATATTATTATCAAATCAATGTTAAAAGATCATATATGATATCATATTAATATATATGATTCTTGTATAATTTAATAACAACTATTTCACCATTATACAGGAGGTTAACCTACCCCAACCAAGGAAAAGTACAAGTTAAGGGTTTACTTTACAACCTCTTCATTATCCAAGGTTGTTTATACGTAATAATCTACTGGGATCTCTTTATCATCCACATCCATGTTTCTTAAAAATGCATTTCAAAACATTTTTACTATTTACTAGAATATGAGTTAAAGTCATTTATACCCTTTTTGACTTTTATAAGTGGTTTATAAAGGAATCTTTCAGTCGTATTCAAAACAAGGTCCTTTTTAACCTTTTCGACAGAATTGAGGTAAGAATGTTTTTTTTTAACTTATACGGCGGGTGCGGTTATTTTCCACCGTTATAAAATCGTCGAAGCTTTCCATACAAGCTTATAAGAATATTTTCAAAGAAAATGTTTTATTTTATATGGACCTTAAATGATTTCAAAATAAAAGGAGATACTTATTTAAAAAGAATTTTGATTTCATCTATGTCAACATCCTTTGATGGATTTTAAGATTATTTGAAGTTGATTTATTATGATACAAAACTTTTATATTGTATTGAAGGTTTTGTGATATGTTTGACTGTGGATGTGCTATTTTTATACCATTCATAGTTTATGGTGAAATTATTGACATTTCGTATGCTAGTTTTAATACGAATGTTTATGTTATGTTTAAACCTTTTCATATGGGAATGCATTGGACTTAATAAGTGACGGGTGGAGCCCGCTATAGCTCCTCGATGCATCGGTAGGTCTCATGAGACAAACTAGTGTCTTGGCACAAGGCCTTGGAAAAATCTTATTTGTAGTCTTGGCACGAGGCCTTGACTATGTGGTTATGATAGTCTGGCATTATGCATTCCAACATTATGAAAGTGGTTATTGATATTGCATGTGATTATTCGATTAGTAGAATATCCATGTGAATAAGTAAATGGCATTATTTCATTTTACTTTTGCCATACTATGTTGAAGTTCAATTTTAAAAGGCTTTTGTTTTAGTAATTCATTGCCTTAAATGTTTATGATTATTTTGAATGTTCCGCTATATTGTTATCCTTACTGGGCATTTGAGCTCACCCCTTTTCTATGTTTTATTTTTCCCAGGTAGTGAAGAAGTAAATTATGAATGACTTGCAGGGATATTATGAGGGGTTAATAGTGTGGATATGAAGACTTTGTTGTTGTAGTAGTTTTTCACTTTGAAATGTAATGTAAAACTTTATGATTATATCTAGTGTTTCCAAGGCTACTAAACCAATCGGTCTTTCGGGATTTGATCTTTCTTGTGATCATGCCAATGTTATGTAATAATGCACCGACTCTAGGTAGCTGGGGTCGGGGCGTTACAGTACTTGTCTATCACGCTATGTATTCTCATCACAACTTGTACCATGCAGATCTACTTTGAAATTTTCACGACATGTAGTTGTGATATACAACATTTAGTCAATTTTTATTCAGTTTTTAGCTTTACTTCTTTCTTAAAAAAGCTGGTGTTACACTGCTTCACTTCACTCAGGCACGAAGGGTCATTCAGCTCATTTTTCATCCGATTTTCTTTTTTTTCAAATATTCTTCATTTCCTTCCATAAAACAAAAAACAAGTAAATTCATCCCAAACATGACAAGATTAATCATTTAAATACAAAATTCAATATATTAAAACACTCAAAAATATATTAATGAAATACATATATCAGTTTCTTTAAAATTTCTCCATCCCATGTCTTCTATTTAATCTTCTTCATTAGAATTATAGATCAATTACCACCACTGATCAGCATCACCCTTGATTTAATATACCTCTAGTACTACCTTTTCCATTTTACCACATCCCAATGCTAGAAATATATTTTCAAGGGACTTGATCCATTTCTCATCTACCATTGTATTAGTAGTCCCACTAAAATATGGGGATTATACCATATAAAATGATCCAGCATAGGTGTATTATGTTTATTCATCATAACCTGAGTACTATCCTAATATAGTCAGGATCTGCTTAACTCTGACACTAACTATGTTGACTTTCTCAGAGGGAAAATCCCTATATTATCTAGAGGTATTGATTACCTTTTTTCCATTAGGATCCATCACTAAATAATGGCACATGATGATTTTTCTTAGAATCATCATGAGTATTGAGCCAAAAATTCACTATAAGGAATTGTTATAATTCTCATGTTTATTTAATATCTAGTTTCCAAGATTTCCACTAAACTTTATCTAATATCAACTATAACAACCCCTACCCCAATATCCTAGAGTTAGTGGTTATTTTATTACAATGGCATAGATACAAGAGATTACATCACCAAGTATCGATCAGTTTAGTAGCCTTGAATAACTATATACATACATGGTTACATTATTACATTGGTAATTAAACATAGAATATAAAAAAGGAAAATAAACTACTTCTTTGAAACTTATTCAAATATTCTATATTCATAACTTGGGGAAGGAAAAAAATATAAAGGAGTGAGCAAAAATTCATAGTAAGGGTTACATATAGTAGAAACATGAATAAATAATAAGTGAAACACAATCAATAATTCATAATCAATAAACTTAGAATAAAAATTCTTCCATAGATTTTATCATAGTTTAAATCTCATAAATAGTAATAACTAAATACTGAATGAATGGAATGCTTAATTATTGGACATCAAGTATCTATAATATGATCCATTACTGTCAAGACCTTTCACAAGATGGTTTAAGTATATGGATAAAAACCAATCTAATTCTACTTAAAAAATTCAAAGGGTTTGTCACTAATTGTTTTGTCTCATGAGACCTGTTGATGCATCAAGGGGATATCTATAACTGGGCCCTACCCATGTGTCCATGTTCATAGAATTAATAAAATATATAAATGATTAATTTAATTCATGAAATCAATATGCCTTGTCATGAATATTCATATTGAGTAAAAGATTCATATTTAACATTATTTCCTAGTTATCAAATAACATTCAGAGTAAACACCGTATATAAAAAATGGTATATGGCTTAGAAAATAATCATATCCATGATCCAAGAAATATGGATATTTGAGATAAATATAATTTCAAATTAAAAATTATCTCAAAAGGGTAGTATATACACCACATAAAAATTAATAGTTTCACAATACCAAGTAAGTCTCAATGAGATAGAGATTGAGATGAAGTACCTTACCTTATGTCTGAAATCATTCCACACTCATACTTAATGTCCTAGATCATCAAAATAGATTCATTAATTACTTAATTAATAACCTATTAAACATATATTTTATTTATTATAATTTTATTAATTTAATTTATGTCCATTTTTATGAGTTATATTTTTTTAATTTCATTGTTCTAAGAGCGTTTGTTTCATGGTTTCATGATCAGTTTGCTTGTGTATAATTATGGAAGTTCTTATAAAATTGAAATAATTATACATAAGTGAAATTATATGGTATTAATTTACATACATAAATTTAAATTGTCTCATATATCATTTTTTTAATATGTTTTAAGGATGATACATTAGATAAAAGTTTTATGAAAATGTTTTAATTCATTTTGGTGGTTTTTACGACCATCACGAACTTGTATCATTTTACTTGATATTATATCTATAAATTGTTTCCAGAATATGATAAAAGTTATAATATGTATATTAAAATATTATTTAACCATAATAATTATTTTATAACTATCCTTGAAGGTGATAATGTAAAATAAAAACCCATCTTCCACGAAGAAGATGAATTGACACATCATGGGTGATGTTTTTATTTTTAGAATAAAGGAAGGAGAGAAGAGATTTTATGATGGATTATTCCATTAACATATTAAAATTCTAGTATATATAATATATTGGAGTTATAATTCCACTTTGGGATAGGTGGTGATGATATTATGATAAAATAAAATAAATTGAAAATGAATTAAAAGAGAATGAAAGAGGATTTTACCTCTTGAATTTCTTCTCCTTGAAAACCTCCTTAAGGCACTTATATTAGGTATTTTATTGATACCAGAAGCTCTTAAACATGGGGTAGATACTTGGGAATATTATTGGGTATAATTTATGCAATCTTCAATTATTATAAGGTTTTAGTGGAATAGGTGGTGAGGGGTGATATTTATAGTGGAGGAGAGGGGTGTTTTTTTATTATTCTATTCATTTGTTTATTATTTTGGCTCAAAGCTATCAATAGTATTGATTATTCTAACTAAGTACAGTAACTAGAGCATTTTAGTTCTAAATAATGGGTTATTACCTCATCCATACATCATCAATGACTCAATAATTCATTTATTTACTTATAATGTTAAATTCCGTAAATTATTGTATTTCACTATTCACCAAAAATTCAATTATTTCAGAAAAATTTCAAAAATGTACCCTAACCATTTTTTGACATGTATATTTCAAAAAATGGACTCTATTTTATGAAAAAGATTATGAATATGATAAAATTAATTTTTAATTAAAATCATCATTTATTCAAAAAATACCAATTTTAATATTATAACCGATTTTACAACACTTTGAAAAATTATTTATGGTCTCATAAAATTATATTATAATTATAATATAACAAAATATTAATTTATGAGTATATTTTATGAAAAATAAATTTTTTTTTTTAAATCATTATATTAATTATAAAAATGTAAATAAACAATTACGTTTCACAAAAATATCAACACTTAATTTATCATTTTTAAAACATTTATTTACTTATTCCTTGATATAAATATATCATATTTTCTTTTATAAGATACCTAAACATGATTTATAATTTCATAGGTGAGCTTATTATTTTAATTTTCATATTAATATTCCTAATTGTCATGTTAATATTTAATAGTATATCATGGTAAGCTATCAAATAAATTGGATTTATTTAAGAAGATACATACTGAAAAATCTTGAGGTGTTATATAATATGATTTTCCAGACCCTGTGGGGGGGTACATGGATGGTCACCCCATATGGGGTACACATCATGTAAGGGGGTGGACATGTACTCGGTAATTTTACACGTTGAGTCTGGCTAAGATATAAAGGCAGGTACAACATGTGGGGTACAGACCATATACAGAGGGAACATGCCATGTGCTTTAAAAAATAAAATGTCAAGTGGCATGTTTCATGGATAAGGAGATTTTTTGGGGTTACATGCTATGTATCTAGAGTACACATCATGTACTTTTCCTTCCTTAGTGCGTTTTGTTTGTTTTTTCACCTTGGAGTGAGAATTGGACAAAAGAGGAGTCCATTCTAAGCATTTTTTCACATATATCATGATGAAGGAACCATTTAAATGTTTAGAGGTCCTATAAATAGTGTTTTAGACTAAGAGAGGTTTTTAGTAGTATTCCCTTGAGGTTTTGGTTCTAGAATCCTTTTCAGGGTTGGGTCATGATTTTTGATGTTCGGATGAGGTTTTTGTTCATATTAATCACCTTAGTTGAGGATGTCAGGTGATTTGATATGAGGTTATTTGGAAAGATTCCATAAGGTGGGATCGATTGGATTCTTGGATGAGATTCTCTAATTTTTTTCTCAAGGGGTAGTTCATTACGATCCTTTGGGTTGGGATGACATCATGATATGTCAAGTATAGTTGGGTGTTGTTATAAGAGTTTGAGATAGGTCTAAGGGACCTATTTTGGGGAATTCCTATTTGGGCATGGTGTAGCTTGAGGTTTCCCTTTTGTGCATGGTGTTTATTGAGGTTTCCCTTCTAGTCATGGGGGAGCTTGAGGTTTCCCTTTTGGGTGAGGGTGATCTTTGGGCTATGAGTTGTGAGATTAGTTTTGGTTTCTTTTGGTGGGATTAGATCAAGGTTTGGTTTTGATGGAGGAGTCCCTTGTAGGGTGTCTTTCCTGTGATGAGGTTTTAGGGACCATGGAGGGTGCCCCATGGTTTTTGTCATGCGATTTGGTCGATGTTGGTCTCATTAGTTCCAATCAGTGGGTTCATGTGCATATGATCCTGGTGATTAAGTTTAGGGGATTAGATGTTTGAGGATGTTCTTGCTTAGTATTTTATGAGAGAGGATACATTTGGGATATTATTAGATAGGTATTTGGCCCTAAGAATGAGTCTTTTTATTTCCTCTGTTGGTTGGTTTTTTTGAGGTGGGGCTAGGGAGCTAATTGATAAACTAGATGAGGGCATCCTCCCTAGTTTAGTTAATCACCCTTGATAAGTTTAGTGGACCATAGAGATTATTATGCTCCTAGGGCCTAGTTTATTTGATTGATCATGGTCTAGAATCCTAGAGATGCACTAATAGTTCTTTATCACCCAGTTAGTTTTATGGGACTTTTAGGATATGGCAATTTCCTTCCGAGGTTAATAGAGAGTCCCTACCACCAGTTCTAATCATTCTATTAGTGTCATAGATCCTGATAGATTTTCTTCAGTGTTTTAGATTCCTAGGATGATATACTAGTGTTTGGAATTCATTATTTTACTTCTGTTGGACTTTTGAGTTCCTTCTTGATCAGGAGGACTCACTTGAAATTGTGGTTGTGTGATCCACTTTTCATAATTCCTCTATCTAGGGCCAAAGAGAGGGTCGATTTACTACTGGTGTATAGCTAGAATCTGTGGTTTGTTGTTTTCTTTTTGTTTATACCTTTTTATTTCTTTTTTGTATTTTGTTTCCTTTTTATTCCATTAGACTCATTCATCTAGGCTAAGCATATCAGGTGTTGCATTAACATGTTATGACAACTGATGTTAGGACCACTTTTGGGGGTAGCCTACTGAGATTTGTTTCTCACCCATATATGTGCACCTTGATGTACGTTCAGACCTTATGTATGATTTTAGGTTGATCACAGGATGAGGTGTATTGGGCAGAGTCCTAGTGTCAAATAATCAAGTGGAGATTATTGTGTGGAGTCTCAGTTCATATTGTAGTTGTTCTGTATTTATGGAGACTGGGTATGTGGTTCGGATCAGAGTAGCAGTAGAGCCTTGTGTATTTATTTTCATCTATTTTATTTTTTATTTGTTCATCCTGATGGGTGACCAGTTTCTATATGTTTTTCCTTGAGTCTATATGTTTCATTCCATTTATTATAGTTTATTTAATTAATTTATTTATTTATGCACGCTTTGATATTCATGGATTTGTAATTGTTTTGTTTATTTCCATTGTTATTGCACTCTGATCTGAGGGAATAGTCTCCCAAATGTATCCTTTTATGCCCTTGCTACTAGATGATAGCCTCTAGGGTATAGGTATGCACACTTGAGGCCTTTCTTTGAGCTGGATCTAGTGAGGGGTTGGGTCAACTAGGGTCGGTTCATGACATGTACTACATGTTTACATATTGATATTTTCTATGTGTTTATATATTTATATGTTAATATAAACATGTGGTAATTCCCATTAAACTAAGTTGTTTATATATTGAAATTATGGTAATTGTCCTTAATCTTTTATCATGTTAAACTGAGTTTTATCTTGTAATAAGAAATTAGGTTAAAAAAATATTTTTTAATGTGATACATCTTATAATGAATTTAATGTATAAGTTATTATGGATTTATTATTTATATGCTAATACATTTTATGCCTAAATATTTATATATATAGTTTAAATGGATCTAATTATATGTTAAACTAATTGTTTAAAAAAAATTATAAGGGATTAGTGACAGAGTTTCTCAATTTACTCAGATTGTATGAATTATCCATTAAATTTCATAAACAATTAGTTTTTTCAGCTGTATAGTTCCTAGATTTCATACAGTTACAAAGATTAAACAAGTTTTTATATCATATTTAAGTGTTCAAGTAATCAGGTTTTGATAGTAATATTATGGTTATACTGACAACTTATACAATTTACACTATGTTTTGGCACAGTAAAATGAATATATATATATATAAATATATAGAGAGAGAGAGAGAGAGAATTTAATACATTGTACTTACCCTAATTACTTATATAGTTTAAAACATATTATAGTATCTTGAAATGGGTTAAAACATGAAATAAAATCAGAATAATATACAACCATGACATAGAACAATTCAGGCTTGTATTTTATAAAGGATTAATATATCTATATAGTATAGTATAACAAATTTTTGATTATAACATATGTATATCCTAACCTTTTTATAAATTAGGTCAGTATGATATGAGAAATGTTATAAAATATTATATACTAACTTGAATTCAGGTTCTTACTATCCTATTATATAACAGACTAGTACAATCCTATTATATAACAATTGTTGAAATACTAATAAATTCAAAATTGTTGCAGCATATTTAGATTGTATACTACATTTCTTAATAAATACATCATTTTCAGAATGGGAAAAACATATTTCGAATACATACGTCATATTAATAATAGTAAATTTTGGTAAAGGACCATAGTGTTAAAAACAATGAATAATGAAAATATAGACATACATAGGCATAAACATAGATAGGAATAAATAATGAGAAGATAGAATGAATGCATGATTGTTACAACAAATTAAGATTAATAAAAAGTGTTATGATATTTTTAAGTATTTAAACTGTATACTATTAAATTTTTTAGAAACAATTACACCTTATTGAATATAGTAATACAACATAAAAAAATAATTTTTATATTTTTTTAGTATTAGTAATTAGATAAATAAATGAAAGTAAACAAAAAACATATAAAGGTAATAAATTTTAATGGTATTCATATTTCAGTTTTGAAGATACCATGTATCTCCAACCTTTAACATTGAATATAGATAATATCTTCAAAAATAATTTCCAAATTTTGATTCCAAACACTAAATGGTTGGGAAATAGTTTTATAGAAGAGCATTTGAGAAAACATTCTATGTAACAAAACTCCTATATCCCAAAAAGAAACCTCTTTAGTAGCCTAAACAAACTCATCGTCATCTTGAAGTAAACCCTAAGACACTACATGAGTGTTTATATGTATGATTCCCAGTTTGTTTCACATTCAATATGACATCAAAATATGTTGACCTATAACCTTAGTAAGTAGTATTTTTGTATAATAGTGCTATATGATTGTTGGATGTATATAATATAAATTACCAAATGCAAACCCTCTCTTTTTAAGATATAATTTTTTATCTCATCTGTTGTAGAAAAATTTAATTTTAAATTATATATAATTCAGATCCTTTCCTTGGGATATTGTAAATTTGATTCAGATAAAGATATAAAAATTAATTAACCGACTATATTCTTGAACAAAATTTCCTCAATGGTATCATTATCACTATGAGTAATACTTTCTTCACCCAAGAGATAGAAATGTAACCATTCAATTGGAGGAAATATAAAATGGATGTCATAACTAAATATTATCCAAGAATCCACACATACTAATATATATATATATATATCAGTAATAATAGTACATCTTAATCTCATCAACATGATTATCACAGATATGAGTATTGTTAGCCTCACAAAGTGAATCAATCACACAATCATAGATTTTTATTATATATTTAAACAAATACTTGATTGAACGGTAATGATTTAAAATCTATATATTAAGATGAGATTGATATTTTGTTAATTGAAATGGATTATAAAAAAACATAATTTTTATCATGATGAACACTATTCTTCACCACTGAATTACATATATCTCTTCATCGGTAGACAATGAAGTCATGTTTATCAATAGTTGTACTAGACACAAGTTTTTTTGGAAAAAATTTAAACACCTTATATTTTTAATTAATGGTGATGAATAATTATTCTTTCCATAGAGACCAAGAACCATGAAGTGCTTTATAGCTTTATATAGGCGTGTTTGTTCATTTTTTCTTAGAATTTTGGAATATATAATTTTATTAATATTCATCGTAGGGAAACTTTTATTATCACTATTGAGAAATATAAGTATATGAACATGAGAAAAACCTAATTTTTAGAAGTCAATTGTAAAAAAACTACATCATAGTGGAATATTTATTAACATGAATTACAAACAAATAATTTTAATAATCTAGTTTCATATAAATGATAAATATGAATAGGATTAATAGGTATACCTGCTTGTAACTTTCCAAAGAAACATCCTTATCTTAAATTGATTATTAGATGATGGAACTTCATATTAACTACCCTAGAAAATAGTTTAGGGTGGTTAGAAGGCCAATAATTGTGATTATTTACAAATCATGATATTTCAGGCCAATTTGGGTTTCATGTGAAAGTAAAAAATAAATCTAGATACCCTGTCCAATTACAATTTTTCATTGCATCTTGTGTTGGTTACAAGCACAATGAAAGCATTATGGTGGAGGGAAATACATTAAAATTTAATTTAATAATAGTTGTTCGAAACTAAGAGCGAGGATCTAGCATATCAAATTTATAATTAAAATATTTTATATCTGAAGAAAGAAATACATGGGCTTAGGAACTTTCTTCATTGATGATTTTTGATTATCTGAAAAGGCCCTTTCAGATTTCCTTTATTGCACTTGTGAGGATCCAATGGTAGATTCTATCTAGCTATGATCCACACGTACTCCAATGGTCTCTAAGAAATTTCACTGATTCTCTAGGTGTTAGCATGGTGAATTGAATGTCTTGTATTCTTCATTATTGATTTCTCATTCTTAGGTCTTGAATAAATTCTCTCTTAGGTTTCTCATTCTTGAGAGGGAGAGAGCATGAGGAGTCAAGATAGAATTCGTTGTCTGCAATCTCTATTCCCAAACATGGAATTGGTTTCAAATTCTTAATAGAATAGACATGGTAGTCTATTTATAGAGTTGGGATTTCAGTTAAAAAAATTAATTACATAACATCCATTAAATATAATTATAACCATTAATGAAATCTCATGCCACATAATAATAATATTTTTTTGGTGTGCTAACTTATGAAAAATAGATAAATAATATTTAGGGATTTGTAAATAATTATTTTATCACTGGACTTGGTCTTGCTATGTTCAAACTTCTCTTGCATTTATTGAAAACCTAGATAAATATTTTATTCTGTTAAATAGATATTTTATTCAAAACTAGTAAATAAATATTTATTAAATATTCAATAAAATAAATATATATATTTTATTCACAATCCGGGGAATAAATATTTATTTAATTTATACGATCAATATAACTTGAATAAAATTATTTCTCATTCTTGAGAATAATATTTATTCCATTAATTAAATTCAAATAGAATTTAATCGAGACCAACAGAAACACTTAGTGTGTGACCCTCCAGAATTATTTCTTGTTGGCATTAGGCGGGCTTTCCTAATTTTCAAGATTACTGTCTAGAAACTGTTCAAGGCACCCAAAAGAAATAACTTAAAGTCTCAATGATGAAAACCACATATGAATAATAATTGTTCAATATAATCCCTTTTTCATAATATCTCATCAAGTAGGTTTCATGACAGTGCCATCAACCTATATGCTTGATACATCATTATTTGACTATCTGAAATAAACTCATCATTACACCATGGCCATGGAATTTAGGGTGATGGTTCCATTTCAATAAAAGGGATGAAATGTCAACTTCCATAAATATGGAAGGTAATTTTATGGCCCCCTTCTCTCCCAAATATCTCTCCCGAGCACACCGCGCCTCTCCTCCATCTAGGGTTTCCCCTGGCGATGGACGGACCTCTTCTGGCTTTTTTTCCTTTCTTATCTCAACTTCTCGGATGGATTCTCTCCCTTGGAGACCTTTTTTCCTCTAGGGATTCTCTATTCATGCTTTTTGGCACTTTTTTGACCTTTGATGCTCTCTTCTTCTCTCTTATACTCTCTTCTCATCCATCCTAATCGGGTTTTCATTCTCTCTATGTTCTTGGCTCACTGTCGAGGCCTTATTCATCTCAATCTCTGATCTTTCTCCCATATCTATTGCACCGAACTCCTTTTTGGTCTGATGTAGTGGATCTCATGGGGGTTTGGGATGTGTTGGATGAGAGTTCATTGGTTTCTAATGATTCATGATTCATTTTTTTTCTCTTATTCCTTTGGGTTTTAGTTTTCTTCATTGGTTGTTCTTCGGTACATTTTGTTTTGTGTTTGTCTTTTGATCCTGGTGGTTTTTTCTAGTCGTGATTGATGTTAGGACCCTTGAATTTTGGATTTAGTCATGTTTTTCATCCTCATTAACATCAGAAGATTTTGGTGATGGTTTTCCCACTCTATGGAGACCACTCCTACTCTTCTCTTGATCTAGGATTCCACCAATATCCTTCTAGTCATATTTGTGTGGTGGATGTCACGGTGTCTTAGGAGGTGAGTTCTAGTGGTCGATGGAGTTCTAGGAGGTCATTATGCTTGGTGATGTGGTTTTTTTCTACTGGTTTTTTTGACAGCTAGTTTGTTCTGGTGAGGTTATCTGTGACAGTGATGATGGTGCTTTTTTGGATTTTTTTTAAATGATATGGTTGTGAGATTCTTCATCTGGTGGTTCTTTTCTCTTTGATCAGAATACTATTTGTAGGTTCTTCAGCGGTGGTGTTGGTTTCCGGTGTTGGCTCTCACTGACGGCATGGTGTGGCTGTGATGATCAGTTCAGCTTTGGGAACGTTACGCGAGGCGACTAGTAAACCAAGGCTGTGATGATGTATTCTCTTTGTCTTTTAAAATTTGAAAATTTAATCTTCTATTTTTCATCATTTGGTGGTGATTTGGATGTCAATGAACTTTGGAATGGATGTGTAGGACATTTCGATGATCATGGTTTTTGTTTGAATTTGAAGCCTTGTTATGTTTTGAATTTTGTAATTTCTAGAAATCCATATGTTTACCACTCATCCTAAAGTGTATTTTGAAAATAAAAAAAATGGATTTGGATGGTAAATATGGAAGGGAAAATCCTTCCTTGACTTATCCATTAATAACATGTCATTCATGACGTACCCAATGTACCTTACTTCCCACCAACATATGGTGTGACAGTTTTCATCAAAAAAAACTAAGTGTGTGATTCGTGACATGTATTAATGATAATATTAATGTCTAAGGACCATTACACATGCTCATATATAAGAATATATGATTATATCAAAACATGCGGAATACCTACTGGTGGGTCTATTCTCATAATCACCTATCTTGGAGATTACCAAGTATGAATTTTATTAGAAGAAGTCTTGTTTTCTTATAATTATTCCCACCTGATGGTCTATATACTATGTGTCCCATCATATTATATTATCCAACCACAGAACTATATTAATAATATTTTCATAGCACTTCAAGGTTCTCATCATAGTGGGGAACTACTATGAACTTATTAATACAACAAATAATCTAATACATTATTACATTAAATTCATGCATAAAAATGAACAATATGTAATAATATATTTAATTTAATATTTAATACATTAAATATTCATGTAATCAAAGTAAAATCAGTCGGTTCTAGGAAAACAACTCTAAAAAACTCCAACTTAGACAAGAGCAAATTTTCTATGACTTTCAGTCCGCTAGATCTCACATGATAATCATGTTTCTGCTAAGTTAAGACTATAGTCAAGGGGTTTTCCATGTTTACTTCCATGGAAATGTTACTCACTACAACCTCACCTATATAATAAAAATCCCTCAAGATATGATACTTTTGAAGTATGTGCTTCATCCACTGATGTGACCTTGTATCTTTTACAAGAGTCCCCGCTGTAGTATTATCACAATAGAGTGTATGGGGTCTTTACTTTTAGGTACCAAATCAAGATCTTGGATGAAATTTCACATCGAACATCTTATTTAGCTTCCTTAGAAGCCACAATATACTCAGAATCTATTGTATAATTTGTGACTACAACCTACTTTGTGCTCTTCCAGCTCACAACACCTCCATTCAAAGTGAAGATGTATCCCCTTTGTGACTTTGTGTCATCTTGATCAGTTTAGAAACTAGAATATACATATCCTCTAATGTCTGGTTACTCATCTCCTCCATAAACCAGTAACATATCCTTAGTATGCCTCATATACTTAAGGATAGTCTTGACTACCATCCAATGGCGGTCACCTAGATCAGCTTGATATCTACCTATCACACTTAATGTATAGGCAATATCTAGCCTATTACATAGTATAGCGTACAATACTGACCCAATCATTGAGGTGTATGGAATCCTTTTCATTCTATTAATTTCTTCATGGGTCTGAGGACACATTTTCTTGGAAAGATGAATGCCATGTGATGCTGGGAACAATCCCCTATTGAATTGTTCCATGCTAAATCTCTTCAGTATTTTGTCAATGAATGCACTTTGACTTAGGCCAAGAAACCTCTTTCATCTATCACTATGGATCTTGATTCCAAGAATATATGATGCCCTACCCAAGTCTTTCATTGAAAATTATTTATTCAACCATGACTAAATAGACTGTAAGACTGGTATTTCATTTCTAATAATTAATATGTCATCAACATATACTATTAAGAAAATGATTGCACTCCCACTAAATTGTTTGTATACACAAGGCTCGCATTCATTCTATATGAAACCAAATTCTATTATAGATTCATCAAAATAAATTTTCCATGACTTGGATGCTTTCTTTAATCTATAAATAGATTTTTGAAACTTGTATATCTTATTATAATTCTTTTGAGTCACAAACCCTTTAGGTTGTGTCATGTAAACCTCTTCCTAAAGGTTCCCGTTAAGTAATTCTATTTTAGAATCTATTTTCCAAATATCATAGTTATGATAATATACAATGGTAAGTATAATTATTATGGATTTTAGCATTAAAAATGGTGAAAAGTTTTTGTCGTAGTCAATGCTTTGATGTTTTTTAAACCCTTTTGCAACCAGTCACGCATTATAGGTAATGACTTGTACTTTAATGTCCAGTTTATTCTTCAATACCCATTTGAAACTAATGGGATTTACATCCACTGGAGTATCTACCAAAATCTAGACTTGGTTTTGGTATATGGAATCCATTTCATAATTCGTGGATTCTTGCCACTTGGCAATATCTATTCCACTTACTGCTTCCTTGTAGGTTAAAAGATCATTATTATCAACTAATAATGAGTCACCATCCTCAGTAACTAGAAAATCATACCTTTCTATTTCTATAACATCTCTTGTACTACTATGAAGTTCTTATGTCTTTAGAATAGTTTCTTCTTCCACAGGGCTTCGTGGAATTTGATCTTGTACCAACTCTTGTGTGCCTTGAGCCTCGACTTCATTGAAGTTTATCTCACACCCACTATCTCGTTTGGATATGTGATCCCTCTCAAGGAATATGGTGTGTCTTTCCATTATAACATATTTCCTGAGGGGTCATATAGGTAATATCCCCTTGTTTCCTTGGGGTATCCTATAAAGGTGCACTTTATGCCTCGGGGTGCAAGTTTGTTACATGAAGAGGCCTTGACAAATGCTTCGCTTCCCTACACATGTAAATTCGATAACATGGTTTTTCTTCCACTCCAAAATTCAAATGGAATGCCATTTATTGATTTATTTGGTACTTGATTTAGTATGTGTGTCATTGTTTGTAATTTATATCCCTAAAAGGATAATGGAACAATCACATGTCTCATCATTGATCTCACAATGTTCAACAAGGTGTGGTTCCTCTTTTCACTTACACCATTCCACTGAGGCGTGTAAGGAGGAGTGAGTTGGGATAGGATCCCAAATTATCATAAGTAATCAGTGAATTCTTGATTAAGATATTATCTACCACAGTCTAAGCAAAGTTTCTTAATATTCCTACCAAGATAGTTCTCAACTTCATTCTTGTATTCCTTGAATTTATCAAAAGAATCAGACTTATACCTCATTAAGTAAATATATCCATATCTACTAAAATCATCAATAAAAGTTATGAAGTATGAGTACCCACCCCTTGCTTCAATATGAAATTGCCTAAATACATTGGTATGATCTAATTCAAGAAACTCTTTAGACCTTTCACATTTCCCACTAAATGGGGATTTGGTCATTTTTACTTGTAAACATGCATGATATACACCAAGTGGTTTCAATTTTAAAGAATCTAAATATCCATCTTGATGTAATTTTTTCAATCATTTTTCATTTACATGACCTAGCTGGTGATACCAAATTTAGGTGTCGTATGAGTCATGTGAAGTAACTTTGTTATTGATTTTCATTACTTGGTTCATGTAATCCAACATGTAAAGACCATTATGTAAATGTGCCTTACCATAACAAATACTATCTTTATAAATGATGAAACATTTATTTCCAAATTTGAAAATGAATCCATATGTATCTAGTCTGGATACAAAAAATAATGTTTTTGGTAATTGAAGGAATATAATAACAACCCTTTAAAACCAAGATCATTTCAGTTAGTAATGTGAGCCGGTAGTCCCTGATAGTTACAATGGAAAGTTTAGATCCATTGGATTATCATGGATCTACCTCCCCTTGGTCAATTTTTCTAAATCTACTTGGTTACTGTATTTGAATACTTATGTGAGCACCACAAGATGTATCTAATACACAATTTATATAAATAGATAAATTTCTCTTGATAACAAATAAAATTGAAGCTTCCCCTTGATTCTTTAGCTGGGGTAGTTTTTCTTCCAGTGGCCCTTCTTTCCACATGAAAAATAGGCAGCATCATGTTCTATTGCTTCTCCTTTGATCTTCTTCTTCTTAGAAGAGTGTGTAGAAGCTTTGGGCTTAAATCTCTTTGTTTTCCCATTCTGTTTGTTCACCATAATAAAATAAGGTTTTTCACCCTTCATATATTTATCTACTTGGCGAAGGAGGATAAGAAGATATGTCTGAGACTTCTCAATATTGTTCATATTAAAATTCAAAAAAAAACTAGATAATATTTTAGGGAGTGATTTTATAATGAGATAGGTTTCCAGTTCTCCCAGGAGTTTAAACCCTAGAACCTCTAGGTGAGCAATGTAGCCAATAATCTTGACTAAATGAGGCCCAGTTAGAGAACCATCTCTAATCTTAATCTGAAATAGTGCCTTGGAGATATCAAACCATTCCTTTCTATCTCTATCCTAGTAAAGAACATGTATGTTCTCAAGAATTCTATATGCATCCATGTTTTTGTGAGACTTTATGAGTTCACTAGACATAGATGAAAGCATAAAAAATTGAATGTCGACAGCATCATTCATATGTTTTCTGTATACTATGAACTCTTCATCACTCACCTATTGAGCAGGCGGAATAGTCATTGAGGATTCTAGCATTTAAGATTTACATTCATGGAATAGAACAATCCAAATACATCAAAAACACTCTTGTAAGTTACTACTATTGAAAAGGTTATCTTTATCCAATATTGATCATAGAGATAGTGTGGATGATGAGATTTTCATTTTATTCTAAAATTAAAATATCAAATTATTAGTACTTTTCTTGATTACAAATTTTGTGAGAATTAATAAATTAATTGGTTTTATTAAATCTCCCATTATTTTATCAAGTCCCAATAGCCCTCACTATTGAACTTTTAATTTCTAGTTACTAGGGAATTCTAGTGGAAAAGATCCATTTTTCCATTCACATAACCCCAACAAGGGTTGGTCAAGAAATTTTAAAGGTATTTAGGTAGGAAAGTCTTTTACAACTACGGGCTTGCAGCACCATGATCTGTTGAGTGGACTCCCCAATCCAAAAATCCTAACTTGTATTTTCTCAACACTTACCTCCAAATTAAACCAAGTCTAGCAATAGATACTCATCTTGATGTAAAATGATTAATTCAACCCGAAACATTCATAATAACTCCCCTTATAAAGTAAGTTTCCCAACAAGGGTTGGTCAAACACATAGTTCTATTGAGTTTTGTTCCTAATCAAGTAATAGAATACTTAGTCTTAATTAATATTAGATTAAGATATTTTATTTTATTATGCATAAATTTTTATCTTGTTTTATCCTTTACATATCTTGTTAATATTTAAGTGGATGTTTACTTAATTAATTAACCATTTTTAGATAAAACATTTACACATAATCAATTTTATTTAAATTACATATTTTCATATTAATTTATTTATGTGATCATGGCTTGTATAAATAAATATAATTTTAATGCATTGGATAGAAAATAATTAATTAATTAAATGACCCAATCATGAGCTTATAGAATGGTTGATTTAATGAGCAAAAATTAAATAAACCTATAACCTAGGGGAAATAACTCCTTATGTCGAACTTGGAATGATCTACAGCATTCCACATGTCCACCTATGTATCACCGAGTTGGAACCATTATGGTTCCATCTTGAACCATCTCCTCGTGCCTTGGAATGCTCCATTAATTACAAATATTTATTGCTCACACACAGGTGAGGGGAACCAAAGGATTGGTTAAAATGAATTACATAAATATTCTTGGACACGTAGGTCCTACATAATATTGGAAAGAGGGATGACTAGCAGACCATCTTTTAATTTAATATTAAGTAACTGAAAAACCATGCAATAAATTTAATTAAATAAATTCCAACATATACATAGGTCTTGTTCAATCACATGATCAGTCCGTACTTGCAACGAATACGCAAAAAGTAACTAGATAGTATTTATTTATTTATCTGTTCTATATTATTAAGATGAATGCACTTGTATTAATTAATTAATTAATTAATTATCTTTTATCTTAATGATCATCTGAACTTAATTGGAGATACCCATCAATTTTACATTCATAGAAAATAAAACAAGAGAATAATTAATGAAATATTTATTACAATGAAATAATTGATAATTTAAAATTATTTAAAACCATTAATAAATTATCAAACACACAATGGTGTGACAATAAATAAAATAAGTTTTTAATGATGCAATTTTTCAAATTTAATGTAATTTTAATTTTTTTCATTAATGGGAGACTATGTGGCATGTACATCCAGCTAAATTCCATGTACCTAGATTAATGTATATCCAAGTCACATGCCTAGAGATTTGGTGTGTTAACTCGACCACACTACACGATTTGTGCATGCCAACAATACAACCTATATCTATTTACTATGTTCCAGGTTTTCCCGGTCAACATGAAGTGTGCAATAAAAGAACCATGTGTTTTTAATTACTCAGAAAATCTTGATAAAATACACATGGGTATACGATGTGTGCATTGGCCGCATGCCATGTAACCCAGCTTTACCAACCAAAGATTCAGTACTTCCCAATGTCATCTCTGGTCATTCTTCATCTATTCTTAAATCTATAAGAAAATGAAATACTGAAAAAACATGATTAATATGTTGATAACATATTGATTCAGATTGTATTAAAGAAAGAATGGCATGAAATATAAATTTAACCATGATTGTGTAGAGATCAACAATCAAATAAATAATCATAAATTTAAACATGACCACTCTGATACCACTTGATGGTTCTGGATGTAGCGGAAGAATTGTGGTGGAGGGAGATACATTAAAATTTCTTTTAATAATCGTTGCCCAAAACCAAGAGTGAGGATCTTGCATGTCAAATTTATAATTAATTTATTTAATATCTAAAGAAATAAATATTTGGACTTAGGAACTTTTTTATTGATGATTTTTTATCATATAAAAAGGCCCTTTTAGATTTCCTTCATTGTGATTTTGAGGATACAAGGGAAGAATCCCTCTAATAGTGATTCACACATGCTCCAATGGTCTCTAAGAAATGTCACTTATTCTTCAGGTTCTAGCATAGTGAATTGAATGTATTGCATTGTTCGTTCTTGATCACTCATTCCTTAGTCTTAAAGAAATTCTCTCTTGGGTTTCTCATTCTTGAGAGGGAGATAGGAGGAGGAGTTGAGAGAGAATTTAGTGTGCACAACAATTCTCTATTCCCAAACTTGGAATTGGTTTTGAATGTTTTTCACAATAAACATAGCCCACTATTTATAGAGCTGGGATTTCGGTTAAAAATTTTAATTTTATAACATTAATTAAATATAATTATAACCATTAATTAAATCTCATTCCATATAATAATATTATTATTATTATTATTTTTTGGTGCACCAACTTGTGCAAAATGGATAAATAATATTTACGACCTGTAAATAATTATTTTATCACCGGACACGGTCTTGATCCGTTTTAACTCCTCTTGCATTTATTGAAAACCCGAATAAATAATTCATTCTATTAAATAAATATTTTATTCTCAAACTGGTAAATAAATATTTATTAAATATTCAATAAAATAATTATACATATTTTATTCACAATCCAATTAAAAAATATTTATTTAATTTATGTGATCAATATAACTTGAATAAAATTATTCCTCAATCTTGAGAATAATATTTATTTCATTAATTAAATTCAAATAGATTTTAATTTAGACCAACAGAAACACTTAGTGTGTGATCCTCTAGGATTCTTTCTCATAGGAATTAGGTGAGCTTTCCTAAAGTCCAAGATTATTATCTATAAATGGGTCAAGAAACCCAATAGAAAGAACTTAAATTTGAAATAACGATAACCACATACGAATTATCATTGTGTAATATAATACCTTTGTCATAATATCTCATCAAGATGGTTCACAAATAGAAAAAAGGGTTATTTCCATGGTTGAAAACCATGGTCATAGCCTACAGCCATGGTTTTGCACAACCATGGGCACTATCACCATGGAAATAGGTCTCTATGTTTTCAATCGTGGAAGTTGACCTATAGAAAAAATTTAAACCATGGCCATAGGTGCTATTGACATGGTAGAAAACCGTGTCTATAGCCTAAAAAAATATGTCACCAGCCAGATTCGATCCCTGAACCTCACCCTTATGTTTTAGCCACCTAACCACTACACCATTGAGGTATTCAGGTATATATATATATATTATTATATATATATTATTATATATATATTATTAAAAACCATTTAAATATCATGAAAACCATGGAAATAAAGGTTCCCACTATTTTTTTAGTGGGAAAATTTTTCTCCCACGAAAGCGCAGGAGGCCTATAGCCACATTTCTATAGAACCATGGTAATATGATATGAAAAAAATGGTTATGGACATGGTTTTATAAAACCATGGATATAGCCTACCTATATCCATAGTTTTGAAAATTATGGATATAAATTCATGGAAATAGCCCATTTTTTCAGTTGTGGTTGCATGATAGTGTCATCAACCTATATGCTCGATACATCATTCTTTGACTATCTAAAATAAACTCATTGTTAAACCACGGCCATGGAATTTAGAGTGATGGTTCTATTTCAATCAAAGGGATGAGATATCAAATTCCATAAAGATAGAAGGGAAAAATCTTTCCTTGACTTATCCATTAGCAACATGTCATTTTTTATGCACCCAACGTACCCTACTTCCCGCCAACATATGGCATGATGGGTTTCGTCACCAAATCTAAGTGCATGAGTCATGACATGAATTAATGGTAATATTAAAGTCTAAGGACCATTACACATGCTCATACATAGGAATATCTGATGAAACCAAAACATGTGGAATTCTTACTAGTGGGTCTATTCTCATAATCTCTTGTCTTGGAGATTATAAAGTGTGAACTTCATGAGAAGAAATTTCATATTCTTATGAGTACTCACACCTAACAGTCTATATACTATGTGTCTCATCATTGTATGTTATCCGACCATAGAACTATATTAAGAATATTGTCATAGGACTTCAAGATTCTCACCATAGTGGGGAACTACTATAACCTTATCAATGAAACAAATACTCTAGGAAATTATTACAATAAAGTCATGTGGAACAATGAACAATATGTAATAAGATGTTTAATTTAATATTTAATACATCAAATATTCATGTAATCAAAGTACAATAAGTTGTTTTTAGGATACCAACTCTAAAATATTGGTAATTTTGTATCATGTCTCAAGGACTACCTATGAAAGTTGAAGGAAAAATAATATGGTTTCCACATGACGACCCTTAGCATTCACCTCTTAGATAATTATCTTGCAAACCATTTTAAATCTCATCTCTCAATTATCTGTAATTAAAAATAATGAAATTTAATCTCTGAAACACAACCATTGTATATGTATCTATAATAAATTGTTGGAGAAGACATCTTGAATGTAAAATAATTGAATTTTTTGGACTAAAAAGTTGTATATGATAAGAAAAATACTCCCTCATTGTTACTTTGTGTTCTTTGAGAGTTCTAGTGAAGGTTGTCAACTGATGTTTTATTGTTTCAACATATCCATCTTGACCTATTGAAAATATTAGTGGGTATTGAAAAGGAAAATACAAAGGTTTAAGTTAATATATATGTTGAATCTATCTACTTTTTAAATGCATGATAATGTCCCGGTCTTCATTAAGATCTTTGATATCACCAGATATAAGCATAGAAATATCATATATGATTGGTAAGTTATATAAAGATGAGTCACTCCCTCTTCATTTAATTAATCTCAACTTCAAAGTAGGAGAAACGTTTTATTTGAGGGAATATCTAGCTGAACATAAATGAATAGTTAGTTGATTGTGATCATCTAACATAATGCGTAGGTTTTTGAAAACTTTTAGAATAATTGAAGAGTTTGAATAATTTTCATCAATGTTGCATGGAGGAAGGAATATTTAAAATTACAAATAAATTTATTTATTTTATTCAATATTGTGTACTAATTTTCAAATAACAAACAGCTTGTATTTTGTTTTTTCACTTTATTTGCAGTATCGTAATGTTAAAGATGTGAAAATTTTGGTGTTTTTTCATTGATGGGAAGAAAACTATAAATAAAGTGATGGTTTTGACCATTTATTATAAATATATGATAAGAAATACCGGTGTTGATAGTCTTGTCTATCCTTCCACTCATAAAAAAGTGAACATTGAGTTATAAGTGCACATGTTTTCACTGAAATTTTTTGCAACATCCACTTCTACAGATAGTGATTTTATCAGCGCTAGAAAATTCTTTTAACAGTGCTAAAAAAGCACTTTTAATCTCAGCAAATATAAAGGGGGTCCCCTTTAACAGTGCTAAAAAATCACTGATAAAGGTTGTCCTTTATCTGTGCTAAAAAAAGATCTGATAAAATTCACCCTTTATCCATGCTATTTTAGTGCTGATAAAGGCCTATTTTCCTGTGATATGTTGTTTATATAACAACACACCCACCAGCAACACCTGCACTTGCACAACACACACACACCACCTACACAAAACAACACCTTCACAGCGTACACAATAAAAAAACAGTGCACACAGTGGTTTGACAAAAAAATGTTATATATATTTCAAACAATGTTTTATATAATTACATTTACAATTATTCAACAAACAGTTGAAAACATTAATGTTTCATCCTTTGACATCCATGATCCCCTCTCAAAAATTTACTCCCATGGTATTAGTTTCCAAACAAATAATATCAACTCAAGAAAAAGGTTTCACCTATATACGAAAATAAATATTATGTAAGTAATACTATAAAGAAATAAATTAAACATTAATATGAAATAATACATTAATAAAATGTAATTTTTTTTAAAAAAAAGACACATTTTTAGTTAAAAATACAACATTGTGCATCGTATTAAGGTGAGGTTGATTCCTACATGTCATAAATGAGTTATGGATCATTGTACTAAAATATAAAAAACAATATGAATGAGTTTGGTTGGTTTTGAGTATGTCCCTTGTTTTTTTAATAAAATGAAAATCAAATTTAAATGACATATTTGGATTTATACCAGTCACATCGTTTGTCAGATTGAGGTTTGGTTTATTTATACACATCACAAATGACTCATGGATCATTTTTATAAAGTATCAAAACAATCTGAATGGATTTTCTCGGTTTTCAGTATGACAGTTTTATTTTTTTACTAAAATATCTTTTCAAACCAAAAAGACCCATTTTCAATCAAACTAGTTGCATCGTGTGTCGGTTTGAGGTGATACTACTTCATACACATCACAAATGGATTAAGAATCTCTATCCTAAATTATGAATAAAATTGGAGGGTGTTTTCTTAGTTTTCAGGGAGTGAAACGTTTTGAGCTTGAATGTCAATTTTAAACTAATTATGGACAATTTTAGTCATATTGGTCACACCGTTCATTGAATTGAGGTGTGATTAATTCCTACACATCACAAATGACTCATGGATAATTTTATTAAAGTATCAAAACAATATTAATGTGTTTTCTTGGTTTTCAGTATATCACTTGTTCTTTTTACTTGAATTGATGTCAATTTTAAATAAAAACACATTTAGATTTATACTGGTCACATCATTCATAAGATTTAGTTGTGGTTGATTCCTACACATCACAAATGAACCATTGATCATTGTTCTAAGGTATCAAAACAATCCAAATGCGTTTTCTTGATTTTCAATATTTTAGTTGGATTTTTTTACTAAAATATCATTTCAAGCCAAAAACATGATTTTTGAGTCATACTAGTCACATAACACATCTATTTTATGTGAGACTACTTCATAAATGTTAGAAAGGACTTCATAAAAATTTTCATAAATTATTAATACAATTAAAAAGTGTTTGATTGGTTTTTAGTTAGTGGCATGTTTTGAGCTAAAATGCAAATTTTAAACTAATAACATACACTTTTGGTCATACTAGTCACACCATGAATTTTATTGAGTTTTGGTTGATTCCTATAAGTCACAAATGACTCATGTATCATTTTTCTAAGTATCAAAACAATCTGAATGCATTTTCTTGGTTTTCAGCATGTCATTTGTTCTTTTTACTTAAATTAATGTCAATTTTAAATAAAAAGACGCATTTGGATTTATACCAACTCACATCATGAATTTTATTGTGGTGGAGTTGATTCCTACACATAACAAATAACTTATGGATCATTTTCCTAAATTATTAAAACAATCTGAATGCGTTTTCTTAGTTTTCAGTATGTCAGTTGTGTTTTTTTACTAAAATGAATGTCAATTTTAAATAAAAAGAGACACTTTGAGTCATATCGGTCGCACCATGAATCATATTGAGGTTTTTTTGATTCCTATATTTCAAAAATTACTTATGGATCATTTTCCTAAAGTATCAAAACAATACGAATGCATTTTATTAGTTTTTAGTATTCCAATTTTGTTTTTTTACTAAAATATCATATAAAACTGAAAACACGCATTTTGGGTCATACCTTTTCCATCATGAATTTTTTTGACATGAGACTACTTTATACACTTCACAAAGAACTTATGAATCTTTGTCCTAAATTATGAAGACAAATGGAGTGAATTTTCTTGGTTTTCAGTAAGTTATGTTTTTTGAGCTAAAATGTCAATTTTAAACTAATAACTGACACTTTTAGTCATATCGGTCACACCGTTCAGCGGATTAAGGTTTGGTTGATTACAACATGTCACAAATTACTGATGGATCATTTTCCCAAAGTATCAAAATGATCTGAATGAATTTTCTCAATTTTTAGTATATCGCTTGTTCATTTTGCTAAATTTATTGTTAATTTATTATAAAAAGAGAAACTTAAAGTCATAACGGTCACACCATGTGTCTTATTGAGGTTAGGTTGATTAATACACATCAAAAATGAATTATATATTATTTTACTAAAGTATCCAAAAAATTTGAATTTGTTTTCTTATTTTTTAGTATGTTAGTTGTGTTTTTTACTAAAATATCATTTCAAAGTGGAAACACGCATTTTGAGTCATATCGGTAGCATCATGTATAGGTTTGACATGATACTACTTCATACACATCAAAAATAACTTATGAATCATTGTCCTAAATTATTAAGAAAATTGGAGTGACTTTTCTTTGTTTTTAGTGAGTGAAGCGGTTTAAGCTAAAATGTCAATTTTAAACTGATAACGGACACTTTTAGTTATATCGGTCACACCATTCATTGGATTGAGGTGTGGTTGATTCCTACATGTCACAAATGACTGATGTATCATTTTCCTAAAGTATCAAAACAATTTGAATGCTTTTTCTTAGTTTTTAGTATGTCACTTGTTCTTTTTGCTAAATTTATTGTCAATTTATTATAAAAATATGCACTTAAAGTAATAACGATCATACCATGTGTCAGATTAAGGTGTAGTAGATTACTACACATCACAAATGACTTATGGATCATTTTTTAAAAGTATCAAAATAATACAAATATGTTTACTCAGTTTTTAGTATGCCAGTTGTGTTTTTTTACTAAAAATACTGAAAATTTTGAATAAAAATAGACACTTCGAGTCATATTGGTCACATATTCATGCTATTTTTGTACATTATTCCATCAGGTATGCTACCCATTCATTTTTAAATAGATCTATTTCATCTTATCAATAGGATTCTTTTTGACAATCATGGTAGTACTGACAAAATCTAAATACACAAAGGATTAATAAATATTTTAAATGAAGTAGTAATTACCTTCAAAAATACCTCATTAGGGATGCTAATTTGTTCATGGAATATGCTATCTTTCATAAATTTACAAACATAATAACCACAGTATCTATCATTTGTTTGTTTCGGACACTACAGATTCATTGAGAAAAATAATTAATTTTTTTATATGTGTTTAGATAGTGAAATCTTATTATATATACCATAATTTGTATCCAGTCATAGCACTTATGATGTTTCTTGTCCTTTTCCCCTGGCCTCATTCCATGATGTAGAAAATATTCATGCACTGCCCTATCATAATAGATTCCTCATTAAAAGATAATATAAATTATATAACTAGATGTTTAGTTCTAAAATGTTGGATGTATTGTATTAAAAATTGACAAACATCATAATTTGTGGTCAGTTTATTGGATATCCATGCATTGAATCCCAGAAATAAATATTTGGAGTATCCAAATTGACCGTAATGAGCATCCAATTCTACCTAAAAATACAAAAAGGAATAAGTAATGAAAAAAATTAAAATATATTTCATATAATTAAATTTACAGTTTTACCCCTGCATCATTGGTATTAAGAAGAGTCTATCGTCCATATTTTTTATATTAAACGATTTGATAAGGCCTGCCACTATTTCACCCTCTTTATTGGATTTTATATTTGTTTGTTCTGTAGAGGTGACATGAGGACTAAAAAGTCCAAATTTTTGTTCATGGTGAAATCCCTTCAATTGTTTTTCATAAATATGCCTATGAAAAATATGACATGTATTTGGTCATAATTATCATAGTATATTATCTTTTGGAAAATAAAATCATGAAAACATATCTCATTTATACATTTAAAACTAAGTCACCTAGCCAATCATGCTCCAGGATTTCACTTACATTGTTAATACTAATGAAATCTGGATCTTCCTCGTTGTACATAATTTCATCAAAAATAATTATGTAAACCCCACCATCTTTCAACTTCATATTCACATGATCCTATAATTATAATAAATGTGGATATAGAATGGTGGGTTTAAGGTGCTTTCTATATATAATTTTGATTGGTTGGTTGATCCTTGAGATGGTTTTGAGCCGTTCTTTCTTTTCACCACCTTCCATGTCTCCATCTGTAATAACATTCATCGATTCATACCTTTTTTCATTAAATGTTAAAGGTTTATCTTGAAAAATAAATTGTAAATGAATACCTCCTTTTCGACAAGTTTTTTTACAAGCTATGATAGACATGAGATAAATGTTCCAAGAGCTTGTTCGACCTTATGAATATCTTCATCATCAATTGGAACAGGTAGCTCAGAGCTCAGCTCATGGGATACATTAATCAACACTTTGACGTGACCCATTGGAAGTGGTATGTTTTGTAGCATGGTGTTCTGGATATTGAATATTGTAGCCCTCGCTACAAGGTGATGGGTGGGTATTGATAGATATATTTCATAGTCATTTTCACCCTGTAAAATATCAATATAGAAAAGGTTTCAATGTCTATCTGATTCACAATTCATAGAAACAATGATTATAACATTGATTACCTCATATAAGATAGGTTTTTTAGGGGAATGGATCACCTCAAAGCTAGTGGGGTGGGGCGGGATCTTCACACGCTGGTTATTATTGAGTTGTTTCTTCTCTTCCCCCCCCCCCCCCCCCCCGCCATCATATTTTCCCTAAACTCTATACGTAATTGCATATGTTCTTCAAGGATAACTATTCTTTCTCTCATCATTTATATTTATTCACTTTAATCCTTCTCATTTTTTTGCAAAAAAATGATTGGGGTGTTACCCCGAAACCCACACCTCTAACGCAGCCATACTTTTCTGGCTTCTTTAAGGCCACCAAAAGTATGTCCACATCTGGTTTGGGTGTTGCAGATTTTCGTGATTGTCAGATATAAAATATATTAAAATAAGTAATCATTGTTATGAAATATCTATTTAAAGAAAAAAATATTTATTATGTTATATTTACACATGTTTCTCACACTTTTTGTGTGTTTTCATCTATTAGTATCCCATATTTATTTACACTAGCCTCTTTCCATAGCACATGGCGTGGGATGGAAGTGACACTGGATTTTGATTCATCAATCTTCATATAAACAGAGGAACATAGTTCTGGTGTTTTTTTATGTCACATAAAAGTATTAAGATATATTTAAAATACGTACCAATTTTTTTTCAAGTGAAGTGTACACTATTCTTGCTTTATGGTAGGGGTATGTTGGTTTTGTTGCTCATTCCTTACATTCAGTATTTAGTTGTTGTTTCATAAATAAAAAATTGTCAATCAAAGTGATGAATACATGTATCATTAAACAATGTATTACCAAACACAATGTACCAAAAAATAATACTCCGCGTGATGGCTAGTAAACGCACCCCAAACTCCTTGGGTTATCATGTGTGCATAAATAGGAGGTGGGTGTGGGTTTATTTTCCCTTCAACATCTTTAAGATAACATTTCGTTAAAATTGTGTGAAATCCTCTATGAATCCTTCCAGAAACCCTTAATACATAGTTCATGTGTGAGTCATCCACCATAAATGCACTCTACAAGGGATGATGAAGAGTAAGTCAATGTTTCATTATTTTATTTTTTAGTAAATTAAATAAATGATATCATAATGTTATCGTAATATCTCCCCACATCAGTGTCTTAAGCCCAGTGACAACATGTTGCCATGACTGTACATCAATCAGCACAGATTTCTGAGTGACGATTCCATTGTAACTACTGAACATGGACTTGTTGGGGTTAACATGTTGGCCCCGCTTATTCCATCCGACCTCATATTTGATTCCTTTCACTTTTGTATTAAGTATTTTTGTTAACACCGTCAAACTACAATGGTCCTATTTTTTCTACATCGCTAATGTTTTATTGCCTACCATTTCCTCAGTTTCAACATCATCAATTTGTTTCTCCAGAGCGCTGGTATCAGCATGTGCAGATGGTGGTTGTACCTCTATACTGGGAGAAGCAGTAACAACAGGTTGAGAAATCTATTGGTCCTCTGCACTGCGAACAGCAGTAGGTTGAGAGACCTATTGTGCCTCAGGATTGGGAGAATCATCACGTGCATAAGTCATTATCTATAGATATGGTTTAACATTTAATTTAGATTATATAAAAGTAGCATAGAATAGATAATAACATAAGGTAACATTATGTATAATAGAAAAATATATAACCTAATTATTGAAATCTCTTTTTTAATGGCTGAAGGAATCTGACCCCTCTATCGACTATCCAAATACCTTCATTATGGTATCATCTGACATAAAAAGTTTCATCTACATTGGGACCAATTCAAAATTATTGGGACCAATTCAAAATTATTTTGACCTCCTAATGAAAGGGGCATCCTCCATTGAATTTTCATCTGACCCTTTAGTAGTTTTGGTGGATAACAGAACAATTGACCAGTTTCAGTTTGCGGGATCTGGAACATAAAATACTTGTACTACCTATGATTCCATTATAAATGGTTTTTCTTTGTACCCTTGCTTACTGAAATCAACTTTCATGAATCCCAACTCATCTATTTTAACAATACTCTTGTTATCAACCCACTTGCATTGAAAAATTGGCACATGAAAGTTCGTATAATTCAATTCCCATATTTGTTTGATGATGGAAAAGTATGAAATATTTACATATATTGGATTTCTATCCTTATCATTGGAAACATGCTTCGCTTCAGCCACAAGTGTAACTCCACTATTCTACATCATATTGTCCTCATCATTTTCATTAGTATAGAATGTAGAACCATTAATTACATAAGCATTATAAGATAATACATACACACCTGGTCCTCCAACTCGCCATTGAATTCATTCTAAAATTGAGCCTAGATTTTTATCTGACTTATTAAATATATGGTCTTGAAACCATCCTGTAAAATGTCGATTGTGTGTATTTGATATCCATTTTTCATCCCTTGATGGATTCAAATGCCTAAGAATTTCTTTGTGGGTTTCGACATATGGGAAAACCTCCAAATTGTTTTGAAAAACATAAAGGTGGGTATGTTCCCGATCTATAATATTGATTATGACAACCTCTCTTCCATAAATTCCTTCACCTGAAAGCCACCCAGTGTGATAAGATTTTGGTAGACCAATGCTTTCTACACCAGACAGGTATTCGGTACATAATTCAACGGCTTCCTCAACAATATATCACTCTGAAACATGACCCTCAGGCCAACTTTGATTTTTGACATACCCTTTCAAAATATTCATATACCATTCAATGGGGTACATCCATCTATAGTGTGCAAGACCACATAGTCGAATCTGTCTCGCCATCTGAACCATCAAATAAACCATCATATCAAAGAATGATGGTGGGAAGAATATTTCCAATTCACATAATATGATGGCAATTTATCTTTCCATGCTCGGCAATTTTGTTGGGTCTATAACTTTATTGCATATAGCTTTGAATAAGAAACAGAGCTTCGTTAATGTATAATGGACATTGTTGGGAAAAAATAAGCATAAATTTATAAGAATTAGATCTTTCATCAAAATGTGGTAGTCATGTGATTTCAGACCCTTCAACTTTAAATCAATCATTGACATGATGTTCTTGATATTTGATGAATACCCCTCTAGAACCTTTACATCATTCATGAAGATTTAAAACTAATATCTCTCCTACCTGGAAATATTATGAGCAGTTGTAGGAAGAAAAGATCATTTTTCACCCTTTACTGTTGCTAACTCTTATTGTATTCCCATGTCCACCATGTCCAACCTAGCCTTAATTCCATCCTTTGTTTTTTCGGGTGCATTTAGCAGTGTACCAATGACATTATCACATACATTTTTTTCAACTTGCATAATATCAAGAAAGTGTCTGACATACAAAAAAATCTAGTATGGTAATTCAAAAAAACAATCTCTTCTTCCAACTGGTTTTCGTAAGGTTTTTCAAAAATGGTTTACCTAAAGCAATGTCCACGTCTTTTACTTTCTCAAATGGTTGATCACGAGTTAGTGGAGACAGTGTTGTACGTTCTTCTGAACTTCCATTTAATGATGTTTTCCTAGAGCGATACTTATGTCGTCGGGGTATAAATTTGCAATTTCTTAGAAACACTATTTTCAATGAATGTTTCAACCTAATTGACTATTTACCTTGTTCATAGATGGGACACCCATGACTTCCTTTAATGTTATATCCTAAAAAAATCACATAAGAAGAAAAGTCATTTATCATCCAATACAATATGGCTCTCAACATGAAATATTCATTTATATAAGAATCATAAAACGTAACACCTGGATCCCACAATAATTTCAAATGCTTGATCAATGGATCCAAATAAACATCAATATCATTACCTGGTTGTTTTAGTCCAGATATAAGCATAAATAACATGATGTGTTTTTGTTTCATGCATAAAAATGGTGGCAAGTTATAATTTACCAACCTAACCGGCCATATACTATGAGTGCTGCTTTGAAAACTAGAAGGATTCACTTCATCTGTAGATAATGCAAGAAGAATGTTTCTCATCTCGCTTCCAAAATCAGGATAATCATGATTGATTCTCTTCCACTGAGGAGAGTCTGTCAGGTGACATAGTTTCCCATCATTATTTATTCTGTCTGTGTGACATGTCAATTTCCCTACATTCTCCTCACTTTCATATAGGCACCTAAACCTTGGAATGATTGGAAAGTATGATAAAAATTTCATAGGACTAGATTCATCTTTCTTGCATTAAGAAGCACCACACTTTGGGAATTCTCTAAGTGATTTTTGGTCCTTGTGAAAGAGTATACAATCATTCAGGTAGGCGTGTATTCATTCAGAGATCATACTCATAGAATGTAGCATTCATTTGGCATCGTATGTTTGGATCAGGAGATCATTATCTTCTGAGATCATGTCATTCAAGATAGAAATTAATTCTGTAAAAATGGCATCACTTAATCTGTTGCCTACTTTCAAATTATACAACTTCAGTATGGCTAACAATGTTGTATATTTAGTGCAACCACTATACAAAGGCATCTTTTTACAACTCTTTAACTTCTCAAACAATTTTGGTCAATCATGAAGTTCATATTCAACTGTCATTGTCATTTCATCAATATGATCTTCATCATCATTCACATCTGTAATCACATCCTTGATACGGTCTTCTTCATTATCAACACTTGTAATCATATCAGATGGTCCATAAAATGCATTGTTATTCCAACCACTAGCTACATTATCTTTTCCCCATGTTTATTCCAACATTTATAACTTCAATTTATTCCATGATAGATCAAGTGTTCTTATAACTCCTCTGGACTAACTTGTATTTAATAAAAATATCATAAACGCAGAAAAAGGATTTGAGAAGGGTCATATGCATGATCTTTTGAAAACTTGATGAACTCTTTCACTCCATCTTCATACTCTCTTATCAAACGATTGGCATCCATCCAATCTGTATTCATATCCATCTTATTTGATTCAGTGATATTGGTATTTAACAAATTAAATACACAAAATATTGATATAATATAATGGTTTTCCTAATTCTATAAAAATATAAACTTAAAATATTATGAAAAAACTATAGTTCAAATATCCTTTGAAAACTATTTAAAAAAACACACTTAAAATATCATTAAAAAAACCAACCATTTATAAAAATTACTATTTAAAATAACATGCCCTTTTAAAAATAAATCAATCAGTTCCAAACACTTTCACAAAACCACAATTCCTTTTTTTAAGCATTCAATACAACTTCATGGCCCAGCAATCTTAATCATTTAAAATGAGTGACATCCCTCTAAGAAACATTTTTAAAAACTTGAATTATTTTAAAAGAGACACTTCGGCATTTTCACAAATACATAGATCCCAATAGAGACACTTTATAAAAGATACATAGAAATGCCTCGATTCATCCCAAATCAATCAGTGTTGTATGGTTCCATCACATTATTCCAAAGGTAGGTGTAATAATAATAATTTACAAAAGTATTTGATATTGTTCTCCCCACCATTCGATATCCCTTATCCATGCTTCCATTTTCTAGTTATATTAATTATCCTTCACCACAACACTAGAGTCTCAACGGATATGTTCCATAGTCAGTGACCATACTCACAACCATGAAACACTCATGTTCCTATTTACTAAAAACATTTCATTTTCCCAATGATCCTTGGATCACACCAAATCAATTGGTTTTACACCCCAAGAACAATGTATGTGTATCTCACATGAAGTATTATCGGTTCCTTCCATTATAATCAGTCCCCAATTTGACCCTAATTAAACTCAAACTTAAACATGGTGTATGATACTTCATCAACTCATGTAGTGTTTTCTCCACTAACTCGGCACTAAGACAAGACAATGTCATATTGCGTAAGATCTAGATCTATGAAAATCTCTTTCCATAAATTTTTTCATCATATAATCTTAAATTTCACTCAATACAATTCAATTTCAACTAAATTTAAACTACATGGCATATGGTTTATCTTAGACTACCTTTAAACTTCTTTGAGAGGTCCATTGGATATGTCCTGACATCCCAACCACCAATATTAGACCCATTCAATGACTTCATATAATTCATACCCCCTTATCCATAATATAGTAACCTAATCCATATCTGGTCTTGAAATCTTATACACTAAACAAGGATAAAATATATTTAATTAAAATCATATTCTAATTCAAATAACTTGGGTTATGATTTACATTGTTCTCATTCCTTGTTCGAAGGTGTTAGAGTGCTCCTATATCATGAGGCCCATTTTGGTAGTAACATCATACCCTTAATCATTGGTTTGTGAACTATGTCTATAAACTCCATGAACCCCTTCCTGAGGTTGTTTATACTAATATAGTACACTACTCATTCATGTCGAGTTATCACCTTGCACTTACCATTAAATAAACTACCTCACCTTTTTAGAACAAGAACTATAACCATAAACAATGTGAACCTCTCTTAAATTATTTCTACACTAGTATTGGGTTCTCCAATCATGACATGTTTACCTGAACTACTTTATTATGTAGATCACCACATATTTTTTATAAAATTTGTATGACATTAAACACCAGTCTCATTTTTTTCAAAGTTGTTTGATCGTAAACATCAATTTCATTAGTCCATCTTGAATGAACTCAAACTCAAAAAAGAAATAGACATGGTACTCTCCCTATTGAAAACATTAAAAGGTAATCCAAGGAAAAATTCAAGTCCCCTCCCACTAGGTATACACATATCCTAGTTCCAAATCTATCATTATATAAATAAAGGGATTTGGAATGAAATTGATGGAATTGGAAGGTTCATTTTGAAAGGATAAATTCCAAAATATTCTTAAATTACCATTGATGAAAAATGATGGCTAATTTTATATCTAGTTTTTTTATCCCACATAATCCAAGTCAGTTGGATTTAGAGCTATCACCGCTCTTAACATCTAAGAAAAAGAAGTGGATTCTTTATCCAACAAGTTTCGATTGTGATGCTCTCGTGATTATTGGAGATGTGATGGCACTATCATTAATAATAGAAAACAAAATTAAATTTCTGTAACATGTACATGAAATGTAAAAAGTGATGAAAAAATTGTGTGTTGTGGGGATCTCAAAGCTAATATCATCAAATAAAAAATCATCATTGGAATCTCACTAGATCCTAGGATGTGAAAATATTAGACATATATCAGTAGAATCAACAACACAAGGGTTCCCATCTATACTAACACCATAGGAAAAGAGATAAGGTTATCACATCCCTAACACTATAAGTGAAGCAATATGGGAATTACATTGCTAACTGTATGGAAAAAGCAATAATGGAATCATGTTCAGTCACTATGACACACAAAATATTAGTAACATAGTTACCTTGGGTTCCTATGGCATATTAAAAGAAGATCAAAGAAAAAATTTGAACATGATCAATTTATAAATTGATAATAAAACATAAGCAATAAACCTCATCTCACCTCCAACACCCTCTAAATAAATGTTTCATGACTTTTATGAGTGATTATCTATAACTAATAAAATGATCTTGATGAGGTTCTAACCCACCACATTCATTTTCACATGGATTCACCATTTGATAAAATGTTGCATGACTTTAATGAGTGATTCTCCATGAAATAGCTGATCTTGATGCCTTAAGCCTCATAGGAATGCTTAAATTGATCTAATATCCTAATAGATGGACAAATAAATGTAAAATGAATTTACCTATCTAGTTCACTAACCTCTTGCACTAGCCACATGGATCTCAACCATGTTCCAACATAATAATTATTCCACTCCCTCTCAATACACACCAATTTATTATTGAGTTTGAATCCCACATCTGGTTTCATCCCAAGCTACATATGAATCAAACATCATACATTTATCATGGAATTAGATACTCTTAGGTCTATTGATAATCATCCTATTAGATTAAATATGATCATTCATCATCCATCCGTAAGAAAGACCATGACCCTAACCACAAGAGAGGTCATTTAACTCCTGACTAGGTCTATTCTCCCCGCCATAGGTTTATCATTATTGATGTGGAATGACACTAACATCAGTTTACATAGCCCTTAACTATTTAATCATTGACCACAAAGAATTTATGTGAATTTACATTCATTCTTGACTGTAAAGCTATGATCCTAGCACTACACATGCGTGGATTTCTCAAAAATTAGCACATTGAATTCAAGGATCCTTTATTTATGCATATAATATATTTTAATAGCATTGGTGTGGGTTATGAATTCCAACATAAATGGGTCTTGTCCCCTCAACCAAGCAACTCAACTGGGTTAAGAGAGCACCACCAATGAAAACCATCGATTGACTTCACAATGGTACCCCAATTCATTATCAATTTCATCTCCTTCCACTGATACATCTCTACTCAAAGAATCCTCATACCATCTAATCCATGTGATCTTCATGCCAAATATTCTAGTTACTAATAATAGGGGTGACCTTGAACTAAAAAAATTAGTAACCTACCATCAATACTTCCTCTGAGTTCATTGATAGAACCAGAAACAAACCCAATCATCTTCTCAAAAAACCTTCGAATTTTAATTTACCCCACAAGTAAATAAAAGATAAACACCCACCCACCATGTATTCTCCAAAAAGGCATGACAATACCGCTATTTACTCTAACAGAATGATTTTTCCATGAATCATTGACCTTTGATCCTAGAATCACTTACCTTCTCATATTTCCATAGAATAAGGAATCAATACCACCAAATAATAGCAATCAATACTCATCATACAAGCATTAAATAATAGCAATCAATACACATCTCATAAAAGGGAAATATCCTATAGAAAACACTAACCCAAGTGTTTCCTAGTTAGTGTGATAAAATTGTAATGAAACTTTTTTTAATATAGTAATATCATACCCTTGTGGTGGCAGCAGTAGGGTCCAGTGATGGCAGAGTTAGGGTAGGCAGCACCAGCACCGGCAGCGGAGGTGGGGTTCGCAGCAGAGGAGCAGCAGATGAGGGTTCGAGGCAGAGGAGCGACAGAGGAGCGGCAGACTAGGGTTCGAGGTAGAGGAACGACGGAGGAGAGGCAGACGAGGGTTCACGGTGGATGAGGGTTCACGGTAGATGTGGGTTCACGGTGGAGGAGGAGTTCGCGATGGTGGAAGAGGAGGTGGCAGAGGAGGGGTCGGTAGTGGCAGAGCTGGGGTTGGGGCTGAGCAGAGGTCAGCGGCGCAGGGGTGAGCTACCGCAAGAGATTTAGGGGTGCGAGAATAAAGAAGACTGTTAGGGTTTTTTTATAAAACTTGGTGAACCTTTTATCAGCGCTAGCTAAAAAGCGCTAATAAATGTATCTTTTATCAGTGCTAAAATAGAAGGTGCGGATAAAAGGTATCTTTATCAGCGTTAAATTTATAGCACTGATAAAGATATTATGTTAATAATTTATTTATATTAATATATATATTTATAAAATTATATATATGATAAATATATATTTATTTATTTATAATTATAACTATAAATAAATATATTATTATTTATATTTATAAAATTATAATTTAAATAATTATTAAATTATAAGAAATATAATTCTTATATTTATAATCTTAGAATATATATAATAAATATATTAATTATATATATTTATAAGATTATAGATATATACAACTATATTTATTTTAATTTTATAAGTATTTATATGAATATATATTTATTTATAATTATATGAATATATATTAGTTTATAATTATAATTATAAATGAATATTTATTTATTTATTTATTTAAATAATTATAAAATTATAACAAATTAATATTTCTAATTTTTATAATTTTATTAATATATATATTTATTATATTTATTATAATTTTATAATTATTTAAATATATATGTATTTATTTATAACTATAAATACAAATATTTTTATTTATTAATTAATATTTTTATATATTTATAAATATGTTTATTTAATTATATATAACATTATATATGAAAATAATAAATATATATTTTATAAATTAATAATTATTTAAATAAATATATATTTATTTATGTTTATAAATAAAAAATAAATATTTATTTATTTGTAATTAAAAATTATAATAAATAAATATTTATTTATAGTTGTAATTATAAATATATATATATTTAAATAATTGTAAAATTATAAAAAAAATATTTATAATTTTATAAATATATATAAATATATTATTATAATGTTTTAATTATTTAAATATATCTACATTTATTTAGAATTATATTTATAACTATTTATATTTATTTATAAATATTTGTATATAAATATTTATAATTAATATATTTATTATAATTTTTTAATTATTTAAATATATCTATATTCATTTAAGAATTATAATTATAAATATGTGTATTTATTTATAAATATATTTATTTAATTACATTATAACTTTATAAGTAGTATAATAAATATATTTATTATAATTTTATAATTATTTACATATATATAGTTATTTATAGTTATAATTATAACTATAAATAAATATATTTATAAATATTTGTATATAATTATAAATATATTTATATATATATATATTTATAAAATTATAATATATGTATTTATTGTAATTTTATAATTATTTAAATATATATATATATAGTTGTAATTATAATTACAAATAAATATATTTAAAAGGTATTTATATATAATTTAAATTTAATAATTATAAATTTAATAAGTATATTTATTATTTAAATATATTTAATGTAATTTTATAAGTATTTTTGAGAACATAATAGTATATATGGGTAGTATGAATTAATCATATACCTAGTAAATATATATAATAAAAACGAGTCATCAATGGACAACATGAATAATAAGAAAGGGTGTAATGTATAAATGAACATTATGATACATAACATATGCAGTCATGATCAATATGTTTATTGACCAAATTCATTGGAAACACATATATATTTAATAATTAATATAAATATATATATTTAAAAAGGTATTTATATATATTAATTATAAATAAAATAAATATATTAAATATATTAAATATAATAAGTATAGTAAATATAATAATATAATAAATATAATAATATAATAAATCTAATAATCTAATAAATCTAACAAATCTAACAAATATAATTAATTAATCTAATAAATCTAATAAATATAAATCTAATAAATCTATAATAAATCTAATAAATCTAATAAATATATTTATTATTTAATGAAATTTATTATAATATTATAATTATTTATATATATATAATTATAATCTTAGAAATACTTTTTTTAAACATTATATATATTTTTTAATTATTAAAAAATGTATATTAATTATAAACATGGGTTTTTTAGTTAATGTATACAAATAAACATTATTTTTGAATATAAATATAATAATTTTATATAAATTATTATTAAAAACTTTTATCAGCGCTAAATATAGCATTGATAAATGTATCCTTTATCCGCGCTAAAAAAAGCGTTTATAAATGTGTACCATTTTTTAGTGCTTTTCTTAGCACTAATAAAGGATACATGTATTAGTGATTTTAGCTAGCGCTGATAAAGCCCCCCCCCCCCCCCTCAGCACTTTCTGCTTAGCATTGATAAAAGGAGGCACTTATCTTGTCCCGTTTTGTGGTAGTGATCACAATCATTATTGAATAAGATATTTCTCATGTAATCAAGAGGCCCATACAGTAACTGCAATTCTATCTTAACCATTAAACAACATAATGAAAAGAATGAATTGTATTTACCACCAATTTTTTTTAAGACTTTCATGAACCCATAATTTTGCACCATAATATCTATAGACATGGATAAGGTCACTAATGTTTATATACTCTGTAAGAAATAAATTTAAGAATCAATTTATATTATTTTTAGAAGTTTATGAAAAGAACAAATATATCATCATCACATTTGTAACAAATATAGGATAAATGAACACTGGTATATTACATAGATGCAATGTGTTCAACATTTTAATTTTTAGTTGCATCTGTCAAAAAATAATTATACATAAATTTTTCAATTTCAGTTATTTTGTAGCATTACAATTAAAAAATAATAATAAAACGTGCATTGTATATAAAGTTACAGTATCATAATTTAATGAAATACATTCATACCTTTATAATCCAGTAGTTGATGCATGTGACTATTTGATATCATATGTCTTTTAAATGTTATATGTGATGTTGAAAACAGAATATGTGATGGTGAATTAGAAGAAATGAAAGAATCCATAGTCCCCCCAAATATTTTATTATTTATTTGTATAAATTGTGGTAAATTGTTGAAAAATATGAAATGTTAAGCATAACAGTTATAAAAGTAGAGTTATAAAAAAATATTAAAATACTAAATATAATTATTATCTAATATATAATCAAATAGTCGTAATTTTAATTTTTCTACAGTAAAATTGTTTAATATAAAGTTTTCTGTGTAAGAACCCGACCCCAGTTTCCCACAATTGGTGCCTCATTTTAATACATTGGCATATAAATAAGAAATATGCATCCCGAAGGACCAAGTATTTTAGTAGTTTTTGGAAACAACATATATATTTAAGTTCAGTATTACAACATGAAAATAAAAACAACGTAGAATCTCCTTTAAAAACATCCATAAATCCTAGGTTATTTCAGCATGTCATTCATAAAAAAAATCATGCCCTGAGAAAATAAAACATAAGAAATGGGTGAGATCAAATGCTCAGTAAGGGTAAGAAATACAATGGAATATATCATAACATAAACATTATTCATGGTGAATAATTGAAAACATATGCCTTTACAAATAATAAACTTGAACACATTATGGCAGGAGTATGAGTTGAGTAAATAATTCTATAATAAAACATAATCATTGTCGCACCCTAACATTATGTGTTGTATTTTTAATTTATTTTATGACATTTTTTTCGGGGGATAATATTATTAATAATATTATTATTATTAGGTTTTATTTATTATTATTATTATTATTATTATTATTATTATTATTTTATTTCACTCTTTTTTTTCTATTTCTTTCTTATTTATTCTCTCTCTTTTTCATCTCTCCTTCTTTCTCCCCTTCTCCCCTCACGTTGTGCCTTACCCCTCCCCCTTTCCACTTGCATCGCACCGTCACCCCTCCCCTTTGGCCGCTCTCCTTCCCATGGCCTCCTTTCGGCTGATCCCCGCTCTCCATGGCGGCCTTCCCTCCCGGATCCCCCTCAAACCCACATGGTGAACCCCCCCCCCAGCCAAGACCCTTCTTCGCACGATCCAGCCTTCTCCTACGAGATCCAACCCCGATTTTCCAATCCCACCATGTTTCATCGCTTTTCTCCTTCAAATCGACATGGTAAGTCTCTCCTCTCTCTCCTCTTTTGATTTCCGACCATGATTTGGTCCCCCCATCGGCTTATGAAATTCGGCCGAACCTAGGGTTAGGTTCTAACCTGGATTTTTGGTGTTCTTCATATTTTAGGTTAGTTCAGGAGGCCTCTCGGGTCTTGTCAGTATGCGTTCCAGCACCCGCCACCGAAGGTGAGGTGGTTTGTTATGTTTTGGTTCGCCGGCTTTGTTTTGAGGTAATGTTTTCTTGTGTTGATTGGTTTTTCACCTGCTGAATTAGGGTATTTATGTACTTTAAAGTTTTTAGTGATTATCTTGAAGTGCGAAAGCCATTTTTTATGGGATTGATGAAGCATTTGATTTTTAAAGGAGTGTTTTTACCTGAAATTGAGTGTCTTTCTTGTGTAACTCCTATTGTGTTATTTGAGGTCATTTTATAATACATGCAATTGGTTTATTAAATGATACAAGGGATGCATTTTTTTCTGGATATTTTTTAGGTGTGCGTACATTTTTAAAATTGGGTTTGAGTATGTAAATGGGGGTATTTGTGTGTGTGTGCCTTATTGTGAAAATCTTTGGATGTGTTCATTCAATTGTTTAAGTAGTGTTCCATGTGTTTTTATGGGTATATGAGGTGTGTATGTGTGGAAAAAGGATCTTTGATGAGAAATGTACCACTTTGATCATGTTTTACTTGTTGTTCATTTGTCTATATATTCTGTAAATTCTTTCAAAATATGGAAAATATTTTTTAATGTCACTTTGGTGTACTTTTGGTTTTAAAGTAGATTTTCCTACTTGAAGTTGAGTGTGTTATTAGGTAAAACCCTTGATTTGTTATTTTGAAACGTTTTGTGGATTGTTTAAGTGTTTAATTGTTTTATTAAATTTTATGTGTAGTGTGTTGGACCTCTCTACGATAGTTTTGGGCCATGGGTGTCAAGGTATTCTACATGTACATGCATGGGGTAAGTCACACACACACACACACATATATATATATATATATATTCCCTCTTTGTACATATTCCCTCATGGCGCGGGGAATATGTGCAATGCAGCTAGGGGTATATATTTATATATATGTATAAATGCATGTGCGTGTATGCGCCAAGTGTCAGTTCGAGTGGTAATCGACAAGTAGAGACATGTTTGAGGTAGGTCTTCTATGCATATGCCTTTAATTTGAATTTCATAATTGCTTGCTTGTTTTAAAAATATGTTTTACATTTACACTATATACACATGCTATGAAATCTGGTTGCGGTTGCTTGAAATGATTACGCCTTATTTTGGAAATTGAAATGTATTTCTACCGCCATTGGTATTAAGTGATTTTTCTTGAAAATTGATTTCCTAAGTGGTTTTGAATTGGTAATGAGTATTTTAAAAGGTGTTTGGCATTTTGGACGGTTAGTTGTAAAAAGTGTTCCCTTTATGTAATTAAGCTCATTTGTCACCTTAAGAATGTTTTATGAAAAAGAAAAACCTATCTTGAGGCATTCCCCCTTGGTTTTAGAAAAATATTTTTATGTTGAAGGTGTTATTATGTGACTAATTTGATGCTTATGCATTGTGTGACATGAAAGAGGGGGAATGCGCTCAAGGAGGGAAAATGGTGGTGAGAGGTTGAATGGGTTTTAGATAAAGAAAGTGTTATGTATATGTATGTTTTCTTAATAAAGAAAACTCACCACCACTTGAAATAGAGCATAATAGGAAACCCGGGTATCTAGGTGGGTGGACCAGGACTAGTACGCTAGATGAAATGGCAGGGGTTCATCCCAATTTAGTCTAGCAGGATTGATGCAACAACACTAACTAAACATATGAATGACTGAGGTTCGTGGTTTCTAAGCCACATTTTCTGAGGGTTGTGGTTTCTAAGCCATGTTTTCTGAGGATCGTGGTTTATAAGCCACGTTTCACCGAGGTACGTGGTCTCTATGGTCCCACTTGTGCTAGCTACCTTTAGGGATTAACCATGGTGCTCATTTGTAACATAATGCTTGTGATGTAATTTTTCATTTCATTTGTTTCATACTCAATGTCTTATTTGTAAAAACCATATTTTAATCTAAATTGGTTTTCTTTCATTTTGAAATGTTAATGCATGCTTGGAACCTATTTTGAAAATGTAGTGGGAGAGAAATTCTTTACTTGAAAATGAAAACTCATTACTTGAATTTGAAGATAATGAAAAACTTTATTTTATTACGTCATATTTTCAAACTAACATATTTCAGATTTCATATAAAAGGCAAGGGCATAGGGCATTGTTGTATCTTGGATTTCTACTGAGCATCTCAGTTCTCATTCCTACTTTACTTTTTAGTTTCAGGTTCCTCTAGTTTTGGATCACTCCCAGAGCGAGTATAGCTTATGTTCCTTGGTGACCCACGAGGTCACTTGAGGTATGTCGCGTTGATTCGTTTATTCGTTTTTATGCTGCCAGTTTGTTTAGTTTGTTTTCTTTTGTTTATTTATTTGTTCAGTTTATGATTATTTGTATGTATTTTTTATGGGTAAAATCGTTCTCAACTGGTTATCTCGATGACCGGCACTAGTTGTCAGCCTGTGGGGATCAGGAACGCCCTTCGGACCATGTTCCGGACCGACTCGAGTGACCGGTTCAGGGTCAACTCAGGCTGGTTCGTGAGAAAATGGTATCATAGGGGGTTTATCCCATGTCCTTTGGGGATGTATGATAGTTTTGAGTTAGGATTTTCAGAATCCAAGTGGTTAATTTCGGGTAGTTTCATGATCACCACCTATTCGGAATGACCCTTGAATTTTCAGGGTGGTCTAGGATGGTCTTGCCTCAAAGTCCGTGTTTGGATCCCGATTGTTTTAAGGGACCTTACTCTTATTTTCATGTTTCTAGTTAGTTTTGAGATCTGGTGGTCATTCTGGAGGGGTTAATGGATTCTATGCACGGCCTGGAAATCCATGTGCAGACCATGCAATCGCCTCTGGTGACTTTCTATGTGCTCACCCGGTTGGTGCACAGTCAGCCAAACCGTGTAACCAAACTATGTGTAGTTGTTGTTTATTTGATAATTTTTAATGTTTATTTATGGAGTAAATTGGTTTCTTTTGAACGTTCTTGGTGTGATTTTTAGTTGGTTTTGTGGTGTTTTTTTTCGGGTTGCAAAATCGATGATTGGTCTTTTGAAATTGGATTTTCAAAATGAAAATCTTGGTTTGTTTAAAAATTTAATGAGTTGTTTTGGGGATGGAAATTGTTTTAGAAAATTATTTGAGATCTTGAAATGTTTTGTGAAAAGTTAAATTGAAAATGTTTTGGAAAGTGTTTGGGGGATTTTTGGAAGTTATTATGGAATGTAAAATGGGAGTTTCTTGGAAACAGAAATTTGGAGATGCTTTATTTTAGAATTGTAAGGGATGACTTCAAAATTTGTTTGGAGTTTCAAATCTGGTTTGATGTTTTGTTTTAGAAATTAGAAGTTTTTGTTTTGATTTGGTATTCCTATAGACTCCTACATGTATAGATGAATGTAATCAGATGTTGATGGTTGTTGGTATGCATGGATTGGTGCCCGAGTTGGCACAAGAATGTACACTCGTGGGGTTTCATGGAATACCAATGGTGGGTGCTTAGTTTTCAAGTCATGTTTTAATTAGTGATGTGCTGGGATGAATTTTTTTAAGAAAATTTAAAAAGGAAAGTGGGTTTTAAAAGGGGGGGTTTAGCATTCAGATGGTTTGAAATGGGATGGTTTTGAAAATGGTTGTTTGTGAAAGTGTGTTTTAGGCTTGGTTGGTGATGTTTCTTGGTATCAGTTTGGTTGATATTTGATTTGTTTATGGTTTGGTTTTGTAATGTATTAGTCTATGGGATTGATTCTTGTTTTCATGTTGTTTTATGGCTGAAATGATGTTTTTATTTTTGAGTTAATGATTTGTGGTTAAATGTGGAGGCTTGTTTTGTGATGTGCTTCGAGTTGGTTTTGTGTTTCTTGTTTAAAGTATGTCATCCAAAAATGTCCAAAGGTCCCCGAGGGGTCATTTTCAGTTGTTATTTTTACCCATACCCCCAGTGGAGTGGTGGGGTTATTTTCATTTCCTCATTGCTTGTTTTCTTTGTGGTGTTCGAGGTTCGATGGAGGTTTTTGTGTAACTTGAGGAAGTCGAGTGTTTCTTTCGGTCTTTAGGAACTCCAGATGTTGTGAAGGGCAAGTTGTCCTAGTTTTTTTAAATTGTAATGTTCGGACTAGATAAGGGTGATTGCTACCTTCTCCTTGCAAGTTAGGGTCGCAAACTGGGACAGATGAAAATCTTGTTTTTCAAGGTGCTCGTGAAGGATTACCCATCCGGTGCAAATGGTGAACTGGAGGGGCATATGTTCTTGGCATGAGTCTTTCATCAGTTCTTGTTTCTCATTCCTAATACCACACACTCATTTGATTCTAATGTGGTCGATTTGGGCACTCAAAGTCGTTTGTCTTAACCTTCTGAAGGCTTGTCAATGGTGTTGTTTTTTGGGTCACCTGGGGAAGTCTGTAAGTGGTATTTCTAGAAGATTAAGCCTTAGTTGGAGGTTTTTAGTTCCTGACTACAGTGCAATATATGCTTCAATACATCATATCTCAGTCCATAGGTCTTGGAGTGAATCTTTTCACACATTCAGACGGTTTCTGGGTGCAAAGGATGCACGTCCAACCTTCCGTTTATTGTCTGGGAAGAAACCAGTTAAGTTTTTTTTCATGTGGTTTTCTGTTTTGGTAGGGGCCTTGTTTTGGAGGTCTTTGTGGCCACTTATATAATATTTCAATGTTTTCTCCTTGTTTGTGTAAACTTTAAATAGTTGGTATTTCTTTGGACCTATTCCGGCTTCTCAGTGATGCTCGTTTGAAAATGTATGTGGTTTATGGATCTTATGAATCATGGTTTGGCATGGAATTTTTTAGGTGTCTCTTGTTTTGATTTCCCCTTGAACTAAGGGTTTGAGGGTGGTTTGTATTGATGTTTCTACCTATTTTTGGGTTCTCCCCGTGTCGGTGGGTTCATGATGGAAAATTCATTCCGCATTGTTGAAACTAAATTGATAGTTACCATGTGGGTGTCATTGTACTAATCAGTTTCTAATATGGTGGGGAGACCCACTATGGGTCTCGCCAATGTCTTTCCCAAATCCGGTTAGGTGGGTATCGGGAAGTTAAGGTGGAACACTAGAGTCATGGGTCTTGTTTGGTTTTCTATTTTGTTTCGATTTGGGAATGTTAGTTTTCAGCTAGAGTCCTAATATGATGGGGAGACCAACATAGGAAAAATTTGTGGAGAACTTAATCATTAAGGTGTTCTTGTTGGGGAAAATCTTTTCCTCTACTTTGCCCAACCCCAATCAATGTAGATAATGGGTCATATAGAAAATGTTTATTAGAGATCTCAAGCGGACTCTAGTGATTTCTAAGTTTGGGGTCGGGGTGTTCCAGGTTGTGGTTGTGTTTGTGAATGTGATTCCTGTTTCATTGGTTCTTTTTCTTGGTAGTATGGGTCTCGCAGTTTTAGGTCTTGAGTGGAGAGTGAGTGTTCGATCCTCAAGTGGTATGGGTTTTGTTTTGAGAATCGTTGTTTCCTTGTTTCAAGCTATGAACAGCCAAGTCTTTTGGGACATTCTAGGGGCAGAAAGTGTCATGGTGGGAAGAATTTCCATGCCCTCACATTACGTGTTGTATTTTTAATTTCTTTAATGGAATTTTTTGGGGGATAATATTAATAATATTATTATTATTATTATTAATTTTTATTTTTTTATTTATTTTTATTATTTTTATTTTTATTTCACTCATTTTTTCTCTTTTTTATTATTGTTTCTCTCTTTTTTTCTTCTCTCCTTCTTTCTCCCCTTCTCCCCTCGCGTCATGCCTCACCCCTCCCCTTGTCCACCTGCATCACACTGTTGCCCCTCCCCTTTGGCCGATCTCCCTCCCATAGCCTCCTTCCAGGTGAGCCCCCCTCTCCATGACGGCCTTCCCTCCCGGCTCCCCCTCAAACCCACATGGCGAACCACCCCCCCCCCCCCCCGACCAAGACCCTACTTCACGCGATCCAGCCCCCTCCTCTGAGATCCAACCCCGATTTTCTAATCCCAATGTGTTTCGTCTCTTTTCTCCTTCAAATCGGCATGGTAAGTCTCTCCGCTCCCTTTTCTTTGGATTTCCGACCATGATTTGGTCCCCCCATCAGATTACGAAATTCGGCCGAACCTAGGGTTAGGTTCTAACCCAGATTTTTGGTGTTCTTCATGTTTTAGGTTGGTGCGGGAGGCCTCTTGGGTCTTCTCGGTACGCGTTATAGCAACCTCCACCGAAGGCGAAGAGGTTTGTTGTGTTTCGGTCCACCAACTTGGTTTTGAGGTAATTTTTTCTCATGTTGATTGGTTTTTCACCTTCTGAATTATGGTATTTATGTGTTTTAAAGTTCGCAATGATTATCTTGAAGTGAAAAATCCATTTTTGATAGGATTGATGAAGCGTTCATTTTTTTTAAGTAGTGTTTTACCTGAAATTGAGTGTCTTTCTTGTGTAAATCCTGTTGTGTTATTTGAGTTCATTTTATAATACATGCAATTGGTTTATTAAATGATGTAAGGGATGCATTTTTTTTGTCTGGATATTGTTTTGGTGTGCCTTTATTTTCAAAATTGGGTTTGAGTATGAATATGGGGGTATTTTTTTGTGTGTTTCTTATTGTGAAAATCTTTGTACATGTTCAATCAATTGTTTAAGTAGTGTGTCATGTGTTTTTGTGGGTACATGAGGTGTGTATGTGTGAAAAAAGGATCTTTTCTGAGAAATGTACCACTTTGATCATGTTTTACATGTTGTTCATTTGTCTATATGTTTTGTAAATTCTTTCAAAAGATGGAAAATATGTTTCAATGTCACTTTGGTGTAATTTTGGTTTTAAAGTGTCTTTTCCTACTTGAAGTTGAGTGTGTTATTAGGGAAAACCCCTGATGTTTTATTTTGAAATTTTTTTTGGATTGTTTAAGTGTTTAATTGTTTTATTAAATTATATGTGTTGTGCGTTGGACCTCGCTACGATGGTTTTGGGCCATGGGTGTCAAGGTATCCTACATGTACATGCATGGGGTAAGGAATATATATATATATATATATACCCTCTTTGTACATATTCCCTCATGGTGAGTGGAATATTTGAAATGCATCTAGGGGTGTATATATATGTATAAATTTATGTGTGTGTATGTGCCAAGTTTTGGTTCGAGTGGTCATCGACAAGTAGCGACATGTTTAAGGTAGGTCCCCTATTCCTGTGCCTTTAATTTGAATTTCATAATTTCTTGCTTGTTTTAAAAATATGTTTTACATTTACGCTATATACACATGTTATGAAATCTGGTTGTGGTTTCTTGAAATGATTATGCCTTATTTTGGAAATTGAAATGTATTTCTACCGCCATTGGTCTTAAGTGATTTTTCTTGAAAATTGATTTCCTAAGTGGTTTTGAATTGGTAATGATTATTTTAAAAGGTGTTTGGCCTTTTGGCCAGTTAGTTGTAAAAAGTGTTCCCTTTATGTAATTAAGCTTGTTTGTCACCTTAAGAATGTTTTATGAAAAATAAAAACCTCTCTTAAGGCATTCCCTTGGTTTTAGAAAATTATTTTTATGTTGAAGGTGTTATTATGTGCCTAATTTGATGCTTATGAATTGTGTTACATAAAAGAGGGGGAATGTGATTAAGGAGGGAAAACGATGGTGAGAGGTTGAATGGGTTTTAGATAAAGAAAGTGTTATGTACATGTATGTGTGCTTGATAAATAAAACTCACCACCACTTGAAATAGAGCACAATGGGAAACCTGGGTATCTAGGAGGGTAGACCAGGACTAGTACTCTAGATGACACAGAAGGGGTTTGTCCTAGTTTTGTCTATCAGGATTGACGTAACAACAATAACTAAACATGTGAATGACTGAGGGTTATGGTTTCTAAGCCATGTTTTCTTAGGGTTGTGGTTTCTATGCCATATTTTCTGAGGGTCATGGTTTCTAAGCCGCATTTCACCGAGGTACGAGGTCTCTTGGGTCCCACTTGTGCTATCTACCTTTAGGGATTACACATGGTGCCCGTTTGCAACATAATTATTGTGATGTAATTTTTCATTTCAGTTGTTTCATACTCGATGACTTATTTGCAAAAACCATATTTTAATCTAAATTGGTTTCCATTAATTTTGAAACAACAATGCATGCTTGGAACCTATTTTGAAAATGTAGTGGGAGAGAAATTATTTACTGGAAAATGAAAACTCGTTACTTGAATTTTAAAATAATGAAAAACGTTATTTTATTACGTCATATTTTCAAACTAGAATATTTTGGATTTCATATAAAAGGAAAGGGCATAGGGAGTTGTTGTATCTTGGATTTCTTACTGAGCATCTCAGTGCTCATGCCTACTTTACTTTTTAGTTTTAGGTTCCTCTAGTTTTGGATTGCTTCTCGAGTGAGTGTAGTTTATGTTCCTTGGTGACCCAAGAGGTAACTTGAGGTATGTCACATTGCTTCATTTATTCCTTTTTCTGCTGCCAGTTTGTTTAGTTTGTTTTCTTTTTTTTATCTGTTTGTTTAGTTTATGATTATTTATCTATCTTTGTTATGGTCTAAATCGTTTCCAATTGGTTATCTCGATGCCCAGCACTAGTTTCCAGCCCATGGGGATCGGGAACGCCCTTCGGGCCATGTTGCGGACCGACTCGAGTGACCGGTTCAGGGTCAACCCGGGCCGGTTCATGAAAATCATGAGTATTCTACTAGTCAAATAACCACATGAACCATCAATACTATTTTCATAATGAGGTAATTCATAATGTGGTACATCATCACCATACTGTCAAGGCCTTGTGCCAAGACCCTAAATAATCATTTTGTCAAGGTCTTGTGCTCATACCGTAGTTTGTATCATGAGACCTATCGATGCACCGAGGGGATATATTGGGCCCCACCTAACACTTTATATGTCCAATTCATTCCTCATATTAATGGTGATGAATATAAACAACATATACATTCATATTGAAAATAATATATGAAATGTAAATAACTTTCCTCAAACATTAAGCATAAACACTAACCATTCAAAGTAATATGGTGAATGGTTTCAAGACATCACATACACAATAAAACTAGTCATAAACCATACAATTAAATATGTTATATGACATCATAAATTATTAATCCCAATAATACATAATAATCAACAAGATTTTTGAAACAGATGAGAATACTCTTATAAAACCATTAAGTAATTCTTGAGAAAAATACTCTTTTATTTTGAAAAGAAGAGTTCTTTTGGAAAAGTCTTTGTATAAAACCAAAACTTAATTAAGTTGTTATTTTCATCATGAAATTAGTGATTTTAGAAATATAATGGTTTATAAAAATAGATTATATAGTTCCCTTGAAATTACGCAAGAATTTGAGAAATTCCCTTGAATCAGGCTTGTATTTCGGAAATAATTTTGAAAGTTCCTTTTAAAACATGTAACTCCTCATAAAATAAGGAAGGATTATAGTTGGTAAACATATTTAGAACACTCAAACAGAATTCATGAAGAGTACATAATGATACATAAGAATTTTATTGAGGTAATTAGACAATAAAAGTAACCCGAATGAAAATGGAAGTTCGAGTGGAAATACCCTTACCACTTTGAAATCAATCGATTAGTATTCCACAATATTAATAATATTAAAATGATACATTGAATACCATGAAAATAAATATATTCATGATATGTTACATCAATGTTAATTATACATATACCATACACAAGTATTATTAGTGAATACGGAAAATCTCACAAAAATGGAAGTGATATGAAGAAACCATTACCTTAAGTTTGAATGTGTTCCGCTCTTGAACTTAAGGTCCTAGAATATGAAATTAGAATTATTAATAAATTATTTAATAACCTATTGGACATGTATTTATTTTATCATAATTATTTTTAGTTCATTTATTCCCTTATTAATAAGATATTATATTGAATTTCGTAGTTTTGGAGTGTTCATTTTCTTTATTTTCATAATCGGTTCACTTGTTATTAAGTAATGGAGTTCATGTGGAATGGATGTAAATCTCCAGAATTGAAATTAAATATTATTTATGAACATCCATAAGTTTTAATGGTAATTTATATCATTTGGTTACATGGAAAGAGGATTAATCATTAGATGAAATATTTATGACATTCACTTAGATTATTTTAGCGGTATTTTGATTATTAAGAACTAGTTTAGTCATGCGATTTAATAATATGTTTGTGTACTGGTTCCTGATTATTAATTAGGTTATAATACATATATTAAAGTCTGTTTAAACCATAAAAATGGTTTCATGACCAGTAATTAAGAATAAATTTAATAACAAAACTTCGCCATCCACAAAGGTTATAAATTGGAACCTCATGGATGTTGATTTCGTTTATAAAATAAAAGAGAGAGAGAGTAAGGATATTGATGATGGTTATTCCATTAACATGATATAATTATAGTATATAGATTATAATAGATCTATCATGGTCATTTTTACATAGGAGGTGAGGAGAGGATAACAAAAAAGATAAATTGAAATGAAACTAAATGAAAAAAGAAAGGTGTTTTCCTCTTGAAATAACCTCTTTGAGAACCTCCTTAAGGGAATGGATTTTGGTATTTTGTAAAGAAAAAGAGTTTATTGGACCTGGGGAGTGACTAACTAAAGGTATTTGTGAATAAATTTTAGGAGATTCAAGGCTTAGAGGTGTGAAGAGAAGAGGGAGTGGGGGGGTTTAGTGGAGGAGAGGAGGGTTTTCATAATTTTTTAATCATTAGTTTATTAATTTCCCTCAAGACCAGCAATAATGATGATTCCATGACCAAGAATATTAATAAATTAATTTGAGTTCTAACCAAGTGGTCTTACATCACTTATGATGTCATAAATAGTGTATTTAACTGATAATTTGTATATACAGTATTTTACCGTATTTCACTATTCATCAAAAATTCGAGTATTTCAGAAAAATACCAAAAATTCACCCTAACCATTTTTTGATGTGTAGAATCCAAAAATGAATTCCATTTTTCAAAAATAATTTTCTAAATATTATTAATTTAATATTTAATTAAAATCATAACTTATTCTAAAAAAAATAGTTTTAAAACATTTATTTACTTGTTCCAAAACATAGGTATATTGTACTTCCACTTGAATATTATTTATATAATATCATAGGTAAGGTTACTATTTATTAGGTTATATCAATGTTAATAAGGTTATTTTACTATTCATAATGGTATGTTACTATTCTCCAAAAATTAATTTTTTCTTATCGGACTCCAAATAACTTATTAATCGCAACTGTGTATGTCAGATTTTCGAAATTTACATCACAGAAGTGAAAAAATTATGTTTACATGGCTAGGTTATAAAAAAGTGGTGTTTGTAGAGACTCAGTGATCCATGCATTATATAATAAATCTATTTTTAAATTCTTGGGGTGTTACATTATCTTCTCCTTACAAAAATTTTGTCCTCAAAAATTGGAAATTGAACTTCAAAAGTTAATGGTTGATACTTGAAAATACCCTTATGGAAACTCACATCGGAAATAGGGTTAATAAAATATCCTCCTAAAATGGTTAAGGGAGATGTGGTGGTCACCCAAAAAAGTATTCTTTCGAATGAGGTGACATTAGTTGGAAGTAAAAACCTGGACATGGAAGAAAAATCAAACTATGAAGTTCTGATGGAACATGATAGAGGACGTGTTCAGATGAAAGTTGATTACTACAAAACTATAATCTAAAAAATCATTAATATTATCAATGATTATGATAATAGGAGAACATTTTATTTAAGACTATTTTCCTTGAGTCGAGGAATTATTCCACTCTATAAGAGTATAAATATACATTTCTACTTGCCAACTCATCCTTTTATTGCACTTGAACTATCTATACCTTATCACTTAACATGGGTTGCGCCTTTTGGGGAAGTAATACATTAACCTCAAAAATATCATATAATGATCAACTTAAACCATTTCATAAATGGTTAAAAATTCCAAAATATAATTTTTCAACACATTATAATGAAGTCCTCTAAATTTCCAAGATGAAATTATCATTAACCCTTAATCAACATGAAGCAGATCTAAATTTCACATTCCAAACATGTGAATAACTTCAACATGTATCCTCTTGAAATATGGTAATAACTTGAATTACTGTAAAAAACATATTGGAAACATGCATTCTTATGTATTCTTTAAGTAAGATATATGTTATTGGATATATTCTTTAAATCTAAAAGTACTGTAAACACCATCGATTATAGCATAGGAAACTTATCAAAAAGTCAATAATCATTTCTAAGGTAGTCAGTACTTATCTGAATCAATAATTTCTTCATCAATATCTCAACATCATATATATTTTAAGGGTTGTCTTTCCCTCAATTTTGTTTTTCCTAAAAAATTTATCTTTCTACTGAATCACTTTTCCTTTATACCATTCATCATAAAACCTAAAATCCTTAATAAAATAGTACTACAGTAAAATCCTTATATATCTCATAATTCTTACAACCAGTACATTACTGAGAAATTATTCAAATGATATGATTCTTGACTAGGAATATTAATCATTCTACTTCATCTATGGTAACATCATAACTTGATCATTATCCAAAATCATCATTTGGGGTATATTCCTTTGACATCTGGGACATTGATTCATATAGTGACTCATCTCCTTGTAGTTGAATCATTGTACATTGAAAACCATTTTCTTACCCTTTCAATCATGAAATTGGTGTCCTTTTTCTCTACACTTATAGAAAACTCACATTCCCTTCAAGCATTTACCATGATGATTCTTTCAACAGATATCACATGTGGGAAAAATCTTCCTACCCTTCTTCCCATTATCCCCATATTTCTCTATCATCCTCTCATTATTTTTCTTCCCTTAAAATCCATGGGACTCATAGAAGTCCATACATACCTTGTTAACATATTATATTATTTCCTTATATGATGAGGATTCTTGGGAGACAATCTTCCTTTGAAATGATGGGTTGATACCATTAGAGGTATGATCCTTATTACTCTTCACACCACGTGCATTGGTGAGGTTCTCATTACTTATCCTAGGCACCATTTCTAATCAAATTCATATTATATATTAGCTCATAAAATTATTAACTCTCTATATCTATAAACATGGTATAACACATAACATAAATTTATGCATCATAAATCCTAAAACTATATACTTTGGTTAATTTGGGTAACAAATCCTTTATAATTGTTTGTAAATAAAATTTGAATTATCTTAAGCATATCCCACGGGAGTTTCAATACCAAGAGTGCAGCAAGGTCCATTGTCGTATACCAAGATACCCCGAGTCAAGCCTGAAACTCTTTGTCGGAGCTTTCACTCTTGTGTATATCTGTGCCAGATCCACCTCTACATGTTTGTATCCAGACAGGGATGTATTTTCTAGAAAGATCCACATAATATATTCCTTACCAAAATACCAGTATGTTCTTGTATGCTTATCCTCAAAGACTATCTTAGGGATTTTCTCCCTAATCTGCATATTCTAAATCTAGTTTCCAGATTTTCTACTAAACTTCCTTTGATACTAACTGTAAGAACCCAACCCTAGTTGCCCAGTTCTAGTGCCTTATTTTAATAAATTGTAAAGGAATATTAATCCCAAAGGACTAAGTAGTTTAGTAGATTTTGGAAACAATATTCATATTTAAGTTCAACATTATAACTTGAAAAGGAAAACAACATAGAATATTCTTTGACAACATCCATAACTCCTAGGTTATTTTAGCATGTCATTCATAAAAGAAATTCTTCATGCCCTGAGAAAATGAAACATAAGAAAGGGGTGATCTCAAACACTCAGTAAGGGTAAGCAATACAGTGGAATATATCATAACATAAACATTAGGCATGGTGAATAATTGAAAACACATGCCTTTACAAATAATAAACTTGAACACATTATGGAAGGAATATGAGCTGAGTAAATAATACCATAATCAAAAATAATCATGGGTATTCTACTAGTCGAATAACCACATGAACCATCGATACTATTTTTATAATGAGGTAATTCATAATGAGGGACATCATCACTGTACCATCTAGGCCTTTTGCTAGGACCTAAAATAATTATTTTGTCAAGGCCTTGTGCCAAGACCGTAGTTTGTCTCATGAGACCCACTGATGCACCGAGGGGCTATAGTGGGCCCCACCCAACACTTTATATGCCCAATTAATTACACATATGAACAAGGATAAATATAAACAACATATACATTCATATTGAAACTAATATATGTAATATAAATAACTTTCCCCGAACATTAAGCATAAACACTAACCATTCGAAATAATATGGTGAATAGTTTCAAGACATCACATCCACAATAAAACTAGTCATAAATCATAAAATTAAATATGGTAGTTGACATCATAAATGATTAATCCCAATAATACATGAGAATCAACAAGAGTGTTGAAACAGTCGAAAATACTCTTATAAAACCATTAAGTAATTCTTGAGAAAAAATGCTCTTTTATTTTGAAAAGAAGAGTTATTTTAGAAAAATATTTATATAAAACCATAACTTAAGTAAGTTAGTATTTTCATAATAAAATTATTTATTTTATAAATATAATGGTTTCTAAAAACAGATTATATAGTTCCCTTGAAATTATGTAAGAATTTGAGAAATTCCCTTGAATCAGGCTTGTATTTCAGAAATGATTTTGAAAGTTCCTTTTAAAACGTATAAATCCCCATAAAAAAATAAGAAATATAGTTGATAAACATATTTATAACACTCACACAGAATTTATGAGGAGTATATAATAATACATAAAAATTTCATTGAGGTAATTATACAATAAAAGTAACCCGAATGAAAATGGAAGTTCAGGTGAAAAAACCCTTACCACTTTGAAATCAATCGATTCATATTCCCAAAAATTAACAATATTAAAATTATATATTTAATACCATGAATATAAATATATTAATTATATGTAACATCAATTTTCAGTATACATATACCATACACAAGTATTGTTAGTGAATACGGAAAATCTCACAAAAATGGAAGTGAGATGAAGAAACCCTTAACTTAAATCTGAATGTGTTCTACTCTTGAACTTAAGGTCATGGAATATGAAATTAGAATTATTAATAACTTATTTCATAACCTATTAGACATGTATTTATTTTATCATAATTATTTTTAGTTCATTTATTCCCTTATTGATAAGTTATTATATTGAATTTCATCGTTCCGGAGTGTTCGTTTTCTTCATTTTCTTAATCGGTTCACTTGTTCTTAAGTAATGGAGTTCATGTGGAATGGATGTAAATATACAGAATTAAAATTAAATATTATTTATGAACATCCAGAATTGTTAATGGAAATTTCTATCATTTTGTTACATGGAAAGAGGATGAATCATTAGATGAAATATTTATGACATTCACTTAGATTATTTTAGCGGTGTTTTGATTATTAAGAACTAGTTTGGTCATACGATTTAATAATATGTACGTATACTAGTTCCTGAATATTAATTAGGTTATAATACATATATTAAAGTCTATTTTAACCATAAAAATGGTTTCATGACCAGTAATGAAGGAGGGATTGAAGAACAAAACATCGTCATCCACGAAGGTTATAAATTAGAACCTCATGGGTGTTGATTTCGTTTATAAAATAAAAGAGAGAGAGAGAGTAAGGATATTGATGAAGGTTCTTCCATTCACATGATATAATTCCAGTATATATATGATAATTGATCTATCATGTTCATTTGGATAGAGTAGGTGATGAGAGGATAACAAAAGAAGAAAAATTGAAATGAAACTAAATGAAAAAGAAAGGTGATTTACATCTTGAAATAACCTCTTTGAGAACCTCCTTAAGGGAAGGGATTTTGGTCTTTTGGAAAGTCCAAGAGCTTATTGGATGTAGGGAGTTACAAAGGAAGGGTATTTGGGCAAAACATTGAGGATATTAAAGTCTTATAGGAGTGAAGAGAAGAGGGAGTGCGGGAGGTGGTTATAGTGGAGGAGAGGAGGGTTTTCATAATTTTTTAATCATTAGTTTATTAATTTCCCTCAAGACCAGAAATAGTGACGATTCCATGACCAAGAATAGTAATAAATGCATGTGAGTTCGAAATAAGTAGTCTTACATCACCTATGCTATTATAAATAGTGTATTTAATTGATATTTTGTATATACGGTATTTTACTGTATTTTACTATTCATAAAAAATTCGAGTATTTCAGAAAAATACCAAAAATTCACCCTAACCATTTTTTGACATGTAGAATCAAAAAATGAATTCCATTTTTCAAAAATAATTTTCTAAATATGATTAATTTAATATTTAATTAAAATCATAATTTATTCTAAAAAAATATTTTTAAAACATTTATTTACTTATTCCAAAACATGGGTATATCGTACTTCCACTTGAATGTTATTTATATACTATAATAGGTGTGGTTTATATTCATTAGGGTATATCACTATTCATAATGGTTTTTTTACTATTCATAAGGGTATGTTACTATTCATAAGGGTAGGTTACTATCCACCAAAAATTATGTTTTTCTTATCAGACTCCAAATAACTTACTGATCGCAACCGTGTATGTTATATTTTCGAAATTCACATAAAAGAAGTGAAAAAATTATGTTTAAATGGATAGGTTATAACAAAGTGGTGTTTATAGGGACTCAATGATCCATGCATTCTATAATAAATCTATTTGTAAATTCTTGGGGTGTTACAGTCTAGAAAAAACATGGTTTTTGCATACTTAATGACTTACTTAAAATAGAGAAACTTATTTAGATAGATTCTCATGCCTATTGTGAAATTTGATGATTCCAATAGTTTTAGGAATTGAAGGCATACCTGGTGAAGTCACGTGATTAAATGTTTGTAAAAGATTCCTCAAAGAACGTGGATGATGTTTTAATAGTTTATTGTTGTGATTGGTTTCATAGGGAGCGGGTGTTCTATAATGGTGGAAAATTTTTAGAATAATTTGGATTAGAAGAACCTGAAATGAATACAAGAAATAATTGTAATTCAATAATAAATACTTAATTCAATGAAAAATACAAATTATATTGAATTCTTATAGTTGGATGCAATATTCTCCTGCAACCCTGCACTGAATGTGCATAATGGAGTATGAGCAGTAATTGAATCTCTTGCAGCTTTTTGATTTTGAGATTGTTGATTCTCTAAAAAACAATGCAAATTTAAATGTTAGGTAATATAAGTAACAAAATGAAGAAATATTTTTGGAAAAGTAAAGAACTAATCTAACTATGTAATAGTGTTGTTGATAATTGATGTCATGTTGAATTTTGTAATTTATTGTTATTAGAGATAATTGGATTCATTTGAAAAATGTATGGCTCAGTAAATAAATGACAAGAACTTTATATGGAAGATATTCTGGTCACTTAATAACGAAAATAATGAAAAGTAAAAAAATTAATAGACTTTTGTAAAGTAAAACTAATATTTTTCATCAAACTTAAATGTCTACTATATTTTGACCTGCTTACTTTCCTTCTCAGTCTATTTTTTTTACAGGTATGTTTGTAGTTGAAATCCATATATGACATATTTTGGAGTATGGCGTGTTAAATAGAAATATAGTAGCATGGAGGTAAGAAATGTATATGTGGTACCATTATCTAGAGTGCACAGAATATGTATATCAAATGGTATAATAGGAGGAAATAAAACACACCAATTATCACCAAATCATTGTGTTCTTGTTTTTTATGTCCATGAGAACGAATAACAATTTGAGCTTCAAAATAAGAGAAGCCTTTGTAGGGAGAAAAATAAATGCATGCAGCAATGAAGGAGTGATTTCTTCTAGTATTAAAGTATTGTTAAGGAGTATGTCGAGGAATGTTATTGTATTTTATAAATTAAAAGGAAACATTTATTGGTCTCCCCTTCGCTCGGTGTAGCAGATCCATGGTTGAGTGGTCAAGATCTGTTCTCCGTGCTTTTCTTGGAGCTGGATCTGGTCGTGGTGTTTGAAGATCCGTGGTGGAACCACTTAGATCTGGTGACGTGCACCGCTACAGATCCAGGGATGAGCGGGTCAGATTTTGGGGATCAGGTTCATGGAGATGGGCTTCAGTGGTGTTTCTCAGACTCACGGCAGCAGGTGCTCTTTGGTTTCTTCGGAAAATCTGGTATGTCGTCTTTAGAGCGGGTTTGTTCCTGCATTTTTTCTCTTCTCCTGGTTCTCCGGTGACTCGTGGTTTTAGTGCACTACTACTTTGTGGCTGCATGATTGATCTGCTGTTATGGTTTTCTTGGCTGGTGGACTGGTTCTTTAGTGGGGATCTTCATCTGGTTGGAGATACTCTATTTGAATTTATGGCTGAGGTGGTTCAGGTTTTTTCAATTTTGTTTATGTTGTTGTGGCTTTTGGTGTATGCTGATGAGGGAAGTAGGCATTTTGTTGATGCTTGCTCATAAGGCGTTAAAGAAAATGTTGGTTGGCTGAAACTTCAGTGTTGGATGATGTTTGTGGCTGGACTGGTGGTTGCTGGATGGTGTGAGTTGCTGAAGGCTGATTGGTTTGAAGGTGATTGTTGCTGCTGGTGCTTGTTAAGGGTTGTTTCTTCACCCCTAAGTGATGAAGGTGAGATTTATGGCTATGGTGCTGATGGTTCTATGATGTTGGTGGTGGATATTCTTGGTGAGAAGGTGTCGGATGCTGGATTTTGTGAGCTTGGATGCTGTTTTTTGGTTAGTTGTGAGTTTCTAGATGATGGTTAATGTTGGATGACGGTGGTTGCTACTTGGTTTTGTGTGTTTTTTCTTTTTCCTTTTTTGATTTTTTTTTTTGGGTCTTTTGCGTCTTGGTTTGTAAATGGTTTTTGGGTGTGGGTCGTTTGACCCCTCCCCTCCCTTGTCTGTTGTCTCTTTTTTTCTCTCTAATAAATTTGGGGGGGGGGATAGCCCGACCCTCGCATCTTCCTTGCCCATAAATAAAGTTAATAGAAGTAATAGAATTGATAACAATGGAACATGCAGGCTAGTTACCTAGCACATTCAAGAACAAACAACAGCGGAAAATAGGTTTAAAGATGCATGCAAATTCTTATTAAAAACAGATGGTACACTTTATGCTTAAGGGGAAAATTATGGTTATAAAAGTGAAAACCCAATTAATGAATAAGCTGACTAAAAGTCAAATATAAAATTACAGTTCTAAAATTAATTTATTACTTTGTGAAGTATTAGGGAAGATAATCAATTAGTAGCAACCGAATGACCGGCACAATAGAAACCAATATCATAAGTGTAATCAAAAACCCAATTAACGAATAAACAGAGTGAAAATGCAATAATATAATAGTTATCTCATATATATACTCATCACATACTTAAAATATATATAGGATTATCATAAAAATGTTATGTTAAATTGAAATGATATTATAATAAAAAAGACTAGTTTTTCTTAACCTGCGGGCCGACCCGCATATGTTGAGTCCGGTCCGTTAAAGTCTACAGGATGCAAAGCATTTTTTTGCTAATCTAATATTTCACATAGATACGGCCTTGTAGGCCTCACCCATAGATCTGAGGTCTGTTAACTACCCTTGTCAACAAAACGTGTATCTTGAAATTCAATAATAAAACTTTTTAATGAAATCAATTAAAATTATAAAGAAATAGATTTAATCACAATAACTTTCAAAATAACGTTGACACTGTAACAAGCACACTTTCAAAAATAATGGACCAAAGGCACTTTGTGACAAAAATAATAAATAAATAAATAACATTTACTAGTTAATCTAAACTTTTCAAATAATTTAAATTTTGAATTTATTCGTAAGCACAAAAAAGTCTACTAAATGTTCAATCAAAAGAAAATAAAATTATTTTATTGATAATATTCTATCAAAATTTATTCCACTATTCATTCAATGACTAATTTTAATTCCCTCGTCTCCTTTTATTATAAAGTTTGAATTTATTTGTAAGCACAAAAAAGTCGACTAAATGGTCAATCAAAAGAAAATAAAACTATCACCACCAAATATAAATTTTTTATTAAGACACTTTAAGGACAAGTGGGAAACCATCATTCACAAAACAAAAGTCACTACGTGATGAAAGAGCTCACAATGTTATTAAACACTAGACTAAGATTATTTGAATCAGCCACTCTATATAATTCCCAGTACAAAGTACTAACCTGTGTGTCTGGATCCTCCCTAAGAAGTTCTTTGAGGTGGGTAACCATCTTTCCCATTGTTTGAATGAATTACTCGAGGGTGATTTTTCCTTGATTGAAGCCCTGATCTATTATTCGTTCTTGCTTGTCGATCCACACTTCCTTCTCCTCAGTGGCCTCAACTTGCAACCTTCTTTCATAAATTCTTACAATCTCATCATTTTAGGCGTTGGGGTGAGGACTTTTTCAATCATTTTTTCCTTGGAGTGGAATATGAGCTTCAGTCACTCCCTTACCTCGTCTTCCATCACTTTTGGATCTCTACTTGGATCACCACTTTCCCCCTCTTGTAGTTCTTTTCTTTCCTTGCTCCCATCTTTCTTGTCCGACCTGGTTTCCATTGGTTTGGGCAAGTAAGAATAGTCTTTACGTCCCTTGAGTTTTTTCCCCTGGACCACAATACATTTCCCAGGGTCACGCTTCCCTTTTAGTCACTTCTTCCTTCTAGGGATGTTAGGACCTTTCCCTTGGAAATGGTCCCCAACTGTCCACTAATAGTTGGCTATAACTTTCCTCACCTGAATCATTCTCCTCATGAGACACAACTTGATCCTGAACAGCCAGACTATCAAAACAATTCCTCAACTCAACCCTCGGGCCTTCTGTGGGGGGCCTCGGCCCAAAACAGTTGCACAGGTCACTTGGGCTCTATCTTTTCTTCTCCATTCATGAAACCTTTAGATAGGATGGGGGTTTTGAATAGAAAATTTTTGGGTCCAAGGGGTCCAAGACACTCCCCTCATCTCGACTCCCTTTTCCAGGTTGAGACACTGCCGCAGATAACCGGTGCACCTCCTGCATTCCAGGAGGCTCGCCCAAACTCCCCTCCTCAAGCCTCCCTTTTTCATGTGGAGGCACCACAACATTCAGCAAGGCCACCTCCTACAATATGTTCCCCAAAGTTTCATCCTCCTCATTGTGCAACATCATTGTAGCGTCCATGTGGACCTCCTTCTCTTTACAACATGAAGGCGCAGAAAAAACCTCAGACGCGCATTTATGAAGCTCATATTTTCATATATTTTATATTATAAATCATTTTTTATAATCCCACCATAGTGTTATTATATGGTTAATTGTCACATTTTTATGTTTTAGTGTTATTTTGAGCCTAAATGTGAAAAATGACTAATTCTGGATGTTTGACAGATTTTTACATCAAGGGTATTTTGGTCATTTCCTGAAAAATATTATTCCAAATTTTCTGATTCAAATTTTTTTAGAATCCTTATTTTATTTCCTACACTTTTGTCTGTTGGACCAGGAGATGATTCAGTCATCTAAAGGGTCTAAAAATTCATTGAACTTAGAAATTTTTTCGGGCGGACAGCGTGGACACCACCAATGTAACGGAACCCAAACGCAGCCTACACACATCCAAATGAGGTTTTTTCACCTGGGATGGGACTAGGAAATCTAGGAACGATCTTAAAAGAAATTTGGGGAAGTTTGGAAGTCATTAAGGTGGCAATTAAATGACATATTTTTGGAGGAACCATCCTGGAAGCTTCGTCCAGAAACAGAAAACGAGAATTAAAAATTTATAACTCCTTCATACGGTTTCCAAATTATCTGAAATTTGGAGGAGATACATCCAAAATATTTATGAACAACATTAATTAAGATTGGAATGCGTGAAGAGGTCATTTATGCGGTCTACAATGCACAAACTTTCTGGGGTCGAATTCTGCCTATAAAAGGAGACCCTCACCTCCTTCCCAAAGCATCCCATTTCTCTATCCATTCCTTCAAGGCACCAAGGAGGAGATCTCCATCGAGGTAGGCCGGCCACAAATCTTCCTCATTTCTTTTTAATTTATTTATTTTCTTTATTTTTAGTTTTCAATTGTAATTTAGATTTCTAATAAATTCATGCATTGTTTTTATTTTTGTGTCCACCGATTCACCCTCTTTTCTTCCTCTCATCTTACCATTGTGAACTATAATACTCATGATCATGAGTAACTAATTCGAGGAATATCCCGAGGTAGTAATCAAGTTCTTTAACCCAAGACCATGTTTTTAATATTCTTTGAGTTAATTCTAAGGATAATTTATAGTGGGTGTAATCCTCATTGTGGTTGTATAAAGATTAACTTCTTAATCTACAACCATTTTCCCTCGATTGAGGAGGTGGATAGAGGGTGTGATTGGTGATCTCTAAGTAGACTTTTCATTCATAACCGGTTTAGAACAAGTTGTGCACACATATGATGGAGTGTGTACACTAAGAATATTTGAAACTGGCTAATGAAGGTGCTCCCTGAAAATTCTCTCAGGAGAACTTCCTTTCTTCCATAATTCCATTCTGTTTAGCATTGCATGGTAATTTATAATTTAATGTTAGTTTCCTATTATTTTTCATTTCAATTATTTTATTTATTTCATAAAACCTAAAACAACAAAAATAATTACTTCTTAGGTGAATTATATTAAGTGAGTGAATAACTGAAAAGGCTCCTCAAGAGAACGGCCTAGGTCATCCCTTGTGCTACACTTAGTTATAAATATTTTTGAGAGCGCACACGACAACGCTTCATCAAATTGGCATCGTTGTCGGGGAGCCAAGTGGTTTTCATTCACTATTTTTATTCACTTTTTGTAAATAATTTTCATTTAAATTAAAAAAACAATAAAAAAATCATAAATTTCAAAAACTAAAAAAAAATATTCTTCGTTCATGATGTATTCAAATTATGATTATTATGCATGGACTGACCAATCTCAAGTGCAAGAAAATGTTTACAATTAACTTGATGCTCAGTTTTATAGGATTATCAATAAAGTTCAAAACCTGTAGAGCCAAATATAATTGATTGCAGAATATGTACACACATCCCAGTAGAAACCCAAACTTGAGCCGGAACCTGAGCTGGAACCTGAACCAGAACGAGTGGTGGAAGAGATTTCACCAATCAAATTTTATGTTAAAGAACTTGAGGCGGGTGAGAAAGAACTTCTAAAGGAACTTATCACATCATCCCGCACTCAACCATTGCTCAAGGAGGTCCTAGAAGTACACATTCCAACTGATGCACTGATGGAAGGTCAACATTTTTTCAAAGAATCTTGGAATAACTTTGTTGAAGATAACTTGAAACATGATCTTCCCATGCTTGATATTGAACAATCAGTACCTTTTGACCTCACTCTTGCTTTGGAAGATGAAGAAGAAGATTCACCTACTGAGATGGAGTTGCCAATAGTCCTGTCAGAAGAAATCAATTTCCAAGATGACTTACTTGAAAGGGAATATTTCTTTATTGATTCGTCATGTTTTAATTTTATTCAAACTGAATTATTTTCTGACTTCTCCTTTCCTGAAATTTTGAATACAACACAAATAGATCAGGCCTTGGATTTTGATGATGAGACCACCAAAGTGGTGGTAATCGAGGAAGAAGAGTCGAAGAATCCGGTGGTGGTGCGACTAACTCCTCTACATCAACTTTCATATCACATGGAGGAGGACACCATCGAAGTTAACAGGGAGCACCCTTATCTTTTATTCTCTCCCACTTCGAACCTCAAATTTATTCTTTATTCTTTCTCGGTGGTTGGGAACATTCTTATCTTATTTGGGGTTATCTACTTTCAGTATTTAATCATGGACATTGGGAAAACTCACATGTGGTGGTTCATCTCAATGAAACCACACCCACCTTCTGATTGGGGATAATCTACTGAAACTGTTTGACTAGGGGCAGTAAAAACCAAGCACCCACTTGGGGGTCTAAACCAATCATTATCTCTTTTCTTTTCCCTTTTTCATTCATTTTATTTATTTTTCTTATGTATTTTCATTACTTTCTTGTAGTTTTAAAGTGGCTGCTTCTAGGATCTTAACTCAAGGCATCCACCTCTAAAATAATGTCAGGTTGTATCTTTCCTTCCCTTTGATTTTCTATGTCACGAACCGAATTGATCGCCACCAAAAATGGCACCAAACCCAGCCCGTGACAAGGCCCGAAGGGCGTTCCCGATCCCCACGGGCTGGCACAAGTGTCCGGATATCATAAAATGAGAATTGGGAACGATTTACCCAAGTTTATAAACTTAACACAACAAAATAATCCAATAAAACGATTCTGGATTTTTCAAACCAAACAATCTTTTACAAAAATTCAGAACTGAATTACATTGCTTAAAACAACTCAAAAAGACTATAAAAAAGGTACAAAACCAAAATGAAATAGCCCAATAACCCTCATGGCATGGGGCACCACCCTCAAGTCATCTCCACAAGACTTCACCACCAAGGACCTGCTAGAAACCCGAACCACTGGAACAAAACAAATTGTACCAAACCTGCGACAACAAAAATATCCAAGTCTACTTACACCCAAAGGTGTAAGTAGGGTGTGAGCCAATGCCCATTAGGATACCACCACTAAGATATTCCATGCGATAAACATTCAAATACGAAAAGCATGCAAGTTTTCAAAAACATGTAATTTCTAGTTACAATTTCTAAAAGATGCAACTAAAAAAATCAGTTTTCAAGTGGGATAATTTAAAGAATAAAAACTTTTAAAATAAATACGAAGGCTACTGAATTTTCTATCCACTCATACCATATGCCGATGGTAAGCACAAAATATCTAGTGAGCACAATCAATGGGAAATAACCCCTAGGAACTAGCTAGTTGTGGGTCCCAGGTACCTCGTATCTCAGTGAGAGTAACCATCACAAATATTCGCTCTCGTGCACGAGCCACTAGTAGGGAACATAACCATAACCTAGTGGTCCCCAATAATCATCATCGTAATTTAGTTAGATTTGTAAGCATCAATCTTGCTAAGTGGAACTGAGGCCAAACCCCACGGATTCACTAGCATACTAGTACACGTCCACCCACCTAGATACTCGGGTTTTCCCTTTGTGATAAAACAAGTTCAACAAGTCAATGAATATACTATTCACAAGAAAATATCATTTCCATATCATAAATTCACCAAACATCCCACATGTATAAAACACAAGTCACAAAAGTCCACTTTTCATTCAAATTGATTTTGAAATCCGACTCACACCAAAATAGCCCACAACACTTTTCACATTTCTTTAACACTTCCAAAAATTCATTAAACAATTTTATAAAACAATTCAAATATATTAAAACTCTCATAATAGCCCACTCACTTGTTACATAACACCCTTTTTACCTTCAAAATCATTTTATCATCAAACTTACATGAAATAGCCGACAAACAAGTTTCGCTCCAACATCAAAACATTTCAGAAATTTACAAAACATTCTAAAAATTTTTTACATCTTAAAAAATCACTTCACCATTCAAAACCCCATAATAGGTGAACACACATACCAAAAAGTACATATGAACCATTTTCCCACTTTGTTTAACCAACTAAAACATTTACAATTTTCATAAAAAGAACCCAAGTGGTGTAAATATGTCTTGCACACAAAACCCATTTCAAAAACCTATTTTTAAGCCAAAATCACCCCAATACCATACCAAAACAGAATTGGCATCCCAATAAACATGTAATAATCCACTTTCAGATTTTATATAATCACCTTGAACAATATCACAAAAGATACCCATGAGAACACACAAATCCATAAAACACTTTCAAAGAGTATAACAAGGTTACACACATAAAACCCATTAAAATACCCTACTTTTTTGGCCCACATGACACTATATCATTGCCCAACCAAAATTGGAAGCCCAGTTCAATAACTAATAAATCACTTCCACATTTTACAAAACTACCACAAGAGATAACACATGAAATACATTTAAAAAATACACACTTCAAACAAAAATGTAACTTTAATACCAAATGCTTTACCATTGATATCAAAAATTGGTTTTTAATAATGAACAGCATATAAGGAACATGAAAAATTATTTAATCAAGCAAACTAACTCATCATTAAATGGTTACCCACGGAATCACCTACCGAATGTGTCGAAACACTCAAATATTGGGGTGAAACATCAACCGCACGACCTCCACACCTCAAGGAAGTTAAAAGAAACCTAAAACCTCAATATTTCATCAAAAATACAATAATATAGAACCTAGGCATGAACCCTAACTTCTGTACTTTTTATAATTCAAGAATTATGGAAGAAACCCTATGCAATTTGAAAGAGGAAAGAAATGGACTCACTTACTTGAAGTATCCCGAATTAATCACTCCAGAAACAATAGTTTCTGAAATTGAAAACTTACAAAATTTATGGGTTGTTAGAAAATTATGTAGGAGGTCATTTAGGAACTGGAATGGAGGTAAAAGAGTAAGAATTGATAGAGTTAAGAAGTGATGAAGTTACCTCTTCAATTCTGGACGATTTGAGACACCCTATGAAGTTCAGCCCTATGTCTCGATTTCAAAGAGCTCCAAGGAGAGAGGAATGGAAATGGGAGCTCGCCTAGGTTTATTAGGGTAGAGAGGGAGGTGGAATCACTGAAAAATCCATTATATTTAATAAGATATTAAAAAATTAAAGAAACATTTTAAAACTGGAAAATGGGCTTTCGGGTTGGCCCAATTCTTAAATAAAAACCCAAATCCTCCATGATTATGGATTTATAAAGGCTCCAAATTTAAATTTTGGTGTTAATAGGTCATATAATACCATTTAGGAATTGGAATAGGGGAAAAATATTAAAAAATTAAAAAGTTATAAAAGAAACAAAATTTATTTTTAAATCTGGAATTGGGCTCACGGTTTGGCCCAATTCATGAAAACTCATCTATTCCTCCATAAAACCTTTGGAAACCCTCCAAAACAAAGACTTAAAGGAAAATAAATAAAATTTAACTTCAAAATAAGTCATTTATGTGACATTATACCTTTATATTTATATTTTTTGAGTTGAAATAAGGGGTAGTTAAATTTAAGTGTGGGGGAGTGTCAACCTGCTTAGTTCTTGTGTGATTTTCATTTTTTATTATATTTTTTGGATTTTTGAGATTTAATGAATATTCTTATCACTTTTCACACATCAATTTATTTTTAAAGAGTTGAAATGATTTTTGAAATAATGGATTTTAAATGATTGTTGATGTGAAAACATTTTCTTGAATTGAATTATCAATCATTTTTATGAGTTTGACTGATTTTTGAAATCCATGAAAACTCTGACTCAAAATATTTTTCAAATACTGTGAGGTATTCTAAACCACTTTTTCATATTCTTCCTAATACCCACACTTTATTGAGGGAAACTTGAATTTTGTGTGAGAACCAGAATTTGTGAATAATTCTCTTTCGAAGCTTTGGATTTCATGGAATGTATTTAAAATGATTGAGGTATCTCTTTGGCTAGCCAAATTTTATCTTGAGACCCACCTTAACATTTATCCTTCATAAGCCCTTAGATTCCATGAATTTCCTTATAGGTTTAAGCCACATTACAAGCCAATTTTTCCTTACCTACCCACACTTTTAGTATTTATGCATTGATATTTCAAGTTTGAGTGTGGGGGAAGGGCATTTCATGTACGTTCATTGGGATGTGTGTCATTTATGGGTGATGCGAGGTGTGTGTCAATACTTTGGGCAGTGGACAATAAGAGAATTGGGCATGTCTCGTCATTTCATTGTGCTTTATTTGTTTCATCCATTTCTCCTTCAAAAAAAGGAAAAAAAATGGAGATGATATTGAATTCCTCATTGTAAATTATTATATGACTCATTTTCCTCTCAAAAATCAAGGTCATGAATTGTCATTCATTCATTGTATTCAATTTTCAACTCATCCTCCATGAAAAAAAAAGAAAAAGAAAATAAAGTTGTGCCTTTCTGGAACATTAAAAAAAAGGAGAACATAGATTATATCATTCATTATAATACCTTTTTGGCTCATGTACCATGTCATAAAATGGGGGTGGTGTTGTTTTTCATATTTTCAAGCGGGATTGAGTGAGGAATTTCCTGTGTTTTAACTTGATTTAATCATGCATTGTACTTCAAATTCCAACCTCCTCTTTCTAGCCAGGAACATTTTTTAATCATTTTCTCACCAACCCTAAGCCACAGAATCATTTGAACCTTTAATTAAAGGCCTCATGATTAAATTTATTTTCATGTTTCACGCTGTGGAGAAATGAGAATTTTCACAAACCTATGGTGATACATGCAGTTTTTAAGTATGAGTATAACTCTAGATTCAATTTCTCTTGAGTGAAGAGTGACATAAAATTCAATGTGAGGTAGGTTGTGATTGGGACATGGATTGATTTATGAGGTTGAAAAAAATTTAATGATTGAAATGAAAATGAGAGAGGCTTGTTTTTCATATATGATACATGATGGACTTCTATTTTGGATAAGATCATTGATATTTTCTCATTTTTGATTGTTGTGTGGAATTTGATTTGGATGTAAGATGATTGCCCAGGAGTGCAATGTTTAAGTGTGGGGGAGTGATGAAGCTCATATTTTCATATATTTTATATTATAAATCATTGTTTATAATCCCACCATAGTGTTATTATATGGGTAATTGTCACATTTTTAGGTTTTAGTGTTATTTTGAGCCTAAATTTGAAAAATGACTAATTCTGGATTTTTGACAGATTTTTACGTCAAGGTTATTTTGGTCTTTTACTGAAAAATATTATTCCAAATTTTCTGATTCAAATTTTTTTAGAATCCTTATTTTATTTCCTACACTTTTGTCTGCTGGACCAGGAGATGATTCGGCCATCTAAAGGGTCTAAAAATTCATTGAACGTGGAAATTTTTCCGGGCGGACAGCGTGGACACCACCAATGTAACGGAACCCAAACGTAGCCTACACACATCCAAATGAGGTGTTTCCACCTGGGAAGGGACGAGGAAATCTATGAAAGACTGTAAAAGAAATTTGGGGAAGTTTTGAAGTCATTAAGGTGTCAATTAAATGACATAGTTTTGGAGGAACCATCCTGGAAGCTTCGTCCAGAAACAGAAACTGAGAATTAAAAATTCATAACTCCTTCATACAGTTTCCAAATTATATGAAATTTGGAGGAGAGATTTACAAGATATTTATGAACAACATTCATTAAGGGTAGAATGCGTGAATAGTTCATTTATGGGGTCTACAATGCTCAATCTTTCGGGGTTCGAATTCTGCCTATAAAAGGAGGCCCTCACCTCCTTCCCAAAGCATCCCATTTCCCCGTCCATTCCTTCAAGGAACCAAGGAGGAGATCTCCAGCGAGGGAGACCGGCCATAAATATTCTCCCTTTATTTTTAATTTATTTATTTTCTTTATTTTTAGTTTTAAATTGTAATTTATATTTCTAATAAATTCATGCATTGTTTTTATTTTTGTGTCCACCGATTCACCTTCTTTTCTTCCTCTCACCTTACCATTGTGAACTATAATACTCATGATCATGAGTAACTAATCCGAGGAATATACTGATAGAGTAATCAGGTTCTTGAACCCAAAACCATGTTTTTAATATTCTTTGAGTTAATTCTAAGGATAATTTATAGTGGGTGTAATCCTCACTGTGGTTGTCTAAAGATTAACTTCTTAATCTACAACCATTTTCCCTCGATTGAGGAGGTGGATGGAGGGTGTGCTTGGTGATCGCTAAGTAGATTTTTCATTCATAACCGGTGTAGAACAAGGTGTGCACACATACTATCACACCTTGACCTGTGTGTTTATTTTATTTTATGATTTCTTCGACTTTTAATATTTTGATGGGGTCTGAGGTGAGTCCCAGACTAAATTTCTGAGTCTTTGATAAAAAGCGCACATTTGGGTTCGACAACGTTGGACGCGCGGGCGGAGCGCGATGCCGTGTGGATTCTCCCACACAACTGCATGGCCTTTTCGGCTTTGAAGAATTAAAATAAATAAATAGACATAAATTTAGTATGTCATGTAAAATTTTTATGGTTATTAGGAATTTTAATATTTTTATGAAAACTAAAATTGTTATTTTTATTATTATCAAAATGAAGTAAATACTTTTATTATTTTTATTAGTGTTATTATAAATACTAAAATTAAAATTAATGCTAATTAAAATTGTTGGAAATCATTTTATCGTTGTGTTAATATTAGTGTCATTATGAATATTAGTATTATGCTTATTTTCATCATTAATTAATGTTTCATTTTATTGTATTGATTTGTCATGTTTAAGCTTTATTTTATTTTATTTTTATTTTATTTTTTTCCCCTAACCCTAATTCTTGCATCCTTTTTTCCCTTCCACGGCCTGTCCTCCTCTCCGCGCGCCGCCACCCCTCTCTCTCTTCTTCATCGCCCCTGCTTCCTTCCTATGTTGTTGCGGCGCGAGCAGCCTCCAGGCACTGCCTCCTCACGCGGTCCCTCCCATCCGGCACCGCCTGCGCACCCGCTGCATCCCTCCTCATCTCCTCCCGCTACCCATCGCCCCCCTACACCTTAAAGTGAGCCGACACCTCAGTCGGCTCTTCCTGGTTGCCCCGTACGAACCACGCCCCCCCCCCCCCCTCCTGCACTCCAGACACGGCGCCCAGTTTCCCCCTCTGTCCACCGCTGCTTTTCCCCCTTGTTGCGCGCAAATAGAGCGGTGCAGCTCAACCCTCCGGCGCAACCTCGCCTCGCCTCAGCCCTTCCCTCCTTGTTGCGCGCGACCCAACCCCCTGTAGCACAGCCTTTTTCTGGACACTGTCAACCTCGGCTCCTTTCTCCCCAGCACCCTTGGACCCAACCATCTACCGACAACCATCCTTCACGCTTGAAAACCCAACCCCCCCTTTTTCAGCATAGCGCGCCCCAGCCGACGGCCCTGTTCCGGCCACGAAACTCCTCTCGGCTCCCTTGCTCTGGCGCGCCAGCAAATCCAAGACTATTGGCCCTTCCTCTTGCTGCGCGTTGGCCAGTCCGGGCACTAACCCGAGCCCTGTCACCCCTCCCTGTTCACTCGGCGCAGCATTGCTTCCCCTCCTCTCCCTTGCACAGCAAACCACCAGCGCTACTCCTCACACCCAGCAGCCCGGCCCCCGAGCATCTCCGGCGACTCCCCCTCTTGAAAGGTTTATTTTATTTTTTTTATTATTTTTACTTTTATTCTTATTATTATTCTTATTATTATTATTATTATTATTTTTATTATTATTAGTGTTATTATTATTACTATTATTATTATTTTTATTATTATTATTGTTGTTATTATTATTATTATTATTATTATTATTATTCTTACTATTCATATTATTATTATTGTTAGTATTGTTATTATTATTATTATTATTATTATTGTTATAATTATTACTATTATTATCATTATTATTACTCTTGCTTTCGCCTTTGCTTTGTTAGGGGGTTTTATCAACTTATGTTTGTTTTTGGTAGGATTATTGTTTTAGAACCCGTGTGTAGCGATTCCGAGTTTGCGTCGTCGTCACGCTTCAGTTTCGAGGTGAGTTTTTCTCCCTGATGCTTGGTTTTGCATGCTCTAGTGAGTTTTTGTATGTGTTTTGAGTCCTTGACATTTATTATGTAGGGCGCTGGACTTTACCACGCTTTTTCAAACGTGCGTTGTTACATCGCGTCGTGTATCTGAGGTAGGTTCCCTCTGCACTGCTTTTAAAATTTAAGTTACATTATTTCCTGCTGTTTGCGCACACTATTTTTCTAATTAAAAATTTTATTAATTCTAGTAAACGTGAAATAGTATTATAGAATTTTTTTTATAATTACTCAGTGTAAGAAAGTGTTGTTTATTTTATACACGACACATGAAATATTTTCTTGACGATCGGACACCCAATAATGAAAGAATGCCCGTTTGGCTTTTAAACATAATTCACGGAATGTAAAATAGAGTTCTGGTTTAATGAGAAATGATTTCTTTTGAAGCGTGAACAAGTACTTTGGTTCTTTTGAGAAGTTGCCTGGTTGGCCCTTAAAGTTTATTTGGAAAAATAAAATGGTTTGGTTTGGTTTGGTTTATAAAAATATTGTCATCCTGTGAAGTAGTGTTTTGGGGGTTCCTTAAATGGTTTTAAACTGGTTTTGGTCTTATAAAGAAGTTGTATTTTTTTGTGTGGTGATTGTGAAAGGTGTTTAATTCTCGTTTGGCACTTTATGGAAAACGATAAAAATGTTTTGATAAAAACCCTCCTAGGGTAACTCTCTTGCCTTGGTTGCAATTGACAGTTTGGGAGGTCGCGCTTAGAGGCTCTTGAGTACTTGATTAGTTTAAAGGCAAGAGGTTGTTCCATGGAGTGGCTCGGGGTGATGCCTGTTGTGCTATATATATATATATATATATATGATTGGATGCTCGATTGGCATCGGTTGGCTCACCCCCTTTCCAAACACTTGAGACATGGGAATCTGGCATATTGAGAGAATATTCTAAGAATGATTGTTGCACTGGTAGATATGGTACTGACCAGTGGCCCATAGTAGGTGGATATATTGGGTTTATTACTATGAGATTTTCCCTTGACCTGCCCGAGAGAGGATGGTTGAGCGTATTGTACATTTTGATTTCATCGTGACATGTCGATAAGGATGATTTCTCATGTATTGGTGTCTTCTGGTTTATTCTCGATCTCCTAGGTTCACCCATGTTTATTCAGCTTTTGTTGCTTGCAATAGTGATTATGATGCTCATATGTATACTGACATTTCCTTTGCTGTGTGTTTTACTTTGTGCATTTCTGGTGTATTGTTTTCCTTGGGAAGTGGTAAATTGCTTTTGATTAGGTTTTTAAGAAATGGTTTTCAAATGAAAATGTTTAATCCTCTTTGTACAAATTTGAAGATAAAAACATCACTTTCCCTTTCTAAAAAAATCCATTAACACTAATGAAATGAACCCAAATTTGGAAATGGTTAAGGGCAATGGTTTGTACTTTGTTTTTAAGTAAAATACTTAAAAAACATACTTTTATAAATTGTAGTTCAAACTTGAAATGATGTTTCTTTTATAGATATCGGGCTAGCCTACTGAGTTTTAATACTCACGCCTATAGTTCTTTTCTGTTTTTTGTGTTTTTGTAGGCTATAGCTTGAGTGCGCTCACCTAGGGCGACGCTTGATCGTTGAGTCGGAGAGCGACCCGCGAGGTCGTACGGAGTTAGTTCGAACGTCGTGTTTGTTTAGCTTTATTTTCTTTTGTCCTTGTTTAGTATTTTTATTTGGTTTGTTATTCTGCGTTGCTTTGTATTATTTCTGATGTTTTTTTATATATAAGGGTGAAATCATTCTCACAGCCTCTGTTAATGCCCTGGCGCTTGTCACTAGCCCAGGAGGATCGGGAACGCCTCTCGGGCCATGTCGCAGACCAGCTCGGGTGACCGGTTCAGGGTCGACCCGGGTTGGTTCGTGACAAAATGGTATCAGAGGAGGTCAGCTCTTATAAGACCTCACTTTTCAGAGCGCCCTTTGTTATTTGGGATGTCAAGGTAGATGGAGTAGGATTGTCGGGACTTGAGGGGTAGGTGCGAGAAGAGCGTCACGAACTCTTGCTCGTATTGATCCTCAGGTTTCCATGGGAAGTCTGGTTTAACTCGTTTGTTTGGGTTTTTGTTGGAACCACTTTGTGTATATGGTTGTATTTGTTGTCAATAGTTTTCAATGCAGATCAAAATGAAGAAGATCATGAAGTACTCCGATGAAGTAGAGGAGTGGTGATTCAGACGATTGTTGTGTTGATCGTAAGTTCAAAGAACATGTGTCAAAGGTGATACATTGTTTACAACATTGAAGAATGTGAGGAGTAATCCATCCAAGGATAATTAAAGCAGGATGGTGTTTTTGGATAAAGACCATGCAATTCCTCCTTATTGCATAAGAACCATGGGCTTTGATGAAGACCATGCAATTCCTCCTTATTGCATAAGAACCATGGGCTTTGATGAAGACCATGCAATTCCTCATTATTGTATGAGAACAATGGGTTTTGATGAAGACCATGCAATTACTCATGATTGCGTGAGAACCATGCTAGAGACTTCTTGACGGATTGAATCACATGGTTAGCATGAAGTTGATCATGACGGTTGATGAAGGAGGCAATTTTCCAATGAGTTGACTTATGAAATGTCCATGCACATCACATTGTCATAGAAGATGATGGTACTAAAGTTGTTCCTTCAAAGAATACATATCACAATAGTGGAGTTTGTGATAAAAGCAAAAGAGTTTCTGAAGGATACAGATCACCAAGAAGAAGTGTTGTTGAGGTGATCGTGCTTGTCGACAAAGCAAACAAACGACATACAAATTTGTTGACAAAGAAGATTCCATGGTGACATGTCGAGTTCAAGAGTTGTGGTCAACGATCTATGTTTGATTCAAGAACATCGACAGAGGAATGGATGATCTGGAGGTGGTACAAAAAGAGCAGATACAAGGTGGCGTCATTTTCTAGTGTTTGCCAAATTTCAGGGCCTCAAAATCAACAAATGAAGAAGAATGATTTTGGAAAAGGAACTTGCGCGCCATACTCTTGGAGGATAGGAAACTTGCGCGCCATATGTTTTTGAATATCAGAGCATCAAAATATGGCAAAGGGATAAGGGTCGCGCAAGTTTTGGTGAGGTCGCGCAGGTGAATTATGTGCCGGGAAGAGACTTTCACACCGACATCTTGAATGCATTATAACTTGTGCACCTATGGTTTTTCGAGATCAGAAGATCCAAATTTGGAAAAGGCAAGATGTTCGCGCATGTTTGGATGTTGATCGCGCAAGTGCCTAGCAGGGGCCGAGACTTGCGCGTTGATGGATGACTTGTGCGCCGCCGCGCAGGGGGTCCATTTTGCCTATAAATACTGGACCACCCCTCCTCATTTCACACAGAGCTCAAGACTTTGAGATTGTTCGAGCTCTCTTCGCGCAGGTGGTTGAACCGCGCAAGTGGTAGTTGGGTCGCGAAAGTAGAGGTTGCGCGCCGACTGATGGTTGAGCGCCCCAGGTGATTTGGGAAAGGAAGGAAGTGAGTCGCGCAGGTTTGAAGTTCAAGAAGGCAGAGTCGCACAGGTGATTTGGAGACACTTGCATGCCAGGTTATACTTGCGCGCCTAAGACTTGCGCGCCAGATAGAGACTTGCGTGTCGGGCTTGAAAAGGAGAGAAAAATATTGTTGAAGCACGCCCGCCTTTCTGGAGCTGCACAAGAGCTAAAGATTGCCTAATACTTTCGGTGCAAAGCGAGATTGAAGAATAAATCTAAATGATACATGCATGATCTCATGCATACATGGTGAATTGATTCTGACGAATGCCGAGTAAGTTGAACATCATTTATTGAGCAATCACATAAGTGATTGTGATTCAGGCAAACAAAGACAAGGGGATCTAGTGCATTCAGTCATTGCACTAAGGAAGAAAGATTGAACTATAAAGAGCATCAATTCTGAACCCTGATGCAAGAAAAGTCTCATGCTGAACAGGAGACAAAGAACATCAATGCACATTTATTGAAGAGAACTCCACGTCTATAAACTGAGTGGGACTTCACCAACGGCAGTGAGCCAGGGGGAGTCAACGGGAGTGACCCGAGAGACGCAGTGAGCTATCCCTGAACAATTGTAAAGGCAGTGAGTCTGGGACAGAGTGACTGTACCCGAACCTTTGTAATCTACAGCTAGTGAAGCATAGTGGATTTAGGTATGACCGAAAACCTGTCGGCATATGCTCCTTGGACGTAGCCCTTAGTGGTGAACCAAGTAAAAATAGTTGTTTCATCTCTCTGCATGTGAATGTTTAATTGCTGATCATATCCATCATACAAGTTTAAGTAGTTCCTACCAACATGGGAACAAGATCCACAACTAAAAGAAGAAAAAGTTTCCACCCTGATTCACCCCTCCCCTCTTAGGGTGTCCCGGGGTCCTACAGTTTTTATGTAAACATTTTGCGATTAGGATACGACAAAGGGAGTTGGGCTAATAGTCCTAAGTCGCAAGGCCTGGCAAGCCATGTGGAGCTGGGGGAATGGTCCATGAAGGCTCTCTGTGTCAGTGATGTGTTTGGAATATGGCCTCCAACCATATGGTCAAGTCACTCACTGACACTAGTCCCCTATTTGAGTTGTTTTGGGTTTCCCTTGATTTCTGAAAGTGGTTTGAATCAGAAAAGTTGGTTTTGAAAAAAAAATGGTTGTTTGAAATGACATGTTTAATTTGTAAATTGTTTTAAAAGAAGTGGTATGAATGAATTGTTTTTGGAAAATGAAGTTGCTTTGTTTTGGCCTTGGTGTTCTGATGAGTGATCACATGCATTGTGGTATGTTGAAAATGTGGATGGATTTCTGGTATGGTGGATGGATGTCAGGGGTGGCACAAATACATGCATGGGAGTGAGACTCTAAGGGATACCAATGGCGAGGGTTTAACCCACTAAGCTTGTTTTAAATTAAATATGTTTTCAAAGAGAAAAGTTTTGATGTTATGATAACTTGCTTCCTTGTTTTTTGAACTTATCACCTATGCAGTGTTTGATTTTGAGGTTTTTATTCACTCATTGAGTTGGCCTTGATTGGGTGTTTGACTTTTCCTTGTCCAACGGTTATCCCTTTGAAGCTTCGATGGGTGATCGTAGTGCGGTTGATCAACCTAAGGATTTTATGCTTGAGTTTCGAAAGCTAGATCCACCTCTCTTCTATGGTCAAGCAGACCCTTCCGTGGCAGAGGAGTGGATACGGAAGATTGAAAGGGACTTTAACCTCATTGAGTTGCCCGAGTTGTTGAAGGTCAAGTTTGCGACCTTCATGCTTGAAGGTTCACCGTGGATGTGGTGGAAGTCAGTGTCTCGGAACAAGCCCCGACAAGAGATTAACTGGGAGTTTTTCAAGGCTTTGTTCATTCGTCAGTATTTCTCTGAGGAAGAAAGGGTGAGAAAGGGGATGGAAATGTGTTGTCTGCAACAGGGCGACGGACCCGTGTTGGAATATTTCCAGCGCTTTGTGGAGCTAGTACCTTATGATTCAGGGTATGCCACGAATGACCCCATGAAGGCTCGACGTTTTGACGCAGGTCTCCGCCCTGATCTACAGTCGAAGGTGTCAGAGTGCAACCTAACTTCTTTTGTCGATGTGGTGAGACGAGCTTTTCATTTCGAAGTCGCGATGGCAGGAGTGCTCGAAGTAGTTCTCCCTCCTTCGATCCCTATGATCAGTGGTGAAGATTCTGAAAAGGAGATGAGTAAGCAAATGGAAGTGGATGGAGCAGGTTGTGGGATCAAGAGGCCTCAGGATCTTTCATCAACCTCTTCAGAGCGAGAGATTATTGTGTGTTATCAGTGTGGCAAGCAGGGTCACAAGAAGTCGTCGTGACTAAGCGCTCCGAAGCCCTGCCATGCATGTGGACGCCTGGGTCACATGCGACGATTTTTTCGGGGCGTTGCAAGAAAGCGTTGCAAAGGAAGTTCTCAGAAGTAATGTGTTGTTGGGTCTTTGTTCAAAGTTTCTGGTGTAAGTTTCCTTTCAGTTTAAGGGATCTTTTATCGTTGTAGTTGTACTGATGGTGTTTTGGGTTTGAAATGTCTGGAAATGTCATGGGTCTTTTGACGAACTTCGGCTTTCAATGCTGGTATGTTTTTTAATTTTAAAATCTTGTCCTTTCTTTTGTCAAATCAAAAGATGTATGTTTCTCATTGGGATTATCAGAACCTGAATGCGAGGCAGAAGATGCTTCATCCATCAGAGCTCCAACCAAAAGGTCTCGGAGTGAAGCCAGCGCGTAGTCAGGAACCCCAGGGAATTTTAAGGAGTCTGGTTAAAGTCGTGCCTCTATCGTCGCAGTGAGAAAGTTTTAGCGTTTTTTCTTTGGTTTCTCTATCGTTGTAATTTTCCTCTTGCTATAAAGTGCGTGATGGACTTATCCCTCGCGCAATGTCGGGGACTGTGCCTTTTTGGATGCAAGTTGCTGATCAGTGACCTTGCGTGGGTCATCCATGTGAATCAGATGCAACTTCAGTTTGTGTTCATCCCGAAGTGATGGGTCGTGAGTAGTTGTATGTCGTAGTTTCATTGATCCAGCCCTTGGGGCCTCCCTCCCCGCCCGAGGGGTTAGGGTTTTTAGTTTGTGCAAAGTATCCATTTAAGCTTCTATCCCTTTCGGATGGGAGTAAGTAGTTTAAAGGTCCTTGTTGTGCTCTTTCTAGCTTGAGTAAGGCCTGGTGCAGGTCTAAGTTGGTTTTCTGGTTGGGCGCTAGTAGGTTGGTTCTTTATAGTGAGGAGACCCACCGTCTCTTTGGGTGTTCTCTTAAGTCGTTATCGAATGCTAGTTGAGTTCTTATGGTGGGGATCCCGTTCAGGCCTCCCCTCTGTTGGTGATTTACTTCGGGCAATGAGGTTCAGTCCCGCTGGTAGTCGTTGTGATGTCCTTCGAATAAGAGGTTGGATGATGTTGTGTGGAACCCTTAGGTGTTGATCGATCGGCTGGATAGTGTGGTGGCTTTCCGGGGGCGGAAAGCGTTATGGTGGGGAGAATTGTCACACCCCGACCTGTGTGTTTATTTTATTTTATGATTTCTTCGACTTTAAATCTTTTGTTGGGGTCTGAGGTGAGTCCCAGACTAAATTTCTGAGTCTTTGATAAAAAGCGCACATTTGGGTTCGACAATGTTGGACGCGCGGGCGGAGCGCGACGCCGCACGGCTTCGCCCACGCAACTGCGTGGCCTTTTCGGCTTTGAAGAATTAAAATAAATAAATAGACATAAATTTAGTATGTCATGTAAAATTTTTATGGTTATTAAGAATTTTAATATTTTTATGAAAACTAAAATTGTTATTTTTATTATTATCAAAATGAAGTAAATACTTTTATTATTTTTATTAGTGTTATTATAAATACTACAATTAAAATTAATGCTAATTAAAATTGTTGGAAATCATTTTATATGTGTGTTAATATTAGTGTCATTGTGAATACTAGTATTATGCTTATTTTCATCATTAATTAATGCTTCATTTTATTGTATTGATTTGTCATGTTTAAGTTTTATTTTATTTTATTTTTATTTTATTTTTTTCCCATAACCCTAATTCTTACATCCTTTTCTTCCACGACCTGTCCTCCTCTCCGCGCGCCGCCACCCCTCTCTCTCTTCTTCATCGCCCCTGCTTCCTTCCTGTGTTGTTGCAGCGCGAGCAGCCTCCAGGCGCTGCCTCCTCACGCGGTCCCTCCCTTCCGGCACCGCCTGCGCACCCGCTGCATCCCTCCTCATCTCCTCCTGCTACCCATCGCCCCCCTACACCTTGAAGCGAGCCGACGCCTCGGCCGGCTCTTCCTGGTTGCCCCGCACAAACCACGGCCCCCCCTCCTGCACTCCAGACACGGCGCCCAGTTTCTCCCTATGTCTGTCGCTGCTTTTCCCCCTTGCTGCGCGCAAATAGAGCAGTGCAGCTCAACCCTCCGGCGCGGCCTCGCCTCGCCTCAGCCCTTCCCTCCTTGTTGCGCGCGACCCAACCCCCTGTAGCGCAGCCTTTTTCTGGACACCGTCAGCCTCGACTCCTTTCTCCCCAGCACCCTCGGACCCAACCATCTGCCGGCAACCCTCCTTCACGCTTGAAGACCCGACCCCCACTTTTTCAGCATAGCGCGCCCCAGCCGACTGCCCTGTTCCGGCCACGAAACTCCTCCCAGCTCCCTTGCTCTGGCGCGCCAGCAAATCCAAGACTATCGGCCCTTCCTCTTGCTGCGCGCTGGCCAGTCCGGGCACTAACCTGAGCCCTGTCACCCCTCCCTGTTCACTCGGCGCAGCATTGCCTCCCCTCCTCTCCCTTGCGCAGCAAACCATCAGCGCTGCTCCTCACACCCAGCAGCCCGGCCCCCGAGCATCTCCGACGACTCCCCCTCTTGAAAGGTTTATTTTATTTTATTTTTATTATTTTTACTTTTATTCTTATTATTATTCTTATTATTTTTTTTATTTTTTTTATTATTTTTATTATTATTAGTGCTATTATTGTTACTATTATTATTATTTTTATTATTATTGTTATTATTATTATTATTTTTATTATTATTATTATTACTATTCTTATTATTATTATTGTTAGTATTATTATTATTATTATTGTTGTTGTTGTTGTTGTTGTTGTTGTTGTTATTGTTGTTATAATTATTACTATTATTATCATTATTATTACTCTTGCTTTCGTCTTTGCTTTGTTAGGGGGTTTTATCAACTTATGTTTGTTTTTGGTAGGATTATTGTTTTAGAACCCGCGTGGAGTGATTCCGAGTTTGCGTCGTCGTCGCGCTTCAGTTTCGCGGTGAGCATTTCTCCCCGACGCTTGGTTTCGCATGCTCTAGTGAGTTTTTGTATGTGTTTTGAGTCCTTGACATTTATTATGTAGGGCGCTGGATTTTACCGCGTTTTTTCAAACGTGCGTTGTTACATCGCGTCGTGTATCTGAGGTAGGTTCCCTTTGCACTGCTTTTAAAATTTAAGTTACATTATTTCCTGTCGTTTGCGCACACTATTTGTTCTAATTAAATATTTTATTAATTCTAGTAAACGTGAAATAGTATTAGAGAATTGTTTTTTTATAATTACTCAGTGTAAGAAAGTGTTGTTTATTTTATACACGACACATGAAATATTTTTTGACGAGCGGACACCCAATAATGAAAGAATGCTCGTTTGGCTTTTAAACATAATTCACGGAATGTAAAATAGAGTTCTGATTAAATGAGAAATGATTTCTTTTGAAGCGTGAACAAGTACTTTGGTTCTTTTGAGAAGTTGTCTGGTTGGCTCTTAAAGTTTATTTGGAAAAATAAAATGTTTTGGTTTGGTTTGGTTTATAAAAATATTGTCTGCCTGTGAAGTAGTGTTTTGAGGGTTCCTTAAATGGTTTTAAACTGGTTTTGGTCTTATAAAGAAGTTGTATTTTTTTGTGTGGTGATTGTGAAAGGTGTTTAATGCTCGTTTGACACTTTATGGAAAACGATAAAAATGTTTTGATAAAAACCCTCCTAGGGTAACTCTCTTGCCTTGGTTGCAATTGACAGTTTGGGAGGTCGCGCTTAGAGGCTCCCAGGTACTTGAGTAGTTTAAAGGCAAGAGGTTGTTCCATGGAGTGGCTCGGGGTGATGCATGTTGTGCTATATATATATATATATATGATTGGATGCTCGGTTGGCATCGGTTGGCTCACCCACATTCCAAACACTTGAGACGTGGGAATCTGACATATTGAGAGAATATTCTAAGAATGATTGGTGCACTGGTAGATATGGTACTGATCAGTGGCCCATAGTAGGTGGATATATTGGGTTTATTACTATGAGATTTGCCCTTGACCTGCCCGAGAGAGGATGGTCGAGCGTATTGTGCGTTTTGATTTCATCGTGACATGTCGATAATGATGATTTCTCATGTATTGGTGTCTTTTGGTTTATTCTCGATCTCTTAGGTTCACCCATGTCTATTCAGCTTTTGTTGCTTGCAATAGTGGTTATGATGCTCATATGTATACCTACATTGCCATTGGTGTGTGTTTTACTTTGTGCATTTATGGTGTACTGTTTTCCTTAGGAAGTGGTAAATTGCTTTTGATTATGTTTTTAAGAAATGGTTTTCAAATGAAAGTGTTTAATTCTCTTTGTACAAATTTGAAAATAAAAACATCACTTTCCCTTTCTAAAAAAATTCATTGCCACTAATGAAATGAACCCAAAATTGGAAATGGTTAAGGGCAATGGTTCGTACTTTGTTTTTAAGTAAAATACTTAGAAAAACATACTTTTATAAATTGTAGTTCAAACTTGAAATGGTATTTCTTTTATTTTAAAGGTAGTGCATTGGGAATAGATATCGGGCTAGCCTACTGAGTTTTAATACTCACGCCTATAGTTCTTTTCTGTTTTTAGTGTTTGTGCTTGCTATAGCTTGAGTGCGCTCGCCTAGGGTGACGCTTGATCGTTGAGTCGGAGAGCGACCCGCGAGGTCACACGGAGTTAGTTCGGACGTCGTGTTTGGTTAGCTTTATTTTCTTTTGTCCATGTTTAGTCTTTTTATTTGGTTTGTTATTCTACGCTGCTTTGTATTATTTCTGCTGTTTTTTATATATAATGGGCGAAATCGTTCTCACAGCCTCTGTTGATGCCCTGATGCTTGTCGCCAGCCCAAGAGGATCGGGAACGCCTCTCGGGCCATGTCGCGGACCAGCTCGGGTGACCGGTTCGGGGTCGACTCGGGTTGGTTCGTGACACATACGATGAAGTGTGTACACTAAGAATATTTGAAACTGGCCAATGAAGGTGCTCCCTGAAAATTCTCTCGGGAGAACTTTCTTTCTTCCATAATTCCATTCTGTTTAGCATTGCATGATAATTTATAATTGAATGTTAGTTTCATATTATTTTTCATTTCAATTATTTTATTTATTTCATAAAACCTAAAACAACAAAAATAATTACTTCTTAGGTGAATTAGATTAAGTGAGTGAATAACTGAAAAGGCTCCTCAAGAGAACGACCGAGGTCAGCCCGTGTGCTACCCTTAGTTATAAATATTTTTGAGAGCACACACGACAACGCTTCATCACGCATGCCACGCCCAAATCACATTTCAGTCGATGGAAGATATCAGAGACTTTGGGATTGACTTGAGAAACCAAAGCTGGCTTTGGAACCGTGACTTCTTCACATGGAGGCTCAAAAACATGAGAGACACTGCGTTCCACAACTGAATTAAGATTTCTATCTGGTTGGACATCCCCACCTTGAAAGGGAGACCGAGAGTCCTAGCTCATCACACCTGCATTAAGGTCAGAACCACAAGCAGAGCCATCCCTTGAAGCCCATGCACCACACTGAAACGCCTCAGTGCCAATAGGGCTCCCCACTCCGTGCTTATCGATAATATTTTATCAAAATTTATTCCACCATTCATTCAATGACTATGATTTTAATTCCCCCGTCTCCTTTTATTGTATATTCTAATGGTACTTTCTTTACTTATCAACATATATTTTATTTTACTCTACTATTTTAAGATACCGATATAAAATATTTATTAACACAAAGAACTTAATTGAACATTAATTACTAAGAAAAAATAATATCCAATTATTATATTTAGACATGCATCTCTTTTTCGTTCCAATGAGGTGGGATATGGGTTATATCATTACTATAAATTTATGATATTTGTATATTTGGGTCATTTTATTATTCGGAAGTTTATAATTACCCATATAATAAATTTTTTAATCAATAGAAAAATATTCCACCATTTAATCATTATAATAACGAGTCGCTTTAAACAACTTCAATGAAAACAGTTTGATGAAAAATAAAAATGAATGAAAACGACAAACTACATTCACAATATATATATTGTGAATAAGGGTAACTAGATTGGTGGGTTAAATACATTTACTCTCAATTCATTTAATTTAAATTTCAAAAACGTTCTGATTCATTGAATAATATTATATATATTTTCTTTTAAAAGATTAAATAAGAATTTAATTTAATTCAGGTCATGCAGAGAAACAATAAGTTATGCAATTAAATCGCAGTCAATGCACAGCAAGTGTTTAATTGCATTTACTATATTTACTATATTTTGGCAATATAAATCACGACTCCCATGTTTTATATATTACAATGGGTGGGGGAAGAGGATCTACAAAGCTATAAACAATATAAAATATTAAAAACCAATAGAAAAATGGATACAAAATGTTTCATCTTGTTGTTGTTAGCAATCTCCGCAGTGCAGGTCCAATCCATGAATTTCGTCATTCAGCAATTTGGTGCCCTAGCGGATGCCCGCTCAGATATCATGCCAGTAAGTGAACATTTTTTAAATGTGCTAGTTGAATATTAAATATTTATTATATTGTTACAATTACATAACAACAATAAAAAATCAATGGAATATAAATTAAAAATATAATAAACAGGTTCGGAGGTTTAATATTATTATCGATTTATTAAAACGGGGAATAAATTTGAGTTACCGCAAATGAGGTGTGTGTAAATGCATTGCGTGTGGGAAGGCTCTGACGGCGGCGTTTCGCGCGGCGTGCGCGGCGGCGGGCGCAAACACGGTGATCGTCCCGCCGGGGCTCTACTTCCTTAGCCCGGTGGTTCTGTCGGGGCCATGCGAGGGCGCGGTGACGGTGCGGTTCGACGGCGCGGCACACGCGCCGTCGGACCCCAGCGACTTCAAAACCGACGCCTGGGTGGTCTTCAGGAACCTCGACCGCTTCACCCTCACCGGCCAGGGCTCCTTCGACGGACAGGGCGGCGAGCCCGGCTGCGGGATCACCCAGAACTGCAACGTCCGCCCCGCCGTACGCCGTCGCCACCCCCTCTTCCCCTTTCTTTCCGTTCGTCTCTTCTGACGAAGCAATGGAAAAAATGAACAGAACATCCGGCTGGAGTCCCTCACTAACTCCGTAATCAACGGGATAACCTCCATCGACAGCAGGATGTTCCACGTCACCGTGGTGGGGGCCAGGAACGTGAAACTGACCGGGATCACCGTCAGATCCCCCGCGGAGAGCGCCAACACGGACGGCATCCACATTGGGCGGTCGGAGGGGGTTGTGGTGGCCGGCGCCGATATCCAGACCGGCGACGACTGCGTCTCGGTGGGGGACGGCACCCGGGGGCTGACGGTCTACGGGGTGCGGTGCGGGCCGGGGCACGGAATCAGCGTGGGGAGCCTGGGGAAGTACCGCGAGGAGGGGGCGGTGGAGGGGGTGGCGGTCCGGAACTGCGTCCTCACCGGCACGAAGTGGGGCGTCCGGGTGAAGACGTGGCCGGCGTCTCCGGTGGGCCGCGCGTCGGGCCTGGTTTTCGAGGACATCACCATGGACGGCGTCGGGATCCCCGTCACGATCGATCAGATGTACTGCCCATGGGGCCAATGCAAAGTGAATGTAAGTCCCTCTCTGGTATGCATAGTTGATTATTTATATGAATTAAGGAGGTTGCTTTGTTTCTGTTCTGTAAATCAGATTCCTTCGGAGGTGCAGCTGGACGGGGTGAGGTTCGTGAACATAAGGGGCAGCTCGGCGACGAAGAACGCGGTGCAGCTCAGGTGCAGCGCCGCCGTGCCCTGCCAGCGGGTGGAGCTTTCCGACATTGAGTTGACGAACAACGGCCCCGGCGGCCCCACCGTTGCCACCTGCCTGAACGTCAACCCAATCATCAAGGGCATAGTCCCCGCTGGTTGCTAGAGCCCACCACTGTTGATCATTTTTTTTAAATTACTTTTTTTTTAATATAATAACACTGTTTTCAATGTTTGGGTTAATTTTGCATGTTTATATTGGGTTTTTGGTGGATTTTTTTTTAATATGCGTTTTTTTTAAGAAAAATTTCAGAAAAACGGTATAGGTTATTTTTTAAAAAAAAAAAAAAATACGCCACAAAGACGTCATCCGAGATGCGGCTTTTGTGTTGGTGGGCAAAGGCGGCACACCTTTGCCCTAAAACAATATTTTTTTTATGTTATTTATATATTTAAAATTTTAATGTTTTATTATTATGTTCGTATGGTTATATATATATATATATATATATATATATATATATATATATATATATAACTTAATGTTTCAACATAATTTATCTTTTATTCAAGTACATGACTTTGGTGGCCTATATAATATAAACTATAAGATCGATATGAATGAAATTTTAAACATTGATTAAACATATAACTAGTAGTCCAAAATAAAAATAATTTCTTAAAAAATCATGGTGAAAAATTATTTATAACCTATCATATCCACCTACTTGAAACTTAAAAATGTTTCAAGTACGTGACTTTGCTGACCTATATAATATAAACTATAAGACCAATATGAATGAAATTTTAAAAATTGTTTAAACATATAACCAGTAGTCCAAAATAAAAACAATTTCTTAAAAAATCTTGGTGAAAATTTATTTATAACCTATCATATCCACCTATTTGAAACTTAAAAATGTTTCGAGTACGTGACTTTGCTGGCCTATATAATATAAACTATAAGACCGATATGAATGAAATTTTAAACATTGCTTAAATTGGAACTCAATTCACCCCCTCTTGAGATTCCACTCCGACCAACAAGTAATAATAGTATTTTGATTTCAGTAGACATAAAACATGCAAACAATGATGTACAATCAATGCCTATATCTGTGGTGAGGAGATTTCGTCCCACATGGTGGTCTGCGAATAGGACGCCCGCGTCGAGTGTACAGCGGAGTCTGATGACCTTGAGAAGGCTGATCCTCGGGCACTGGAACGTCGACTGGCGCATCCTCCATCTGTGTGTCAGTGGGAGGAGTTGTCAACTGCATCTCGTACTGACATCCAGATCCTTCTCCCACTAGGGTGGTAGAAGGACCTGCCTCCATCGCACTGAGGAACCAAGCCTGCGATGGAGCTATACCCCAAGACGGCGATGACTCTAGAATCCAAGGCTGTGAAGGATCTGAAACCCAAGATGGAGAGAACTGCGGATATCCTGTCAGGAAAGACGAATCCCATGCCACCTGAGGCACATCCTGAATCGGCTGATCCTGGACTACTAGAGGGCCGACCTCTGCCTGTGGAATAGATGGGACCTCACGTGCAGCACGACATTGTCTACGTCGCCGTGGTCGTGGCTTCTCAGCACCAGCAGCAGCTGCAGGATATGCCTCTGGGGTAGGCAGGAACCTCCTCTCTCTGAGCCGAACGCGCGAAGATGCTCCCGGAAAGCGCACGAAAAGATGCCCCTGCCTCCAGCGCTGTAGCATGGACGTCTGTCCTGCTAAAGACCCCCTCCTCCTTTTCATCACTTATGCGAACAAGCTGATCTGTGTGACTTCCTTGTAAATAGATTCAAATGGAATTAGAAAATAATTCAATAAACAAACTAATGGAAATTTATTGACTTACCATCCTCTACTTCTCTATGCCGGCTTGGGTAAGATACAGTATAGACTTCAGTCTATACCATGGTGCATAGTCAACCTGCTCTGAAAGAGAGAGTTGATTCGTAGGAACACCCTGAATACGAAACTCTGCACATCTATGCCAACAGTCGATAAAACTGACATGTACTTGGGACCAGTCATCATCCTGCCTCCCTGTCAGCTTCATCCCATGAAGTCGGTCTGTCTGTTTCGATGGTAATGAAATTGGCTGAGTACGGAAAAACTGGCGCATGACTCTGTCAGGCTGCTGCCACTCAATAATATGGAAGTGAATGAGGGGTACTACAACCATAGCATCCTCAAGCCCAACAGTGCAGTATGTTGGCAACTGGTCCATAATACTCCAGTATGGAAGCCATGAAATCTGAAATGACACGTGATTTTGTCAAAAAAAAACCTAATTAAAAACCAAAATTGATGCTATTATTAAATATGTTAGACAATGATAGATTGTATATACATACCTGATCAGATAAGAGACAATCCAACTGTAGCCGATATATGCCCAAATGTTGTCTCGGAACCACGTCAAAATTGTGTCGCTGACACCACCTGTAAAATACATCAACAATAGTGACAAATAATGAAAAATTATAGTCAATAACTCATAGTAGAATCAGAAACCAATAGAAATGACTTATCATACCAGCGTCCACGCAGAGCGTCATGCAACACCTCCATCTCGACCGGCGGACCAGCAAGGTCAGGGCAGAATACTAGGATGTGCTCCCATGCCCACATCTGAATAAGGATGACGCATCCTCCGAGACCTGTACGGTCCCTGTGAGATAACCTGCATAATGATCTGTACGTGTATGACAAGCATGCTGATCCCCAGTTATACGTCCCAACCCGATCAATGTCCTCTAGTAGGGGTAGATACATCATATGCACGTGCATCCCCGAGTGATCAGTACACATGGTCCTGCCAGTGAGCCATAAGATATATGCACGGGCATAATGCATGACGGTTTGCTCATCGTCATCATCCTATAAATGTGGAATCTGCTACTCCAACCAAGGCATAGATATGGACGATCCATCTGTAGCCCTACGGTCGGACAAAATATCAACGCCTAACAAGCGCTGAGCAAGGTCTGGCCAAGCTGCACGAGTGAGTCCAATAATAGGTCTCCCCTGGATAGGAAGACCGAGAAGCACTGCGACATCCTTGAGGGTGATGGTCATCTCTCCCTCAGGCAGATGGAATGTGTGTCTCTGGTCTCCATCTCTCAACGAGGGTAGCAAGTAGGTAATGATCTACAAATGTGAAATCTAATATGGCAAGGCCATAGAAGCCTGCACGACGCAAGTAAGGTCTAATGGCATGTGGAGGCTCCATGTGATGAAAATGGTGCGCTCAATGCACCTTCACCAATCGATCTGGACGACCCTCTAACACGACCTGCGAAATATGGGTAGGCTGCTGAGCGAGTAGTATGGTATCATCTATCTGCATATAAACAAATGAAATGAGTCGTAACTGTAAAATGTGAATATTACGTAATTGATTGGATTAAGATAAACCATGTCAATTAGTAATGATGTTTTTGAAATTTATCTAATTGTATGCATTCAATAACTTATGCTAATCATTATGATACTATAATTTCGTTATAAAATAGTTTACTAAAATATCCTATATGTTTAGGTTGGGGTTTAGGTTTGAGGGTTTAGGGTTAAAAAATTTAATATTAACGTTTAGGAAACACGTTTCTGGGTTAATAACATTTACTTGACAAGATGGGTTAAGTGTTCCGCTTTCGGATTTATGAAATAAATTCTATTATCTCAGATTTAAAGTTATTTCTTGAAAGCAAGAATATTATTGTGAAATATGTTCTGTTATCTAAAATATTGAGTCTTGAATTTGATTACACATATTTTGGGGGAGCTTTATGATTAACAACTTATGGATTGGATTAATATAAACCATGTCAATTAGTAATGACGTTTTTGGAATTTATCTAATTGTATGTATTCAATAACTTATTCTATTCATTATGATACTATAATTTCGTTATAGAATAGTTTACTAAAATGTCCTACATGTTTAGGTCGGGGTTTAGGTTTGAGGGTTTAGGGTTAAATTTTTTAATATTAACGTTTAGGAAACATGTTTCTGGGTTAATAACATTTACTTTACAAGATGGGTTAAGTGTTCCGCTTTTGGATTTATGGAATAAATTATATTATCTCAGATTTAAAGTTATTTCTTTAAATCAAGAATATTATTATGAAATAAGTTATATTATCTAAAATATTGAGTCTTGAATTTGGTTACACATATTTTGGGGGAGCTTTATGCTTAACTACTTATGGATTTGATTAATATAAACCATGTCAATTAGTAATGATGTTTTTGGAATTTATCTAATTGTATGTATTCAATAACTTATGTTAATCATTATGATACTATAATTTCGTTATAAAATAGTTTACTAAAATATCCTACATGTTTAGGTTGGGGTTTAGGTTTGAGGGTTAAATTTTTTAATATTAACGTTTAAGAAACATGTTTCTGGGTTAATAACATTTACTTTACAAGATGGGTTAAGTGTTCTGCTTTCAGATTTATGAAATAAATTCTATTATCTCAGATTTAATGTTATTTCTTGAAAGCAAGAATATTATTATGAAATAAGTTCTATTATCTAAAATATTGAGTCTTGAATTTGGTTACACATATTTTGGGGGAGCTTTATGATTAACTACTTATGGATTGGATTGGATTGGATTAATAAATTATGCTAATCATTGTGATACTATAATTTCATTATAGAATAGTTTACTAAAATATCTTACATGTTTAGGTTGGGGTTTAGGTTTGAGGGTTTAGGGTTAGAATTTTTAATATTACCATTTAGGAAACATGTTTCTGGGTTAATAACATTTACTTTACAAGATGGGTTAAGTGTTCCGCTTTGGAATTTATGAAATAAATTCTATTATCTCAGATTTAAAGTTATTTCTTGAAAGCAAGAATATTATTATGAAATAAGTTCTATTATCTAAAATATTGAGTCTTGAATTTGGTTACACATATTTTGGGGGAGCTTTATGATTAACTACTTATGGATTGGATTGGATTGGATTGGATTAATAAATTATGCTAATCATTATGATACTATAATTTCATTATAGAATAGTTTACTAAAATATCTTACATGTTTAGGTTGGGGTTTAGGTTTGAGGGTTTAGGGTTAGAATTTTTAATATTACCATTTAGGAAACATGTTTCTGGGTTAATAACATTTACTTTACAAGATGGGTTAAGTGTTCCGCTTTGGGATTTATGAAATAAATTCTATTATCTCAGATTTAAAGTTATTTCTTGAAAGCAAGAATATTATTATGAAATAAGTTCTATTATCTAAAATATTGAGTCTTGAATTTGGTTACACATATTTTGGGGGATCTTTATGATTAACTACTTATGGATTTGATTAATATAAACCATGACAATTAGTAATGATGTTTTTGGAATTTATCTAATTGTATGTATTCAATAACTAATGCTAATCATTATGACACTATAATTTCGTTATAGAATAGTTTACTAAAATATACTACATGTTTAGGTTGGGGTTTAGGTTTGAGGGTTTAGGGTTAAATTTTTTAATATTAACGTTTAGGAAACATGTTTCTGGGTTAAGAACATTTACTTTACAAGATGGGTTAAGTGTTCCACTTTTGGATTTATGAAATAAATTCTATTATCTTAGATTTAAATTTATTTCTTGAAAGTAAGAATATTATTATGAAATAAGTTCTATTATCTAAAATATTGAGTCTTGAATTTGGTTACACATATTTTGGTGGAGCTTTATGATTAACTACTTATGGATTGGATTAATATAAACCATGTCAATTAGTAATGATATTTTTGGAATTTATCTAATTGTACGTATTCAATAACTTATGCTAATCATTATGATACTATAATTTCATTATAGAATAGTTTAATAAAATATCCTACATGTTTAGGTTGGGGTTTAGGTTTGAGGGTTTAGGGTTAAATTTTTTAATATTAACGTTTAGGAATTATGTTTCTAGGTTAATAACATTTACTTTACAAGATGAGTTAAGTGTTCCGCTTTCGGATTTATGAAATAAATTCTATTATCTTAGATTTAAAGTTATTTCTTGAAAGCAAGAATATTATTATGAAATAAGTTCTATTATCTAAAATATTGAGTCTTGAATTTGGTTACACATATTTTGGGGGAGCTTTATGATTAACTACTTATGGATTTGATTAATATAAACCATGTCAATTAGTAATGATGTTTTTGGAATTTATCTAATTGTATGTATTCAATAACTTATGCTAATCATTATGATACTATAATTTCATTATAGAATAGTTTACTAAAATATCCTACATATTTTAACCAAAAACCATGCCAAAGGGAAGATGTTTTTGGGGTTTAGAAAACTGAGGAAAAAAGAAGAGATAACAACATTTAGTTTACAGTATGGGAATGTCACAATGAAGACAATACATCATTATGGATGAGATTGTGAACTCAACCCAACAATGTTAGGGTATCGTTTCCGGTTATGACCTTCTTTATGAAACATCTTGCATTGCAAACTTTGTCTTTGTTCTTGATGCCAATCCATCTCATCACGTATCCTGCTCGCCTTCGGTCTCCCACGAGGACGTAATCGATTCATGTCAGGTATCACTATTGCCTGGCCTTCGGGCATTGGGAAATAACAATACTCCCCAATATGTGTCCATGGTGTAGCATAATAGTTAGCAATGGTATCCATCCGGTACACTGGATCAACATATGCTTCCCATGAGATGTTCACAGAGGCACATGCTGCGATGGCATGTGTACATGAAAACCGTAAGGCCTGAAAGTTTCCACATTGACATTGCCTTGTTTCCAGTAATACCACCATTATTTCACCGACGCGATTTGTGATGGGGTCTGAACGCTCTTGAACTTAAAATCAGGAGTCTTCTCTTCGAAAGAGACAGCCGTGATAACCAGAAGCTTCTTTAATATTCTTTTCAATCTCTTATTGAAAGTGTCTTCCGTATCTTAGCCCCTGTTGTATTCCGTCTGATGCTAGTTTTTGTCTATCCACAAAGTACTTCACGCATCGATATAATGTATCCTGAACTAAGATAGTTATAGGTAGCTTGTGAAGCCCTTTGAAGATACCATTGATGCACTCCACAATGTTTTTCATCATGTGTCTGTACCTCTTCTCCCCGTCGTATGCCAATGTCCATTTCTCTTTTGGAATCTGCATCATATAATCATAAACTTCTTGATTAGCCTGATGAATTTGTTCAAAATGTTCTTCAAACTGACGTTGGTCCGACTCATATGCTAGAAAGCATATATGATATTTCACATAAATTTATTTTATCTTTATATTGAAATAGTAAAACAGAACGAATAGAATGCATACCAAGCCTTGTGATTTCCTTCTTCATCGGTTTGTTGTGGAATTTTTTATGCACATTGCTAGAAATGTTTCTAATACAGAACCAATGATTTTCATTTGGGTATCTCCATGTATCAGGATCTGCATTGATTGCCTCATTAATTGCTCGATGGTGATCAGATATCAAACAAACACCCCGAATGTTGGTGAAATGGTTGCTGATACATGCCAAAAACCAACTCCATGATTCATAGTTTTCTTTCTCTACAATGGAAAAGGCAAGCGGAAGAGGTGAACAGTTTCCATCTTGGGTTTCCACAATCAACAATATGCCCTTGTATTTTCCATACAGAAATGTTCCATCAATCTGAATAAACTGTTTGCAGAAACGAAATACGGAGATACATGGAAGGAATGCCCAGAACAACCGATGAAACTGAACACGAGATGGATCAAGTCGGTTATCATGAGACACATGTTCATTTGTATCCAGATGGAATAAAACTTGGTTATGATGCCTCAGTATGGCTAGCAATTGCAGCAACACCTGATATGAGTCATCCCAATCACCATAAACCTTCACAATTGCCTTCTGTTTTTCCATCCATGCCTTATTATAAGAAATATTATAACCGAATTTATGTTGAATCCTCTCTTGCACAAGGGCTATTGGAACATCTTGACATGTCCTAATCATATCAACAACAATAGATGACACAAATTCTGTATCCAATGAGGTATGATCTTGTGTGAGGCTTGGCTGAACGCAAGTATGAGCCGCCTCAATCCTCGAGATTCCCCAACCTCCAAATGTAATGTCCAGAATCTCCCTCAAGAGAAATCTACAATCATCCCCATACTTCTCACACCGTATAACATATTTACTATGGCATGATTCTTGAACTATATAGTTGAAGTGTCTCTCAATATGAAATCTCTTTAGTGTGATTTTTAAGGAATATTTACGAGGAAAATTCCTTCCAATATATAAGGTTTTGTCCACCTCACTAAACCTATCTGGTACAACTCCAGGGAACTCAGTTTTCGGTGTGAGAACAATATTATCAAATTTAGGCATGCGTGTCATTGCTTTTGACCAAGATAAAAAGAGTGGTAAATGATTTATTGTAGGTCGAGGTTGATGTACAACTAATGCATTTCTCAAAACCTCATCTCTATCTTTCATTGGTCCCTCCTAATCAACACTGTTGTCACCATATGATCCATCATTACGAAACTTCTCATCAGAAGTCAGATTGACATGTATATCGAGGAGATCATCTAGGTTGTCCTCTTCTGTTGCATCATTTGGAATAGGATCAATTTCATGGGGTGGACTATCTTCAACCAATCTTGTAATTCTACATCTTCGTACAAGTGGAAATTATTATTGTACAGTAGAAAAATCAACATATAACTCTATCATGGTACTATATAACCGTTGAGAAAATAAATTAATTGCTTGGACCCACTGTGCATCAGAAACCAATGGAAAATCTAGATGCCACAGTGTTGTCGGAAATTACAAATGTCTATAGCTCATAGACATGATCTCTTGATCGGGTCCCAGATTTAAAGAACCACAGATTCTCTCTCAAAGGTTACTTATGGTTACACAATCAGCTATACTAACCACCGTAATTGGTTGTGTACTGTAAGAATCTCCTTGCTCAGTTTGAATAATCTCCCCATAGCAGTACACACAGGCAAACATAACTCTCTACGTCAAAAATGTTTCTTTCATAAAAATTATGATAGTGTAACAAATATTAACAATGATTTTTGACCATATGATGTTTATTAGAATGTAATTTTAGGGCACCTTTCTATACCCTAAAATAAGCTACTGATGTTTGAACATATGATATTTATTAGAATGCAATTTTAGGGCGCCTTTTTATTTAATGTGTTTGTTCTTATTCATTTCACTTTATATGTTCATCAGTATTGTTAGCTAATCATTATATGGATCCATGTTTTAATCCTATGTTATTTATTAATTATTCTATATTTAATTATTTCTAATAGTAACTATTATTTATAAACTATAAAATCTTTACATTTTAAAACATTTTCTTATCTATTTAATTTTAAATAATTATAATTGTCATTTTAAACTGATTTTCTTAATACAGTTTTTAACTAATCAATCATTCTTTAATCACTTTTATCATTTTTTTAAGGAAAAGGGAATTCCCTTGTGTGGCCTTTTCGAACCCTCTACACAAGGAAACCCCCCTCCCCATGAATCACTCCGGAGAGAGCCCCAGCCGGGAAGGAGCTGTTGCCAGCCGAGATGGCAGAGCGTCCCGGAGGGTGACAACCCAGGAAACGATGGTTCATCAAGCAATCCGTCAGCATGGTGGGTTGTGCCTCATTTTTCCCACCCAATCAGGAACCGGGTGACCCGGCAAGGCGAGTGGATCCTGGGGGAGAGGTTCGCCCCGAAAGCGGACTCCCAAGATTCGAACCCTGTACCTCCCAAAGAACGACGTTGTTTTACCCCTCTCCTTCACCACTACGCCACCGCCGAAGCGGTTTAATCAATTTTATCATTATTAAGTTATTCTTTAATTATTTATTCTTTAATCATTAATCATATTATATTCATTAGTTAATTATAATTAACTAATAATAACTTTAATTCGTTAATTCTTATGTCCTTATTTGATTCTATAACATTATATTTATCATTTTATCATTGATAAATATACTGATTTTATTTTTCTTTTCTTAGATATTTTAGTAGTTTATAAAGAAAATATTAACCATCTTAAGCATATTCCTTGGGAGTGTCAAACCAGGATGCATCAAGGCCCGTTATCGTGCACCGGTTCCCGTTTGAGTCTAGCTCAAAGAGGTGTTTTCGGGTTTTACCCCTATGTACATCTGTGCCAGAGCCACATCCACTTGTTTTTATCCAGACATGAATTTAATTGCTTAGATAACCACATAATCTTTAAGCTACCAAAATTTCAAAATACTTAATCCTAAGTTAATCTATACTTAATCTATACTAACTAACAATAATTATTTCAAACTATATATAACTAATTACAGAAACTAAATAACCAAATATTAAGAACTACCTAAACTACTTAAAAAATGAAATATTTAAATCTAAAAAGAATTAAATTAATTAAATAAAAACATTAAATTAAATAAAGAAACATACCTCTAAATTAATCTTTGTAAAAACCCGCACAACAAATGATTTTTTTAGATAGTGATAGAGAGAATTTAGGAGAGATGAAGTCAAGGATCAAGTGAGGAGGGGGGGGGGGGTGGCCGTCCTTTTATAGGGAGTTCAGGCCAAGACGGCATCGCAAAATCCACCTTTCGCCTCTGCGTAAGGCCAAAGGTGGCATCATAGAAGCCACCTTTATCCTTACCCATAGGCGAAAGGCTGCCTCCCTCCCGACCGCCTTTGCCATGTCATCGATCCGGGCCAAAGGCGGTACAGGGGAGCAAAGGCGGCATCACTGATTCCACCTTTGCACACTAACACAAAGGCAGAATCTGCGATGCTGCCTTTGTAGCGTGTTTTTTAATTTTTTTTAACCTAAGCACCTTTTCATTTTTTTTAAAAACGCATTTAAAAAAAATTCAGTTTTTGGTTTAAAATCTCTCTCTAAGTCCTCCCGTCACTGAGAGGTTCTCCCCTAGAGTTTTCTGGGTTTTATCGGCACTCCGTTGCATCGGTGGTGTGGGCATAGTTTTATTGTGAGATTTTTCAGGACCTGCGATGGATCTATGCCCGATGGTGAGTCTTGAGTTCCTCTCTTTTTGGCAATCATCAGGCTCTTCCACATTCACCGGTGATTTGTGACGGTCGGCGACTTTTGGGTTCTTCAGTGGCCTTCATGATCTTTGATTTAGACAGTTCTTCATCGGATCTACGTCGGCTGTGATCATCGTTTTTGCGACGCTACCTTTCGGTTTGGACGATTTCAGATCAGTGACTGGTGACAGTCTCGATTTGCGACCCTTGGTCTTGGATCGACGACTTGAGACGGTTCTGCCATAGATTTGTGTTCTGCGAAGATCTGTGACGGACCTGCGATCAGCAACGATTTCAATTTTTCGATGTTCGGCTTCATTTGTTTCCAACTATTTTTTTTCACAGGAAATCAAAGCCTTTTTTGGAAGGGAGAGGCGTGGGAAAAATTGGATAAAGTGTTTTTTTTATTTTTATTTTTAATTTTATGGGTTAACAGTTCTTTTATTTAATAAACTGGATTTCTTTAGCGCCAATTGAATTGGCGCTCCCACCCCTCCCCAACCCCCTATATATATAAATATCTTATATATATTTATATAATTATAATTATAATTATAATTAAAATATTTATAATAAATTTATAATAAATTTATTATATTTATAAAAATTATATATTTATAATAAAGATATAATAATAATGAATATAATTATCATAATTATAAAAATACAATAAATATATAATTACAATAATTATATAAATAGAAATATAATAAATATATAATTATAATAATTGTATATTTATAATAAATATATAATTACAATAATTGTATATTTATAATAAACATATAATTATAAATATAATAATAATAATAAATATATATTTATAATCAATATATAATTATAAATATAATAATTATATAATTATAATAAATATACAATTATAATTACAATAATTATATAATGATAAATATAATAAATATATAATTATAACAATTATATAATTATAATAAATATAAAATTACCATAAATCTATAACTATAATATTTATATAATAATAATTATAATAAATATACAATTATAATAACGTGATTGCGTTCAACGAATTTGTAAATGGCTTTAATATTGGTTAGATGACTTTCTCCCACTTCCCCTTTTGGATACAGGTGAAAGACATTATCTTTACCAGATATGCTTCAACCCTCCAGACCCTGGCCTCTCCTCGTTTATCGATCATTCTTTACCATTATCTTGGGAAGGCATCAATCCTCATGGCATATTGGAGTTAGGTGCTAAAAACCCTCAAAGACGGAAGAGGTCTAACAAAGGGGATATGGGCTCTGCTTATCATGATCTGGTCTTTTGTGGCTCCAAGAGGGGTTCTGAGGCCTCACTGCTTGAGGATCATCTCTAAAAAAGATGGAGCGTGACTGATGATGGTTCTCTTCTTGAATTTATAGAGGCAGAGGCTGGCTTGTACCAACCCCGCATTCTATAATGAAAACCTTATTTTAGAAAGGTCATGGGCTTGGCAACCCACAACCAGTTCGTACACTCTGCCAATCGAGATTTAAGTTCAGCCCCGACATGGTCTTTCTGTTCCATACCATGTTGGAAAGTTAGGACATGAGATTGTAAGAGTTGGTGTCGTAGAACCAACTGGTTGTACTTTGATTACATGGACATTTAATGTATTTAAATATTAAACATCTTATTACATATTGTTCATTGTTCTGCATGACTATGATGTAATAATGTCCTAGATTATTTGTTGCGTTAATAAGGTCATGGAAGTTCCCCTCTATAATGAGAACCTTGAAATTCTATAACAATATTCTTAAATTTAGTTCTATGGTTGGATAACATACTATGATGAGACACATAACATGCAGACTATTAGGTGTGAGTACTCGTAAGCATATGAGACTTCCTCTCATGAAGTTCACACTTAGTAATCTCCAAGATAGGAGATTATGAGAACAGACCCGCCAGTAGGAATTCCACATTTTTGGTGTCGTCAGATATTTCTATCTACGAGCATGTGTAATGATCCTTAGACTTTAAGATTATCATTAATACATGTCATGGCTCACGCACTTTGATTTACTGATGAAAACCGCCATGCAGACAGTTGGCAGGAAGTAGGGTACGTTGGGTGCGTCACGAGTGGAATGTTATTAATAGATAATTCGAGGAAAGATTTGTCCCTTCCATTTATGGAAGTTCATCTCAGACCTTTGATTGAAATAGAACTTTCGTGCGAAATTCCATGACCATGGTGTAATGATGAGTTTATTTTAGGTAGTCAAAGAATGATGTATCAAGCATAAAATTTGATGACACTATCATGAAACCTTCTTGATGAGATATTATGACAAAGGGATTATATTACACAGTGAGCGTTCGTATGTGGATGTTGTTTTTGTGACTTTAAGTTCTTTCTCTCGGGTGCCTTGACCCATTGCTAGATATTACTCTTGGACTTTAGGCAAGCCTGCCTAATGCCAACGAGAAAGAATCCTAGAGGGTCACACACTAAGTGTTTCTAGTGGTCTCGGTTAAATTCAATTTGAATTTAATTAATAAATATTATTATCAAGACAATGGAATAATTTTATTCAAGTTAAAATGATTGAATAAATTAAATAAATATTTATTCACCGGATTATGGGTAAAATATATTTATTTATTTTATTCAACATTTAATAAATATTTATTTACTAGTTTGTAAATAAAATATTTATTTAAGAGAATAAATTATTTATTTCTTTATTTAGGTGTTCAATAAATGTAAGTGGGGTTCGAGAGAACCAATTATGGTCTAATAGTAAAATAATTATTTGCAAGATGATAAATAATTATATAATTAGTTGGCACAAATTAAAATAACGCTGCTATTATTTTGTGACGCAGAATTTTATTTATAATTCCGTTTTACGCAAATTGGTGCACCATAAATAATGATGCGGTATTATTATTAATAGCATGAGTTTTCTTTAAGTTTATGAATATATTTATTTGCTGTTACACAATTAAATATTGTAACTGAAGCCTCATGTCAATAAATAGACACATATGTCTATTGTGTCATGTACTGAACAACACACTTGGTGAATTGAGAATTGTTGAGATAAATAATTTCTCTCTCAAATCCCCTTCCCGCCCCTCTCAAGAACGAGAGACGTTCTTCAAGGTCGAAGAACAAGCGATCAAGAACGACCAACACAAGACACTCACTTTGCCGCGCTAGCACCCAAAGAACGAGCGGTGTCGATTGGAGGCCATCGGAGCATATGTGGATCAACGCTAGAGGGATTCTATTTTGGATCCTTGAAAGAACAACAAGATAATCTGGGAGGGTCATTCCAGATGATCAACATCATCAATGAATAAAATACCAAAGATCCAGGTATTAATTTCTTTATGAAATTAATTAAATTAATTATAAACATGATGTGAAAGATCCTCTCTAAAGGTTTCAGACCTCTTCGTTCTTTATCTAAATCTGTGATTCTATTCCATGGAGACTGGCATTCATCATCGTATTGATCTCAGAATAATCATTGATCATGATAAAAATCAAATCTGGGTTCCGTCCCAACCACGCTTCCGCTGCGCCCAAAACCTTCAGAGAGAAATTGCTTCGAAGGGCGTTTTTTAGAATTGTTTCTCAATTGGATAATCGGGCCATGTAGAAGGACTCAGTTTCATGTAGGAAGAGGATTTCAATGCTTCAGTTGTTAACTTCTTTGATCATGACATTTCCATCTCAATCCACCAGCCCCGAGAACCAGTGTGGCGCTTTGTGGGTTTTTATGGCTGGCCGGGAGCGAGCGATAAATAGAAATATTGGGAGTTCATCAATTATATCAGAAATATACTTTAGGGTACCATTTTGTTTGGTGGTGATTTCAATGATATCTTTTACCACCATGAGAATCTCAACGGTTATAGCCGGTGTGTTTCATCCATGCATCTTTTCTGGGACTATTTGCTTCAGGCTGGTCTCTCAGATCTTGGTTTTTTAGGGAGCCAGTTTACTTGGTTTTGTGGATGCGATCATGCTTCCAAAATTTCAGAAATACTTCATAGGTTTGTGGACTCCTACAACTAGATGCAGTCGTTCCCGAGGTACGAGGTTTTTACACTAACCTATGGTCTCTTTTGACCACTTTCCCATTTTCCTTCAACCATAGGTTGTTCCCAGGGGCGTTTAACCAAGGCGGAGCTTTCATTTCGAATGCATGTGGCTCCACAATGATAGTTTTAGTGATGTTGTCAAATATTCTTATTCCTAATCTCACAATCATGTTTGGGATTAAAATATGGAGGTGGCTGATCAATTACGATGATGGAGTCAACAAAATTTCAGGGACTTTGATCTGAGAATTTGTTGGCTTGAGAATTCTCTTTCCAGATGTTACAAAAATTATTCTTCTAGTTTTTCTCTGCAGGAGGTTGTGTCTCTAGAAAAGAATATGGATAAGGCCCTAAGAGAAAAAGAAAGTTATTGGTTTTCTATGTCAATGGAGGCCTTCATCAAATAAGGTGATCAAAATACAAAATTATTTCATCAAAAGTCATCCGCTAGAAGAAAGAAGAACCTTATTTCCAAGTTAGAGGATGAGAATGGAAACATTAATTCCAATGAGGTGGTGATTCAGGAGCTGATTGAAACTTTATTTAAAAATCTATTTTGTTTTGAGGGGGATCCTCTCAAGGGGGTCTTATGAGCTATGTTGAGCCTAAGGTGACTGAGGTCATGGCCGCAAATCTTGAGGCTGATATCTCGGGAGAAGAAGTTGTGGCAGCCCTGAAGAGCATTCATTCTTCTAAGGCACCCGATCCTGATGGGTTCCATGACCTTTCTACAAAAGGTTCTGGCATATTGTGGGACCTTATATTATTTCTTTAATTCATGGGGTTATGGGCTAGTTCTACAAGTATGGAAAAAATTAACGAAACTCTTCTTGTGCTGTTCCCAAAAATCCCTAGAACGGTTAAAATTTCTGATTTTAGGCCTATCGGCATGTGTAATGTGGTTTACAATATTTTCTCCAAATTCCCTTCCCTACACATGGATAGAGTCCTCCCATCTATAATTTCTAATAACTAGAGTGATTTCATTCCTAAGAGGATCATTACAGATAATGCTATCATGGCCCATGAAATCTTTCATTCAATAAAAAATCTTTCAACCTCAAAGAGGGAGATTTTGGATATGAAATTGGATATGTAAAAGGCATAAGATAGGGTGGAATGGGACTTTCTGGAAGTGGTTATGAGAAAAATATTATTTGGCCCAAAATGGGTGAGAGTGATCATGAGTTGTGTTAAAACTCTTTCTTATAGCTCAAAGTAAATGGCTTCCTCACAAAGAATTTCAATCCTTCCAGATGCCTTTGATAGGGTGACCCTCTTTCCCCTTACTTTTTTTCTTCTTATTGGTGATGTTTTCTCTCATCTTTTATCTAAAGAAGCTCTGAATAGTCTTATCCATGGGTCCAAGGTGTTTCAGCAAAGTATACCCATTACTTACCTTTTCTTCCATGATGATTTCCTCCTTTTCTCAAGAGAAACTTCTCAGGAGTTCCAAGAGATTCTCAATATAATTGATGCTTTGGGACAACGGATAAATTTTTCCAAGTTTGATATGTCTTTTAGTTGAGGCGTGCATGAAGGGATGAGAGATACTATTGCTGGTTTGTGTGGTATTGAGTTCGTTGAGAAACATAATAAATATATGGGGCTCTCGACAGTCTTCATACGCTCCAAAAGAGAGTTCTTCTCTTTCATCCTTGATAAATTCCATAAGAAAATCCAGGGATGGCCTAGGAAAAATCTCTCTAGGGAAGGTAAAGAGGCTCTTATTAAAGCTGTGGCCCTATCTGTTCCATCTTACGTGATGTCCCTTTTCAAGCTCCCAAATTTCTTTACCCATCAACTTCATTCAGCCTTCTCTAATTTTTGGTGGGGCCATGAAAATGAGAAAAAAATTTAAATTGGCTCTCTTGGGAGAAGTTGTGTTCTCCTAAGGCCTACAATGACATGGGATTTTGTGATTTTAAAGTTTTTAACAATGCCCTCTTGGTCAAGAAAGGATGAAACCTTTTATAGAACCCTAATATCTTGTGCACTAGAGTCATCAAAGCTAAGTACTTTCCCCATGATGATTTTTTGTCTTCCAATTTGGGTCCTCGACTGAGCTATTTTTGGAGGAGTGTTTGGGGATCAAAGATCATCTTGAACCATGATATTATTTGGATAATTTTCAACGGTGATTCAATTAATACCTAGCACGATCCATGGCTGCCTGGTTAGGATGGATTGATCCCCGCTTCTTCACTTGCACCCATCCATGAGTATGCGGTTTTCAAAGAGCTCCTGGTTAATAACCTTTCTGACTGGGATATTTATATGATCGATCATTGGTTCACTGAGTCCAATCATAAGGATATCCTGGTAGTTCCAGTGGTCCACAATGCTGTCCCAAACAAGCTGTTTTGGTCTCTTTATTCATATGGATTCTATACTGTTCGCTCGGGTTATAGGGTGTGAATTACAGGAAGTGAAGGTACTTTGTTCCCATTGGAAACATCTTTTGAAACTTAATTATCCACTAAATTCCAAGATTTTTTGTTGTTAATTGTGTAGGGGTATCCTCCCCACATACACTCACCTGACCGATAGACACCTCTATGATAACGGCTTATGCCCACTCTGTGGGTGTATAGAAGAGACAAATTTCCATGCCATTTTTCCTAACCTTGGGTCATCAGGATTTTTTATAGGTGTCTGACACATGATCTCATTAATTAGAGGAATTATGGGGATGTGAGTCTCATTATGGGGGAATAGTTTAGATCTTTTAATTCTCAGACAATCGTAGGACTATGTATTCAGGCCTAGATTATATGGTTTCATTGTAACACCTTCATTTTCAAGAACATTTTTAAAGATGACAGGGTCTGGCTTTCCAGGATTCATAATTGGGCCTCTCAGTGGCTTGAGGATGAGGGGGATCATCCACATTCACCTGTCTATTCCCCTTTTGTCAGATGGATCCCCTCCTTTGGGTGTTCTAAAATTTAATACTGATGTGGAAAATCATGGGGATGGTTCTGTTGGTTTAGGGGAAATCCTCTGGGATCATGATGGATCTATTACTACAGATCCTCATTCCTCATACATTGTTGGTCAGTCTCCTCTTGTGGTAGAGGATATGGCTATTTGGAAGGGTATACAGTTCATATCATCTCTTGGCTGGAAGGATGTTTTAGTTGAATATGATTGCCAATTTATTATCAATACACCGAAGGAGGATGAAGGTGGCCCACCAAGCCTATGATTCCATTATCTACTTCATCTGATCATTGGTTCCTTTGTTCTATTCCAATTTATTTTCCTTTGTTAGAAGAGATGGAAATCGTGCGACTCATTTTATGGTTGCCTTTGGGAATCATCGGGGGTCTAATTGTTTTCTTTCATATTTTCCTCTAGAATTATGTACTTTGGATTTGGATGATATATAATTATTATGGTTTTTCTTTTAAAAAAAAATCTCTGATAACATTGAATTCAAATCCTAAACCCATCCTAGTATACTTTTTTTATTTTATTCTTTCATGACCCAAACCCATGATATAATACATGTTAGCAACAATTTTCAATAGTAATCTATCACAACCAGAATTTTTAGTATTCCCTTGAACCAAAGTTGGGAAAATACCATTTGATATTCATTTCACTCTTAAAAACACTGAAATTTCCACCCTCATGCCTCAATTACCGTTCCCTGCACCATCCTATGACCCCCACTCCCTCCCTCTGCTCTTCAACCATCGTCCCCTCCTCGCAATTCCCATTTGACACCCTCAATTTGTCCCCACACTTTCAAGCCCCCTAGGAAACCTTAACACCCACAATCCAAATTTGAAATCCCCCATGCACTCCGAAATCCCATCCCGAAAACTCATCTTCATGGAGCAACTATCACCCTCTTCACTCATAAGGTGCCTTACTCTCTGATATGGTGCGCCTCTTCTTCCTCACCATTCACCACTACAAATTAGGCATTTATCATCTTTAGAAATGACTATTATCTATGATAAAATAGTGATAATGTTGTAATCACCTTTAAAAGACAAGTCGCTTTTATCATTGCTAAAAAAACACTGATAAAGACATTCTTTATTAGCACTATTTTTATCTGTAATTTTTTTAGCATCGATTAACACAACTTTCATCAATGACAAAAAAAACAATAAAACTAAGGTTTTCACTAAAAAAATATATTTTCAACGTTATTTTCATGTCCCCACCCTTTAATCAACACTGTCCCACCCCCTCCCTTGCTCTCACTTGCGATGCCCACCAGGTATTTATCAACCACTACTATAGATATTCCCTTTAATAGCATGAAAAATGGATTTTAACAGCACTAAAAAATCATTTTTATTCTCAACACTGTTGAATAGGGGTCTCCTTTATTGGTGCTAAAAAAGCACTGATAAAGATCACCCTTTATCAGTCCTATTTTGAGCGCTAATAAAGACCCCACCTGGTGCAGCACACTACAACAACCAGTAACCTGCACACAAAATATATAATTAAATTAAAATATAATTTACATCATGAATACAAAAAAAAAACACAACTATATAAATTTCAAACAATATTTTTTATAATTACATTTACAATTACTACCCACAAACATTTAAAAACATTAATGTTTCATCGTATTTGGCACCCGTGATCCCCTCTCAAAATTCTCCACCCATGGTATCTATTGATGAAAAAATTTCCAAAACCTGAGAAAAACAATCCACTTATATAAGAAAAAAAATCTTATGTTAGTAATATTATAAATAAATAAATTAAACATTAATATGAAAGAATGCATTAAAAAATGTCAAATTTAAATAAAAAGGCACAATTGGATTTATACTGGCTACATCATGCATTATATTAAGGTATGGTTGATTCCAACATGTCACAAATGAGTTATGGATCATTTCACTAAAGTATCAAAACCATTTTAATGTTTTTGATCAGTTTTGAGTATGTCAATTGTTCTTTTTAATGAAATTAATGTCAATTTTAAATAAATACACACTTAAATTTATACCAGTCACACTGTGCATGAGATTAAGGTGAGGATTATTCCTATACATCAAAAATTAATTATGGATCATTTTCCAAAAGTATCACAATAATCCGAATTCATTTTCTTGGTTTTGAGTATGTCGCTTATGGTTTTTACTAAAATGTCAATTCAAACTGGAAACACGTACTTTGAGTCATTCTGGTCACATCATGTGTTAGTTTGATGTGAGACTGCTTCATATATGTCACAAATGACTTATAAATTTTTTTCCTAAATTATTAAGACAATCAGAGTGAATTTTCTTGGTTTTCAGTGAGTGACACATGTTTTAAACTAAAATGTCAATTTTAAATTGATAATAGCCACTTTGAGTCATACTAGTCACACCATGCATTTGATTAAGGTGAAATTGATTCCTAAATGAAAAAAATGACTCATGTATTGTTTTCCTAAAGTATCAAAACAATCTGAATGCATTTTTGGTTTTTAGTATGTCACTTGTTCATTTTGATAAAATTAATGTCAATTTAAAATAAAAAGACACACTTGGAGCCATATCAGTCACACCGTACATTATATTGAGATGAAGATGATTACTACATGTCATAAATGACTTATGGATTCATTTTTCTAAAGTACCAGAACAATCCTAATGCATTTTCTTGGTTTTGAGTAGGTTAGTTGTCCTTTTTAATAATATTAATGTCAATTTTAAATAAAAAGACACACTTAGAGTCATACTGGTCACACCGTGAGTTTGATTGAGGTGTGACTGATTCAAACATATCTCAAATGATTTATGTATTGTTTTCCTAAAGTATCAAAACAATATTAATGTGTTTTCTCAGTTTTGAGTAGGTTAGTTGTCCTTTTTAATAAAATTGATGTCAATTTTAAATAAAAAGATGCACTTGGAGTCATACTGGTCACACCATGCATCTAATTGAGGTGAGGGTGATTTCTATACATCAAAAATGACTCATGGATCGTTTTTCTAAAGTATTAAAATAATATGAATGTGTTTTCTCAGTTTTCAAGATGTAACTTGTTCCTTTTGCTAAAATTAACATCAATTTAAAGTAAAAAGACACACTTGGAGTCATATCGGTCATAACGTATGTCATATTGAGGTATGGGTGATTTCTACACATAAAAAATTTCTCATGAATCATTATACTAAAGTATAAAAATAATATGAATGTGTTTGATCGGTTTTGAGTAGGCCACTTGTTCTTTTTGCTAAAATTAATGTCAATTTTAAATAAAATGACACAATTGGAGTCATACCAGTCACTCCATGCATCATATTGAGGAGTGTATGATTCCTACACATCTTAAATCACTTATATATTATTTACCTAATGTATTAAAACAACATGAATGAGTTTTATCAGTTATCAGTTGTCCTTTTTACTAAAATTGATGTCATTTTTAAATAAAAAAATGTACTTGGAGTCATACCAGTCACAATGTGCATCAGATTGAGGTGGAGGTGATTCCTACACATCAAAAATGACTCATGAATTATTTTCCTAAATTATAAAAATAATCCGAATGTGTTTTCTCATTTTTCAGTATGTCACTTGTTCCTTTTGCTAAAATTAATGTCAATTTAAAATAAAAAGACACACTTGGATTTATATCAGTCACACAGTGTGTCAGATTGAGGTTAGGGTGATTAATACACATAAAAAATGAATCATGGATCATTTTATTAAATTATCAAAACAATACTAATGTATTTTCTCAATTTTGAGTAGGTCACTTGTTCTTTTTGCTAAAATTAATGTCAATTTTAAATAAAAAGGTGCAATTGGAGTCATAATGGTCACACTGTGCATCAGATTAAGGTTTAAATGATTAATAAAAATCTCAAATGACTTATAGTTTATTTCCCTAAATTATCAAAATAATCTTCATGTGTTTTCTTGGTTTTGAGTAGGCTATTTGTTCTTTTTACTAAAATTAATGTCAATTTTAAATAAAAAGATGGGATTTGATTCATACCAGTCACACCATGAATTTGATTGAGGTAAGGGTGATTATTACATATAAAAAATGAATCATGTATCATTTTAATAAAGTATCAAAATAATATTAATGAATTTTCTTAGTTTTCAGTATGTCACTCATTCATTTTGCTAAAATTAATGTCAATTTAAAATAAAAATACACACTTGGAGTCATATAGGTCACACCGTACATCATATTGATGTGTTAGTGATTAATATATGTCTAAAATGACTCATTGATAATTTTTATAATGTATAAAAACAATCTAAATGTGTTCTCTTAGTTTTGAGTAGGTCACTTGTTCTTTTTGCTAAAATTAATGTCAATTCTAAATAAAAAGACACACTTGGAGTCATACCAGTCACATCATGTGTCAGATTGAGGTGGGAATAATTCCTAAATATATAAAATGATTTATGGATCATTGATGCACGCCTGTCGTAGGGTGTGGAAAACCAATTTTTCCTAAGTAAAAATGCAGTATTGTGGTTGACCTAGGATGTATCCCGAAGAGGAGTGCACACAAAATATTTTGTCACTTTAAAACGAGGGTAAAAATGTTGTGCTTTTGAAAGGAAATTTGAAATTCAAATGATTGAAAAACTATGATATTAAAAGGGTGATTAGGTTGAGGTCGGTTTCTTAATTTTAATGATATCCTTATTCAATTTAATTCAAACCTCTTCTTCTTAGTTGATTAAAGTGAGTTTCTAAAATCGTTTCCGCTCACTTCCTTGGTGAAATTATGATGGTGAGAGAAAACCTTACCAAGATCTCGGTTTGGTAAACTCTCCTTCCATGTGTAAAATAGTTGTATTGAATATCCTTAATTGACATGGGCAATACCCGATTGGGTCTTGTTTATCCCAAACAATCAATAACATTCACTACACCTTTTACACGTACTGATGATTGTCGTGTACTTCACCACTAATCCCTGGTTTATTCCATCGTATATAAACCAGAAATTAGTGTAGGGAGATAATTATTATTTTACCAAGCCAAAAATCAATAACAGAATTAAAATTCAAGAATGATCTCACTTGATAATAAAATACTCTATATGAAATTGAAAACAACTTTTAAGAAGAAATAAATTTCATTCAATTGCGTCCAAGAACTCAAGCATTACAAAATAGAAAACCAACCCTTCCCCAATCACTCTAAATGTTTACCCCACCATGGTAAGGGTAATCAAGATGAATGGGGAAGAATAATTCATTACAAAACTATGAAAAAGAAAAGAAATAAAAGATAAATCCAAAAAGTTATTCTCCTTGGTGTCCCAGAAGGAATGGGATGGAATGAGAGATGCTTTGAGAGGGAGGAGCTCTCCTCATTTTATAGCTAGAATTTGTACTTCGAATGTTGACACGTTGTAAACCCTTTAATGACATCTTCACATGTTTCCAACTGAATAAATATTGTTCCCTAATGTGTTGGCCATTTACCATAAAAATTACAGCTCATTTGGACATCAGATGAATGAGTTATGAATTTTTTATTGGAGGTTTCTTTTTCTGGACGAAGCTTCCAGGAAGGTTCCTTCGAAAGTATAACATTCAATTGAATATTTAATGACTTAAAAACTCCAAAACATTTTTTGTAGATCCATACCTATGTTTCTTCGTGCTATCCCAGGTGGAAGAACCTCAATATAATGTGTGAAGGCTGAGTTGTGGTTCTGTTACAGTGGTGGGGTCCACTCCAACTTCAATGAATGTTTAGGCCCTTTAGATGGCCGAATCAACTCCTGGTCAAGAAGAGAAAATTGGAGGACATAAAATAAGTATTCCAAAAAAATAATATTTACTCAATTTGGATTTATATTTTTCATGAAATGACTAAAATACCCTTGATGTAAAAATATGTCTAAAATCCAGACTTAGGCATTTTTCACCATTTTGTTCAAAACACATCATAAATCCAAAATTGATTCATATAATCTCAAATTTATTATTTGGGATGATTAAAACAATTTAAATGTATCAAAAAAATGTGGAAAATATTAGCTCTATCAATTCCCCCACACTTAGCACTTGGACTCCTGGACAAGTAAACATCAAAATCAAATCAAATCAAATCCAAAACACATAGACATGAAATCTACCAAATCCATACCAAGAAACAAAAATATATCATGCCTCATAAAAAAAAATCTTTTCAAGTTCTACATTTTAGATTATATAATATATTTCCACTTCATTTCTTATCCAATTCACACAAACTGCCTACCACACATGAATTTTCTCTCATCTTATAAATGTAAATGTTCAAAAAGGTTTTTCTCATCCAAACTCACACAAGAGTCACCATAAGATTGATAAATTCCTACTTCTCCACCCAATGTGAGTCAAGGAAATGTGTTTCTCATGAGGACCTTTCATGGTTTTTCTGTGGATTTCAGTTGGTAGGATTTATATATTAAAAATTCTGAGGCCGAAAAAGGAGGTTTTGGCTCTTTATATTGGAAGCTACATAATGGCACAACTTCTTTTATCATGAAAGCTCCCAAAAAGGCACAACTTTTAACAAAATGAAATATTCAGTAGAAAAATAATCTATTCTACATTTTATATTCCACCCAAAGTATCACAAAATGAGGTAGTACACCACAAGAAATCTCCCCCCACACTTAAGTTCAACTATATCAAGAAATTTCATTTCAAGAGCAGGTTGGATAAGGAAAATTAGCTTGTAATGTGGCTAACATAATAGGCTGTTCATGTCTTCTAGGGGCTATAATGATTAATGTATATGGTAGGCCATAATGAAAAGGGTTATTTTGAAAATGGGGCTTAAAAAAAAATAAATGCCTCAATCATTTAAAACACATGTACCCCAAACCCTCAAGTTTTGAAAGGAATAAATAAAATTCTAGTTAAAGAAAGCATGGTCTGGTTCTCTCAAGAAATGAGGTGAATGAAAAGAATATGACAAAATGGTTCAGAAGCCTCACAGGAAAGTAATTTCAAAGATATAGACAGTGAAATATGGCATGGGGTTCAAAAATCAGTGTACTTTTCATGAATTTCCAAAAGATTTGAACTTGAAATAAAGTCATTTCAGCATTTATTTAAGCTTAGTTTCATGGAATATATTGGTTCACTCATTGAAATGGGTTTTAAAAATGGTAATGTTTCAGCTCAAAAGTTTCAAAAAAACACCAAAAATTGAAAAATAAACACACCAAAATATGAAAACACACAATTTTTTTTGAAAAACAAACACAAAATGAAAATCCTAAACTAAAAAGGTTCCCCCCTAAACTTAATTGATGTAGTGTCCTCAGTTAATTCAAATGGATTTAACATGTAAGAAGATTTTTAATTGATTCACAACAAATAATTAAGTATAAAGGAGATGTACAACCTGATTTATTTGCAGTGCAACAGTGAGATAAGATCCTAAGTGTTGCACTCTGAAAACCTAAAAATAAAAGAAAAAATAAGATATTTATTAAAAGAAACAAAATTATAAATAGGATGAGAATAGAAGGACAAAACTTGGTTTAATCCCCCAAGTGGGCCCTGGGTTTTGACTGCCTCCAAAGGGGCAGTTCTAATCGGTTATCCCCAATCTAATAGTGGGTGTGGTTTATTTGAGATGAACCACCACTTGTGAATTTTCCCAACTTCCATGAGTAAACACTTAAAGTAGAGAACCCCAAAGTAGATAAGAAACATCCCAACCCCTAAGAATGAAGAAAGATAAAATTTGAGTTCAACAGTGAGAGGGAATAGAATATAGGGGTGATCCCTGTTGACTTTCGTGGTTTCCTCCTCTATATGGTATGTAAATTATTGTTGAGGAGGTATTCACACCACCACATGCTTATCCAACCCTTCTTCTTTAATCAACACCATATGGGAAGTCTCTTCTTTAACATCCAAGGTCTCTTCTATTTATGTTGTATCATAAATTTTTGAGAAAGAGAAATTAGAAAACAATTTAGCTTGAATAAGATTAAAACATAAAGAATTAATAAAGAAATATTTCCTTTTAAGTAATTAATCTTGGTAATTGATCTCTTCATGAAAATCCACCTTGATCTCCTCTTTAACTCCCTCCAATAAATGTTCAATAGGTTTGGGGAGCTCCATTTGTTCCTCTTTAGGTTCATCTTCTGTTTCACAAGACAACACATCTTGGAGTTGAGTGGTAGCAGGTAGAGGTAGGTAGTCAGTCTCCATTATATCTTGGATCTCCATAGAAAAATCAAAGATGACTAAGGGGAGGTCTTCTTGGACCATGGAAACTTCATAAAATTCTAGAAAGTATTAGGAGAACTCAGTTAGATTTTGGGCCATCGCTTAAAAAACATCTTTGTTCATGTCCTCCCTTAGTCCATTTATGAATTCTTTGAATGTTTTCTCATCATTATTTGTTTTCCAAAATAAAATCACATTTCTAACAATAAAATAAATTCCATCCTCCTTTGAAAAGGTTGATTCAATAATTGGTTCATTTATCGGTGGGTAATTGTTCCATAAATTAAAGAAATAGTCATTTGAAAACAACATGGCAAGTGTTTTTTTTTGTTTTTTTTAATTTTAAAAGAGTCAATATTTACAATTTGATTGTGGAACTACCTCCCCGGAAATGGTGCCAAGTTTGACGCACGCCTGTCGTAGGGCATGGAAAAACAATTATTTCCTATGTTAAAATTCAGTAATGTGTTTGACCTAGTATGTCTCCCAAAGAGGAGTGCAGACAAAATATTTTTTCACTTTAAAATGAGGGTAAAAATGTTGTGCTTTTGAAAGAAAATTTGAAATTAAAATGATTAAAAAACTATGATATTAAAAGGGTGATTATGTCAGGGTTAGTTTCCTAATTGTAATGCTATCCTTGTTCAATTGAATTCAAACCTATTCTTCTTAGTTGATTAAAGTGAGTTTTCACAATTGTTTCCTCTCACTTCCTTTGTGAAATTATGATGGTGAGAGAAAACCTTACCAAGATCTCGGTTTGGTCAACTCTCCTTCCATGTGTAAAATAGTTGTATTGAATATTCTTAATTGAAATGGGCAATACCCAATCAGGTCTTGTTTATCCCAAACAATCAAGAACATTCACTACACCTTTTAAACATATTGACGATCATCAAGTACTTCACCACTAATCCCTGGTTTATTCAATCATATATAAACCAGAAATTAGTGGAGGGAGATAATTATTATTTTACCAAGGAAAAAATCAATAACACAATTAAGATTCAAGAACTATCTCATTTGATAATAAAATCCACTATTTTAAATTGAAAACAACTTTGAAGAAGAAAGAAATTTCATTCAATTACGTCCAAGAACAAGCATTGCAAAATAGAAAACCAACCCTTCCCCAATCACTCCAAATGTTTACCCCAACATGGTAAGGGTAATCGAGATGAATGGGGAAGAAGTAGGCATTAAAAAACTATGAAAAAGAAAATAAATAAAAGAGAAATCCGAAAAGTTTCCCCCCTTAGTGTCCCGGAAGGAATGGGATGGAATGAGAGATGCTTTGAGAGGGAGGAGCTCTCCTCCTTTTATAGCCAGAATTTGTCCCCCAAATGTTGACATGTTTTAGCCCCATTAAATGACATATTCACGCATTTACCCCTTCTTAAAAGTTGTTCCTTAATGTGTTTGACGTTTACCCTCAAAATTATATCTCATTTTTACACCGGATGAATGAGTTATGATTTTTTTATTGGAGGTTTCTTTTTCTCGATGAAGCTTCCAGGAAGGTTATCCAAAAGTATAACATTAAATGGAAGCTTTAATGACTTAAAAACTCTAAAATTTTTTGTGTAGAGATGGAACTAAGTTTCTTAGTGCTATACCAGGTAGGATCACCTCAATCTGATGTGTGAAGGATGAGTTGTGGTTCCGTTATAGTGGTGGGGTCCACGCTGTCCGCCCAGAAAAGTTTCCAACTTCAATGAATGTTTAGGCCCTTTTGGAGGCCGAATCAACTCCTGGTCAAGAATAAAAAATTGGAGGACATAAAATAAGTATTACAAAAAAATAATATTCACTCAATTTGAATTTATATTTTTATGAAATGACTAAAATACCCTTGATGTAAAAATCTGTCTAAAATCCAGAATTAGGAGTTTTTCACCATTTTGCTCAAAACACATCATAAATTCAAAATTGATTCATATAAGATCAAATTGATTATTTGGGATTATTAAAAAAATTTAAATGAATCAAAAAAATGTGGAAAATATTAGCTCTATCAATCATTTCCTTAAATTATAAAAAAAAAATCAAATGCGTTTTCTTGGTTTTGCATAGGTCATTTGTCATTTTTACTAAAATTGATGTCAATTTTAAATAAAAATATGAAATTGGAGTCATACCGGGAACACATTTCATTGGATTGAGTTTCAAATGATTCCTACACACCATAAATGACTCATGTATTTTCTCCTAAACTATTAAAATAATTTGAATGTGTTTTCTCGGTTTTTAGTATGTCACTTGTTCCATTTTCTAAAATTAATGTCAATTTAAAATAAAAAAGACACACATGGAGTTATATCAGTCACACCATGAATCAGATTAAGGTGAGGGTGATTATTACTCATCAAAAATGACTCATGGATAATTTTACTAAAGTATCAAAATAATCCAAATGTGTTTGATCGATTTTGAGTAGGTCACTTGTTCTTTTTGCTAAAATTAATGTCAAATTTAAATAAAAAGATGCACTTGGAGTCATACCGATCACACCATGCATCAGATTGAGGTTTGGATGATTCATACACATCTAAAATTATTTATGTATCATTTACCTAAATTATCAAAATAATATGAATGCGTTTTCTTGGTTTTGAGTAGGTTAGTTGCCCCTTTTACTAAAATTGATGTCAATTTTAAATAAAAAGACACACTTCGAGTCATACCAATCACACTGTGCATCAGATTGAGGTGTGGATTATTCCTACACATAAAAAATGACTCATGGATATTTTTCCTAAAGTATCAAAACAATACAAATGCGTTTTCTTGATTTTTAGTATGTCACTTCTCTTTTTTTTTACTAAAATGTCATTTTAAATTGGAAACATTCACTTTAACTCATACCAGTAACATCATGTATCGGTTTGACATGAGACTAATTTATACATGTAAAAAATAATTTATGAATCAATGTATTAAATTATCAAGACAATCCAAGTGTGTTCTCTTATTTTTTATTGAGTGATTCATTTTGAACTAAAATGTCAATTTTAAACTGATAAATGACACTTTGAGTCATACTAGTCACACTATGCATCAAATTGAGGTGAAAATAATTAATACACACCCTAAATGACTCATGGATCATTATAATAAAGTATAAAAATAATTTGAATGCATTTTTTCAGTTTTGAGTATGATAGTTTTCTTTTTTATTAAAATTAATGTCAATTTAAAAAAAAAGATGCACCTGGAGTCATATCAGTCACACTGTATTTTTGATTGAGGTTACACTAATTACTACATGTCCCAAAGTATAAAAAAATTCTAACTACCAATGTTACCATAATTACTATTTTCTTTCTTTGTCTAAATGCCAACACTGCATATTTAGTCGATGTTCTTAGCAAAAAAAAACATTCTCTTTGTTGAAAAATAGAAGAGTAGTGGAAGATCTTCTGCCCATTATATCATGAGAAGTAACCATAATGGAAAAAATATATTCCTACACTCATTTTGTTTTCAACAACGAGAAAGGTTTTTCAGCTAATAAAATTGACTCAATATGCAGTATTGGCAGGTCGATAAAGAAAATCAAAGAAAATCATGGTAATATTGGAAGAAAGTAACATTTTATCTCTTTTGTGGCTTGTTTTAGATATTCGAAAGAAAAATAAGACTTCACAAAAGATTTGTGAAAACAACTAAATAAGTATTAGATAAAAATTATAGGGAAAATAAATTACAAATAGTAGATAAAATTATGACAAAAATTAAATAAATAACTAGTAGGAACTCACCTTTTGATGATGACTGTATACATTCTTGACCCATTTCCTTGTTTTCATTTTCTCAGTTTTAGCCTCAAAGTCCAATATCTCATGATCATCAGTAGATTTGAAAAATCCACCCTAACTCGAACAAAGGAATCCACCTGTATAAGAAAGAAATTCTTATGTGAGTAATACTAAAAATAAATAAATCAAACATAAATATGAAAAAATTCATTACTTCTATGGAAGTCACATCTTCATGTTATTTGTATACATTCCACCATCAGGTATGTTGCCCATTTTTTTCTAATAATATCTATATCATCTTGTAAATATGAGTATTTTCAACAGTCATAATAGTACTGGAAAAATCTAAATACAAAAAGGATTAATAATTATTTTAAATTAAATAGTAATTATCTTAAAAAATACCTCTTCGGGATGCTAGTTTGTTGATGTAATATTATATCTCTCATAAATTTACAAACATAATAACCAAAATCTTTTCCATTTTTTTGTTTCATACACTGTATAAACATTGAGAAAAATAAGTATTTTTTTGGATATATGTTTGGATTGTGAAATCTTGTTATATATACCGTGATACTTATCCAGTTGTAGAACTTATCAGGCTCTTTATGATTAATTCTTATTCTCATGCTATGAATTTCATGATATTTATACACTTCCCTATCATAAAATGAAGTGCAATCCCAATCACAAGATACATTTTCTTTTTCTATGTGTTTATTTCAATATTTATAACTTTGATCAATTCTGTGATAGATCAAGTGTTCTTCCAACTTCTCAGGACTAATTAGTCTTGAATAAAAAAAGTATAAACACAGACAAATGATTTGAGAAGGGTTATTTACATGATCTTTTGCAAACTTGATGAGCTATTTCACTCCATATTTATACTCTTTTGTCATATGATTGGTATCCATCCATTATTTATTCACATCCATCCTATTTTATTCGGTAATATTAATATTTAACAAAATAAATACACAAAATATGTTCAATTGAAGATGGATCTCATGAATTTCTTGACATAAAATAGAAATATTGAAAAATATTTTATCATCCTACATGATCAAAAACAAAAACTTTTTGAAGGAAATTTATAAATACAACTATTGAATGTTATAATTGAAAAAAATAAAAGCTATATTATTTTAAAACCCTTTTAATAATATAAAATATTTTCATTGATTAAAATAATGGTTTCAAAAATAAAAAAATAAATTATTATATTTTTTAAAATAATAATCTATATATTTGAGAAAATCAGGGTCATTACATGAGACCCAGGGGATTTAATACATCGATGTGATTAAATGTTTGTTTTAAATGGAAAAAGTGACTAGATTTAAATTTTTTTGTATAAACTAGAATTTTAAATTTAAGAAGGGATCTTGTAGTGGACTTTTAAATGGATAGAAATACTTCTCTAACTCTTTTATAAAGTTAAATTTGAATTTTATGGTTTTGAAAAAATCCAAGGAAATATTTTATTTTTGAAATTTTGGGATATAAACTAAGAATTTTAAATGGGTGTACTTTATTAAAAATCACAAGGAAGATCATTTTGATGAAAAACCTTAGGATACAAAGGTATTTTTCAAAAAACCCTTGGAACTTTCCAAGATTAAAATATAAATATTCAATTCAAGAGGTTGAAAATTTACCAACCAAAGTTTTATATCCATATTCAACTAGGGTTACCACCTTTCTTACCCATTTTACCATATGTTCTCATATGAGGGATTATCATAGGACATCTATTTTTGGAATACATGGCTACAATTTCACTTATGTCACCCTTCAAGTGGTGTCCTATAATTCCTCTCACATTAGTTAAAGGAATGTTTTTTTTAGTTTCCACATGAAACTTATGTCACTCTTCAGGTTTCCATCTATAATTTCACTCTCAGTAGTGCTTGATTCTCCCAGTTCTTGTATCTAGTCTATGGAGACTAAGAAAGTACTTCAGGCCTTATGAAAAATTAACTTGAGTGACATGGAAAGTTGACCTGAGTTGGTTTATTACATTAATTTTGTAGTTTTGTTTTTCATTACAATAATTAAATAAAATAACATGTATTGTACAATTTTTATTATAATGAAATGTTTATTATAGTGAAATTTCGACTCTTACACTATCCATGTGATTTTCTTTTTATAAAATAAAAAACATGAAAACCTTGAATTCCTTATAAGTATATTAAGTCAAATAGGTATTTCCCTAATCATTTTAAAATAAATCAAGAAATTAACCTTAAAACTTTCTAATTTTACCTTCCATATTCATTTTAAAAAGAGTTATATTCTCTAAAATTCACTTTATATTTTATTTTCAAATACATTTATTTGTCCATATTTTAAAGAATGAAAGTATTATCCAAAACAACACAATCATAAAATCATTATAATTGAAAGAAGTAAGAATGATGATTTTTTTCCAAAATACATGATTTAGATTCTTAATTGGATAAACTGAGCACTAATCAAGGAATAACCCCTATAGTGAAATACATAGTTTGGACAACCATGTATTTATTGAAATTCTCCCATTATGGGTTAATTGCTTTAATTTGATATTGAATCTCCTTTATGTCATTACTAATAACAAAAAGTATCTAATTATGGTTTGTTACAACCTTTGGATTAATATTAATTCAACTATTATAACTATATTCAAAGCATCTTTGTCCAAAGTTGGACACATACCAAAAGTAACTAAGGCCACCCAAATGAAAACCTGAGCATTTACTTAAATCAAAACCATCTTTCCATGTTAGAAAATCCAAGAAGAAATTTTTTATCATAAAAAATCTAGGGCACCCAAACTCACAATCCCCCTACACTGACTAAGCCTTTAAAACCAATGACTATAAAAATTAACAAATTTCAATGAATTTATAATCCATTACCAAATCATCGAAACATAAACTATTATCAGAACAGTTCCCCAAAAATTCCAATAAATTCTCATCCTCACCTCTATCTCTTGAATGAACCCAAATACCATAATTACTGTATTAATACTCAAACTCATTCCTATAAAAAAATTTATACTAAAAGATGGCTAATTATACACAAAACATAAAATCCAAATTTTGGCAGATCACATTCATCACAACTAAATAAAACATTTCCAAATCATATTTCCCATCATATAACTAGACCATATCAATTTACTAAAATCATATTTAGCTTTAAAAAACCTAAGATCATAACTAGAGACACAAAAAATTTCGTAAGACTAACATAAAGGGGGTGCTACATGCACTATTGTTTGAGAATAAAAAGAAGTGAACCATGAAGAGAATCAGTTGAGAAATAGATAAAAAATAATATTTGAATTGCATACATTTAGTTTTGAGGGTTCTGATTTGTTGAAAATGTTCAGCAATAGAGATGCATTGATAATGGGGTTCAATGAGGCGACAATGGGGTTCAATGAGGCTAAAGTGGGGTTCAATGAAATAGTGGGGTGAGGCAGTAGTGGTGTTCAACAAGGAGGTGGGGCGAGGCGGTAGTGGGGTTCAGCATGGCGACAATGGGTTTCAATGAGAGCAATGACAATGAGAATGCGATTCGATGAGAGTGGTGGTGTGACAACACCAGTGCGGTTCGACGAGAGTGGTGATGGCGGTAGGGCGAAAACGGGGTTCGGTGAGAGTGGCGAATGGATGACAATCGACTTCCACGAGAGCTTGAAGGTGTGTGAAGAAGACATCTGGTTAGGGTTTCTTTTAAAAAAATGGATACGACTTTTATCAGTGCTTTCAAAAAACCACTAATAAAAAGTCGTTTTATCAACACTAAAATCAAAAGCGCTAATAAAACAACTCTTTATCAACACTGATAAAATGTGTCTTTAATGGCTCTAAAAAAATGCTGATAAAGATCTAATGTTAATAATTTATTTATATTATTATATATATTTATAAATTTATATATATAATAAATAAATATTTATTTATTTATAATTATAACTAGAAATAAATAAATATTTATTTAAAATTATATATATAATAAATATATTTATATAATTATATATATTTATAAAATTATAGATATTATAAATATATAAATTTATTTATTTATAATTTTAAAATTATAAAAATATATTTATTATATTTATAATTATAATTATAAATAAATATAGATATATTTAAATAATTATAAAATTATAATAAATATATTTATTTTAATTTTACAATTATTTTAATATATATAAATATATTTATAGTTATAATTATAAATAAATATATATTTATGTAAATAATTATAAGATTATAATAAATATATTTATTGTATTTATAATTTTATAAATATATATAAATATATATAAAAATTATAAAAATTATATATATTTATTATAATTTTATAATTATTTAAATAAATAAATATTTATTTATACTTATAACTAGAAATAAATAAATATTTATTTAAACTTATAACTATAAATAAATAAATATTTATTTATACTTATAACTATAAATAAATAAATAATTATTTATAATTATAAAATTATAATAAATGTGTTTATTATATTTATAATTTTATACTTATATATAATAAATATATTTATTATAATTTTAGAATTATTTAAATATACATATATTTGTTTATAATTACAATTATAAATATTTGTATATTTTTATAAATATTTTTATATATTTATAAACATATTTATATAATTATATATATTTATAAAATTATAAATATAATAAATATATTTATTATAATTTTATAATTATTTAAATATATATATATATTTATAATTATAATTATAAATAAATATATTAATAAATATTTGTATATAATTATAAATATATTTATACCTATATATTAATTAATATATAAATATATATATATTTATAAAATATAATAAATATAATAAATATATTTATTATAATTTTATAATTATTTAAATATACATATTTATTTATAATTATAATTATAAATAACTATATTTATAAATATTTATATATAATTAAATTTATATATATATATATTTATAAACTAATAATAAATGTATTTATTATAATTTTATAATTATTTAAGTATATATATATATATATAATTATAATAAATATATTTAAACAGTATTTATATATAATAAAAAATTTATAATTATAAATATAATAAATATATTTATTATTTAAATATATTTATTGTGATTTTATAAGTATTTATGAGAATATAATATGTTAATGGGTATAACATGAATGAATCATACATAATAAGGTATAGATTATAAAAAAAGAGTCCTCACATATAATGAAAAACATGATTAATAAGAGTGTCGATGTATAAATGAACATTCATGAGTCATGAATACATAACATATGTGACAACGAGCCTGTACCCGACTGGTATAGGCTTCTGTTTGGCATCCGAAAGACCCAGGATCAAATCCAGGATGAGGTGATTTTTCGTGGTTACTGTAGGAATACTTTAACAGTTACTATAACAGGTGTTATTCGGTACTATAACAGCCGAAACTATTCATCTGATTTGGGCCTTCAGGCCACCAATTTGGGCTTGTGGGTCTTAGGGCCTTCAGGTCACCCTAGGCCTTCGGGCCACGGGGCCTTCGGGCCACGGGTCCTTCGGGCCACGGGGCCTTCGGGCCACGGGGCCTTCGGGCCACGGGTCCTTCGGGCCACGGGTCCTTCGGGCCACGGGTCCTTCGGGCCACGGGTCCTTCGGGCCACGGGTCCTTTGGGCCACAAAGACCAAGAAGCAACCCAGGAAGACCACACATGAGCATGCCCAGAAAAGGATTCAGAGCAAGTAGAAACCACTGGAGCAGAGCTAATCATATTGGAAGAATGTGAGGGTATGACAACCAACATCGGTACCAAGGAAGTGGGTGACCTGATGACAGGGGAGCCGACAACCGAAGCCCTGGTGAACGGCGACCGTAACTATAATGATCCTAAGGTAGAAAAATTCATTGTCGGTTAAGTTCCAACCCTCATGAAAGGCATAAAAATTTGGGCACTGTCTCAGAGAGAGGCTCAGTGAAATAGACATGTCTGTGAAGATGCAGACTAGTATAGAGAATGATACCAAAGTTTTTTATTTTTTTTATAAACTCTCCTGGGGGATGGGTCAACCCCAGAATTTCTATTTATGACACTATGCAATTTGTTCGACCAGATATACAAACTATATGTATGGGCTTAACCGCCTAGATGGGATCTTTTATCCTGGTCGGAGGGTCGATTACCAAACATTTATCATTCCTGTACGATTGGCGCCAATGATTTTTTGAATATAAAAAAAGACAATGCCTTCACCATAGAGAATATACGAGTAATAATAGCATGGAATTTTTCATTTGATATGATAAATATATTTTTTAGTCTTTTATTCATTTTTTAAAACATTATATTCTGTATTGAGAGATTCGTATAAGAGAAATGAAAGGATATTTATGGTTCTTCTATCATAAGTCTTCAGTGTCACATAGTTTTTACACCAAAGGTCTTATAATCTTTTTATGTATTATAGTTATAAAAAATAACTAATAAAATATTTTATTTTTTTACTTGATTTTATTTTGAATTCACTCAAATAAAAAAACTTTGGGATTTCTTATTCACAGAGATAAAAAAGATGAAAGCAACCATGAAACTCTACACAGGGTAATGCTAACCGATCAACGATTTGAGGTGGGGAGCTAGGCATCTTCAATGATGCAGATGCTGAGGAGGGGAAGTTCTAGTGTAGTTTGTTTGGGCCTTTAGGTAATGTATTGGGCATTGTGCCTCTGAGCATTATGCCTCTAGGCCTTTAGGTCATGTATTGGGCCTTGTGCCACTAGGCCAACGAGTTATGTAAGGATTTCCTCTCAACCTAATTAAAAATGGGATTAACCAAAATAAATTAAAAATCAAGGCCTTCAGTCCATTCAGGTGAATTCATAACATATTCATGCATTATCATAATATAGGTAATCTTAACATTTTAAACATAACAACCCACAATCATGTCCACAAATAAACTTATGATTATATAACATCAATTATACGTACTCACACATCAATGTATGAACATAAACAACGCCAATAATGTCCATGAATATCATCATTATCTCTTGATATATATATTTATAGACCAAATTCATTGGTGATATATATATATTTATATAATTATAATTACAAATAAATATATTTAAAAATTATTTATATAAAATTATAAATATATAATTATAAATATAATAAATATATTTATTATTTTAAAAAAATTATTATAATTTTATAATTTTGAAATTTATATATATATATATATATATATTAATTTATAATCTTATAGATACTTTTTTAAAACATTATATATATATTTGAATTATTAAAAAATATATATTAATTATAAACATGCATTTTTTAATTATTGTATATAAATAAACATTATTTTTTAATATAAATATAATAATTATATATATATTAATAAACATTTTTCTATTAAAAACTTTTATTAGTACTAAGAATAGTGCCGATAAATATATCCTTTATCAGCGCTTTTAGCTAGCACCAATAAAAGTACGGATTTTATCAACACTTTCTACATAGCACTGATAATAGCTGGTACATCCCTTACCTAGATCTGTGGTAGTGAGTGCCTGCCCACCCTCCCACCCACCGCTGCCTTTATCAATGTCCCCCCTCCACTTATCCACCCTCATGCGCTTGTGCCTGGATTTGAACTTGTGACCTCCAACCTCTTTTGCGTGTGCCCTTACTACTACTCTATATTGATTCCTTTTATATTTTATGATATATCTCTTTATTTATGTATATTTAGATACATATTTTTTATCCATAACATTATTCATTTTTTATATAATTATTTTTAAATACATTTATAAAATATGTTTGTGTGTGTATATATTTGTGTGTGTTTGTATGCATGTGTATATATATATATGTATGTATGTATTTATACATATGTGTGTGTATACATATAAATATATATTTTTATATTTATTGGCATATATTAATTTTTTATATGTAAATATATACAAATATGTATATATATAAGGCCCCAGCCTTAAACATCACTTAATCTTGAGTTACTTCAAGAATACATGTTGAGGATCTTTTCAGGTTTAGAGTTTTAGAGAATTAGATCATAAAACATGCATTACATTCCATATTTAAACAAAGTGGTTACATAAAAGATAGTAATCATTTTTCCCATCAACAAAATCATATTTAAAATAAAACATGGATTATTTCTTGACACTTCCTTGACACTATCATCACATCATGTACCTTTCCCTTGACCAGTGAAAAATATTTCAAAAACTTGGGATGAGCATAAAAAGCTTAGTAAGGGATATAAAAGTACGAAATGAAAACATTAGTCCATGTATGAAATCATACTTTACTCATAAAACATAATCACTTTAACACACCTCATCAAATCATGAATAAATCATAGAAATCATAAGACATAAAGGTAACTTGAGGCATTCATAACATTATTACGTAGGGAGTAACCCTCTTGGTTACGTTTGGAATACCCATCACAGTATATTCCCTAAATCTCTTCGGAGAAACCTTAACGTTTAACTCCTTCACGTTACCCAATGCATTGGAGAGCTATATCGGGCTCACCCTCCCTTAGTTTATCACGGAACCACCCGTCTTCATAACAATGCCCAAGAACCATAACATAATCGTATCACATAAAACATGCATAAAAGAAACATAACATTTCCACATTTCAATCATAAGATATCAACACAACACATTGATATAATAAAAACATTATGAAAACCATTTTCAATACCAAAATAAAAGAAAAGTAAAACATGGTATTTATTTTTCATTTAAAAAAAAGTATGGCTTGTAGAGGAAGCTGAAACTCAAATAATGGTCACGGCGGCGGAGAAGTCGTTGTCGCCGCATACATACGACAAAAACATTCCCTTTTTTAGTTTAGTAAAACACTTCGTATAAAAAATATTCCTTTTGGATAAACATAAATGTAAAAGGGGTTTATACACCGTATAAAATAAAGTTGTGTATAAAACAAAATATGCCTCAATGAAAGGAGATTGAGACGAAGTCCCATACCTCATGTCTGACTTGACTCTATCGTAATTTAACATCCTGAATAATAAACTTTAGTTAATTTCTACTTGCTTAAGAACATTTTTCAAGTTCATTATTCCTTTTATATCACTTATTACCATGTTATGAACACTATGTAATTATTTAAGTTAATAATGGTCATTTTATCGATCATTGGTACTTGAGTAAAAAATAAACTCTTTATAATTACAAGTTGTTCATGTGGTAAAATATCCATTATATCAAGAATTATATTCATGATGTAGATATCATATATATCATATATATCCAGTATATACATGCATTTATAATATTACATAATCATTTAGAGGTAAGAAATGAAATGCACCGTTCATGGAGATGGTAAGCCGTACGTACGCATAAACGCTACTTTCATTTCTATTTCTTAATTAATGGAGTAAAATCATAATGATATAAAGGTATATCATAATTACAGTATAATATAATATATAATATAATTAAATTTATCCTTTATACATACCACATATGGTGTTAAAGAATCAAATCACTTTGAGGGGGCGGTAGTCCGCACTTCCTAAAATGAAGATATCACGTTTACCCATAATGGAAACTATAAAGGTATTCCATAAATGAAAAATACAGAAGATTAAGTAAAAAATAAAAATATTATATATAATATATAAATATAGTGTCATCTTAATGTCTACCTTTTAAGGTGTTAGAAGAATATTGAACAATCATCATTTCGTGAGGCAGAAATTCACCATCCACAGAAACAATATGCTCTTTAACCATTAGATGAAGGTGTGTGTAAGTGTAGCTCGAATCCATATTATAACAACATCCTAGTATATTTAAGATACTGGTGTTTTTACAAAATAAAAGAATAAAAAGAGTTTAGGGGGTTGGAGAAGCAAAATAAAACATAAGAACACAAGAGAAGACACTACCTTTAAAATGGGTAACTCTTTTTGATTTGAGCTCAAAGGCTTCCTTGGGAAGACTTTTGACAAAAGTGAGGCTTCTAGGAGTAAGAGAGGGATATGTAGAGACAAAATGGACAAATGTTGGCCGAGCCAAAGGCTTGAGAGGTGTGGGTAAGGTGGTAGAGGTGGGGGCCTTTTATAAGAGGAGAGGAGGGGCACTCTTGGAAAGTTATAAAAGGTTACTTTATTATAAAATTCTTTTCGGATTTAAAAGGTCCCAAAATTATATATTTCTAGGATAAGGTTATAAGAGTTTGAAATATACCCATAAAATAGGTTTTTGACATGTGTAGGTCTTATATTTTACATTATCTTTTCATTTTATTTAAATCGTTAAATAATGAGGTAATCGCTGCATCATCATGGTGTCATAAATAATTTAATTTATTTAATGTCTAAAAATTATAAAAAAAATATAATGATGTAGGAAATATTTTTATCTTTATAATGAATATTTATAGTCAAAAATATTACTTGTATAACCCCATTTAAAAATTGTTTTAGTAAAACAACACATGTTTGTGACATTTTCATTTTAACTTTAAATAAAAAGTTATTAATGTCATTTTCCTACCAAAGTGGCTCCATGGGGTCCCCAAGTCGACCCATGTATTTTCTTGGTCGGCCATGACACATCAAATAAGGGTAGGACATGTGTCTAGGTCATTTCATATTATTAAAACATTATTTTTACCTTAAACTACACTAATTACCTCTAATTGCGATTAAAACTTAAAAGTTACTATTCACCAAAAAATTATTTTAATCCCATTGAACCACATTTTACTTCTTAATGACAACCATGTATGTCAGATTTTTTGAAATTCAAAACACAGAGGTGGTAAAATTTCATTTAAACGAAAAATCAGTTTTTTTAAGTACCACTTAGTGGTTTCACTATTCATCAAAAATTGAAGCTTTTCAGAAAAATACTAAAACTTCACCCTAAGATATATTTGATATTACGAATTCAAAAATGATGTCTATTTTACAAAATTCAAAACATATAATTTAAATTAATTAATTTAATAATTAATTCCCGCTGTCAAAACAAATAGCGTGTTTTTATGAAACAATAAATATCAAAAGATTGACACTAGTTTAAGTCCAATTTCAAGGTGAAATTAATTCCAATGACCACTATTAGATTAAATGGTAAAAATATATTCTAATTTCACTTTAAAAACAATTCAAAATATAATCTAATCATATAAATAAATTATATTAAAAAGAGGTTTTGAATTAAAATACAACATTTTTCACTATTCATTAAAAAATGAACTTTATCGGAAAAATACAAAAAATTTACACAAAGTAAATTTTGATGTCCTGATTCTAAAGAATAATTTTATTTGGTCCAATAGAATGTATAAGAGTGACCAAAACTATATTTAAATAGGGTTTTCTATCAAAAGGCGATAGTTCGACCTTTTAGTGAATATTAGAGTATCTATGCCTAAAATTGAATTCTTTTCATATTTTAAGCCTTTATCCTTTATTGGATAAACGTAAAAATAGTTAAAAAACATATATAATCATATTTTAGTTATTTCTATTCATTCCTGTCAATACAAAGGCTACGTGTTAACTACCATTTAAAATAATATTATATTATTACTAGTGTGCAACGTAAGATTTCAAAGAAACTCGTTGTTGCGTATCAGGCACGCTATCGAACATAGAAACCCCTTTAAAGTAAAATTAATATTTAATTCGTAAATATTAATAAATATGAAAATTCTTTATTCTTTATTTACCCGGGATGTTACAATATATGTGTATATATTTAATTATAAACAATACTAAATTATAACTTTTGAACATAATAATATACATATGAAGTAATTTGTTGGAATAAATTCAATATATAATGAGAAAAGATAATAAGTTCCTCTTAAAAAAAGATGAAATTCGATAGAATATTCAAAATTTAAGGTATCCCAACTAATAAATCAATTTTAGAGGTCTTTAGAGTCTTTTCTAACAGAGAAAAAACAAGGATCAAGCCCCCTAATTTAAATAGTATAGATTTTTCACATGCTTCGATTTGATATCTCATGGATCTCAAACAGACATCTAGATCAAAAGTTACAGATGTTTTTAGCTCAAGTCATGTTTTCAACTTAAGAGATTAATTAATTAATTAATTTTTTCTATTATGGAATTTTTGTTAAATTTCTATTAAGTGATACTATTTAGAAAATTATTAATTAATATTAATTATTAATTATTTTATAAACCATTCTTCACTAAATACATACTAAATATTAAGTGTAGATGCATATTTAGTATCATATAAATAATATTTAAGAAAATATTATATATATATATATGTGTGTGTGTGTGTGTGAATATATATTAATAGAAATATATTTTTACATTAAAATATGTTTTTTAATAATATTTTTTTTTATGAAAGTCACCTTTTATCAAAGATAAAAAATACTGATAAAAGAAAACATTATCATCACTAATAAAGGCCACTTTTTATCTATGCTTTTTTAGCATTGATGAATATACCATTTATTAGAATTTTTTCTAGCACTGATAAAAGAACCCCTTTAATCAACACTTTTTTTAGCGCTAATAAAGCGGAGTGCTCAATAAGTGCGATTTTGTTATAGTTTTATTTTTCTGGGCACCAACCCTAGGGTCTTTGACGAAATACAAGTATAAACAAAATCTTATTCGGAATTTTTGGTTTGATTGATTAATTTATTAGCAATAAGTTTTTTTTTTGGTTTTTTGGTATTTATAACCAGTTTTAATTTTTTAATTGTGATTCCTTAAATTCCAAAGAAAATTTTCAGTGTTATTTTCATTTAAGTGGGGTTTCATCGTTTAAGAAACATGTTGGGAGCTATAATTATTTGACTATCCAAGTTGGTATATTTATCATAATTTATAAATTTATAATTTTTGTATGTAATTGTATCACTATTTCAATGTATAAATTATTTTGAATAACCTATAATATATATATATATATATATATTACTAAATTTAAAATTGAAACCAATCCTTTATCTTTTAAAATTGTAAAAAATATATATCTATATAATGAATATTTTAAATGATGTATGTTAATGATATATATATATATAAATATTAATTTTTATTTTATTCATTTTAATTATTTATGTTTGAAATATAAAAAAATTATGTAATAATTTAATAAACTCTTATGTGTGTGTGTGTGTGTATAATAAGTCTGATTAATTATAGTATTTTTCAAAATATATAAATATTTATACTTTATATATATATATTTCTGTAAGGTTATTTTTAATATACATTTATTCGTATTTTTAAAAAAATTATATTACTTTCATATTTTTTTTCTTATTTATATGTGTAAATAATTTAAATGTACTTATTAAATAATATTGTATGCATATTTTATATTTATTTACATAGAATTTATTTTATATTTATTTTTATTAAAAAAAATATTTATTAGATTATATTTTTTGATTTATATTACTACAAAATCTCATTTTAAAAAATCCATTATATTATTTATTTTCTTTATCATACTCCTTTTATTAGTTTTGTATTATGAGAAGAAATATTATTATTTTGAAGTATATTTGAAAAATTTAGTTTAAGTCAATATAAATTTTAATCAACATTCTATTTAAATTAAACATCAAATACAACAAATTTTTTATTTTACATTAATAAAGATAAAAAATTAAATAATTTTTATAAAAAATAAATGCATATATATAAATATTAAGAAATTAATCAATTAAGAGAGAAAAAACCAAATCACCTTTGATGACCTACCGAATGAGGGAGATTAAATGGTAATAGAGAATAATGAAGTAAAGAGGGTTCGGGTTGCAGTATTTATATAAGGTATCTTTTGATCTATTTGTGATAACTACTATCTATCATAATAAATTACTCAACAATTATGTGAATTTTCAAATAATAACTATTTATGATTGGTGTGAGTGTTACATAATTGTTGATTTGTAGAATTTCATAAATATAAATATTTATTTTTTATATAATTCAATTATTTGTTTTTCTATAGATACAAATATGGATAAAAAATGGTTTAATATTATAAATATATATTCTGAAAAATATTTTGAGGGGATTAAAAAATTTGCTAACTTAACTAGAGGATCTCAAAGCGATTTGATTAGTTATCTATACAAAAAATGTGCAAACAGATATCACTTAAACGAGATACCGTGAGGGAACATATGCGGGATTTTGAAAAACTATAAGACATAGACACATCATGAGAAAGGGACTGTTCCATATCACTGATTAGAAAGTATTTAGATGAATGCTGATATGATAACAATTGATCTGATGAATGTAATGCTCAATGATATGATACATCAATTTCAACCTAAAGAGAGTGAAATCGTGAAAAATAACGTTCTAGGGAGTAATACCAATTCTTGTGTAGATAGAGAATCATTGAAATGATTTTAAATTATTGATGATGCATGTACTAAATTATATATTGGATAAACTAGATTCAATAAATTTTCATTTATCATTGAATTATTATACTTTAAGACCTTGAATCAGTGGATAAAAAACTCCTTTGATATGTTGTTAGTACTATTACATAAGGTACTCCTTGCTGGAGAAAATATTTCGGAGTCGTACTACTAATCTTGCAAGTTGACTGACAACATTGGTTTCACATATGAGACTATTGATATGTGTTGTAATAACTATTTATTGTTTAGAAAATAGAATGCACAAATCAATGCTTGTACTATTTGTTACTTGTCCATGTGGAAGGACAATGAGATTAATCAAGGTTAGAAAATTATTCCTGATAGGGTCTTGAACCACGGGAAGTAGATCACAACTAAGAAGATGAATTACCTTCCACTAAAACCAATATTGAAAATATTATTAATGTCAACTAAAATTTTCAAAACAATGACATGACATTCAAAGGTAAACAAAGAGGCACATAATCTAACTAACTCGACATGTTATTTGGCATGAAAAGAGTTGATGAGAGACAATTAGAATTTTCTTAAGATAGTTAAAATGTTCGACTGGGTTTGGAAACATATGGTTTTAACCCATTCAAAACTATGGTTGGTGTGGCACATAGTATGTGGCTAGTGGTGTTTGTTTTATACAACCTTCCCACATATTTATGTATGATTTTTTTTGTTTATTTTCACTATTATTGATGGAACACGATGACCTAATGATAAAATTTTTGTTTATATGAAACCACTGATTGATGAGTTGCAGGAATTTTGGGAAGACAATGTGTTGAATTTTTATTCAGTAAGTAAATAAATGATTATATTCCAATCCACTTTTTTAGGGATAATTAATGACTTTATAACTTATTCTATCATATCAGGTTAGAGTAAAAAAGGATAATTCTATTAAGAAATGTGAAGTCCATTTCATGTTTCGATGTAAATATCTAGAAGGAGAATATTTAAAAGATATGTTTCAGCCTGATGTTTAGGCTACTAGTAGTAGAAGTCTAGTAGAAATAGGTGGTTTAAAAGTTCTGTTCTAGAACTGGGTCTATAGATGGTTATTGGTTAAGATTTTAGATGAATTAAAGTTGTGAAAATATCTAACGATCACTGATGATGATATTTAAAGGTTACTTACAATTCATTTTTTTGAAAAAGGATGGTCTATAAGGATCATCAAAGTGATATGTAAAAGTAACTTGTTTAGTTCGTAGGAAGATGTTAGATGAGGTTGAGGCACCTATGAGCTATTGGAGGTAGACAAGGAAAATGTTGGGTCCCCAAAAATTTAGAAGGATAATGGAACCTTTTTAATGGATGGACCCCACTATAAGGTGGGATGAGAACATTTGAACACGGTTAGAATTAAATTAGTGATCTAATTGAATGATTTTGTTAATAGTGATTATAATCTTGTAACTTTCAATAAATGAAAGGGTGCATTTGTGTTATTCCATGGATATAGGACTTAACATCCAAAACACATAAATCCTCATGTTTATTTCTTGTATGATTTAATTTCTATTGAATATTTTTTTCCACGAGTTTGTTTATTTGAGTGTGGAAAGAGTGTTGAATTAGTACAGTGATATCTGGTGTTCCTTAACTTCCTAAGTTATGGTACATCAAATTCATGGGGTTCTTCTAGTCTGGGGAGTTTTTGGAGTTTTTTCCCACATATTAAAGCTTCTGGTGTTTTATCTTCTAGTAATCTGGTAGTTTTCAAATCTTAATAAGTGGTATTAGATCTGTTGGGTTTTGGGGGTTCATTACATAAACATGGAAGCAGAATAAATCCCATATTTTTCTAGATATATCCTTAATGAAATCAACACACATTATATATAATGAATAAAATATACATATTCATACTTGGATCATGGATTCAAAAGCCTCTATCACTATGGATTAAGCTTGATGATAGTCATTGTAGTGGTAAACAAAAGCTACATTTGAGGGGTTACACCAGCTGAAGGATCCATGATCATATCTTGAGGATTACTGAATGTTGTGAGGGGTGTTATCACCTTCTCTATATGTTATGAAAGAATCTATGAGAATGATTATTTTTTCATAAATATTTTCATGAATCTGATGATCATATCATCCATCCACTAATGATGGAACCCATTCCATTTTTATTGGCCATACCTAATGATCCTCATTAAATTTAAAACACATCATCCATATGTAATGTTTCACATACGTCACTACCCATTGGGGTAATTTTAATTTAACCCATTAAAGGAATATTAAAGCCACATTTAATCCATTCATAATGAATTATAATTGATAATGACCATGTGGGGATGATGTGATGGAAATTCTAGCCTAATGTGCACACTATGTTTAGTGCAACACAATCTCGAGTTGCATCACATGAAACTAGGATATGTTGACACCAACATAAGCTCAAGATTTTGATTAAGTATACATTGGAAGAAATGTATCCTTAATTCATATGTATCATATACATATGATTTTATTTTACATAAAAAAATCTCCCAATTACACTAAAATCCCATAAGGTTTTTGTGTTGAACTTCATAACTCTTTGTGAATCCATAGAAAACTATTTTTGGACATGGTTTCATGAAACTCTAATCATTTTGGAAAAAAAACTTTGTATAAAATTTAATCCTTATTAAAATACTAACCATATAAACCTTTAGTAATTAGTATCATTGAAAAAAATATTAAATCCCTATTTCTTAGATGTAAACAAAGAGATGCCTCTAATAATGCATCATGTCCCCCAAGCTATTAAGGGTCCTAGTGTGATCTCCATAAAACATACCCATATATCTATAAAAACATTTACACTAAAATATGTATCATATAAATCATATTTATGCCAATATAATCCACTTTTCCATGACATCAAATGACCATCATACATGGAACATGTTAATCTAGTATAGTTTAAATCATATTTTCTTGATTCTCTAAAATAGACTGACCAAGTCGATGAATACATCACATGTCATTAATTTTATAGAAGAGTATATCACATGCACCTTATCTACGTACATGAACACATCATATATGTCTCAAATAAACATTTCCATGGATTTCATCAGTCTAATTAAATCAAGGGTCAGCTATATTAACTCATCATATAAGAGAATGAATACCATATTTATTGTAATCCAACTAATGACATGATCAACAACATACCCAACCACCCCTTGATTATCTAAGTCTATTTTAACTTATATAAGAAAGGAATCAAAGTATTAAGGTTCTCATGCTAGGTATCTTTCAAACCTTAGGTAAGAGGGATTGATAATAATCATACACCCCTAAGTATATCAATGAGCATGTGATATTCCATGATATATACTTTGGTGGGTTAGTATAGTAATAAGTCTCTACTTATTGTTGGTTTAAGATATGAAATTAAAGTGTGAAACAATTATATTTTAAATTTTTTATCACTGTACTAGTAAAATAACTTCATCTCTAGAGATATGAAATGCCTGGTTATAATATAATAATCTCACGTGGAAGAAATTAATCACAAAAATTTAATCAAATTGTTACCTCATTCGATTTGAAGATGTGGGTGCATTATGCTCACCACTAATGATATTCGCTTAAAGTAACTGATATTAGATCTCTATAGATCATCCAAACATTCTTCAAGAGTCTTTTGGTGTCATGAAATAACCCATCAGAGTCCACCTGACTGGTGGTAAGCTAAGTGTGACACCCCAATATCACTACCAATAGGTTAGGGGCTGGAGACTAGCACCAAGTTGGCACATCACTCACATGGGAGGATATAAAATAAGGTACCTATACTCACACTCACATATCTAAACACCGATATATAATGTAGAAATGAATGAAACAACTGATACCAAATATACATACATACAACTAATCCCAAATTAGAGTAAGACATAAGTACAAAACAAAAAAAATGGATGAATATAATCCCACTATACTGGAAAATAGTCCAACTTGATATTAATAAGGGGATTTTTTTCAAGATAAAACTATAGGAACCGTCTATGCCTAGTCTAGTAAAACTAAGCTCTGCCTCCTCTTAGTCCTTCTAAGAATATTTTTAAAGTACTACCATCTTCATAAGATACGATGCGTGCTGGAAGAACCCACACAGGGGTGAGTATAAACATACCCAGTAGGACACCTTGAAATCACCAAACATATAACATATAAGAGATTCAACCATAATAAGGGATGATAAAAACCCATATATTCTTATAGATAGACACCAAGTCTCAAAGTAAGGTCATGTCTACACTTCTAGCCTAAGATTTTGCTTAAGACTTCAAGGAAACACTTGTCTGAGAGAACTCGCTCCTTAGGTCTTTCTAACACTAATGGTAATAATACATGAGTCTATTTCTGTTAGGCCTCTCTATTTAGAGGTACATGTTGGAACTAAAATTATTTTAGTAAATAGATTGGGGATTACACCTAGGGAATATGGATGATACCTTACCCTATTTAGAGTAGCCCACTTGGTTGGGGATCATACACCTTGAAAGTTGGTAATGGGATACCAGACCTAACCTGGGTAAGAATGATAGAGGATCACACCCCAGGACACACATAGGTATACCTGAATCTATCTAGAAATAACCAGTAGAGGGGATCACTCATCCTATACTTAAGATGAGATTCCTCACTATACCATTGCAGGGATAGACCAAGGGAACGTACCATACTGATACTCATTTAGGCTGAAGAGAACGGGGGATCTAACATTCCTTGGAAGGGGTACACAATGTGTATAATAATTACATGGTTTTCCTACTAAACAAAAACCTACCAGAGTCTATGTTTGTGTAATTCATCCCATTCCCATCCTCTCTAGCTGTTCCTATGTTCACTGGTCATGGTCATGTACTCTAGTTGTGCCCGTGTACATTGGTCGTGCCCGTTTACTATGGTTATGCTTGTGCTTGAGTACCCAGGGGCACATGTTAGGCTTCAAGCTTAGGGTTAAATGGTGTGTGGATATGCCACATGATGTGTGATATTTATCTTTTCACATAACCCTATCCACTATGGAAAGGGGTTCACATCGCATGTGTTCTTCTGAAATACATGCCGTTTATGTCAGGTTTTCATAGAAGGTATAAAATTCTCACGCATATTCACCTAAAAAACCAGTAACTATGATTCTGCCATGTAATCCACTATAGATATTAGATATAAGTTTGATTTCACCTTATATATCATCAGTTTCTAGATTCTAGACACCCCTTTTTCTATGAATTCATATCCTATCACACCACATCGCCATAATTCCAAACCGTGTATGGAAACCCTCATTGTGATCCATGATATTCTATCATCATCATTGCACCACAATCATGACTTCAATCCCAAATCTAAACATACAATAATGATCCATTATGCCAAATATCAATTGTTAAATGATTAGTTTCCAGGTTTAGTCAAACCGCCAGTCAAACAAAATACTGATGATGAATGTTTGAAGAACAAGGAAAGAAAAATAAAAAACACAAAACTAAGGAAAAAAACATTGTCCATTTTTCATGTTGGAATTCATCTGTTGATGGAGTAAACAATATACATATAAGAATTAAACAAGGGTCAACCAATCTTGTATCAATTCATAATTTTAGGAAGAAAACTATCGACTATAAAACAATGATTGATTTGCAAATTAATTTGATAAAATAATTAAATCATGTTCGATATATAAGACTAAAAAATGGGGATTAATCTAGTTAAAAAAATTCCCACCATGAAATTGAATTGTTTGTTTATGAATAAAAATTTCTACATCGTTATTTTTGGTGAGACCCAAGAACTCCATTATTGATGATAAACTCCTTGGAAAAGTGATCACTGATCCATGATCCCACTGTTGTCCACTAAATCTATCCTCTATGTTCATCTCCAATCTCCAGGGTTATGTGGATAACCCTAGGATTTTTCAATAACCCCATTTAAATAGAATATAATTTAGGTCACAACTCCTTTAATGGACAATAACTTATTTAATTAATTCATTTTACTATCATTACACCAGTGGATTCTCTTAAATAAAACACCAAACATGCAAAAGGTTATGTCGAACCTAGAGAAAAACCCAAATTTCTGATTTAATGATATTATCATACATTCTATTTGAAACACCATTCTGGAGATGTTCAATTATTTCAGAAAATTGTACACATCCAACATATTATATTTAATATTTTTATAATATCAACACCGAGGATCCATGGGCCCTAAAATCCCATGATGACTATGCTCCCAACTCCAAAAACATTCTTTAAAATATTCCAAAGTGTTAAAAGGAAAAAATAAAGTCATTACATTCTCCCCATATCAGAGCTTTTAATCCTAAAAGGAAAATATCATACTAAAAAATATGAGGGTATTGAGCTCGCATTTGGTTTTCCTACTCCCAGGTGATCTCCTAAAGATTCTCATGCTATCATCAGACACACACTAAGGGAATCATTTTACCATAAAGAATCTTATACTAATAATCCTTGATCTATACTAGGTACTCCACAAAGGTATTTCAATCCTCGATGTCTAGATCACCCCAATCGATAACATGTGATGAGTCATGCACATAACTCCTCAACTATGATATATGGAAAGAAACCATGCATCCAGAACAATTATGGTGGTAGGTCTAAGTGTCACGAAACCTCTCTAATCCTATAAGGTATCTGGAAAGGTCCAATGAATTTCAAGGATATATTTCCACCTCGACCAATCCTCTATAATCCTCACTAATGTGAGTCATTTAAGAACACATGGTCTCCCTCGTTAAACTCCAAAGTCCTTAATAATCAGTCCATATAATACTTTGGAAGACCCTAATAATTATTCATCCACTCTTATATGATCTGTAACTTCTATTTTTTAACTCACACCATCTCTGGGCCCATGTGTGTTGACTCCCATGGATCATTCCAATACAAGGGTGACCTTTAGGGTCTCCTATACAAGGCGTTGAATGAAACCATAACAATGGTGGAATTGTAGGTATTTTTATATGAAAACAACACAAAAGGTAGATGATCCTACCAACCATGGTTAACTTCTAACATGAAATACCAAAGCATGCCCACCAGAACCTGTATAATCCACTTTGTTTGACCATATATCTATGGATGAAACATCGTGCTCAATTGCAACTGAGTCCCAAAGGAATCTTGTAGTCCTCTCTATAATCATGACATAAAGTGAGCATCATGGTATAATATGATCATTAAGGGAAATCCATTACGTTAGACTATGTCTTGCATATAAAGGAATTTCAAAATCTCCACTGAACTCTACTCATGAATAGATAAGAAGTGGGATAACTTGGTGATCCATTCTATGATCACCCATATGGAATTGTGACCTCTAGATAATCGTGGAAGTATTGTCATGAAGTCCATTTAGATACCATCCCAATTTCACTCTGGAACCTTAATGGGTTGATCCAAACCATGTTGAAACTTGGTGATCAGCCTTCAATTGCTGAAAAGTGAGGCATTGAGTGATAAATTCTACTATACACTTCTTCATTCCCATACACCAAAACTGACACCGAAGGCCCCGATGCATCTTTTTCATAATCCGGTAGGAACTCTATCTATTAAATATTACTCAAATTAATATATCTTTGTGAAAATTTATACCTAAGACTCCTGTGGTTAGAATTGATGATAAATCACTCTCCCATAAGATAGTGTCACCACATCTTCAGGGTAAAGACCACTGCTTATAGCTCCAAATCACGGGTTGTGTATTTATGCTCATGGGGACTTAGCTTATGGGACCAATAATCAATCACCATCTTTATCTAAATCAGAACACATCCAATCCTAGTTAAAGATCCATTACAGAACACCACATTCTCAACACCAGCTTTGACAATCTCAAGATAGGGGTGTTGTTAACATCTTCCTTAACTCTTGAAAAATCTGATTGAATATATTTTTCTACATGAAAGGATTCCCATTTTGATTTAAGGTAGTTAAGGGTGGTGAAATCCTGGAGAAACCGAGCTCAAATCTTAGATAGTATTCTGCTAACCAAAGGAATATCCTCACCTCAATCACACTCTTGGGTGTCTCTCAAGATAGAATTTCCTCAAACTTTGCTGGATACATTGCTACTCCCTCTTCTAAGATAAAATATCCTAAGAAATAGACCTCTCAAATCCTGAACTAATAATTTGAGAGATTTCCATAAATCTGGTGATCTCAGATTATATCTAGGACCATCCTCAGATGTATCATGTGCTTCTCCCATGATGCTGAGTACACAAGGATGTTATTGATGAAGAATACAATGAATCAGTCCAAGAAGGACTAAAATATATATTTCATAAGTCCCAAGGACACTACTGGGGAATTTATCATACTAAAGAAAACCACCAAATACTCATATTGACCACAGAAACACCGAAATGTCATATTTGGTAAATTTTCCTATCAAACATAGAGTTGGTGATATCCTAACTAGAGATCAATATTCAATAACCACTTCACCCCTTTAAACTATTAAAAGAGTTCATTTATTCTTATAATTGGATACATATTCTTTATGGTCACCTAATTTAGGTGATGGAAATACACACATAACCTCAAGATCCTATCCTCCTTCTTGGTGAACAACATTGGGGATGCCTAGGGTGACACACTTAGTCTGAAAAATCCCTTCCTATGAAAATCCTTCAACTAAAATTCTAGATCTTAAAGCTCTATAGGGGCCATATGATATGATGGAGAAAATATTATGGTAGTCCCTCGGTGTAGGTCTATGTAGAAATTGATCTCTCAGTTGAGAGGTAATCCTGACACATTCTCAGGGAAGATGTCCTTATACTCTGCCACTACATTAGGAATCTAAAATCTCATAACATCCACTACTTCAAGGAAAATACTATCCAAATGATGAATAATTGGTTGTATCCTCCTATTTACAATCCCATAATGCTATTCCTAGGTTTCCATCTCATCAAATATGGAAAACATCATCCCATCAACTTAGACGCACTACATCCTTCTCCTAAAACAACCAATATATAAAAGAACCATAGAGATCTAGTATATATATAGAATGAAATTATAAGGCCTCATAAAACCCAAAACAATCCCATAAGATTCTATATCCTCCAAGGTTCAGGTCACACTAGCATAAAAGTGTGTGATTGTTGAATCTCCCTCATTAGGGGTCTCCAAACACAAGGGTTGAAGCAAAGGATCCATTGGAATCTCTAGATCTTAAACTAGGGATGTGGAAAAGAAAGAGTGAATCGTACCTATGTCTATCAATACTATATCTAAATTATAAAAGACAAATATCTACCTCAAATCATACCTAGATCCTCTGGGGCATAAGTCTCCACTTCCCGTAGCTTCCCACATCCTTGACCACAAGCTCTGTGAGCCTAGAATAGACCACCTAGGGGTTATAGTGACAACAAATAAAAATGTATACCACTCTCTACTGATCTCCTAGCTCATTTTCAAAATTATCCATCCCACAGACCTCCCTTCTCTAGAAATTATCTTTGTTTAGTTTCCATCAACCGTATCTCTATCTGATGCATGACAGGTTAGGAAATACCACTGGTTATGTACTCACCTATCATAGGAATAACATCGTCTCTCCCTCATCTAACTAGAACCATCCTCAAATACTTGGGTGATAGACCCATTTTCCTGATACCGTCTTTGGAAACACCTCACGTGCTTGGATACCTAAGTTTTTCATTGACTATTAGTTGTTTAAGTCTCAGATACAGGATTTACACTACCAGAACCAACTATTGGTGATTTCTCAGCTAGAAATATCTACACTACCAATCCATGCCCCAACACCCCATCATAGGAAGGAATGAAAAGAGATACTACAACATCCTAGATATCTCAGTAAAGGACACAATTGAAGGACCACTCTTAAAAGTACATGTCACAAACCATTTCCATAGAGTAGCATGAGAGGTTAGTAAACATCGATGCATACTCTGATACTGACTTGCTACCCTACTGGAGCTTTAGAAGCTCCTTGATAAATACCGCCCACAAAGTATTTAGGTAAAACTCTTCTATGAATAGGTTCTCAAAATTTATCCAAGCGAGAGATGCTTCATCATTAATTTGTATCACTAAGCTCCACCTTCCCCCTATGAATACACAAATAAGGATCACCACTAGGACATCCATCTGATCAGTAAGGTTCTTAAAAAGTAAGAAAACTCTCCCAACTACCTCAAGATAATAATATACTACCTAGGGGTTTAGTTCACCCATAAACATGAGGGGTATCTATCTTTGGAACTCATGAAGTGCACTCACCCTGTGTATGTCATATTCTAGAACTACCAAAACAATCAGCTACTCAATGGGTGGAGGTAAGACCAAAAAACCACTCAAAAGTAAGACCTCCTACACATGACCTTAAACTAAAGTGTTTTCACTAAGAATATCATCATCAAGATCTCACTATAGAATCCTAGTTGAATTTTATCATGAAGGAATCCAACAAAATTCAAGACACATAAAATTCAAAGAGAATATATGGGGAGATGACTCAAGAAGGACATGAAAACCAAAACCCATTATTATATGATGAATGTGATGATGTTTTCCCTAAAATCAGTGATTACATGTACTGAGTCAACAAGTAAACTATTAGAGTCATAGTGAATGAATACGTGGGCCACCAAACCATCACTAGGTTCCCGGGCTTGAGATCCAAACTCGAGACAGTTTAACATTGTTTCCCTATTTCCCAAACCAAACCTCATAGTTAGAATATATCCAAAATACAATCCTAATATGACAATCTCTGATACCACTCTATCACAACCCAACCCACTGGGGCCTACCTAACTAAAGGTAAGTTGAGTGTGTCACCAAATCTACCTCTTATAGGCTAGGGGATGGTGATTAGAATCAAGTAGGAATATCACTCACATGGGAGGACTTAGACTAAGGTCATTGTACTCACACACACATATCCAACCATCAATATACAACAAGGAAAGGAAATAAAAAAAATAACAAGTATGTATGCACAAAACTTATCCCACATAAAAGTATAACACAAGCATAGAAATGAAAAAGTTCCAAATAAAATCCCACAAAAAAATAGTGAAAGATTCCAACTTGATAGTAAAAAGGGTGATGTTGTCAATATGAAACTCCTGGAACCATCTACTATCCATCTAGTGAAACTAAGATCCACCTACTCCTGATCCTCCTAGGACTCTATAGAAAGGTTTATCATTTTTATAATACACACTACGTGTGAGTAGATCTTATGCATGTGTGAGTATAAACATACCCAATAGGATACACCAAAATCACCAAACATATAGAATCAAATAAAGTTATATCATAATAAAGGATGATAACAACCCATTTATGCTCAAATATAGAAACCATGTCACAAATTAAGGTCACGTACACATTTCCATCATAGTATTCCACTCAAGGATTCAAGGTAATGCTTGTATGAGAAAAATCACTCATTGAGTCTTGAATAAAATGATGGTTCTCATATGAGAGGTTGTAAACTTCAAGACTTTCCATGAAGAGGTAAACACCGGAACTCATAGTATATTGATACAATGATAGGGGATCACAACTAGGGCCTATTAGGGATACCTAACCCTACCTATAGTATCCCACTAGGATGGGTATCACATGCCCTGAAAGTCGGTAACAAGATACTTGACCCAACTTGGGGAATAATGATAGAAGATCACACCCCAGGACATATGAATAGATATATGAATTTATCTAGAACCAAAATGTATAGGGGATTACTCATCCTATACTCAGAACATGATGCCTCATTGTACCATTATAGAGATGGACCAATGGAACATACCCTAATGATACTCAACTAGATTGAAGAGAATAGGGGATCTAACTTGACCTAGAAGGGGTAAAAGATATATATAAAAATTAAATGACATGTACTGCAAAACTTAGACCTACTAGAGTATATTTCAGTGTACTTCATCCCATGCCCATGCTCTTTGGCCATGCCCGTGTACATTGGTTATGCCCGTGTACTCTGTCCATGCCCATGTACACTGGCCATGAACATATACTCTATCAATTCCCATGCACATGTACCTAGGGGTACATATAGGGTTTCCAGATTTGGGATATATGGCATGTGGAAAAGACACACAGTGTGTGATATTTATCTCTAAGCATAACCCTAACCATCACAAAAATGGATTCACAAAGAATGTGTTCTTCTAAACTACTTGTCATGTATGTTAGGTTTTCATAGAATGTCCAGAATTCTCACGTGCATTTTCCCAAGCCACTCCCACCTATGATTTTATTGAATAATTTTCCATAGATATTTTATCTGAGGTTGAGTGCACTTAATTTATTATTTATGGTCATATTCCTTCCACTCCTCCACATGAAGGTCACCTCCCATTGCATTGCATCACCGTAATGCCAAATCATGAATGAAAACACTTGATCCGATCCCAGATTTTTCATCATTGTCAATGAACTATGATCATGGATTACATATTTAATCTAAACACATGAAAATTATCCATTTCATGATAGATTGATTATTTAACAATCAGTTTCTAGGTATATTCTAACTACCTATAAAATGAAATACTGATGAAGAATGTTTGAAGGGAAAGGGGAAAAATCATTAAACAAAAAAGTGAGGAAAATAACATCAACCATTGTTTGGGATTTACTTCATCCATTGATAGAGAAAATGATGAAAATAAAATAATTAAACAAGGATCAACCAATCAACTATCAATTCCTAATTCCAAGAAGAAAACCATTGACTATAAACCACAATCAATTCATGAATTAATTTACTAAAATAATTAATTCACATTTGATGTGAAAGAATAAAAAATAGGGATTAATACAGTCAAAACAAAATTCCTACATCAAAGTTGGATTTATTTATGATGAGGAATTATTTCTACATCAGTGGTGAGATCCAAGAGCTCTATTATGAATGAAAAAATCCTTGGAAAAAACGATCATTGATCCACAATTCCACCGTTGACTTCCAAATCTCTCCTCCATATACCTCTCCAATATATAGGGTTATGAGGATAACCCTTGGATTTTTCCATAACCATGTTTAAATGGAATATGATTTAGGTTACAACCCATTTAATAGACAATAAATTATTTAATTAATTTATTTGTCTATTAATCTGCCCACAAATTCTCTTAAAAAAGAACCCAACACAAAAAAAAATTATTTCACTTCTAGAGTAAAACCCACATTATTTATTTAATGACGATATCTTATTTCCCATCTAAAACACCATTCAAGAGACATTACATTATTTCAGAAAAACTGAGTACACGTGACATATTATATTCAATATTTTTATAATATTAACACTGAGGATCCATGGGCCCCAAAATCCCACGCTGAATTTGTTCCCAACACTAAAAATATTCTTTAAAATATTCCATATAATTACAAGTAAAAACTAGAGTCATTATATCTAAATCATAAATTGTCAGATTCCGGGTGCTAGTTCGGAAAACCAAAAAATCCTTCAACGTCATAAAGATCATCACAACACCACTTCTTTGATACAAGAAGGAATACTTTCATTGAGGTGATAAGAGGGACTCCTTATCACTCTAGGATGAGGAAGATAGGAGATATATTCTACCAAATTCAAGTGAGTGAATAGTATTATGAATTTGGGATTCTCTTGGATTATATATCTAGGTTAAACTTATAGAAATTTCACACTATCCCTTGAATATGTTTAAACTTAGGAATGATCCATAAATGTCATCTTATTACCTATTAATAGTGTCATAAATTCCAGTTATATTTTATTACTTACTTGTAACATAATAGATATGTTACATGATAAAATATGAGTCACTAACATGACTCGCTTATCCCACAAATATCATACAGACCTTGAATATTAAATATCATTTCATAAAATATTTCCCACCATATTCAATGAATAACTTTTTGAATACTATATATATATATAAATTAAATACTTATTATTATAAACTTTAATAAAATGAATTTATTTATCTTTTATGGATTTATAAATCTTAGACATATGCCAAACCCTCAACATGGGGCCCATCATATTTACTAGAATATATTAGAATTTTGACTATGCTTAGAATGTAACCCTCTATTCCCTTATTTTGATAGAAGTGAGGGTTACTCATAGACCAAGAGTATAGTCTAGCTTCCCACCAAGGCCCCTAAGGAGATAAGGTTATGTTATAGCAATGAAAACCATTCCTATGAACACAAATTGTTTAATATAATCTCTTTGTCACATGAAATCTCATAAATATGGATGCAAAACTTGTGTCACTATCCTTACTTTATTTATTTATTCTTGACCATACTAGAAAACATACCTTCTTCTACCATGGCTATAAATTTAGTGATAATACTACCATCATGGTAAACTGGCTCAAGACAAATCTTCCTTTCATAAGTAAAAAAATTCTATATTAACCATTAAACCAATTTTATACCACCAATGACACACTCAACACAATTTACCATGCCACAACATCAATTCCATGTTTTTTGTCTCACAAAAAAAAAACATGATCAAATGGTATACATTGATAATGATCTCACATCAAGAGACCAATACACATTCTCATAGATAATAATAATAAATGACACCTAAAATATGTGGCATTAATATTGGAAAGTTAGAACTCATGATCTCATATAATATGTAGAGACTCTATTTTTTTCTTTTAAGACTTTGAAATATTTCTATACATATTTCTAGAGTTAGGTGGTGAGACGGTGTGCGATTCTGAGGCCCAATGTGCTCGGAATTAATATTATAAAATTATTAAGTATATTTTAAAACGTTCATGTGAAGGAAGTGGTATATATATTAAATGGTATCCCCATATTAGAAATTTTAGGGAATAGTTGAGTTCGTAATGTGGTGTTTACCCTAAATAGGACATAACTTTCGTTGGTGCAGGTCTTCTATAGAAAAATACATGAAGGGAAAAATCATAAATAAAATAATTAATTTTAATTATTTTATCTTGGACGTCATAAAAAATAACTTTTTAATGTGGAATTAGATTGGAAATATGAGACCATAGTTTTGTTCGTAATGGGGTGTTTTACCTAAGCGTGACATAGAGTGAGGGAACGTGGGATGTTCAGATCCTGTGACCGTTGGTGGGTGACCTATTTGAAATTTTATAAATAGGTCTTCATAATTTCTTGATTAGGGTTGGACCATAATACTACCAAGCTTACTCATCTCCTAGCTTTGGTGTTTCAAGGATGAAACTCCGGCGGATTGTAGTAGAAGCATGGAAAACGAGTTGTCGACGATGAACAAATTGAATAGAGGTGGGATTCTTTTGGTTTTTCATACCCTCTATTTCAATTATTGAATTATATTTAATTCTTCATAAAATTCACTACTTGAAAATCAAAGGAGATGTCCAAATGCACATGTACATCATCCGATCTCCTTTTTGAATACCATATTTTGCGTGTTCTTCGTCCATTCTTCGTAGAATTCGTCATTAAATTTTCGACAGATCGAATCATAAATGAATTTTCAAGAGAATATTATTTATGTGAATATATTGACCCAATGATTCTAAATATAGGGTTTTCACAACTTTTGGACTATTTGAGGAGGTCCGGTGGTCTGTGGAAGGGGTCACCGGTGAGGGCGGCACCAGCGACGACTGGGGGAGGAGTGACAGAGCCGCTGGAGCAGGAGGCGGTGGCAACTACGTAGATTGGTGGTGGATGGGGCATGTATTAAATATGGAGAGAATGAATGGTGTGAGAGGTAGGTAGTAAAAATCACGAAGGAGGCACGATGTCCCACCGGAGTTCGGGGTGGCCTAGCAGGAGCGCGACAGAGCCATGAGGTGCCAAACAAACGATGTGACCGAGGCAGAAACATCGGGCCATGGTTCATAGAGGATATATGCCTTGATAGGAGATGATGGAGGATACAAGTCAAAGGGACATCAAGCTCTTGGATGGGCCGAGGTAGCAGTCCGGGCCAGCGCGAGTGGGCCGACCAGACTGATCGTGCTTGGCGAGTCTGCGGGCAGTGAACTAAAACCTTTATATCTCCTAAACAAAGCATCTGTTTTATGTTCCGTCTATAGAGTCATGATTCTACTATCTAGATATAAATTTTTAGGCTAGTTTGAAGATTTCATAATTTGGGTTCATTTCTTGGTTTCACGAAACATCGAAATATAATAATAATAATAATAATAATAATAATATTATTATTATTAATAAATCTTGTATCGGACGTAACTCCTGGATACGATGTCTGATCGATGCACCGTAAGTGGTGTAATAAACCTAAAATTGAGGCATAAGTTTTGCGACTAATTTTGGGTGCTTAAAATGAAATTGGGTGTGGGACCTATGAGGTCCAGTTTGGGCATTTGAGGTGAAATGTGACTTTTTCACTGGGTGTCCATTTTTGATGAATGAATAGCCAATCCCATGTATTCTTCCATGAGGATTTAAATAGTGTGATTTTTATGATGTGTTTTGGGATTGAGGTGTGGGACCTATGAAGCACTATTCATGTACGATGCTAAGAGATGTAGTTTTTCCATTAGGTGTCTGATTCAGGTGGATGAATTGTCGATCATATGAACTTTTTCTCAAGGATTGCAATAGTGTGATCCATTTTATTATCTAGAGCCTTCCAAGTTCTTTTCTCATTGGGATGTGTTGATCCTTATTCGTGATCTCATTAAATTTTAAAACATGAAAGGAATATCGATGGAAGATCCTTCTGATGTATTTGAAGATAACCCAAGGCTTAGGTCAACACCAGCTCTTGTGTGAGTGGAGAAGATTCATGAAGATATGCAGTCAAAGATTCTGGGTCTGTTTAAGGAGGAATGTCAGTAAGTTTTCATTTTCCCATTTGGACAAATAGTGATCATCATGCATGCGTCAACCTTTTGTATAGAGGTTCCATTTACTATGGGAGTACACTAGCACTCCTAGGGGTACTTGTTCGCAGTTTAGTGCCCGAGAATGGCTAGGTACATGGCCAAGTGATGAGTTGGGATCACACATCATGTGGGACCCATATGAGCTATGTACCACTTAACTAATCTTATATCTCCTGTATCTCCTTCTTTTGGACTTTGATTTTGGACCACGAGTAGCTTATCCTGAGTGTTTTTTCATGTAGAATGCGATAGTACCCACCATAGTGGATTTTGAGATATGATGTGAAATGTTATGGGTATGAAAAATTTTCGGGTGACATTCAACGTTGGTAATGTTTAGGCAGGTTTTCAGAGCTGTGTTGTGTGGTAACCTCTAGCCGGGCTAGGAAGTGGTCCCCATCAACTATGATCAGGAAATTACCGGGTAGTGTTAAAACCTAATTTTAGTGTTCCAGGTGGCACCCTCCAGCTGGGCTGGCCAGTGGGTCCCTATTGACTCTCGATTACCCTTCAGCGTATAACTTTTTAGTGGGGATGGGAAGTGGGTCCTCGTCGACTCTCGGGTGTTGATCCCACTAACTCACTAGGGCATAGATCCTCGATGACTTAGAGTGGAATCCCCATGATGTACTAGGTAATGAGTCCTCTACCTTCCTAGTGGAACCCTCCGATTGGGCTGGGCATGGGCCCTCAACCTTGAGACACGACCTCTCAACTATGTGGATCAGTGATAAGACATGGTTTGATGTACCTTTGGACTTATAATAAAGAGGGAGGATTTCCCCATCAAGATGTGTCCTTGAGAAAAGACCTAAAACCGTGAGGGTTAGTCAGTGATATCCAAAACAAATAGCATCAAGGTGTAGTGATTGATTCCCTTTGAATCACATGTTTAGGGAAGATGTGATGGATGCCAGGAATTGTTGGTGGTTACTTGTGGGACTATTAGTGAATCTCTTCCTAGGCTGAGATGTGAGATTTATATCCCCTTAATCTCTCATTTGTGCTTATTTGACTGAGTATATATATCTTATTTGAGTACCCACTCATTGGGTTTTAGATACTCTCCTTCCAGGAGAGCCGAAGATGCACGAGGTATGCCATGTGCTTTTCGTGTCTAGATTCTCTTGGTTGGATGAGTATACTCTGCTAATATATGTATCGAAGACTCTATGAGAATTTAATATTCTCACTATTTTAGTCTCCTTGTGTTTGGTTGATTTTTCTTTCACTCTCTTATTGGGATGAGTTGTATTCTTTTACTATACCTTGTTCTATCTACTGTTTTCCTATTCAGTGTATCTATTACTACTCCCCTCCACCTTTTTAGGGATTTTTAATGAATATTATTATACTCACCCCATAATGGGATATTCCTAAAAATGTCATGTATTTTTTAGATGATATACAATTTGATCGTGATCTCATTGGAGCTTAGGGACATGGGTTCTTGGACTGCGTTTGGTGGTCATAGCTTGGGATCATGAAGAGGGGATCTCTTAACTATTTTACTTTTTTAGCTGCTTCCAGGTTGTGGAACTTTTCTAGTTGGGTGTGTATTTTTCCACTTTTCCTTTCAGTTTACATTACTGCACTTTTACTATTTAGAGGTCCATGCATTCTTAGTTTATTTACATTAGTGTAGCATCTTTTATTCCTTTCCCTTTACACTTTTGCATTGAGTTGGCTGTGTGAATGTGTATAGGTACTTAGGAAAAGGCCTACCCAAGTTTATTGTTCCTTTGATGCTTGTCACCACCCCCTAGCCTATGGAGGTAGGCTTGGGGTAGTTGCGGCTTGAGCCCCAGCATGGGTCTGGTCATGACAGATTGGTATCATAGGTGGTTCGAACTTTGAGAGGTTGTTCAGATGTTTCCCTAAAAATTTTTTGGTTGGGTTTAGGGAAATAGTTTCAAAGTTCCTCGAGATTGTCTCTTAGTCAAGGGAGTCCAATGATGGGAAAGGTCACATGGAACATGATTTCCTAACATGACATGCTGAGGAGTACAGGTAGATAAGCGATGGACCTCCAGAATATAGACAACACCATGATTAGAAAGATGGAGGCCTGGGCCGCAGGAAACCATAATCTTTGGATGTTTATGACCCTACAATGAACAATATAATAGAAGGTACACCCTATTTCTTTTATACATTTTATAGTATAACTTGTTAGACACTTTGTGAGGTACTCTTCCCGCCCTGCTTCTTGCTCGAGGTTTTACTAGGGTGACGTGGGGTGTCGGTGTAACCATGTGTTGGTGTTGTTAGACATAGTTTCGAATGCACAAGAAAGAGGATTTCTTCCCTCACTGTGACACGTTTTTGTTAAGTGAGAAAACCAAGAGGGAGAGTCAGTGCCACCCAAAGAATATAGTATCAGGGTGTGGTGGACGAGTCCCTCTAACTTGTGCGTTCATGGCAGGGTTGTGCAATGGAGTGTCAGAGTAGGTCCTAGCATTACCAGTGGAGTTTTTCTACATGATGTCCTTTTTCTTGGGATGCATATAGTGGGTGTGGGGAAGTATCTGGTTTGTGTTTACTCTCCTTCCAAGAGAGTTGAAGAAACATACGATATTCCATGTTATTTTTATGTCTAGTTTCTTGAAGTTGTATGAGTTTACTCACCTTACCTGTTTGTTGGTACTTTTACGTGCTCAATGTCAGTTTTGATACAATAGTTATAAAGTATAGGTCGAGGTGATGGAGACTCCATGAACAGAACCACACGACTCACTACTTGGTTCTTATAGAAATAGTCTTCACCCTAATAATGTGGAGACTCTACCTTCTGGGAGAGCGCTTTGTGGTTTACTCATACCACCAGAGTCTCAAGTACGTCTTCACTAAGAGAGAACTGAACCTGATACATCGATCTTGGTTTGAATTATTGAAGGACTATGACTTTGAGATAGTATAAACTCTAGGAAAGGGAAACAATGTAGTATATTACCTTATCAGGAGGTCCCAATCTCTCATAGTGTGAGAAGTTTTAGAGAAGTTATCTTCCCTACAGCTGACCCTGATGGAGCAGGAGGGTACAATTCTTCTTCTGTCGATGGTGTTGACTCCTTCGCTTCTCGAATGTGTAAGAGAGTCTCAACTATAAGACATTTACTAATAGATCTTGTGTTAATATGATATCTATAGGTGACACACTAGATGGATATTCTAAAGGAGGGAATCAGGAGACCCTATTCCTAGGACAAACGATGGTTCTAGTTGTGATACAGTAGGAGGTGATGCGAGAGTTCCACACTTCTTCTTATCTATACATCTTAGTGTGGGGGCATATGTACATGGATATTTAGTGGTAGTTTTGGTGGTCCGGTGTGAGATGAAGTGTAGTTGAGCTCGTCTTATGATGCCTCAACTGTCAATGGGTGAAGCCTGAGCACTGAGTTCCGGTGGGTTTCGTAATACCCCAGAATTCTATGTTTTTTTTAAAAATTTAAAGGGATTATTTTGGGACCAAGCTCTGAGATGAAACATAATTCTGAGGCCCGGAGTGTCCGAAACATATTTTTGAACTATTATTAAGTTTCATTAAATAAATGTGTGATCGAGTTTTTCTAACTTTTAAACCGGTGACTGGATCAAAAATATGAGGGCACTATTGAACTTAGAGCATCAAGATTTAGCTAGAAAGGGCCTAACATTATCCAGCAAGGGCCAACATTGGAAAGTAGTTTTTGGTCGTAAATAAAATAATTATGTAACAATTATTTTATTTTAAAATCCTTATAACTCCTAAACGGTAACTCATATTGGAAATACGAGAGTACCGTTGAGATCACGAGGGCATGTTTCCATTAGGTGGATCTTAAACTCAACCAGAATGGGTCGAGGGTGAAAGATAATTTTTGGAATTTTTAAGAAAAATTAAAATAAAATAAACTTGATTTTTTTTATTTTTATTTGGAGCTTTTGAAATTTTTGCAGCGAAACAGATTTTTAACACAATGAAACTGAAACACTATTTCATAAATGAAATAACGTAATAGCACTGCAATGAAATAGTAATGGAAATTCATTTCCTCCTTCAATGATTTAACCGGTGGGGTGCATCATTGACATGTTTAGAGAAACACTTTGAATCTCTGGAGTATCACCATTGACGAATGACAAAAAAATACCACCAACAACTTTAAGAACCATCCCTCCTCTTTGAGAGATCCCACCTTTGATGTCAAATCAAGCGCTTCCATAGATGGATCACCATCAGCAAAAAATCCACCCTTTTGTTGAACTTGCTCTCTAGGTAGGGTTTTAAATTATTAGTGAAATTTTTTTCCCTGTTCTCCCCCTTTAAATGAAGAACTCATATCAACTCTCTAACAAGTTGATCTGCAGAAGGAGTTCCCTTGTAGGGTTGGGAAATAAAATTATGGGTTGATATCAGGATTAAATCTTAGTGATTTATAATTTATACATTGTGATCCCTCTAACATGAACAATTCCAGACAACCACGAACAAAGGACAATTGTTCATATGGGTGTTTCTTCCCCTCCATCTATCCCTCCCCATTATTCGTGGAGTAATGGAAGGTGGTGCATCGGCTGTAGAAGCACCATACAGAAGGTCCGTGACACCAGTGAGAAACCATGGCACTAGGCTACAGTGGTGGCACCAGGTCGCATCACCCTGGCCGCAGTACCCCAGCTGTAGTAGAAGGTGGGAGGTGGCGCGCTGCAATGGAAACAAGAGCCACCGGAATGAAGGCCGATAGTTGGCGGTAGGTGGACACAGCCACCCAGATGCATCAGAGACACAAGTGGGGCAGATCCGTGGTCCAAAGATCAGGACGGTGAGATGGAACCATGGAAAAGCCACAGGGCATGGGAGAAACCAGTCTGTGTTAGTAGACCGATGCAGAAGGGTAGCACCGATTGGGCACCACATTGGAGGAGCGGACCATGCTAGCGGCCCATGATATGAGCTAGAATGCGATCCTGGACCGCGTGCGGAGGAGGTGGCTGATCTCATCCGGCCACGTGAGGCACAAACTGGATGCCCCGAGGGTGTCCAAGCAGGGGGAAATTGGCCTGCCATGCAAGACGGGATGGTTGCGCGAACTAGGCTGCCAGGAGTCCCATGATGGAGAAGAGTTGGATTGATGATGTGGGCCAGGATGATGGGTCAAACTAGGCCGTTGGGCAGCCCTACCTGGGAATGAATTGTCCTGCCAGTTGCGGGTCTGGCTGGATGAAACTAGGACATTGGGCGACCTGGTAGGCTGGACCCACAGCTGAACTGGGTTGGGTCCAGCAAGGCCCAATGGGCTTGGCCTAGTGGCCAGCCCAGTCTGGACCCCACTGGGTTGGGTCAGGTCAGTCGAATCAGGTTTGGTTATATGGGACCCTCGGGCCGGGTTGGTTGGGTCGGTCCGACCTGGTGAGATCGTCCTGGAGACAACCGGCCCCTGTTTACTAAAACACTAATATCTTTCTGACTGGGAATCTGATTGACGTACCATCTACGATGTTGGGACCCTTGTGACGAGACAGTCATTTAGGCATACTCTAAGTGATATTTAGTGTTATTTGATATGTGACTGATGGGTTGAGGAGTATATTTTCCTAGAATCAAGTGCCCTACGAGCAATAATCCTACGACTGACTGTGAAGGGAAGGATATGAAGAGCAAGTCTTAGTGATCCAGCTGGCCTCGAGATGAGAGGGTCTAAGTGATCCAGCTGGCCAAGAGATGAGTAGGTCTTAGTGATCCAGCTTTCCCAGAGATGAGCAGGTCTAAGTGATCCGGCTGGCCAAGAGACGAGCGGGTCTTAGTGATCCAGCCGGCCCAAAGATGAGTAGGTATAAGTGATCCAGCTAATCGAGAGAAGAGCGGGTCTAAGTTATCCATATGGTCCAAAGAAGAGCGAGTCTAAGTGATCTATCTAGCCTAGAGACGATCAGGTTTGAGTGATCCAGTTGGCCCTAGAGAAAAGTGGGTCTCAGTGATCCAGCTGTCCCAGATGATGAGTGGACCTAGATAATGAATCCCTTAGCAATATGAATGTTCAACTTTATGACTGATAATTCAACTTCCTATACCTTGAGTTATACATAGTGTGATCTATCTTTTCTTTGTGATCCTTATGTGTGGTATTTATTTGTGGTCTTTCCTTTGTGGATTGGGGTCCCTAGTGAGTATTGTGTTACTCACCCCTGCATTGGATTCGCCCGCATGTGTCTTGTCCCATGAAGGTGATCGATTCCTCAACAGATACCTTGGTGGACCAGGGCCAGGTGGTTCTCAGTGAGACGGGATGGAAAAGACACACTCCTACGACTATATACAACTGCCCTCTATCTACCCTTCAGGTAGTGTTTGAGAAGATAGACCTTGGTAGTTGTATTTTCCTTTGTGGTTTTGGGATTGTATTCTGTCCCCTTTTCCTTTTCAATTTGTACTATACTTTCAACATTTTCCTTAGTGATAGTTGTGGTTTACTTAGTGTTTACCTTTCTGCAGTTTGAGATTTGTGCATGTGTACAGGTTTAAAGGAAAATGCCTTCCCTTTTTAGGATATGCCTATTCGGTGCTAGTCGCCAGCCCCTGGACTATGAAAGGTGATCTTGGGGTAGTCACGACATAGGCCCTGGGGGATGGGTCATGATAAAGTGGTATCAAATGAGGTTGGTTCTACCAGAGGAACTATGAATTTGTAATTTTCATGGGGCAATATTGTTAAGTGATTCGAGTTTGGCTTTCAAGCTAGGGAGTCTAGTGTTGGTGCGGTGGCTAACATATCCATTCACAAGGACCCTAAATTCTATTTTCTGACCAACACATGAAAACACTATTTACATGAATATTTGAATGTTTTCTCATGATCTTTTTGAGTCAGAGTCAGATCACCAAGTAAAATCTATTAACCGTGGTTCATCTTGATTCTCTTTAAGGATTCCTCCATGCAGCCAGCCTGCCTGGATTCCAATGTGTGACCACGAGGATGGTCCACAAAGTGATAAGGCTTCAATACAGGGACCATATCCTGATATGGAACCTTAGGGAGGTGTCCCAATGATACCACCGTCCATTGGTTAGTAGTTACTACTAGCACTACCAGTAGAGTATTCACATAGGCTTAGTGCCTTACATGAGTTCCAGCGACAGAGAAATTCTAGGCTCAGGGGATAAATAGATTCTCAGGTTTCTAAGGATTGGCTGGAGGTAGCTATGCGGGTCTTCTACTTAGTGAGGATGCCACTTGACCAGATGGCAGTTCTATCAGCGATCCTTATACAGGGTTTTACAGGGAGATGGTGGAGTTTAACCATCCAGACTCATGAGGAGGTGATCCTCACCTAGATTAACTTCGAGCGACTTTTCCAAGAGGATTTCTTCCCCATGACCTTACACTCAGTGCATATACAGAAGCTGCTTCATCTACATCAGGGAAACATGATAGTGGCTGAGTACTCTGTGAGGTTCACATACCTCTCTCATTACTCTACAGATATGGTGTGGGACCCTTTCTTCAGGGCCTAGACCTTTGAGTGGGGACTCCAACGGGAGATCAGGGAATCAATGGTTTCCCTCATCATTTCTATGCAGGCTGGGGTGCTGGAGCGAGCTCTACTAGTGGAGAGATTCTTCGCTGAGTAGGCACTGATGGTGAGATCTACCACCGTGTGATGAGTGTCTAAGTTATCCATGGTGGGTAGCTGATAGTTGAAGCATAGTTCTAAGCGGTCTAGACTATCCGGTGGATGACCCTAGGACTCAGGGTCAGTGGTACAAAGCCATCGAGGCAGTGGAAGCCAGTGTAGGATCAAGGTGTGCTACTCATGTGGTGGATAGGGATACATGGATCATGACTGCCTGACCCACCACACAGACGATCAGTAGATGGTCAAAGGGACACTGAGGTAGCAGTAGAGGTTCAAACAAGGTGGTCCGTATGGTAGTAGATGTGGTAGGGGAGAAGGAAGAGTAGAAGGTGGTGGGAGAAGGTTTGAGGTGCTACCACCACCACCCCCAAGTGGTCCACCACGGGCTCCGGGAGCTAGTGGATAGGGGCGAGGACAACTTCAGGTGATGGAGGCCTATGACCAAGATGCTCCAGAGATGATTAGAGGTACAATTTGTTTCTTCTCAACCTTTTCTAAAGTTCTTATAGACATAGGTTCTATCTACTCTTTCCTTTACCTTGATCTTGTTCGGATCTTGGAGATTACGATCGAGTTGTTGGTTCGATCCTGACAGTTAGAGACTTCTATAGGAGGGGATTTTATGAGTATATACTGGTACCGATATTGTGATATTACTCAAGGAGGAAAGATATTCAACTGAGATCTCCTAGTATAGGCGTTAAGGCCTTACAACGTCATCCTAGTTATGGACTGGCTATCCACATTTCAGGCCTAGATCAATTGTTTTTGGAACCTAGTGTGGTGTGTCCATGGAGATGGGACTAGGTTTTCCTTTATTAGAAAAAAGGAAACCAGTTTAGTGAAGGATGTAATTTCACGTAGGAGGGTGCAGCCGATAACTCATCAATTTTCTAGCATGAACCTCAGTGCAATGGATGAGATGAGTCCATAGTTTCCTATAGTGGTGGATGAGTATGAGGATGTCTTTCCAGAGGATGTTATAGGACACAATCCTCGTAGATAGGTAGACTTATGCATTTATCCATACCCTGAGACAACACCAATATCTACACCTATATATTGGATGGCTCCAGTAAAGCTATAGGATCTGAGGGTATAGTTGGAGGACTTGTATAGGAAGGGGTTCGTAAGGCCCATCATTTCACCATGGGTAGCCTCAGTGTTGTTCTCCAAGAAGGAAGATGGAGGATTGAGGCTATGCATGGACTTCTGGTGCCTAAAATAAGTGACTTTGAAGAACAATTATCCTCTAACGAGTATTGATGACCTCTTTGAATAGCTAAAGGGATCAAGACGGTACTCAAAGTCAAAACTCACATCAGGATATCACCGACTTCGAGTGAGAGATGAGGGCATCTTGAAGACAACTTTCAGATGTCTCTAAGGCCAATACAAGTACTTAGTGATGCCATTTTTCATGACGAACTCCCCAGATGTGTTCATGGGACTCATGAACAAGATCTTCCAGCCTTACCTAGACCGGTTTGTAGTGGTCTTCATTGATGTTATCTTGGTGTATTCAGCATTAGAGGAAGAGCACACGATACACCTGAGGATGGTTCTGGACACACTCTGAGAGCACCAGCTTTATGGTAAGCTCTCACAGTGTGAGTTTTGGATACGAAAAGTCCACTTCCTAGGACATGTCATCTCAGAGGCTAGAGTTTCAGTGGTTCCAACAATTATTGAGGCTTTGATTTCATGGGAGCCACCCAAGAGTGTTACCGAGGTATAGAGTTTCCTTGGGTTGGCTGGGTACTATTAGAGGTTTGTACCCGACTTTTATAGGGTGGAACCACCCATGAAGACATAAAAGAAGAAGGGAAAACCCTTAGTATGGATAGAAGGATTCCATAAAATCTTTCAACAGCTAAGGTAGAGCTTGAAGAGTGATCCTATCTTGAGGTTTCCAGAGGAGGGAATCGACTAAATGGTGTATTATGACTCATCAAGAATCAGGATCAGTTGTGTCTTGATGCAGGGGAAAGTAGTGATTGATTATGGTTCACAACAGTTGAGACCGCATGAAAAGAACTATGTGAATCATGAACTTGAGTTGGGAGCAGTAGTCTTCATACTGAATATGTGGCGACACTACCTTATAGGAGAAATATTGATCATCTACTCTGACCATAAGAGTCTCAAGTATATATTTTCTCAAAAAGATCTGAATATGAGACAAAAATGTTGGCTAGAGTTCCTCCAGGACTATAACTTTGAGATAATCTATACTCCTAGGAAGATGAACATGGTGGCAGATTCTCTTAGTAGGATATCAAGTTTACAACTATTGAACAAGGCCTCAGAGCAGTTGGCATCAATTTAGATATCCTTTATGGATAGAGATGAGGTAGCTTATTTCAATTTATGGTAGTTTCACCTCCAATAATACATCAAGTTAGGGAGGAACAACTTAGAGATGATAGATGCGAGACTACATGTGCCCATATGTCCACAGGTCATTCCTTTGTTGGATATTCTAAAGGCGGGGAGAAAGTCATCCTTTTTAGAAGATGCACCGTAGTACCAGTGTCATTGTAGGAGGAGGTGTTGAGGGATTTCCATAAATCCCCTTTGGAGGTACATCCAAGTGTGGAAAAGATTTACCACGACCTCCAATGTCAGTACTGGTGGTCAGGGATGAAGAAGGAAGTATCAAAGTTTGTCTCAAGATGCCTCACTTTTCAGTAAGTGAAGGCTGAACACCAGGTTCTATTAGGTTTGATACAACCCCTCGAGGTACTGGAGTAGAAGTGGGATGGAATATAGATGAACTTCATGATGGGATTACCACGTACATCCAGGGGGCACGATACCATTTGGGTTATCATAGACCGACTCACCAAGTCAGCCCACTTCCTACCCATTTGAGAGCATGGTTCAGTAGAGAGCTTAGGACACCTCTACATGCAAGAGATAGTTTGACTCTATAGAGTCCCATATACGATAGTCTCAGATCATGATGCACACTTTACATCCCAGTTGTGGAAGGGATTTCAGGAGGCATTTGGGACTTAGCTACGCTTGATCACAACCTTTCACCCAAAGACTGATGGTCATATGGAGCAGACCATACAAAACTTGGAGGACATGCTTTGTGCTTGAATCATTGATCTTGTTCATAGTTGGGAGGACCACCTACCACTGGTGGAGTTTCTGTACAAAAATATATACCACTCCACCATCAGTATGGCACCATTATAGGCACTATACGGATGACCATGTAGGTCATCGTTATGATGGGTAAACCCAAGGGAGTCAGCACTCATGGGTCCAGTGATGGTAAAAGATACCACTGAGAAGGTAAAGGTCATCCAAGAGTGGATCAAGACTGAACAGAGCCGACAAAAGTCCTATGATGATAGGATACAAAGACCTTTAGAGTTCTAAGAGGGGGACCACATATTCCAACAAGTCTCTCCTCGATGAGGGATACCAAGATTTGACCAGGGAGACAAGTTATCTCTAAGGTTCATCAGACCTTTCCTAATACTGTGTAGAGTGGGAAAGGTTGTGTACCACTTGGGTCTATTGCCATAGTTAGAGAGGGATAATGACGTCTTCCACATATCCCAATTAAGAAGATACATGCATGACCCTTCTCACGTCATTAAACATGGAGAGATGGATAATGACGATGGGGAGACATTCGTGGAGTACCTGGTGGAGATAGAGGATCGACAAGAGAGAATCCTTCATGGATGGTCGATACCTCTAGTGTTTTTTCTTTGGTAGCATAAGAATCTTTAGGAGAGAATGTGGGAGCAGTAGGCTTAGATTTGTTCTCAGTACCCCCTTCTGTTTGATTAGCCCTTGTTTTGGATTATGGGGATGTAAAGCCCTAAAGGGGGGAGTAATGTAATACCCCAAAATTACATGATTTTTTTTTAATTAAATGGGATTATTTAGATACAAGTCTCTAAGACGGTGCATAATTTTGAGGCCCTGAGTGGCTAGAACATATTTTTGAACTATTTTTAAGGTTCATTAAATAAATGTACAAGCGGGTTTTTCTAACTTTTATTCCAGTGCTTGGATCAAAAATCTGAGGGCACCGTTGAAATCAAAGCATCAGGATTCTCCTAAAAAGGGACTAACATTGGCCGGTGCGGGCCAACAGTGGAAAGTAGTTTTTGGCCATAAATAAAATAATTATGTAACAATTATTTTATATTAAAATCCTTACAACTCATAAATGTTAACTCGTATTGGAAATCTGAGAGTACCGTTGAGCACGTGAGGGCTTGATTCCCTTGGGAGAAGATTAACCTTAACCGGTGTGGGTTGAGGGTGAAAGATAGTTTTAAATTTTTTTAAGAAAAATTAAAATAAAATAAACTTGATTATTTTATTTTTATTTTGAACTTTTGAAATTGTTGCAGTGAAATGGAATTATAACACAAAGAAAGTGAAACACTGTTTCATAAATGAAATAGTATAATGGCACCACAATGCAACGGTAATGGAAAATAATTTCATCCTTTAATGATTTAATCGGGGGGGGGGGGAGGGTGCATCATTGACATGTTGGGAGAAAAAATATAAATCTCTGGAGGATCGCCTTTAATGAATGAAAATCGCCAAAAACATCAATCACCCTACATCCTCTTCAAGAGATCCTACCTTTGATGTTGGATAAAGCACTTCTATGGAGTGATCACCATCAGGGAAAAATCCACGCTTATATATAACTTTCTCTCCAGGTAGGGGTTTAAATTATCAGTGAACTGTTTTTCCATGTTGTCCCCCTTTAAACAAAGAACACAGATCAATTATCTAACAAGTAGATCCACAGTTGGATTTTTCTTGTGGGTTTGGGAAATATCATTGCGGGTTGATATCAAGATTAAATCTTAGTGATTTATAATTTATACATCGTGATCCTGCTTAAAAAAATAATTCCGAACCAATATGAACAAAGGGAGATTGTACATATGGGTGTTCTTTGTGATCCTCTCCATCTATCCCTCCCCATTATTCATGGAATAATGGATGGAGACTCATCGGCTGTAGAAGAACCTGGCAGAAGGGCCACAGCCAGGCGGTCCACAACACCGACAAAAAACTGTGACACAAGGCTGCGGTGGCAGGCGGCGCAGTGGCAGTGCGCGGCAACAACCATAGGAGCTGTCGACACGGAGGCTGACAGCTAGCGGTAGGTGGACACAGCCACCCAGCCATGTCATAGGTGCATGTGGCACAGAGCCGTAGTTCGCAGAATGCAACGGCATGCTGGACTCGTGGAAAAGCCACGAGCTATGGGGGGAAACTAGTTCGCGTGACCAGACCACCGTAGAAGGTCAACACCACATTGGAGGAGCATCCCGCACTGTAAAGCGGTCCTAGACCGCTTTTGGAGGAGGAGGCTGACCTCATCCGACCATGTGTGGAGCGAACTGGATTCCCCACAGGTGTCCGGGTAGGGGGGGGGGGACCGGCCCTCCATGCGGGCCGGGCTGATGGTGCGAACCAGGACACCGGGCGGCCCAAGATGGGGAAGAGTCAGCCCGCCAATGTGGGCCAGGTTGAAAAGAAAAAATCGGCCATTGGGAAGCCTTGGATGGGAAAGAATCGGCCCTCCAGTTGCAGGCCAGTCCAGATGAAACTGGGTTGCTGGGAAACCCGGTGGGCTGGACCCACGGTCTAACCAGGCTGGGTCCAGCAAGGATGAATAGGCCTAGCCCAGTGGAAAGGATAGATCAGGCTAGCCCATAACCCACAAGGTTAGGTCAGTTTGGCTGAACTGGTTCAGGTCATGTGTGACCCCCCAGACCGGGTTGGTCGGGTCAGTCCGACCAGGTCAGATCGGGCTTGGACACAACCAACCCCTGTTTACTAAAATACCAATATCTTTTATATCGGGCGTTCGATTGACGCACCATCTATGGATTTGGGACCCTTGAGATGTGAAGGTACTTTGGAGATACCCTAAGTGAGATTTAGTGGTAGTTGAGATGTGACTGATGGATTGAGGAGTAGATTCTCCTAGAGTCAAGTGCGCTACGAGAAGGAATCCTACGACTGGCTGTGACGTGAAGGATATGAAGAGTGGGTCTTAGTGATCTAGATGTCTTAGAGATGAGTGGGTCTTAGTGATCCCACTGGCCTAGAGTTGAGCAGGTCTAAGTGATCCAACTAGCCAAGAGACAAGTGGGTCTTTGTGATCTAGATGACCTAGAGAAGAGCGGGTCTAAGTGATCTAGATGGAAAAGAGACGAGCGGGTATTAGTGATCCAGCTAGCCCAGAGATGAGTGGGTATAAGTGATCCAGTTGGCCCATAGAAGAGTGGGTATAAGTGATATAACTGGCCCATAGACAAGAGGTTCTACGTGATCCAGCTGGACCAAAGACGAGCGGGTCTGAGTGATCCATCTGGCCCTAGAGACGAGCAACTCTCAGTGATCCAACTGGACCAGGTGATGAGATAACCTAGATAATGAATCTCTTAGTAGTATGAATGTTCAACTTTATGACTGATAATTCTACTTCCTATAATTTGAGTTATACTTGGTGCGAACTGTATATAATTTTTGATCTTATTGTGTGGTCTTTCTTTGTGGTGTTTACTTTTTGGTTTGGGGTCCCTACTGAGTATTATGTTACTCACCCCTGCACAGGATTCTCCCACACGTGTTGTATCCCATGCAGGTGATCAACGCCTTGATAGAGACCTTGGGGGACCAGGGCTAGGTAGTTCTCAGTGAGATAAGACGGACGTGACACACTCCTATGGCTATAGATGGCTACCCTCTATCTACCCTTCAGGTAGGTTTTGATCAGACAGACCATGGAAGTTGTATTTTCCTTTGTGGTTTTGGGATTTTATTTTGGACCCTTTTCCTTTTTAGTTTGTTCTGTACTTTGAATAGTTTCCTCAGTGAAAGTTTTGGTTTAATTAGTGTTTACCTTTCCAAAATTTGAGATTTGTTCATGTGTATAGGTTTAAAAAAGTTCCTTCCCTTTTTGGGATATGTCTATTTAGTGCTAGTCGCCAGCCCCTGGCCTATGTAAGGCGGGCATGGGGTAGTCACGACACGGGCCCTGGCAGACTGGTCATGACAGGTTGTTGTAGCCTCTTGAAATCCCAAAGTGTAAATGGGATGGAATATCCATGTCATAGGGATTCCACACATAGAGAAGGGACACGATTCCATATGAGTGATATTAGATCGAATCACAAAGTCAGCACACTTCCTTGCTATCAGGGAGTAGAGTTCGGTGGAGTTTTTGGGGAAGTTTTATGTGTAGGAGATCGTCCTTCTTCATGGGTTACCCTTGATGGTTCTCTTCTACTGTGATGTGTGGTTTATGTTGTAATTGTGGAGAGGCCTACAAGAGGTATTTGGGACCCATTTATAGATGGGTACAATTTTTCACCCCCTGAAAAATAGGTAGACTGAGTACACTATCTAGGTGCTGGAGGATATGCTGAGAGCTTTCATGTTGGATTTCAGTTGGAGCTGGGAGGATCAACTACCTTTGGTAGAGTTTTTGTAAAACAATAGCTACCACTCTACCATCAGCATGAAACCATTTGAGGCCCTTTACGGGAGACCCTACAGGTCACCTTTTTCCTGGACAGAGGTTGGGGATTCATCCCTCATGGGCCCATAGTTGGTGTAGGAAACAATAGATAAAGTACAGGTCATCTATGAACAGATGAGGATGGTGCAGAGCAGACAAAAATCCTATGAAGATTTCCTTCATAGGCCCTTGGAGTTTGACCAGGGAGACCACTTTTTCTTGAGAGTCTCCCACGATGCGGAATATGAAGGTTTGTATAGGGAGGAAAGCTATCCCTGAGGTTCATCGGGTCGTTTGAGATCGTGGAGAGGGTTGGAGAGGTTACCTACCGCCTTGCTCTACCCCCACAGATAGAGTGAGTGAATCACATCTTCTACGCGTCGTAGTAGTTGAGGAGATACATGCATGATCCTACGCACATCATCCATTGGGGAGAGATGGAAATTGAAGATGGAGACACCTTTACAGAGCACCCTGTGGTGATCGAGGATTTATAAAAGCAAAAATTAGGTGGAAATACCAACCCTTTGGTTTGTGTGCTATGAAAGCACAAAAACATGCAGGAGAGTTCATGGGAATGGGAGAGCCATATGCAAGCTCAGTATCCCATGTTGTTTTCCTAGTTTTTCTTTTCAGGGATGAAAATATTGAAGGATGGAATGATTTGAAACCTGGTTTTCACCTTTTAAGACTTTTAAATATTTCTATACATATTTCCAGAGTTAGGTGCTGAGACAGTGTATGATTCCGAGGCCCAATGCACCTAAAATTAATTTTATAAAAATATTATGTATATTTTATAATGTGAATGCAAAGGAAGCATGATAAATCTTAAATGGTAGACCAAATCATAAATATGAGGGCACAATTGAGTCCAAAATGTGGCGTTTACCCTAGGATGGACATAACTTTCGTCAACATGAGTCTTCTGTAGAAAAATCCATAGAGGAAGAAATTGTAAATAAAATAATAATGTTTAATTATTTTATCCCAGAAATAATATCTAATAACTTTTGAATGGGGACTTGTATTGTAAATCAAATACCATATTTAAATTCATAATGAGGTGTTTTACCTAAGCACGACATAAAGTGAGAGAGCACGGGATGTTTGGATCCCACAACCTTTGGTGGGTGACCTATTCAAAATGTTATAAATAGGTTGTTATGGTTTCTTGATTAGGGTTGGAACCTAATACTACCAAGCTTCCTCTTATCCTACCCTTTTAATTTCAGGGATAAAAATATGGAATATTGTAGTGGAATCAGGGAAAATACATTTCCAACAACAAACAGCTTGAATCGAGGTAGGATTCTTTTGGTTTTTCGCACCCCCGATTCAATTCTTGAATTCTATTTGATTCTTTGTCAAATTAACTACTTGAACATCAAAGGCAATTTAAAAATGATAAAATAAAATTTTATTTAAAATTTTATTGATATAAATGAAATAATTTCCTTACATTATGTTAAATATGTTTATTTATAAAATATTTGGGATTAGATCATTCATTTAAAAATTTACTGAAAATTCAAAATTTACCCTTTAAAGTTCACTATAGTAATTCAGACATAAATATTTCTAAATATATTTTTTGAACTTAATTTTTTTAAAATGTTTTCCTTACTTAATGGTCTACAACTTTCATTTGGGACATAGGAGCTAAAGTGTGCATTTGATTAGAGTAAAAGGGATATGAAGTCAAAGATGGGTTGGAATCACCAGATTGGACATTTGTTCTGTATTTGAGACATAACTTCTTCATACTACTTGTATTGGGCCCAAATTTGGAGAGGATATTGACAAAAAATTTCAACACAAATCAAACTTCTAGACGGATAGCTGGTTCATGCGTTTTGAAGGTCAAACAGGTGGTGAAACTTGGAATAAAATATTTGGCCGAATTTCGCCATTCACACTTGAAACCACTTGAAACCAAGCCTCTCCTCCACTATATAAATTGTTTTTTTCTCATTTGGAGGATTTTGGATGTGAATTTTTAGATTTAAGACAAAGTATAATTAGTTTCACTCTATTTCTCCAGGCATTTCAAGAGAGATATCTCTTGAATCTAGGATCCCTTCATCAAAGCCTTCTTCTTCTTCTTCTTCTTCACTTTGTAATATTATTGTGATTTCAATAAATTCTTAGTTTCTATTCCATATATTCTATTATTTTAAATTTTATTCTTCTATTAATCTTACTATTTGGTCTGAAATTCAAGAGTAGAAATGATATTGGGTTATACCCTTTCTAAACCTTTGCGAATGGAAAACATTTCTACGATGACTACACTACCCATGAAAGAGTAGTTATTTTTAGTAATTAATTTACCTCTTACCTTATTCATTAATTTATTTTGAATAAATGATATAATATAATTCACTTAAAATGATCTATGAATTTATTTTTTAATTTAATAGAAACTAAGAAATCAATTGAACGATTCATGCAAAACACACGAGGTCGAGTAATGTGTGAATTGTGAGAGCGTGACCTTAAACAGTGAAACAAAATCACATGGGATAAATTTATAAAGTTAAAATATATTACCTACACACAATTCATCCTCATTTTCTAGAATTTATATGTTCCCTAATTTACCACTGACCATAAGATAGACTTCGAACGTCAATCAAAGTAGGGTGGTACGATTGCATGTTTAGAAGCTATCCTAGGGTTTAATTCAATTCATATTTGTGGTAAAGTTATTTCTTATAGGGTTTGATAATTAAAAAATTATGGGTTAATAATTAAGTTATTATTAATTTAAGTGAAAATTATTAATAATTAAGTTAATATGTAGAGTTATATAGATTACTCCTTCTAATAATATTTAAAAAAACATCTTCTCATTGTGTCTTATTAATCAAATTTCATTTAAAAAAAATACAATATTCTTCCAGCATACTAATTTTATAAATGATAATAAACCTCTATCCTTTTAATTATTTTTCTTATATTATATTATTTTATTTTCAAAATACCTTTAATATGTTTTTTTAAATACTACTTTAAGAGATGACCTTGGTCAGCCACTCTGCTACACCTAAGTTTCTAAAAATCACACATCATTTGGAAGCGGCCATGATAGTGAATTTCAAATTGGTTCCATTTCTAGGGAGGTAAGTAATTATTTCAACCAATTAGAGTTATTTATTTTATTTTCATTTTATTCTTTTATTCTCTACTTTCTTCCTTCATTACCCAATCTTATTTTTTTCTTGTTCTTTTGTTTTTTTATTATTCTTCTTTTTTTTGGGACATTAAATAAAACTTCACATTTTTATTTTACTATTGTACACTTTTATTCTTTTCATTTTTATTTGATTTATTACATGAAATAATCCTGAGGATCTTTTAGATCCCTACCTTGAGATTGAATGTAGCCTTTGGGATTGAATCTGACATTCCCATTCTACGGGAAGTTTCAACATTCAACCTTTTGGATAATTCCTCCATTTTGGTAACACTGAAAAAGGAATTAGTTCTAATTCAATCATAAAACAATAACCGATGACTTCAAACAATAATAATGAACTAAATAGAACCATTTTATAATTGGACGCACCTGATATTAACTATCAACCAAATTGTATTGCATATACAAACCTTGAATCAAACTTTGAATTAAAATATGGATTGATACACCAACTTCCAAAATTTCATGGATTATCTAGAAAGGATCCCAAAAAAAATCTAAATGAATTTAATGTGGTTTGATCAACCCTAAAACTAATAAATTTATCTGAATATCAAATCAAACTAAGAGAATTCCCTTTCTCACTTGATAGAACTACAAAAGGCTGGATGTATTTATTATAACTTGAAGATGTAACTTATTAGAATGATTTGAAACATATTTTATTGCAGATATTTTTTCTAGCGTGAAGGAATAATCCCATTTGTAAAGCAATATCAGTAATCAAGAAAGAAAATGGAGAGTCAATGTATGGGCACTGGGAACGAGTAAAGAAGTTGTGCGCAAGCTGTCCACATCACCAAATCAGTTAGAAACTCCTCATCTAGTACTTATATGAAGGACTCACTCCTATAGAGAGAAGAATGGTAGATTCCATTACTGGAGTTGCATTGGTGGAAAAAAACACCAGTATCCACACATGCATTGATCAACAAGATGACAAAAAACTCCCAATAATTTGGTGATCGAGGTACACCACATGTCAGGAGAGTACATTAGGTAAGTCCTTATTCTCTTGAAAATCATTTGATTGATACCAAGTTAGAAGAATTTACCACTATGGTGAGGAATATTGATTTGGATCAAAATAAATCCTAACCCACTCCTATGAGGCCTTATGGAATTTTCACTGAAATAGACTACCCAACTAACTGTTTCCCCCAATTATAAGAGACATAGGATTTCACAACAATATTACCTAGGAGACAATATTAGTAGAAACAATAGAGACATCTATAGAATAAGTATCATTCATTTTCTACAATATACAACCAAGGGTGGATGGATCAATCAGATATGAGGTATGGCTTTGGATAACAATAAAGTCTCCATTTTCAACAAAATTTCTAGCAACATCCACCTTACCAATAGGGTTTCCAACAACCCCAAAGGATATTTTAATCCCAAGTATCAACAAGTCAAAAACAAGGGAATTATAAACCAAAGGTAGATTTTAATACAAATGATCTTTTAAAACAAATTTTTCTTAATCAACAGAATGAGATTAAGAGTCATGGTTCTGAGTTGAGAGATTTAAAGACTCAAATGAGCCATATTTCTATCGCCCTCCATGAACTGGTAGGTAAGAACTCTAAAAATATTCCTTCCCAACCTAATCCAAATCCCAAGGGAAATTTCAGTTCCATCACATTGAGAAGTGGGAAGAAAAAAAATGATACATCTATACCTATCATTCCAGTGGGATTCACCTCAAACCTAGAGAATACCCATTCTGTACCAACTGATGAGAAACCAAAGGATAAAGATAAAGGAAAGAAAACGATTGACGATGTTACTCCAAAACCCATTCCTTTTCCAAATAGAGTTGTTCAAACCAAAATGATGGCTTAATAGGCAATTTAAAAAGAGGTGTTGGACACATTCAAGCATGTAGAGATAAAAATCCCCCTGAAGCCATTATGAAAATCCCAAGGTATGCCAAATTCTTAAAAGAACTTTGTACCAATAAAAGAGGGATCAAGGTAAATGAGAGGATCAATCTTGGAAGGAACATGTTAGCACTCATTACACCAACTCTATAAATACCAACAAAGTGCAAGGATCTAGGGACATTCACCATACTATGCACTATAGGGGAGTTACAATTTTATGATTCCTTATGTTATTTAGGGGATTCCATAAATGTGATGCCTCACTATGTATTATATTCATTACAGGTTGGTGAGTTGAAGTTGATGAGAGTAGTGGTGAAATTGGTAAATAGAGCCACAACATATCCAATGGGAGTCCTTGAGGATGTACTTTTTTGATTAAGATACATGATCTTTCTAGAAAATTTCTATGTGATTAACATGGAGGATGATTAGGTAAGTTATCATGCTCCCATTATCTTAGGTAATCCCTTCCTAAAAATTGAAAAAACAATCATAAAAGTCAATTAGGGTACACTTTCCCTGGCGTTTGGATATGAAGTTGTGATATTTAATGTTATGGACTCCATGAATTACCCCTTAGAAGACCATTCTACTTTTTTTATCACCCATTTTGAACCACCAAGTAAAAACCACATGGAATTTGATTTTCCCATGATTAGGGAGATTATGAGAATTGGTTCTAGTTTGATGTAAAATATCACTTCAAAACCTATTTCTAATGTACAAAAATCCCTTATATTTTATTTTTAAATGGATTCATATTCCTATTTTGATCATGTGAACTCTGATTATGACATAGCTGTTGAGTTTGCTGATGAATTTGATGCTTTATTCTTTGAATTTGATGATGTATATTCTGATACTAATGTTCATTGTGCACATATTTCAGCTCCTTTAATGTATCCATCCATACATCACCCCCTTCATTGGAACTCAATTTATTGCCACCAAATATCAAATACTCATACTTGTTAAGTGGTGAGAAATTACCTGTTTTCATTGATAAGAATCTCCCTTTTAAACATGAAGAAAAACTTTTGAATCTTTTGAGGGAGAACATCTAGGAAATTGGGTTGACCTTGGATGAAATATCAGGTATTAACCCCTCCATTTTCATTCATAGGATTATTTTGGATGATGGGGCTAAATCGGTAACGCAACCACAAAGGAGTTTGAATCCAACTCTTTTGGAGTTATTAAAAAATAAGTTGAAAAATTTCTTGAGGCAGGTATAATTTATCCAATTTTAGATTCCCAATGGGTGATTCCTATTCAAGTTGTGCTTAAGAAAAGTGGTGTTACTATTGTTAGGAATGATAGAGAGGAGTTAGTTCTAATGAGGGTGCAAACATATTGGTGTGTGTATTGATTATAGGAAACTAAATCAATCCACTCAAAAGGACTATTTCCCCCACCCATTTATTGATCAAATGCTTGAGAGACTAATTAAGAAGACACATTATTGTTTCTTGGATGGATTTTGTTTGGATATTTTTAAGTTCTTATAGCCCCATAGGATCAAGAGAAGACAAAATTCACTTTTCCATTTAGCACATTTTCCTACCAGAGGATGTCATTTGGACTTTGAAATGCCCCATGTACCTTCCAGAGATGCATGATGAGTATTTTTTATGATTTTATTGAGTCTTTCATGGAGGTATTTATGGATTATTTTACATTGTATGTGTATTCATTTGCTTATTGTATCTCTAGTTTGGGAAAGGTGTTGAATTATTGTATTGAGAAGAATCTGGTCTTGAACTTTGAAAAGTGTCATTTCATAGTAGAGCATGGGATTGTGTTAGGGAATATAGTGTCAAAACATGGGATAGAGGTTGATGGATCTATGGAAGATATTATTTCATCCTTACCCTATCCTTCATGTGTGTGTGATGTTAGATCTTTCCTACGGAATGTAGGATTTTATCAGTGATTTATCAAATATTTTAGTAAGATTGATCTTAATGTGTCATGATTACTTCAAAAGGATTCTGATTTTGTGTTTGATGATTATTGCATGAATTCCTTTGATGAGATAAAACAATGTATGAACACTCCACTAATCATACATCCCCCACTATGGGATATTCCATTTGAGATGATGTGTGATGCTTTAAACTTTTCAGTTGGAGTAGTCTTATCACATAGGGTGGAGGGACGTCCACATGTTATTGCCTATTCTTAGAGGATGTTGGATTCAACCCAATCAAACTACACAACCACATAAATTTAGGATCTAAATAGTGTAAGTAGATTATCAATTACAAGAGGGGGGGGGGGTGAATTGTAATTTTAATTTTTTTTGTTTTTAACCTTAATGAAAACTATGTTTAACAAAGTTAAACAAGGTAAATTTATAGATCCTCTTTTAGTTCTATGAAACAAACTTACTTAGGGCCTAGAAATATGAATCCAAAAAAGACACTTAGAATAATTTTCTTAAAGGAATATTCTACATTAAAGCATATAGAATATTATTTATTAGAGTAAGTAAAGTATAAGAAAGTATAAGAAAACAATACTTTATTTCTTTAACAAAATTAAAACAGAAATAAAACTTGAAACAATAACAAGTAACCAGTAGGAAATATTTTAACCCAAAGATTAGGGTATCCAACAACCTTGAATAAAGGTTCATTGATTTATACTTTCAAGAAAGTACATCTTACCCACACCAGGGTAAGCCCTCAATAGGAATATCAGAATCTGTCTTGCTATCCTCATAGGCCCTTGATCTTTAAGGTAGTCAGCACCTCTGTCTTCCTATCCTCGAAATCCCTTGATTGTACTCAACAACAATTAGAGTCACATGAAGCAAGATGAAAAAGATGTTCAGGGCTAAGTAAGATGTTCATGAAATGCACAAAGCATGAGAGTCTTTCTCTCCCTATAAATCACTTCACAACATCACAATATGTAATATCTAGATCGTTCAACCGATTATGAGCTCGTTCAAATGAGCTCCTATTTATAGGAAAAACTTGAATGGTCGGATCCCTCCTCCAACAGTCATATTTTTCCTTAAATTTTGGAGGGACCTTTGCACGTGTCACTCAGCCAATAGTTTATTAGAATAAAATTTTATGACATCATTTAATAATAAAAACATGTGTAAGGAAAATGAATTATCTTAACAAAAACTGAATATCTAGACTCTAAGGAAAAATAGAATTCAGAGTCTAAACATATAAACAATCCGATTCTAGAAAACATGGATATTCAGATTCTGTTTTACAAAGAATTCAGAATCGAAATTCTATAGATTCCAGAGTCTGAATTCTAATGAATTCAGAGTCTGAATTCTAAGGAATTTGGAGTCTGAATTCTGAGAATTCGATTTCTGAATTCTAAGGAATTCAGAGTCTTAATTTTGGAGAATTCAGAGTCTGAATTTTAGATAATTTGGAGTATGAATTTTAGAGAATTAGGAGTCTGAATTTCAGAGAATTCAGAGTTTTAATTTCATAGAATTCAAAGTTTTAATTTCAAAAGACTCTATATCTAAGGAACTATAAGATTCTGAGGTTTTAGATAAGAATCGGAGTCTTTGACTTAGTAATAAAATGTGTTTAGTTTTGAGAGGTTATAATGTGATACAATGAAAACCAAAGTAAGGATAAATATTTCCTTAGAGAATGGGAAAATTTCCTTAATAAAATAATCCTTAATATAATTTTTTTTGTGATTTTCAAAACATAGAGGAATGGAAAAGTTATAAGGAAAACTTATTGACTCAATTGTAAAAGGAGTTTCTTTCCACCATATTTTCATTAGATAAATCCTGTTAATATTTATCGGTGTCCAAATTTTTTGTTTTTTGACCATGTAGCTTTGAGGTACCTCTTGAAGAAGCCAGACACAAAGCTCAGACTTATCTGATGGATGATGCTTCTTTAAGAATTTGATATCAAGTTAAAGGATAAGAAGGGTTCATAAAACTTGGTGCCGGACCACATGAGTAGGCTTACTCACACATTAGCGGCTGACACCTTTGACCGGGTTCTGCTTCTGGACACTTTCCCCAATGAGTATCTTTATTCCATATTAGGTACACATCCTTGGTATACCGATTTAGTTAACTAACTTTTTTCTTCTGAAATTACTACAAATTTAAAGAAACATCAAGTCCAAAAGTTAAATAGTGAGTAAAGATTTTATGTTTGGGATGATCCCTACCTCTAGCGCATGTGTTGTGATCAAGTTATTAGGAGGTGTGTTCCTAATAATGAGTTTGAGTCTATTCTTCATTTCTAGCATACATTTTCATGTGGAGGACACTTTGGACCCCAACAGATAGCTAGGAAAGTTTTAAACTCTGGATTATATTGTCCTATCTTATTACATGATGCTCATATGTTTTGAAAGTCATGATCACATTTCCAACACATTGGAAATATTTCTAGGAGACATGAGATGCCTCAAAAACCCATTTTATTTTATGATATTTTTGATGTATGGGGAATCTATTTTATGGATCATTTTCCTAGTTTTATTTGGTTTCTTTTATATTTTGGTTGCTGTTGATTATTTTAGAAAATGGGTGGAGGCTAAGGCCACCAGGAATACTTATTCTCATGTTGTAGTGGACTTTTTCAAGGATCAAATTTTTTGTAAGTTTGGAGTACCAAAGGCCATAATCAGTGACCAAGGGATACACTTTTGAAATCAGAATTTGGATTCCCTCCTTTGAAAGTATGAGGTGACACAGAAAACATCAACAACATACCACCCCGAAACAAATGTCCAAGCTGAGGTTTCAAATCTGGAGCTGCAACAAATTTTGGAGAAAAACATGTAGCTAAATAATAAGGATTAGAGTAATCACTTAGATGATGCTTTGTGGGATTATAGGACAACATAAAAGAAACCCATATGTATGTCCCCATTTCAGATTGTTTTTGGGATAGCTTTTCATCTCCCTATCAAAGTTGAGCATTAGACATTTTGGAATATAAAGAAATGCAACAAGGATTTGGACTAAGCTAATATTCAACAGAATCTGAAAATTCAAGAGATTGAGGAGATTCAATTGTCATCATATGATATATCAAGGATCTAAAAGGAAAGATAAAAACCAGCTTATGATATAATGATCCAACAAAGGGAGTTTCATGTAGGAGAGAAAGTTCAACTCTACAGTTCACAATTGAATCTAATGCCTGGTAAGTTGCATTCCAGATGGTTAGGTTCTTATATTGTGTCTAATGTTTTTCATTATGGTGCAGTGGAGATCACACAAGAGGATACATGAAGGATATTTACAATCAATGGGAAATGTTTGAAGAAATACATTGAGGGAATTCCTACTGATGTAGTTGATTTCATCACACTGCATGACCCCATCATTACTTGAAAATATCAAGTTGTTCCTAACCCTTTACCTTTTATATTACTAGTCCTATTTAAAATTATACATTTCATGTGAACATATCATCTCATAGGTTTATATTGAGGACAATTCAATTTTTAAGTGTGGGGGAGGGGACAACATTTTGGGGTAGATATTTAGGATTTTCATTTGTGTGTTTTATGTGTGTTATGTGTTAAGTTTTTGGTAATCATTTAAAAAAACAATAAAAAATATTTTCATTTGGTGACCTGATAATAATGAGAAAGATTTCATTATTAAGGGTTGATTTTTATAAAAATGTAAGTTTTCGATGATATGATTGGTTATGTCATTATAAAATCTTTCAGATTATGACACCATTATTTGTGATATTTGTTCATGGTAAATTGTGTCATTGATTTCTCCAGACAAATTTTCACGCAACCATGACTTGTGAAAATTTTCCTACTCAATTAAAGGTATATCCAAGTTAGGTAAGAAAATTCATCTTATATTAATTTTTGGTCCATATGTTCATTTATCTTCCGATCAATTTCATTACTATACCAAATTGACTTATGCATGTGTACCTGATATCCGATAGTTATAGACCCTAAAAAAATATATTTATTGATAAATAGGGGAGTGATGAAATGTACAAAATGTGGGGATATATTAGTCGGGATCTTAAGGTTTGACTTTCAGGAATGCTTAAGTGAGTGGGTCTTGAAATTTCACTGCAAAGGAATATAGAACAGGTTTGGTGAATTAAATAAGGTAAGAAGAATTATTTTAATTGACCTAAATATACTGAATAGAGGGTGGGGATATGATCTTGAAATGGTTGGCACACACACACACACATACGTGGGGAATTAATGGAATGATGGACCCATAAATTGTTTTGATATGATTAGTATCATTAATCTCATTGGATTTTATTTTGATGAAATTTACGAGACATTGAATTTAAAATTTATTGATATTGAATCTTGACAGGAATCTTACTTTTTCTATATTGTCACTATAGATTAAGAAATATGAACATTTATATCTTATCACAATTGTTTTTGGAATACATGATATGTGACTTTTCCCTGGAGTAAAAAAGGGTAAGTATGGGGGAGTTGATAAAATAAAATTTTATTGAATATTTTATTAATAATTAATGAATTAATTTTCTCACATTGTGTTAACTATGATTTTTTATAAAACATTTGGGATTATATCATTCATTTGAAAATTTGCTGAAAATTCTAGTTTTACCCTTTAAAGTTCACTATAGTAATTCCGACATAAATATTTTTATATATATTATTTTTACTTAAAATTATGTAAAGGTGTTAATTACATAAATTTCTACAAATTTTTTTAGGACATGGGAGCTAAAGCATGAATTTGATTAGATTAAAAGGGACATGAAGTCAAAGATGGGATGTAATCACCAAATTGGACATTAGTTCTTTATTTGGGCCATAACTTCTTCATCCATTCTTGGATTGGGCCCCAATTTTGAGAGGAATTTTATAAAATAATTTCACACAAATAATCCTTCTGTAAGGATTGGTGGTTCGTGCGTTTTGAAGGTAAAACAAGTGGTGAAACTTAGAATAAAATATTTGGGAGAATTTCCCCATTCACACTTGAAACCAATTGAAACCCACCCTCTCTTACACTTAATAAATTTGATTTTTTCTTACTTGGAGGGGTTGGGACATGAATTGGGAGATTTAAGACATAGGGGAATTGGTTTCACTCTGTTTCTCCAGTCATTTCAAGTGGGAGAGCTCTTGAATCTAGGATACCTTAATATAAATCCTTCTTCTTCTTCTTCTTCACTTTGTAATATTGTTGTGATTTCAATAAACTCTTATATTATCTTCCATTTATTCTATTATTTTAAATTTAATCCTTCTCTTAATATTACTATTTTTTTGAATTCAAGAGTAGAAACGATATTGGGTTATACCCTTTCTAAACCTTTGAGAATGCAAAACGTTTCTATGATGAATACACCACCCATGGAAGAGTAGTTCTTTTTAGTAATTAGTCTACCTATTACCTTATTAATTCATTTAGTTTGAATCAATGAGATACTATAATTTAGTTAAAATTATATATGAATTGAGTTTTAATTTAATATAAACTAAGTAAGTAATTAAATTATTCATTCAAAAACACACAAGGTCGAGTAAAGTATGAATTGTGAGAGCGTGACCTTAACTGGCGAAACAAAAGCACACTGGAGAAATTTGAAGAGATAAAATATAATTCCTAAACATAGTTCATTATAATTTTCTATAATTGATATGTTACCTAATTTACCACTGACCTTAAGCTATACTTAAAATGTCAATCAAAACCGGGTGCTACGATTGCATGTTCTGAATCTATCCTAGGGTTTAATTCACTTCATATTTGTGGTAAAGTTATTTCTCATAAGGTCCCGGAATTAACAAATTAGGGGGTAATAATTAAGTGAATATTAATTTAAATTATAATTATTAAGAATTAAGTGAGTAGGTATAGTTATATCTATTACAACTTCTAAAAATATTTAAAAAAAACATATTATCGTCGTGTCTTATTAATCAAATTTCATTTCAAAAAAATAAAAACAAAAAATACAGTCTTCTTACACCATAAAAATTTTATAAATGATAATAACCCCCATAATTTTAAGTAGTGTGTTTATATTATTTTATTTTATTTTAAAAATACCTTTAATAAGTTGTTTTAAGTACCTCCTCTTTGAGAGATGACCTTGTTCAGCCACTCTGCTGCACCTAAGTTTCTAAAAACCACACATCATTTGAAAGCGCCCATGATAATGAATTTCAACAAAAAAACATGAAAATCATCTAATATAATTTTTGAATATAATATTTTTCATGTTCTTCATCTATTATTTTTGGAATTCATCGTTAAATTTTTGGCATGTCGAATCATCAACGTATCATCGAGCGGAGATTAGTTCTGTGATGATCTCGACCCAAGGATTCTGGATATGGGTTCATCATAATTTTTGGATGATCAGAGGAGGTCTGGTGGTCCACGGAAGGGGCCAACGGTGAGGAAGACACCAGTGGAAGCATGGAATGGCCGGGCGATGAGCGGAGGAACTGTTGGAGCATACGACGGTGTTGATTGCATGGATTAAAGGCGGTTGGGGAGTGCGGTGCGGCTGGAGAGATCAACTGGTTTTTGAGGTGGCTAGTGAGAAGCGCAGAAGAGGAGTGGGGTATGTCTAGAGTGTGGGGTGGAAAAACAGTAGTGTAGAGGAGCCACGGGGTGCTGGGCGGATGGTAGGACTGAGGTGGTGATAGTGGGCCGTGGTTTGTGGTGGATGGCCGCGTTGATGTGGGATGACGGAGGAGATGAGGAGGAGAGTCAGCGGGCCAACGAACTGGATGAGGATGTAGGATAGGAAAGAATGAGCAGGATAGGGTGGGAGCAGGTGGAGGTAGGCCGACTGGGCCAGGTGGGCTGAGGTAGGCTAACCGGGCGGAGCCATCCTGGCGAGTCTGCGGGCTGCGAATTAAACCTCGATATCTCCTAAACGGAGCATTCGTTTTACATGCCGTTTGTGGCAGGATGATCCTACCATTGAGATAGATATTTTGAATACCATTAATAGATTTAATAATTTGGGATCATTTATTGGTTTCAAAAAATACCGAAATAAAATAATAATAAGAACAACAACAACAACATTATTATTATTATTATTATTATTATTATTATTATTGAGAAATCTTGTATCAAACATAACTCCTGCATACGATGTCTGATCGACGTGCCGTCAGCAGAATCAAAAACATGAAATTGAGGTAGATGTTTCAAGACTGATTTCATGCGCTTAAAATAAAAGAGGAGTGTAGGATCCATGAGGCTCTATTTGGGCATTTTTTGTGAAATGTGACTTTTTCACTGGGTGTCTGTTTTGAACGGATGAATTATTGATCCTGTGTGTTTTTATATAAGGATAAAAACTATGTGATCCATATTATGTGTTTCTTGATCGATGTATATGCCCCAAAAAGCATCGTTCGTGTACGTTGCTGATAGATGCAGTTTCATCATTGGGTGTCTAATTCAGGAGAATAAATAGCCAGTATTATGTGCTTTTCCATAAGGATCACAATAGTGTGATCCATCTTGTTATCCGAGGCCTCCCAAGTTTTCTGCTCACTGTGATGTGCATATCCTTATTCGTGATCTTATTAAATGTGTAAGCATGAAAGGAACATCGCTGGAAGATTATTCTGATGTGTTTGAAGATAACCCACAACTTAGGTCAGCACTAGCTCTTGTGAGAGTAGAGAAGTTTCATGAAGATATGTGGTCAAAGATTCCAGGTCCATTTGAGGAGTAATGTCAGTAAGTTTACGTTTTCTACCTTTGAAAAAATAGTCATCATCATGCACTCATCAGCCTTTTATCTAGAGGTACCATGTACTATGGGAGTACACTGGCACGCCTAGGGGTACTTGTTCACAGTTTAGGCCCTGATATTGGCTAGGTACATGGCCAGGTGGTGAGACAGGGTCACACATCATGTGGGCCTCATACGTGCTGTGTACCACTTAATGAATCTTCAATCTCTTGTATCTCCTTATTTTGGACTTGAATTTTGATCTGCGAGTAGTCTATCCTGAGTGCTTTTCTACATGGAAGGCGATGGTCCCACCATATTGTATTTTGAGATATGATGTGATATGTTATGGGTATGATGATTTCTAGGTGATGTACGGAGTTGGGAGTGTTCAGGAAGGCTATCAAATCTATTCCGGGTGGCACCCTCTAGTTGGGATGGGTAGTGGTCCCCATCCACTGTGATCAGGTAGTGACCAGGCAGTGTTCAGATAGGACTTCAATGTTCTAAGTGGCACCCTATAGCTAGGCTAGGTAGTGAGTCCCCATTGACTCCTAGGTACCCTCCAGCCTATACCCATTTAGTGGGGCTAGGAAGTGGTTCCCCGTCGACTCCTAGGTGTTGATCCCCTAGATACACTAAGGTGTATATCCTTGATGAATTAGAGTGGAATCCCCCAGACGTACTAGGGAGCAGGTCCTCTACCTTCAGAGTGGCACCCTCCAGCCTGGCTGGGCATGGGTCCTTGAAGACACTAGAGTGGCACCCTCCAACCGAGGTGGGCATGGGTACTCAACCTTGAGACACAAACTATTGACTATGAAGATCAGTGATGAGACATGGTTTGAAATACCTTTTGACTCATGAGAAATAGGAACACTTTCCCCACCAAAACATGTCCTTGATATGTGACCTAAAATCATGTGGGTGAGTTATTGCTATCCAAAGTGGTTAGCATCAAGGTGTGGTGATTGAGTCCCTTTGACTCGCATGTTCAGGGAAGACATGAGGGATACTGGGAATCATTGGTGGTTACTTATGGAACTGTTTCCAACTCTCTTCCTGGGATGAGTTGTGATATTGATATCCCCTTACTCTCTTTTGGGATTCTTTGGCTAAGTGTGTATATATATATATATATATATATATATATATCCTATTTTAGTACCCACTCCTTGGGTTTTGGATAATCTCTTTCCAGGAGAGTTGAATATGCATAGGGTATTCCACGTGCTTTCTGTGTCTAGATTCTCGTGGTTGGAAGAGTCTAGTCTCCTAATATAGCCAGCGAAGACTCGACAAGAAGTTCATATTCTCACCGTTTCGATATCCTTGTGTTTAGATGAGTTTTCTTTAACTCTCTTATTGGGTTGAGTTTCACTCTTTTACTATACCTTGTTCTATCTTCTATTTTCCTCTTTTGAATATCTCTTACTTCTCCCCCTTCACCTTTTTGGGGCATCCTACTGAATATTTTTATACTCACCCCTACATGGGTTATTCCCTCACATGTCGTGCCTTATGAAAACAATGGATAGGTTGATCATGATCTCAGAGGAGCTTAGGGATACAGGTTCTTGGACCGCATATGGTGGTCATAGCTTGGTATCCAGGAGTGGGGCTCTCTCACAACTATTTTACTATTTTAGTTGCTTCCAGGTTGTGACACTTTTCTATTTGGGCATGTATTTTTACCCTTTTCCTTTCAGTTTACATTACTATACTTGTACTATTTAGAGGTCCATGAATGCTTGGTTTATTTACAGCAGCATAAAATCTTTTATTCATTTCTATCTATAGTTTTCATTGAGTTGACTATGTACGTGTGTACATGTACTTAGGAAAAGGACTTCCTGAGTTTGTTGTGCCTTTGGAACTTGTTTCCACCCCTGGCCCATGGAGGCGGGCTTGGTGTAGTTGCGGCTTGAGCCTTGGAATGGGTCAGGCCGTGACATATTATAGATCACTAAGTGTCAAATTAATGAGAAGAAGCCTCAATGATTATGGGACCCAAACACATGATAGTCATACATAATCTATGTCCTATCAATATAATGTATCTATATTATAATACATATGTTTATGATTACTATCATAGTATATCATTGTTCTCATTATAGCATGAGAACCGTTAAAACCTTTGGATACAACATGTAATATAAAGAAATTACAAATTATATAGTATATACATAGGTAATGTTATTATCATGATAAAATAAAATACATGTATATATCAACATGTATACATGTAATGGTAATAAAAGTACATATAGGATTTGGTTCTAGGGAACCCACTAACAACACTCCCACTATCACTAGAGTCAACTACTAACAAATCTCAACCTGATAGCTCTCACATGAGAATCATGATTTTTTAGAGATATGACTTTATCCATAGGGTATTACACACTATCCACTATAAAAACACTTCTAACTATGAATTCACCTCTCTAAGTAAAATTATTCAATAGATAAACCTTTTAAAGTATATGCTTTATTCTATGGTGTGACTAGGGATCCTCATAAAGTACTACCACTAAAGTATTATCACAATTAATCATAACAAAGTCTTTACAACTTGTTACAACACCAATATCTAGGATTAATATTCATATCCAAACTACTTCCTTAGCTGAATCTAAATCCTCTATATAATCAGATTCTCTTATAGAATCAGCAGACACATATTTCTTTAAGATTCACCAGCTCACTGTACCACCATTAATGAAAAAGACATAACATTACTATTATTTTAGATAATATTGATCTATCTAGAAGCTAACATCATTGTATCTCCTGACAAGTATCTCCTCATCTCCTCCATACACTAGGATCACATCCTTTTTACGTCACAAGTACTTCAAGATAGTATTTATAGCTATCGAATACAAATATCCTAGATTAACATGATATATTTCCACCATGATTAAATCAAAGGAAACATAAAACCTAGAACACAACATGACATACATGATAAATCCCACCATCTAAGAATAAGGGAGTCTACTCATATTATGAATCTCTTGTTGTGTTTGTGGACACATTTTCTTAGAAAGATCAATACTAAGTGACATTATATAAAATACTCTCTTGGATTGTTCCATATTGTAAATTTTGAGTACCTTGTTAATACATTTACTTTGAATTATCCCAAGTATCCTATGATATCTATCTTGACAGATATCGATCCTTATAATATAGGTCACATTACCAAATTATTTCATGAACAAGCATTCATTTGACCAATTTATCAAAGTCTATAAGACTATAACTTCATTTCCCATAAGTAATATGTCATCAATACTAGTAAAATGATGGAATTTATACTATCCTTATTATAGATACATGACTCACTTTCATTCTTGATGAAACCAAATTTCATTATAGCCTCATCAAGGAATACATTCCATGACCGTGATGTTTGTTTCAATCCATAAATGGATCTATACATCTTTCATAATTTTTTGGAACTCTTTGAAATGATATATAGAGACCCTAGACTTTTACACATAACATTACATGATTTTAAGCACAATTATACATTAGAGTAAAATCCAAGGATCGTTAAGTCTAGTGTCTTGGAAGAGTAGGTACAAATTACTAAAAACATGGGAAACGTGTTTCTTTATTTGTTCTTCATATTGGGCTCCAAACTTCATTTGTACTCATACATCTACATAGGATAACCTGGGGATAACATGAAAAAAGGGTGATCTAAAAAACCTAGTAAGGTAATAAGAATAAGAATAAATCCATAGCACATGGGTTAGAAGACATGACATAAAGATATAAAAAGGCATGAAACATAAGGAATCAGAACATATAAACATGGGATCATATAAAAATGGAATCATAGAAATGTGGAAGAAATATAAAACATGAAATTAGTACAAGTCAAGGCTAACCTCCAAGACTGTTTCCCATAGTACCACAAGCCAAGGCTAACTGCGAAGACCATTCCACATTGTAGTACAAGCTAAGACTAACCGCCAAGACCGTTGCACATAACGTCTCATGAGACTCAAATTTACCCAATGCATTGGAGTTCTATCTAGGTGAAAACATATTAAATTTCCATGAATATGTTTTCCACATAATAAATCATACACAATCAATCATATATAAACATAAGGGTTACCCATGGAAAGGATTGGGTACCATAATCATGACATAAAGCATAAAAAATGGGCGTATCATAAAAGTGTCCATGAAAGAAAGGAACTAAAATATACATGGAAATTCATAAATAAAAATAGTCTTGTATCATGGTAAGTGATATCAAGTATAAGAGACAACATATAAGAAAATGATTTAATAAATTTTAGCATTAAAACATTTTTGAGAGGCTTTAAGGAAAATACTATAGAGCCTTTAAAATAGAAAAAAGAACAATAATTTATAAAAAAATAGAAGTGAACCCATAATGCTTTTATAATAAAAATAAATTATTTTATAAAGACAATTGTGGCTTAAAAAATAATATAGAATTCACTTGAAATCGGGTAAGAATTTGGGAAGTTCCCTTAAAACAGGTTTGCTTATCGAGAAGTATTGAGGAGGGAATCACTTAAAAAACATGTATATACCAAAAAGAGAAATATGGAAGGGTATTTATAAATTAATGTTGTACATGTATATAGATTTTATTCAAATAACTATATAATATAATATAATTTTGGTATAAAGAAATATAAGGCAACCTGAAGGAATATAGGAGATTTGGGTTGAATTCCTTATGGATTATCAGCATGGTATCAGGTGTAATTAAGAGGGATTATTGAGATAGAAAGGGGTTTATCATCACTTATAAATCATGAGGGAATTATGGGAGATGTGTGAAATCATACCCCACCATTAGGTATTACACATAACATGCCATATCATAGAGGACAAAAAGTGAAATGGAGAGGATCCCTCACCTTAAGTCCGATGGTGTTCTCCAATTGTTATTAATGACCTAAATAAAAAAATTATGTTTATTAATTAATAATTAAAGAACCTATTATATATTTAATTTATTTATTATACCATTTTTAAGTTCATTCATGGCCTTTTTAATGGGTTAAGTGGTTCAATTTCATGGTTTAGGTCCGTTCGTTTTCTTGGTTTTTACGATTGGTTTAATTATGTTCATGAATGGAGAATCATATGAAATGAGAATGTTTTTCCAAAATTGAAGTTATATTTTTTTAGTGAAAATACATAAGATTACATGGTTATAAAATTCATTTGGTTCTTTGGAGTGAAGGTGAATCATTATATACAACATTAATGATTAACATTTGAATTAGTTTTAGTGATTTGGATCACAATTAACTTGTTTTGTATTATTATTTTACATCATGAGTGAATAAGGATTTTCGAACATTAAATAAGATAAAATACACATATAATAGTCTGGTTCAATCCTAAAAATGGTTTTATGACCATAATTGAATATAGTAATAGAAATTCATAACCCGCCGTCCTTGATTGTTCTAAATTAACACATCTCAAATGGTGTTTTCATTTATTTCAAATAAAAGGTGGGGAAAAAAGAGATGATAATTAATTATCCCATGAGAATAAAAAAAATTTCAGTACATATATGTTACTAAAGTTTTAATACAATTTTTATGAGTATGGGTTAGGAATGAAAAGAGAACAAAGGAACTTAAAAATGAAAGAAATGAAAAGAGGAATTTTACCTCTTGAATCAAACTTTCTTGAGAGCCTCTTAAGGGGAGAGGATTTGGTATTTTGAAGAGACTAAGGGATTTTGGACATGGGGGAGTATTTTGAGGAGATATTTGGGCATAATACAAGCAAGTAACAAGGCTTTATAGGAGTTAAGAGAAGAGGTAAGGAGGGGTGGTATTTATAGTAGAGGAAATGAGGGTTTTCATAATATATAAATCCTTAGTTTATTATTTTCCCTAAAAACCATAAATAGTGATGATTAAATAAACAAAAATAATAATAAGTGCATGTGAGTTCGAAAAAATTGGGCTTACATCAGCAGATCATCATCAATGACTCAATAAATCCAATATTTAGCATTTATTGTAAATTATTGTATTTTATTATTCATAAAAAATTCAATTATTTTAGAAAAATACTAAAAATTCACCCTAACCATTTTTCTATGTGTATAATCCAAAACTAAAATCCATTTTTCAAAAATAATTTTCTAAATATAATTAATTTAATTTTTAATTAAAATCACAATTTACTTGAAAAAACAATTTTAAAACAATTATTTTATTATTCCCATATATAGGTATATCGTACTTCCACTTGAATCTTATTTATATACTATCATAGGTAAGGTCACTATTAATTAGGTTATGTCACTATTCATTAGGGTAACATTACTATTCATAAGGATATCTTACTATTCACCAAAAATTAAGTTGGTCATATTAGACTCCAAATAACTTACTGATTTCAACCATGTATATCAGATTTTCGAAATTCAAAACAAAAAAGTGTAAAAATTATGTTCAAAGGTCACATAGTACTTAATATTTAATTGTGTTATGATTTCATGGGATTATATGAAATATTTATAATAAGGAAATTTCCATTGAAAACTTTGGGTTGTTACATTATCCCCCCTTATGAAATTTCTCCCTCAATTTTTTTTACATTCTAAGACATAAACAAGTGCAGGTACTTTTCCTTCATTGCCTCCTCCAGTTCCCATGTTTCCTCTTCATACTTATGGTTCTGCCATAGTACTTTGACTAGGTGAGTATTCTTGTAATGTAGAACTTTATCTCTATGATTCAAGATCTTCACTGGCTACTCCTCATAAAAAATATCATTTTCCAACTATACCACCTATTAAGAGAGTATATGTGAAGGGTTTGGTATGTACTTACTTATGAGGGATACATGAAATACATCATGTACTTTGAACATGGTAGGTGGAAGTGCCAGTCAATAGTCCAAAACCCCGACACGATCAAGAATCTCTAAGGGGATGATGTACCTTGGACTTAACTTTCCTTTCTTCCCAAACCACATGACCTTATTCCATGTAGATATTCATATAAATACCATGTCTCCAACTTTGAACTCAAGTTCTCATCGACGATTGTCTACATAACTCTTTTATCAAATTTGGGATACCTTGATGTTCTGCTGAATGATTTTCACCTTCTTCACTATTTCTTCAACCATTTTAGGTCCTAGAAGATTATTCTCACTGACTTCATCCTAACACACCGATGTTCTGAACCTCTTCCCACAAAGTTCTTCGTATGGTGCCATTCGTATGCTCGAGTGGAAACTATTGTTGTAGGAGAATTAAACCAGTAGAATATGTTGGTCCCATCATCCTTTGAATTCCATAGAACATGATCTCAACATGTCTTCCAATTTCTGAATAGTTTTCTTGTATTGGCTATCATTTTGATGATGATAGGCCGTACTAAAGTTCAATTCAGTGCTTATATCATGTTGGAGACTTTTCCAGAACTTCTAGGTGAATCTCAGATAAACAATTAGATACAATATTTAGTGGTACTCCATGAAGACTTTCCACTTCTTTGATGTATATATGTGAAAGCTGATCCAATGAGAATTCCTCTCGAATTGTGATAAAGTGATATTTATTTGTAAGATGATCCACAATGACCCATATAGCATTTTTTCCTCTGTATGTACTTGGAATTCTAGTGACAAAGTCCATGGTAATGTTCTCCCACTTTCATGTTGGTATGGGGTAGTGGTTGCATAATACCCTTAGACTTTTTTCTCTCAGCCTTCACTTGCTAACATACCAGGCACTTTGATGTATATTCCATAATATCCCTTTTCATATTGTCCCATAAAAAGTTTTCTCAAAGATCTCGATATATCTTTGTGCTCCCTAGGTGGATAGAGAAGGTTGAGCTATGTGCATCTTTCAGAAGAACCTTCTTTATCTCAAGATCATATGATACACATAATCGTGACCCAAGTATTACAACCCCTTCCTCATCAATTATGAACTCAGAGGATTTCCCATTTTTAATGGCTTCCACTCTTTTCTTAATTTCCACATATTTTATTTGAGAATCCTTTATTTTATCCATGAGGGAAGTTTGAGAAATCATTTGAGAAAGTATTGATGATGTTCCTCACTTAATTATTCCCATGTTCATCCTTTGAAAATCTAAGAATATTGGATCCTTTTAAATTATCATCATTGATAAAGATGCATGATCCTTTCTACTTAGAGCATCCGCTACCATGTTTTCCTTACCAGGATGGTAGTGGATTGAGCAGTCATAATCCTTGATGAGATCTATCCATATTCATTGTAACATATTAAGATATTTCTATGTGAATATATATTTTATACTCTTGTGATCATTATATATATAACACTTCTCCTTATAGAGATAATTACACATATTTTCAATGAAAATATCACAACCGCCAACTCTAGATCACACACAGGATAGTTTTTCTCATGGATTTTCAGCTACCTTGAGGTGTAGGCTATCACTTTATCTTTTTTACATCAGCATACAACCTAATAAATTCTTTTAATATTCACTATACACCACAAAGAGTTCTCCACTTTTTGGGAGTGTGAGTACAGGTGTAGTGATAAGCCTCTTTTTCAACTCCTTAAAACAGTCTTCACATTCCTGAGTCCAGAAAAACTTTACTCATTTCCATGTCATCTTGGTAATTGGGTTTGAAAATAATGAAAATTACTTCACAAATAATCTATAATACCCATATAGACCCAGAAAGTTGTGTATCTTCACTACAGATGATGGCCTAGACCACTCTTCAATTGTCTTTGTCTTAAAAGGGTCTATAGATATCCCTTTGTTGGTGATAACATGCCCCATGAATGATAATTCCTCCATCTATAACTCATATTTACTATACTTTTCATACATTTTATTCCTTCACAAAGTCTTTAAAATAGTATTCAAATGCTCCTCATCACTACTAGAAAATCTGGTTTTGGAGGCGGGGCATCTATAGCGGCCGCCAAATGGCGGCCGCTGCAATTTTTCCTAAAAAATCCCCTAATTTCCCCTCCCTCCCCTCCCTCCGCTCCCCGACCCTACGACCCCCCCTTCCCCGACCCCACGACCCCGACCCCGACCCCCGGCGACCCTCCCCGACCCCGACCTCCAGCCACCCTCCCCGACCCCCAGCGACCCTCCCCGACCCTCGGCGACCCTCCCCGACCCCCGACAACCCCGACCCCGCCGACGACCCCGACCCCCGTCGACCCCGACCCCCGACCCCCGACCTCCCGGCGACCTCGGCAACCCCCGGTGCGCCTCCGTGACCCCACCCCCTTGCCTCCGTGCTGCAGGCGACCTCCCGGCGACCCCGACCTCCCGGCGACCCCGACCTCCCGGCGACCCCGACCTCCCGACGACCTCCCGACGACCTCCGTGCGCCCCCGACCTCCCGGCGACCTCCCGGCGATCCCCACCCCCTTACCTCCATGCTGCGCCACCGGCAACCCCCACTGCCTTGCCTCCACGGTGCGCCCCCCGTGACCCCAACACCCCCTGCCCACGCTGCACCCCGGCGACCCCCACCGCCTTGCCTCCGCACTGCGCCCCCGTGACCCCGACACCCCCGCGACCCAGCAACCCCCACCTCTGCCCGCGCTGCACATTTGGACAGTCTCGCCGCCGTCGTTCCCTCGCGGCCCCATTGCATCCCTCCGGCAAGTCCTTATGCCTCCGTTGGACCCTTCCGGTCCATTGTGCCCCGCCGTGTAGAACCCTCCACGCGGTCCAACAGTTCCGCTCCTTTCGAGTCCGGCCTTCGAACCTCTGTCGTCAATTCACTGCGCCCTCATGGATCCACAATCGAGTCAGACCCCGTTACCCGCGGTCGAGTCCTCTGCAGGTAATGTTTTTATCCAAATTTGGTTTTTAAATTCTAACGATATGTGTTTTTTTTAGAATTTAAATAAGATATTTCACTTTTTCTTTCTATTAAATACAGATATGGATAGGAGTTGGATTGATATGAAAGATAGATTTTCAGCTTAATATTATGAGGGGATTAAGCGATTTATGGATTTCACCAACAAATTTGCAAGCGATATGATTAGTTGTCCATGAAGAAAATGTGCAAATCGATATCTCTTCAAACGAGATAGTGTTAGAGAACATTTGTTTTTGAATGGGTTTTTGAAAAACTATAAGACATGGACGCGTCATAGAGAAGATTCTGTTTCATGTCATCGCTCAGAAAATATTCATATGAATGTTGATTCGGGAACAGTTGATCCAATGAACATAATACTGAATGATATGATGTGTCAGTTTCAATCTGAAGACAGTAATGTCGTAAATGACGATGTTGGATTGAGTAATCCTCGTTCTTCTGCAGATGGAGAAGCATTGAAATTATTTGAAATTCTTGACGATGCGCGTATTGAATTATATCCTGGATGCACTAAATTTAGTAAACTGTCATTCATTGTTGAATTGTTACACCTGAAGGCCTTGAACCAGTGGTCAGACACCTCATTCGACATGTTGTTGGTATTATTGAAGAAGGTACTCCCTGCTGGAGCAAAGATTCCAGAGTCATTCTACCAAGCTTGCAAGTTAATCGATGATCTTGGTTTTACATATGATACAATTGATTCATGTCGCAATAATTGTATGTTGTTCAGAAAAGAGAATGCGCAATTAAATAATTGTACTATTTTCTATACATCCAGGTGGAAGACCAATGAGATTAATCAAGGTAGTCAGATTCTTCCTGGGAGAGTCTTGAATCAAGGGAAACAAGTTTCCGCTAAACAGATGCGTTATTTCCCACTGAAACCGAGACTGAAGAGATTCTTCTTGTCCACTAAAATTGCTAAATTGATGACTTGGAATTCAGAAATAAAGAAATAGGTTGATAAATTAACTCACCCGGCAGATTCATTGGCATGGAAAGAGTTTGATCAGAGACACCCAGCCTTTTCCCGAGATGATCGTAATATTCAACTGGGTTTGGCAGTAGATGGTTTTAACCCATTTAGGTCCATGGTTGGTGCGACACATAGTACATGGCCAGTGGTGTTGGTTCCATACAACATTCCCCCATGGGTATGTATGAAGCAACCTTTTTTGTTACTGTCAATTCTAATTGATGGACTGAGAGGACCTGGTGATAAAATCGATGTTTATATGCAACCTTTGATTGATGAGCTGCAAGAATTTTGGGCCGATGGTGTAATGAATTTTTACTCGGCAGCAAATGAAATGTTTAGACTTCGAGCCGCTTTTTTATGGACAATTAATGATTTCCCAGCGTATGCTAACTTATCAGGTTGGAGTACAAAAGGAGAATTTTCTTTCCCTTGTTGTAATAAGAGTAAGAAATCTATATGGCTTAAGCACTGTAGAAAGTGGGCATATCTTGGTCACAAACGCTTTCTTCCTACATTGCACAGGTTCAGAAAAGACCGTGTATCGTTTGATGGGAATAGAGAGTTTGACCCATCACCACAAATACTGTCTGGGGTTGAAATTTGTGCACAACTTGATGAAGAAAACATCCGTACAATGTATGATTTTCAAGATTTATTGGTTCCTGCATTGCCTTCTATTCCTGCTGCAAATAGACAGCGAAGTCATAATTGGAAGAAACGAAGTATTTTTTTTGAATTGCCTTATTGGAAATATAATATTTTAAGGCATAATTTAGATGTGATGCACATTGAAAAAAATGTATGTGATAATATTTTGTGCACCATTTTAGGCATCAAGGGGAAATCAAAGGACAGTGCTAATGCTCGACGTGATTTGCAAGAAATGAGATTGAGAAAACCTTTACATTTATAGCTGGGTGAAGGTAATTGGGCATACATGTATGCTACACAGTACACAATGAGTAAAAAAGAGAAACAAACATTTCTATCAATTTTGAAGAGTGTTAAGGTGCCAGATGGTTATTGCTCTAATATTTCGAAGCACGTGAATATGACGAGCATGACATTACAGGGTTTGAAAAGTCACGATAATCATATTCTGCTTCAACAGTTAATTCCTATAGCAATTCGTGATTTCTTACCTTCCCAGGTTGTTGAGCCGTTGATTGGAGTTTCTAATTTTTTCAGACACCTCTGTTCTAGGAATCATCACATGAGTGATTTGAAAAAGCTACAGGATAAGATTGTACTTGCACTATGTAACCTAGAAAAACTCTTTCCGCCGTCTTTTTTTGATGTCATGGTTCACTTGACCGTGCATTTAACTGGTGAAGTCATTGATGGCGGTCCTGTGCAATTCAGGTGGATGTATCCAATAGAGCGATACTTAAATACATTGAAACTCTATGTGCACAACAAAGCTCATCCAGAAGCATCAATTGCCAAGGGATATTTAATGGATGAGTGTACTAATTTCTATGCTTCATATATTGACGAAGTTGAAACAAAGATAGATAAACCGTCCCAGACTGACGAGGGTCCAATTGGAGAAGGAATAACATTTGATATGCGGAACGACGAGTGGGTTCAAGCTCATCGATATGTGTTGTTCAACACTCCATCAGTTATGCCATTGATGCAGTAAGTTTCATAGTTGATATGTATTTTGTTTATATATTTATTTTATTGTTTACCTTATATTGTGTTGTGATTTAGGATGCATATCGCTGAGCTAAAACGTGAAAGGCCCCGTGCAACTGAGTATCAAATCCAAAAACATCATTTCAACACATTTCATGAGTGGTTCAAGACTCATGTACATATAATTGATTTAATATTTTTATAGCGCAACTAAGTTGTATTTTCACAATCCTTTATCCATTAAACTATATATGTGAAATTTGCAGATTCAAAAGTTACGTGATTTAACCCAGCATGTGAGCGAAGAACTCAACCAACTAGCTGATGGTCCATTTATTATAGCTCGTCGCTACAAGTATTTGGATGCTAACAGATTCCGATTTCGTATTAGCGATGTTTACATGAACCGAGCCACACAAAATAGTGGCGTTGGTTGTTCTTTTGTTGGTGCGGGTTATTATTATGGATTGTTGAGAGATATTATTGAGGTTATTTATGATCGTGGCTTAAAACACATATTGTTAAGGTGTGATTGGGTCGATCCAGTTTGTGGAACGAAAGTTGATAACTTCCAATTTACATTAGTAAACTTTAACAATATGCTATATAAAGATGACCGGGTTAGCAATGAGCCCTTCATACTGTCATCGCAGGCAGAACAAGTTTACTTTGTCGGCATTGATTCTGATTGGAAAGTTGCGGTGAAAATGTCTAGAAGAGGGGTTTTTTTGATTGACCAAGAGGAACCTGAAGTTGTCGCATTTCCTGATCAAACACTTGACCAAACAACAGTAGGTATACGAGATGAAGATATACAATGGACCAGAGAGACGGTTGAAGGAGATACGATAGACTTTCATGATTAGTGGAAATTGTAATTATATTCCTAGTTATTATTTGTAAAAATATTTATCAGTTATATATGTATAAAAATTGCTTGATTTAACTATAATTTCTTTTAATACAGGTATGTCACAGGGTGGTCACAGTGGTTCACCTGATGTTGTTGGTATGTATGTTTTCATTTTTCTAAATTAATTGATTGCAATTTTCTGTTTATATTTCCCTAACTGTTTCTAATCATTAATTTATATTGTAATTGAATTATGAATTTATGTTTATCAGGATCTACTACTTCTTCCAGCAGACGCAGGGGTCCTGGTAGATGGGTTCGATCCTGGAACTCTGGAGCCCGATTGGATGTGTTATTTGACGACACATTTCATCCAGTTGGAGATGGTGCTACTGCATTGAGTCGTCAGTTTGGGAATATGATACAAGACTCACACAGATTCCCTCTGATGACTCGTGACTGGAGTTCTTTCCCTCAGAATACAATGGACAGATTATGGAGGGAGGTTCAGGTAAATTCAATGTTTAATTTTTCATGATATTGTTATTATTATTGTCCCATCTACTGACAAAATTTTTAACAGGATAATATGACATCCTGTCCAGATGAGTTTTGGGCTGTTTGTATGTAGAAATGCAGAAAATTATGGAAGGATTACAAGTCAAGGGTGAAGAGAGATCACTGGACACCATTTGCGGGTGTGCCAGACATTCTACAGCGAGTCCCTCCGGGCATTCTTCCTGCACAGTGGCAGGATTTGGTTGCGTTTTGGTCGAGTGTGGCAGCGATGGTAAGATTTATTACTTTTAATCTATAAATGAATAATTTTGAAAATGTCTATTAAGTAAATACGTTGAATGTAGACCGAGTCTGCTCGTCATTCACATAATCGGGCGATGCAGGCCATGCCTTCCAGACTTGGCACTCGACATGTGTCAGAGCTCAGACATGATGTAAGTTCAGAATTCACTATTTCATTCATATTTTAAAAATATTGTAGTATAACATGGTGAACCCTTTTATTATAGTTACACCAACGCGGTGAGCCAATCGATCGGATGTCCATATGGATGAGGACTTGTAGGGCGGGTGATCCCGATGTTGCCGGTGTTATAGTAAGAAAATTATTTACTAATTAATAAATGTATTTTTTATTTTATATAAATTATGTATATTTGTTCATTGATTAATTATATGCTACAGGCTTAGTTTGACGCTCAGTTAGCAGAGTTGCCAGAGGAGCAACGTCGTAGTACTGTGCGTAGAGATGAAATATTTCACCATGTCGTGGGGCGTGACGGTCATGGTTATTCTTTGACTTATGGCGGTGGTGTCCCACGACATGCAGTTGTTAGATCAGATGTGATGAGTGCATGCAGAGAGTCAGGGATGCGCACACAGGCTGAGATAGATGCTTCCATGCAGGATATGCAGCACAATTTTGATTCACAGTTTCAGCAGTTACGTGCAGAGTATGAGGAGAGGTTGTCACAGATGTCATCACGTATCGATGAAATGACGACGCAACAAGTGGCGCCACAGGTAAACAATAAAACAAACCATACTCAGAATGAATTTTATTGATATGTTTAAGATACATAATATTGATATATATATTGTAGGCTCCGAATACATCTGGTGGACATCATAGTGATATTGGTGATCCAGATGAGAATGAACCCCATGCATGAGGTAATTTCATTTGTCTTGATGAATTCTTTAGAATTTTTTATATCCTTGATGAATATAATTTTCCTTTTTACCTAGATTAGTTTGTTTTAATATTTGTGGATGACATCTTCGTGCACTCCAAGAGTGATTATGATCATACCCAACATCTTGACATCATACAGATTACACTTATTGACTATACGTCAAGCTATATATATGTCAGTTTTGTAATGATTATATAGGTATAGTTATTGGGTCAAATAATTTCAGAGGAAGGTGTGTTAGTGGATGGAGAGAAACTCCAGATAGTTGTTTCTTGGGAGAAGCCCAAGAACTCTTTCAATATTTGTATCTTTTTAGGGTGAGTGAATTGTGATGTGGTCGAGCATACGGCACGTCAATCGGACGTGCGGTCTGCACGGTAGGGCTCATTAAGCGTTCTTTAAGCATTGCGCGCGCTTGATAAACGCGCGTGGGGGGGGGGGGGGGTCCCAAACTGGCCGAACGATGTCCGAATGGCCCGAAATCAGACGACATCAAAGGGTGAGTGAATTGTGATGTGGTGGAGCAGACGACACGTCAATCGGACGTGCCGTGTGCCCGCGGTGACCGGGAACGCCGTTCTGGTGTCATAAACGGCCAAAACTGGCGTCTAACGGTCAAAATCATAGCGGACGACATCAGATTGACCTGAAATCACAGGAAAAAAATACAATTATTATTCACGACATGCACGCGCAGATGACACGTCAATCGGACGTGCGGTCTGCACGGTAGGGATCATTATGCGTTCTTTAAGCGTTGCGCGCGCTTGATAAACGCGCGTGGGGGGGTCCCAAATGGTCCGAACGATGTACGAATGGCTCGAAATCGGAAGACATCAAAGGTTGAGTGAATTGTGATGTGGTCGAGCAGACGGCACGTCAATCGGACGTGCCGTGTGCCCGCGGTGACCGGGAACGCCGTTCTGGTGTCATAAACGGCCAAAACTGGTGTCTAACGGTAAAACTCATAGAGGACAATATCGGATTGACCTAAAATCACAGTAAAACAATAAAATTATTATTCTCAATGTGCACGCGCAGACGACACGTCAATCGGACGTGCGGTCTGCGCGGTAGGGCTCATTATGCGTTCTTTAAGCGTTGCGCGCGCTTGATAAACGCGCGTGGGGGGAGGGGGGTCCCAAACTAGACGAACGATCTCCGAATGGCCCGAAATCAGACCAAATCAAAGGGTGAGTGAATTGTGATGTGGTCGAGCAGACGACATGTAAATCGGAAGTGCCGTGTGCCCGCGGGGACAGGGAACGCCGTTCTGGTGTCATAAACGGCCAAAACTGGTGTCTAACGGTCAAACTCTCAGCGGACAACATCAAATTGACCTGAAATCACAGGACAACAATAAAATTATTATTCTCAATGTGCACGCGCAGACTGCACGTCAATCGGACGTGCGGTCTGCGCGGTAGGGCTCATTATGCGTTCTTTAAGCGTTGCGCGCGCTTGATAAACGCGCATGGGGGGGTCCCAAACTGGCCGAATGATGTCCGAATGTCCTGAAATCGGACGAAATCAAAGGGTGATTGAATTGTGATGTGGTCGAGTAGACGACACGTCAATCGGATGTGCTGTGTGCCCGCGGTGACCGAGAATGCCGTTCTGGTGTCATAAACGGCCAAAACTGGCGTCTAACGGTCAAACTCATAGCGGACGACATCGGATTGACATGAAATCACAGGAAAACAATAAAATTATTATTCGCGACGTTCACGCGCAGACGTAACGTCAATAGGACGTGCGGTCTGCGCGGTAGGGCTCATTATGCGTTCTTTAAGCGTTGCGCGCGCTTGACAAACGAGCGTGAGGGGGGGGGGGGGGTCCCAAACTGGCCGAACGATGTTCGAATGGCCTGAAATCGGACGACATCAAAGGATGAGTGAATTGTGATGTGTTTGACCAGACGGCACGTCAATCGAACATATCGTGTGCCCGCGGTGACCGGGAACGCCGTTCTGGTGTCATAAACGGCCAAAACTGGCGTCTAACGGTCAAACTCTTAGCGGACGACATCGGATTGACCGGAAATCACAGGACAACAATAAAATTATTATTCGCGACGTGCACACGTAGACAACACATCAATCGGACGTGCGGTCTGCGCGGTAGGGCTCATTATGCATTCTTTAAGCATTGCGCGCGCTTGATAAACGCGCGTGGGGGGGTCCCAAACTGGCCGAACGATGTCCGAATGGCCCGAAATCGGCCGAAAACAAAGGGTGAGTGAATTGTGATGTGGTCGAGCAGACGACACGTCAATCGGATGTGCCGTGTGCCCGCGGTGACCGTGAACGCCGTTCTGGTGTCATAAACGGCCAAAACTGGCGTCTAACGGTCAAAATCATAGCGGATGACATCGGATTGAACTGAAATCACAGGACAACAATAAAATTATTATTCGCGACGTGCACGTGCAGACGACACGTCAATCAGACGTGCGGTCTGCGCGGTAGGGCTCATTATGCGTTCTTTAAGCGTTGCACGCGCTTGATAAACGCACGTGGGGGGGGGGGGGGGGGGGGGTCCCAAACTAGCCGAACGATGTCCGAATGGCCTGAAATCGGACGAAATCAAAGGGTGAGTGAATTTTAATGTGGTCGAGCAAACAGTACATCAATCGGACGTTCCGTGTGCCCGCGGTGACCGGGAACGCCGTTCTGGTGTCATAAACGGCCAAAACTGGCGTCTAACGGTCAAACTCATAGCGTACGACATAGGATTGACCTGAAATCACAGTAAAACAATAAAATTATTATTTTAGACGTGAACGCATAGACGGAACACCAATCGGACGTGCAGTCTGCGCGGTAGGGCTCATTATGCGTTGTTTAAGCGTTGCGCGCGCTTGATAAACGCGCGTGGGGGGGTCCCAAACTGGCCGAGCGATGTCCGAATGGCCTGAAATCGAACGAAAACAAAGGGTGAGTGAATTTTGATGTGGTTGAGCAGACGACACGTCAATCAGACGTGCCGTGTGCCCACGGTGACCGGGAACGCCGTTCTGGTGTCATAAACGGCCAAAACTGGCGTCTAACGGTCAAACTCTTAGCGGAAGACATCGGATTGACCTGAAATCATAGGACAACAGTACAATTATTATTCGCGACGTGCATGCATAGACGACACGTTAATCGGACGTGCGGTCTGCGCGGTAGGGCTCATTATGCGTTCTTTAAGCGTTGCGCGCGCTTGATAAACGCGCGTGGGGGGGTCCCAAACTGGCCGAACGATGTCCGAATGGCCCAAAATCGGACGACATAAAAGGGTGAGTGAATTGTGATGTGGTCGAGCAGACAGAACGTCAATCGGACGTGCCGTGTGCCCGTGGTGACTGGGAACGCCGTTCTGGTGTCATAAACGGCCAAAACTGGCGTCTAACGGTCAAAATCCTAGAGGATGACATCGGATTGACCTGAAATCACAGGAAAACAATAAAATTATTATTTTCGATGTGCACGCGCAGACGTAACGTCAATCGGACGTGCGGTCTGCGCGGTAGGTCTCATTATGTGTTCTTTAAGCGTTGCGCGCGCTTGATAAACGCGCGTGGGGGGGTCCCAAACTGGCCGGATGATGTCTGAATGGCCCGAAATCAGACGACATCAAAGGGTGAGTGAATTGTGATGTGGTCAAGCAGGCGACACATCAATCGGACATGCCATGTGCCCGCGGTGACCAGGAACGCCGTTCTGGTGTCATAAACGGCCAAAACTGGCGTCTAACGGTCAAACTCATAGCGGATGACATCGGATTGACCTGAAATCACAGGACAACAATAAAATTATTATTTACGACGTGCACACGCAGACAACACATCAATCGGACGTGCGGTCTGCGCGGTAGGGCTCATTATGCATTCTTTAAGCGTTGCGCGCGCTCGATAAACGCGCGTGGGGGGGGGGGTCCCAAACTAGCCGAACGATGTCCGAATGGCCTGAAATCGGACGACATCAAAGGGTGAGTTAATTGTGATGTGGTCGAGCTGACGGCACGTCAATCGGACGTGCCTTGTGCCCGTGGTGACTGAGAACGCCGTTCTGGTGTCATAAACGGCCAAAACTGGCATCTAACGGTCAAACTCTTAGCGGATGACATCAGATTGACCTGAAATCACAGGACAACAATAAAATTATTATTAGCGACGTGCACACGCAGACGACACATCAATCGGACGTGCGGTCTGCGCGGTAGGGCTCATTATGCGTTCTTTAAGCGTTGCGCGCGCTTGATAAACGCGCGTGGGGGGGTCCCAAACTGGCCGAACGATGTCCGAATGGCCCGAAATAGGACGACATCAAAGGGTGAGTGAATTTTGATGTGTTCGAGTAGACGGAACGTCAATCGGACGTGCCGTGTGCCCGCGGTGACCGGGAACGCCGTTCTGGTGTCATAAACAGCCAAAACTGGCGTCTAACGGTCAAAATCATAGCGGACGACATCGGATTGACCTAAAATACTAGGAAAACAATACAATTATTATTTGAGATGTGAACGCGCAGACGGAACATCAATCAGACGTTCGGTCTGCGCGGTAGGGCTCATTATGCGTTTTTTAAGCGTTGCGCGCGCTTGATAAACGCGCGTGGGGGGGTCCAAACTGGCCGAACGATGTCCGAATGGCCCAAAATCGGACTAAATAAAAGGGTGAGTGAATTGTGATGTGGTCGAGCATAGGGTACGTTAATCGGACGTGCCGTGTGCCCGCGGTGACCGGGAACTCCGTTCTGGTGTCATAAACGGCCAAAACTGGCATCTAACGGTCAAACTCTTAGCGGACAACATCGGATTGACCTGAAATCACAGGACAACAATACAATTATTATTCGCGACATGCACGCGTAGACAGCACGTCAATCAGACGTGCAGTCTGCGCGGTAGGGATCATTATGCGTTCTTTAAGCGTTGCACGCGCTTGATAAACGCGCGTGGGGGGGTCCAAACTGGCCGAACGATGTCCGAATGGACTGAAATCGGACGACATCAAAGGGTGAGTGAATTGTGATGTGGTCGAGAAGACGACACATCAATCAGACGTGCCGTGTGCCCGCGGTGACCGAGAACGCCGTTCTGGTGTCATAAACAGCCAAAACTGGCGTCTAACGGTCAAACTCTTAGCGGACGACATCGGATTAACCTGAAATCACAGGACAACAATACAATTATTATTTGCGACGTGAAAGCACAGACAACACGTCAATCGGACGTGCAGTCTGCGCGGTAGGGCTCATTATGTGTTCTTTAGGCGTTGCGGGCGCTTGATAAACGCGCGTGGGGGGTCCAAACTGGCCGAACGATGTCCGAATGGCCTGAAATTGGGCGACATCAAAGGATGAGTGAATTGTGATGTGGTCGAGAAGACGCCACATCAATCGGACGTTCCGTGTGCCCGCGGTGACCGGGAACGCCGTTCTGGTGTCATAAACGGCCAAAACTAGCGTCTAACTGTCAAACTCTTAGCGGACGACATAGGATTGACCTGAAATCACAGGACAACAATAAAATTATTATTCACGACGTGCACGCGCAGACGACATGTCAATCGGACGTGAGGTCTGCGCGGTAGGGCTCATTATGCGTTCTTTAAGCGTTGCGCGCGCTTGATAAATGCGCGTGTGGGGGTCCAAACTGGCCGAACGATGTCCGAATGGGCCGAAATCGGACGACATCAAAGGGTGAGTGAATTGTGATGTTGTTGAGCAGACGGAATTTCAATCGGATGTTCCGTGTGCCCGCGGTGACCGGGAACGCCGTTCTGGTGTCATAGACGGCCAAAACTGGCATCTAACGGTCAAACTCATAGCGGACGACATCGGATTGACCTGAAATCACAGGACAACAATCCAATTAGATCAATAGAATTAATGATTTTAAATTTATAAAACAGTAATCAAATTTATTAATATTATTTTGAAAATCAAATACTTTAGATCTGTTACAGTAAGTTTGAAGTTAAATAGTTGTTTTCTAGGTTTTATTCGGTACTAAGTTTGTTATTAAATTTTGTTATGCAGTTATATGTGATGATGGATGCGGATCTTGGAAGATGAGAGCCGGGATTTATTTTTTATATTAATGTATAATTGAATTTTTTTAAAAAAAAATTAAAATTTAATAGCGGCCGCCATATGGCGGCCGCTATAGGTTTTTCAAGGAGACCTATAGCGGTCGCCATTTGGCGGCCGCTATTTGTCCGGGCTATAGCGGCCACCAATTGGCGGCCTCTAAAGCCCATCTCGGCTTGCCTACAGCGTCCGCCAAATGGCGGCCGCTGATAGTAACAGCGACGGGGCAAAAGCAGCTGCCGTTTGGCGGCCGCTATAGGCCTTTAGTGACGGCTTTTGGCGGCCGCTAAAGGTCATTCTTGTACTAGTGTCTTGTTCCTCCTTGATCTTGGAGTATATCAGAATATCATCAATAAGGACTACCATAAATATTTTGAGGCAATATCTAAAGACTCTATTCATTAAATCCATGAACATTTATTGATAATTAGCGAGTCTTAAGGGAATTACTATGAAATAATAGTGTCCATACCTCATTTTAAAGGCATTCTTGGGAATATATTCCTTCCTCACCTTTAATTGGTGATATCCTGACTGAAGTTCCACCTTAGAGAAATAACCACCCCCATGAAGCTGATTGAAAAAGTCATCTATCCGAGGAAGGAGATACTTGTTATTATTTTTTATTTTATTGAGCTCATGATAATCAATGTATATGAACATTGATCCATCCTTCTTCTTGATGAAGAGGACTGGCGCACCCCATGGTGAAATACTAGGGTGTATAAAACCCTTGTCCAGATTCTCCTGTAATTGCTTATTCAGCTCTTCTAGATCAATAGTGGCCATTATATAAGATGTCTTTGATATAGGAAAATATCCAGGAATAAGTTCAATAGATAAATCAAAATCTCGATCAGGGGGAAGTCTAGGAAATTCTTTGGGTAATACATCAGTGTAGTCCCTCACGATGGGCATGTATTCGAGCATGATCTTCTCCTTTGTCTCAATCATCTGAGTTAGATATGCTTACTTATAAGGAAGTAGTGTCCAGACTTGAGAAAATGATTCTAAAGTTGATTCATCTTCCTCCTTACACTTTTAAGGAATTGGAGGACACTTCAGGATGTGAAGAGTGATTTATCTTTCCCAACAGTTGATGTTGGATTTTTATAAGGATAGCCAGTCCATTCCCAAAATATAATTAAACTTAATTAGGGGAAGTATGAAAATATTTTTCGGTGGGATCAGTCCACAAACATTAACTGAGGGGGATTTATAAACCATGGATGAAATAATTTCCCCATTCTCTGTTCTCACAGATAAATTGTCCTCCAAATCTTGAGGTGGTTCTTGAATAGTTCTACTAAACTTGAAATATATGAAAGAATGACTAGAAACAGAATCAAATAGTACATTTTCCATTCTTGAATGAATAACTAGAATAACTTTCACCACATCATTGTCTGAATCCACCTCAACAGTAGTGATAGAATAATACCTTCCTTTCTGTCTTGGAGGTTGTTGTTGATTTCCTCCAACAACCCTTGGATTAGGGAAATTGTTTGCATAATACCCATGCTCCTTGTAGTTGTAAGACTAGACTACAGGCTGAGTGTTGATCTTAACCTTCCTTTATTCTTCCACATTAGCAGGATTCTTCATACCCCTTTGGTAGTTCTTGGCCATATGTCCCATTATTTCTCATTTGAAGCAATTCTTGGTTCCCTTTAGAAAGTTCCCAAGATGCTTCTTCCCATAACTTTTACAAGTGGGATATTAGGGATTCTTTCCATCATGGAATTTGTTTGTGAAACCACCCATTTTTTTTCCATTTTATGCTTCTTGTCACTGGTCCCACAAGAAAACTAAGAGTTTTCAATCTCTATTTCAACCTTTAGGGAAAAACAGACAATCTCCTCATAACTTTTGAAGTCTCAAATCACTAATGATTTTCTTAGACGCATCTCTAGTCCTCTAAATAAGCGATCCACCTCACTTTCTATGTTCATGAAAAAGATAGAGGTGTACCCTGAAATCCTTGTAAAAGTTTCTTCATACACCCCGATGGACTCATATTCCTTCTTCTTGAGATCGAGGAACTCTCTTTCCATCTTGAGATCAAGGGTCCGAGGAAAATTTTATTGAAAAAAATCCTCTTGAATTCCTCCAAATCTATGGGACCAATTTCCTCATGGTACTTTTTATTCTTGATCAGTGTCTGATGAAGCTCACATTTTCATATATTTTATACTGTAAATCATTGTTTATAATCCCACTATAGTATTATTGGATGGTTAATTGTCACGTTTTTAGGTTTTAGTGTTATTTTGAGCCTAAATGAGAAAAATGACTAATTTTGGATTTTGACAGATTTGTACATCAAGGGTATTTTGGCCATTTACTAAAAAATATTGTTCCAAATTTTCTGATTCAATTTTTTTAGAATCCTTATATTATTTCCTCCACTTTTTTCTTGTGGACTAGGAGCTGATTCGGCCATCTAAAGGGTATACAAATTCATTGAAGTTGGACATTTTTTTCGGGCGGACAGCGTGGACCCCACAACTGTAACAGAATCAAAACTCAGACTACACACCTTCAAATGAATTTATTACACTTAGAGATGAACTAGGAAATCCAGTAACGACTCTAAAACAAATATGGGGGAGTTTTAAAGTCATTAATGCGTCCATTAAAAGACACACTTTTAAAGGAACCATCCTGGAAGCTTCGCCCAGAAACAGAAAACGAGATTGAAAAATTCATAACTCCTGCATACGGTTTCCAAATTAGCTGAAATTTTGAGGAGAGACGGAAAAGATATTTATAAACAACATTTATGAAGGGTGTAACGCGTGAAGAGGTCATTAATGGGGTATAAAACGTGTAGACATTTGGGGGACAAATTCTGCCTATAAAAGGAGGCCCTCACCTCCTTCCCAAATCATCCCATTCTCTATCCATTACTTCAAGGAACCAAGGAGGAGATCTACACCGAGGGAGGCCGGGAATAAATCTTCCCAATTTAATTTAATTAATTAATTTTTTTCTTTATTTTTGTTTTACTTTTCATTTGTAATTTAGATTTCTAATAAAATTCAGGCATTATTTTTATTTATGTGTCCACCCATCCACCCTGTTTTCTTCTTCATATTTTCTATTTTTCTTCTTTTATTCTTCTCATATTATCCACCGTGACCTCTTACCCTTAAATATGAGGGGTTAACCCAATACTTGGCCCGGGGGAGGTATGTGGTAATTTCATTTATTCTGTGCTTAAATTCCGATGTTTTATTAAGTTTTTCCTGAGAAAAAGTGATGTGCACGGGTGTGGCGATCATCCACCACGACACTAATATCAAACTCATTTCTATTATTTTATTAAATATTTTCCATCCCTTCTACTAGATATAAGATCTTAATATGATGGAGTTGATCCATTCAGTGGTTTAAATGGCATACGATGGAGCCAGGTCTTGGAAGATGTCACACTCTCAATTGAGGTGTGCCATCAACCTTGATTATAGGAGGATGTGAAGTTAAGATTGCTAAATGCATTCAATATTTCACACCAATAAATAAAAGAATAGTAATTCATGAATTAGATCTCATAATTGAATTATCAAACTTAAATTAAATACCAATAAGGAGAATGATGGAACCCACAAACCAACCCATAAAGGCAAAGTTCTTTCTTCATTAATTTCATTCTGTCATTGCATGTTAGTTTTATATTTTATTTAAATTGAATTGCATCATATTCCTAGATTAAATAAAAATCACCAACAATAAGTAGTTTAGGTGAATTAGATTAATTAAGTAAATGATTGATAAACCTCCTCATGTGAGATGACCTTGGTCAGCTTCTATGCTGCACTAGGAAAAATTAAATTGCTTTTGCCACGCCCTACGACAGGCGTGCGTAAAAAATGGCACCATTGCCAGGGAACTAATCGGTTGTTTATTTGAATTTTTATATTTTCAAATTTTAGATTGTTTCCATTTTTTTAAAATAAAATTTTAAAAAAAATCTTTTTCCATGATGCATTCAAATTTAAATTATTCTGCATGGAATAATTACTCACAGGTGCAGGAGGAAGAACAAGACTACACTGAGGAGGCCCTCCAACAAAGAACTAATGATCTAATGATAAGGTTCAAATAGAATGAAAGAGGACTTTAAACATATATCTCACTTGAATATTTGATATCCATGGCCAATGAACTCAAAAATGACATTGAAAGATTAAATTCTAAGAAGAAATTGCCACAGGTCTTCCCTAATTTCACTGAATAAATCCATGAAGTTAAATCCAAACTCGAGGTGGAGGAGCATGACTACCCACCTCCATCCAACGATAATCAAATCCAAGAGGAACTTTCAATTGAAGAGGAGATTAAAGTTGAACCGAATCAGGGAGATGATACAATCTTAAACTCAAACTCTTTTAATTTTATTGAAACTAATTTGAGTATCACCCCTAATAGTTTTGAATTTTCGGATTCATCCATCTCATATTATGGCTTAGAGGATGATGTGGAAAATGATGCACCTATTGAGGAACTCCTAGATATCCCTAAAGACATTGAATATCTAATGGAGGAGCCCCATCATAAATAGATCCAAGTTGCTAAGCCTGAGGAAAATAGACAGGAGGATGAAGTCCCCATGAAGCCAACACTAGAAGACAAGATGGTTTCACAAGTAGCAACAAATGAGGAGGAGGCTCCCTACTTCATCCTACCCACGCCATGAAATTTGTACCAAATTGTGAAGGGGGCAGATCTGGTATACTCTATCTATGGAGTCCTCCTCAACAAGAACAAAGAACTTCAAGCTGGGAAGATCCATATGTGGTGGTTCAAATCAAAGAAGCTTCATCCACCAACAAATTATGGATAAAAGCTAGTACTACCCTCTGGAGGCAGTAAAAGATTCTAGGGCCCACTTGGGGGATCATACCAAGATTTATCTTTATATGCTTTCTAGTAATTTAAATTTCAAATTCAGTATTAGGAAATATTCTATCATGTGGCCCCTCCTTCTTTTCATTTTGAGCTTAAATGAAATGATCCTTGTGATTAATTGAGTATTTTTTCTTTTGTAGGATCATGAAGGCAGAACGAAGCCCTAAGAATTAGAGGAAGAGGACTGAATCATTATTTCAAAAGGGAGTTAACTTTTTACGATTATCATTTAAACTCCTTTAATTTTTTGGTCCAAAACATATTTTGAGATTTAATGAATATTCTTATCACTTTTCACACATCAATTGATTTTGAAAGAGTTGAAATGATTTTTGAAATAATGGATTTTAAATGATTGTTGATATGAATTATTTCCCCTTGAAATTGATTTTCAAGCATTTTAATGATTTTGACTGATTCTTGAAATCCATTCCCATGAAACACTGACTCAAAATATTTTTCCAATCCTGTGAGGTATTCTAAACCACTTTTACATATTCTTTCTAATACCCACACTTTCTTAAGGGAAACTTGAATTTTGTGTGAGAACCAGAATTTGTGAATATTCTCTCTGAAAGCTTTGGATTTCATGGAATGTATTTGAAATGATTGAGGAATATATTTGGATAGACACATTTTATCTTGAGACCCACCTTTACATTTATCCTTCATAATCCCTTAGATTCCATGAATTGCCTTATAGGTTTAAGCCACATTAGAAGCCAATTTTTCCTTACCTACCCACTATTTTAGTATTTTTGCATGGTTATTTCAAGATTTATTGTGGGGGAAGGGCCTTTCATGTGAGTTCATTGGGATGTGTATCATTTATGTGTGGTTCTAGGTGTGTGTCAATACTTTGGGCAGTGGATAACAAGAGAATTGGGCATGTGTCGCCATTTCATTGTGCTTTATTTGTTTCATCCATTTCTCCTTCAAAAAAAGAAAAGAAAAAAATGGAGATGAGCTTGAATTACTTATTGTACATTCTTTTATGACTCACGTCCCTTTCAAAAATCAAGGGAATTAATTGTCATTCATTCATTGTATTCAATTTTCATCTCATCCTCTATGAAAAAATAAAAAAAATAAAGCTGTGCCTTTCTGGAACTTTGAAAAAAAAGGAGAACATAGATGATATCATTCATTATAATCACTTATTGGATCATGTACCATGTAATAAAAGGGTGTGGTTTTGTTTTTCATATTTTCAAGTGGGATTGAGTGAGGAATTTTCTGTGTTTTCACTTGAATTAATCATGCATTGTACTTAAAAGTCCAACCTCCTCTTTCTAGACTGAAACTTTTTGAATCATTTTCCCACCAACCCTAAGCCACAGAATAATTTGAACCTTTAATTAAATCCCTCATGATTGAATTCATTTTCATGTTTCACACTGTGGAGAAATGATAATTTTCACAAGCCTATGGTGATACATGCGATTTCCAAGTATGAGTATAACTCTAGAATGAATTTCTCTTGAGTGAAGAGTGACATAAAATTTAATGTGAGGTGGGTTGTGATTGAGCCATGGATTGATTTATGAGGTTGAAAAAATTTTAATTATTGAAATTAAAATAACAGAGAATTATTATTCATATATGAGACATGATAAAATTCTATTTTGGATAAGATCATTGATATTTTCTCATTTTTTATTGTTGTGTGTAATTTGATTTGGATGTAAGATGATTGCCTAGGAGTGAAATGTTTAAGTGTGGGGGAGTGATGAAGCTCACATTTTCATATATTTCATACTGTAAATAATTGTTTATAATCCCACTATAGTGTTATTGGATGAGTAATTTTCACGTTTTTAGGTTTTAGTGTTATTTTGAGCCTAAATGTAAAAAATGACTAATTTTGGATTTTGACAGATTTTTACGTCAAGGGTATTTTGGTCATTTCCTGAAAAATATTATTCCAAATTTTCTGATTCAAATTTTTTTAGAATCCTTATTTTATTTCCTCCACTTTTGTCTTCTGGACCAGGAGCTGATTCAGCCATCTAAAGAATATAAAGATTTATTGAAGTTGGACATTTTTTTCGGGCAGACAACGTGGACCCCACAACTGTAACAAAATCACAAATCACCATAAACACCTTCAAATGCATTGATTTTACTTTAGGATGAACGATGACATCCAGGAACGACTCTAAAACAAATATGGGGGAGTTTTAAAGTCATTAACTTGTCCATTAAAAGACACACTTTTAAAGGAACCATCCTGGAAGCTTCACCCAAAAACAGAAACCGAGATTGAAAAATTCATAACTCCTGCATAAGGTTTCTAAATTAGCTGAAATTTTTAGGAGAGACATAAAAGATATTTATGAACAACATTAATGAAGGGTGGAACGCGTGAAGAGGTCATTAATGGGGTTTAAAATGCGTCGACATTTGGGAGATAAATTCTACCTATAAAAAAAGACCCTCACCTCCTTCCCAAATCATCCCATTATCCATCCATTCCTTCAAGGAACCAAGGAGGAGATCTCCAAAAAGGGATGCAGGGGATAAATATTCCCAATTTAATTTTATTTATTTATTTATTTTCTTTTTTTTTGTTTTAGTTTTCATTTTTAATTTAAATTTCTAATAAAATTCTTGCATTATTTTTATTTCTGTGTCCACCCATCCACCCTGTTTTCTTCTTAATATTTTCTCTTTTTATTCTTTTATTATTCTCATATTCTCCACTATGACCTCTTACCCTCAAATACGAGGGGTTGACCCAAGACTTGGCCTGTGGGAGGTATGTGGTAATTTCATTTATTCTGTGCTTAAATTTTAATGTTTTATTAAGTTTGTGATGAGCAAGAGTGATGTGCACGGGTGTGGCGATCGTCCACCACGACACTGATCTCAAACTCATTTATATTATTTTATTAAATATTTTCCCTCCCTTAGACTAGATACAAGCTCTTCATACGATGGAGTTGATCCATTTAGTGGTTGAAATGGCATACGATGGAGCTAGGTCTTGGAAGATGTCACACTCTCAATCAAGGTGTGCCATCAACCTTGATTATAGGAGGAGGTGAAGTTAAGATTGATAAATGCATTCAAGATTTCACACCAATAAATAAAATAATATTAATTCATGAATGATATCTCATAATTGTATTATCAAACTTAAATTAAATACCAATAAGGAGAATGATGGAACCCACAAACCAAGCCATAAAGGATAAGTTCTTTCTTCATTAATTTCATTCTGTCATTGCATGTTAGTTTTATCTTTAATTTAAATTGAATTGCATTATATTGCTAGATTAAATAAAAATCACCAAAAATAAGTAGTTTAGGTGAATTATATTAAGTAAGTAAACAATTGATAAAGCTCCTCAAGTGAGACGACCCTGGTCAGCTTCTATGCTGCACTAGAAAAAATTAAATTACTTTTGCCACGCCCTACGACAGGAGTGCGTCAGTGTCCACCATTGATCATCTTACCCATCAAAATGATAGACCACCAGTATAACTTTATCTTCTTTTGATCACTGGAGGACGTATAATATCTTTTCAATGGAGTTAATCCACTATTACGCAAGGAGGGTATCAAAAGATCCTCAAAACATGGGAGGCCTTTGCTGTGTAAAGTATTATACAAAAAGATTCTCTTTCCTTGGAGGAGGAGGGAGTTCCACATGATTCAAGTTATTATTCATAACTTGATCCAGCTGAGCAAATACTGTCATGAAGTTTTGAGCACCTTCTCCCATCATATCAGGAATATAATTAAGGCAATATTCTCATTTCCTTTCACATTGGTTGTTGGAATTTGTTATTATATTTCCTTCCATTAAATAAGAAAAATAACATACAATTATAGGGCTTAAATAATTAGTTATTGAACATAAAAAGAAAACTTTTGAACATAAAAGGATAAACTTGTAAAGGAGAAGTATATCCTAACTTGTGATTCCTTAGGTTTAAATCTAGGTTATCATCGATCTATTTCTTAACTTATATTCTTATGGTATTTTTTATTCCATTAATAATGGTTTGTACTAAAATCATGAATTTACCAAATCATATCCACTGGGAGTGTCAAACCAAGAGTGCATCAAGGCCCGTTGTCGTGTACCAGGATACCCCAGGTTAGGCCCGAAACTCCTTGTCAGAGTTTTCGATCCTAGGTAAATCTGTGCCAGAGGCACCTATACCTGTTTTTATCTTGAAAGGGATTTATTTTCTTGATAAACCACTTACTCTATACTTACCAAAATTTAGGGATATTTTCTTATAATTTGTATCATCCTTAAGGTTCTCACTAAGGTTCTCTATTCCTAATCTCCTAAAATAACTAGACTATGTTTTGATACCAACTATAGATACCCAAGCCTTTTACACATAATATTACATGATTTTAAGCATAATTATACATCAGAGAATAAGCCAAGAATCGTTAATTCTAGTGTCTTGGAAGACTCGATACATAAAACTAAAAACATGGGGTAAAAAAACATTTCTTTATTTATTTTTTATATTGGGCTCGTAACTTCCACTACAATCATACACATGCATAGGATAAACTGGGGATAACATGAAAAAGGGGTGAGCTAAAAATCCCAATAAGGGAATAAGAATAAGAATAAATCCTTAGCACATGGGTTAGAAGATATGACATAAAGATATAAAAAGGCATGTAACATAAATAATCAAAACAAATAAACATGGGATCATATAAACATGGAATCATAGAAATGTGAGAGAAACATAAAACATGAATTTAGTATGATTAAAGGATAACCTCCAAGACTGTTTCCCATTTTAGTATAAGACAAGGCTAACCGCCAAGATCGTTTCACATAACATCTCATGAGACTCGACTTTACCCAATGAATTAGAGAGCTATCTGGGCGCACCCATATTAAATATCCATGAATATTTTTTCCACATAATGAATCAAACACAATCAATAATATATAAACATGAGGGTTACCCATGGAAAGGATTGGGTACCATAATCATGACATAAATCAGAACAAATGGGCATATCATAAAAGTGTCCATGAAAGAAAGGAACTAAAATATACATGGAAATTAATAATGAAAAATAGACATGTATCATGAGAATTTATGTCAAGTATAAGTTACAACATTTAATAAAAGTATTAAAGAAATTTTAGTTTTAAAACATTTTTGAGTGGCTTTAAGGAAAATACTATTGAGCATTTAAAATAGAAAAGGGAACAATAATTTATACAAAAAAGAAGTGAAACCAGAAGGGTTTCATAATAAAAAGGACTGATTTTATAAATATGATGGTCTATTAAAATATAATATAGAGTTCAATTGAAATCAGGTAAGAATTCAGGAAGTTCCCTTAAAACAGGTTTGCTTATGAGGAAGTATTGAGGAGGGAATCACTTAAAAACATGTATATCCAAAAAAGAGAACAATGGATGGGTCTTTATAAATTAATTTTGATCATTTAAACATCATTTATAAGATTCAAAGAAATATATAGGATAACTTCATTTTTGTATAAGGAAAGATAAGGCAATATGAAGGAATAAAGGAGATTCGGGTATAATTCCTTACGAATTATTGGAATAGTATCTGGTGTACTTAAGAGGGATTCATAAGAGAAAAATGGGTTTATCATCACTTATACATCATGAGGAAAGTATGGGGGAGGTGATAAATCATAACCCATCATTAGGTATTGCACATAAAATGGAATAGCTTAGAGGAAAAAAAGTGAAATGGAGAGGATCCCTTACCTTAAGTCTGACGGTGTTCTCCACTTGTTATTAATGACCTGAAAAAAAAAATTAGGTTTATTAATAAATAAATCCATAAACTAATATATAGCTAATTGATTTATTATACCCTTTTTAAGTTCATTAATTTCCTTTTTAACGGGTTAAGTGGTTTAATTTCATTGTTCGGGTCTGTTCGTTTTCTTGGTTTTTACGATCGGTTTACTTATGTTCATGAAGAAAGAATCACGTGAAATGAGAACATTTTTCCAAAATTGAAGTTATTTGTTGTTAGTGAACATACATAATATTACATCGTTATAAAATTCATTTTTTTCTTTTGAGTTAAGGTGAATAATTATATAAAAAATCAATGATAAACACTTGAATTAATTTTAGATATTTTTCTCACAATTAACTTATTTTGTATTATTATTTTACATCATGATTGAATAATTATTAAAGAACATTAAATAAGATAAAATAAACATATAATATTCTGTTTCAACCATAAAAATGGTTTCATGACCAAAATTGAATATAGTAATTGAAATTTATAACTCGTCGTCCTTGATTTTTCTAAATTAACACATCTCAAATGATGTTTTTATTTCTTTCAAATAAAAGGTGAGAAAGGAGAGATGATAATGAATTATCCCATCAGCATAAAAAAATTCCAGTACATGTATGTTACTGGATTTTTCATACCATTTTGATGATTAGAGGTTAGGAAAGAAAAGAGAACAGAGGAACTTAAAAATAAAAAAAAAGAAAAGAGGGATTTTACCTCTTCAATCAACCTTCCTTGAGATCCTCTTAAGGGGAGAGGATTTGGTCTTTTGAAGATAATAAGGTATTTTTGACGTGGGTGAGGATCTTGAGGATATATTTGGGTATAATATAGGCAAGGAACAAGGCTTTAGAGGAGTGAAGATAAGAGGTAAGGAGGGGTGGTATTTATAGTGGAGGAGAGGAGGGTTTTCATAATATTTAATTACTTAGTTTATTATTTTCCCTCAAGACCAGAAATAGTAATGATTCTATGACCAAAAATAGTAATAAATGAATGTTATTTTTAACCAATTGGGCTTACATTATCATATCATCATCAATGACTCCATAAATCTATTATTTAGCATTTATTATAAATTATCGTATTTTACTATTCATAAAAAATTCAAGTATTTTAGAAAAGTACCAAAAATTGACCCTAAACATTTTTCAACATTTAGAATCCCAAATTGAACTCTATTTTTCAAAAATAAGTTTTTAAATATGATTAATTTAATTTTTAATTTAAATCAAAATCTACTTGAAAAAAACTATTTTAAAACCTTTATTTTCTTATTCCCAGATATAGGTATATCGTACTTACACTTGAATCATATTTTTATACTTTAATAGGTAAGGTTACTATTAATTAAGGAAAGTCACGATTTATAAGGGTAACATTACTATTCATAAGGGTATGTTACTATTCACCAAAATTTAAGTTGGTCATATTAGACTCTAAATAACTTAATGATCGCAACCATGTATGTTAGATTTTCGAAATTCAAAACACAGAAGTGTAAAAATTATGTTCAAAGGTCACATATTACTTAGTAGTTCATTATGTTGTGATTTCATGTGATTATATGACATATTTATAAGAAGGAAATTTCCTTTGAAAAATTTTGGCCGTTACATGATAAATCATTTTGGTTGTTCCATATAGACATATTTATATAACTTCTCATTTAGAAAACATTTTTGGCACCCATTTAAAAAATATCATAATTATGGAAGGCATTTATTTCAATTAATATTCTAATGGATTTTAGAATTATGACTTGTGATAAAGTTTCATCATAATAAATGCCTTGACACTACTTGAATCCCTTTAAAAACATTCTATATAGGTACTTAAAATACCTTTTATATCCCTATTTTTCTTGAACAAAAACTTTCACCCAATAGGTTTTACATCAACTGGAGTGTCCACCAAAATCCAAACTTGATTTTAATATATGGACTCCATCTCAAAATTAATGAATTCTTTATATTTAGCAACATCCTTTCCATATACTTCTTCCTTTTTGGTTAGAGGCTCATTATCCTCATGAAATAATGTGTCACCTGACTCGGTGGAAAGAAAACCATATCTCTCTTGTTCTCTAACAACCCAAGTTAACCTACACAATACTTGTGTCTTTAGAATATCCTCATCTCCCACTTCTTCTTAATGATATTATTATCATACCAACTCTTGTTCATATAGAGATTTAACTTCATAAAAGTCAATATTTATCCCACTATTTTCATTGAAAATGTATTCCCTCTCTAGAAATATGGAATGTCTTTTCATAACCACTTTTATATCTAAAGGTAATATCCTTTACTTAACTCATGATAAACTATAAAGATGTAATTATTGCTTCAAGAATCCATTTTTTCATTATACATTTTCTTAAAAAATACCTCACATCCCCATACATTTTTATGAGATAGAGTAGATCTCTTTCCAGAACATAATGCATATGGTATCCCATCTAATGGCTTAGTTGGTACTCAATTAAATGTATAAGTTACTATCAACAATTTATATCCCCAAAAGGGTAATGAAAGAGTTTCATGAATCATCGTTTATTTTACCATGTTAAGAAAGGTAAAATTCCTCCATTCACATAAACCATTCTACTAAGGTGTATACAGAGGACTATGTTAGGATATTATCCCACACCCCTTCAAGTGATTGATGAAATCTTGGTTCAGAAATTTTTCACCTCATTTTGAGAAAATTTTCTATATCTTATTACCAAGATGGTTTTACACATCATTATGATATTACTTAAACATGATAAAGGATTTTGACTTATAACACATTAAGTAGATATGACCATACCTAATAAAGTCATCAGAAAAAGTAATGAAGTAAGAAAACCCACCCATTGACTCTATAAGGAAAGGACCACATACATTAATATTAATTAATTCAAGTAGTTCTGTCATTGTTTCTCCCTTCCCAATTAAGAGTGATTTGGTTATTTTTCCTTATAAACAATCATGGAATACATCCAAAGGTTTTAACTTAAAAGAGTCTAAAAACACCGATTGATTCAATTTTTGTAAAAAACTCTCATTTAAATGACCAAGACTAAAGTTCCACAATAAGGTAAGATACGAGTCTTTATCACTGGATTTATTATTGATTTCCAAAAATGGGTTTTTAAGATCAATTATATACAATACATTTTTAATATGTGCTATATTATAACATTTGTTATCCCTATAAAAGAGAAAACATTTATTTCTAAAATTTAAGTAAATCCCTTAGTGTCTAATATTGATACATAGATTATGTTTCTAGTAATATAAGGTACATAATAATAATTTTATAATAAAAGAACCAAAAAACAAGAAAAAGTAAGATGATAACCTCCCACTTCCAATATTGTTGGTCTCACACCATTTGTTGTAAAGTGCTCACATTGTGCATGGATTGTATTTGTTATCAAATGATTATCATTGGTGGATAATGATGTAGACTGTATTTATTATCAAATTACTGCCATTAGTGGACAATGATGATAAATTAAATAGGAAGATTATAGTGATGTCAATATGATGAAGAAATGATTGTCATTGGTGTACAATTATGATCAATAAAATATAAAGATTACAATGATTTCAATATAAGGAAGAAGTTACAAAGTTACTAGAGATTGGATGAATTCCTCAAGTGTTGATATTTCAAGAAACAAGTGAATAATTTGATGAATTTGAGTTTCAAGGTGATGATTTTAGAATTTTTATGAATTCATTTAATGAAATTGAATATCATTATTGAATAATTCTCCTTGTAAAACATGACGATGCTTTGCTGGAATGTATTTAAAAAATATCATAAGTTTTTTGGAGAAATTTTGATTCAAGCCTTATGAAGGAAAGGGGGAGAAAATATTTTTTCAATCATATTCAAGTTTCATTGGAAAGAAAAATGTTTTTGGAAGATCGTGCAGTTTCAATACTTTTCTTTGAAAATATGATGATTATAAATATGACCGATCAAAGATTTTATATCATGATAGATAAGGTTCTTGATGAAAGAAATTGATTGTTGAAAAGCCTAGATGACCACGAATCAATATAGCTGGTGTTCTTGAAAAAATAGATATTTTAAAGTAATGCCATTTCCCAGTGTTTTCCATATTTTTAAGCCTCAAAATCAGGAGTTTTTTATGTTGGAGAAGGAAGATTTTTCTGCAAATAATTCCACAAAGCATAGTTTGAAAATCGGGAAGGACAGTTCATGGATGGAATAATCGATATGCAGAATGATGATGAAAAATAAGTAAAAGTAGGATTTCACATAGCAACGCTATGTAGACCGTGAAGCGCGGTACACGGACTGCATAAGGAAATTGGTTAACTTGAGGCTCACAGTTCATGGGAGTCTTGCAATATGTGGAAGTAAAATTGTTCATGAAATCTGTGTCATTTTCAGCTAAGAGTCATTGATATGTTGGTGGATAGAATTGTCCACCATGAAGGAATAATGGTGCTATGCAGAACGCGAAGGGAAAAATGGTTCACGAGAAAGAATAATCCCCAGTGAAGGATATACCACATTGAAAATTTGGGTAAATTGTATTAGAGAGTTTTTTGGATATATTTTATTTTATAAAGGATCCTAATCACATCATTAACTTAGAGTGAAGTTTATTAGAGAACATCATTGCTGGTGTAAGAATTAGGAAAAGTCTGAAATAATTAATGAGGAAGAATTCTGTGATGGAGAAGCAGTTCCTGATGAATAATTCCAAGAGGGAAAGTAGTTTATGGAGGAAATATTACATGAAGAATAAAATTGTCCACAGAAGAAGAGACGATCCGTGGAAGCGGAGGTAGTCCATGGAGGAAGAAACAATATGTGGAAGGAATGGCAGCCTGTGAAGCTAAGGTCATTTTTGAAGTAGGGGGATCTGCAGAGCATCTACAATATGTGGGGAATTGGTTGTTTGAGAAGTAGAGGTAGTTCATGGAAGGGAAGGTTGTCCATGAAGCACTCACTCCATGTGGTGAAAGGAATTTTGCGGTGATAGTTCTCCGCCACATTTCATAGGAATAGTTCATAGGAATAGTTCACAGGGACTATTTGCGAAGGGAAGACAGTTCATAGAGGATACATGATAGTTCATGGTGGGTACAAGGAAGTTCTCAAAAGGAATAAAAGAGTTCTCAAAATAATTTTTTTCAAACTAATAGTACAAGGAAGAGAACTAACAATACATTCACTGATGATATTGTGTATCAAAGAAGAAGAATAGAATTTTGATGATGCTAAGATGAGCTGATATTCATTGATTTAATAATCACAAAGTAATTTTGTGATTCCATCAAGAATAAGAAGAAGAGAAATTAGTGCATTTGGATTTTCAATAAAGAAGAAAGTGAGAAGAATATAAGAACATTTGGTGACTAAATTGATACTAGTTGATCATAATTTGGGTCAGAGAAATTTTAATGTTCACTAGTCCACAACACATTAATACTATTGTGACTAAAAGAAGAAGAATATAGTGTAGCTATCAAGTTTTATTATAGGAATAGATAAGAATATTTTTTTTCATGCTACTGTACAAGTAAAAAAGTTAAGACAAAGGTGGTATAAGAACAAAGTAGAACTGTGACATCAGATAGGACTCAATAGGTGGAGGAATTTATTGGTGTTACAAATCCTTATCAGTAAGGAGAAGACTGTCTTGGGAGGTAGTAAAAGGATACATCCAAGAGCTATAAAACACACACTATTGGATTGTTTTCAAAGTTAAACACAAGTGAAAGGGTATATCCTAATCATTTTAACCACACAAAAAGATTTTTTTCTAGTGGTGGTGTGGTCATTATTATTTATGACAATGAAAAGGACTATCTACTCTTATTGTGTAGTGAAACTTTTAAAAATATCATGTGATATCTTTTCTGTTTTTATTTAATTTCATGATATAGGAAAAAGAGAATAAGAGAATCAAGATCCTAATAGGTATGAGAGGTATAGGGATAAAATATTGAAATTGGATTAAAAAGTCCCCAACACTGATTCACCCCCTCTCAGTGTTAGGTGTATCCTAAAATGGTCCTTACAATTGGTATCAGAGGGAGGTTCACCTCTGTTAGATTATTTACAGTGAAGATATAATCTTTTTAAGACTTGATTTCCTTTCCTAAGTCAACAATTAAGTGAAAGTTTGGTGAAGATTTAGTTACCTATGAGTATAATTATATATCTACCAAGACAATGATGAATAGAAAAAATAAATAGAAGAGAAATTTGAAGAAGAAGTCCCTATTATCTAAAGAAGAGGAAGTATCTGTTTCTTCATACCTTGATAAAAATGAATAAATATCCAGTATGGAAAGTAATGAGCTGGTGGATCAAGATTCCCCTAAGAATATAGATAAACTTACTACCTCCAGTTATCATGAGGTACATGTTAGTGCATTTAAAATCATTCCTGAATATGAACATTCTTGCACAAGTGGTGATGATATTATATCTACAACTTCTCAAGAGTTATCAGTTGATAGATTAATATTTATTCTGCATGGTATTCCAGAAGAAATAGCATCATTTTTTTGTGGATTATTTCAATGTATACAAAAAGAGATCACTCAACTTGAATAAGAAATTGATGTTTTGGAGAAGGACTTTCAAGAATTTTTTTTAAATGTTTAAAGATCTCAAGAAAAGTTGGAACCTTTGAAGAAATAAAGAGGGAAATTGAAATGAGTTCCTCAAAATTTATCAAATAAGTTAAAGAGAAATATGGAGTCAAAATAAGACTAAAAAATAAAGGACCCATGCAATTGAAGATAAGCTGAAGAAGAGAACTAAATTCAAGGGTTTATATTTGGAAGAAAATTCCAAGAAGATAAAGGAACATGAATATTTATTAAAAAAAATTTAAGATACATGAAGATGAAGTTGAAATAACTAAGAAGTATTGTGAAGAGAATATGATTATGATTGAATATCATAAAATAATCCTCAATATGAAATGTCTAGATTTGGAAGCTCAGTTGACCAATTTTGAGAAAACACATATTGAGACTTCACAAAAGAAAGAAACAATTGTTACTAGTATTCAATGTTCATCAGAAGATTATAAAGTTTAAATACCTCCAACATGTTTTAAGAATATCATGAACCCATTTAATTAACTATCACAAGTATCTAAGAAGATTCAGGTACTATCCATACTATCTTGTATTGATGTTTCTAAACCTGTGATTATGAAAAATGCAGGTTGCAAAAAAAATTCTAAACAAGTATGTATGAAAAAATTCGATAAGATACCTACCCCATGTATAGGGTGGATAATAATAATAATTTGTAATGTGTTTCCCTAGAAAGGGAAAAAAATCATGAATAAGACCTAACAATATAATAAATAAGATATCAGGAAATCAAGATTTGTGGGTAAATGTTGGTACTACAATAGATTTGGGCACTATGCATTAACATTTTGGTACAATACTAAAAATATAAAAGTGAAAATGAAGCCTATATAAAGGGGGATAAATCCAGAGAAGAATAGGAAACTTCTATAGGTCCACAAGCATCTGTATACTACAAACAGATTTGAAATGCATGATAATATTTGTGATGTATGCAATGGAGGTGGTCACAAGGCTTGTAAATGATCATCTCAACATGCATCCAAAGATGATAAGAGAATAATATAATTAAATCTAACATTTAGGGAAGTATCAAACTTGGGAATAAATATTAAGAATATTGTGAAAAAAATTCTCCCAAGAACATTTCAAGTAAGAATAGTGAGAAAACCTTGGATTATAAATCCAAGAAGTTAAAGTGTGGTGAATCCAAAAGAACTACCAAGAGAGATAACACTCAGAGGAACCAATGTGGAAGATCTAAACTTTTTACCATGATTCCTAATTACATGTTAGTTATTTGTCATGAAGACTTGAAAAGAATAATAAAACTTTAAGATTCATAAGCTAAAGATAGTGAAAAAGTTGATGAAAATATTACATATGATGAAGAAAAATTTCATGAGGGGTTGTCAAGAAAAGTAAAATCTTATGTTAAAGAAGTTCTATGTGAGATATGTAATAAATATGGTCACATTGCAAAATATTATTTATCCTTACTAATAGGGAAAGAAAAAGTTATCAAGAGGAGGAATTATGTATCATCCATGAAGGCTATTAAGAAGAAAAATTATCCACACAAAGTAGAAGAGGATGTTAATAGATCCATATTGCCTCAAGATAAATTAAAACAGATGTTCAGATGTGCAAGCATGAATACTAAATAAAATGGAGAGACTTGGTTGAGAAGATCATCTCAACCTTTCCGTTCATATTGATGAAGCAATAAGGACACACCTTATTCTCCTAAATATTTTTGTATTGTATTTGTGTTTATAATACATGGAATTTAAGGTAAAGAAAGTTATTAGGGAGAGAACCTGAAAAGTAGTGAGCGCTGTTAATTCTTGATAGCAAAGCTGAAGAAGTTACCATCCTTGAATGATTACTCAGTTTATATTAAAATATTAATATGATGGAGGATCATCCCTGATTAAGTTGACACTTGGATAGCCATGATAAATAAGATTCCATCCTGTTTTGATATTATTTCAAGGTATTTTGAAGAAAAAATGTTCTAGAAGATCATCCTTGATGCTGTTGTGAAAGTTGTCCAATGTGGACTGTCACAAGTTGAAGACCCATTCTGGTGTATTCTCCATGCTGGAATTTCCTGAAATTCATTCATAATGAGATTCAATATTATTAGGATTATGAGAAGTCTTTCTCTTGAGGGGGATAAAAATGAAAAAGATTCCAGAATTATTATACGAATTATTATTAATTTTTATCATTCTGTAAATATCTTGAAGATCATGTCATTTGAAAAGGTATGTCTCTAAATATCTCATCCCTAGTTATTAAAAATTATAAACTTTTTACAAAGGGGGATAAATTTAATTATTTAGTGACATAAGAAGAATGGAACTTCTTCAATGTCACTTATCCTCCCTATTGAGATTGAATGTTTTTGATACATTTTTTGAACTGAGTGCCAGAGTTTCAAGATGATTGTTCTTAGAAAGATTCATCTCACATTTAGTAACGTCATCCTGGAATGAAAGTGAATAATACTTGAATACAATTATATGAGTTCTCATTTCTTAAGGTATCATGATAAGTGGGTAATGGAATTTTTTTTCTAAATCAAATACTCTTATTTTCTACACCAAGAAAAGATCAAGTAGAATTAGTGTGAAATAATAGATGAAACAATACAAAATTATGGACTAATACCATTTTTCAAATATACTTTTTATTTATTTTCAATAAGGGGGAGATAAAGTGAAATGAAAGTTTGAAAAGTAATAGGGATAGAGAAAACAATAGTTTCACATATTGAAACATTCAATTTTAAAGAAATTTGAAGGCATTGAAAACAAATAAAAAAGGGGAGATTAAAGATACTACTTTGTGTATGGATTGTATTTGTTTTCAAATTATTTTCATTGGTGGACAATGATGTGTATTTTATTTGTTTTCAAATTATTTTCATTGGTGGAAAATCATGATCAATGAAATAAGAAGATTATAGTGATGTCAATATAATGAAGAAATTATTTCCATTGGTGGAAAATTATGACTAATGAAATAAAGATATTATAGTGATGTCAATATGATAATGAAGTTCCAAAGTTAATGGATCTTGGATTAATTCCTCATGTATTGATATTATAAGAAACATGTGAATGGTTTGAAGACTTTGAGTTTCAAGGTGGTGCCTGGAGAATTGTTATGGATTTATTTGATGACATTGGATACTATGATTAAATAATTATTTATATAAAACATGATGATTCTTTGATGGAATGTATTTCACAAATATCATAAGTTGTTTGGAGAACTTTTGATGCAATACATATGAATTAAAGGGGAGATAAAATATGTTTCCAATCATATTTAAGTTTGATTATAAAGAAAAATGTTGTTGGAAGATAGGGAAGTTATAATAATTTACTTGTAAAATCTAATGTTTCTAATGATGATCGATCAAAGATTATATATCATGAAAGATAAGGTTCATGATGAAAGTAGATGATTGTTGAAAAAGCCATATTTCTGTGAATCAATATGGTTGGTTTTCTTTATGAAGTAGATATTTTAAAGTGGCACTGTTTCCCAGTGTTTTCCAAATTTTTGGGCCTCAAAATCGAGATTTTGTTATTTTGATAAAGCAAGAGTTTTCCACAAAGAAGTCTGAAAAACATAGTTTGAAGACTGCTAAGTACATTTTTCAGATGGCATAAGTAGTACATATAATTATGTTGAAAAATTAGTAAAGGAAGGATTCTACATAGTAGAGATATGAAGACTGTGAAGTGTAGTATGTGGAACATGTAAGGAAAATGGTTCATGAGAGGCTTGCAGTACGCGGAAGGCCAACTATTCATGAAATCCATTTATTTTACAGCTAAGATGCATTGATCCATTGGAAAATGGAATCATCTACCATGAAAGAATAAAGTTTCTATGAAGACCATGAAGGAAAAAATGGTTTTTAGGAAAGAACAATCCATGATGATGGTTATTCCACAATGAAAATTTGGGTAAATTGGATTAAAGATATTTTCATATCATTTTACCTATATAAAGGATCCTAATCCCATCATTAACTTAGAGAAAAAATTATTAGATAACATCATCATTGGTGGAATAATTAGGCAAATTTTGAAAGAGTTCGTGAGGAAGAATTCAGTGAAGGAGAAGTTTGTGAGGAAGAATTATGCGAAGGGAAGTAGTTCATGGAGGAAATATTCTACGAAGGAGAAAGTTGTCTATGGAAGTATAGGTGGTCTGTGGAGTAAGAAGTGGTCCACGAAAGGAAAGGAGGCCCATGAAGAAAAGTTCATCCATAGAGAAGGGGTGGTCCGTGGAGCATCAAAAATACATGGTAAATTGGTTGTTCATGAAGTAGAGGTAGTTCGCAGAAGGGAAGGTTGTCCACTAAGCACTCATTCCACATGGTTAAAGGCAGTTAGTGATGATATTTTTTTGTAACAGTGCTTTGGAATAGTTAGTGGGAATAGTTTGCAGGGATAGTTCGTGAAGGGAAGATAATTTATATAGGATACCTGGCAGTTCGTGGTGGGTATAAGGAAGTTCTCAAAAGGACTAAAAGAGTTTGTGAAAGAAATTTCCACAAAATAACAATACAAGGAATAGAACTAATACTACATTCACTACTAATATTGTGTATCAAAGAAGAAGAATCAAATTGTGATGATGCTAAGATGAGCTGTTCTTCATTGATTTAATAATCAAAAAGGAATTTTGTGATTCCAACAAAAACAAGAAGAGGATATATCAGTGCATTTGGATTTTCAATAAAGAATAAAGTGATAAGAAGATAAGAATATTTGTTTACCAAATTTATATTAGCTGATCATAATTTTGGTCAGAGAAAATTTAGTGTTCATCAGTCCACAACACATTAATACAATTATGACTGATAGACGAAGAAGATAGTGAAACTATCAAGTTTGATTTTGGGAATAAATAAGAGGAGTTTCTTGGATGATTATGTGAAAGTAACAAAGTAAATAAGATGGATGTAGAAGAAAAAAATGAAAACCAAGACATCAGACAGAACTCAATGGGTGGAGGACTTTATTGGTGTTAGAGACCCTTATCAACAAGGAGAAGACTATCTTGGGAGGCAGTATAAAGATCCATCCAAGAGATATAAAACACACACTATTGATTTTTTTTCAAAGTTCCACACAAATGTAAGGGTATATCCTACTCATTGTAACAAAAAAAAGGATTGTTTTCTAGTGGTTGTGTCTTCAGGATTATTTCTGACTATGCTAAGGACTAGCTACTCTTATTGAGTAGTGATCCTTGTAAAAACATCATGTGATATCTTTACTGATTTCATATAATTTCATGCGACATGTAAAATATACTAATAGAATCAAGATCCTAATAGGTCTAATAGGTATAGGGAGAAAATGTTGAAATTGGATTAAAAATTCCCCAACACTGATTCACCCCCCTCTTAGTGTTAGGTGTATCCCAAAATAGTCCTTACATGATACTCAAAGATCCACTTAACCCTTTATAATCTTCTTGAATCTAATTATTTTTTGTATTTGAATAAAAACTCACAAGCCACATTATGTATCCAATACCCAACTTATAGATATATACATATTGCATTCAATAAAAAATATACCCGAGGAAGAATAATTTCCGTGGTTCCACTTCTTAGATATGAAATTATTCTTCCAATGGAACTTATTTCCATAAGAAAATAAGATCGCTTTCTACTCATTTATCTTCCTATATATATTTGGTTTCTTAGAGGGGTGGTTTATTGGTGTATTTGGCTTAGACTTAGCCATTGATACCTTATCATTTCCTTTCCTCCTTTTTTTCACCATAAGGGTTGATGGTTTTGAGATATGAATGTCCCAATATACTTTTAGAATAAATATAAAAAGTCTAGGAATTACTTTTTCATGTTATTCATGTTATAATTAATGATGAATGTTGACAAGATAAGTGGTAAATACTAAATAATGACATCGATCATTAATTTTTGGTTCAACTTGAACCCAATGGACTCCAGTCTCTTAATGTTACCAATCATTTTGAGTACACGAGGTCTTTCTTGACTCCCTTATACCAGAATACTCCTTTACAACGCACTAGATATATCATATCTTTCTTATCAAGATCTATCATAATATAGCTCTTGGATACGTGACAACATTTTGTAGGAATCTTCATCCTCATTCATTTTCCATGGCTCATCGGACATTTATGAAAACATAATGCATTGGATATGTAGTACATTTCCCATATGATTATTATACTTGTATTTATCCTTATTTATTTCTCCCATAGAGGTATTAGTAGGACGTTGGGAATCTAACCCATAAAGATTCCTCTCTTGGAATAGAACTATGCACAAGCACCTATACCACTACAGGAAGTTATGGATAGTTAAGATATTTTCTTTATCCAATATTGATCATAATGAGATTGAATTGGTGGTTGTAATTTCAATTTGATTTACAAAAAATAAAATTTAATAGATCAGTACTTATCATGATTACCAATAAATATTATGATTAATTAATAATTAAATTTCACCCATTCTTTTATTAAATCCAAGTGGTCCTCACTAGTAGATTTGGAATACTCAATTTCTTGAGTATTCTAGGGGAAAATATATTTAATGTCTATCCTCATAGTCCAAGCTATGGATACACCACTGCTAAAAGAGTTTTAAGGTGAGATTATGGCTAGCCAACCACATCAACTAAGTACTCCTTGATCGGATGAGTGTATTCCCACGTAATACAAATTATAACCTTGCATTACTCAACAATTTACCTCTAAAGTTGTAAAAATCTTGCTATGAATACTTATTTTTTTTCCAAATTTAGTTAATTTGACCCACCACTTTCATAAGAACACCCTAGTAGTATGAGTCACCCTCAAATAGGGCCAACGAGCACCTAAAACATATGTTTTTACACATATTCTAGTTATGGAAGGAGTTATGAATTAATATTTATTTAATGTATTTTAATTATTCTTGATGAATGAAATATTTTTTCTATTTAAGATACATGTTCTATATGATCACACTCACAACTTAACCATGATTTAAATAGAAAATATTCACCATAGATTAATATGTTTTTATCTATGCATGATTTTTTATTATTATATCTGATAATGTAAAAATACACATGAAAATAATAATAATAAACCATACATAAATAAATAAAGAACTATGATTGATCATTTGTAATATCTACTAGTTGAACCATTGATTGAAGAATGGATCAACCAAAACCCTAGGGGTAACTCCTTGAGTCACTTATTATTAAAGTTGCAGCACCCACCTCATCCAATGTATCTATGCCTCTCCTGGTACTTCTTCACGCCTCAGTGTGTTCTACATCTTCTTTCATCCTCTTCATTATAATAAAATACCCAAACGCATGTAAGGTGGTCTTGGGAATGTGAAATACACTTGTAGAATAGAACTCATGAAATGCATACCCTTATACATATAATGAGGGGAGATATGATGCACAAACTATCATTTATTAAATAATTATTACAATCATCATACACAATTATAATAAATAAATAAATAAATAAAATCCCAAATATACATTGGCTGATATCTGCAAATGATCAGTTGATAGGAAATAAATTTACAAAATAAAATTAATTTTGCAGATAATTCAACTTTAGATAAAAAATTATGAATTAAAATAAATTCAACTAATTTTAATTTATAACAAAATTATGGCATGATCAAAAAAATTATTTTATAAAATTCCAAATATTATTTAGATATTTTTTTAAATTTTCGTCAATTTTTTTGGCTTCTCAAGTATTTAAAACATCCCAAAGTGGTTTCATATTTTTCTAATCATGGGTGAATAATAACCCATAAGTACTATTCACATGAATATTAAACCATGTAACTATACATATGAATAGTAACCTATAGTTACTATTCACACTAAATACACATTTATAAATTAAATTTTGATTTTTTTTAAAATGTTCCATGGAAGACCCACTCAGCCATCCCTTGAATAGGTATGCCATCAATAACCTCAAATAACTATTCATCAAGATTAAAAAAATTTATTTTATATCCATTTTAATTTTTTTGACTAAAAATTATTCTTAGATATTTTAAAGGCCATAACTCGGCTGTATGACCTTATAACGAAGTTCCTTCTATGGCGTTGGGACTATATCAATGTCCTCTACTTGAATCCATGCAAATTTAATTATAATTTGACTTTAGCACATGATCACTTTGATACCACTTGTTGGTACCGGACATGCAATAGAAGCCTGAAATAACAATATTTTTTTCACCTTATTAATAGAATAAATTTATCTCTGGAAATGTGAAATGACCAGTTATAACTCGAGGATCTCATGTGGAAGAAACTGTGTACAAAAAATTAAAAAAACCATTACCTCATTTGATTTGAATATTCATGCACATTATTCTCATATTAGGTGATATTTGATTGAATTAATCAATGTCATATCCCTCTATATCATGAAAATGTTACTCAAGAGTCAACTAGAGCACCAGTCATTGGATTCTAGGTGATAACATGAAAAACAAATGAATCCTTTGTTGTCCTAGTAATCACCACAACATCACTTCTTTGATCCAGGAAGGAATACTCAATTGTGGTTCTTAGAGGGGATTCTTTTCACTCTAGTATGTGGTAGATAGGTGATATATGCTACCAAATTCATGTGAGTGAATAGTCCTATGAAAATTACATATTGTCCCCTGAATATATTTAACCTTATGAATAATCCATAAATGAAGTCTTATAAACTATTAAACATATCATAAAATTCATTTATATTTTATCACTTACTTATAACATAATAAATATGTTACATGATGAAATATGAGTCATTAAATTGACTCCCTTATCCTAAAAATATCACATGAACCTTGAATATTAAATATTTATTCATAAAATAAATTTTTTATATTCATTGAATAACTTGTGAATAACATGACTAGATAAATTCAATGCTTATTATTTTAAACTTGAATAACATGAATTTATTTATGTTTTAGTGATTTTTAAATATCAAACATATTCCAAATCCCCTATATGGGGACCACCATGTCACAATCTTATATTAACTAGAATAGGAAAGAATTTTGAATACACTTAGTGTGTGGCCCTCTAGGCCCTTATCTTGATAGTAGTGAGTGATACTCACAGACTATGAGTGGAGTCTAGAAACATATCAAGGGAATCATGTAAATAAATTTTAGTTGTAACATACTGACCTGGGAGCCACTAATGGTGTCCCGAGCTAGCAGGTCGCATGGCCTCAAGTATGCCTCCCGATATGGCAGAGGTTGCTGACTAGAAGTGAGGGCCCAAGATGGTTCTATGGGTGAGACTATACCCATATATTAGAGTAGTAAAATGGTAAAAATATATAAAAAAACAAAACAATAATATTATAATTAACAAAAAAACTAAAAAGAAAACAACCAAGTAGTAATAATAATCAAAATCCACAAGCTAATTCATTTAAAAAATGATTCCATGTGATGCTAAAATGAAAAAAGGGGATACATGGGATAAAGAGTACATGAATATAAAATATTATATAAAAAAATACAAAATACCCTAGAAAAAACCACTTTATTTGAGAGCATATTCTTGGTACTCTTTTCCCTTGCTCTATGCTACAAAAAAGTAGATCAAGAATCCATGACCGAGTAATTTCCCTTGTCAATACCTACAACCATAAAATCTGCTCGAGTTCCAATGATGGACCATATAGGGTGTGAGATAAACTCATTAGGCCACCAAAAATGATGTCTAGAATAATACAGTTAGTGTATATATATAACATAGTAGTGTGTGTGAATAACAGATAATAAATGAGGCTGAAAACTAAATACTAGTTAACTCAGGTTCCTGTAAAACACTTGACAGACTCTACCTGCTTCGACATAAGTTGAGATAACTATGATATCAAATTAACCCATACAAACATTTATAAGTAATCATATATAATATTTATATATGTCTATAAACCATATATGTGAGGACATATATAGGTATAAACATAAATACTTGGTGTTAGATGGACTCGACGTGTAACTCAGGCGTCCGTGCATAGTCAAAAGATTTGTAGTATCAAGAAAGTATAATAGCTTTGAATCTCATATGAATGAAAGATTTCATGCCCATCAATAAAGATAGTAGGTTGAGTCATCATGAACAACACCTGAGATAGTGGGTTGAGTCATCCTCCCCAACACCTGATGAAAAAGAACATGGAACTTTATGTCCATCATCCAAGTAAATGGTGTGTGTCACCATGAACAACACCCAGCGTAAGGGAGCATTAAAATCCCTGCCCAAAAAATACCTTAACCATTGTCCAATGACCATTATCCATGGTCTAATCATAATAATCATATGGAATGTCCATTTAAAACATTCAAATTCATTTATCCCCATATAACCATGGTATTACAGATTTTATAATTCATTATATATCTATAACACATGATGTTTCCTTTCCAATCACTTCCATTTAATTAATTAAAACCATTTAATTTATAAATATGAGGTAATTCCGTGTAAAGGTCTATCCAAACCACTTTTTAGATGGGTTAGTCAATCAAAATTTATATTAATGAGGTAATTTAATTCAACACACACAAAGGGGTGGAAACCAACATTGTAGAAATCCTCTAAATAATTTAACAAGTATATAAGCATATATCATAACATAGTTTGATTGATTGAGTAATGAGACCACATTTTAAGGTAATGCACAAGAAGGTTTGTCATGTAGAAAAAATGGACATGATATAAAAATATATAAATTTTTAGGAAAATTACTAGACCACCTATCTTTTGACTGTAGTAGATGTCTCATCCATTATCAACCCTTGGTTTTGTCTGAATCAGAATAAAATGGAAGAGTATAAGAATTACTTAAAAATAGGTAATATTATCTCACACAATGGAACACACCTCACATGGTTGGGTTATCATGGTTTTTCTAACCGTGATGAACTCGTGCATCCCTCTCTACCCAGGGAACACACCCCTCACAGGCTACATCTCATGGTTAGAAAAACTATGGGCATCTCATGCACACCCTCTATCTCAACCCCACATAGTTGTGAAGTCTGAATGCATGGTTAAGTCAAACCATGTGGCTCTCTACTGTTCCATGAAATACCCCACACTATTTTCTCTAAATATGCACATTGTGAACCATGGTTTATACTAACCATATGAACTAGATGTTTTCACCAAAATTTAGGGATCCAGGATCCAAAAAATCCACAAACATCCTCATTTACTTTGTGAACTCATTATGAATTTACATTATATCAAACCAAGGAATTAAACTGAAATTAAAAGGTTCCATAACTTAAAGAAAAACCATGATCTTACATTCTCCTCTCCTTAAAGTAACTCATCCCCAAGTTTCCCTTCCAAGGTTAGTAAAACTTATTCTAAGAATAACTCTGGACACTAAGCACATACATCGACCTCTCACTCCCATGTCTCTTCTTGTACATGGTCATTATTCCATAACAACCATGCTATAGAGACTTACCTACCTTGGAGAGACTTAATTATCAAATCAACTATACGTATAGTATACTCATCAAAAGAAGCATCAACCTCCAGTTATACATCATTGGGATCAAAATTATGTGGAAGATAGACATAATATCATCAAAGATATGATATATAGAATACATCATGCATGAAATGACATCTATGGGGTAAAAGAAACAGACAGACTGCTGACCTGACTCTCCCAAATACCTCTAAAGGCATGATAAAATGAGGTGACAAATTCCCTTGACTCTATATCCACCTATTCCAAATTATAGGGGAAACACACAAGAAAAAATGATCCCTAACCATGAAATCCATAGGTCCTTAATGGTGATAAGTATAAGATTTTTATCTAGAATAAGTAGTGATCATGTGATTCCTAATAATATGTACCTATTCTGAAGTCTCCTGCACGAGATGAGGACCTAGTAGCACTACCTCCACTGCCTTTATCCAATGTATAAGTGAATGGTGTGTCCTACCATATAAGGCAGCTTAAGGAGCCATCAGTATCATCGCCTGATAGATGTTATTGCATTTGAAATAGATAATAGGTATTTGTTTCTCCCAATAATCTTTGAAATCAATAAAACACACTTATAACATGTCCTCCGATACTTGTATCATTCTGACTGACCATCCATCTGAGGGTGGTAATCTGTACTCAAAAGCACCTCCATACCCAGATCCTTCTATAACCCCTGCCAGAACTTCGATGTGAAATAGTCACACATATCAGAAAAAATATTAATAAGTACCTCATGTAAATGTATGATCTCACAGAAATACAATATTCCCATCTCATTATTTGAGAAAGTCTCCCAGATATGAAGTAAGTGGGATACCTTCATCAGTTAGTCAATAACTACCCAAACCACATCACAACCATGATATGACCTTAACAAACCAATAAAAAAACCCATCATGACATCATACCATTTATATTTCGGGACCAGTAATGGCTGTAACAATCTAGCAAGCCATTGGTGCTCTACCATCACCTACTGATAGGTGGAACAGCTAGTGATAAAACTTATAATCTGAAATTTCATCCCATGCACCACTAATAATGATGACACATGTCATGGTACATCTTGTAAATCCTTGGGTTCATTTCCCATTATGATGATTGGGTTTCTCATATTAGTTTCTCTCAAAAAAAAGTATACACCTATATACGCACACGTATACATAGGATGTCATTTTTATCAACATACCAATCTATAAATGGGTTTTCAGTAGAAATACTTCACTACAAGACCAAACCTTCACGGTTTAAAAACTTCCACATCTTCACTCTATTTAGAAGTGATGATGTAACCACTAAGGTAATAATAAAAGGCTGCTCATGAATCTCTTGAAACTCTCGATAAATCTCAGAAATAAGAGTCATCAACCTCTATTCATCATTGTCTTCCTAAATGGATTGTGCTTCAGTTTTGTAGCTCAACGCATCAGCTGTTTCATTTCTATTTCTAGGCATATAAAAAAATTAAAAGTCAAAAGACTAAAGGTATTCGACCCATATTCTTCATCATATATTCAAGTCACATTGTATAAAGATATATTTGAGGCTATTTTGGTCCATAAACACTGAAAAGTGATCTACTAGGAAATAGTGTCTCTAGAAATGTAAGGAATGAAAAAATACTAATAACTTTAGGCTGTGCATTGGGTAATTATAACCATGAGGTCTCAACTAGAAATACCTACACGCAACAACTCGATACTCCCACATTAATAAAGTACCCATACTAATGCCCGAGTCATCAAAAAACATTGTATAACCTCTACCGAGATCTAAAAGAACTAAGATTGGTGTTGATGTAAGCCTCACTTTCAACTCCTGAAAGGATTTACCATATGCTTCAAACCAAAATAACTTCACACCATTATTAGTCATATCAGTAAGAGGTACCACAAGGTGTGATAATTATTATATAAAACACCTATAATATCCACCCATACCTAGTAAAATATTTATATAAAACATATTCTTCGGATAATCCTAAGAAACAACCACACTAACCTTCTCTAGGTCAATTGAAACTCCTAATCCTAAGATAATATGACCCATGAAGTGAACCTTGTTTATCTAGAATTGGAATTTGGTGATTTTGGCATACAACCTATGCTCTATTAGTGTACCCAAAATGATATCAAGTTGTTTGGCATGATCATGTTGAGTTTTTGAGTATACTAAGATGTTTTCCACAAATAACACAATGGAGGAATTTAAATAGGGGTGGAAAACCATATTCATAAAAGGTATGAAAACTACTAGTGAGTTCATAATAATGAATGGAATAAACAGATGCTCATATAAACCATACTGACTTTGGAATGTCATATATGATATGTATGAAGGCTTGAGTAACACCTGATGATATCCTGATCTTAGGTTGATCTTCAGGAACACTCTAGCTCCTTAGAGCTAGTCAAAGAGATCATCTACATGAGGTAATGGATACCCATTTTTAACTGTAATATAGTTCAACCATTGGTAATACATGAATATTATATGGATTCCATCACACTTCTTGGATAAAAGAATAGGAAAACCCGAATGATAAGTATTGGTTCAGATAAAAACCTTAGATTCTAAATCCTCTATCTATCTATTGACCTCCTAGATCTCAGTGGGTGCCATCTTGTATTGAGGAATAAATTCTGAATCTACTCCTAGAATAATATCATGTTTAAACTCTACCTCTCTATTGGGAGGTAGTCCAAATAATTCATTGGGGAAAACATCCCTGAAGAAATCCACCACTGGAGGAAATTCTTCCTTACGTAAACCCTAATCATACATATAAAGGATATCTATTTAGGATATCACTCCACCATCCCATGATGATCTGATCTAGCTCAATAGACCTGAATATCTTATTCTCCCTTATGTAAATATTTACCTCTCTTAGACGATGTGAAAGTAACCCTTCGATGATAATAGTCAATGTGAACATGATAAAGAATGATCCAATCTATCCCAAGTATGACATCAAACCATTTCATCTCAATGATTAAGAAATTCCATAATAAGTGATAACTTCCAATCTCAAGAGGAAATTCCTCTCATTGGTGTATACCCTATGACCGTAGACTAAACAGTGTGTATAGGGTCATCACCACAAAAAAGTAAAGAATTTAAATCCCAAGACTTTCCATGATTGATATGAACATAAAGGAGTATGAGGCACCAGTATCGAAAAAATTAGACACTAAAGTAGAGGCTACTAGAATAGTACCTCAAACTGTAGAAGGTCCGGTGCTCTTATCCTCTAGAATAGGTTTCACTACATGTAATTGGACCATATCGCTACCCTGATATACAACCTAACCACCTTGAGTAGGCCCTCTTTACTGTAGCTATGAATCATGATTCTGGTTCCCTATTCCTTGACAACCACCTTAGCCTGAGTAGCCAGTGGTACTCCAACTTCCTTCCTAGAGAGGAACCACTAATATCTCTCTTGAACACAGAGTTAGTGTAGATCATCTCTCACTAGGAACTGATGGAAAATTTCTACAAAAGCACTAAATATAACCCATCCTGCTGCAGCATCTGCACTCAACTGGATCTCTAATGCACTAGGGTTTTTTGTGTATCTATTTATCATACTGTTGACATATAACGAAAATGTCATTATGATTTTTCTGACTACCACTTCCCCCACTAAAAACCTCAGAGCGATGCTTCCTTCTACTAAAATAAATACTTCCTAGTCTGGGTGATGAACTTCCATGACTCCCACCATTAGGTTCCCTTAAATTCTAATCAATAAAGAGGGCTTGGTTGACTATATCTAAAATAGAGGTCAACTGAAATATATTATCCTATGATCGTATGGCATATACTAGCCCATCATCAAATTTCCACAAATTTATAATCTCATAACTAGCTAGAGTCAGTGTGAACCACCATAGATCCATAAAAGAGGTAGAATATCCCATCCCAGACATGGATATATATTTTAAGTTCATGAAATATCTATATCGGTTATTCTTCAATGTATATGGGAATAATTAATCACAGAAGGCTATCTATAATTTCCTCTGGACCATATCATGATGTCGGTCTACCTGGGTAATGACATCCCACTATTGTTTGGTAGAACTTCATAACAGATAAGATATGAGCTTGACCCTCCTATCTGAATGAATTTCCCGATGCTTGAATATAGAAATCATGGACACTAGACATTTTTTAGCAACCTAAGGGAAACTATCCCCCAAAAATGTAGGTGGGTGATACTGTTGGAATTCCCACATCGACTTTTCTATAGTCACGGAAGGTCAAGAAAATCTTTTCATAAACTGCATCATAAAAAGGAAACCCTCTCAAAAATGGGTTCCAGTGCCCAAGTTAGGAATAGAAGGTGGTGCCTCTAATGGAACTACTAGAGGTAATACTAGTGGTTTAGGCCCCACATCCTCCAGAGCATAGTCATCAACACCCTCTTAGAGTATGACTAGAGGCCTTCATAGTGGAATGATTCTATAATTAGAAACACACATGTCATAAAATAATTTATTAGTTGAAAATATTTATAGATATATAACATCATAGGTATATATTGTTATTATCCAAAAAGGTCACACCTCACTGCTTGCTCCAAAATCTAGGTCTAGGTGATAAAAGAAGACTATAACAGGCTAAAACGATCATAAGAGACACTCCCAAATACCTATTATTAAGGCCAAGTTTGGGTCTCAGTCTCATATCTTATGAATATGGTCCTAGTATATGGAGTGTCAATTACAAGTTATAGGGGGGAAACCCTTTAATTTGAAATTGGAATCCCTATTTAATTGTAACCATTTCTTTCAAAATTTTATTTTAATTTATATTTATACTCTTATATATACATACATACATCACAGTCTAGTTAAATGTGTAACCATTTTTAATTTATAAAATCCATATTCTTATACATTACAATTGGAACATCATTTAACAACAACCTGGAATTTACATCGAATATCTAGATGTAATAGGTCTTGTAAATTTATTTGAATAAAATAATTACCATTACAAATTTATAGAAGTAATTTCTTCATAATTTACCATTGGTATTCAAGAAATAAAACCAAATAATGTATCATCTCATGGAACTAGTGATCCATGACTCAAACATGGTATAATTGGATAATCAAGGTGTAATCATCAATATATGTGGGAAAACACCATTTATATTGATGATGTCACTTTAATTAATCCAATTTTCCCTTGAAATAAGTGTTAATTCATTTATATATAATAATCAAGGAACCAAACTATATGTATCAAGAAATTCATTTAAATAAGTAACTGTGGCATAAAAAATGCATGAAATGTGAATCCTTAAGTGCCTATAATAATGCATGAGATGATACCTCCTTTCCATAACAATCTAAGGAAAAATAATTATATAATAATAGTATCTTCAATAATAACATCACAAAACATGTGCATCAATAAATGGTTAAATTAAAAACAACTATAAAAGGAAAACCATAACAACAATAGCCCATCCTAGGTAATATGGATTTCCCCTGTATATGGGTTAGCTACTGCCTGACACAAGCTCATTACCAAACTATGTTTTTTTTAATATCTTTCTTAATATTACCAAATGATAATTCAAAATAAATAAACCTCCCTAATACTACTTTTTAATGTCCCGACCTAGGATCCACTAATAGTTCCCTGAGCTAGTGGGCCACATAGCCTCATGCGTGTCTCTCCGTATGCTAGAGGCTACCGACTAATAGTGAGGGTCCAAGTTTGTATGGTGGAGACTATAACTTCATATCAGAGTAGAAAAATTGTAATGATAGATAAATAAAAATAGAGTAAGAATAATAGAACTAACAAAAAATGGAAAAGGAAACAACCAATCAGTAATAATAATCAAAATCCACAATGTGAGTCATTTACAAAATGAAGTAATGTCATGATAACATTCAAAAAGGGGATATATGGGATATAGAGTGTAGAAATATACAACATGCTATAAAAAATGAAAAATATCTAAGAAATATATACTATAATCATGAGTATATTCTCATTCATCTTCTCCCATGCTCCATTATATAAGAAAATTAACCAAGAATCCATGATCAGGTGCTTTCCCTTGTCAATACCTTCAACCATAAAATCTTATTGGGTTTCAAAAGTGGCCTAGATAGGTTGTGAGATGAACTCAGTAGGCCAAAATTAATAGTTTATACAATAATCCAGTCAGTGTATATATATAGAATTCTAGTGTATAGGTATAACAGATAATAAAATATACTAAAAACTAAGTACTAGTTAGATAGGTTCCTATAGGACACTTGGAAAAATCTACATGATTCAACATAAGCTAAGATAACTCTGATTTTAATTTACCCCATCCAAACATTTATAAGTAATAATATATAATATGTATATTTTTTATACACCATATATGTGAAGACATATATAGGAATAAACATAGATACTTGGTGCTAGTTGGACCCGGGGCATAACTCAGGCGTCTATGTATAGTCAAACGAGCTATAGGATTTAGTAAGAGTACTAGAACTGAATATCATATGTGATAATTCTTAATTGTCACTCAATATAGTTGGGTGAGTAATCATAACCAATACTCAAGATAGTGGGGTGAGTCATTATGACTAACACCCGATGCAAAGGAACATGTAATGTTATTCCCATAATTTAAGTAGATGGTGTGAGGTGCCATTCCCAACACCCAATGTAAGGGAGTGTGAAACACCATTATCAAAAAATCCCTTAACTGTTGTCCAATGATCAATATCCATGGTCTAATCATAATAATTGTATGAAATTTAAATTTAAAACATTCACATTAATTTATCCCCATATAACCGTGGTATCAAATTTTTTATATTTCATTATCCATCTATAACATATGATGTGGCCTTTCCACTCATTTTCATTTAATTAATTTAAACCATTTAATTTATAAATATGAGGTAATTCTAAGTGAAGGTTTTTCCAAACCACTCAGGAGGTGGGTTGGCTAATCAAAATTTATATTAATGAGGTAATTTAATTCAACACACTTAAAGGGGTGGAAAACAATGAGTCATACATCCTCAAAATAATTTAAAAAGGCTCTAAGGGTGTATCATAACATGGTTTAATCGATCAAGAAAGTAAATAAAATTTTAAGGAAATTCATGGGAAGTTCTGATGTAAATAAAAAAGGAATATTCTATAAAAATATATAAATGTTTAGGGAAAATTACTAGACCACCTACCTTATTCCCGTACTAGATTCCTCATGCAGTATCAACCCTTGGTTTGGCCTAAACTAGAAGAAAATAGAAGAATAGAAGAATGCCCTCAAAATAGGTCATATGATCTCGCAACAAAATTGCATCATCAACAACAAGATAAATTAAATAAATAAGGTAATTGACTAGAGCTCTCACATAGAGGGATCGAATGCAACAAACATAAGTCAAATCAGACATTGGATGAAGATGCTAATTCAAAGCCTTGGTTTTGTCATGGGAGAGAGCTCTCAAAGAGGAGGAAGAGAACCTACTATCCATTGGAGGAAAAATGAAAAAAATAAGAAGGTTATAAAGATATAAGGTAAAAATTTAAAATCATCAAATTTTAAAGAGGCCCTGGTTTGGTCGCACGGTTGGCCAAACTGTGTGCCAACTATTATCCATGGGTAGTTTCCTACAGGGTTGGGGGAGCACGGTCTATCTAAATGTGCTATACCCATGCACGCCCTCTGCCTAGGGAACACACCCTACCTTGGATACAATGCACAGTTAGAAAAACCATGTTTACCCTATATCTCAAACCTGCACAGTCATGCATCCAGGCTGTATGGTTAAGTCAAAAAGTGCAACCTTATGCTATGCCCTAAACTGATTTTCATGGGTTTCTCTAACCATACCGAACAGGATGTGATATTTCTACTAATTATGAAGCCCGATTGTTTTCTATAAAAATTAGGGATCTAGGATATGAACAATCCATAGACACCCTCATTTCCTCTATGACATGATTATGTATTTACATTAGGTCAAAATAAATGAATTAAACTGAAATTAAAAGGTTCCATACCTTGAATAAAAACCGAGTTCTTACATTACTCATATCAATGACAACCTCTCTTATGAAAACACATCATGTATTATAACCTCTTTTTCTTTCTTAAGATATCTTATAAATATGGATGCACAACTCATTTCACGATTCTTACCCATTTTATTTATTCTTGAATATACTAGAAAAACTTACCTTCTTTTACCGTGGACATGGATTTAGTGAATGTACTATCATCCTAATCAACTGACCTGAGATATCTATTCCTTTTGGAAGCTAAAAATCCTATATTGATTATTCAACTAATTTCATACCACCAATGATATGACCAACATAGGCTACATCACTAAAAAATAAATGTTATGGTTTTTTTCCTTACATCAAATACTATGATCAAATGAAACACATTGATAATGATCTCAAGTTAAGAGAGCAGTACACATGTTCATAGATAGGAACAACCAATGAAACTAGAAACATATGGTGTTACTATTGGTAAGTAAGTCCTTATGATCTCATCTAATTTAGATCACAAAGTGTGAACCTCATGAGAAGAAGTCTTAATGCTTATGAGCCCCCAACACCCGATAGACAGACATTATCCATGTCCCATCAAAATAATGTATCTAGACCATAGAACGTATGTTTAACAATATGTACATAGTGTATTGAGGTTCTAATTATAATATGAGAACTAATATAACCTTTTGATATGAAATTTAATCTAAGGAAATTACCAATTATATAGTATAAGCATAATTAATGTTACTATCATAGTAATAGACAAAAGATTGATATATCAAAATGTATACATATAAGGGTAATCAAAGTACATACATGAGTTAGTTCTAGGGACCCCACTCACAACACTTATAACCTCATAAATCCATTCTTATTACTTTATATAAAACTCTTTGTAATGATTAAAATATTTAATTCATTCTAATCCTTACATATCATCAGAATCTATACTAATCCATGATGATCATTGATTAAGGTAAAATAAAAGTCATACTTTATGGTGATATTATCATTTGACCATTCATGTAAAATAAATTGCAACACACATGAATGAATGTTAAATAAATAATTACTCTATTATGAAAGTTCCCAATGAGGATAATTGTATCCCTGATAGGGGGAGGGGTGAATTAGTGATACTTTTTCTTTTATGTTTCTTTACAAATGAAACAATATCTAACTATTGTTAAATATTCAATTACCTAATGAAAACAATTCAAACACACATCCACATGAACACAAGTATTTATAAGTTTCAATATTCAATATGAATAACTACGTCCTTGGTATAGTTTGGAGACAATCCAACACCATAAAATCCACTAGAAAAAAAATACTTGTATTATAATGAGTAGGATGTACCCTTTCACTCATGAAGCACTTTGAAATAAATCAACAAGTGATTGTGCACCCTCTTAGCACAAATCGGGTAATAAAATATCTATGTAACAACTCCTGTTACTTGTGATTATTTTCAATTAAACAAATGTATTCAATTGAAATACTATTATTCAATTCCTTAACCAAAATAAAGGTAAGAACCTCTTTTACTTTGTTATGAAAAACTGAGTCGAATATTCTTGGGTCCGATTTTTCCAATCTGATTCATTTGAGTACGATTCTCCCAAAACAATTCTTCTAGTCCTATTTTCTGATAGAATATAATTTAAATGAATCAAAACCACTTCAATTCACGAGCCCGATAAACCTAGTATTATTCTTCCTTAGTTTGAGAAACCAATATGGAAATCCTGAATCAGATTAATCCATCTCGATATGATGATCATCCAAATAAAATTGACAAGACGAATATGATGATCCACTAAATACAATAATCACTAAGTATGATTATCAATTGAATAAAATATTATGAGCTTTTATCTTCTCCTATTTCTTCTTTTCATCGAAACATATTCAACAATGATCAATACGGTATCTTCTTTCTATCACTAAAAACTCAGAGCTTCTCTCTCTAATGCAGAAACTAGTACCAATGATCATAAAGTACAAAGTAATTCTCCTTTTATAGGTGTCCCTCGAATGTATTTGGCAGGAATCCCAAAAATATTTCATGCTCATACAAATTCAACCAAATTTCAATTTCCCTTTAAATCTTAGGATGCATTTTGACTTTTTCAACTCTTCTGAAAGATTCTTGATTATTCTTCAAACTTCATCTCCTTCTTCAAAATTTCATTTTAATAATTGATACACTTTCAATACATGAGTATGATTTTTATCAATATGTTTTCTTAAATAAAAAGCTCTATATCAATTGAAAACAAATGTATGAAGATATGGATACCATTCTTATTTTCTAAACATGATTCTAAGGACAAATTTAAATAACAATATTTCATTTGAATGTATATATTCCCCTTTAAAATTAATTTATCAATCACCTTCTATTTTTCTCTTGACCCACTTGAGATTCAAAACATCATCTTCTCCTCTTCTCTTGAACTAGTTGGAAACCTACAAAGTAATTCAACCCTTTTGAAATGGTTGACTACATTGTTGATCTCATTCTCTCCTTCTATTCTCTTAACCCACTTAAAAAAACCTTCATTCACAATACAGTTCTTGTATCATGACTTCCTTTATGAATTTAAATTCATTTGAGAATAACTTTAGAATCCTTAGACTAGGATTGGAATGTATCATAACTTTTCATTCAATCCAGAAACTTTCATTTATTCTAAACCTGATTATGATATTCTCCAAATACGATTGGTCTAGATACAATCATCCTGGGTATGATCATTCTAGATACAATCATCTGAGTCCGATTGTCCTGGATATGATTTTATAGAATACAATATTTTTTGGGTATGATCATTCTGAATACGATCATACTAGGTACAATCATTCTGGGTACCTTCATTTCTTTATCCACCTGGATACAATCATTTGGAAAAAAAACAGCACCATCTCTTACTCTTCAAATGACACTATCTTTTCAATCAACATAACCTTTTCAATTTTCACCACCATTTAAATTGGCACCACCTTTTCAATCGGAACCACCTTTTCAATCAGCACCACCTTTTCAATTGAAACCACCTTTTCAATCATCAACACATTTTCAATTGACACCACCTTTTAAATCGGTACAACCTATTCAATCAGCACTACCTTTTTTATCGATACCACCTTTTCAATTGGAACCACATTCTACTCTCCCTTTCTTCCATTAAGATTGCATCCTAAGTTCTCCAATAAATTTATGATTTATACAAAATAAAAATCAGAAAATCATCATCATAATTAATTAATCGTAGCCATGAAGACTCAAATACTTCAAAAAACAATCAATTATTTCATATTAAATTCAGAGTTAATCTGATGACGACCAGTTCCTCATTATAATCTCTTCCCATCCCGAACCCAAGACGAGTTTGATCAAAATCATTTCTTCCGAAAAGATTCTTGTCATTATGATTAAATTTAATAGTGAGTATGATTATTTTAAAAACATTAGTCCTATTCTTTTGAAACCAATATGAATTTTACCAAAAAAAAGTGATTCATAATTCCTTTCTTCTTTCCCAGCAAAACTGATCACCCAAAAAATTCTTTCTGATTACGATGGGGAATTCAATTACATAGAGTTTCTAAATTTTTATCTATATCCCATTGTAATGGATCATATTGACTCATCAAAATATTTTGAATCCTATTGAAAAAATTATTCAATCCCTTTCAATCCAAATTCCCATTCATCATCTTTCTCAACATCCTTTATTTCTTCAGCATACTAATCAATTTTCAAAAAATAAAACCAAAAAACAACTTGGGACTAACATATTATAAAATAACAATACATTCAGAAATCATTAAATCATTCTTTTAAGTATCATATACCTAGATACTTTACATGACCCTCATGCTTATATCATGACAATGTTTTTTTCAATGTATCTGCTAAATTATCCTCTGTATCCACCCAATAGATCATATTATTTTCCCTCTTAATGATCACTCATATAAGATGGTATTTTGACGTGTTTAGTACGTTGGTGAGACTGGGGTTACTTTTACTAAGAAATATATCCATTTTTTTCATATTAATTCCTTATTAATCCCTTAATACTAGGAATCACCTCTAGTTTAGAAATGAACTTTTTTGATCCAAACAACTTCCTTCATAGCATATGATATAACAATTTACTCCACCTTTATTGTCCAGTATTCTATGTTGGATTATTAAAAACTCTTCTAACTGATGACTCTACTATTTGTAAAAAACATGAAACTATATTGAGACTTTATATAATCTCATTAATATTAAAAAAAATAATATTTTTATAATCCTTTTTATAGATCTCATACTCTCCATTAAATATCAAGAACAAATTATTATCCCTTATCAAGTACTTTGGGATGTTTTTAAAAGAAATCAAGTGACTCTCACTAAAATTAGATAGGTATTTTAATTACTAGTATAGTTTTGGGTCATTATTGTAAGAAATAGTTTTAACTTTCCATTTGGTGGGAATTTCCTTTTGAGAAATGGGACTCAGAATGATGTTTTTAGGGTTTGAATACATTAAAATAGTGTTTTTTGAAGGGGATTGAGGTTTGATAGATTCACAAGGGCTTGGGAAGATTTCATAAGAATAATTTATTGGTTGGGATACATTATGAAGCTAATACATGTCATTTAAATTGTGAATAAGGGATTTACATAATGAAAATTTAGGCTGAGGGGTTGGGTTCCTTACCTTGGTGATTCACGATGTGAAACTTTAGTTCATGAATTTAAATAGGTATGATTGATTTTATTTAATTAAAAAGGGGGCTTGGTCCCACTTATTTTTGGTCATATGAACATGCATAGGATAGGTTAAATTACTGAACCTACCCTTCCTTTGAACCCCCATGTTGGTGATGGGTTTTTATAATGATTCTTGGTGTTGTTATTCTATTTTCTCCCTTCATTATTATTTCCCTTTTCTAGGACCTAATTTTATGTGATTTTTTAGGGTTTTGGTGCTGATTCCACTAGATCATGGTGGAATCATTTGTTATTGATGGGGATTTTGTGTGCAATTAATATAGGAGGATGAGTCCTTTGGGACTAGGTGGGTGTAATGAATAGAGGTTTCATCTGAGTGTCAGGAAGGGAGATATCCATTATGATATGTGATATTAAACCTAGATATGATTCATGGGTTATGTTTCAGATTTATCATCAAAATACTGAGGATTTTATAGAATGAAATCATGGTATGGTCCTTGGGTAGTGGGGCTAGGTGTGTTGAGGCATCATTTTGAGGTTAAAATAGACCTCAAGGTTTTGTGTTAGGGTGGTCCTTCAAGTAGTTATGTAACTGAGGGGTGATGTGGGGGAGTCCATGATAGAGAGAAGATATATTGATGGGTTTGGATGACCCAGTGGACACCGTTGTGGGTAGGGTGATATGTGTTACGATGAGGGGATATGTCTTGAGTGTCCACTTCCCTAGGATTAGATGGAGATCTGTGTGATGGGTTACAAGCCTTGTGTGATTTCATGTACTTTATGGAACTCCCTAAAATATGTGTGGATGATTCGATTTATTGGTGACATCCCCAGAGTCCATAGGGATGGATAAATGTGATTTTACCTCTTTATAGCCTATATGGATGGGTCGATATGATGTGACTTTCCCAGAGTCACAGGGATGATATTCTGTGATGGCCATAACCTGAAAAGGGTACTGGGTTCAAGATTATGCCAGAAATGGATTGAGTCAGTATGCATGATTTGTAATTTTCCTTGTATAGTATTGGGTCAAGGTTTAACCTAGGGGTTGGGTTATGGTATGATGTGAAATGAGACTGATAATCCTCCCTTGAGTGAGAAGGGATGGGTAAATCTTTATGGATGTATGACCATGACCAGTTTCTATGAGTAGTGGTTCAAGGTTGTTTTACCTTCCTACCTTAAACCATTGGCTACAGGCTAGGCATGTCACACCCTGACCTTTTGAATTCTTCTATTTTATTATTTTCTTGGCTTTGGGTGTTTTTAGTTGAGGTTCGAGTTGAGCCCCAATTTAATTTTTTGAATTTTGGAAGTCTCGTGTGAGTTTTTGGCTTGTGTACGGTTAGCAAACGGTTTGGGTAAACCATGAGGCTTTTCCCAGGTAACCATGCCACTTTTTTTGGGGTCCAAAATTAAGGTGCACATGTTTCAAATGGTTTGGTAAATCGATAAGTAAAAATGCATGAGGTTCCTTCCAATTAGACAATGTGGGGTGCAAAGTTTTCACATAGTTTGGAAAATTGTGCGGCCAAACCAAGTGAGTTTTGTAGTTATTAAAAATCTTGATATAAATTTTATAACCCTCTTATATTCTAACCCTAATTAGGAACCCTCCCTCTTGGTCATTTTTCATGCATGAAGGGGTCCCAAAACCCCATCTCCTTGGATCCTCCTCCCTGGATGCTCCTCCAAGTTCCCAAGGTGAGTTTTTTAGGGTTCCTCTCATTATACCATGATTTATTAATTATTCTTTGGTGGGTTCTTGTTTGAAAAAACCCTAGAGGCTAGGGTTTTTGCATTGAGTTGTTTTTATTTGGATCCAGGGTGTGAGGATCATTCATTGGGCCCTATTCCCCCTTACCTTGAAGTTTTTTCGTATCCAAACATCATTGAGGTAGGTGTTTCCATTATTTTCATTTCCAGAACATACCATTGATGCTTTAGATTTCCTTTAGTTCCTTAAAAGTGATATAGTATTTCTTATAGTGTGTTAGCATAATTTATTTGGTATTTTTTGTGGAAACTTGTTGTGAAATGATTTTCAAAGGGGTTTCTTAAATATTCCTAGGTATATATTCATATAAGGTGCTTGATAAAATGTCAATTAGTCATTTAAATGAATTTGGTACCTTTAATTTTGTGTTTGTCTTTTTAAATGTTTTGGGTTTCTTGAATTGGATTATTTGATTTTCCTTGAGTGTAACCCATTTGTGCTTTAGCGCTTGTGTGAAGACATTGAGCGGGGTAGTGTAGTGAATGGTGACTTTCAAAAAATGGTTTTGGGATTTTCTTTGGTTTTATATGAATGTTCCACTAGATGTGAGAATATCTATATGTGCATGAAGTTCACACATGGATGGGAAGACAAATTATAATGTTCTTGTATGAACTTTCTTAATTTAAAAACCTGAATTTCAAAACACTTATCCCTCCTTCTTTCCTTCTTAAAACTCTTAATGCACTACTAATGGTCTCTTGGTCTTCCAATAACATGAAAATAGTTTCAAATTGTATTTGAAGTTATGGACCATTTGTCTCATTGGAATATGGTATGTTTTTAAATGGTGTGAAGGCCCCGTTTAGAATCTTTATGTGTGTTGTGGATTTTAATCTTAGTTTTGAAATAATGTCAAAAATGAAATTGGATTTAGAAATGAAAGGGGAATTTTGGACTTGTGAATATGAAATTGGTGTTTGATATCATTTTGGAATTGTTTTGAATTTTTTTTGAAAGTGTATCTGAAATCGAAATGATGTAAGGACCAGTTGGAACTTTATATTGATTTGGGAATGGATTGTGGTTTTGAAAGTACAAATTCCCAATTAGTATATTAGCATGTTTTGAGAAATGTTTTGAAATATTATGTGATATGACAGCCCGATTGGAACTAGAGAACGATTTTTTGTGAGATAGTCACCTCTATGGAGGATTTCCCTATATTGGTTATCACATGGGTGGTGTTGATGGTTGGGGTAGGCAAGCACGGTGGCAACAGGTAAGGTGAGTCACACATGCAAGGGAATCCTACTTTCACCATGTATCTTTACCATGAATTTCCTAGGCATCTTTAGATGGACTAGTGATAGTTTTTTATAAACCCTGATCAGATGGTTTGGTGCCTATTGGATTTTTTAGAGGCTAGGAGGGTTGTTCCACTGGTTAGTAGTTAGAACGGTTAGTTGGTTATTGAATTTGGAGCTGCACCATATACTGACAGGTGATTCCGACCTGAGTACGTCTAGGGATCTCTCTATAGATGTTTAAGAAATTCCCATGGTCACTATCTACATCATCTTGTTAATCCCTATATAGATTGTTATAGTTTTTCTTGGATTTTATCATGGGATTGGGTTTTTAAAATGACAATCTTCTTTTAAAACTAGTGATGTGGTGTGTAGCATTTTAAAATGAAAATCTATGTTTGTTTAATAAAATAAGAGAAACCTATTTTTATAACTATATTTAAAACTAGTGTTTGTGGATTGTTTTCAGATAGTAAATGTATGTATTATTTGGTAGTTTCTTACTGAGATTTCAAGATCACACTCGACTTGTACCATTCAGTGTCGGTAAACCCGAGCTATTTTGCAGGTTCAAGTTTCTAGTTTGTGTGATCATTATTGTAAGTATTTGGTCTCCAATTTGGTAGTGACCAAGGGTTCATGTAGAGATCATGGTAACATGGTTCATTTTTAGTTTTGTATTTATATTCTGAAGTGATCAATTTTATATTGTTTCCGAATATGCTTGTGTATTTATTATGAATCAGTCATTGTTAGTTCTACTATTTGTTCAGTTTATTTTATTTGATCCTAGTTATTAGGATGAAATCATTGCCATTTGGTTTATATTTAATGACTAACACTATTTTCCAGCCAATGGGAATCAGGAACACCCTTTGGGCCATGTATTAGACTGGGTGGGACATCGGGTCAGATAGAATCCCGAATTGGTTCATGAAAAAATGGTGTCAAATGAGGTTCTTTGTTATTTGGGTGTCAGGTAGATTGGAGACTAATATTTTCTAGTCTCAGGAAGTAGGTTATGGGTTGGTTCCTGATCACCACCGCTCATGAAAAAACCTGAGTTTCCAAGTGTGGTTCGAGAGTTGAGTCTTTTGTTATGGTCTTTGGTTTTGTTGATAGAGAATTACAATGGGGATGAACTGATGTTGTGCGGTGAGATTTCATAGAGTAGTGACCCATGTGGAGCTTGATTTCATGATTCAAAATTCACCTAGTGACTGGTATTTTCTTGGGGCGTGGTCCACTATCCATGTTTCCAGGTCAAGTATGGCCACTAGTTCCTCACTCAGGTGGTTTAGTTTGAGTTGTGTTTTGTTTCGGTTGTGGTTTTTGTGAGTAAGAGTTTAAAATGAAAATGGATTTTGAAATGGAAATGATTTATTTCAAATGGTTTCGGATCAGTAAAATGGGTTTTAAAATAGAAATCAATTTGAATTAAGAATTTGGAAAACATTTGGGTTGGGTGATAAGGTGGTATGTGATACCCTTAGTATTCTTTTTAAATGTCCACATATGTGTGGGTATGTTTGGAAAGTGCGGCCTGAAACATATGGATGAAAATGGATGAACGAATATGAAATGGTTCAAAGGATGTTATGGGTGAGTTTTTGAAAAGTGGGTTTTGTTCTATGGAAATGGGTTTCAGTTTTTGAAAAATAACCTTAAAAGGTGGAAGTTTTGAAAATTGAAATTAAATGGTGGTTTTTTAATAGAGGATTTTGGCGGTGTTTGTATGTGTTTGGATTGTGAGCCTGTTGTGCTGGGTTTTTTGTTGATGTTGATTCCAATTTTGTGTTTCTCATGTCGATTGGAATATTCCACCTAGAAATGTCCCCAAAATTTCTAGTGAATCTTGCCTAGTTTTTGGTTCTTCTCAAGTGTTTCCTATCTATAATGGTGATCAAGGTCCGTTAGAAGTAGTGGAGTGGATAGAGTAAGTTGATGGTGTATTCAAATCATTGGTAACTCCCAAAGATGTTAGAGTTAGTTCTTTCCTAGGTTCACTTGAGGGACTAACTTTGGATCAGTGGAAGTTGGTTTTCCCATCATCATTATAATTTGGGAAGACATGAGAAATGTTCAAGGCCACTTTTATCCAAATGTTCATACCTAAGAAGGTGAAGGTAAGGAAGGTGGAAGAGCTACACATTTTTGGTAGGGCCAACAACCAGTGAAATCTTTTGTCGACCACTTCAAAGAGTTAGTTCCCTTATCTATGGATGTGGCGATAGAGGATCAGATGAAGGATACTATTTTCTTTTGGGGTATTCATCCAGATATCACAGAAAAAATTCATTCATCTAGTGAAACCTAGTTCAAGAAGTTGGTGTATGAGGCATTTTTAGCTGAGTTTTTCTTAGGGTACAATCAGTAATGGTCAGATCATGTGAAGGTTCCCCACCTAGAGAGAAGTGTTTTCCAGAGGAACCTGAATATGAAAAGTCTCATTCATTGATTTTGGCACCCAGTTCGTCGGATCGTTCACTTGTGTGACACTAGTGTGGCCGGTTTGGGAATTCAACGCTATCTTGTGGAAATCCGATGAATAATTTCCATCATTTTAGCTTTCTAGGCCATGTAAAGAAGTTTTGTAGGAACCATTTCCTAAAGAGGAAGAAGATTTGATGGGAGGATTTCAATGCCTCACTGTAAGGTAGGAGATGATTCTAATATCAAGGATCCAAAAACCATACCTATAGTGAATCTCACACACAGTAAATAATTTCTAGGGGAGAATAAAGCCTTGGCCTGGGTATTGTCTCCAATGTTAGAGTAGAAACAGTTTAATTTTTTCTATTGTAATTTTATTCTTGTTGTCAGTTTCTCTTATCTATGTAATAAACATGATGATTCAATATTCTTAAAATTTCATTATTGTTCCTTTTGAATGTGTATATTTAAATGTATTTTTCTCATTTGGGGTGTCCTTATCCCTTATACAGGTTAGTTCTAGTTTTAGTTTCTTCTCGTTTAGAAATTTTGAGCCTTGTGGAGTATTGAATTTTAGATTCTATTCAGGTTTTCCTTTTGGATCAAGTTCCTTCCATGTATTTTCCCCATGTGTTAGGGGTCTTTAATGTGTGAGAAATTTTTAGTTATGATGGCAATTTTTTCATCTCCTATGGAGAAGTTGGGTTAGTTCATGTTAAGAGTTCCCTAGTTCCTGTTCATGATGGAGGTGTCACCCGATTAATATTAAAAAGGTTTGTTTTAGTTCCTAGTTTTCCTAGTGGTGTTAGTTGAGTTCTTATTGTGGGGAGAACCCCCTAACATTCTCCCATTAATCTTTGTGCCTTAGTTTTCCCTAGAATCAGTCGGTTGTGACTTGTGGAGAGAAAGGTCACCCCTAGGTTCTTGTTTTTTAGGTTTTTTATTGGGCTTGGAATAAAGTTTCATTTGTCTTTCAGCTAGGTAGATTTCTGGGGGTAGAAAATGTTTTTGGTGGGGAGAATTTTTACACGCCAACCTTTTTAATCCTTCTATTTTATTATTTTCTTATATTTGGGTCTTTTTGGTTGAGGTTCGGGTTGAGACCCGATTTAAATTTTTTAATTTTGGAAGTCTCATGTGAGGTTTTTTCATGTACACTGTTAGCGAATGGTTTGGGTAAACTGTACATTTTTTCCCAGGTAACCGTGTGGACTATTTTAGGGTCCAAGATTAAGGAGCACAAGTTATGCACAGTTTCAGAAACTCTGTGGAAACCGTGCATGAGGATCTATCCAATTTGACAGTGAGTGGTACATAGTTTGCGCACAGTTTGGAAAAACGTGTGGCCAAACCATGTGAGTTTCCCAGTCATTAAAAGGTTTGAAATACCTATTCTACCCCTATCATACTTTAACATCAATTATTTCCACTACCACTTGGTCATTTTTTACGTAGGAATGGGTCCCAAAACCCCCTATCCTTGGCTCCTCCTCCTCTATGGATGCTCTTCAAAGTTCTTAAGGTGAGTTTCTTAGGATTTTGTCCTTGTTTTCTTATCCTCCTCTTCTCCTCCCTCAATTTCTTGGTTCATATTTGGTGTTTTCTTGTTTGAAAAAAACCTACAGTCTAGGTTTGATGCATTGGGTTGTTTTTACTTGGATATAGGGTGTATATATCATTCCATGGGGCCTATTCTCCCTTCCCTTGAAGTTTCATTGCATTCACATGTTGTTGAGGTAGGAATTTCCATTATTTTCTTTTCTAGAACATTCCATTGATGATTGATATTTACTTAAGTTCCTTAAAAATTCTATAATATTTCTTATAGTGTGTTAGCATAATTTATTTGGTGTTTTTATTATGGAAACTTGGTGGGAAATGGTTTTCAAAGGGGTTTCTTAAATATACCTATGTCTATATGCACATAAGGTGCTCACTAAAATTCAAATTGGTCTTTTAAATTAATTTGGTATCTTTAAGGATGTGTTTGGATTTGGAAATGTTTTGGGTGTCTTGAATTTAATGATTTGGTTTTCCTTGAGTGTAACCTATTTGTTATTTAGTGTTTGTGTGAAGACATTGAGTGGGGTGGTGTGGTGAATGGTGACTTTCAGAAAAATGGTTTTGGGATTTTATTTGGTTGTATATAAATGTTATTTTGGATGTGGGTGCATCCATATGTGCATGGAGTGCACAGATTGATGGTCACACAAATGATAATGGTCTTGGATGAACTTTCTTAATTTAAAAACCTAGATTTCAAAACACTTATCCCTCCTTTCCTTCTTCAAACTCTTGATGCATTACTAATGGTCTCTTGGTTTTCTAATGACATGAAAATAGTTTCAAGTTGTATTTGAAGTTATGGACCATTTTTAATTTTGCAATATGGTTGTTTTCAAATGTTGTGAAGGCCTGTTTGTCATATTTATGTGTATTGTGTGTTTTCATATTAGTTTTTAAATAATGTTGGAAATGAAATTGGAATTAGAAATGTAAGGTATTTTTTTTGGCCTTGTGCATATAAAAGTGGTGTTTCATATCATTTTGGAAATGGTTTGATTTTTTTTGCAAGTGTATCCAAAATAGACATGATATAAGTCCCAATTGGAACTTTATATTGATTTTGGAATGGATTGTGGTTTTGAATGTAAAAATGTCCAGTTATAATCTTAGCATGTTTTTAGAAATGTTTTGAAGTATTATGTGAAGTGATGGCCTGGTTGGAACTTGATAATAGTTTTTTTGTGATATGGGAACCCATATGAAGGATTTTTCTATATGGGTTATCATGTGGGTGGTGTCGGTGGTTGGGGTAGGGAAGTGCGATGGTGATAGGTAAGGCGATTCACGCATGCGAGGGCCTCCTCATTTCACCATGTATCTTTACCATGGGTTTCTTGGGAATCTTTAGAGGGTTGAGTGCTGGTTTCTTATCAAACATGATTAGATGGTTTGGTACTACTTGGATGTTTTAGAGTCTAGGTGGGTTGTTCCACTAGTTGGAAGTTAGAATGGACAATTGGTTATTGACTTTGCATATGCACCTTACGCCAACATGTGAATCCAACCTGAGTATGTCTAGGGATCGCTCTAGGAATGTTAAGGACATTCCCATGATTACTGTCAACATCTTCTTGTTTATTCCATATATAGCTTGGAATAATTTTTCTTTCATTTTATATTGGTATTAGGTTTTTAAAATGATAATCTTATTTTAAAACTAGTGATGTAGTGTGTAGTGTTTTAAAATGGAAAGCTGTGTTTGTTCATTAAAATGAGAGATTCCTATTTTTATAACTTTATTTCAAACTAGTGTTTTTGGACTATTTTTTGGAAGGAAATTTATGGATTCTTTGGTGGTTGACTACTGATCTATCAAGCTCACACCCCACTTGTACCATTCGGTGTTGGTAGACCTGAGCTGTTTTGAAGGTTCAGGTTTTTGGTTTCTATGCTCATTATTGGAGAAATTGGATCTCGAGGTTGGTGGTTACCAAGGGGCCATTTGGATATCATGGTAGCATGGTTCTGTTTTAATTTTGTATTTGATTTCTGGAGTGTTTAGTTGTATCTTGTATATAAATATGCTTGTGTATTTTTTAAGATTCAATCATTGTTAGTTATACTATTAGTTCAGTTTATTTTATTTGATCATTGTTATTAGGATGAAATCATTCCCATTTGGTTTATATTTGATGACCAAAACTAGTTTCTAGCCCATGGGGATAAGAAATGCCCTTTGGGATTTGTCTCAGACTGGGTCAGACATTGGATCAGATGGCATCCTAACTTGGTTCATGATAGGGAATCGGTATAATGAAACGATATGATGAGGAAATGAGGTTGATTCTAGCATGGTGCCAAAGAAGGTATGATCACGTGTTGTGGTGGCCAGGTTAGAATATGGTGACCTAGTGCATATGGAGTTATGGTGGACTATTTAGCACATGAAATCTAAGTAAATTTTGGGATATGTTTAATTTCCTCATGAATACATTTATATGATGGTGTATACTAGGGGAACTTGGTGCGAACCTATTGAGATTTATTTCTCACACCCTTCAGGGTAACCCCAATGTGCTTGTAGACCTTATGTATGCTTTCAAGCTTAGCATAGGACATACTATGGATCAGGCTAGTACATCTTGAGGGTATTTAGAGAGAGGGTGTGTGAGGCCCAAGGATGGTAGTAGGTCCATTATGTGTGTGCATTTTATTTTTGATTTTTTTGAATTTTGGATCAACCTAGTTGGTGATTAGTGTATGTTTTCCTATATTATTCTACATGATACTTTTGATTTATCATTATGTTTATTTTTACTATGCATGATCTAATGTTTTTATGGATGTTTTTGTTATTTACTTATTTTTTATAACTTTTAATTGTGGGTAAAGACTCCCCATTTTATAGATTATTCCCTTATCACTAGTGAGTATCCTCTGGGGTATGGGGAGGTATAATTGAGTTCATGTGGCATCCTCAGCCTATGAATTACTATGTGGAATTGGTTTAGGAAATTAAAAAAAATGATATTAGAGTATAATTTTATTTTATGGTTTGGGGAGATGACAAATATGTGGTCTAGGAATGTTTCATAGATTGTGATGGACCTTATACTGGTGAGTCATAAACACCATTCTAGTAAGAATTATTGGATAAAAGGTTAAAAATATTTCTATTATTGATTTGGATTTTATGGATGAGTAGTTTATTGAATATGACATATTTATTAGAGATGTTATTTATGTTTTTGGATCTTATTCTGTTGATAATAGGTATGTGTTCATGCATCATATTAGGCATGTAGGACTCACATAACAAGTGAAGGGTTGTATGTGATTGGTTTATTAGAAATGTGGTTGGATATTTAAATTGTAAATAACATCTTATATATAATTTTCACATATAGCCTATTGGTGGAATTATACTTAGTTGAACCATGAAATTTTCTATAAAATAAATTCATGTGGATCCTAGTGCATGAGGTTATCCAATAGAGTAAATTAAGTTCCTTAATCAAGGGATGTGTGGGTAACCTTAGTGGATCAGTGTAATCATTTAATTCCTTGGAAATAGAACTCTAATGGGTTTAGTGTAGGCATGTTATGCCTGAGGTATAACCTAAGGATGGGTATGGTTTCCCTAAGTATGTGAAACCCTGGTGGGTTAGAAATGGATTCAGTTACATAAATTTTATACAAAAACCTATATGGAATTTTTCCATATATCTTCTTGGAGTAACTCTAATTAACTAAACCAAGTTGTTGAGGAAAGGAATGTGGATTCCTTGTTCTATGATGTAGAGCACTGGAGGAGATCTTGGTATCAAGTTGGGGTGATAGGGTAGTACTAGTTTGATGCCTTACTTAGTGGTTCTTGGGATTCACTTTTGGTGGAATGATGGGAGTGAGGATATATTCTTGTGGTTTTTGGAATGAGAACCATGTCAAAGGTGATCATATGGATAACCTCGGAGTGAGTGAGATGCCTTGGGTTATGATTTATAGCTAACATTATTGTATAGCATGGTTAATGGGTTAGGTGCATGAGCCTATGTGAAATGAGATGTGAATCATAAGAGTATGAGCTTGATTGTGTGATTGAGTTTCATAAGACAATGTAACCATTGGGTTTGGTTAATATCGAGGTAGATAATGGGTGATAAATCATGAGAGGGTTTTTAGAAAAATACTCTACCATGAGGAGGAGAGTGATTATAGGCCAAACTTCTTTATAAATCCTCGATGAGTGAGGGAAGGTTCACATTGGGTACATATAGTGCTAGTTGTTTGTGGATAGATGAATGGGATGTGTGTAGGCCCGTTGAGAGTTTTTCAGGTTATGCATGAACCTAAGTAGTGCTGTGGGGGTGCGACACTCGCGAGTGTTGTGGTATGGGGTTCAGTGAACTTAAGGATTTTTCTTGGTGGTGAGATATAACATCAGAAATGGATCGAGATACCATGGTATTCAAGACTGGGGTTGGTCCTTAACAAGTGTTATTAGGGATGAGTGATCATGGATTAGAAGGTGCGATATTCATGTGTTGTGGGACCTATTTGGGTTGGTGATTGAGGAGTGGGGTAAAGAAATACATATGTTTAGAAGAATACCATTGGATATTGGATAATGTCGTTCATGGTGAACTAAGAATGAGAGGTTTTTAGTGTTTCATGTTGATGGTTGACTATGAGATGGACAACTACATCAAATCATTACATTCAGTAATATATGGAGTATGGGATTGAACCTCATGTCATATGGGTCATCATTGTGGTAAGACTAGTCGATGGATAGTCAAGGTGACACTGGGGTATCTGTGTGAGGTAAGACCCATTGATATTTGATTCCTTGGTTAATACCATATTTTAAGTTTATATCGAGTGTGGAATTTATTTTATTCATGGAATTGGTCTTAGAGTGGTTTCAAAGGAAGTCAACTAGAGGTGTTCCTACTGGTGTTTTTGAGTGGAATTGGATTTAGTGAGGTTAGAACTGCATTGGGAATATTGTTCATAACACAATTGGTGGGTTGGTGGACCATTATAAGGGATATTTCAGTAAGCGATTCCTATGATATGGATATCCATGATTTAGAATTGGCCTCAGAATGTAGGCTCTTATGGTGGGAAGAACCATAATCCTTAAGATGAATCGGTTGAATACACCAATGTGTGTCAGGGGATATGGGTGCAGTGAGCGCTATCTCAGTGTTGGGATTAGTAGTGAGTGGGTGGCTTAACTTCTGATGAATACTATGTTGGTGTTTGGAGTTATGAAAAGTTAGAATGTTATCACTTTGGGATTGAACACAATTACTTCTTAGTTAATTGATGATCATTCCAAAACGGGATATGTGGTCTTAGGACAACCATGGTTTCTAGAGTACAAGAATTTTTATAGTGGGGAGTTTTCAATGACCTATAGATTTTTGGGTTTTTATTTTGAGAATAAGTTTGAAATTTTAATTTGGTAGACAATTTTTTGATAAACAGAACTATAAAATAGTTTCTAAGGTTTTAAAATTCCTAAAAAAAAATTTTATATGGGTTTTGAGTTTTAATGGATGCCCTATGGGTTCAAGCAGACATTGGAGAAGGAATGGGGTGGCTAGGCTACAATAGAAAGCTATTGTATGCCATTCACACTATGAAGTTTGGATTTATAGCTTGAAATTTAGGGTTTATAGGATGGGGTCCCTGTTTTGGTGATTCAAAGTGTGAACCTTTGGTTCATACCATAAAGCAGGGACGAATTTTTTAAATAAAAATGTGGGATTAGTTAGATTTTTTTTGTTAGAAGAGCACACATGGGAGGGTATGAAGGGCTAGCCCCCCACTCCATTTGATACCTCATGATGGGTATGGACTTATGTGACAATCCTAGGTGTGTCTATCCACTTTTATCCCTCCATTATTGTTTTTCTTATCTATTATCTATTTTGGATGATATTGTTTATGGTTCTGGTGTCAATTGCATCAGAGCATGGTGGAACCGACTGCAGTAGATGGGGATTTTGTGCATGGTGGATAGAGAATGTCCCGAGGTGATGTTTTCATATAATTATTCTTCATTTTGGTGGATTTAAGAAACTACCATAATTTCTCTATTTTTTGGTAAAATTGGACAAAATTAACATTTGGAAGAGTGTCGAATGATAAGACTTTTGGACATGATTGCATCGATGGTTTACCACGAACCTTCTACTTGTGGTTGGATGTGGTTTCAGAAAGAATATGATACCCGATGAGTTTTTAGTCAATTATACATCTTTTAATTTAGTTAAAAAATTAATTATAAATGTTTTTAATTAATTATTTATGGGGTATGACATGAGGAAGGAGATCAGGTGGTGGTATGATCTTGGAAAAGGCATGGATGGGCTTGGTTGTGGTAGAATAGAGCTTAACTTAGATAGTAACTAAATTCCATTGGTAGGTAGATCCTTAAATATAAGATCATAAGAGTTTTTATGAATGAATTTCATACTTCATGAATGTTTCATGGGTTCAGGTAGAGTGGATAGGGACTGGTAGCAACAAAGAGAAATATATAGGATGATGTTATGTCAATTATGCTTAGGTTAAGTTCTTATTAGCTTTTTTGGTGTTGGAATAGCCTGATGACTATATCACCAAGGGGAGATAGAAATGTTTAGGTTTATAAGAGACCTTGGGTAATCTCAATATTTGATATGGAACATGGACATACAAGATTTGTTTTCCAAAGGATATTTGGATGAGTATGAGAGGTTTAGGCTTAGTGACAGTGGGTGAGATAACCATTCGTCTCACGTATATAGAGAGGTTCCATTCTGAGGGTAGCCTGAGAAATCATTGAATGTTGTGAGTAGGATGTTTCCTTTGGGACTAATTGGGTTTCACAAATAGGGGTTTCCTTTGAGTGATGGGCTAAGATATTTCCCTCAGGAGATGTGAACTAGGACCCAAGAACTTGTTGCATGATATGTTCAAGACATAGTGTCAGAATGATGAGAAATTTAGAGTGTGATATATTAGGATGGTCCCCAGGTAACAGGTCCAAGAGTGTTGAGTGATATTATAAAATTTGTAATAGAACTTATGGTCTGGGTCTGGGTGGGCCTTTGGGTAGTAATTTCACTAAGGGTTGACATAGGGGAGGTCATGATGGCGAGAAAAGACTATAATGAGTTTGGAGGACCCAGTGTACACCCTGTTGGGTGGGGTGAGACGTGTTGAAATTTAGGGCTAGGTATGAAGAAAATAAATTCTTAGGATTATATAGAAATCCTTATTATGGGATATGGACCTATGTTCTTTTATGTAGTTAATGAACATACCTAGAGTCTATAGGGATGGGTTGGTGTGATGGTGACCTACCCAAAGTATGTAGAGACATTTCAATGAAATTGGACCTCTATAGAGAATGAGAGGATAGGTTGGTGTGATGTGACTTCCCTAGAGTCTATGAGGATGGGTCGATCTGATGAACATGACTTGATGAAGGTATTGGGTACAAGAACTTTTTAGACATGCTTTGGTCGGTGTGCATTATTTTGGACTTGCCTTGTGTAGGCTTGGGTTGAGGGCCACCCAGGGCAACGGGTCTTAGTAAGATGCGAGATAATACCAATAGATCTCCCCCAAATGAGAAGATATGGGTTGATTATTATAAACATATGACCATGCCTAGTGCCTGTGGGTTGTACATTGAGGTTTTGGACATCATCCTACCCTCAATATTCAGGTATGAGTTGGGAATTAGTATAGTGGCATGAGATAATGATACAATGAGGTGGATTATAGAATGGTGTTGAATCAGGTATAATTAGGTGTCATGGTTTCCTAGTTAGTAGATTATAACCTGATGTGTAGGGATTCATGGTTGTCTTTTTAGCACACAAAAACAAAGGAACTTGTGAGACCTCTTTTTTTTTTCTCATGCACACACGTATATGATGGTGAGTACTAGAGGAACATGGTGAGACCCTTCTGATATGTATTTATCATACCAAGATAGGAATATCAGTGCATGTTTAAACCTTATTTCTGCTTTCAAGTTCATCTAGGATGTGCAGTGGATCATGATGGTTTAGCTCGAGGGTATTTATAGATAAGGTGTGTGAGGATAAGGGATGGAAGTAGGGACAATGTGCATGAATTATATTTGTGATTTATTTTTGTATTTGGGATTGTCATAGTGGGTGATCAGTTTATGTTTGATTTTATTATTACACATGAGACATTCCTCAAAATATTTGTTTTTATTAAGAAAACTGTTTTAAGGAAAATTGGGAAACCTATCAAGTACACAAACAAAATCAATCAACATGATACATCATAACTGAATCTATGATTTGCAATTTAATCCTATTAGAGATCGTACATATGTGAAGACTCCATTGAAGAAAGGTAACATTCTCATCCAGATCTTATTTGAGTAGGTTTTCCAAATTGTATGCCATCATGTCCCATGTATGAATAAACTCTTCCAAAGATATCTTCTGCTAGTTGAATCCATGAGCTAATATTCCAAGTTGTTTTTAGGACCAGTCATGTTTCTCCTTAGTAAGGTTACCATAAAGATGCCTCCCAACCAGCATGTCAAAATCCTCTTGCATATTGATAAGATGTAAGATTTTATCATAGAATTATTCATTTCCACAGATTATGGTTTCCCACTCATCACACTCTATCATTTCTCTCCCGTTTTGGTGGACATCAGATTCAATAGGCTCCTTTCCAGCATGCATCAGGTCAATAATAGAATATTCTCTTGCTGGTGGGTCAAGATCCTTAGTAGAAATTGCCTCCACTTTCTTGGGAACCTTTGGAGGAATATTTCCTTTTCTTTAGGATCTAGTAATGAGAGGGATTTGTAGGGAAGAATAGTATTTCCTCCTCCATGACCTCCGATAGTGATTTAGAAACCCATCTGAATCAATGATAGTGCTATTTCCCTTTCTTGAAGAGGATCTAATATAGTCCTTCACTATTTCCACTTACTTGGACTCAACAAGGGTGTCCAAATCAGAATCCTTATCCTCCTGAGAAGCCTCCATATCATACCCTTCCTCAGAAACATAACACTCCTCTCCCATAAATATGAATCGATTTTGAGACTGAATAAAAATTCATCAAGACTTTACCATGTTAGAATAGGATGGTCTTTCTAGATGGTCCAACTCAGATGGATCTGAACCTCTGGGATGCACAAATCCACATCCCATAAATTGGGGCTACTTGTTAGTGTCCTCCCAAATCAAACATTGCTGAATTCCACCGGCGCCTAGTGCAATGAAAACTTCCATGCACGACAAATTTTCTTTGGGTGGAATGAATGAGGCCATCTATATTTCCGAATCGTCATCCATTGGAGGGGTCCTCACTGCATGTCCCACATCTGCATTCGAAGGGGAGGTCAACTTCTGGAACTCACAGGACTGTGCAGTCTACTATGCACTACTTGAAAAGGGGATTACACCTATATCATGCCGCAAATGAGAAAAAAACTCTACAACCCTCAGCTTTAGAACCTTAGGTTTTTTTCCTTTCAACGCACCTGAAGAAATCCCCAGCCCCAAACCCAATTGATTCTTTGCGGGTGGAAATGATATCTTCATGAACTAATTATCACCCAAATATTTAGGGGACTATCAAAATCATACATCCTCATTGGTTCCTAAAGCTTCCACCTTAATGGATTTACATGGTGTGACTTCAGCCAAGGGGGTCTTTTCATACTTCCCCGTAGCCTACATAGACTGGCCCTCACCCAATGAACCAGAAACGAGGTCTACCCGAGGATCCCCCATGAAACCTCACCTACAACAGTACGTAGTGTGTCTGAGAGGATTGCAAGACGAGCAATAGAAAACACAAGATTCATAGAAGACCTTTTGGTACCACCGCAGCTCACCTTGAATCTCAATGCCAATGGTGTCTAGTGGTTCCTTGTAAATTTCAACTTCAACATAGATACATGGGGAAATCGGATGACAGATAGCGTGAGTACGCTGGTCCTAGTAGAGGAAACGACCCACTAGGTTTCCGATCAAATAGAGAATCTCTGGATTCTGAAACGGTAGAGGAAGACTAGGAAGCGAGATCCATATTGCTGAAACGGGGGGATATCGCTTGAAGTGGAAATTGAACGACCACTGAAAGAGGAAAAACCACAAACCTAAGATCACACACGGAGCATTCGAGGGAATAGTCTCCCCATTGTATGGATTATTCCTTCACCTCTAGTCAGCAACCTTTGACATATGAGGAGGCACACTTTAGGTCTTATGGAATCTCTAGTCTAGGAACTAATGATTGGCCCAAGGTTGGGGTGTTACAAGTATATACTTATAATTATAAGAGAATAAGAAACATATATTTGAGTACACAGCATGAAATAAATAATAAAACCTAGGGTGGATTTATAAGAAATTATATCCATATTTTATAATGATTTTAAAGGATCTCAGATATTCCTAATATTCATTTCATATAACACTGGTAAATATCCCTTTTTAGAGTTCCCCATATCAAAATTATTTAGATATTTACAATTTAATAAATCTGACTAAGTCTAAGAAGCCTCTTATATCTATATCTATAGATCCCCATACCCAATATTTTGGAAATTTCACCCATGTATTTCATTGAGAAACATTTATCCAACAACATCTTCATGTATTGAAGTGTCAAGATGTTATTTCTAATAATAATAATTTCATCCACTACAATGTCAAACAAATTATAATACGCCCAATATTCCATTTGTATAAAAAAAATCATACATGTTCTTATTGAGGCTAAACTATTTAACTACATCATAAAACTAGATATTTCAACTTCAAAAATCTTTATTCAATATGTAAATGGACCGTTGCTGCTTTCATACCTTAGTAGTATCATTTGGGAATTCAAAACCTTCAAGTTGTGTTATATGAACATCCTCGACTAAATTAAAATTAAGGAAAGTGGGTTTGAAATCCATTATATATATATATATATTTCATATTCAGAGTAAGATTCTATGGAAAGAAATATATGAATAGAATTTATCATTGATACAAGAAAAAATGGTATCTTCATAGTTAATACCATGAATTTTCTTGTAACATTTTATCATCAGGAATTATTTATATGTATACACTCCACCATTCATGTTAGTTTTCTTATAGAAAACCAAATTTCACCCTATAGGTCATACCCCTTCTATTGCGTTCACTAAGTTCCAAACATGTTTAGTGTAAATGGATCTAATTTAATATTACTTAGATTTTAACCATTTCTTAGAATCAGAACTATCAATGTCCTCTCAATAAGGAGTATGTCTATCTTCTATGAATGTTACTTCACCACCATTTTTAATAATAAATCCACATATCTTTGGTTCTTGAAAAATCCCACCAAACCTTTGAGGTTCTTTTGTAACTTGAGTTGGTTCTTCTTATATAAATCTTTTTGCAATCATCTCAACCTTCATGTCAAGAATTTTTTTTGTTTATTAATCTTAAACTTATTTAATTTTGACTTTACTTCTATTGAATCCATGAACAATGTGTTAATTATCAAGTAAAATACAATTTCTATCCTCAAACACTTGTGTTATATAGGTTTATAGAAATAATATACCTTATTTTCCTTGGGATAAGAAATAAACATATGACAACCCTAGTCTTTATTACACATTTATTCATGATTTATTACATAGTAATACACATAATAAAACCCAAAATATTAAAAATTATACTGTATTTAGTTATTTATGTACATTACATAAAAACTTCAAATAGGTGGTACATTGACATTATTGAAAGCTTCCTTAACATGCTCATAATTTTCCATCATTCTTAAAACTGCATGGGATAACCTGGGAACATAAATAAGAAAAGAGTAAGATATAAATCCCAATAAGTGAATAAAAAAATAACATGAAGAAAGTATTTAATTTTATAAAATAGTCATTTAAAATGGATATAAAATGGGTAATAATCATAAACATAAACAAAGAGGTGTGATAGAGCATGATAACATAAAGAAAATATTGGAACATGGAAACAACTTTAAACATGACATCATAAACATGGGTTAAGAATAACAACCAAGATATCATAACATAATGTTCTTAAGATAACCTCCTGTACACCATACATGGAATATAATGAGACTAAAACATTACCCAATTCATTGGATCACTATCTATGTGAACCCATCATAATGATATCATGTACATAAATAAGTGTTCCACATAGATCATATAACATAAAAACATATTTCATAACATTTAACCCCATGATTAATGATTTTGGGTTAAATAGATGAAATTACTAAATAAATGAAGTATAGGTATAACTAAGTGAATAACCTTCAGGGGAAATGGGTATGGGTGTACACCTCACAAATGTTCGGCATAGAAAATCATAGTGACATTTCAATAACATAGTAGTAGTGAATAAAGATTAATAAAATGGTTAAATGTGAGAGAAAGGGGTCTATAATCACTTGTAAGTAAAAATTACGATTCATAAAATGGTTAAATGTGAGAGAAAGGGGTATATAATCACTTGTAAGTAAAAATTATAGTATAAGGGATATGTAAGAAAATAATAAAACATGAAAATTTTGGAATTAATTGTTATAAGACAAATTGGGTTCTTGAATAAAAACTTGGCATGAAAAAATCACTAGATAATTTCAAAAGCGTAAAGGGGGTACATAATGAATCATGGGGGGGGGATTAATGAGAGTGAAATGGGTCATTAATAACATAAAAAGAATAAGGTAACTAAGAGGGATTTTAAGGATAATATCTCATCAATATTAATTGGAAGATAAAGTTCATTACATAAATATGGTTCATGAATAAAGGGTATAAAGAGAGGATCCCTTACTAAATTTTTTCATAGTAACATCTTAGGTAAATGATATAATGAGAGCGTATAAATGCTCTATAATTGTTAGGAAATAAATTGGAAAGTATGGGAATATTTATAAATTAATTAAAATAGAAAAAATTTAGATTAAAAAGGCTAAACATATAAAAGGTGCTTGAATGGAAAAGAGGAGAGAGAAATCCCTTAATAAATTTTGATATATTAACGGCTTCGATAAAAGTTATAATAAGAGGGGATTAATGATATATCATTATAATAGCATAAATTGGACCATAATGTGACGTTTATAAAGTCATGAAATCATAGAAAATTTAGATTCAAAATGTTAAATATAAAGAAATGATTGAATGGAAAAGAAGGGTGAGGTCCCTTACTTTGGGAGGGTGATTCCAAAAGACCGGGAGGAGCTTCTTGAGAGATTGAGGGTACCTTGGGGGGACTCTAGAGAGGGGATAGAAGATTAAAGACATTATAAAAAGTTTCTTAGTGAATAGGAATGGGATATTTTGTGGTTTTATATAGGAAAAGAGAAAAGAGTTCTTTAGTATTTTCCAAACGTAGGTTTTGGACTCTATACAATAAAATAATCAAAAAAACAAACCACACCACGGTTCATGACCATAATTTATAAAAAATAGAATAAAATTTCATTAATTTATAAGTAAAAGGTCCTAAATCATTAATATATCACCCTTGGTGATGTTGAAGTGAGTCATTTTCAAAAAATAAATGATTTTAAAACCTTAAAATATAATATAGGATCTAGAGGATTCATAAAATAATTATAAAATTAATAAAATAACCTCAAAATCAAATTAATTGAAAGTGTAAAAATATTTTTGGTTATGGATTAAATAATTTATTAAATCACTTTTGGGTTATTATGATGTCATAATTCACACCGTATATTTATACTGTATTTAATTTTTACCCAAAAATTTGACTTTCTCTGAAAATTATAAAAAATTCACTATTGGATAATTTCTACATGATGATTCAAAAAATAATATTTATTTTATCAAAATAATTTAATAAATATGTGATTTTTGTTCTTTTAAAACAATAATCAATATTTATTTAGAAATGACAGTTTTTCTCCATAAAGTTTTTGAACCCTTATAATAATTAAAATTTACTTCATAAAAATTATATTATAAATTAAATTTAATAAAAATTATTTAATAGAATTATTTTATTAAAATATAATTTATTTTTAATATTCATGAATTTGTACAAAAATAATTCCATAATTGAAGTTTCTTGTTACACAGAAATACAATTTGTGTTTTATTATATCAAAATCTAATTTTTATCAAAATCATTTCTTAATTTTTTTATAAATAAACTTAAACCAATATAAAAATTATTATTTTTAAATTTAAATATACATATTAAAACTATTAGGGTTATTTTTATCTACCCCTTGTTAAATTATTTTTACCTTTAATTAACATATTTTCCTTTGATCGTGGTAATAAATATTTACTACATTTACTATTCATATTGTCTAAAATATTAAGTTGAAATTATTTCCAATTATTAATTATGATTATTAAAAATATTTAATCCATTTTATCAAAAACAATTCATAGTGGTGGAATAATTTTATTTAGAATAAAAACCAAAAGCGTGGTGTAAATTGGTTTCTCTAAAAAATGCATATTTCAAGGAAAAAATGATTTTAATTTAATATATAACTTGTAACATTCAAAATATGAATTTATACTCAAAATGAAATATATATGATCCATACATTTAATTTATATAATTCCCTAGTATGTTTTATTTTTAATTAGTTAAAAAGGATAAACATTATGCATTTTAAAACAGTTTTCAGAAAAATGTGTTTTGAAGCCTAAAAATAGACTCATACTAAAATATGGTATAAAGATGGTTTAAATGTAATTAATTGGAATAAATATAAAAAATAATAATTATTTTAATTTAAAATAAAACTAAAATAATAATGGGACTTAAAATTACTTTATCAAAATAAATGGCATTTTTACAAAAAAGATCGATTTTTTTCACTATTCAATGGAAAAAAATATTTTCAAAAAAATAAAAAAACTTCAACTAAAGTTAATATTGATATGATGGGTTCAAAAATGATTTTAAATTTATCAAATAAATTTTATAAATATTTACTACATTTACTATTCATATTTTCCAAAAAATTAAGTTGAAATTATTACCTAATATTAATTATGATTATTAAAAATATATAATCCATTTTATAAAAATAAATTCATAGATATGGAATAATTTTATTCAAAATAAACCCTGCAAGGATGTTGGAAAGCAGTTTTTCTAAAAAATTCATTTTTTCAAGGAAATAATGATTTTAATTTGATCTATCATTAATAATATTCACTATATGAATTTAAATTAAAAATGAAATATACATGATCCATAAATTTACTTTAAATCATTACCAATGAGGGTTTATTTTTAATTATTTAAAAAGGATAAACTTTATACATTTTAAAATAGTTTTCAGATAAATGTGTTTTCAAGTATAAAAATAGACTTATAGTAAAATACAGTATAAAGATGGCTTAAATGTAATTAATTGGACTAAATATAAAAATTAATACTTATTTTAATTTAAAATAAAATTAAAATAATAATTATACTTAAATTTACTTTATCAAAATAAATATCAGTTTTACAAAAAAATCGATTTTTTCACTATTCACTGAAAAATAAATATTTTCTGAAAAATAAAAAAAAATAAACCTAGGTTAATATTGATATGATGTTTTAAAAAATTATGTTAATTTTATCAAATAAATTTTATTAATCTTATATAAATTAATTATAATATTTGTCACAAAAATAAATAAAGATCATTTTTAATAAAACAAATAAAATGACATTATTAAAAATTGAGTGATTATTTACTAAGAATTTATAAATATATTTAATAATAATTTATAAATATATTTATGTTGAGTAATATATTTAAATATATATTTTATAATTTAGTTAATATTATTCATATTCATAATTTTAATGGCTAGGTTAAAATGGTCATATTTAAATAATAATTGTTTGTTTGGGTTTGATGTTGCGATCACATACACTATCAAACATAGTTTTTTCTATTCTAAAAACTCAGGGTGTTACATTATTCTAAAATTTAATAAATTTCATCCTTTAAATATGAACCTGATCTTGGTAAGAAATTTTTTGACTATAGAAAATATCTTTATTGAAAACCCACATTGTAAAAATGGTAAATAAAATATTCACTTGAAAAGAGAGAAAGGGAAGAATGAAGGAAATCACTTAGCTTGGTTACCAATTAGGATAAAATTAGTGGGAAGTGGAAATATATAAATGTAATATAAAAGCTGATACCCAAGAACTAATAGATACTGATAGCGAATATGGTTATAAGAAATTCAACAACCACAAAACCATAAATTTGAGATGGATAAAAAGACCATCAATTCATCAGAAATGATCATAATATGGAAAAATTTTTGTTTCCAAATTCTTTTCCTCTATTTAAGGAATTCATTTACCATATAGAATAGTAAAATAAGGAAATATATTTTCTTTATATGTATAATTTCCTCATTTAATCAATTTCTACTACAATCTCATCTTTTCTCCAAATGATGTGTACTCAATATGATTTTTTTATTCCTGAATCACTAGAATAATCTTTTAACAGATCACATAATCCACCAAATAATAACAATATATTCCTCCCATATTTAAGAAATTCAAAATGGTTAGCATAAATTATGATAATATTGAAAATTAATAAACCTTAAAAAATTAATCTCCTAAATTCAAAAAATAAATACCAAAGGTTTAACATCGATCATTCCTTAAATAAATACCCTTATATCTCAAATTACATCAATAAACTGAACATTAAATAGCGTTTTAACCTCAAAGGTTGTCTTATACCTTTCATATTACACCTCTTAAAGAATAATAACATTCTTCTCAAAATAATCCTTTTTATTAGACCTAATGGGTATACATACTTCAACCCAATAAAACATCTAGTTAAATATAATTAATCACCTCAATATCAAAAGGATTAGATCTTGTAATATGTTTCCCCAAATATCCTTAATCATGCTTATCTTATATCACATAAATCTTCAAAAGTGGTATTAATTATTTTTAAACATAATATTATACTTAGACATATCATCCCAAGACTCTAAGTTTATCCAAAAATTAAACACATATTAAGGGTTAAAAATCCATCAGTCACACATTTTCCAAAATATCACCTTAGCATTAAATCACTTTTATCAGTTATCAATACCATTAAAAATATGTTTCAATTCATTAAATAAAAACTACTATGGAACGATCCTTAAATGATTCATGATTTTTATATCTATATTTTAATTTATATACCAATTATACAACATAATTCTAAAATACTAATACACAAAAACTTTAATCATTATACTTTAGCTACTTCCATAACATAAGTACTTACATAGTCTATGATTTAACCCTTGGATTAGGGAATTGACTCGTATAATTCCTATATTCTCCACACATAATACATTGAATAACAAAGGGTTTCGTAGGAAGTAATTTAGTCCCTTCCATCATACTATTCATTTTTTATAGAATCTAGATAATTTATACCCTATTATCTATACTTAAAACACATTCAAGTTACTTTGTGACATTTCCCTTCGTGACGCTTTCCATATTTTTAACACATAGGAAATTTAATATCTTTTCCTCTATCACCTTTATCAGATGGAATTCCTTAATATTTCATCCTCATATTGTTTGATTTCTTTGGACATTCAACTATGTTCCAGTTGTTAATTGTGATTTTTGATATTTGGGTTGGAATAATCACAATATGTCTTAATTGAGATATCATCATGTTAGGAATCTCATTTGGGAAGTCATCACATTTCTCATGACATTGGTTGTTGATTAGATTCTTCCTATTTCTATACATTGAATAGAATAAAGGGAAAATTAGGGATGAGTAATTTTAAAATAATAAACACATAACCATAAAAAAATAACATTATTGGTATAACTTATAAATTTCATTTATTCCTTAACTTATTAATTATAATATTCAATCTAAGTGATACCTGATACACTTCCTAGAATTTGTCTCTTATGGTCATTTTTGTTTTCTTAATAACAGTTCATAATGAGATAGTGAATTTACCAAATAATATCCCTTGGTAGTATCAAACAAGGTGTTCAGAAAGGGTTGTTTTCATACACCAGGTGATGATTGAGTTCATCTCAATATGTACTTTTCAGGATTATTAACCCTTGGTACCTCTATTCGAGAGACACATCCACTTGTAGCATCCATACAAGGATGTATTTTCATGGAATCCAATTACTCTATACTTAAACAAAATTTAGGTATATTTTCTTATGTTTAGTCTTATACCTAAATTTTTTCTAGAGTTTCCTTATCCTAATCCCCAAAACAACTAAACTTTATTTTGATTCAAACTATGGAAACCCTAGTCTTTATTACACAATAATTCAGGATTTATTACATAGGAATACACATAATACAACCTAGAAGATAGATAATTCTAGTTTCCTTGAGTAATTAGGTACATTACAAAACAACTTAAAATGGGGGGTACATCATCATTTTTGAAAACTCACTTAACATGATCATAAATTTCCTTCATTCTTAAAACTGCATGGGATAACTTGGGGACTTATATAAGAAAGGGGTGTGATATATAAACCAGTAATTAAATAAAAAAATAACAACATGAAAAAATTATTACATTTTAGACAACAGTTATTTAATAGGGACATAAAATGGGTAAGAATCTTAAACCGGAAAAAATAGGCATGATATAACATGATAACATAAGGATACATGGGAATGTGAAAACAAATTTAAACATGACATCATAAACATGGGTCAAGGATAAAAACCAAGACATCATAACATAATGTGATTCAGATAACCTCCCATACACCATACATGGCATATCATGTGACCAAAACATTACCCAATGCATTGGAGCACTATCTTGATGCACCCATCATAATCATATCATGTACAAAAGTAAGTGTGCCACATAGATCATATAAAATACGAATATATTTCTTCACTTTTAATACCATGATTATATATTGTGGGTTATATAAATGTAATTACCCAATAAATTAAGTATATGTATAACTAGGTGAATACCATTGAGTGTAAATGTGTATGAGTATACACCACACAAATTCTTGGCACATAAAATCACAGTGACATTTTGGCAACGTAACGACAATACATGAAGATTCATAAAATGGTTCAATGAGATATAAAGGTGTATATAATCAATTAGAAGTAAAAATTATAGCATTAGTTATATGTAATAACATAATGAAACATGTAAATTTTGGAATTAATAGGAATAAGACACGTAGGGTTCTTGAATAAAAATTTGGCATGGAAAAATCACAGGATAATTTTGACAATGTAACGTGTGTACATAATGAATCATGGGAGGGATTAATGATATTTAAAGGGGTTAATAATCACTTATAAATAATAAGTCCATTAAGAGGAATTTGGAAGATAATATCCCATCAATAGGAATTGGAATAGAAAGTGCATTACATAAATAAGGTGCTTGAATAAAGAGGAGAAAGAGAGGATCCCTTACTAAATTTTGGCATAGTAATGAATTAGTTAAATGAAATAATGATATGGGAGAAATGATATATCATAATTTGGAAATAAATTATATATTATAAGTATCTTTATATAGTAATTAAAACATAAACAATTGATATTGAAATGTCTAAACTCAAAGACGGTGCTTGAATGGAAAAGAAGAGAAGGAAACCCCTTACTAGATTTTAGCATAGTAATGGCTTGGGTAAAGGTTATAACGAGAGGGGATAAATTACCGATAATTATAATAACATCAATTGTACAATAATTTTAAATTTATAAAGTCATTAAAATATAACATATTTAGATTCCAAAGGTTAAAAACAAAGAAGGTTGTTGAATGTAAAAGAAGAGAGAGATGTCCCTTGCCTTGGGAGGGTGATTCCAAAAGCTTGGGAGGAGCTTCTTCAGAGATTGGGATAACTGTGGGAGGACTCTAGATAAGATAAGGAATAGTAAATAGACTGTCCATGGTTTTTTAGTGAAGTTTATTGGGATATTAGGTTGTTTTATATTGGAAATGCAGGGGGAATTATTTATTATTTCCCTAACTTAGGTTTTGAAATCTATATAATAAAATAATCAAAACCATAAACCTTAACATGGTTTTTTGAAAAATATGAGTGGTTTTAATTGTTTTTTAATCCAATTTTTAACTCATTAAATATTCCCCTTAGTGATGTGTAAGTGAGTCATGTTTATAAAGAAATGATTTTAAAACCTTAAAATATAATATAGGTTTTGGAGGATTCATAAAGGATTTATAAAATTAATCAAATAACCTTGAAAGTAAATTATTTTAAAGTGAAAAAATATATTTGTTCGTTTATACCATTTATATAATTTATTACATCACTTTTGGGTCATTATGATGTCATAATGCACAATTTATATCTATACCGTATTTTTTACCTAAAAATTCGGCTATCTCATAAAATTATTAAAATTTACTATTCGATAATTTTGACGTGACAGTTCCAAAACTAATGTTTATTTTATATAAAAAATTTTCTAAATATTTTAATCTTTACTTTTAAAAAAAATCAACATTTATTGAGAAATTATGGTTTTTTCCAATAACATTTTTCGATATAATAATTACATTTGACTTCATAAAAATTATATTATCATTTAAATTTAATAGAAAAATAATATAATTATTTTATTAAAATATAATTTATTTTTTAATTTCATGAATTCATAAAAAATAATTTCTTAATTGAAATTTCTTATTACACAAAAATTCAATTTGTGTTTTGTCGTGTCAAAATCTTATTTTTATCAAAATAATTTCTTACTTATTTATAAAGAAATAAATATAATAATTATTATATTAAATTGAAAATGTACATATTCATATTATTAGTGTTTCTTTTTTTTTTATCCCATGTTAAATAATTTTTATCCTTAATTAACCTATTTTCCTTTTACCATGATAATATATATTTATTATAATTACTATTCCTATTATCTAAAAATTAAGTTGAACATATTACACAATATTAATTATGATTATTAAAAATTTAGAATAAATTTTATCTAAATCAATTCAAATATATGGAAAAATTTAATTTAATATAAAACTCATAAGCGTAGTGGAAAGTGGTTTTTACAAAAAATAAATTTTTCAAGGAAAAGATGATTTTAGTTTAATTCTATAACTAGTAATTCTCACTATATGAATTTTAATTAATAATGATGGATATATTATCCAAATATTTAATCTAAATATTTTTATATTATGGGTTATTTTTATTTAATTAAAAAGGATAAATATTATGCATTTTAAAATAGTTTTCATAAAAATGTGTTTTCAAGCCTAAAAATAGACTTACACTAAAATATTTAATAAAGATGATTTAAATTTAGTTAATTGGATTAAATATAACTTAATAATACTCATTTTAATTTAAAATAAAATTAAAATAATAATTTTGATTTTAAATTACTTAATTTATCAAAATAAAGGACATTTAAAAAAATGGTATTTTCACTATTCACTAAAAATTAAATATTTTCTGAAAAATACAAAAAATTTACTCCTAAGATAATTTTGATATTATGGTTTCAAAAATTATTTTAATTTTATAAATACATTTTCTAAATTTTTTAGAAATTAATTATAATATTTTTCACAAAAAAATAAAATAAAATAAAAATCATTTTTGAAGAAAACATATAAAATGAAATTACTAAAAATTGAGTGATTATTTACTATGAATTTAGAAATATATTTATGTTAAATAGAAAAAATATATATAATATTGTAGTTAATCATATCAATATTCTCAATTTTAATGGATAGGTTAAGATGATCATATTTAAATAATTGTTGTTTGTTTGGGTTCGATATTGCGTATCACATAAGCTATCTAACATAGTTTTCTATTTTAAAAACTTAGGGAGTCACAAATCATTTTTCATATTTAGATTTAATAATATCAGTATCCAATTATCGGAAAAATTATTCCCATCCCTAAATTTTAATAAAATTCATTATGGTTCATTTCCTAGTATATATCTCATATAGTGTCTTTTTGACTACTTTAGATAGAAATTTGTTTTGTAGAAATATAGTTATTTTCATTGCATAAACCCTGAAAGAAATAGGTTGGTCAAATTAACTCAACATCAATCAAACCATATCCAATATGTCATGATTACTCCTCTTAGTCACACCATTTCATTATCGCATTCTAGGAGGGAGTTTTGAAATAATTCCACAATACCTCATATGATTAATGAATTCTTTGATTAAGTATTCAACACCCATATCTGATCATATAATTATAATACTCTTTACTAGTTGATTTTATTCTTCATTCTAAAATACTTTTAACTTTTCAAAAGTTTTGTTCTTGTGTTTTAATAGAAAAAACATAACCATAATAACTAAAATCACCAGTAAAGGTAATAAAGCACCTAAAACTACCACTTTTTTTGTGTGTTCATTGGTCCACCTACATCACTATGTATGAGATCCAAAAACCCACTAGCCCATCCTTTCTTCCAAAATTTTCCTTAGTAATATTTCCAAATAAATAATATTTTCATGTATCAAACGGTTCATAATCAAATGAGTTTAGAAATCCATTATCATAGAGTCATTAAATGTGTTTCTCATTTATATGTTCATGAAAAAATGCCAAAGGTAGGTGAGATTATAATCAACCTTTAACTTATTATTCTGAATGTTATAAATAGAATTACTGATATCTATAATGCATCAATCATTTACCATATTCAAAATTCTAGAAAACATTTTATTATTATATATAGAAAAACTCTTGTTTTAAAAATAATTAATAAAAATCCCATCTTGCATAAACAAGATACATAAATGAAATTTCTATTTTTTATAGGAATATAATAGTAGTTTTCCAATTCGTAGATTAATCCACTGTGTAGAGTTAGATCATAAGTTCTGACCAATAATGTAAGAAGTCTTTCTCCATTACCAACATTAATATCTACTTCACTCTTTGTTAATTCCCTTATATCTCAGAGTCTGTGTTTATCAGCATAGATGTGTGATTCACACCTAATATCCAATAACTATGAGTCAGAGTTAAAGAAATTAATATCTATAACATTCAAATTCAATATATTTTAATTATTCTCCTTTATAACAATTCACTATCCTAGATAACAATATATAACTATTTTATAATACATTACTATAAGTGATATCAATATGATTATAATGAAGTATGATAAAATCTACAACAAAGACATATCAATTGGTGAGTATAATGTTTTATATCTTTTCATCAAGGACTTTTAATGAATGTTCCCCCACTAAAATGATGACTCTATACATCATAAATTTTAGTGATCCAAGATACATAATTTAGTAAATAATGAGTTTGATTTAGTGTTTCTCTCATGACCTATTTATTAAGTAGGGAATTATCCCAATCACAACACTTATAACTCTTGAACAGTTGAGTGGATATCCCTTTACCTAAATCCATCACATGAATACACTCAAATATATTCCTTCATTAAAATAATCATATTAGGGTTTCTTAGATAGTGAAAACCAAATAAAACCCCAAAAATATTATAAAAAATAAGAATCAAGGGGTTCCCATATTTTTCATGACCTACCCAACATGATAATATAGAGTTACATATCATTTTATTACCTTACAAAATATAATCCAAGGGCAGCCAACTTTTGGTATGACTTAACTAGTTAGATGATTGAGGTTATGACAAGTGTCACTTTGGAAGGAATCTCACACTTAGTATTTAAGGGGTTTTAACATATCACCAATTTAATATAAATTATATGCCTATTAAATTTATAACTATTTAATCGAATGCGATATTTATCTTCTCCTTTTATTCCTTTTTTGTATGTATTCTACTAGAGATTTATTTTTTGAATTTTTATTCCATCCACTAAATTAATATTTTTGCACCACATTAATGTGTAACTCATTACAAAAAACCACAAACTTGTGTAACCCAACCAAAAAATAGGAACCAATTATATTCATACATATCCAAATGAATTTCATTCATAAGGTATATGAAATTTTCATGTCAAGTCATATAGTTATATGAGATTTACAATATATATAAAAGTAATATTAGAGAAATAAATTTATAAACCCTCTCTTTTTTAAAATAAGGAATAAGCCTCTAGGATGATGGGTAGCCTGACCCCATATCCCTCTCCTTGATGAGAATTTAATAAAGACAAAATTCAATTCAAAGTATCTCTAGTACCTCTTCGAATGGCATGAAGGCCTTCATTTTTTTTATTTTTTGACAATCTACCTTTTAAGGGGTGAGGTGTAACCCTTACAAGGACTAAAGTCTTAGAGACAATTACATGACCTATAGTTCTTAGAGGGAATCACTCAGAAAAGACAACTTGTAACTACTCCTCCCCAACACATTTCATGATATCAACACAACACCTTCATAGGGCTGGTCTACTAGCTATCCTGTGCAGAGCTGCACATGCCTAGTACCAATGACAATTTCATACCCTCTCATTCTTCCAATTCCGATTAGCTCTACTCTGGAGAATACGCCTACTCTGAATCCTCATCTGGAGCCTTATCCCTTGTATTTTGACTGATACATCTGCAATTTCATATGGCCCAAAGGGATTGGGGTGGCTTGAAGGCCTTGGGGTGGACCGAATGCCTTGAGGTGGCTCGAAGGCCTTGAAATACAACTAACTCGAAGGCCTTGGGTGGCCTGAAAGACTTGCAGGACCCAAGGGAAAAACCGGTGGCCCAGAGGCCTAGATGGATGAATAGTTTTGGCTGCTACAGTACCAAATAGTGCCTGCTACAGTACCTTCTATAGTTCCTGCTACTGTACTGATACAATACTTATATAGTAACTCGGAAATATGTCTCTACCTGGATTTTATCTTGGGTCTGTTGGTTGCACTTTTTGAGTCCCCACCAACCGGGCTGAGGCCCATGTGAGTATATCTAGCACCTAATATACACAAACTATATTCAATAATTAGTCTCATTCTTTTATCACTAAAAACAATCCGAGGTTAATGTAGTTGAAAATATAAATCTTTTGATATCATACCTAGAATATTAAACAAGGCACTATCTCATAGATAAATTTTATCACACAAATAAAGCATCAAAATTATTCACATTCTATAAAAAATTTATATATTAGAATAATATAATGGAATAAATAATTAAACAAACAATTTTATTTTACATGAGAAACAAGTATGAATGTTTTATATTTAAATTAGTCTTATAAAACAAATTTTATAAATCATAACACTTATAATTTTTATACAATTTATAAACTATAATAAAATTTTTCAAAATATTAAATTTAGTTAATTTCATCAAAATTATCTTTTTTTAAAATAGCCACTTGAAATTATGTTGGTTCAATGTATTGTTATGTTTTTTCCCCATACTAAGTTGTCTCATAACATAGTATCGCAGTGGTTCCTCAGGCTATGTTGTCACACAATTTAGTATGAAGGATAAATGCTATACTTGACATTATGTTGTAAAAAAATGTAATGTTGGAATATACCTCACATTACATTAACACTCAATGTACTGTTAATTAATATAAATATGATACTCTATTTTTCATAACGTGGATGCATGATATGTTATCTTAAAACATATACTGCGCCCAACCTCCACATTACGTTATTAAAATAAATTAATATTGAGTTCACAGTACATATTAAATTATATTAATAATGTAACATCACATTCCTAAATAAAATGCATTTTCCTATAAATATATACTTAGATTCAAATTGATATTATATTAACGCTCAACATAGTCTCAAAAAGTAGAAACTTAGTTTACATTGTAAACTTTACCTTAGAAAATTTAACATTATGTTGACACTCAACATAATGTTAAGTGGAGGAATTCTAGTTAAAATTTATAAATATGTTCTTCATTCAAAACAATGAAATCAATATATTTATTTGTCAACGAATTTTGATTTAATACAGTTGATAGGTTTTGAGGATTCATCATTTTAACATGGTAGTGAAATCAAATCTATATTGTGACTAATTTATCCTTGATGATATCCACATGTTTTATATTTAATAAATAAAATATACATATTCATACCAAGATTTAATCTGTAGAATCCTCTATCTTAATGGAGTAATCTTGACAACGATCATTGAAGAAACACACAAATTCTTCATACCTTATAGGGATTACATCGACTAAAGTATCCATGATCATATCATGAGGATTCTCATACATCAAGAGGGGTGAATGTGAGTTAACTATATGTTATTAATGAATCTATGAGAATAAAGATCTTTTTAGAAATATTTTCAGGAAACTAATTATCATATCATCCATCCACTAAAGAGTGAACCCATTCCCTTTTTATTGTCCATGCCCAATGCTACTCATTAAATAGAAAACATGTTAGTCATATGTGACATATCACATACATTACTACTCATTGGGGTAAAATTTATTGAACCCATTCAATGAATATGAAATACATATTTAATAAATTCATAATATATTATCACTGATGAAGACTGTGGTGGAAATTATATACAACTTCACAAACTATGTTGGGTGTAATGTACTCTCGAGTTATATTACGTGCAACTTGGATATGTTGAAACCAATATACTCTTAAGATCATGATTAAGGGTACACTATCACCAATGTATCCTTAAGTCATATTTATCATATGAATATTATTTTAGTTCACAACCAATAAGATATTTTGTTTTTACAAGGCTAAAATATACACTTGGTAGTAGTCTCAAGTAACACTCTTGCATTGACATATGAAGCTTCCTGTTAGAATGTCAAGACAATCATTAAGGGAATATACACTATTGGTTACTATATATCCCATAAAATATGCTTATTTTTTTAAATATTAAAAAAACACGTTTTAAATTAAACATTATCTTCAAAATAGAGATCATTTTTGTTTTAATTTTTCATGTTTATAGATTCTTTTTGGGTTAAACATGCTCTAACAACCCCAAATTTAAACTCTAAATCCTTCCTAGCATAATTTTTTATAATAGTATCAATAGAAATATCTATTATCAAATTTCATAAATTTGATGATGAGTATTGTGATATTGATATGTTTTCCCTATATTGATTTGAATTTTTGAAATTAAACTTTTGTTTTCTTCCTTCATGATCCAAACCAATTTCACAATACAATGTTGTAACAATTTCAATATTGTAATATATAATTAAACTCTATCAATTTTTTTAATATAAACATACCTATGTTATTTTGATGATTCCTTAGAGAATATCCCATCCTTAAAGTTTTAACATCAAATCATTAAAACTTACATTTCTTCCATGAATTCTCATGGGATGAGATTGATTAGTTTAAATAAAATATATAAATTTGATATATAAATATAAAAAATATAAAAATATGTAGAATTTGGTTTGTTTTTTATAGAACATTTCTTATATATATGATATGATTCTGGAATTAGAATATATATATATATATATATTGGATGAGGATTGAATAAATTTTATATATGAATAATCATAAAAATATATATACAAAGAAGAGATATTTATATACATAATAGAGTATATTACAAAATTGTATATTTGTAGAAATTTATTCTAATAAAAATATATAAGTAAAATTAAATAAATTAAATAGATATAATTTAAAATTGTAGAACTTTATAAAATATAAAGTTTTTTTTAAATAAAATGGAACAATTAATAAAAAATAGTTGAAAAACAAGATCCTCAGTTATAAAATTATGGCTTTTTATAATGACTCAAATTGATCCTAAGTTATTTTATCTTCCAAAATAAAATTTAAATATATATAAATAATAAAATGAAAAACATGAAATACGAAAAAGGGATGTACTTGTCCACTTAAATTATAAATGGACTCTTATAGTGTTGAAACTATAAAGGTTTGGTGTTTGATTTTATGAAAATACATGTGGAACTAGCTAAATGGATTACTTTATTGTTGGAGTTGGCAAGGGAAAAGTGCTTATTCTTGGTGGATTATTGAAAAATTTAGATTTATTATTATTTTTGTTACAGTTTTTTATTGAATAAGATATCATGATTCTTTATATTGAATACATGAGGAAATAACATGATCCATATTGTCTAATGTAGTCCCAATATGTAAGATGGTATCATTTCCTAGTGTTTTTAAATTATTTGGGGATTAATTTAGTTCTTTCAATGTGTAATTCACTTACCTAGTTCACTCTAAATAGTAACTAGACCAAAGATTTTTTGATAACATAAGTGTTCCTTACTATATAAAAGAGTCTTCATACTAGAAGGGTAAGTCCATGGTGGTATGGTAAGGATACTATAAACTCATATCAAAGTAAAACAACATCAAAAATAAAGATAATAACATACATAATGTTGATAAATTAGTAAATATAAATTTATAAAATTACCGATAAATAATCACAACCCATGCTATAGAAAAATGAATTTTATACATGTCAATTATTCATCCACCAACATACCGTATACATGATAATTTCAAAAGGAACAAAAAAACTAGGAAGATCAACCAAAAATGGTCCCAAATCCTGACCAGGTCCCATAATCCCATGCTCCATCCCAACAATCCAAATCAAGCATTAGTCAAAGGGTACCATCCATTGTCTTGTCATGCTGTCATAAAGTATTCTTGGGTACCAAATGGCAGCCTAAGTAGGCTGTGATTATGACTTATTAGGCCACCAATAATGAAATATACAAGTGTGTCCAATCTAAATAATAAGTTCATTTTGACATGTATAGTAAATAAAGGAATGAAAAATAAATAAACCATATCGATTCCTAGGTTCCAAGGTGACAAACTAATTTGAAAATAACTTATTCAGCTTAAGTTGAATGTCTCTATCCATAAAACCCAAAAATTTAATCCAGATCAATGGGATGAGTCCCATGGATCCCAAAAAAGTTTTTAACCTATCTCTAAGGATCAAATCCATGTAATCCCAAACAAGTAGTCATACTGAATCTAAGGATGAAATTTAATGAATCCCAAATATATTGTCATCCCGAATCGAAGGATTAAATCCTAGTTAGTCCAAATTATTAGTCATCATAGGTCCAAATATCAAATCCAAGGTATCCCAAATTAGTATTCATACTAAATCCAAAGATCAAATCCATGGAAGCCAAAATCTATAGTCATCTTAGCTCAAAGGATCAAATACAAGGCATCCTAAATCGGAATTCATCCCTACACCAAGGATCAAATACAAGGTAATCTAAATTAGTAGTTCAAGGAATAAAAAATCAGTAGTCATATAGACTGAAAGGATCAAATAAAATTAATCCTAAATCAATTGTCATCCCAGATCCAATTATCAAATCCAAGGTAGCCCAAATCAGTAGTTATCCCAGCACCAAGGATAAAATCCAAGGTTTCCAAATTTAGTAGCCATACCAACTCCCTGGATCAAATCATATGCATCCCAAATCAGTATTCATAATGATTATAAGGGGGACTACCATAATTCACTCCTAATTATATGTTTTTAATTGAAGAGAACAAGAAAAACACCCATCCATGTCTTTAATTCAATTATTCCTGGTCTCAAAAAATAAATACAGACATTGGATCTTAGATCACATTCTAAAAATCCCTTTTCACACACAAAAAGTCACTCCTTAAGTAGAAGTCCCCCCTAGGGTCACCCCTTTTACTCCCAACTCACCACCTAAGGAAATCACACCTTGATTGGTTGATAAAGTCATGGTCTAAACTCACCAATATCTCATGACCTATAGAGAGGATAAATTTCATTATTTAGGACCACACAATATCTAATTAATAATTCTGGTTGAACACATAGTAATGTCACCCGGATCATAAAACAAATATAATCATAAATGGAGAAGTAATTGTGGGATATATTATAAACCATCTACCATATACACGTAGAATACTAGTCATACAATACAAGACTTTGATTCAAGCTAAATCGATAGACCTTTGATAAGAAGAAAAACCTAGAAATAAGAAATATGAGGTAAAGGAATTGAGAGATTTATTAATAGTGAAAAAAACTAACAATGGAATGAAAAAAATAATTGACTCACCATTATCTTTCAATTTCAACCAACTACACTTGATTTGGTTAAGAAGAAAGGGATAAACCTTATTTAAGAGGAGGTATCTAGGGGGGACATTCATTGAGGGTACTAGATAAGGATAAAGTCCTACCCTATTTTAAATTCCCCTAATAAAATTTAACAATAATATTTTAAAAAATAACATAGGTTGGATCTAGGGTGTGAAAATTTATTCACACCATGAGTTTTTAGGGCAGGGGGATCCTCCCATCTGTTTGTAATTTTCATGGTGTGAAGCTTTACTTCATGAAATGAATCTGCTATAGTCTATAGACTTTCAAATTCAGACTTAAATATTTTTCCTTTATCCTTATCATACAATTCATAACCCCATAAACCTTCATAAATATATAAAACACCCATGTTTTCACAAAATATAAAGGAATCATAACTTAAAAAGGTTTGGTTTTCAAAATCTCCCCAACATATAACACTTCATCCACAATATGATCTCTAAGATTTCATCAGAACTTTATAAAAACAACCATGTCCATTAGGCTCACATATCAAACTCTCTATCCCATGTCTCCTCCTTAATAGGTCTATGATCCACTATATATGCACCAAAGGAAATATCTTTCCATATAGATCATTTTCATTATGATCAAAAATACGAACCAGATTCTCCTCAATGGACTTGTTGGCCTCAATATTGACATCCTTAGTGTCGATTAAATGATATAGATTTGGGTAGTACTGCAGAAGTTGTGATATGTGAAAGTCACCACCAATCGCATTAAAATGCTATGGGAGATCCAACCAGTGTTCCAATAGATAAATTTTATACATTGTGTAGAATGAACCCACTTAACTGAGACATAATTTCCCCTATCTTCAAACATTTTAGTTTCCCAACATTGGTGAAGCTCATAATAACACCTATTAACCCAACTAGAACTCAATTGGTTATAATCCTTGCTCTTCATAAGATATATTCTGAATTTAGGCAGTCACCATCCACTTCGGGATCATCTGAACATGCTATGAAGTCTCCTACAGATGAATTAACCATATAATCACTACCAAACCAGCCTCTAACCAACATATAGGTGAATGAAATGACCTACCATATAGGGCTTTGTAAGATTCCATCCATATCATTTCCTGATAACTGTTATTATAAGAAAAACCTCCTAAGGTAAATTTTTTCTCCCCCAAACCACCAAAATATAGGACACTTCCTCTCAACATGTCCTATTGGATTTATATAGTCTACACAGACTTATATTCCATCTATGAGTGATAGGCAGTGAGAAGGTGCATGTTTATACCAAGAACCTTTTGAAACCCTTTCCAAAATTATTATGTGAAGTGGGAATATCTCTATAATATGATACTCCTAGGTACCCCATGCAAGAACACACTATCTCATACATAGGTCTTGCCCATTTCGTCCACTAAAAATGTCTCCTAGACCTGTATAAAGTGATATATCTTTTTCATATGATATACTATTAACCAAATTGAATCATTTCCTTGGTGTTTCCTCAACAACTCTATCATAAAATCCGTAGTAACATCATCCCATATCATCTTAGGAATGGGTAATGTTTGTAGAAGACCATCATTCCACTGATGCTCAGACTTCACCTACTAAAAGGTGAATTATTTTGTGAAAAAACCCACCACATCATTCTTAATCCCCAACAAATAGTAATATAAACACATTTCATGAAACATCTTGGTAAATGTTATATATACCACCAAATTCATGGCATGATACTCTTCCACCTATTCCTCCCATATGTTCATAGTAACCAATACATGAACATGATCAAGTATAACCTCTTAATCATAAATAAACATGCCTGGTGGTGGATCGAAACCATATATACTCTCCATCTGGTCCAAGTACTCTAGATCCAATAAATGTCTCGTCTTGATCCTTTTAAGAAATAAGGGTGTAGTAGACAAGGATGCAAGTGTCACTTGACCCTGATTATCCTGAATGTCCTGATGAATCTCAGTACATAGATCCATCAACTACCACTCACTACTAAAATCCTAGACCACCTATGTTTTGATCTTTTGGACTAATGCGTATTCCACCACATTACCCTTTATAAGGGTATAAACCATCTCAAAGTCAAAATATTGCAGATAGTCAGCCCACATCTGTTGATGAAGTTTAGGTTCCAACCATAAAATGATATATCTTAGGATTTTATGATCCATATATCCTAAAAAACATTCCCTAGTATGTAATGTGTCCAATATCTCAGGGAATACACTATTTCTACCAGATCTAGGTCATGCATAAGGTATTTCTTCTTATGAAAACTCAACTTCCTTGACCCACACATAACCACATGACTTCCCTATATCAACACTACTCCCAATACAACCCCTAAATTATCACAACATATGATACTCGCTCAAATTTACCCAAGAGATGAAGGTAGAACGGTCCTTGTAATTTAGCTTGGGTTATCGAATCCTCAGAGACCTAAGAAGAAACCTATAGACACGTACATTCTGTGAACTATTTTTGGATATGAAGTGGACAAATTGGGTTGATTTTATATGGGTTTAAAGGATAAATAACATATTTAAGTGAATTCAATTTAAAAGAATGAGTTGATCCTAGGTTATCGCTCGGGGTGGATTGGATGAATTACTTTTTTAATGATTTCAATTTCTTATAATTGAGATGGATTCATTTAAGAATATCAAATGAAATCGTCACTTAGTGGTTTAATGCCTACACAACCTAATACTAATCACCTATACACTTGAAGGATCAAAGTTTTGAGCACTCCATAGTATAGGTTCGTATTAGCACTTGAAATGTGTGACCTTAAATTCAATAAGGATGAAGATGTTTTAAAATCATCAAATAAAAATATCATTTAAAAGAAGTGATTAGCCATTAATGGAGTGATAAATAACATCCAATCCATCCCCTTTCTACTCCCTTGGATCAACCCATAAAAGAGTTATCCCTCCATTGATGACATGTCTTCAACGGAAGCGGGAAGTAGACTTACAAGGGTGGAATTGAAGAAGTAAAAACAACAACAAAAAAATATCACTCCTCCGTTGTGTGATAAATATCACAAAGTATGGTGTGAATAAATTCACACCTTGAACCAACAGTATCAACGTGATAAGTATAAGAACAGAATAAGAGTAAATGAAGTACTTTTATTAAGAAACTAAGGTGAATTAAACAACTTACATGAGAAAGAAATGAGATTACAAACACAAAGCGGCAGCATAACACTACAATGAAACCAAGAACCAAAGATCTATAAATCCTCCAACACCACTGCATTAAATAGTAATTTTTGATCCCTTGGGTCGATCCTCAAATAGTACAAGTCATCCCACTTGAGTATGGTAGGTCTAGGGTGGTGGAAAGTTTGTGGAAAGAAGACTTTCCACCCTTGACCCGAAAAGGCATTTAGGTTTCATGCACCGAACAGACGTGCTTGAAACACCTTCTAAATGGACGAATGTGGGTAGGCCATAGAAGACTTAAGTTAATCTCCTGATGTCCCCTAACGGAATGTAAAATATCAGCCCAAAAGGAGTTATGATTTTAGATATATGGTTTAATTAGTGGGATGTTTTTCTGGGCCGCAGAATCTGGCCCAGAATGTTATCTCTAACTTGGGCCGCCTAAAGTGACACCATGGAGGTCTAATTAGCATTTTATCCTAAATATTTATTTGTTTCTAGAAATGTATTCTATCATACCAAGAAATTTGGGATTCATTGGGCCTGTATGTTGGGCCCCACCGTCTCATCAGTGGGCTGGTGTCCAATCTTCATTCTCTAGAATTACTTCCATTCATGTCCAAATATCTCCATAATCGTTTATGAATCATCCAATGATCACTGAATAAAAAATGTTCAAATTTAAGTGTAGATATATTTCCAAAAATATAAAATTAAAATATTGATAATTAAATTCCTTAGAATCATATGACTAATTTGGCCTAAATTAGTGCACATTAGGCATGAAGTGCACAAATGATGAGAATGAATGTTCATAATGAAAATGCACTAACTCAGGCCCATAAGATAAAAAATTAACATTTAATACCATTAAAATGTAATTAAAATATATGTTTTTATTGGATAATCACACCCCCCAACTTGAGTTTTTCTAGTCCCGAGCAAATAATTCAATGATTTTATTTGAATTCCTTTCTTCAAACACATTATAACAAACAGTGCTCACAATGTAAACTGCACACAAATATATCTTTATAACCTATCAAGATAATTTAAAACAAGATGAATTTAAAAGAAGATCCCAATACCAAGACCATTCCTTTGATCAAATCCATCATCATACTTCATCCAACTCAATTAGGTGTAATGATGTGTTGTGAATCACAATAGATATGGGGGTTCATTTTAAATCAAGGGGGAAATCATGGAAGCGCTAGGTGGAATCAAATTTAATCCTAATATGAGAATTCTTCATTCCTTTTTTTGGATTTTTTTTGCAATATTTCCATAGTAATTGAGATTGTAGTTAATCAAATTAACCCATGTAGCAAGACTTTGCTGATGACTCCCAGACTCAAAGGCCTTAGGGCACCAAGTGAAGCCCAAATACTAGGGCATCATCTCGAGTTAACTTAATAAAAAACAAAGTCATATTACCATAAATAGAGATAGATTGAAAAACTAAGGGCTAGACAACTCTGGAGTCACGATCCCCAAGTGCCGAAAGCCTCGCATTTTATCAATCCATTGCTCTACACGAATTTTTTTTTAATATTTTTTTTTATTTTTTGAATACTCATATTATTCATAAAAATCAAACCAGACTATTCTATTTATTATGGGACCCCAAAAATTCAAATTAGTACCCCACAGTCTAGAGGACGTGCATTGGGGCATTTTGATTTAATGGATGAAAATAAAAATGATGAAAATTTTCATTGGACAACCAAACTTCCAAAATCAATGCTTTTAAACTTAATCATGAATTAAATTAAGAGTCAAGGAAATAAGAATTATTTTCTATGTAGTTTTAATTTGAGAAAAGATGTTATTATATGAATGATAAATTAATTTTACTTTACTTTTTTTTATCATTGTTTTTTAACAAACATTTTGTTTCCACACCCCCCAACTTAGAATGAAACTGTCCCTAGTTTCGTAAAAATAAAATTTAGAATGGGGTAGAGGAATAAAAGGGGAGTTAAATAAGGAAATTAAAATATGAGGATCATGGAATGAAGTCACCTGGTGGTTGAAGTTTGAAGTTTTTGCCGCTCCAATTTAGTACTTTGATATCCATGTCGCTTGCAAAGTTCCCTAGTGGAAAAAGGAAAAAAAACAATATATATATATATAAGTAAAATATAAGTATATATATAAAAATTATAGAATAAGTATTCACATTAAGCCGTAGGTCAGTGGTAAGTGCACGCTCCTGTCTCCCTTCGGTCCCGGGTTCGAGTCCCCGTGGCTTCGCCGGTTGTGCCGGGGTTTGCCCCACGGCCTATGGCGTGTCCCCTTTTCTAATTATTATATTATTATTATTATTTTTATTATTTCTATCTTAACCTATAAAATAATAAAAATAAAACAAAATAAACTGATGATACATTGTCTTCTTTTTAAATTTCTGGGTAAGGTATTTCTCAAGGATCACATCACGTGACACGGATGAATATGGTGATCCCCTTTCGTACCCATCCATACTCATAATAGAACAGGTCAAAAGTTTATTTTTTTATTTTTAAATATAAAAATGATTAATTAATATTATTTGAAAAATAAATATGATTCAGAAAGATTAGAAACATAAAAACCATGGTTTGCCTCCCGTGCAGCACTTTGTTTAACGTCATTAGCCCGACATAGATCCTAAATTTATCAATTTTTTCCTGGTTCATAGATTGGATCAATTAACTCAACATCTATTTCCTGTTTATTGAATGATTCAATGAATGTTTTTAACCTTTGACCATTAACCTTGAAAATGTGACCACTAGTGGGATCTTGAATCTCTACTGCCCCATGGGGGTATACATGATGCACTATGAAAGGACCTGACCATATAGACCTTAACTTTCTCGGGTGTAAATGAAGTTTTGAACTATATAAGAGAACAAGTTTTCCCAGTTCAAAATGTTTGACCTTGATATTCCTAGACTGGTAGGCTTGAACTATAGCTTTATTGATCCTTTAATTTTCATAAGCCTCCATCCTTAGTTCCTCCAGTTCATTGAGATCTAATTTCCTTTTTGTTCCGGCCAATGAGAGATCATAATCCATTTTCTTAATTGCCCAAAAGGCCTTATGCTCAATTTCAACAGGTAAATGGCATGCTTTTCCATAAACCAACCTATATGGTGACATTCCTAGGATGGTTTTGAATGTTGTAAGATATGCCCAATGATCATCTAAGAGTTTATCAGACCAATCTTTCCAAGAAGGATTGACAGTTTTCTCAAGATTTTTTTTAATCTCCCTATTCGCTAACTCAGCTTGACCATTGGTTTGAGGATGGTATGAAGTGGACACTTTATGAGAAATACCATACGTAGACATGAGTGAAGATAATGGGTGGTTGAAGAAATGGGTTCCTCGATCCCTGATTATAGCCCTATGAATTCCAAATCGAGAAAATATGTTCTCTTTTAGTAATCGAATCACAACTTGATGATCGTTGGACTTAGTGGGAATGGCCTCAACCCATTTTGAGACATAATCAATAGCTAAGAGTATGTAGAGTTATCCCCTAGAGTTTGGGAAGGGACCCATGAAATCAATTCCCCAACAGTCAAAGATTTCAACCACTAAGATGGGAATGAGTGGCATTTGATTCCTTTTTGTGATGGACCCTACTTGTTGACACCTAGGAAAACTTTGAAAAAATGTGAAGGAGTCCCTTGAGAGGGTGGTCCAGAAAAGACCACATTGAAGAATCTTAGCAGATGTTTTCTTAGAGGAAAAGTGACCTCCACATGCCTCACTATGACAGAATTTAAGGATGGACTCTTGTTCAGATTCTGGAACACACCTCCTAATGACTTGGTCAGGGAAGAACTTATAGAGGTATGGATCATCAAACACATAGTGTCTAACATCAGAAAGGAATTTCCTTCGAGCTTGAGTCCCTAAGAATTTTTGAATGACTCCTGTAACTAAGAAATTGGCTATGTCGGCATACCAAGGGCAGTCACTCACAGAGTATAGGTGTTCATCAGGAAATGAATCAGACAAAGAAAGGTGATTTGAGTTGTCTTTGAATTCCATCCTAGAGAGGTGATCAGCTACAAAATTTTCAACGCCCTTTTTATCTTTGATTGTGAGGTAAAATTCTTGTAAGAGAAGGACCCACCTAATCAGTCTAGCCTTGGCATCTTGTTTTTGGAAGAGGTATTTTAGTGCAGAATGGTCAGTGAACACAGTGACGGGGGATCCTAAGAGGTAGGACCTAAAATTCTCTAAAGCAAACACAATAGCAAGTGACACCTTTTCAGTAGTGGTTTAGTTTATTTGGGCATCATTTAAGGATTTTCTTGCATAAGAAATGACATAAGGAGTTTTATCACAATGTTTTCCTAACACAGATCCAACAGCAAAGTCATTGGCATCACACATAAGTTCAAAAGGAAGGTTCCAATTTGGAGATTTCATAATGGGAGGAGAGGTGAGAGAGGATTTGAGGGTTGAGAATGAACCCTCATATATTTCTATCCAAACAAATGGAGCATCCTTTACTAGGAGAGAACAAAGGGGATGGGATATTGAACTAAATTCGTTGATGAATCTTCTATAGAAACCAGCATGTCCTAAGAAAGACCTCACTTCCTTGACAGTTTTGGGTGATGGAAGGTGACGAATGATGTCAACCTTGGCTTTATCAACTTCAATCCCCATACCTGAGACTAGATGGCCTAGAACAAGTCCCTTTTTAACCATGAAATGGCATTTTTCCCAGTTTAGGACCAGATTCTTTTCTTCAAATCTTGACAAGACTCTCTCCACATTCTGCAGACATCCCTCAAATGTATCCCCAAACACAGAGAAGTCATCCATGAAGACCTCTAGAAAATCCCCTACCATGTCTGAGAAGATTCCCATCATGCACCGCTGGAAGGTTCCAGGGGCATTGCACAACCCGAAGGACATGGGTTTGAAAGCAAAGGTTCCGAATGGACATGTGAATGTAGTCTTCCCTTGATCCTCTAGGGAGACCTCAATTTGATTGTACCCTGAGTACCCATCTAAGAAATAGTAGAAGGCATGACCTTCCACTCTCTCAAGGACTTGGTCAATGAATGGTAAGGGGAAATGGTCCTTCTTGGTGAATGAGTTTAGCTTCCTATAGTTAATGTAGACCCTCCATCCACTACTCACCCTTGTTGGAAGAATATCTCCATCCTCATTGGTTATCACTGTGATTCCAGCCTTTTTTGGAACCACTTGGATTGGGCTCACCCACTCACTCTCAGTTATGGGAAATATGATACAAGCTTTTAACAATTTCAGAAGTTCATTCCATACTACCTTTATGAGATTAGGATTGAGTCGCCGTTGAGGTTGATGACATGGCTTTGAATCAGATTCCAGAACAATCCTATGAGTCCCAACAAGTGGGATAATCCTGAGAATATCAGATAGGGTCCAACCAATTTCTTTCTTATGTTTCCTAAGGACATCTAGAAGCATCCTCTCATTATTGGCTTCAAGAGAAGAAGAAATGACAATAGTATGTGTTTTATTGTCCCCTAGGAAGGCATACTTTAGTGCAGTAGGAAGTTCCTTCAATTCAAGATCAGGTTGGTTCAGAATTTCAGCAGAATATTGGTACATTGGATCAAGATAAATTTTATTTCCTAAAGTTTTGTACAGTATTGATTCCCCACATGTAGAAGTTTCAGCTATTAGATTGGCTTGATCAGATTTAGGGAAGGAAGTTTGTTCGGTCTCCATGAATGTGGTTTGATGAAAGGTTTCACTGATTGTTGGACCTAAGACTTCATCATAAGAGCAATTTGAAAATGATTCAATCCAAGGAGATAAACTTCCTTCATATGAACAAAGGAAATCAATCTCATCCTGACTTAAACATCCATCAAATATTCCTTGATGTTCTATGGATTCATTATCAATGATTCCTATCATGTTTACTTCATGAATTTCCTCATCATTTCCTATTTGTGAGCTTTCATTATAGATGTTCAAGTCTAGACTCATGTTCCCAAAGGTGATGGTCATGTTCCCATTTCGAACTCGGATAATAGAGTTGATTGTTGCAAGGAAAGGACGACCAAGGATGATTGGGGGTTTTTCCTTATTTCCTAAGTATGGATGGTTGTCAAGGACAATGAAATCAGCAGGGTAGATGAAGTTTTCAACCTTTAACAAAACGTCCTTCAAAATCCCCTTTGGAACCCTAATGCTACGATTAGCAAGCTGAAGTGTGACAGATGTGGGTTGAAGCTCTTCTAGGCCTAACTGGCAGTACACAGCATATGGGATGAGATTGACACTAGCACCTAGGTCACACAAGGCCTTGAAAACTTTGCTCTCTCCTAGTTCAACATTGATTTAAGGGCAACTTGGGTCTTTCAAATTAGGAGGAATGGTCCCTTGAATGGTGGTACTCACATTAGCAGCCAAAAGGACTTGGTTTTTATGTGAAAATTTTCTTTTAAAAGTACACAAGTCCTTAAGGTACTTTGAGTAGGCAGGTATAGTTTGTATGGAATCGAGAAGAGGAATGTTCAACTTGACTTGTGAGAATATTTCCCTCAATGTTTCACTCAGTTCAGGCTTGGGGTTACCTCTCACGTGTTGAGGAAATGGTGCAGGTTGTGGGGTTGTTTGTTGAAGAGTTGTTTCTTTCACATTATTATCAGTTTCCTTTGTTTGATCTTGTGGTTCATTTGAATTTTCATCCATGTTTGAATCTTCAGATGGGTTCTGAATTATTTTTTCAGGTTTCTCAATTGATTTCCCACTTCTTAAAACATTCACAACCTTTAGTTGTTCATGAGTTTTTTGAGCACAACTTGACTCTCCCCTTGAAGTTGAGGATGGCATCGCCTGAATAGGAATGGGTGCCTTTCCAATTTTTATGGTTTGAAGTTCTTGTTTAAGGTAAGAGACTTCTGAGTTCATCCTTTCCATTAGTTTGCACAGTTGTTCTAGTAGACTTTGTGGAACAGTTTGGGTGGGTTCTTGAGTAGGTTGGTTTATCCCAGGGGGATATTTTGGAGGTGGGATGGTTTGTTGAAAATGGACCGGTGGCTATTGGTATTGGATAGGTTGGGTTTGGAACTGGTTATGGGTTTGGTAGTTCTGATGGGGGTAAGGATTTTGTCCCTGTGGATGGCTAGGTTGTTGGTTATCTTTCTAGCGGAAGCCTGGGTAATCGTTATACCTAGGATTGAAGTTGTTTTGGTATTGAGGCTTTTGAAAGATAAAGGCATTTACTTCCGCTGGGGGTCCTCCTAAAAGAACATCCTTGATGGATGGAATGGTTGGGAAGTTGTCTGTTTTATGGTCATGTTTGTCACAAATTGTGCAAACAGGGTCAACGGTTTGGATTTCATGGACTTTCCTAAGGTCTATCTCTTAAAACTTCCTAGAGAGTGCTGTGAGTTTAGACCTAAGGCTTTCCTATTCTCTAAGTGTATGAATTACAGTAGTTCTTTATGGCTTTTCAAAATAAGGTGAAGTTCCCCATGTTTGTTTTTGTTCAGAAAGGCTTTCTAGATACTCGTAAGCTTCATTCAGGGCTTTGTTTTTAAAGGTTCCATTACACATCATGTCAAAGAATTGTTTGTTCCCTGGACCCAAAACTTCATAGAAAATTCTCACTTGTCCAGGAATAGAAAAACCATGGTGTGGAACCATGTTTAGAGTGTCTTTGAACCTCTCCCATGTTTCATAGAATGACTTTCCCTCTTTTTCAAAAAAGTTTTGGATGCTCTTTTTAAGTGCAATTGTTTTGTGGTGGGGAATGTATTTTTTGTATAATTATCTTTGTAGTTGGTCCCAAGAGTTTATGGATGATGTTCTCAAATTGTTTAGCCAATTTTTATTGCGATCCTTTAAAGAAAAAGGAAATATCCTCATCTTAGCTGATTCTAGTTGATGTGGGGGACACATGGTTTCTACAATGTCATTGAACTCCTTAATGTGAAGGTAGGGCATCTCGGACTCCATTCCATGGAATGTGGGAAGATGGTTTAGGACATGAGGTTTAAATATGTAGTTGGAATCTCCTAGGGAATTGTGTCCAATGCATGATGGGGAATTGGTCCAAGAAGGTGTGAGGTATTCATTCATGGTTTGATCGACCACATTCCCCAAGTTTGGGGCTGCCTCATTTGGGTTTCCATCTTGGTTCCCACCCGAGTTTATGAGTTGGTTTCATTGAAGACCTTCCATTGAAATGGGCTCAATTTTAGACTCAGGGGTGTTAGAATGATTAGGATCTAATGGAAAGAGTTCCTTCAGTGTACTTGACTCCCCAACCCCAGGACTATCCACCCTAACTAGACAGTTTGATTGATTGCAGGTGTAGGCAGACATGCGCCAAAAGGAAAAAAATGAGAAAGGGACAAGATAAGAGAATTTGGATGAGAAAAGAATAAATGGGGGAGAATAGAATGGGTGTTTAGATTACTTACTTGGGTCCCCAGAAATGGCACCAAAATTTGATTCTCGCTCAAATTTACCCAAGAGATGAGGTAGAACGGTCCTTGTAGTTTAGCTTGGGTTATCAAATCCTTAGAGACCTAAGAAGAAACCTATAGACACGTACATTTTATGGACTATTTTTGGCTATGAATTGTCCAAATTGGGTTGATTTTATATGGGTTTATGGGATAAATAACAGATTTAAGTGAATTCAATTTAAAATAATGAGTTGATCCTAGGTTATCGCTTGGGGTGGATTTGATGAATTACTTTTTTAATGATTTACATTTCTTATAATTTAGATGGATTCATTTAAGAAGATCAAAAGAAATCATCACTTACTAGTTTAATTCCTACACACCCTAATAATAATCACCTATACACTTGAAGGATCAAAGTTTTGAGCACTCCAAGGTAGAGGTTCGTATTAGCACTTGAAATGTGTGACCTTAAATTCAATAAGGATGAAGATGTTTTAAAATCATCAAATAAAAATCTCATTTAAAAGAAGTGATTAGACATTAATGGAGTGATAAATAACATCCAACACATCCCCTTTATAATCCCTTGGATCAAACCATAAAAGAGTTAGCCCTCCATTGATGACATGTATTCAACGGAAGCGGGAAGTAGACTTACAAGGGTGGAATTGAAGAAGTAAAAACAACAACAAAAAAAGATCACTCCTCTGTTGTGTGATAAATATCACAAAGTATGGTGTGAATAAATTCAAAACTTGAACCAAAAGTATCAACGTGATAATTATAAGAACATAATAAGAGTAAATGAAGAACTTTTATTAAGAAACTAAGGTGAATTAAACAACTTACATGAGAAAGAAATGCGATTACAAACACAAAGCGGCAGCATAACACTACAATGAAACCAAGCATGAAAGATATCTAAATCATCCAACACCACTACAATAAATAGGAATTTTGGATCCCCTGTGTCGATCCTACAACAGTAAAAGTCATCCCACTTGAGTATGGTAGGTCTAGGGTGGTGGAAAGTTTGTGGAAAGAAGACTTTCCATCCTTGACCCGAAAAGGCATCTAGGTTTCATGCACCGAACAGACGCGCTTAAAAAACATTCTAGATGGCCAAATTTTGGTGGGCCAGAGAAGACTTAAATTAATCTCAGTATGTTCCCTAACATAATGTAAAATCTCAGCCCAAAAGGAGTTATGGTTTTAGAGATATTGTTTAATTGGTGGGATGTTTTTCTGGGCCGCAGAATCTGACCCAGAATTTTATCTCTAACTTGGGACGCCTAAATGGACACCATGGAGGCAGAATTAGCATTGTATCCAATATAGTGATTTGTTCCTAGACATGTATTTTATCATACCACGAAATTTGGGATTCATTGGGTATGTATGTTGGGGCCCACCGTCTCATCAGTGGGCTGGTGTCCAATCTGCCTTCTCTAGAATTACTTCCATTCATCTCTAAATATCTCCATCATCATTTATGAATCATCCATTGACCCCTAAATGAAAAATGTTAACATTTTAGTGTATATATAGTTCCAAAAATATCAAATTAAAATATTGATAATTACATTCCTTAGAATCATATGACTCATTGGGCCTAAATTAGTGTACATTAGGCATGAAGTGCACAAATGATGAGAATGGATGTTCATAATGAAAATGCACTAAATCAGGCCCATAAGATCAAAAATGAACATTTAATACCATTAAAATGTAATTAAAATATATGTTTTTATTGGATAATCAAAAGATAATGTTCTCCTTACCTAGATTAGGTTGGGTTGAGATTAGTGTCACAATAGGCCTTCTTTTTAGCTCCCGGAAGGAACTCACACAAGCGTATTCCCATATAAACTATCACCCCTTCCTGAAAAAACCCATCATAGGTGCTTAAAAATGGGAAATATTCTATATGAACCTTTATTAATAACCATCCAAACCCAAGAATCTATGTATAACAAAAATATTCTTGGTTTTCTCTTAATAAATACCCCATCTGACCTTCTCATAGTCTATTGATACCCTGGTCTTAGAGATCACATGGGTCAAAAATTATACCTCATATATCTAAAAGTGATACTTGGAGAAACTTTTATAAAGACAATACTCCCCAATTATACTCAACACATTCTCTAAGTGATTCATGTGATTCTCCCTTGACTTGGAGTACACAAGAATATCATCCATGAATATGAAAATGAACATCTATTGATATGGGTTGAAAAATTGATTCATTAAAACCATGAATATTTCCAACATGTTCATTTGATCGAAAAACATAACTAGATAATCATATAAAGTATACCTTATCCTAAAAAAATTATGAGGTATATATAATGGAATCATACTCATATGGTGATAACTTGAACTCAGATAAACCTTTTATAAAACCCAAAAATATCTCATATAATCAAATAATTCATCCATACAAGGAAAAGGGTACCAGTTTTTAACTGACATTTGATTTAGCTTTTGATAATCAATAAAAAATCGTAAAGACCTATCTACCTTCTTGGAAAAAATAATAAGAGAACCCCAAGGGGTTTTAGTCACTTGAATGAATCCATTATCCTTTAAATACTCTATCTGAGACTTAAGATATGAAATCTCCAAAATATACATCGTGCAGGGTGGAATAAATACTAACTCTATGCTCAATATGAGTTCAATTTTAAACTCCAAATACATCTCAGGTGAAAGTAATAAGAATTCACTAGTAAATACATCCCAAAACAGATCCAAAATAGTTTAAAAAATATCTCACTGTGCATCCCCATCATCCAAGAGAAAACTAGAGACCTGGGCTATAAACCCACCCAACTGTCAGCGGCCAGGCCCTTCATGACCTTCTTGAATATCCCATTATATCATTTAAATATAATTTTCTCTATTGATTAATTTAAAAGAAACAAATAGATGGTAATAATCAATGTTATATTGGTAACATACTAACCAGTACATTTATGAAATCAGAATAAAATTGGTCATATCCAAAATAAAAAATTCCAAGAGGAATCTATAGCCAGCAACCTCTAGGGAACACCCACTACACTAGAGAATACCCTTTTACCACCCTACTAATGATTTTTTCATAGAAATAAACCCATATATATACTCTATAGTCATCCCTAGGACCTTTAAAAATTGTGAATATATGAATGAATGCGATGACCCTATATGAAATAGGGATCATGCCAGAGTAGAGGCTACCAACATTGCATGTCAGACCATAGAAGGTTCCACATCCTGACACGTAGAAGTAAACTGTATAACATATATCTAGCCTAAACCACAACCCTAATTCTCATCCTAAAATTCATAAGATGCACTACCCAAATGGAACTGTTTTTATAGACCCTAAGTATGGAACCCACAACCTTAGCCTGAAAAGCCGGAAGAACTCTTTCTACCCACCTACATCAGGACATTTGATCTGGTTCCAAAACCCTCTACTTGCTCAGATCCTCCATCACTTGGCATCCACTATATACTATTGTAGAATATCTATATATGAACCATTGTCCTATAATCTTGACACTCTAGTAGTGATAATTCAAACTTAAATTGATAGTGTCGAACCTTTCCACACTGATGACACCTCACAGTGTTGTCATCTCTAGGGGAAAAGGATGATACTCCACCATGGCTACTCTATCCACCACTTATTTGGTATGAACCACCCTAAGAACACTTTCTAAAACCTGAATACCTTTCACTAGTCCACTAATAAAGCTACTGACCCTAAGCCCCTACTTGTACTCAGGTTCCTCACTAATATAATTTTCTAGTTCACTACCTTAGAAAAATATGTTATAAAAAAAATGTTCTCCTGCAATCAAATCCCTTACCACAACCCATCCTCAAAACATATTATTTGGACAACCTCATCCCTTTCTAGAATAGGGTAAAAGTGATATAAGTTGATGAAACAATTAGTGTAGTCTAGGACTGACATATTCCCTTGTGTGAGGTGAATAAATTCATTGGAATTATCATCTCTTAGTGTATTTGGGAAGAAGTGGTCAAATAAATAGATCTCTAAGTCCTCCTAAAATAGACCCACATTCTGATCTACATGAATGAACATATCCCACAACCTCTTTGTTGAAACTCAAATTATATAAACTCTATATTCACCATACCATTAGGAAGATTATGAATATTATCAAAGATCATATATATTGAATCAACCAATAACTGAACAAACTATAGACCACCATCCTTAGTAAACAATGGGGGATGCTGCAGTTGAAAATCTTAAGTCGATTATGGAATTATCACTGTAGTGTGAGGAGTCTCTCTCTCCACTGACCATACTACCCATAAAAAGATCTATTATAGGTAATCATCCACCACCTTAATCTGTACTATTGGAGGTTTTGGACCAACAACCTCTATGGAATAGTCATAACCACCCACCTAGATCTCAACCAGTGGAAATAATGGGGGAATTGTTCCATAATTTGAAATGAACTCCTCAAAATACATTAATATAGTATTTCTTGATACCAAAATTTAAGGAATGAGATGAGAAGAATAACTCCTACTACTAGATACATCTCATACCATAAAAAAATCAAAACCCTAGAACTCCCACTAACCCCAACTACCCATACATCGGGTTAATTTCATAAAAACAAAGATACCACATCAGATACACAAGATCCATATCATCAAAATATTTCAATTATTTTAACCAAAATTTCAAAACCACGGATTAGTAAAATTAAATTTCAATCATAATTTATAGAAGAAAACAAATTATAAATTGTAATTGACATTTTATTTAGGTGATGAAATATAATAATCAAGAAAATTGATCTTGAAATATACTTTTATTTTTTTACATTAATAAGAACTTTTCAAATTTTAGGATCCGTCAAATGAAATGTAAATTACTAGTTATAGAGTAAAACACTTTATAAGTTGTAATTAACATTTTATTTATCCTATTCCTCATAAAAATCAAGGAACGTGATCACATAACATGTTTTTATCCATTTAACCAATCACACTCAATCATGAAAATGGAATTTGTTTCCTAATTGCTTTAAATGATACACATGAACACACCCTCTTACAATTATAACTAAGAGAAAAAATTTAAAAAATCAATAACCTCTTAATCATATCATAACTCAAGGTGAAATAATCCAACTATAAAAATTAATGAAAACATAAATCCTATTATTGGTAACTTAACCTTTCCCTCATATGTTGGTCTACAAATCCTAAGTGTGAGTTTTTGTATAAGTAACAACAATACTAAATATTATATCTACCTTTAATAAATCATAATAAAAAATAAAAAGGGCTATGATACCACTTTTTTACTCCCAACCTGGTACAATTTGAATAGTATCTATACTAGAGAGTTACTAGGACCTTAGGCACACCTCCCCATATTCTAGAGGATAGAAAATATTAGCATGGGTCTATGGTGGTATGGTGAGGAGAATATACACACATATCATAGTAAAATAATAGTCTAAATAAAGAAAATAACATACAACATCTATATAAAGTAGTAAATTGATATTTAAGATAGTGACAGTAAATAATCACAACCCGTGTTATTGAAAAATGGATTATATACATGTCAGGTAGGTATACATTAGCAGACTATATACAAACTAATCTCAAAAGGGAATAAAGATAAAAACTAGTAAGATCCACCAAGAATGTTCCCAAGTCATAGCTTAGTCCCAAAATCCCAAGATCCATCCTACCAATCTGTATCAAGCATCATTCATAGGGAACTTGTCCTTGTCCAGTCCTGTAATCTTGAAGTCTACACAAGTACCAAATGACTGCCTGAGTAGGGTTTGAGTACATCTTAGCAGGCCACCACTAATGAAATTTATAATTATATCTAGTCTGATAAATATGTACATATTGATGTTCATAATATATAGGGGAAAGTGAAATAAATAAACTATGTTAATTCCTAGGTTCCAAAGTGACATCTTGTATCTACCATACTTTTTTCAGGTTATACAGAATGTCTATGTGTGTAAATCTCTTAATGCACAAACAAATCCATGAGATGAGTCCTAATCATCCCAAACCCATGGTCATCTTGGATCCAAGGATCAAATCCCAGGGAACTAAAATTAGTATTCATCTTGAATCTAAGGATAAAATCCAAGGCAACCCAAATTTGTCATCATCCCAGTTCTAAGGATCAAATCCAAGGCATACCGAATTTAGAGTCATCCCATATCCAAGGATCAAATCAAAGGCATACCAAATTTATATTAATCCCATATCCAAGATTCAAATACACGACATCCCAAATCAATAGCAATGTTGGATCAAAGTATCAAATCCAAGGAAACCTAAATTAGTAGTAATCCCATCTATAAGGATTAAATCCAAGGTAGTCCAAATTAGAAGTCATATTAGATACAAGGATCGAATCCAAGGAAACCAAAATATATAGTCATTCCTACTCAAAGGATGAGATCTAATGAATCCATAATTGGTAGTCATATCAACTCTATGGATCAAATCCAAGGTATCCCAAATCAGCAGTCAACCCAGTTCCAAGGTTCAAATCCAAGGTTTCCCAAAACAGTAGTCATCCTAACTCCAAGGATCAAATCCAAGGAAATAAAATTTAGTAGTTATCTTGACCCCAAGGATAAAATTAAAGGTATCTAAAAACAATAGTCATCTTGAATTCCGTGTTCAAATCCAGGGCATCCAAAATCTATAGTCATATTAGCTCCAAGGATCAAATTCAAGGTCACCCAAATCAATATTCATAAAGAGTCTGAGGGGAACTACCCTGAGGAATTCTTGATCATATGTTTTTAATTCAATAACATAAGAAGTAAACCCATATATCTCTTTAATTCAATTATGTTAGGTATCAAAAAATAAACATGGGAACTGGATCCTAGGACACATTATATTCATCCCTAGTCACACACATAAAGTTACTCCTTAATTCTAAGGCACCCCTAGGGTCTCTTTTTTTACTCCCAACTCTCTACCCAAGTTGAGAACACTTTAAGAAGTGTATAAATTATCAGTCTGAACTCACCAACATGCTATTCATGGCATATTAAGAGGTTAAATTTCATGATATCGGAAAAAAAATATAATTATTATTTTAGGTTGAATGCACAATAATATTGGCATGAACACACAACACATATAATCATAAATGGGTCAAGACTTATAAGATAACTTATAAACCACCTAATTTGTACTCATAAACCACCAGTAGTCCAATGCCGTCCTTTTATTCAAGATAACTAGTAAAAATAATAAAAGTATAAGAAAACCTTGGAAATATGGAATATTAGAAAAATATAGTGATAGATGACATTGAATAAAAATAAACTGAGAAAAGAAGGGATAAAACCGATGGACCCAAAACTAGATTTCAATCACAACCAACGATTCTCAATTTGGAAGAGAAAAAAAGGATAATACTTCTTTAATAGGTAGAAAATAGGGGTGGGGGTGGGGGAGTTTATAGAGCATAATATTTAAGGAGGAATGCCTCATATTTTTTTAAAACCCCATAAAACATTTAATAAAAAAACTAAAAAAGGAACACAATATTGATTCAAGGTGTCGAAAATAGTTCACACCTTGAGTTTTCATGCTAGGGGGATCCTCTACTCTACCTATTATTTTTATAGTATGAAGAAATGATTTACACCATGAATATATATAACGACCCAAACTTTTGAATAAATTTTATTTCCTAAATTTGTGTGTTAATTCATTTTTATACTCAAAAAAACTATATCCTTTAATTAACGAAGTGAGTATAATTAAATGAGACTATTGGGTTTCAATTTTTATATGACCGTTAGTTAATATGACCATTGGTCAATATGACCATTGGTCAATATGACCGCTGGTTAATATGACTGTTGGAAACTAAACTCTTAACATTACAACTATTTTTTATAAATACAAGTGATGTTGGTTAATTAATAAAAAAAGAAGATTTGATGGCCTCATCCAGTAGACTTGGGCCTTTTGAATCCCATCTGACAGAACTTGGGAAGGAGGTATCACCATTGGAATTTTCTTTGGACCAAGCCCAAGCTGAACTTCATCATTTGAAGCATGAACAAAGTCGCCTACGGGAGAAGTTCAAGCTGATAGAGGTCACCACTCGGGCAATGTTGGTCGAGCCGCCACAAGATTCTATTACCTTATCACACCTTACACATAGGTCCTATACTGGTTTTATAAGGGGCTATTTTACAAGACCTTAGCTGTTTTGTGTAATCCTTTGGGATAAATAAAATTGTTATTTCTTATTATGGTAAAGTTTATGAATTTCAAATGTCCGGATAAATATAGGATGTATATTATTGATGAATTTTTTGAAAAAGAGGATATTTTAAAATATTTATTTAAACCTTAAATAATTAATAATGTGTAATGATTTTCAAAAAATTGTCTTCTACAGTTGTGTTCATTCGAAAATTTAGAGTCTAATAAGATAAACTTAATTTTTAGTGAATAGTAAATTATGAATAGTAATTTTATGCTTATGAATAGTAATGCGACCAAATGGAATAGTAATCTCACTTAAGAAAGTATTATTATAATTTAGGCACCTTGATTAGGTAATGTGATTCAATAAAATAAGTAAAGAACTGTTTTAGAAATTATTACTTAAGTATTAGTTTTTTCAGGTGAATAGTGTTTTTTATTTAAAAATTAAAAAAAATATATTTAGAAAATTATTTTCATAAAATGGAGTTCATTTTTGAATTCATAGCATCGATATTAGGTTAAGGTGAATTTTTGGGATTTTTCTGAAATAGTTGAATTTTCAGTGAATAGTAAAAATACAGTGTTGAGTTTCGGGTGTTTAATGACATCATTAAGGATTAAATAATTATGTAATAATTCTGGTCAAATTATGAATAGTAATATATTATATGAGGTGTCCCAAGTGGCCAATACTGTGGGAAAATACTATGGGCAAGCCCATGGTTTTTCCAATACCCCCGATGAGGTGTCCTTTGGAAATTAATTATTTATTCCCTCACTTCTCCTATAAATACCAAGCCATTGCCTCATACATTTCATTCCAAAATCCTCCTAAACTAAGTTATGGTCTCTTTAACTCCCAAGTAGTCCTCCCAAGGTGCCCTCAATCCTCTTAAGGTACCTAACTTTAAGCTTTCAAAGTTACTCTTCAAGGTAAGGGAAACCTTCAGCCTCTTCTTTAAGTCATGACTTCCTTTATATTATGTCTTATAGTTCCATTTTATTATGTGAGGGATTGTTTTTATATATTTTCATTACTTTTAATTTCATTTCCAATTGATTAGAAACCCTTTCTGCTCTCATCAATTTATTTTCTTAATTTTTAAGTGACGTAGTTAGGCTGCCATAATTTTTGTAAAAGAAATCGCATCTTCTCTTTCCTCTCAAGTTTTATTTTCATGTGGTATGTCATTTAAATATCCATACCATGTTATTATTTCCATATTATTATATCTTTATAATTTATTATATGTTATTTATGAGTGGGTTACTCTTGTACCCTCTCTTTTTAATGTTTTCTAAAACTATGTTATATAACCGTTATGCTGCAGAATTTTCATCTCAAAATCGCTCTCTTTTTCTCAAGAAATTCTCTTGTATTATTTATGAGAATACCCAAAACTATTTTTATTTATAGAGGTATTCATAAATATATATAATTTATCTATTTTATTCTATAGTTGACATACATATAACCCTCACTCCCTTTCCATGGGTTATAAATGACATAACGATCAAGTTTTTAAGTACTTCTTAAAATATCATGATTTTGACATGAAACACATTTCTTTTATTCTATTTGGGTTATTTATGAAATTTATGATTATTATATATGTGTCTCACATTAAAATAAAGTCATATTAAGGTTTCAACCTGATAGCGCTCTAATGCATTGGGTAAATATTTAATCTCTAGAGATGACAAGTTTCACGATACCTTGGTGAATAACCTTGGTAATTTTTTTATGACACCTCGGGGTTGAACCTTGGTGATATGTTCATGAATGTCGAAATGAAATGTTGTATACACATATTCAAGTTATGATTCATCTTCTTTTTATCATTATATGCCTATTATTCAATTTCTCATGTCTTTACGATTTTTATCTTGTTCTTATTAATATTGTTCAAGATCACATGTCAACTATTTCACTTATTTTCTTTACTGAGCCTTCTGCTCATCCTTTCCTTTGATGTATGTCTCCAGGTTATGAGATGCTGTAATATTTACTTATTATGAACTTATTATGAAGCTTTACAAGTGGATCAAAAGAATGTTTTATGTTGTTTTCAAGTTTTATTGTTCCTGATTTCCAAGACACTAGACTTTAAAGATCCTCTGTTTGTAAAATGTAATGAAAATTTATGTAATAAAAATGAGAGATTCCATAATATTTTACATTATTTGTGACATATTGGACCATATTAACTCCTGAGTTACCGAACTTGGTTGGACACATAGCCTCAAGTGCACCTCCCAATACACTAGAGGCTGTCGACTAGTAGTAAGGGCCCATGGTTTGTATGTGGGAGACTATGAACTCATGTTAGAGTGAATCACAATGTAGATATAATAGATGAAAAAATAGTAGAATTAATATAATAAATAAATAATACTAGAAGTGGAAGGAAGAATAAACATTAATTCAATAAATAATCATCTCAAAATCTATAAACTATATCATATACAAAATGATATTGTCATGTATTTACAAAAAGAAATAAAAACATATATGGAATTAGGTAGAAAACACAATACATGATATAAAAAAGAATAAAAAAGGGAAAAACTATCCAAGTATCCCAATAATTGGCCCAATAATCTACTAAAAAACTCTCATCCTAAAGTAAGCAAGTCAGGTGTTTAAAGAAAAACAATTCCCCTTGTCCACACCTGTGATCATATAATCTGTCCGAGTACCAATGGTGGCCCATAAAGCATGTAAGATAAATCTCAGTAGGCCCCCACCAATGATGTCCATAAAAATCCATCTTGTGAATATAAACTATACAATGTGTAGTTGTATATAAAAGTAAGAAATGATAAAATAAATAACTCACACTTGCATCAGCCTTAGCTGGTGTCTGAACATGTAATTAATTAATTAATTAATTGGTTACATTTACTTTTATAATTAAGAGATCATACGTAAAGTTGTTAGTAACACTATAATAGATTATAAAAATAATACGAGAGGATCCAAGGTAAAACCATGGCATCCTTGACCTTAGGGATTGGGCTAACTCATAGTAGTAACTCATTTAGTCTGGCTAAAAAGTTCTGAGTGTAATACCGGGGGATCTCCCAAGGATGTAAACTAAAAAGAGTCTAACCAATTACATGGATCTTGTCCTTATTAATCTCAAGCTAAGCATTACTGGTCCCAATTTGGTGAATCCATGGTGCCATGTGTGTGAAGACATCAAGTTGAATCCAAGGAGCGTATCTAAGGAATTCTAATATCTAGAAAATATTCAAGTGAATATTCAGTACAATGCTGATGCATTCAAGTAATAATACAAAGCCAATATTTTATTATGGGTATCTCCCATGGAAATCAGCTTAATGAATCAGAATGTTAACCATTGAGTGCTCAAGTAATTCCCTCAATAATCTAAGGTTAGATCAAGTATGACCATTCCTATAAAGATAAAAAGGTCCAAAATAAGTAAACACCATATAATAATTTTATTTATTTCATGTTTATCATCATAGGAAATGTAATAATCATGCCATTTAATTATTCATTAGCTTTATTACACTACCTTTCATCAATATGAAAAAGTATATCAGGGACATGAAACAAATTATCAATTCAATCACATAATAATTTAATAGGTTTATTCCATTACCTCTCATTAAGCATGAAAAGGTTAGTTAAGGACATGAAACCAATATCAATTTAATTATAAGAGATAAGTTCAAGTGATATATATAGATTTATACTTCCAATTTAATAGTTTTAAGGTCATTTATTAATTTAAAACACTTAACTTACAAAAGTTCAACCCGATCACACCTGAACAATTTCTCAGGTAAACCCCACCATGATTCACTAAAGGCATACAAAAGAGAATTACCTACTTTGAGTGAAAGGTGTTGAGGTACCAACCTCTATATACATAAATAACATGTGTAATTAGGGATTTAGAATAAAATCTAAACCCTTATGATTAAGGAAGATTAATTTTAGAAGAATCACCCGATGATACCGGTGTGCGCACAAAAAAAAAATCTATCGATGAAAATAATTTAAGGGATGATTCAAATACCATCTAACTTATTCCTGTTTTAGATTCCTCATCTAGTATCATCTATTAGTTTGGTTTGGATTGGAAGAAAATGGAAGAACATTAAAAAAAAAAATGAAAATAGGGCATTTGATCTTTCACGAACATAGAGTTGTTAATAAAAATAAGAATGTTGAAAGGTGTAATAGGAATAGAGTACTCATGAGCGTCTATCTAATGACATATAAAGATATCAAATTAGAGTCTAGATGGAGATATATGATCAAATCCTAGCTTTAGGATCAAAGGATAGCTCTTATGGTGGACCTCCTATACAGGAGAGAAGAATGAGAAATGAGGGGTAAGGAAAAATAAAAGGGGTTCTTCCCCATTAATAACATTTCAAGAAATTTAAACAGCGTGTAAATACTTTACAAGTCATGTAATTCTTGGGATTTAGATTTTGGAAAAATTTCAATACAAATCATGGATTGGACTACCCAGGAGAATACATTTCATGTATTGAATACATACTGTGTATTCCAAATACACACCATGAACTTTGCCTATAGGCATCCTTAATCCCACCACTTCCTTCTTTCCAAAACATACCAACTGGCCTAAAGGAACATTTTCAAATTTTATCCACAAATATAGTTTTAATGAGGGTTTAAACAAAATTTAAAAATATCTGTACCTCATAGAAATACTAGGTTCTTATAGTATTCCCCCTTAAATGAACTCATCCCTGAGTTTCCTTTCCAAGGGTTGTAAAACTTTGTATGAGAACAACTCTAGCCACTGGGAACATATGTCATCCTCCCAATCCAAAGTCTCATACTATATATATTCATGCTACCAAATGACCAATACTAAAGGGACATAATGGGGTCAAAGATTCTTTGTTCTCTGATACATGTTGTGTATGGGATACTTCTCAAAATAAGCATCAACATCTAACTCAACATGCTCATGATCAAAAGTATGATATGGGTTGATATGGTAATAGAGAAGCTATGAAATTTGGAAGATGTCATACATGGAACTGTACCTTTTAGGTAATAAAAATTTCTTGGCTACCAGCCTGACTTTATCCAAGATCTCAAATGGCTTGATAAAAAGAGGTGATAGATTCCCTTACCTCTGTATCCCCCTATGCCCTGGTTTGAGTGATACTTGCAAGAAAACAGGATCCCTGACCTCAAACTCTAGAGTTTTTCAATGGATAATGACATAAGATTTTAGTCTATACTTATTTGCAGATATAGGAATCTTGATTAATTGCACTTGATCTGAAGTCTCATACACAATATGAGAACCTAGTAGCACTACCTCCCCTACCTCTAGATAGTACTAAGGTGAATGATACAAAATATCATATAAGTATTCAAATAGAGCCAAATGAATAGTTTCTTAAAAGTCATTATTTTAGATAAACTCAATGATAGGGATATAATTCTTGAAAAACCCATTTAAATCAATATTTCATTCTCAGATCATGTCCTCCAACACATGTATTGTCCATTCCAATTGACCATCGGACTGAGGTAAAAAAGTTTTGCTCAGAAGCACCTGTGTACCCAAAGTTTGTGTAACTCTTTCCAAAACCTCAATGTGAAACAAACATCATAATATTAAACAATATAATATGGGACCCCGTGTAGTTGTATAATCTCATAGAAATATATTCTTCCCATATCATCAACTAATAAAGTCTCCCGAATAGTAAGGAAGTGGGATACCTTTATCAGTCAATCAATAACTATCCAAACTGCATCTCTAACTTGGTAAACCAACCACAAAAATCCATCAAAACATCATCCCATTTCCATTTCAGGACCATAAATGGATATAAAAAGACATTGGGCCATTAGTGTTCCACCTTCACCTACTGATAGGTGGAACACCTGGTGATAAAACCTGCTATCTAATGCTTCATCCCATTCCACCAATACTAGTGACAGATATCACAATACATCTTGGAGATACCTTGATGTACTTCCCATTGAGAATAATGATAATGTCACATCATATCCTATCACATGTATATATGAAGATAGATATTCCCATGAATATGTAGGATTTTTTCTCCATCAATATATCGATCCGATGGTGGGTCCTCACTATAAATAATTTCCCCTAGGACCAAACCTTCCAGGTCTAAGAAATGCCTTCTCTTCACCTTATCTAGTAGTGAGGAGGTAAATGTGAAGGATGTAAGAAAATATCATTCATGAATATCATGAAACTCCAAATGTATCTCAGAAAAGAAGGTTATCAATATCTGTTCATCACTAGATTTCTGAATGTATTGTTCCTGAGTTTTATGGCTCATCACATCAGCTATAACATTTCCATTTTCAGGTGTATATGAAAGCTCAAAATTAAAAGACTGACGGTACATAAACCACATTCATTTTCTGAGATTCAAGTCATACTATATAAATATTTATTTGAGGATATTTTTGTTTTTAAACACCAAAAAGTGATCCCCCACCAGATAATGTCTCCATTAGTGTAAGGTATGAATGACCATTGCAAGCTCGTGGTTGTGATTTGGGTAATTATACTCGGGAGGTCTTAACTAGAAATAATTGTATGACTTGATCCCCTTTCATTAAAACTACACCTAGACCAATGCTTGATGAATCACAGAACACTTTATAGCCTCTCCTAGGATCTTTCAAAATCATAATTAGTGTTAAATTAAGCCTTCCCTTCATCTACTAAAAGGCCTTGTTACACACTTCTAACCCCAAGAACTTCACACCCTTTTTAGTCATATTGATAAGAGGTGTTGAAAGGTGTAAAAATTTATAAGAACACTAAATTTTTTGGGGATTAATCGAGATAATTTACAAGTAATATTTTTACATTTTTTGTTTATAATTTGGTTGAGGCATGTCTTGGGTGAATTTGGGTGAATTTTGTATGTTTTTTGAAGGGTTTGTGCAGTGCAAGGTTAGTGCATGGTTTTCCCAAACTATGCATCCTGCCCCAAAAAACCCTAAAAACCTAGAAATAGGTGGACCACATGGTTGGAACATAGATTTCAAAACGGTATTCCACATTAGGAGTAACCGTTCACCCCCTAGAAGAGATGCACTATTAAGGGGAATAGTTTGGAAAATCGTGATCCCCTACCTAAGAATCCTTGCGCACGGTTTTTAATCCTTCAAAAAATTTAATTAAATTACCAAAACCACTATTTATTACCCCTAAACACCCAATCATGGGATTAAACTATTTCCTATGAATTTTGAAGCTCTATAGAGGGTCATAAGGCTCCTTTAACACTGTTATTGATGAATCGAAGGACCGTTAAAGAATCTTCTCTTCGTTGGTAATTTTCTTCTTCCCCGATTGGTTTCCTACCCCTCTCCCATATTTTTCTCATATTTTGGATGGATGATTCCTTCTATTGGTGATGGTTTAGATCTTGGTTTTCAACTCAATCTGTTTGATCTTGGATCTTGTTTTTGGTTATAGATCTTGTTCTTCATCGTGTTCTTGATCATCCCACTTCATTTATGGAATTATGTTGGTGAAAAATCATCAATGATCTTGAGGTAGGTGGTATAAATTAAAAAATCCCATAGTATTAATTTAATTACATGTATGTAATTTTGAAATTTAAATTTCCATGATTGGGAAATTTTATCGGAGATTGAATTGATTTAATTAAATTTCCATGTGATAACGAATTGGGTTAAACTTGGGGAAATTGAAATTGGTTAAATTGTAATCATAAAATTGACGGGTTAATGGGATTGTGTAATTGGTTAATTAATTGAATATTTAATTGGTTGATAATGGTCTTTGAGGTATGTTTTTCTTAACCTTAAATGGTTAATGGGTTTTGAATAAATTTCAATAGATAGTTTAATGGTGAATTGTTCATATTATTTCCATGTGATTAAAGTGGTGAAATTTTTATAAAATGATAATGGTATAACATGATGTGAAATGATGATAAGAGGGTTATTGTTGATTAACCTTGTTGAATGTGATATATGGGATAAATGTGATTGACTAAGAAATGGGGTATAAGACATTAACTGATGCTCCAAATAAAGATGGGGGTCCTAATTATGATGTTATAAGAACAAATGCATGCATGGGAATATTTGTATAGGATACGGATTGATGAACAAAATAGACATTAGGTGTGGGATAATTAATGCACCAAATACCCATGAGGTTATAAAAACAACATTTTTACTCCCATGAAATTGGCATTGGACTATGGTTCCAAATGATCTTGATGTGAAATAGAATTAAATGGATAATTAAAAACCATGATATAATAAAATTTGAATTACCTATGTGATATGGTTTAGACATCATCATGGGATGAAGAAGGTATTGATGGTTTGGGTGTCATCGAGAACCCAAGGATTTATGTGGTTAAAAAAATAATAATTCATTATGTATTCTATTTACCTTATCATGTGTACTTTATTCTTTATACAATCACATACACTATTATTGACTGGATAAAGTTTTAGATGCCATTGGTGGTGGACTACTGAGTTGTAATCACACCCTAATTGAGATTCTTGATCTATACCCAAATAGAATTAATGTTTGTAGGATATAATAGGGGTAATAAACCTATGATAAATGGTTGATTTAGGATGGATTAAGGATGAGGGAACCAAACTTGGTGGAAGGACCCATTGGGAGTTGTCATTTTATCTTTATTTTGTTTTTTCATTAGACACATGAAACTTATTATGGTTTGAAATATCTATTGTTTTTGTTTGGATATTGTATTCATATTAAGGTTCTTCATGTGACATTGGTCTTTTTTAGTTATGGCATTCAGTTTGGTTATTTAAATGGTTATTTTTTATTTATTTACACTATTTTTATACTTTGATAAAGTGGTTATAGTCTCATCATGATCGATATTAGACCCTTTATGCTAGTCATAAGCCTATGGAATAAATGTAGATTCACTTGAGGTCACGTGAATAACCATTTTGGGGCACCAGTGTATGGAACCCGATTTGGGATGTCAAAAATTGGTATCAAAGGAGTTTTATTTTCTTTTATTTTGTCTTAATATTTGAGAAAGGTGGAAAGAAGAATAGGTTGATTTAGGAATTAGTTAAGAGATCATGCATGGGAGTAGCTAACCCATGAATGAGGGTAAATTCTAGGTACCTAGGGTGAGATTGTTGTTATTGATGTATGTTGTTATAGTTGGATGTTATTTCACCTTGAGTGATGCATTTTTATGTGATATGTTTATTGTTTTTTTATTTTAGGATATTTGACTCATGGAATGGTATGGAATGAGAGTTGAGTATGCATGCATCATTATAGGCACTCAGTATTATTAAGTGACATACATCATCTTAGTAACACATGAGAAAATAAGTCTTTGTTTATGTTTTTAAATGAAAATAATTTTCTTTTCTTGTGTAATTAATTAAAAAATGTTCCTAATATGAAATTGAAAATTTTAAATGATGAAAAATGTGGAAAATGTATTAATGGGTGTCTAATGAGAAACTTTAATAATTATAATGTGTTTACCCTTTGTTAACCCAGACCTAGTTGAGGTATGGTTAAGGGTAGTGATAATGCCTCAATTTTGACCATGTAGTGGGTTATGGGGGATTGAATTGTTATGGATTTATGTGAAACCTTATAAATGCTTTAATGTAGTGTAATGTTTCTTGAGATATGTGTTTGGAATTATAGATATATGCCTACCCAATGAACTTGTTGATAGGGAGACAAGAGGACATGGTTGGAAATGTGCCTTCAGTAGTGGAAACTGAGGCTCTGATAGTTTCAATAGAGGAAGTTGGGGAGAAGTTCTGTGAAATTTTTTCTCAGTTTAATAAGTTTATGGAAAGAAATCCAAGATGGTTTGTGAAATGTATAACTAACTTGACACGGGATTTCTTATTGCAACAAATTTTAAATTTCATTGTAGAGGGCAGACATGAGGTTTCCAGGTTCTGGATTATGTCTATCCAGATGATCCTTGAACTCTTATAGATTCCTACTGAGAAGAGAGTCAAGCTGGATAATTATATCTTATGGGGTAATGTGAAGCGTTGGTGGGATATGCAGAATGGGGATGGATTGATGGACAATATGGAGTGGAAGGACTTTCAAGAGAAGTTCTGGGAGTACTTTTACCCTGAGACACTTAGGTAGGAGATATTATCTAAGTTTATTAGGTTGACCAAGGGGAGAATGTCTGTAATGGACTATACTGGATGCTTCATGGATTTGCAATGATTTATTCTAGAATTGGAGGGGGATAAAGATACTAGGGTGAAGTAGTTTCATGATGGTATTAAATGTAAAATTAAGTCCCAATTTAATATATTTAGGATGAAAAAGTTTTCATAAGTAGTAAATAAGGCTATGATATATGAGGGGAACTTGAAGGAGGCTTCCAGTGGGGGATATATGGCTTTTTCTGGATGATCATGTGGTACGACTTCTGAGAGTAGGAAGAATCTCAATGGGAATGTTGAACAGAGTAGTGGAAATAACAGTGGACCGAGGTAATGATTAGTTACTAAAGATTTTACCTGAGTTCTATATTACTAGTGTAGTAGGTCAGATCACTTTTGTAGGCATTTTCCCCAACCACTAGTAGAGTTCCAATCTTCTGACAGGATGAGAAATCTATAAAGGTTTTTCCAAAACCAATGATAGATGGGTAATGATGGAAGATCTAGGAATAATTATAGTGCGGGAAGGGGGTCTTCAAACCCATATCAATCTTTTAGTTGGATTTATATTAGACTTGGTGGTTGAGGTAGTGGATTAGGTACTTCTGGGAATGAGTGCCCGTATCTATATAGTGGTATAGATTAGGGGACTCGAGATGAAACACATAGAATAGGGGCAGGAAACTTGCATGCAGTTTAGCCTACACATTTCAATAGTAAGGATAGACCATCGAAAATTAGAGGTACCATTCTTATTGAATCTACTCTATCTATTTCCTTATTTGATACTTATTCCTCACATTATTTTATATCGACACAAGTTGTGAATGGTTTGAATCTTCAAGTGGAGTTTTTGAGTGGGGTAATTATGATCGATAGACCATTGGGAGTACAATAGAGAGATATATGTTTGTGTAAGTGGTGTTCTATCAAGGCTGGGGAGTATATTTTTATTTGGGATCTATACATTCTTGGTATGTCAAGATTTGACATAATTTTGGGAATGGACTGGTTGATAGCATAACAAGACCGCATAGATTGTTACTGTAGAAGAGTGACATTTACATATCCTAAGGGTGACAATTATATTCATAATGGAGAGTGGGATATCAAGGAAAGGAGTAATTTAATATTTAATTAGAATCGAGGGGAGTTCACTTCCTAGATTTCTAGTCTTTTTCTAGATGATGGGGGTGAAAATTATGATATGTTTCCACCCATAGTAGAAAGGTTACAAGATATTTTTCTGAATGACTTCTTAGTATTTACAACTGAGAGATATGCAGAATTTATAATTGAGTTCATGACTAGAGATGATCCAGTTTATATTCCACCACAAAAAATGACACCAATGGAGTGTCAAGAGTTAAATACTCAACTGTAAGAGTTGAAAGATAAGGGATTTATCCATACGATTACATCGCCTTGGGGTTATCTAGTTTTGTTTGATAAGAAGGTTGATGGGACATTATGATTATGTTTTGATTATAAAAATTTTAACTGAATGACACAGAAGAACTGATATCCTCTTCTGTGTATTGATGATATCTTTAACCAATTGATAGGAGACTATGTTTTCTCTATGATTTAATTGAGATCAAGGTATCATCAGTTGAGAGTTTGACCTTATGATAAACCAAGTACTGATTTTTGAAGTGGGTATAGCCTTTATGAGTTCTTCATGATTCCATTTAGGTAGATGAATGATCCTACTATGATTATGGACTTGATGAAAAGAATATTCCACCCATACTTGGATCATTTTTTTGTTGTGTTCATGGATGAAATCTTGGTGTACTCAAAGACTCATGATGATCATGCCCAACATCTTAACATTGTCCTGAGTACACACAGAGAGAGAATCATCTATACACCAAGCTATCTAAGTTTCAATTCTATATTGGTCATGTATTCTTCTTGGGTCACATCATCTCAAAGGAATGTGTGTCATTGGACCTATAGAAATTATAGGCGGTGGTTTCTTGGGGGATTCCCAATATTTTTTTGATATTAAATGTTTTTTGGGATTAGAGAGCTATTATTAGAGGTTGATACATGACTTTTACCACTTTCAAGAACCTATTTAGGGCTTGAAAAAGAAGTGGATAATGTTTTAATGGGGTTGATCATGTGATAATGATTTCTAGAAGGTAAAGAAGTATTTGAATACTACATCAATATTGATCATACTTGAGTTAGGTGAGGGGTATATGATGTTTTGTTACACTTATTGGATGTGGATTGGAGCAGTGCTGATGCAAGGATATCAATTTGTAGTGTATGGGGTCACAAAAATTGAGGCCACATGAACAGAACTACCCTACACAAGATCTTGAGTTAGCTTTATTTGTTTATGACTTGATGTTTTGGAAGCATTATCTTTTGGATGAAAAGTTTACTGTGTATAATGACCAAAAAATCTTAAAGTATATCATTTTACAATGATATCAAAATATCTAGATGTGGAGGTGGGTTGAATATATGCAATATTTTGATTTTGATCTTTCATATACACCTAAAAATGGAAATAGTGTTGCTGAAGCTTTGAGAAGGAAGACCTAGAATCAGAAAGTTTAGGAGTCTAGCTATGAGTGGAAGATGATATATTTGTTGGCCGAGATGCATGTTTTGGTTTAGGAGGGCCAAGAGTAGATGAACCTCATATCAGTTTTAGTGGAGTCCACACTTTTGAGTCAGATCAGGGAAATGAAGTATCTGGATCCATGATGTTTGTTCTTGATGGAGAGGCTTGAAGGTGGGGAGTCACCTTTTGGTTGGACCATAGATGATGATGAGATCACCTATGTTAGAAATTGGGTTGTTGTGCCTTCATGTATATGGAAAGAGATGATGCATGGATTTTATTCCTCAAAGTTGGTGGTGCATATAGGTTTCACCAAAATATATCAAGACCTACATTGATAATTTTGGTGGATTGGCATGAAAAAGAGACTGCAGGGTCTGTGACACGATGCTACACCTTTCAATAGGTGAAAATTTAATATCAATGAACTGATGGTTTTCTAGAGCCACTTCCCATTCCTAAATGGAAGTAGGAATACAATACTATGGAATTTTTGGTGGGTCTACCAAGGATTACTCAGAAGAATGACACTATTTATGTGGTTGTGGAACAACTGATGAAAGTAGAACATTTCTTGCCTACATGGGAGACCATCTCATTGGATCAGTTTATAGATTTGTATGTTAGATAGATAGTCTATCTGTACAGGGTTTCGTAGAGAATAGTTTCAGGAAATTAATCAAATTTTATTTCTCCCTTATAAAAGGGTTTTTATAAGGATATTGGTACATGGGTTTTATTGATTATGACTTTACACCCACATATGGATGAGATATTAGAGCGTACTATATAGATTTTGGAGTATATTCTATGAGTGTGTTCTCTTGAATTTGGTGGGTCTTGGTAGAATCACTTATCTCTTGTTTAGTTTTCCTATAACAATAGTTATATGGTGAATATTCATATGAAACCATATGAGGCACTTTATGGTAGTCCATGTAGATCACCTCTATGTTTGATGGAAGAACGTGATTCAGATTTGTTGGGACCGAGTCTTATATAGGATATGTAAGAGGAGGTTCAACTGATTCAAAAATGTATGTCCATGGATTAGAGTAGTTAAAATTTGTATATTTAAAGAAGACATTGAATCCTTGAGTTTACAGTGGGTGATCGTGTGATCCTTCAGGTGTCACCTAGATTGGGTCACCACATGATTCAAAGATAGGGTAAGTTAACACCCAGGTTTGTTGGACTGTTTGAGGTTATAGAGATAATCGATATGGTGTCAAACTAATTGGACCTTCCATAGAGGTATAGTGATATGTAATATGTCTTTCATGTGTAAATTTTTTTACAATATCACCCCAACCCTTATCATGTGATCGATGTGGATGATGTTGAGCTTGAGACCGATATATCCTTTAAGGAGAATTCGATACCTATTATGGATTATAGTGAGAAAGTGTTGATTGGAAAGAATACATTTATAGTTTATGTATTTTGTGAACATAGACATATTTAGGAGGAATCATGGGAGAGAGAAACAGATATGCGGGCTCAGTGGCCCGATCATTTTATCTCATAATCTTAGAGTTTCTTGGGAGTATAGCTCGAGGATGTTTTTTATAAGGTGGGTATGTTACAAGATCATGAAATTTTATGGTGATGAATCAAGATATTTTATAGGTACTCTTTTTACTTTTTTTGGTTATACATTTGTTGTGGCATGTCTTGGGTGCATTTTATTGAATTTTGGAATTTTTTAGAGGGGTTTTGGGCAGTTTATTGTTGGTGCATGATTTTCCCAAACCATGTTCCCTTCCCAAAAAATACATGTAAACCCAGACAAAGTGGTATTACATAGTAGTAGGATGGTTTTTTCAATCCATGTACTTTCTTAGGAGTAACTTTTCACCCCCTAGAAGAGGTGCATGGTTAAGGTGCACAATATGGAAAACCATGTTCCCCTACATAGGAAACCATTCACGTGGTTTTTAATCATTAATTTTTTTTAATTAAAATCCCAAAACCCTTGATTATTTCCCCTAAACACCCTAAATCAGTCATAAACTATTTCCTATTAATTTTGAAGCTCCCAGGAGGGTTCCAACGCTCCTTGACCCCTGTTCTTGATGAATCGAAGGCCCGTTAGAAGAATCATATCTCTATTGGTAAGTGTCTTCTTCTCTGATTAGTTTAATTTACCTCTCCCATATTTTCCTCATATTTTTTATTGATGATTTATTTCATTGGTGATGTTTTAGATCAATGTTTTCAAGGATCTCAATACGTTTTATCTTAGATCTAGGTTTTGGTTATAGATCTCGTTCTTCATCATGCTCTTGATCATTTTTCTTCTTTTGGGGAATTCCATTGGTGAACACTCATCAAAAATATTTATTTAGGTGTTTTAAATTAAAAATCACACAATCTTTATTTGATTTCATATATGTAATTTTGAAATTTAAATTTCCATGATTTGGAAATTTCATTAGCGATTGTATTGATTTAATTACATTTCCATGTGATAACGAATTGGGTTAAACTTGGGGAAATTGAAATTAGTTGAATTGTGGCCATGAAATTGATGGGTTAATGGGATTGGGTAAATGATTAACTAATGGAATATTTAGTTGGATGATAATGGGAATTGAATTATTTTTAGATTAATCTTAAAGGGTTAATGAGTTTTAATTAAATATTATTAAATGGTTTAATGGATAATTGTTCATATTATTTCCATGTGATTAAAGTGATGAAATATGTATAAATTGATAATGGTATAACATGGTTTGTAATGTTAATAAGAGGGTTAATGTTGATTAACCTTATTGAATTTGATATATGTGATAAATGTCATTGATTTAGAAATGCGGTGTGAGTCGCAGACTAATGCTCGAAATACCCTCGAGGGTCCTAGCCATGATGTTATAGGACCAAATGCATACATGAAAATATTTTTATGGGACATGGATTGATAATGAAAATAATCATGACGAGTGGGATAGGTACTGATTATCCAAATACCCATGGGGTGCTAGACATGATGTTCTACACCCATTAGATCGAAATTGGACTATTATTTCAAATGACCATGATGTAAAATGGAATTAAATGGATAATGAAAACCCATATGATAATAAATTTTGATTGCCTTATGTGATATGGTTCAGAATCTAGTGTGGGACAAAGCAGGTATAGATTTTTATGGTGTCCTATGGAACCCAAGGATTTATGTGGTTAAATAAAGAATAATTGAATATGTAAAATGTTTACCTTATTACTTATACATTATTCTTTATACAACTGAATACACTGTTATTGACTGGATATTTTTTTAGACATCGTTGGTGCCAGTCTACTAAGTTGTACTTGCACCCTACTTGGATTTCCTGATTGGTACCTGAATAAACTTCTTGTTTTTAGGATAAGATAAGGGAAATATCCCTATATTAGATGGATGAGTCGAGATGGATTAAGGAAGACGGAACCAAAGTTGGTGTTGGGACCCATTGGGAGTTGTCAGTGTGTCTTTATTTTGATTTTCCATTAGACACTTGAAACTTATTATGACATGACATATATACTATTTTGGTTTGGATATTGTATTTCTGTTTTGGTCCAACATGTGATATTGGTCTATTTTAGTTATGGAATTCAGTTTGGTTATTTAATTGGATATTATTTATTTATTTTCGTTATTGTGATACTTTGATAAAGAGGGTATAATCTCCCTATGATCGATATTAGAGCCTCGCTTCTAGTTGGTGACATCTGGTGTATGGGGAGGTGCGCCCAAGGTCACGTGACTAATCGGCTTGGGGTGCCAGATTATAGAACTCGGGTTGGGACATCATAAAAGTCCAATATGAAATTCCTATAATTTCTATCTAGAACCAATAAACTCCATATATCAAACATGTTCTTGTGATGATCCTAGAAAACAATAGATCTAACCTTCTCTGTTTCAACAGATATTCCTGATTCTGAGATAATATGACCCATGAAGTGAACCTTTGTGATCTTATCATATATATGATGCTCTCTCAGTGTATCAAAGATGATATCATGATATTTGGCATAGTCATTTTGAGTATGATAATACACCAATATATCACCCATAAAAACCAAAAAAAAAAAGGAATCCAAATAGGGGTAAAAAACCCTATTCATCAAATCCATAAAAAAGAGAGTGAATTTGTAATATCAAAAAATATAACTAGATACTCATATAATCCATATTAACTTCTGAAAGACTTATGTGGTATGTATAAAGTCCTAAATCATTCCTGATGATTTTATGATCCTAGGTCGATCTTTAGGAACACTCTAGAACCTCAAAGATGGTCAAATAGATCATCTATTCAATTTAATGGATACCACTTCGTCACCAAAATCTGGTTCAACTATCAGTAATCCATGCATATCCTAAGGGTTCCATTCCTCTTCTTGAAGAAAAGTATGGGTGGACCCCAAGAAGAAGTACCGGGTCAGATAAAGGCCTTAGATTCTAAATTCTCTTACTCTTTCTTGAAATTATGGAGCTCAGAAGGTCCCATCATGTATGATGGAATATATAATGGTACAGATCCTAAAATGAACTTGATCATAAACTATACCTATCTATTATAAGGTAGTCCATAGAATTAATCAAGGAAATAATTTATAAAATGAACCACCATTGGAGGAAAGTCATGCTGACGTAAACCACACTCTTTTAGATAAAGGCTAGAAATCTGGGATGTCACTCCACTTAGCCCACAATGCTCTAGTCCAAATCTACTTTCCAAGACATTCCACCTTCCCTTGTGAAGATAAATATTTTCCTCTGGTGATGTAAATGATACCCTATGATGATATCAGTCTAGACAGGAATGATGGGGAACCAACCAACTCATCATGATAATGACATCTAATCCTATCATCTTGGGGACAAAGTTGTACCATGAGAAATGATAAATTCCAACCTCAAGGGGTTAGTCCTTACATCATTTTATACCCTCTAACTACACACCCAATGATGTGTCTAGGGTAATGACCCCACAAAGATACATAATTTCCATCCCAATAATTTCCATGATCGATACAGAGATAAATGAGTGAGAAGAACCTATATCAAACAAAGAATATACAATAGTAGAGGTGAATAGAAAAATTCCTCATATAGTAGGTATTACTAAACTCTTATCCTTGGGTATTGGATATAAATTATGTAGTGATTAAAAGTGTTCCACGATTGGAGGACAGGAGTCAAAAGAGAGGATGGAAGGGCTCTCATTTGTGAAACCCTACTACGTGACCTCTTACTACCTAAAAGCTGAGAAAGATTAATTGACCCTCGTCTCAATCTTCCAACCACGTGCTTCCTGGATCCTATCTGGGTGATACATGAGAAGGAGGTGGAAACACTGAAGCAAAATAAGGTAGAAATACATAGGAAAACGGAGGTGGAAGCCCCAGAGAAAATGGATCCATCGATGACATCAAGTCTCAGAATGAGAGGAATCACCTTTCTTAAAGCCTTGACAGGTGGTAATCCTGCAAAATCTCAAGTACATAAGCCGTCAAGAATTCAAAAAGTCGATGATGGAAGTTTAATTGTGGAAGATAATTTGAATGTGTTACAACAAAGATATGATCTCTGTAAGTACTCCATTATGGGTCATATATCATATCTCAAGGGTGATTAACCCTTGGAATATGCTAATATGAAGCCCCATATTGCTGTGGTATAGGGTTTTACCAATTGGAAATTGGTGCCATTGGGGAAAGGGTATTTTCATATACTATTTACCTCGCAAACTGACCTTGATAAAGTGTGGAAAATAGGTAATATTCATCTTAAACCTGGTCTTCTTCGACTTTAAGAATTAAATTTTGCTTTCAATCCCAATAATCACAAAAAAAAAACTACTCAAGTATGGGTAAGGTTGAATAACTTGAACTGGTTCTTCTGGAACCCTCAAATCCTAAATGATCTTGCATTATGTATTGGTACTCCACTGAAAGTTGACCAGAGAACACTTAATGGTGAACTAGGATTGTTTTCTAGAGTATTAATTGAAGTGAATTTGGAAAACAAGCTACCCAATTCTATTGCCTTCAATGCTATAGATTATAAATCACTAGTGAAATTTGAGTATGAAAAGATGCCCCCATACTGTGAGTTTTATAAAATTGTGGGACACTCAATACTAAATTGTAGGATTGTTCATAAACATCCACCACATGCATCCTATTATGAATGGAAAGAAGTTAAAAATAACAAGAGAGGGAAGGATATTGCCCCTGATAAACCTGAAACAACAAATAAAATGGTGGAAAAATGGGTTTCCAAACCCATTACACAAGCACAAACTGACCATGGGAAATCATGGGTTGAGCTTGTAGATGGACAGAAAAATGAAATCATAGATCAAAATAGTAAATATGTTATTGACTCATATGTTTTATAAATCCTTGAACATCCTCATTCCATGGATAATTCTGATTTTCATAACCATGCAAATGATGAATACTTATTATAGTAAGAGCAGGGACACCCCCCAATTGATAAAGCCAAGGAGTAGTACAACTGTTCAAAACTACTAGAGCAATATGGGAATCTGAACAGTACTGCTACTATGAATAACATTTCCCCTGCTCTAGATTTTTCTAATAATAATTTTCAGGACCCTTGCTCAAGTGATTGTGCAGATCCAATTAGAATGGACCCAAAACAGAAATCAGCCTTGGATACACAAGGTGAGGCATGTCCTTTCTCAATGGACTGTGCAGGTACTTCTGATGGTTCTCTGGCTATGTAGGGGACTAATTGTGGGACTTATTGAGGGACTGAATTGAATGAAATTCACCCTTCCATCTCTAGTAGGGGTCTGGTAACTGCCCAGTTTACTCCCTCTCATAATCCTATTACTTTTAATACTCCTGTTTCAGCTGAACCACATCATAATAGCATTCTGAATACTGAAACAAGTAACTGTATGCCCCAACTACTGCTAATTTAAATTCCCACTATGAAATATGATGTTATATGAAATATTGTTTCATGGGATCCTGTTCAATATGTTTCTCCTATTTTGAAAACATAATCTTTTTTGAAACAACACATTTCTGATCCCCATTTAACCTCTGTCATGAACATTACACACCAAACTCCTCTCAAAATGGATACGGTAGACACAAAAACCCCTCCAACACTGAATTCTCCTACTACTGTACAAAAGACAGATATGGAGGCTACTTTGGATTCTATTTCAGAATAGAATTCTGAAATGAAACCTGTTCACATCATAAACATTACCCACACTACCCCTGGGCAGACTTCAACTACTGCTAGGAATGAGGCCTCTTCTCCTATTTTGGAGATTAACCTTATTGATAAGAAACCCAAACCAAGCCCCTCACAAAAAGTTATAAGATTAGAGAGGAATAAAGGTTCGAGAAAAACAAAAAAAAAGGGCTCTAACCCAAAACACAAGTCAAAATGAATATTCTCGTTTGGAATTGTCAAGGTATCACTAATGCTGATACTTTAGTTGTTCTTAAGAGGATCCAAACCACTCATAAACCCAATATTTTCTCTATCTCAGAATCTAAAATAAACTTCACTTTTAAATTCAAGAACTTATGTGCTCTTAACTTTGTCTTTCTAGGATCTTGCAAAGATGGATCCTTAGTTGAAACTCTAGGGAATTTTTACCACACTTCCCTACAAAACATGAATATTGTTTTATGTTCAGAGAAACATATTACTTGTGACTACTACTGGGAAGGTAAACAATCCTTCTGTACAATGATTTATTACAAAAACAAATATCAACAATGAATAAACCTTTGTCATGATCTATCTATGTTTAATAATAATATTAATGTACCTTGTATTGTGATGGGTGAATTCAATGCCATTATCACTTCCAATGAAAAAATTGGTCCCACTCATCTGTCAATATATTCAAGGGAGTTTAGAGCTGCTATTGATGATAATAACCTTGTGGAAATCAACATGACTTGTGCTAAATATACTTGGTATAGGAGGCATTATAATAAAGTTGTTTCCAGTAAACTAGATATATCTTTCGTTAATATGGATGCTCTAGATAAATGGGATAATGTCTCTAGTATCACTCTACCGAGGATGAATTCAGATCAACACCCTATTCTGTCCAGTATTCACACTAACAAATGTAAGACTATTCTCCCCTTAAAATATAACAATGCTTGGTCTACAGATACAGAATGTGTGTCTCTCATAAAAAATGTTTCGGATTCTATGATTCATCATCCGGATGCTTTTTCCTGTATGTTTAAACTTAAAAACTTAAAACAAGCCTTAAATGGCTGGTGTAGAACTAAAAGTAATCAAATTGACATTGATATCTCCTCTCTTGAAAAAGAGTTGGATCAACTGCAAAATCATAATACTAACTTGGACTTTAATAGAAATCCTCAAAATGATATAAGCATATCTTTAAAACTCAATTCTCTTCTCACATTCAAAGATAACATGGAAAAACAAATATTCAAAACCAAATGGTTAACCGATGGTGATAGAAACACCAAATTCTATAATTCGCTTCAAAGGATTAGAAAGGCCAGTAGACCTCTTACTAAAATTTTACACAATGATGTGATTATTGATTCTGAGGAAGCTATCTCCAACCATGTTGTTTCTCATTTTCATAATATTTTTAATGGTCCAAACATAAATATTTATCTTAGACCTGATATCATCGCAAGGATGGTGGATGAAAATGATAATTCATCTCTCCTATGTATACCTTGGGACCATGAAATTAGAGACACTATTTTTATTTTAAAACCGGATAGTGCTCCTGGTCTGGATGGCTTCGATAACAAATTCTTTCAGAAACATTGGGATGTTATTCATCTAGATGTCTGTAATCTTATGAAGTATTTCTTTCACAATGTATTTCTCCCTCATATTCTTAATTCTAAATTTCTTAATTTAATCCCCAAAGTGGAAAATGTGTCCGAGATTCATCAGTTTCAGCCTATTGTGATGATAAACACTCTCTTCAAAATCATTGCCAAAATTCTTTCTAATAGGCTTTCCCCTATATGAAAAAAAATAGTTTCTTGGAATCAATTTTTCTTCATTAAGGGAAGGTCTATACAAGACTGTATTTGCCTTACCTCTAAATGCACCAATAGTCTAAATAAAGTTACTAGAGGAGGAAATGTTTCTATCAAACCTGACATTAGGAAGGCTTTTGATACTATTGATTGGAGTTTTATTTTTAAGTTTCTAAAAAGAGTTGTCTTCAATGATACTTTTATCAAGACGATAAAAAATTTGTTCAACTCTGCATCTATATCCATCTTGGTCAATGGAACCCCCAGGGGATTCTTCAAATGCACAAAAGGGGTAAGACAAGGTGACCCGATCTCGACAATTTTATTTGAAATTTCCGAAGATTACCTCAGCAGGCTCCTCAATTATTTGGTAAATTAAAACAAACTCAAACCTATAAATGAGGCCAGAAATATTTGAGTCCCTACTCATCTCTTATATGCTGATGACATCATCTTGTTTCTTCAAGGGGACCAAAATAATATTCAAGTTCTTAAACTGGCCCTTACTCACTATGAGAACGTTTTGGGTCAGGCCATTTCTTTGCATAAATTGCACATTTTTTTAGTAAAAACTTCTCCACGCAAAGGAAAAACACTATTACCAATAATCTTGGTCTTAAAGAAGGTTTCTTCCCCTTCACTTATTTGGGGGTACCTATTTTTTGGGGAAGACCTAAAACTATTTACTTTGCTAACATAGTGGATCAAATTGTTAATCAAATATCTAATTGGAAAGGCAAGTCCCTCTCCATGGCTAGCAGAATCTGCTTGGTCAAATCGACCATTGTCTTTAAAATGTTCTACTCCCTAATGATTTAAAAATGGCTTACTAGTAATTTTAAAATAATTAACACCTATATTAAGAACTTCACCTGGACATGAAGTATATTTAAAATAAAACTTGTCACCATTCCCTGGGAAACCTGTTGCAAACCATTGAAAAAAAGGGGGCATTGGTATTAAAAACGTAAAGTTGTTTAATAAAGCTATCCAAGCTAGACTTACTTGGAGACTGGTCAATACTGACTCGAATTCCATTAACTTCCTTAAACACAGATTCATCTCCAAACTTAGGAAGGGGAACTTCAATTATATCTCTTCCTCGATATGGCTTTCCATGTGGTACACTTATCATAAAATCATGGAAAACTCTATATGGATCGTGAGCGCTAACTACAATATAAATTTATAGCTTGAAAATTGGACTGGTGCTCCACTGGCCTCGATGATTCCACCTAATTCTACTCTGGTTGACACTAGTCACACTATTAATGATGTTCTCCATTCCCATAGGGATAATCTCCCTGACAATGTTGCTCAAATCATTGATAACTATCCTTTTATTAACTATGATGATTTTCTTATCTCTGAACCTGCTCTGAATGGTATTCTTGACTTAAAAAATTTCTATATGCACAAATTTATTAGAACTGAATCTAGATTTCAATGGTTAAATTCTTTCAACAAGACGTGGATTAAGACTTCTAGACTAACTATAATTTGGCGCATTTCTCATAACAGATTTTCCAACGAGGCTTTCCTTCAATCTTTTGGTATCTAGATATTCTCTAAATGTCACCTATGTAATCAATACAGGGAAGACACTAACAATCTATTTTTATCTTATGCCATAGCTTCTTCTCTTTAGAAATATATTTTTGACATTTTTGATTGCATATGGCATACCCCTGACACAATTTTCACCCTTCTTAAATGTTGTGTGCTGCTCAAAGCCTATCAGCAAATTAAGAACATTTTTCTAGCTGTTGTTGTTGAGCTCCTGCATGTGATATGGTACTATAGAAATGATATTCTACACAATAAATACTCATTAAATTTTAATGCAGGGAAAGCACAAATCCTCATTACGATTCAAGAAGCTGCTTCGATTCAAAAATATCACTGCAAAAACTTGGTTGATGACTAGGATATTTTACACAGTATTCAGGTTGATGGCATATACCATAAACCTCTTCACACCTTTGAAGTTTTTTGGAAAAATCCAATGCCAGGATGGATCAAAGTCAACGTTGATGGTGCCTTAAAGGGAAATCCTGGACCTACAAGCTACGGAGCCATTTTTAGAGATTCTTCTGGAAACTGTCATGGGTGTTACTTTGGAAATTGAGGTATAGCTTTGTCATTGGAGGAAAAAATGATGAGAGTAATTCATGCAGTCAAGTTTTCCGTTCAAAAAGGCTAGAGGAAACTATGGATTGAAAGTGACTCTACCACCATTGTCCAGGAAATCTGGAATGGTGTGACTCACCTTGCTTGTCCTTTAATCAATCTTTGGATGCAGTTCCTGAACTCTCTTCATGAAATAGACTACATTTCCATGCATACCTTTAGAGAGGCTAACACTGTTGCTGGTGCACTTTCCAACAAGGGTGTTCTTTAGACCATGACCCGGATGGACACCCTCCCCCCAGATTTACTTCATCTATTTGATAAATATTGTAAAAAAATACCTTCATTCCATCTCCTGTAATCCTTTCGACTTTTTTATTCAATAAAATGTGCTTTGGTCTTTGACCAAGGAACCACTTTTATAAAAAAAATAAAGTGTGTAGATATCCTAATCCATGACCCTGAGCTATAACTATACTACCCTAAGAAATTCCTATCTACCAATGCTAATAATAAAAAGTATGGCTGCCTCGACCTTGACCTCTTCCTCAACTTGTTTGGATGGTAATACTACAACTTCTTTCCTGATTCAATGTCATGGATCCTACTACTATAGGTGGATCTAGTGAAGGTCATATTCTTCTAGAAACCAGTGGAATGGTTTGGAAAAACCTCTGAAAATGATACATTCGACTGAAATCATGACACTCAAGTGGGACTCTATCACACTATGGCTTCACATGCCCCTGTCTTCCACACTGATGACATATAATGGAGCTACCAGTGCAGATACTCTAGATTCCACTACTATTATACGAAACATTAAGGCTATGTTTTCTACTACCAGAATAACTACTATCCTATCTTAGCACTGAACTTTTGTGCCTAGTACTATAAGCTTCCCTCAAGTTGTGACCAATGATAATATCTTGGTTCATGATATTATAAAAATTAGTTAGGATAAAGACATTGACCTATGAGTAGATGACATACCTAATCCCATCCTCAAAGTATCTCACTCATGAAAACTCATCACTATAAAGAAGTAGTGTGAATCATTAAAACTTGATGAAACCTGTGGAATAGTCCATGATAGACATACCACTCTACTCCAATTGAATGAAATACATAGCTCAGTCATATATAAGAATCTAAGGGAAATTGTAATCATAAAAGGTAGTCTAGAAGTCCAACCACACCCTGACCTAATGATGACCGGCCTAAGTAATCACATCTCACTAGTTTTGGGTGGAATCACGCAACATGTAGGTGGTAAGATTGATTATCCTATCTTGAGGTGTCTCTAGATGATCAAAGATAGATAAAATGGATTCCATACATGACTCAGTAGCCTGTGGAGTCCGATGCCCTTAAAATATGTAAGGATGATGATATTGGAACTAACGATTCAAATCAGATATCATAGGTATAGGTCATGGATCACCCTGTATATACTGTATCAAATGTGAGAAACCCTATTAAATCTAAGAATCCACACCCAGTTCGGGAATAACAGGTGGTTCCTTAGGTGGCACTATTGGAGGTATCACTGGTGGCTTAAGGCCCACCACCTCTCCAGTTTGATCATATACACCTTTTTGGAATATGACTACACGATGACATGGTGGAATAACTCTAAAAATTTAAAAAACACACCTCAGAACAATATTGAAAGAAGATAAGATCTTTACAAAAGAAGAACATAGAAAAAATAGATCACTACACAAAATAATATCCCAACAACCTGATTACAGGGCACTAGTATTGTTAAGTGTTCATGATTTTATTTATAGGTGTTATAATTTATAGAGGTTCAATTTCAATTTAAGGGGGAAAACACTCTTTAAATTTCATATGGCCTTCTCATTTATTGGTGACCATTTTATTTATAAGTCAGAATTAATAATGTTCATATTTGATTTTATAATTAATAAAAGGTTCAATTAAATAGATTCCCATACCTAGTTTATAAGGCCCATATACTTTATAATCTAATATTGACACCAATATAATTGAAACCATACCCTTACATCCTATATCTGAATGTAATAGGTAAGATAAAATGGATAAATTCTAAAAAACTACACCTTCTAATTTATAAGGGCCCATACACCTTATAAATTATATTCGGTATTCACGTAATCACAGTTAAATCCCAGATCATATAACCAGGGTTATATATCTTATATGGATTGAAATTGACTATTTAATATACCACAATCAATCTACATAGGAATAGACCATTTTGGTTGATGCTAAAATTTTAAATAACTAATTTTCCTTCCTTAAAGAAGATGTTAGTGGCACATGAATATATCACAAAAAAGTAACACTCAATAATCACAGAAAACATAGGTAATGCAATCAATAAAATGAACCTATATGTCATGGAATATGAATGGTATGTGAATTCCTAGGTGCCTATAATGATGCATGTAACAATGATCCTTTCCATACCGGGCTAAGGTAGAATCCCCATGAAGCATATCAAATAATATAATTGATGTATATCACCCAACATGAAATTATATCAACTATAAAAGGAAAAAAATAGAACAAAAATTTTCTATTCCCAGGAAACTTCGTATTTACCCCAAACATAGGTTAGCTACTCCCAGAAATTGATTATGACCAAGTTCCAATATGTTCCTAATCTCCTGACTAAATTTACCAAATAGTAATACCAGAAAATAAACACCTCTTATACCACTTTGTGACATCCCAAACCCAGTTCAATCCTGAGTAACCAAACCCATTTGGCCACATGGACTCAAGTGCACCACCCTATATGCTAGAGGCTACCGACTAGAAGTGAGGGAATAAAGTGTGTCTGTTGGGAGACTATTCTCTCATGTTAGAGTGGATCACAATGGAGATATAACAGATGAATAAACTAAGGAAGTAGTATAATAAATAAATAATACTACCATTATAATGAATCATAAACATCGATGCCATGAATAATCAACTTAAAATATATAAATTGTATCATATAAAAATGATGATTTCATGTCTTTACAAAAAGAAAAAAGACATACATAGAAATAGGAAGACAAAAAAATACATGATATAAAAAATAATTAAAAAGGAAAAAAACTATCCAAGTATCTATAGAGATGTCCAGGTCATCTACTACCAAGATCCCAACCTAAAGCAAGTAATTTAGGTGTCCAAAGTGGGATGATTCCACTTGTCCACACCTACTATCATATAATCTACACGGGTACCAATGGGGGATCAGATAGTGTGTGAAAAAAATCATAGTAGGACACCACAAAAGATTTCAATATAAATACAGTATGTGAATATAAACTATACAATGTGTAGGTATATATAAAATTAAGTAGTTCTAAAATATATAACTCGTACTTATTTTAGCCTTATATGGTGTCTGAATGTGTAACCATTTAATTATCAAATTGATTACAATTCCTTTTATAATTAAGAGATCATATGTAAATTTGTTTTTAGTTCTGTAAAAGATCATAAAAATAATAATATAGGATCCAAGGTAAAACCAAGGCATCCTTGACCTCAGGGGTCAGACCAACTCATATTAGTAACTCACGTAGTCTAGATAAAAAGGTTTGAGTGTAATATAGGGGGATCTCACATGGGATTTCATTATAAAAGATTATAACTGATTATATGGATCTCTTATATAGTAATATTTTCGATAAGAATGACTGGGTCAAATGGGGTGAATCCATGGCTCCACACGTATGATGACATCAAGATGAATCCAAGGAGTGTATCAAATGGATTCAAATATCCAAAAAAGAGTCAAGTGAGTCATTTGTACAATTTTTATGCATTCATGTAATAATACAAAGAACATATTACATGGTGGGTTTCTCTCATGGAAATTGTCTCAATGAATTATAATGACATCCTCTGAGTGCTCAAGGAATTCCCTTGGGAATCCAAGGCTGACTTAAGTCTAACCATTCCTATAAAGATAAAAAGCTCCAAAAGTAGAAGACACCTTATACTAATATCATTTATTTCATGTATGTCATCATAGGATAGGTAATAATCATTCCATTAAATAATTTATAAGGTTTATTCAACTAAATTTCATAAATGTGAGAGGGTATATCAAGGAATTTCATCCAATTATCAATTAAATTACATAATCATTTAATATGATCATTCTATTACCTCTCATTAAGAATGATAAGGTGATTTAAGGACATGAAACCAATATCAATTTAATTATAATGGATAAGGCCAAGTGATATATATATATATATATATATATATATACATTTTCTATTTAGTAGTTTGAAGTTCATTTATTAATTTAAAACACTTTCCTTATTAAAGGTCAAGCTAGTCACACTCGAACTGTGACTCAAGAAAACCCCACCTTGGGTAACTAAAGGAATAAAAAAATAGCACACACTACTTGGTGTGAAAGAAGTTGGGGTCCCAAACTCCAATGACATGAAGAACACTTGTAATTAGGGATTTAGAATACAATATAAATAATTACAATCCAGGAAGATGAATTTTAGAAGAATCACCTAGTGATATCGGTGTGCGCATAGTATAAAAAATATATAGATGATGAGAATTTAATGAATGAGTCTTGGAAAACCTAACTTATGCCTTTAGTAGTTTTCTAATCTAGTATCATCCCATGGTTTGGCTTTGATCATAAGAAAATGAAAGAACAGTCAAAATCCCTAAAAATAGGGCCTATGACCTTGTACTAAAATAACATCTTCAACAAAAAGAAGAATGAAAAAAGGCACAAGAGGAATAGATAAATCACCAGTGGATATATAAAATGATAGAAGGATATCGAATCAGAGTTCAGATAAAGATACAAGATCAAATCCTAGCTTTATGCTAAAAGGGGAGATCCTACAGTAGACCTCCTGTTCTAGAGAGAAGATGGAGAAATGAGGGGAAATGAAAAAGAAAATAGGTTCTACCCCTTTAAAAAAATTTCATTTCATTTACATGATGTGTAAATTATTTAAAAGTTTTTAAATTCTCAGGCTTCCTCTTCTAAGGAAATTTCATTAGATTTCAGGAATTTTCTTACCTAGACCAATACATATTGTGTATTCAAAATACACGTCATGTACATGGCCTGCATATGGCCTTTAGCCACATTATTACTTATTTAAAAAACATACCATTAGGCCTAAAGGCATGGTTTTGGAATTAAGATAAAAAGAGATTTTCAATAGGGGTTTAATAAAAATTTAAAAATATCCACACCTTATAGAAAAACTGAGTTCTTATAGTATGCATGTAACGACCCGAACTTTTGAAAAATATTTGTTTCTTGAATTTGTGTATTATTTTTTTATATTCATTAATTAATGAAGTGAGTATAATTAAAATAACACTATTGGGTTTCAACTGTTATATGACCGTTGGTCAATATGACCATTAGAAACTAAGCTCTTAACATTATGATTATTTTTTATAAATACAAGTGATCTTGGTTAATTAATACTAAAAGAGGATTTGATGGCCTCATCCAGTAGACTCAGGTCATATGAAGCCCATCTGTTAGAGCTTGTAAAGGAGGTTTCTTCACTGGGCTTTTCTCTAGACCAAGCATAAGCCGAACTCCAACATGCGAATCTTGAACTGAATCACCTACGAGATAAGTTCAAGATGATATAAATCACCACTTGGACAATGTTGTCTAAGCCACCCCAAGATTCTATCACCATAGCACACCTTACACTTTGGTCATATGCAGGTGTTATAAGGGGATATGTAAAGAGACCTTAGTTACGTTGTGTAATCCTTTTTCATAAATAATTTTTTTCTTATTATGTTAAAATTGTGGATTTCAAATGTTAAAATAAATATAGGATGAATTTATAGAAGTTCAATATTATTGGTGAATTTTGGAAAATATTTATTTTAAAATATTTTTTTATACATTAAATAATTAATAATGTGAAATTATTTTCAAAAAATGGTCTTCTACAATTGTTATCAGTAAGAAATTTAGAGTCTAAAATGATCAACATAATTTTTTAGTGAATAGTAAAGCGTGAATAGAAAAATTACCCTTATAAATAGTAATGTGACCAATGGAATAGTAACCTTACTTAAGAAATTATAAATAAAATTTAGGTATCTTGAATGGTAATGTTATATAGTAGCATAAATAAATAACTGTTTCACAAATTATTAGTTAGGTATTAGTATTTTTTCTGGTAAATAGAATTTTTACTTAAAAATTAAATATCTCATAATTAGAAAATTATTTTCATAAAATAGAGTTTATTTTTGAATTTATAGTGTCAATATTAGGTTAGGGTGAATTTATGATATTTTTATAAAATGGTTTGTTTTTCGGTGAATAGTAAAAATACAGTTTTGAGTTTCGGTGTGATTAATGACATCATAAATGATGTAATAATTATGTAATAATTCTGGTCGACTTGTGAATATTAATATATGCTATGACATTTCCCAAGTGGCCAATACCATGGGAAAATACCATGGTCAAGCCCATGGTTTTGCAATTACCACCGATGAGGTGTCCTTGGGAAATTAATAAATTATTCCCCCACTTTTGCTATAACTACCAGCCCATTACTACATTTCTTTCATTAAAAATTCATCATGAATGAAGATATGATATTTTTTACCTCCCAAGGAGTCCTACCAAGGTTCCCTAAAGCCCCTCAATGTCCCAAAATTCATGCTTTCTAAGTTACTTTTCAAGGTAAGGGAACCTTTCAACCTCCTCTTTTAAGTCATTACTTCCTTTATATTGTTTCTTATAGTTTACATCTTTTTATGTTTGGGTATGTTCTTATATATCCTTATTTCTATCCATTTTATTTCGAAATTATGGGATAAAATTTCCACTCTCATCCCCTGATTTTTTGAAATTTTAAGTGACGCCGTTAGGCTGCCGAATTTTCGTAAAAGAAATTGAATCTTCTCTTTTCTTTCGAGTTTCATTTTCATATGGTATTTACTTATAATATCCATACCATGATATTATTTATTTTTATTCTGTACCCATACTATATTATGACTTATTTATGAGTGGGTGACTCTTTTTCCCTCTCTTTTCAATGTTTTCTAAAACAATGATATATAGTCGTTATGCTGTAGACTTTTCATCTCAAAATCTCTCTCTTTTTCTCAAGAAATTATTTTATTTTCTTTATGTGAATACCCAAACCCATTTTAGTTCTGGGTGTATCCATAAAGACATAAAAATGGTACATTTTGTTCTGTATTCAACAAACATGAAACCCTCATTCCTTTTCCATGGGTTATAAATGACATAACGATCAAGTTTTTAAGTACTTTTTAAAACGTAATGATTTTGACATGAAACCCATTTCTTTTATACGATATGGGTTATTTGTGAAATGTATGAGTTTGATCTATGTGGATCACATGAAAATAAATTCATATTAAGGTTCCACCATGATAGTTCTCAAATGAATTGGTTAAAGAATTTAATCTCTAGAGATGACAAGTTTCACGATACCTTGGTGAATAACCTTGGTAATTTTTATGACATCTTGGGGATGAAACTCGGTGATATGATCATGAATGTCTAAATTAAATGTTTTAGACACATATTTAAGTTATAATTCAATCTATTTTTATTATTATATTCCTATACTTCCATTTCTCATGTCATTATGTTTTTCATCAAGTTCTTATTGATATCACAAGTAAGCTGATTCCCTTGCTTTCCTTACTAGGCCTTATGTCCACCCTTTCCTTTGATATATGTATCATGGTTATGAGATGCAATAACTATAATTATGATGAACCTTTGATGTATAATTACAAGTGTATTAGAAGAATGTTTAATGTTTTCAGGTATAGTTTTCCTGATTTCCAAGACACTAGACTTTAAAGATCCTCTGTTTGAAAAATGTAATGAAAAGTTATGTAAAAAAAGAGGGATGACATAGTTGGTATCAAAATATAGTTTAGTTATTTATGGAAATTAGGATATGAAATTTTTTGGAAGAACTATATAGAAAAGTTTAAATATAGGAAAACTTCTTGTTACTTTAGTGAAATATTAAGTAAGTGGTTTCCAAACAAATAAATCCCTGTCTAGATACAAACAAGTGGATATGGCTTTGGAATAGTTGTACCTAGGAGTGAAAAATTCGATAAGGAGTTTATGGCTTGACCCAGGGTGTCCTGGTACACGACAATGAGCCCTGTTTCACTTCTTTTTTGACACTCATGGGGGATATTTTTGGTTAATCACAATCTTTTTATGAATCATTATGAAGGATTTATAGAGAAATGAAATTGTTTAAGCATGAAGTTAAAAGACATAAAATAATTTATAGTTAAAAGATTAATAAATAAAATAATATTCTAACTAAGGTTTTATTCTTTAAGAAAATGGATAGCAATAGGAGGAACTGTGAAAATGGTGGCCAAAATGGACCATGAATTGACGACCCTCCGATGGAATCCAGAATTGAAACTTTCATGATAATGATGAACCAACTGATGTTAGTTATGGGAAATAACTTGAATAATTTTGATAGACCGATCTCACTGTGAAAGGAAAATATTTCCATTGAATCCTTTATGTGTCAACGAACACCAACCTTTAGTGGATCTACCAACCCATTTATTTCTGAACAATGGATCAACTCTATCGAGAAGATATTTTCTATGCTCTGCTGTTCGGAACAAGATAAGGTTACCTTGGCTGTTTATCTCTTAGTGGGAGAAGCTGATCAGTGGTGGGAACTGATTAAAAACATGAATCTAAGAGTAGAGGTTTAATCTAGGGAGTGGGAAGAGTTCATAGTAGTCTTATTCAATAAGTATTTTCCTCATTCTATGAGAACAATAATGGAGAAGGAGTTTCTGGAGATGAAGCAGAAGGAGAATGAATCTGTTGGAAGATATGAGATAAACTTCATGAGACTTTCCCGTTAAATCTCAAGCTTTTTCATGTATCCTAATAGGAAGGTTGATAGATTATTTGGCGGACTAAGACCTCATCTTCTAAATAATCTAGCCAATTGAGACTATTATACCTATGAGGAGATCATACGCAGTGCGATGCAAGTTGAAATGAAGTTTGGTGAGATGAAATGGTCTCCTAAATTTAATGAAAAGAAGATATCAATGGATCCAAGCTTAGGGTGGAGCTTCGATCAGGGAAGAGGAGGCAATAAAGTTCAACATCCCATATGTAATAAATGTGGGAAGACGCATTTGGGGAACTTCCTTCTTGGGACTAGGAAGTGATACAAGTGTAGAAGGGATGGAAATATTGTGCGGAATTGTCGTAGTGAGGTGAAGCCATGACTTCCCAACACTAACAAAAAAGGGAATATCGTGAAGGCCCTACCTGATGTCCAATTCTATAAGTGTGGAAAACTTGGGCACTTTTCCAGTCACTGTCCAAATCTGAGGGTAGTGGAGGGGAATCACTATCAGCCTCAGCAATGGACAAGGGAACAATGTTTTAAATTTTCAATAATTGTGGATGAAACTAAAGCACCAAATGATGCGGTGGTAGGTAATCTTGTTTTTCTCTCAAATCTAGAAAGTACTTTGTTTGATTTTGGGTCTTAACATTCCTTTATTTCTTCCATGTTTGCAAAGAATTTAGAATCAACCCCCCATTTTCTAAAAGTAGAGTTATTAGTCAAGACTCCTGATGGGATTATCCAAGAATCATCATATTTTAGAAACTCCAGTATTTACTTTAGTGAGAAAAATATTATCGCAAATCTAGTAGTCATTCCCATGATGAAATTCAACATTATATTAGGGATGGACTGTCTCTCAAAGAATAATGCCAATATCAAATACAAGTGCAAGTAAATCTTATCAGTCTTTAATGGAAAACCTATGGTTATCTTCCAAGGAGAGATATCTCAACCTGATATTTATCTAGAAGAACCTCCTATATCCTTGTTAATGGAGTTGATCGGTAAAGAAGAAGAAGGAAATGGGAGTATAAGGATAGAAAATGTAACCATCATCTGGGAATACATTAATGTATTTTCTGAAGAGTTACCCAGACCTCCCATAGAAATAGTGGTAGAGTTCTCCATTGAACTCGTACCTAGATCTCATCTGATATCAAAGACCCCATATATGATGGAAAATGTGGAGTTGTAGGAATTAAAGAAACAACTCCAAGATCTTTTGGAGAAGGGTTTTATCTGTCCAAGTGTGTCTCCTTGGGGAGCACCTGTTCTCTTTGTAAAGAAGAAGGATGGATAAATACATCTATGAATTAATTATAGAGAACTGAATGGGATCACAGTGAAGAACAAATACGCTCTTCCCTAAATTGATGACTTATTTGACCAAATTCATGGGGATTAATTCTTCTCTAAGATTGATCTTCGATCTGGTTATCATCAATTGAGGGTGAAGAAAAATGGTATTCCAAAAACTCCCTTCCGATCAAGATATGGGCCTTATGAGTTTTTTATGCCCTTCCTACTGACTAATGAACCTTATATTTTTATGGATTTGATGAATATATTCTTTAAGGACTACCTTGATAATTTTTTTATAGTTTTTAATCATGATATTATGATATATTCCAAAAGTCACAAGGAGCATGAGGATCATATAAGGGTTATTTTTCAAACTCTGCGGAAGGAGAGGTTTTTTGGATTGTTCACAAATGTGAATTATAGTTACAAAAGTTTCTTTCTTTGGAACATTGTAACCAATGAAGGAATCACAATTGACCCCACAAAGAAAAAAGTTGTAGAAAAGTGGCCTGAGCCTACAAAAATAACTAAAATTCATAGTTTCCTTAGATTAGAAAGATATTATAAGAGGTTTGTGAAAAACTTTTCACGAATTTATAATCCATTAACCAAGTTAACTCGAAAAGGGGTCAAGTTCTTCTAGAAAAATGAGTGTGAGGAAAGTTTCCAAGAGCTGAAGAAGAGATTGGTTACTGCACCTGTGTTAACTCTACCATCAAGTGGATAAGGATTCGTTATTTTTAGTGATGCATATTTGAAAGATCTTGGGTTTATCCTCATGAAAAATGAAAAAGTAATTGCTTATGAATCTAGATAGTTGATGAATCATGAGTAGAAATATCCTGTGCATGATCTGGAGCTAGCTGCAGTTGTTTTTTCTCTCAAGATTTGGAGGCCGTATCTTTATGGGGAGAAATGTGATATATACACAGACCATCAAAGTTTGAAGTATATTTTCACAAAAAAGGATTTGAACATGAGGAATAGGAGATGTTTTCAACTTCTTAAAGACTATGATTATTCAATTCATTACTATCCCGGAAGAGAAAACAAAGTCGCTGATGCATTGAGAAAGAAAGAACCCGTTTTTCTTTCCATGATGAGGATTCAAAGATATACTATGATCAGTGACCCAATAAAGCTGTACATAGGAATTATAAGGGAAGGTATATCATCAACCCTAACCCAAATGATTTCTCAACCATCATGTAAAGAACCAGAAAATTCCATGTATTTTTTTTAATTATTTGGGATTATTATGAGTCTTTGAAATTTGACGGCTCTAGATTATGAGGCCCGATGTGCACATAATGAATTTTTGAAATTTTTTAAGGTACATTAAGTAAACCCATAGGAATATTTTTCTTTATTTTCAGTTGGTTCTCGAATTAAAAATCCGACGACACTATTGAATTCGCAGCCCTGGGATTCTCTTAGGGGAAGCTTCACTTTAACTGTAGTAGGTCAGGACAAAAAATTAGTTTTTTGGTATTTTAAAGAAAAGTAAAATAACATTTAATTGTTATTTTATTTTCTTTTTCTTTTACAGATGAGTGGCGATGGTGGAACCAGTGACTTGTCAAGCCAACTAATGGCTTGACTCATCAACTGCGTAACTCCAACATTGTGCATTAAAAGAGGTTCATTAATTCATTTAATGAACCTCATTAATTCCTCAATGCATTAATCAACTTTTACTCTCCTATTTAAATGGATCTTTGGGTGGGGTTTTTGAATGACTTCTTAAAGAGAGGAAACTCTGGCGAAGTTCTGCAGTAACATCCACTGACAGAGGATGGAAGCTCGGGCGGCAACGATCCGGGATCGACGAACGCTGATGACTCCATCCAACGTGGAAGATCCTCCCAATGAAACTACGATGCCTCCAAAGGATCTTGAGGTAGTGGAATTATTTTAATAAAGCATATCTTTGATGAATTCTTTTCCTGCTTGTTATCATGCTAACATAGAGGGTGTGGGCCAAAGGAACAAGTCCCAGACCCTCCGCCGCTTATTTTTTTTCACTATGTTCTTTGGGGAAGGTTTCCAAATTTGATGGAAATGCGAGAAAGAGGGTCACGCTAGACCAAATGTGGCCTAGCCCAACTAGGCCGGGTCATGCCAAGTTGGTCCGATCGGGTCAGACCAAACCTGAACCCCTCTTGGGTCCTGAAATGCTTAAGTGACCGTATCTTGCGAATCAGACGTCTGTTTGATGAACCGTCTATGGCGCTGGGATCCTTGGAGAAATATGGTCCTTTTAAAATTCTCCATGATATTTTTGGAGAAATTTTTATTATGTATTGGTTGGATTGACTCTGAATCCAAATGGGCCCTCAACACTAAAATGCCAATAACTTATAGACCGTGCGTCTGGTTGATGCACCGTTTGTTGTGTTTAAACCCTTATGATGTGAGAGATAATTGCATAAATTATTCATGGGGATTATTGAATTTTTAAATATGACCTATGAATTGAGGAACAATTATCCTAGAATCTAGCGTACTATGAGCGGGAATCTAGTGGTTGGTAGTGAGGCGGAGGTTGGAGACAGATCATATGGAGGTTAGTACCGAGCGATCCTGTGTGGGTCAACACTTACTGATTCTATGTGGGTCAGATCCTATGTGGGTCAGCGCTTAGTGATCCTATGTGATTTAGTGCATACCAATCCTATATGGGTCAGATCGTTTGTGGGTCAGCGCTTAGTGATCTTGTGTGGGTCAAAGCATACCGATCCTGTGTGGGTCAGATCTTGTGTGGGTCAGTGGGGGTTAGTAGCTATCGACTCCAGGTGGGTTGGATCCTGTGTGGGTCTTGTGGGGGTTAGTACCTATCAATCCTATGTTATTTAAACTCCGTATAGTCAGTACTAGTGTCTCTTGATAGAATAAGATGATATAGCTTCGTGACTAATCATTTGTACTTCTATACTTCACTTATACCTAGTTTAAGCTGTGTCTATTGCTTTGTGCTTTGTGATTGAGATCATGCTTGTGTGGTTTTTCCTTTGTCGAATTTTGAGATACCTTAGGGGGTCTTGGGGTCCCTACTGAGTATTTTTATAATCACACCTACATGAGCTTCACCGACACCTTTTTGTGTCTTGTGCAGACGACGAGCAGCTTGGCTGAGACTTGAGGGAGCTAGGAACAGGTGGTACACAGAGGTGATTGGATGATGTGGAGATTAGTGGAGATGAGATGTACCTATCGTTCAGGTAGGATCCTCAGTGGATGATTCTAGGATCTTATTTCTGTTTTTTAGTTTTAGTTATACCTTTCAGTTGGGCTTATATTCCAGACCCTTTACTTTCAGTACACAACTTTACTACTGTAGTTTTACTTCATGATGGCATCTTTTTGTGTTTTTGGATTGTGTGTCAGTACAGGTTTAAAGGAAATGCCTTTCCATTCGGCGCTAGTCACCAACCCCTGGCCTATGGAAGGTGGGTTTGGGGTAGTCATGGAATATGCCCTGGGTTACGGGTTGTGACAACGTGGTAACAGAGGAGTCTGTTCTATCGAAGAACTTGGACTCCAACATTTTTAAATGAGAAATATTGTTAATTGTTTTGAGTGTGGTTTTTAGTTCAGTTAGTCTAGTGTTGGTGTGGCAGTCGATGTATCCATACGTCAGGACCCTGAATTATGATTTTCCAACTCGATACACAATAATACGGATTGCGTGTGTTTTGGAAATGTTTTTACTTTGATCTCTTTTGAGTCAGATCACTAGGTATAACTTCTTGACCGTGGTACAGTGGTTCCTTTTTAGGATCTTGCTGCGTAGACAGCCATCCAGGATTCCTGAGAGAGTATAGGATGATGGCCCACCGAGCAACGAGGCTTCGGTGAAGGGCCCTCTTATTGTGGTAGCACCTTCGGGTGGTGCACCGACAGCAGCACTACCCACTGGGTAGTAGATGCCACCACCCCCACCAACAGAACATTCACACCAACTGAGTTCATTTCACAAGTTCTAGAGACAGAGGCCTCCTAGGTTTCGAGGAGAGACAGATCCCCAGGAACCCGAGGAATGGCTGGAGGTTGTGGATAGAGTTTTTTGCTTGGTTGAGACACCAGTAGAGAAGATGGTTATCCTATCTACTAGCCTTTTCCAGGGAACATCAGGGAGATCGTGGATCTTGATGATCTAGACACATGACAAGTCAACCCTCACCTGGACGGACTTTGAGAGCCTCTTTAGGGCAGAGTTCGTTTCAGTGATGCTACACTCTGTGCATATTCCGGAGCTCCTGCACTTACAGCAGGGTAACCTGACAGTAGCCCAGTACTCACCAAGATTCACTGACCTCTCGCACTACTCCACAAACATGGTACATGACCCATTCTTCAGGGCCCAGACCTTGGAGGAGGGTCTCTAGTGGAATATCGGAGCATTGATGATATCACTGAATATCCCGACATAGGCTGGAGTGCTCGAGCGAGCTTTGTTGGTGGAGAGATTCATAACTGAGTAGGAACCAATGGTGAGAGACACCACCAGACTACATGTACCCTAGTCACCTGCAGGAGGCAGTAGACAGATGGCGCATAAGTCCGAGCGGGCCAGACCCACTAGTGGATGACCCCGAGATGCTGGGTCAGAGGTTCAGAGCTCACGAGGCAGAGAAGGTTAACTGGGAGGCAGACTGTGCTTCACGTGCGGAGGGAAGGGCAACATGGCTCACGAATTCCCTACCCGCTGTATTGATGATCAGTAGATGATAGAGGGACCACCAAGGTAGAGGCATATATTCAAGCGAGGAGATCCACAGGGTGGAAGACAAGGCATAGGAACAGGTCGTGTAGTAGGTGGTGGGAAACGATTTGAGGTTCTACCACCACCACCACCAGGAGGTCCACCCCCACCAAAAAAAGTAGGTGGATAGGTGCGAGCACAGCTACAGGCAGCAGAGGCCTACAACCATGACACTCCAAATATGATTATAGGTATGATCTGTTTCTATTCCACCCTTGTTTCAGTATTTATAGACACAGGTTCTAGTCACTCTTACACTGGCACGACACTCTTTTGGAGCTCAGAGATTCCAATGGAGCCATTGGCTCAATCCTTGAGATTATAGACTCCTACAGGAGAAGATTCGATGATTACACACTGGTGCCGAATGTGTGATATTACTCTAGGAGGTAAGATATTCGGATTGGATCCCCTATTAGCAGCGTCGAGGCCTTACGACATCATCTTGGGTATGGACTAGCTATCTACAGTCCTTGCTCAGATTGAAAGTTTTAGGTGAAAAGTGTGGTGTGTCCGTGAGAATGAGATTAGTTTTAACTTCACTTGTGAGGAGGAAAAATTTACAACACAGGATGGACTATCTCCAAGGAGGGTGCGGCCTATTACTCATCTGTTGGCTAGACTCACCCTCAGAGCAGTTGACGTGAGGAGTCTGAGATATCCTATAGTGGTGGACCAATATGCTGATGTCTTTCCTGATTATGTTCCGGGACTACCTTCTCACAGAGAGGTAGAATTTCACATCGAACTATACCCCGGGATGACACCAATATCTACTACATCATATCGGATGGCTCATGTGAAGCTTCGAGAGTTGTGAGTATAGTTGGAGGAATTGTAGAGAAATGGGTTCGTAAGGCCCAGTGTTTCTCCATGGGCATCCCCGATTTTGTTTTCCAATAAGGCTGATGGGATCATGAGGCTTTGTGTGGACTATCGAGGCCTAAACCAGGTGACTGTGAAGAACAAGTATCCACTCCCAAGTATTGATGATCTCTTTGACTAGCTGAAGGTATCTCATTGGTTTTTGAAGATAGACCTCAGATCAGGCTATCACCAGCTCAGGGTACGTGACAAGGATGTTCAGAAGACAGTCTTCAAATTTCGGTATTTCCATTACAAGTTCATAGTGATTCCTTTCAGCATGACCAACACTCTGATAGTGTTCATGGGGATCATGAACATGATCCTTCATCTATACCTCGATCTCTTTGTGGTGGTCTTCATCAACGACATCTTGATATACTCTGTGTCAGAGGAGGAGCACACCACACACCTACAAATAGTCCTAGATAAACTCTGAGAGCACCAGATTTATGGAAATATCTCAAAGTACTAGTTATGGATACAGAAAGTCCACTTTCGGGGTCACATTATCTCGGAGGCTGGAGGCACAATGGATCCAGAAAAGATAGAGGCAGTGCTTTCTTGGTAGCCTCCTAGGCGTGTGGCCGAGGTGCGAACTTTCCTGAGATTGGCTAGGTACTATCGGAGATTTGTACCTGAATTCCCCAGGGTTGCGGCATCCTTGTCAACATTGACAAAGAAGGTGAAACCTATCTTATAGACAGAGAAGTTCCATTAGAGTTTTCAAGAGCTGAAGCAGAGACTGACAAGTGCTCCCATCTTGAGGCTACCAGAAGATGGCATTGGGTACATAGTTTACTGCGATGCATTAGGGACCGGATTGGGTTGTGTCCTAATGTAGGAGAAAGCGATGATCAACTATGGATCATGGAAGTTGAGACAACATGAGTAGAACTATGTTATACATGACCTAGAGTTTGTAGCATGAGAACCTCCTAGACAACACATGGGAGCGGGAGGCTCAGATACTTTCTTAGTACCCTCATTTGTCTCACTAGTTTTTTTGTATATTTTGGGAAATAAAATCCATAATGTGGGGAGAATGTAAATAACAAGAAAATTACATGTATTTTTTTAATTATTTGGGATTATTATGAGTTTGTGAAATTTGACGTCGCTTGATTCCGAGGGCCGGTGTGCCTAGAATGAATTTTTTAACTTTTTTAAGGTACATTTAGTAAAGGGACAATCAATGTTTTCTATCTCTTGAACCAGTGCTCGGATTAAAAATATGAGGGCACCATTGAGTCTAAAATTCTAGTATTCGATTAGGTGAAGCTTCACTTTGACTGCAGTAGTTCGAGAGAAAAAGTTAGTTTTTGGAAGTTTTAAAGAACAGTAAAATAATATGTAATTGTTATTTTATTTCCTTTTTCTCCAACAGATGAGCGACAATGGTGGGACCGGTGAATTTTCAAGCCAATTAATGGCTTGACTCATCAATTGCGTAACTCCACCATTATTAATTAAAAGAGATTCAATAATTCATTTAATAAACCTAATTAATCCCTTAATGCATTACTCTACTTTCCCCTCCAATTTGAATGGAGCTCGGGGTGGGGTTATGGCATGAATTCTTCAAGCAAGGAAACTCTGGAGAAGTTCTGCGGCAATATTCATCGATGGAGGATGGAGGCAAGGGCAGAAACGATCCAAGATCGACAAACTCTGATCACTCCATCCAACGTGGATGCTCCTCCCACCACAACAGCAGCACCTAAAATAGATCTCGAGGTAGGGGGATTATTTTAATAAATATTATCTTTGTTTAATTCTTCTCCCACCTGTTATCATGCTAACACGGAGGGTGCGTGCCAAACGAACAAGGCCCAAACCCTCCGCCGCTTCTTTTTCATTTCATTCTTCAGGGAAAATTTCCCAATTTAATGGCAACGCCAAACAAAAGGCCTCACTATGACATCATCAGTTTGGGAGGCCCATAGGCATAGATGAGAGTGGAAATGGAGCTCCGGTTCATCACCGAATCCCTGCGGAAGATCTGCCGGTGCTAGAAACCAGTGCTGGTGAGTGACGGAGACGAATGTAGGTGGTGCACCGTCGTGTGCCGTGGAGGGGAGCCGCGAAATCATGTCATGGCGGCTGTAGAAGTTGGCCAGCCATTGGCCGTCCATGAAGGAAGAGGTGGCACATTTTTGTGCACCGCGTTGAAGGGCTACGACTTTGAAGCCACTACGATGGCGAAGGCCAGGACCCGCTCCCTGTGGGTCACGTGGGTGACAAGGAGGCGCCACATGGAGCCACCCTTAATGGAGACGAGTGTATCCTTTGAGAATTTTAGGAGTAGAGGACCGTGAAACCCCCACGGGTCACACTAGCTAGTTGGCCGAACCGCCCGACAGGTCGTGCCCTGCCGGCAGGCCGGTCCAGTTCGCGGGCCAGCGGGCTGAGCCTATCACGTCCTAGTCCAACCGGGCTGACCTAGGATGGTTTGGGCCAGGCCAGCCCAGGCCATTTTGGGCTGGGCAGGGTTAGACCCAGACCGAGTGGGGTTAACCTGAACCGGGTTGGTCCGACCGGGTCAGACCAGACCCGGACCCCTCTCGGGCCTTGAAACACTTATGTGACCGTATCTTGCGAACCAAACGTCCGTTTGAAGAACCATATGTGGTGGTGGGATCCTTAGAGATAGAAGTTACTTATTAAATAATCCATGAGAGTTTTGGAGAAATTTTGAGTACGTCTCGGTTGGATCGACTCCGAATCCAACCGGGCCCTCGACACTAAAATGACAATAACTTACATACCGATCGTCCGGTTGACGCGCTGTCTGTTTAATTGGAACCCTTATGACATAAAAGATCATCGAGTAACTTATTAATGGGACTTAGTGCTGATTTAAATATGACCAAGGGCTTGAGGAGCGGTTCTCCCAGAATCAGGCGTACTATGTGTGGGAATCCAGTGGCTGGTAGTGAGGCAGAGGTTGGAGACATATCATATGGAGGTTAGTACCGAGATATACTTTGTTGGTACTCACTTACCTACAATATGTGGGTCAGATCCCATGTGGTTCATCGCTTAGCGATCATATGCGGGTCAGCACATTCCGATCCTGTGTGGGTCAGATCCTGTGTAGGTCAGCGCTCAAAGATCCTGTGTGGGTCAGTGCATACTGATCATGTGTGGGTCATATATTTTGTGGGTCAGTGGGGGTTAGTACCTATCTACTCTAGGCGGGTAGGATCCCGTGAAGGTCTTTCAGGGGTTATTAATTATCAATATTGTGTGGTTTAGACTCCATATGGTCAACATCAGTGCCTATTGAAAAAATAAGATAATCTATCTTCGCCACTAATCATCTGTACTTTTATACTTCACTTATACCTAGTTTGATCTGTGTCTATTGATTTGTGCCTTTTGATTTTGATCATGATTTTTGGTTTTTGTTTTTTGGAATTCTGAGAGTCCTTCTGGGGTGTTGGGGTCCCTATTGAGTATTTTTATACTCACCCCTACATGGACTTCATCCGCACCTTGTTGTTTCTTGTGCAGAAGATGAGCAGCTTGGCTGAGACTTGAGGGAGCTAGGACCAGGCGATACATGGAGGATATTGGCTAATGTTGAGAGAAGTGGAGAAAATATGTACCTACCCTTCAGGTAGGATCCTCAGTGGAAGATTCTAGGAGATTTTTTCTATTTTTCAGTTGTAGTTGTACCTTTCAGTTGGGCTTGTATTCCGACCCCTTTACTTTCAGTAGAAACATTTACTATTGCAGTTTTGATTTGTGATTGCATCTTATTGTGTTTTTGGAATGTGTGTTTGTACAGGTTTAAAGGAAATTCCATCCCATTTTAGGGATACGCCTTTCCTGTGCTAGTCACCAACCCCTGGCCTATAGAAGTCAGGCTTGTGGTAGTCACAACATGGGCCCTGATGGATGAAGCTCACATCTCTACTTTCTCTATACATCCAGGAAGCACGAAAATGTATAGAGACATTCGCGATCATTATTGGTGAGATAATATGAAAAGGGATATTGATGACTACACTTCAAGGTTCCTGGTATGTTAGCAAGTGAAGGCAGAGTAGCAAATTCCTAAAGGGGTATTGCAACCACTACCCATACCATCATGGAAGTGGGACAATATCATTATAGACTTTTTCACTGGTCTCTCGAGTACTTCCAAAGAAAACAATGAGATACGGGTTATTGTGGACCATCTCACCAAGACTTCCCATTTTATCTATACTCAATAAGATTTATCTCTTGATCAACTTGATAGTATTTAAGTGAAAGAAGTGGTAAGGCTGCATGGAGTTCCACCTTCTATCGTATCTGATCGTGATCCAAGGTTCACATCAAAATTCTGGATAAGTCTTCAACAAACACGGAATACCAAATTGAATTTTAGTATGGGCTATGAACCCCAAACTGATATCCAATATTAAAGGACTATTCAAACACTTGAGGACATACTGAGAACATGCTCAATGGAATTTAATGGTGGATGGGATCAACCTCTCCCATTTGTTGATTTCTCTTACAAAAAAAACTTCCACTTGAGAATTAAAATGGAACCCTATGAAGATCTATATGGGATGCATTGTTGAACTTCTACTTATTAGGATGAAAATAGTGTGATAAAGATTCTTGGGCCTGATCTTGTATAGGAGATGACAGAAAAGGTCCATGCCATGCAACAACACATTAAGGTTTCTCAAAGTTGGCAAAAGAGCCATGACGACAACCGTCAAAGGGACTTGGAGTTTGATTTTGGTGACAAAGTCTTTCTTAAAATTTCACCTTGGAAGAGAGTCATGAGGTTTGGAAAGAAATGGAAGCTCATCCCTAGGCACATTGGCCCCTATGGAATCCTTGACTACGTAGGAGCAGTGGCCTATTGGCTTGAACTTCCTCCAAATATAGCACAAGTTCATGATGTATTCCACGTATCCGTCTTGAGGAAGTACATACCTGACCATTAATATGTACTAAATCTAGATGTGGTACAACTGGAACATGACCTCTCTTATGAAGAGAAGCCGGTGGAGATCTTGGATCATAGAGACAAGGTTCTATGCAACAATATTACCCACCTTATTAAGGTGTTGTGGAGTAACCATAAATATGAAGAACCCCCGTGGGAACCAGAGGACTCTATGAGGCAGAAGTACCCACACCTTTTCTATTTTGAGTGTATGAGTTGAAAGTTCAGGGATGAAATTTCATAAGGGGGGAAGAATGTAACGACCCAAACTTCTGAATAATATTTTTTTCTTGAATTTTTGTATTATTTTTTATATCCATTAATTAATTAAGTGAGTATAATTAAAATGATACCATTGGGTTTCCAATGTTATATGACTATTGGTCAATATGACCGTTAGAAACTAATCTCTTAACGTTATGATTATTGTTTATAAATACAAGTGATCTTGGTTGATTAATACATAAAGATGAGTTGATGTCCCCATCCAATAGACTGAGGCCATACGAAGCCCATCTGTCAGAGCTTGGAAAGGAGTTTGCATCACTGGGATTTTCTCTAGACCAAGACCAATCCGAACTCCAACATGTGAAGCTTGAACTGAATCACCTACGGGAGAAGTTCAAGATGATAGAAATCACCACTCAGGAAATGTTGTCTAAGCTGCCCCAAGATTCTATCACCATAGCACACCTTACACTTAGGTCCTATGTAGGTGTTATAAGGGGCTATGTAAAAATACCTCAGCTACATTGTGTAATAATTTTTATAAATAAAATTTTTATTTCTTATTATGTTAAAATTGTGGATTATAAATGTAAAAATAAATATAGGATGAATTTATAGAAGTTCCATATTGTTGGTGAATTTTGGAAAAAAGTTATTTTAAAATATTTTCGTATACATGAAATAATCAATAATGTGAAATTATTTTCAAAAAATGGTATTCTACAGTTGTGATAAGTAAGAAATTTATAGTCTAATAATATCAACATAATTTATTTGTGAATAGTAAAGTATAAATAGTAATATTACCCTTATGAATAGTGATGTGACCAATGGAATAGTAAACTGACTTCAGAAAGTATAAATATAATTTAGACATATTTAATGGTAATATGATATAATAGAATAAATAAATATCTGTTTCAGAAATTATTAGTTAAGTATTAGTATTTTTTTCAGGTAAATAGTGTTTTTACTTTAAAATTAAATATCTAATAATTATAATATTATTTTCATAAAATGGAGTTCCTTTTTGAATTTAGAGTGTCGATATTATGTCAGGGTAAATTTATGATATTTTTATAAAATGTTTTGTTTTTCCGTGAATAGTAAAAATATTGTTTTGAGTTTTGGTGCGATTAATGACATTATAAATGATGTAATCATGATTTAATATTTTTTGTCGACTTGTGAATAGTAAGATATGTTATGAGGTGGCCTAAGTGGCCAATACCATGGTAAAATACCATGGGAAACCCATGGGTTTTCAAATACCACCGATGAGGTGTCCCTTGTAAATTAATAAATTATTCCCTAACTTTTTTCTAGAAATACCATCCCATTCCTTCATTACATTCATTAAAAATTCATCATCAATGAAGATCTAGAGTTTTTACCTCTAAAGGAGTCCTCCCAATGTTCCCTCAAGCCCCCCAAGGTCCTAACCTTCATGCTTTCGAAGTTACTCTTCATGGTATGGTAACCTTTCACCCTCCTCTTTTAAGTCATAACTTCATTTATGTCGTGTCTTATATTTTCCACCTTATTATGTTGGGGTATGTTCCAATATATCCTTATTGATGTTAATTTTATTTCCAAATGATGGGAGACCCTTTCTTCTCTCATCAACTGATTTTATTAATTTTTAAGTGACGCCGTTAGGCTGCCGAATTTTCGTAAAAGAAATCACATCTTCTCTTTTATTTCGAGTTTTATTTTCATATGATATTTAATTAAAATATCTATTCCATGATCTTATTTATTTTTATTCTATACCCATACTGTATTATGAGTTATTTATGAGTGGTGACTCTTGTTCTCCCTCTTTTCAATTTTTTCTAAAACCAAGTTATATAGCCGTTATGCTGCAAATTTTTTGTCTAAAAACCTCTCTCTCTCTTTCTCAAGAAATTATCTTATTTTCTTTATGTGAATACCCAAAACCATTTTAGTTCTGGTTGTATTCATCAATACATAAAAATAGTACATTTTTTATGGATTTAACATACATGAAACCTTCTTTCTTTTTCCAAGGGTTATAAATGACATAACGACCAAGTTTTTAAGTACTTTCTTAAATGTCATGATTTTGACATGAAACCCATTTCATTTATTCTATTTGGGTTATTTATGAAATTTATGATTATGATCTATGTGGATCACATGAAAATAAATACATATTAAGGGTTCACATGGATATCACTTCAATGAATTGGGTAAATAATTTAATCTATAGAGATAACAAGTTTCACAATATCTTGGTGAATAACCTTGGTAATTTTATAACACCTTGGGGATGGACCTTGGTGATATGTTCATGAATGTATAAATTAAATTTTGTAGCCACATATTCAAGTTTTGATTCAAGTTCCTTTCATTATGATATTCCTATACTTCCATTTCTCATGTCTTTAGGTTTTTCATCAAGTCCTACTTGATATCAAAAGTAAAATGATTACCTTTCTCTCCTTACTAGGCCTTCTGATCACCCTTTCCTTTGATGTATGTATCCAGGTTATGAGATAAAGTAACTGTACTTAGGATGAACCTTTGATGAATAATTACAAGTGGATTAGAATAATGTTTAATGTTTTAATTTATATTATTCCTGATTTCCAGGACACTAGTCTTTAAAGATCCTCTTTTTGTAAAATGTAATGAAAAGTTATGTAAAAAAAGGCAGGATGCCATAGTTGGTATCAAAGGATAGTTTAGTTATTTATGGAAATTAGGCTATGAAATCTTTAGGAATAACCCTATATAAAAGTTTAAATATAGGAAAAATTATTTCTATTTTGGTGAAATATTGAGTAAGTGGTTTCCAAACAAATAAATTCATGTTTGGATAAGAATAAGTAGATGTGGATCTAAAACAGATGTATCTAGGAGTGAGAACTCCAACAAGGAGTTTCAGGCTTGGCCCGATGTATCCTGGTACACGACATTAGGCCTTGTTGTACTCTTGGTTTGACACTCCCTGGGGATATGATTGGTCAATCACAAGCTTTTTATGAATCATTCTAAAGGATTTATAGAGAAATGTAATTGTTTAAGCATAAAGTTTTAAGACATAAAATTCTTTATAATTAAAAGATTCGTAAATTAAATAAGATTCTAACTATGGTTTTGTTCTTTAAGAAAATGGCGGGCAATAGGAGGAACCATGAAAATGGTGACCGCAATGGACCATTCACTGACCGCCCTCTGATGGAAGTCGGAATGGAAAATTTCAGGAGAATGATGAACCAACTGACCAAAGTTATGGGAAATAACTTGCATCAAGCTGAGAGACCGATCTCACTATGAAGGGAACAACATTCTGTTGAATCCTTTATGCATCAACGACCAATAACCTTCAGTGGATCTACCGACCCATTGATTTCTGAACAGGGGATCAACTCTATCGAGAAGATCTTTTCTGTGCTTCACTGTTCAGAATAAGAGAAGGTTACCTTGGCTGTTTATCACTTAGAGGAAGAAGTTGATCAGTGGTGTGAACTGATTAAAAACATGAGGCCATGAGTGGAGGTTGAAGTTATGGAGTGGTAAGAGTTCAAAGGGATCTTCTTCAATAGTTATTTCCCTCGTTCAATGAGAACGGGAATGGAGAAGGAGTTTCTCGAGCTGAAGTAGAAGGAGAATAAATCTGTTGGAAGCTACGAGATGAACTTTACAAGAATTTCTAGTTACACCTCAATCACTGTCACATATCCTAATAGGAAGGTTGATTTATTCTTTGGCAGAATAAGACCTCATATACGGAATAATATAGCCAATTGAGACTATGATAGCTATGAGGAGATCATGCGTAGTGCGATGAAAGTTGAATTGGAGTTTGGTGAGATGAAATAGTCTCATAAATACAATGACAAGAAGATATCAATGGATCCAATCTTAGGGAGGAACTTCGATTAGGGAAGAGGATGTAAGAAATTGAAACATCCCACTTGTAATAAATGTGGTAAGAAGCATTTGGGGACCTTCCTACTTAGGATCGAGAAGTGATAAAAGTGTGGAAGAGATGGCCTTATTGTGCGGAATTGTCGTAGTGAGGTGAAACCTCAAATTACCAACACTAACAAAAAACGGAAGATGGTGCAGGCCCTACCTGATGTCCAATGCTACTAGTGTGGACAACTTTGTAACTTTTTCGATCACTGTCCAAATCTGAGGGTAGTGGAGGGGAATCGCCACCAACCTCAGCAACAGCCAAGAGAATAAGGTCTTACTTTTGCAATCACTACGATTAAAGTTGAAGCGCAAAATGATGTGGTGGTAGGAACTCTTGTTGTGATCTAAAATCTATAAAGTGCTTTGTTTGATTCTGGTTATATGCATTCCTTTATTTTCTCAATGTTTTCAAATAATTTATAATGAACCCACGATTTTATAAAATTAGAGTTATCAGTCAATACTCCTGGGGGGATTATCCAAGCATCATCAGTGTTTAGAAACTCTAGTATTTACTTTAGTGAGAACAATGTTATCGGAAATATAGTAGTCATTCCCATGCTGAAATTTGACATTATACTTGGGATGGACTGGATCTCAAAGTATAATTCCAGGATCAAATACATAAGAAAGGAAATTTTAGTAGTCTTGAATAGAAAACCAACGGTTATATTCCAAGGAGAGATATCTCAACCTAATATTTATCTAGAAGAACCTTGTATATCATTCTTTATGGAGTTTATCGGAAAAGAAGAAGAAGGAAATGAGAGTATAAGGATAGAAAATGTCCCCATTTTCCAGGAACTCATTGATGTATTTCCTAAAGAGTAACCTAGACCTCCCACAGAAAGAGAGGTAGAGCTCTCCATTGAACTCGTACCTAGATCTCATCCGATATCAAAGACCCCGTATAAGATTGAAAATTTGGAGTTGGAGGAATTAAAGAAACAACTCTAAGATCATTTGGAGAAGGGGTTTATCCATCCAAGTGTGTATCCTTGGAGAGAACTTGTTCTCTTTGTGAAGAATAAGGATAGATCAATGCGGCTATGCATTGATTATAGAAAACTGAATGGGATCACAGTGAAGAACAAATATCCTCTTCCAAGAATTGATGACTTATTTGACCAAATTAAGGGGGATCAATTCTTCTCTAAGATTGATCTTCGATCTGGTTATCATCAATTGTGGGTGAAGAAAGAATATATTCCAGAAAAAATGCCTTCTGATCAAGATATAGGCATTATGAGTTTCTTGTTATGACCTTCAGAATGACTAATGCACCAACTATTCTTATGGATTTGATGAATAGAGTCTTTAAGGACTACCTTGATAACTTTTTGGTAGTTTTTATTGATGATATTTTGATATATTCCAAAAGTCTCAAGGAGCATGAGGATCATATAAGGATTATTTTTAAAACTCCATGGAAGGAAATATTTTTTTGGAACGTTCAGCAAATGTGAATTTTAGTTACAACAAGTTTCTTTCTTGGGGAACATTATTACCAATAAAGGAATCACAATTAACCCTGAAAAGACAAAATTTGTAGAGGAGTGGCCTCAGCCTACAAAAATAACATAGATTCATAGTTTCCTTGGATTAGTGGGATATTATATGTGGTTTGTGAAAACCTTTTCACAAATTTCTAATCCATTAACCAAGTTAACTCTAAAAGGGGTCAAGTTCATCTGGAAAAAGGAGTGTGGGGAAAGTTTCCAAGAGCTGAAGAAGATATTGGTTACTGCACCAGTGTTAAATATTCCCTCAAGTGGAGAAGGATTCGTTATCCTTAACAATTCATCTCTGAAAGGTATTGGGTGAATCCTCATAAAAAATGAGAAAGTCATTGCTTATGCATCTCGACAGTTGAAGACTCATGAGTAGAACTATACTATGCATGATTTTGAGCTAGCTGGGGTAATTTTTTCTCTGAATATATGGAGGCACTATCTTTATGTGGATAAATGTGATATATACATAGACCATCAATGTTTGAAGTATATTTTCACACAAATTGAATTGAACATGTGACAAAGGAGATGGTCGGAACATCGTAAAGACTATGGTTGTTCAATTCATTATCATCCTTGAAGAGAAAAAAAATTCACTGATGCATTGAGTAGGAAAGAACCAGTTGTTCTTTCCATGATTTGGATTCAGAGAGATCCTTTGATCAATGACCTAGTAAAGCTATACATGGGAATTATAAGGGAAGAGACATCATCAACCCTAACCCAAATTATTTCTCAACCTTCATGTAAAGAATGGGAAAATTCCATGTAATTTTTTTTAATTATTTGGGATTATTACGAGTTGAGAAATTTAACAGCGCTTGATTCCGAGCCCCGATGTTCCCTGAATGGATTTACGAATTTTTTTAAGGTACGTTCAGAAAAAACATGGGAAGAATTTTCTATCTTTTGAACCAATTCTTGAATTAAAAATATGAGGGCACCGTTGAATCCACAAAACTGAGATTCTCTTAGGGGAAGCTTCACTTTGACCGTAGTAGGTTGGGAGAAAAATTTATTTTTTGGACTTTTTAAGGAAAAGTAAAATAACATGTAATTGTTATTTAATTTCATTTTTCTCCAATGGTTGAATGAAAGTGGCAGGACCAGTGACTTGTCAAGATAATTAATGGCATGACTCATAAACTGCATAACTCCACCATTGTGAATTAAAAGAGGTTCATTAATTCATTTAATGAACCTAATTAATTCCTTAATGCGTTACTCACCTTTCCCCCACCTATTTAAATAGAGATATGGGTGGGGTTTTGGAATGGATTATTCAAGTGAGAAAACTCTGGCAAATTTCTAAGTGAGGAAACTCTGGAAAAGTTCTGCAGTAACATCCACCAACGGAGGATGGAAGATCAGGCAACAACTATTCGGGATTGATGAACACCAACGACTCCATCCAATGTGGACGCTACTCCCGTCGCAACCGGGAAACCTCTAATGGATCTCGAGGTAGGGGGATTATTTGAATAAATCTTATCTTTGATGAATTCTTCTCCTGCCTGTTATCATGCTAATGTGGAGGGTGTGGGCCAAAAGAATAAGTCCTGAACCCTAAACCACTTTTTTTTTCATTGCGTTCTTTGGGGACGGTTTCTCAATTTGACGAAAACGACAGATAGAGGGCCACACTATGAAAACGACAGTCCGAGAGGCCCATAGGCAAAGATGAGAGTGAAAATGGATCTCTTGTGCATCCCCGGAGCCCCGGGGAAGATCCACCAGTGCCGGCGACTAGTGCTGGCGAGTGATGACGGTGGCCGACATCGGTCGACCGCGGCGGCAGCAGGAGGCACACCATTGCGTGTCATGGAGGGGAGCTATGACATCATGCCGTAGTGGCTGTAGAAGGTAGTTTTCCCTAATTTGGCCATGGAGGACGAGGCACTGAACTGTCGCGTTTCGCATTGAAGGGCCACAAATTTGAAGTTGCGGCGGTGGAGAAGGCCTAGACCCGCTCCCTACGGGTCCCATGAGTGACAAAGCGACGCCACTTCGCACCACCATTATTGGAGGCGAACGTCTCCTTTGAACTATTCATGATTAGTGGACCCTACAACCCCCATGGGTCACACCAGATAGAGGGTAGAGCCTGCTATGGCCCAGCCCAACTGGGTCGGGTCGGCCTAGGCCAAGTCGGACCGGACCCAGACCCCTCTCGGGCCCTGAAACGCTTAAGTAATCGTATCTTGCAAATTGGATGTCCGTTTGACGAACCGTCTATGGCACTGGGATCCTTGGAGTGAGATGTTCATTTTGAGATAATCCAAGAGAGTTTTAGAGAAATTTAGAGTATGTCCAGGTTGGATCACTCTGAATCCAACTGGGCCCTCGACACTAAAATGCCAATAACTTACAGACCGGGTGTCCGGTTGACGCACTGTCTGTTGCTTTGGAACCCTTATGACGCGAAAAATGATTGAGTAACTTATTCATGGGAATTTGTGATGGTTGAAAGATGTAAAATGGCTTGGGGAGTAGTTATCCCAAAATCAAGCATACTATGAGTGGGAATCCAATGGTTGGTAGTGAGGAAGAGGTTAGAGACAGATCATACGGAGGTTAGTACCGAGCGATCCTATGTGGGTTAGAACTTAATGATATTATGTGGGTAATATCCTATGTGGGTCAACAATCAACGATCCTATGTGGGTCAGCACAAACCAATCTTGTGTGGGTCAGATCCCGTGTGGGTCAGCACTCAGCCATCTTGTGTGGGTCGGTGCATACCAATCCTATGTTGGCCAGTGGGGGTTAACACCTATAGACTCCGGGTGGGTCAGATCCTATGTGGGTATTGCGTGGGTTAGTACCTATCGATCCTCTATGGGTTAGAATCTGTATGGTCAGTAACAATACCTCTTGACAGAATAAGATGATCTAGCTTCACAACTAATCATCTGTACTTCTATACTTCACTTATACCTGGTTTGAGATGTGTATATTGCTTTGTGCTGTGTAATTGTGATCATGCTTTGTGGTTTTCCCTTTTTGGAAATTTGAGAGACCTTAGGGGGTCTCGGGGTCCCTAATGAGGATTGTTGTACTTACCCCTACATGGGTTCACCTACACCTTGTTGTGTCTTGTACAGACGATGACCAGCTTGGCTGAGACTTGAGGGAGCGAGGACCAGGTGGTACACAAAGAAGATTGGATGACATGGAGAGTGGTGGAGATGAGCTGTACCTAACCTTCAGGTAGGATCCTCAGTGGAAAATTCTAGGAGCTTTTTTTTACCTTTTAGTTGGGCTTGTATTACGGCCCCTTTACTTTCAGTACACACCTTTACTACTAATGTTTTACTTCTTTATTGAATCTTGTTGTGTTTTTGGGTTTTGTGTTTGTAGAGTTTTAAAGGAAATGCCTTCCCATTTCAGGGATATGCCTTTCTGGTGATAGTTTCCAGCCCCTAGCCTTTTCAAGTTCTTTTCATTATGATATGCCTATACTTAAATTTTCACATATTTATGTTTTTCATTAATTTCTTATTGATTTCACAAGTAAACCGATTCACTTGATTTCTTTACTGGTCCTTCTGCTCACCCTTTCCTTTGATGTATGTCTCCATGTTATGAGATGCAGTAACTGTACTGAGGATGAACCTTTGATGAAGAATTACAAGTGGATTAGAATAATGTTTAATGTTTTCATGTATATTGTTCCTGATTTCCAAGACACTTGACTTTAAAGATCCTATGTTTGTAAAATGAAATGAAAAGTTATGTAAAAAAGGCTGGATTCCATAATGCAACTTTTAAATTTCAAACATTCATGTTTTTTGAAGCATTTCTAGTCTATTAATTACCACCTAAAACTTTATAAATAGAGAAAATACCAACATTTTTTGAAAAACCTAATGGAATCATACTTTAAAATTTACAAGGTTTTACACAATGAATTATTTGTCATTTTAAAGTTTTTACTATAAGATAAGATCTTGTAGTAGAGAAATGAGTTTATGCTACAATATACACATCTGAAATGTAAGGAATTTAACCATTACACCAAAACTCTTCAAGATTATTCCATAATAGATATTTTATAAAATTAAAATTTTCCATGCATTGGGACATCAGATTATGTATTAGGTGGAAGTGCAAGGAAGCACCAATGAAGGTCACCATTGGTACATGTGACGGTAAGGACATGAAACATGTCCACACGTAGAGGATTATAACATGTGTGGGGTGATGCATGATCTATTGTTATAGGGAGACACCTAAGGGATTTTATCAGTGTGTCATATTGGGTCTTGGATTATATGAAAGGTAGAATTACATTGGGACTTCCAATGTGGGACTCAACAATTATAGGGTAAACAAAAATATAAGTTTCCATACTATATAATAAAAAAGATTAAATTTTTGAAGACAAGTTAGTGGAACTCACTATAACACAAGTGATTATGATTTAATGGTGATTAGATTAATTTTTGTCTCACTAGAGTTTTGAGGGTTCCTATTCCATATAGAGAAGGCTGTGCCATCATCACACTGAAGTGGTGTATCCCATGCTATAGAAACTCCTTGAGACAGAGAAGGTGTGATTTAGGAATAGAAAATGATTTTATGCTTAGAAATAATATTCGTGTTTAGACTATTATTTAAAGGGCTATTATGTAGGTTTTTTAGGTTAATAAAGACTAATGAGGTTGTTTTAAAGATCATGGGAGAGTTAAATGGTGTGATATTTTGGGATCTGGTCAACTATAGGGCACTATTCCATAGGAAAGTTATTCACAGCAAAATGTTTGATTGACCCCTCATTATTTTTTATAGTGGGTGGTGTTACAATGTATTAAAGGAATGAAAGAAGATATCTATGCCATGAAAATAAAGATTACTCTATATTTAAGAATTTTTCCAAATAACCTTGAAATTCAATAGAGAAGTTATGGATAATGAATTTAGGGATTTAATATGTGTTTAATGAAAAAAATGGACACAATAAATGTGTGGTACATCTACAGAAATATTAATGACAGAAAATAAAGGTAAATTAATATAAACCATTATATTAAGGGTTATAGGCTTACAAAACTTCTTGTAGTAGTTCTTGAGAAATGTGGAAGATCATATTGAAGATTAAAAAAACCTCTAAAATATATTCTCATTAGGAGTTCCAAATTTTAGAGGAGATAAGAGAAAGAAAATAAGGAGAGAGCGAGGAACTCACTGAATAAATTTATGCAGGATAACTATAATAGATTACCGTTATATAGAAACATTGACAGAATTTCAGTTTTTCCGAAATGGCCCGAAGGCCTTCATTTTTATTGATTTTTGATAACCCCCCTTTCAAGGGATGAGGGGTAACCCTTACAAGGCCCATAAGCTCAGATATTACATGGGTCATAGGCTTAAGAGATTACATTACCCGAAGGACTTAGGGAATTAAACAAGACTATCTACATGGAAATGACCCTCCCCAGCATATGCATCATGATAGTAGCTCTCCACCTTCGCATGGGCGTCTGGCTAGGCTTCCCATGAAAGAACATGCTATTCCTGATGGCATAGCCATACTCTCTTATTCTGACAAATCCATTTGGCTCTGCTATGGTGAGTGCACCTGCTCTGAATCCTCTTCTGGGGCTGCTCCTTTTTTTTTTGTAGTGTGTCTGGGTAAACTACATGTGGCCCGAAGGCCTTGAGGTGGCCCGAAGGCCTTAAAGGTGGCTCGAAATCCCTACAGACCCAAAGGCTTAGGTGGCCCAAAATCCTTAATTAATCCAAGCCCAAAACGGTGTCCCAAGGTGAATAGTTCCATCTACTACAGTACCGAACAATACCTTCTATAATAACTACTACAGTGCCTGCTACAGTACCACACAATGTACAGTTCTACACATTACCTGTACAGTGTATAGTTCTGCTACAGTACCGCCCAATGTACAATACTCCTATAGTACTGTTACAACACCTGCTATTGTACCTGGTATAGTACTGCTACAGTACCCTTTATAAATATGCCTCTACCTGGTTTTGAACCTGGTTCTTGTGGATGCACTTAAGGATACCTCACCAACTGGGCTGATTCTCATGTGCAATAGAATTTAAGTTTCATTCACTAAAAAGAGATAAAGATAACCTTAGCACTTCCTAAATATTTTAACAATGAATGAGTTTCTATGAGCTCTCATAGAAAGGTGATTATTATTTTTATGATGGTGGTCACAAATTTTATGTGAAGGAGAAGCAAATAATTCAATAACACATATTCATACTTAGTACATCTTACACAATTGGTGATATTATTCTTGTTTTGTTTGTGAAAAATTTCTATCCTATCTTCTATAAGTGATCAAATATAGAGTAAGTGTGAATTAAGTGAACCTAGGGTGATAATGAATCAACCATAAACATTGTAAGGGGAGTGACCTTAAAAATTAATGACCTAGTAAAAACCCTACAAGCAAAGAGCTTAGTGATTCTGGTGCACCGACATACTATTGGATGTATACTCCCTGGATTATCCCATTATTGTGAACCAAGTAAAACTTATCTTTGTCCTATGTTATTTTGTTACTTTATTTTATACATGGATCTAACTAATTAAGTGGGTAAAGAGTTATCACAAGACAAATTGATTAAAGAGGAAATTTAAGCAATTGGATCACCTTAAAAACTATATTTAAAAGTAGTGATCCTTTCAATTAAGTGGTAAATATATATTAGGTAAGTGAGAGTTCAAGAATAAGTGATAAAATTAAAAACAATATCAAAACCTGATTCACCCCCCTTTCTAGGTATCTGTCAACTAAGCCACTTTGGGCCCTACAATTGGCATCAGAGCCTAAGTTTCTTTTATTGAATTTGTTTTCTCTAACTTAATCTAGTTTATTGTTGATTTTTTATTTTCCTTGGGTATTCTTGTTCAAAAATAAAAAGTTAATAACTTCAAAAAAGAAATAAAATTCTAATGGAATTCTATATTAGGTAACTATCTATAGAAAGATTTATAGACTATTAAAGTAGAATTGAAACCCACAAATAGAAGGAATTTAGATTTAGATTGTGATTTTTTTATATTTTAATTGACACAATAATAATAGAAGAGTAAACTAATAGGCCAAGTGGGTTTGTATCCACTGATAATTAGGAAATCTTGAGGGGGTGAAGAAATAATCTTTCCACTTATCAGAAGAGATGGACCAATAGTTAAGAAAAGATAATTTAAAGATAAAGGATGAAAGGATTTATCAATATATGTGAATCAAAGTTCTAGATATTATGGTTAATAAATATAAAAGTCTAAACATAAGACTTGTGGAAGTAAGCTATTTAATTAAGGGAGAATAATGACTCCCAAGCTAAATAATTGGAGAAGATGTCTAAAAATGAGTAAAAACATAAAAATTATTTAAAGGGATATAATTTCAACATAAAAGAGGTTTATAACATGAATTAAAAAAATGATGATATTTCTACACACTTGACATAACATGCCTTATAAAATAAAAGGTTTTAATAGAAAAATATATGCCTCAATGATTCAATTAATTAATTGAGTTCGAAGATAAAGGATTATAGTGACATGTCAGATAAAATCTACCATACATTTGTGGATGATATTTCTTGTAGGAATTATCCCAAGGAAGAACTAAATGCTCAAATTGAGATAATAATTAAGAATATTTAACAATTGTAAGAGGAATTGATCTCAATAGTGTAGGAAATAGAATATTAAAATGCTATGGGAAAGACTAAACATAAATATGATTTACATTTATCACATGATTAATATTTTATTGGTGACAAGGGAAATAAAGATATGAATTTCATATTTTAGGAAAAAATGTAAATATTTTCATTTACTAAAGACCATTCTATATAGGAAAAGTTGACCTTAGTTATGATAGAACTCCCTTAAATATTAAAAATATGAGAGTCTTTGAAATTCCCAAGAAATGTAACAATTCTATAATAATTGGAAATAGATCTAAAAGTTTCCCTATAATTGGTAATGAAAACTAGATGATCACTAAAAGAAGGTATGGAAACATGTGATACATTTGTGGGATGCATGAAAAAATTACTAGTTTATTTTATGAATAAATTAAGTAAATTAATATAAGGCACCAACATTAAAAATTACTTAATATTGAGTTATTACAAGATTACACATTGAGGATCTTTTCAGGTTTAGAGTTTTAGAGAATTAGATCATAAATCAGGCATTATATTCCACATTTAAAAAGGTGGTTACATTAAAGACAATATTAACTTTTCCCATCAAATGAAACATATTTAAAACAAAACATGGATTCTTTCATGACACCTCCTCGACACTATAATCACATCATGTACCTTTCCCTTGACCTGTGAAAAACATTTCAAAAACTTGGGACGAGCATAAAAAGCTCAGTAAGGGATATAAAAGTACAAAATGAAAACATTAGTACTTGTATACATAAGAATTAATGAAATAATACTTTACTCATAAAACATAATCGCTTTAACATACCTCATCAAATCATGAATAAATGATAGAAATCATAAGACATAAAGGTAACTTGAGGCATTAATAACATTCTTACGTAGGGAGTAACCCTCATTGTTACGTTTGGAATACCCATCACAATATATTCCCTAAATCTCTTCAGATAAACCTTAGAATTTAACCCCTTTACGTTACCCAATGCATTGGAGAGCTATATTGGGCTCACCCACCCTTAGTTTATCACGAAACCACCCATCTTCATAAATAATTCCCAAGAACCAAAACATAATTGTATCACATAAAACATGCATAAAGGAAACATAACATTTCCACATTTCAATCACAAGATATCAAAAACACATTGATATAATAAAAAAGTTATCAAAACCATTTTCAATACCAAAATAAAAGAAAAGTGAAACATGGAATTTATTTTTCATTAAAAAAAAGTTATGGCTTGTAGAGGAAGCCAAAACTCAAATAACGGTCACAGCGGCGGAGAATTCATTGCCGCCGCATACGTACGACAAAAAAATTCCCTTTTGTCATTTAGTAAAACGCTTCGTATAAAAAATATTAATTTTGAATAAACGTAAAATTCAAAGGGTTTTATACACTTTATAAAATAAAGTTGTGTATAAAACAAAATATGCCTCAATGAAAGTAGATTGAGACGAAGTCCCATACCTTGTGTCCGACTTGACTTGATCATTCTTTAATCTCCTGAATAATAAACTTGAGTTAATTTATACTTGCTTAAGAACCGTTTTCAATTTCATTATTCCTTTTTTATCACTTATTACCATGTTATGAACACTATGTAATTATTTAAGTTAATAACGGTCGTTTTGTCGATCATTGGTACTTGAGTCAAAAATAAAGTCCTTATAATTACAAGTTGTTCATGTGGTAAAATATCCATTATATACAGAATTATATTCATGATTTAGATATCATATATATCATATATATCTATTATATACATACATTTATAATATTACATAACATTTAGAGGTAAGAAATGAAATGCACCGTTCATGGAGATGGTAAGCCGTACGTACGCCTGAACGCCACTTTCATTTATAATTCGTATTTAATGGAGTTAAATAATAATGATATAAAGTTATATTATAATTCCAGTATAATATCATATATATCATCATAAAATACATCCTTTATACTTCCCACATATGGCATTAACAAATCAAATCACTTTTAGGGGGCGGTAGTCTGCACTTCCTAAAATGAAGATATTGTGTTTACCCATAATGGAAACCATAAAGGAATGCCATAAATGAAAAATAAAGAAGCATAATGAAAACATAAACATAATATATATCATATATAAATAGAGTTATTTCTTGATGTACAACATTAAAGGTGTTAAAAGAATATTGAACAATCATCATTTCATGAGGCATAAATTCACCATCCACAAAAACAGTATGTTCTTTAACCATTAGACGGAGGTGTGTGTAAGTGTAGCTTGAATAATTATCATTAAAACATACTAGTATATTGAAGATACTGTTTTTGTTACAAAAGAAAGTAATAAAAAGAGTTTAGGGAATTGGAGAAGCGAAATAAAACAGAAGAACACAAGTGAATACATTACCTTTAAATCGGGTAACTCCTCTTGGTTTGAACCAAAAGGGTTTCTTGAAGAGATTTATGCCTAAGGTAAGGCTTATAGGATTAAGAGAGTGATGTGGAGGGATAAAATGAGCAGATATTGGCCGAGATAATGACTTGAGAGGTGTGGGTAAGGAGGTAGAGGTGGTGGCCTTTTATAAGAGGGAGGATGGGCACTCTTGGAAATTCAAGAAATGTTACTTTATATTAAAACGAGTTTCGGATTTTAAAGGTCCCACATTGATATATTTCGAGGATAAGGTGATAAGGGTTCTAAATATACTCATACAATAAGTTTTTGACAAGTGTAAGTCTTATATTTTACATTATCTTTTCATTTTATTTAAATCGTTCATTAATGAGGTAATTGCTACATCATCATGGTGTCATAAAAAAATTAATTTATTTAATGTCTAAAAATTATAAAAAAAATACTATTATGTAGGAAATATTTTTATCTTTCCAATGAATATTTATAGTCTAAGATATAATTTATTTAGAAAAAATTAGAATTGTTTTACTTAGGTGTTACATACTTTTGTGATATTCTCATTTCTTTAAAAATAAAAAGATAAAGTGTCACTATCACCCAAAATTAATTCCATGGGGTCCCAAAGTTTGGAAAAAGTTATCCCATGGTCGGCCATGACACAACCAGTAGAATTAAGAAACATGTTGGGGTAAATTTTTATCATTATGATATTATTTTGTTATCCTTAACTACCCGATTACTAATTAATCACGATAATTAAAGATGAGTATCGTTGTTACTATTCATAATGTCAAAAAAAAGTCTTAATTACATAATTTGGAAATTCTGATTCCAAATATGGAATCCATTTTACCAAATTCCAAACACAGAAATTGCAATAATTAATTTAAAATAATTCTCATTGTCAAAACAAATAGCGGGTTTTTTTGAAACAATATCTATGAAATGTTTGGCACTTGTTTATGCCCAATTAAAAAGTGAAATAAATTATAATGACCAAAATTGGATTAAATGGTAAAAATATATTCTAATTAAACTTTAAAACCAATTAAAAGGACAATCTATCTATATACTTAAATTAGATGAAAAAACAGTTTTGAAGTAAAATGCAGTATTTTTCACTATTCATTAAAAAATGAACATTGTCAGAAAAATACCAAAAATTTATCCAAAGTAAATTTCATTGTCCCAATCCTAAATAATAAGTTTATTTTGAAAAATAGATATTATAAATTTGTCAAAAGATAGATTTAAATAAGGGTTCGCCATCAAAAGGCGGCAAAACAATCTTTTAAAAATATTAGAGAATTCAATGCTTAAGATTGGATCTATTCTCATTCTAAGATTCTAAAACACTATCTAATTTATAAATAGACATAGATATGAAAATACATATTTCTTTACTTACTTGGGATGTTATATCCTTCCCCCCTTTAGAAAATTACGTTCCCACAATTTATTTACTTATCGAATAACTAGGGGTATTTATCCCTCATTGCATTTTCAGATTCTCATGTTGCCTCTTCAATTATGTGGTTTTTCCACAAAAACTTTACTTGATGAATCAAATTATTCTGTAACACTTGCTCCCTGTGGTCAAGAATCTGGATAGGTTGTTCCTCATAAGATAGGTTCTCTTCCAACTGAACTACCTGTGGACTCAAAACATGAGATGGATCTGGCATATACTTCCTTAACATTGAAACATGAAAAACATTGTGTACTTGAGATAAACTCAGAGGTAAAGACACTCGGTATGCAACTGATCCAACTATCTCCAGAATTTCATATGGTCCAATGAACCATGGACTCAACTTTCCTTTCTTACCAAATCACATCACACTTTTCCATGGTGAAACTTTGAGAAAGAGATGATCACCTACCTCAAAAGTGAGATCCTTCCTCCTATTGTCCGCATAACTTTTCCGCCTGCTCTGAGCTATTCTCATGTGTCTCTGTATCAGTTGAACTTTTTCTATAAAATCTTGTACCAATTTCGGTCCCATCAACTTCCTTTCACCCACTTCATCCTAAAAAGCTGGAGTTCGACACCGCTTCCCATATAATGCCTCAAATGGTGCCATCTGTATACTGGAATGAAAACTGTTATTATAAGAAAACTCAACCAAAGAAATATGTTAGTCCCAACTTCCCTAATAATCCATCTAAAAAGCATGTAGCATATCCTCTAAATTCTGAATTGTTCATTCTGACTGCCCATCTGATTGAGGATGAGAAGCTGTACTAAAATTTAATTTAGTACCCAACAACTTCTGAAGGCATTTCCAAAAGTTAGAAGTAAACCTGTGATCATGATCAGATATAATGGAGAGGGGAACTCCATGTAACCTGACTATCTCTTTAGGATAAAACGATAAAGTTGATATAGGGAAAAAGTATCTCGTATATCAAGGAAATGAGCAGATTTAGACAAACAATCAACAATAACCCAAATTGCATTATTACCACGAGGTGTCTTCGGCAATCCCACAACGAAGTCCATGGATATATTCTCCCATTTACAATCTGGTACTAGTAAAGGCTGAAGCATCCCCTTAGGTAACTGCCACTCTACTTTAACCTTTTGACAAGTCAAACACTTCATAGTAAAATCATCAATATCTCTTTTCATTCCATCCCACCAGTAGTACTCCCGAAGATCTCTATACATCTTAGTACTGCCTGGATGAACTGAAAACAGAGAACTATGAGTTTCACATAACAACCCTCTATTCAACTATGAATCACACGACACACACAATCTCTTTCCAAATCTCAAAACACAATCATTATCAATGTTGAATTCTGGCAACTTACCCTTCTAAACTAGCTTTACCTTTTTCTGCAACTCACTGTCTTGCTTCTGTGCTTGCTTAATTCTGTCTGATAGAGAAGATTTCACTGATACCTGAAACAAAACAGAAGAACAACCTGCACCAACAACTTCTATTCCAATGTTCATCAAATCCTTAACCAAAAGGATCACGTTCCAAACAGAACATTGTTAATGAAGTATTACTTTTTCGACTCAAAGCATCAACCACTTTATTTTCTTTTCCCTGATGGTAATGAATTGTACAATCATAATAATTGATTAATTTTAGCCATATCCTTTGTCTCATGTTCAATTCTTTCTGAGTGAAAATATACTTTAAACTTTTGTGATCAGTATATATTTCACACTTTAAACCATACAAATGATGCCTCTAAAATTTTAAAGCGAAAACAACAGTAGCTAATTCCAAATCATGTGTAGGGTAATTTACCTCATGAGTTTTCAATTAACGTGAAGCATAAGCAATTACCTGATCATTCTTCATTAGGATGCAACCAAGTAATTTCAATGAAGCATCACTGTCGATAACAAAATCACCATTCCTGGAAGGTAGTTCCAAAATTGGAGCATTCACCAATCTTCTTTTCAATTCCTAAAAACAATCATCACATTCTTTTGTCCAGATAAACTTAACACCTTTCCAAGTTTTCTTAGTCATTGGACTAGATAACCAGGAAAAATTTCTAACAAACCTTCGGTAATAGCCTTTCAACCTAAGAAAAATACGAATCTCAATTACATTTGTGGTTCTTGGAAATTCTTCAAAAACCTTTGTTTTTGTAGGATCAAAAATTATTCCATCTTTAGAAACAATATAACCAAGGAAAGAAATTTGTTGCAACCAAAACTCACACTTGTTGAATTTCCCATAAAATTTCTTTTCTTTTAAGGTTTGAAAAATAACCCTTAAATGACTTTCATGATTCTCTTTACTTTTAGAAAACACCAAAATATCATCAATGAAAACAACCACAAACTTATCTAAGAACTCATGAAAAATTATATTAATAAGGTCCATGAATACAGAAGGTGCATTGGTTAGCCCAAAAGGAATTACTACAAATTCATAATGGCCATATCTTGTACTAAACGCGGTCTTCAGAACATCTTCTTCCTTTACCTTCAACTTATGGTACCCCGATATCAGGTCAATCTTTGAAAAATACTGAGCTCCCTGGAGCTAATCAAACAAATCATCGATATGAGGAAAATGATATTTGTTATTAACAGTGATGTTATTCAAGGATCTATAATCAATGCAAAGTCTCATAGAACCATCTTTCTTTTTAACAAATAAGATAGGATCACCCCTTGGTGATGTTCTAGGTCGAATGAAACCTTTCTCTAATAAATCTTGCAATTGCTCCTTAAACTCTAAAAGTTCAATTTGAGCCATTCGATAAGGGGGTTTTGAAATTGGCTTAGCATCAGGAACTAAGTCAATAGAAAATTCAACTTCCCGATCTGGTATTATTCCAGGAAAATCATCAAGAAAAACATCAGGATACTCATTTACCACTGGCACATCATTAATCTGAACATTTCCTTTGTTTTCAACAATATGTGCAAGGTAACATTCATTTATATCTTTTACATGTTTCTCAGCCTCTTGATATGTTATCAACAGTAAGGGTTCATTCTTGTACACAAACTGAAAGTCCTTCTGAAAAGAAACTTCTTTAGCTCTATAATCAATCTTAGAATGGTAAATAGAGAGCCAATCCATAACTAGGATAACATCAAACTCTACTAGAGGGAAAACAATAAGGTTTTCATGTTGGTTATTTCCACAGATAAGGATATGAAGACTCTTATAAATTCTTTTTTCCTCAACATTTCCCCCAGGTGTTTTTACCACAATTTTAGTGGTCATTTCTTGAGATGGAATTCCCAATTTACTAGAAAAGTTTTAAGATATGAAAGAATGTGTAGACCCTGAATCAAACAACACATTAGCATAATCCGAGAAAACAAAAAAAGCACCTGATACCACTTCATTTTCTGGGCCAACATCTGTTGAAGTAGTTGCAAAGGATTTCACCACTCCTTGTTTCTTGTATTATGACTACTTCCCATCATTTAATCTCTATGTAGAACACTCGTTTGCATAATGACCCATCTCATCGCACTTGAAACATTTCACTAACTGTAAATAAAATTTGGTCTTACCATCACCCTTCTATTTTTCAGTGAAATCACGAGCCTTATATCCCATCTTACCACATCGGTAGTACTTTCCAGAATTCAGAAGACAATCCCCAGCATTCCTTTTACCACATTTATCACAATCTGGAAACTTAGTTTTCTTACCCTTAGACCTTTTTGAAAAATTCTTCCCTTTCTCCTTCCACCTTGGTCTCTTATTCTGTTGGTTGTTATAGAACACATGATCATCGGAAAACTCTATTTCCACCTTCTCAGCACATAGAACAAGATTTTCATAACTCTTGAACTCACGAGAAGCTAAATCCCTTCGATATTTTGGATTTAATCCTGAGTAAAAATGATTGATTTTACTATCAAGGTCTCGGATAAAATTTGGAGCATACGTTGCCAATCAAGTGAACCTTTCTTCATAAGAAGCCACTGATTTGTCCTCTTGCCTCAATTCCAAGAATTGTTTTTCCATCCTAAGTCGACCTGCCATAGGAAAATACTTCTCAAGAAACATACCTTTGAATTCATCCTAGTCAAGAGCATCAATCTCATCAGCGTCCCTGATATTTTTAACCATCGACCACCATGGATCTGCTTCACCCTCCAAACGGTAAATTGTAAGACTAACCTTTTGATTGTCTGAACACCCCATGACATCAAAAATCTTTTCCAGTGATTTAATCCTCCCTTTAGCTAACACAGGGCCAGATAACCTCTGGATTATGGGGGATGTTTCCTCATGAAATGTTCCACCACTAACATGTTTCTCTACGGTTGATCTGGCTGATCTTGTGCATGGATACCACCACCATTTATCACTTAAGTCAAATGCTCCATTACTGCAACAAACTGTTCAGTTCCAATTCCAACCATCTCAGGATGCTAATTCAGAAGGTCATTGCCTTATGTTTTCCTTCCTAGAACTAATTCCCTATTTCCTCTGTGGAAAACCATTCTGAACAAACATGTCCTATATGAAGCAACATGGTAATCTTCAAATGCTATATCATTTCAATTTGACCATAAAAAAATATTTTTGGGTAATCATTTAATAGAATTATAACTCCTAAAGTTATATAAACCAACATTTGATACCAACTATAAGGCCCCAGCCTTAAACATTACTTAATCTTGAGTTATTACAAGATTACACATTGAGGATCTTTTCAGGTTTAGAGTTTTAGAGAATTAGATCACAAATCACGCATTACATTCCAAATTTAAACAAGGTGGTTACATTAAAGACAATATTAACTTTTCCCATCAAAGGAAACATATTTAAAACAAAACATGGATTCTTTAATGACACCTTCTTAACACTATCATCACATCATGTAACTTTCCCTTGACCTGGGAAAAACATTTCAAAAACTTGGGATGAGCATAAATAGCTTAGTAAGGGATATAAAAGTACAAAATGAAAAAATTAGTCCATGTATACATAAGAATTAATGAAATCATACTTTACTCATAAAACATAACCACTTTAACATACCTCATCAAATCATGAATAAATCATAGAAATCATAATACATAAAGGTAACTTGAGGTATTCATAACATTCTTACGTAGGGAGTAACCCTCACAGTTACGTTTGGAATACCCATCACAGTATATTCCCCAAATCTCTTCAGATAAACCTTAGCGTTTAACCCCTTAGGGTTACCCAATGAATTAGAGAGCTATATTGGGCTCACCTTCCCTTATTTTATCACGGAACCACCCATCTTCATAAACAATGCCTGAGAACCATAACATAATCGTATCACATAAAACATGTATAAAGGAAACATAACATTTCCACATTTCAATCAGAAGATATCAAAAACACATTGATATAATAAAAAAATTATCAAAACCATTTTCAATACCAAAATAAAAGAAAAGTAAAACATGGTATTTATTTTTCATTAAAAAAAGTTATGGCTTGTAGAGGAAGCCGAAACTCAAATAATGGTCACGACGACGGGGAAGTCTTTGTCGCTGCATACGTACGACAAAAATAGTCCCTTTTGTCATTTAGTAAAACGCTTCGTATAAAAAATATTACTTTTGAATAAACGTAAAATTCGAAGGGGTTTATACACCATATAAAATAAAGTTGTGTATAAAACAAAATATGCCTCAATGAAAGGAGATTGAGACGAAGTCCCATAACTCGTGTCCAACTTGACTCGATCGTTCTTTAATCTCCTGAATAATAAACTTGAGTTAATTTCTACTTGTTTAAGAACCTCTTTCAAGTTCATTATTCCTTTTATATAACTTATTACCATGTTTCTAACACTATGTAATTATTTAAGTTAATAACGGTCGTTTTGTCGATCATTGGTACTTGAGTCAAAAATAAACTCCTTATAATTACAAGTTGTTCATGTTGTAAAATATCCATTATATCCATAATTATATTCATGATTTAGATATAATATATATCATATATATCCAATATATACATGCATTTATAATATTACATAACATTTCGAGGTAAGAAATGAAATGCACCGTTCATTGAGATGGTAAGACGTACGTACGCATGAACGCCACTTTCATTTATATTTCGCATTTAATGGAGTGAAATCATAATTATATAAAATTATATTATAATTCCAGTATAATATCATATATAACATCATAAAATCCATCCTTTATATGTCCCACATATGGCATTAATGAATCAAATCACTTTTAGGGGGTGATAGTCTGCACTTCCTAAAATGAAGATATCGTGTTTACCCATAATGGAAACCATAAAGGAATGACATAAATGAAAAATACAGAAGCATAAGGAAATAATAAACATAATATATATCATATATAAATATAGTTGCATCTTAATGGCCACCATGAAAGTTGTTAAAAGAAGATTGAGCAATCATCGTTTCGCGAGGTAGCAATTCGACATCCACAGAAAGAGTATGTTCTTTAACCATTAGACGAAGGTGTGTGTAAGTGTAGATTGAATAATTCTCATAAAAAAATCCTATTATATTGAAGATACTGTTTTTGTTACAAAATAAAGTAATAAAAAGAGTTAAGGGGTTGGAGAAGAAAAATAAAACAAAAGAACACAAGTGAATACATTACCTTTAAATCGGGTAACTCCTCTTGGTTTGAACCAAAAGGGTTTCTTGAAGAGCTTTCTACCTAAGTTAAGGATTCTAGGATGAATAGAGGTATTTGGAGAGATAAAATGATCAGATATTGGCTGAGAAAATGGCTTGAGAGGTGTGGGTAATGAGGTAGAGGTGGGGGCCTTTTATAAGAGGGAGGAGAGGCACTCTTGGACAGTCAAGAAATGTTACTTTATATTAAAATGAGTTTCGGATTTTAAAGGTCCCACATTGATATGTTTCGAGTATAAGGTGATATGGGTTCGAAATATACTCCTACAATAGGTTCTTGAAAAGTTTAAGTCTTAGATTTTACATTATCTTTTCATTTTATTTAAATCGTTCATTAATGAGGTAATTGCTGCATCATCAAGGTGTCATAAAAAATTTAATTTATTTATTGTATAAAAATTATAAAGAAAATACTATGATTTAGGAAATATTTTTAGTTTTAAAAGGAATATTAATAGTCCAAGAGATAATTTATGTAGACAAAATTAAAATTATTTTACTTAGGTGTTACATACTTTTGTGATATTCTCATTTCTTTAAAAATAAAAAGATAAAGTGTCACTATCACCCAAAAGTGATTCCATGGGGTCCCAAGGTTTGGCACAAGGAATCCCATGGTCGGCCATGACACAAAAAGTAGCATGAGGACACATGTTGGGGTCATTTTGTATTATTATGATATTATTTTATTATCCTTAACTACCCGATTACTAATTAATCACGATAATTAAAGATAATTACCATCATTACTATTCATAATGTCCAAAAACAAAAGATTCTTAATTAAATAATTTGTACCTTATGATTCCAAATATCTAATCCATTTTACCAAATTACAAACACAGAAATTTCAATAATTAATTTAAAATAATTTCTGTTGTCAAAACAAATAGCGGGTTTTTTTTGAAACAATATCTATGAAAATTTTGTCACTTGTTTATGCCCAATTACAAAGTGAAATCAATTATAATGACCACCATTGGATTAAATGGTAAAAACATATTCTAATTAAACATTAAAAACAATTAAAAGGATAATATATCTATATAATTAAATTAGATGAGAAATCAATTTTGAAGTAAAATGCAGTATTTTTCAATATTCATTAAAAAATGGACATTGTCAGAAAAATACCAAAAATTTATCCAAAGTAAATTTAAATGTACCAATACTAAATAAAAATTTTATTTTGACAAATATATCTTATAAAGTTGTCAAAATATAGACTTAAAAAATGGATTTCCATCAAAAGGCGGTAAAACAATCTTTTAAAAATATTAGAGAATTCAATGATTAAGATTGGATTTATTCTCATTCTAAGATTATAAAACACTATCTAATTTATAAATAGACATAGATATGAAAATCCATAGTTCTTTACTTACTTGGTATGTTACAATTAATTTACATGAATCTGATATAAAGTTTAAAAGAACGATTCATCAAGAACAATATAAGAGGTATTAATATTATTTTGGAAAAAACTATCATAATAACCATTCCTAAAGTGAAAATTTCAAAATATTTTAATATGAGAATAATAGAAGGATTTATACTATTTACAATGAAAAATATGTTCATTTGAGAAATAAATTTCATAGGCTGTCTAAAGAAAATTCTTATATTGAAAGTTATGTGAAGAAAATATCTAAAACTATTTTTTAAGAGCTAACTTATTGAAGAGATAGAAAAATAACTTTAAATAATTTGATTAATTCACATGTTTCTTTAACAAAAAATTTACATTTAAAGGCACATCCGAAATAAAGGCATGTAATGAAAAAATATAACATTAATTATTGGGATAGTCAAAGATGTAAATTAGTTTGGAGAAAGGAAGATCAAACTATAATGGAAAGAAAAATCCTTGGTGGTAAAAATATCCAAGGAAGAACATGTTGTGATTTGGGTTATATAGAAGAGAACATTCCCAAATAAGTGAATAAGATATTAGATTAATTTAAATCTAGTTATTATATTAAAATGTATTCCAAATTAAAAGGTAAATGAAAAATGGTGGTAAATAGTGACTCACTGTCCTCCTCAACTTGAGGAAAAGGGAAGGTACCCCTCTCTACATGTAATTTAAATTTTATAAAAATTATTTTAAGTGGACAAGTAAATTAGGTGGATATACGATTCTTGGGGTGTATTTACTAAAAAATCACATGAGTATGATTCAAAGGAGGATCCCTTGAAGCTAGAAAATGTATACAAGTGGTGACCAAATTTTTTATTTTCATCAAAATTTAATTTGTATGGTTCATGTAAAATAGAATTTGTCATGTTGAAAACTACATGAAATGGGGTATAAATGATGATATTAAAAGGTTTCAAATCATTCCTGGAACAATAAGGGGAATCTTGATAAATCTGGTATTTTATATTGGTATCAGGATATGTTTTAAGTAGAAGACGTCCACTTATATGAAGAAAGATAAGATAAGAGAAATAAAAAAATCATTAAAGGATTCTTATTTTTATTAGTTTATGTTTTTTTAATTATGAAAATATATGATTTAATTCATTTCTTAAAAATTAATTAGAAATGAATAAAGAAACCAAATGAATATAAAGGGAATGATTTTATAAAAAAAATATATTTTTATACCCCAAAGGTATTTTTTCATAATAAATTAAATTAATTACTATTATTTAATTATGTCAATGGAATACATATATTATATATTCAATCATTTTTTTACATTAATACAAAATATTAAATATTCATATGATGATAACAAAACCAATTTTATGCATAAAAACCTATATTTTTATAAAGATAGTTTTATTTCCTTTTAATGGAGAAATTATTTTAAACATAATTTATGGAAATTTTATTGATTTTATGTGTCAAAATAAAATTTATATTTGATATATAAGCATAAAACTATCTTAGAGAGATTTTTTGGTATTTTTCTATGAAGTTTTATTTTTTTATGAATTGTGAAAATACTAAATTTTAATTCAATACTAATTTTTTAAATAATTTATTTATAAGGTTAAATTATATATTTAATTTAATTTAATGTTTAATTATATAAATTATACAAAAATTAATCCAAATTAGGTCTTTTTAATCAATTTCAAATATAAATTATATATAAAAACATATCAAACCTTTGAAAATTTTTTACTTCAAAAACCCGCTTTGTCATCCAAACTCTAAGATTAAATTTAAAATAAGTTATTCCATTTATGTGATTGGAATTTGAAAAAATGGATTCCATATTTGTAATAATAATAATTTATAATTCCTAATAAGGTCAACTTAGATTTTGAACAAAAATATTAGTGAAAGTAATTAAAATTATTTACAGCGATTAAAGGAAAAATTTTTCTTAACAAAGGACTAAACCTTAAACTTAGTGGCCAAAATGATCTAGGAAATTATAAAAAATAAATTTGCTGGAAATATTCATAAACTATATTAAATTTTCTATAGTTTTTAATATTATTTGAGCCACTTTTATTTGAAAAAACATGTGTGGAATTCCCTTTAATTTTTTTTTTCAAGAATGCCACTCCTCCTCCACTATAAAAAGGAACTCACCCATCCCACTAAATCACACCACTCAAGAAACTTTGGATCAAAAAATATCTGACTTAATAGCTTTTAAAATCCCTAAAATGTACTTATAATACAAAAATTGGACATAATTCCATCCAAGGAATCCCTTTCGTGCCCACCAAAATGAGTTACCTAAATAAGAGGTAACATCCTTCCTCAAGATCTTTTGTTTTATTTATTTCTACACTATTTAAATTATACTTATTACTAGATTATATAAAAAAATATTATCCTAAATATAACTATATTTTTTTATGTTAATGTTTTTACCTTCACTTACACACACTTCCATCTAATGGGTAACAAACTTACCATTCTTATGTACGGTGAACTACCGCCTCACGAAACGAAGTTGTTCATTTTTAATTTACCTCCTCTCATGGGTGGGAATTATGATAGAAATAATGTTTATATATGATATATATTATTAATTTTTTTATAATTATGTAATTTCTATATATAACATACCTTTATGATTTCCATTTTTGTGGGAATACGATAACAACCTTTGTGGAAGTGTAGACTACCGCCACCTAAAAGTGTTGGGATTTGTTCACATGATACATGATATGTATAAAAGATGTTTTAAATATAAAATATGTGATATAAATTACATATATATTATATTCATGTAATAATTAAATTTCTGTAAATATAATATATCATTTTCTTTGTTACCCTTTTCACACACTAAAAAGTGATAACGTCTGTCATGGACGTCCGCACTACCGCCTCCTCGACATGATGTGATTAATTTTACATCACATGAATTATATATATAAATATATATGATTAATTAAATGGTACTTATTATATAATTACCATTATTTAAATATATAATGTTACTTACCTACTTTCCATAATGATCATTAAAAAATGGGAACATTACTCATGCGTACGTATGACCTACTATCTTCATGTTTATAACATTAGTTCATTTTTCATAACCATATTTCATGATTGGTTTTAAAAGTATAATTGATGTTTAAATATTATAATTATTTCAATATAATTATTCTGGATATGTTTATATAAAGGCCCATTTGACCATAGTTGTCATACCAAATTCATTTTTGGCACATAAACCAAATATGGTCAAAACACCTGAGGTAAAATTAATTGTTTAAGTAGTTTTTTTTCAACATTGAAATAAGGGAAATAAAATTATTTATAAAAATGAAAAAGGTTATGAATAAAGTAAATAATTAATATAAGTTTATTATTTAGGAATATAAAGACACACATAACAAATCAGACATAAGGTAATGGATTTCGTCTCAATTTCATTTCATTAAGGTATATTGTGATGTTATATAGCTAAATTATTTTTTATGGAATATATTACTCCCTTTTACATGTTGTATCATTAATATCCTTATTATCATGATATTCTAAGTTTCATTTAATGTTATTACTTCAAATGGATTATGATTCAAAATGTTTCAAAGTGGTATTGGACACTTTGGGATGTTTAAGTATTATTTCCCTCAATAATGATTTTAATTTTATTTAAAATGTATTTTCATTCATCAAAATCAACAACCCTTTTTATTAATTATCCTCCACTAGGTAATTATTGATAAATACATATTATTTATTCAATACAGTTATTTGATAAGGAACATTATTCTTGAAGTAAATTGATTATTCAATATATGAGGAATTTCGTGGACATGTATGTTATAGGTGGGGACTAATTATAGATATCCCCTTGATGCATCGATAGTCATATGAGTTGAATCAGTTGGCCAAATTAGAAGAGTTTTTACCTGATACACTAAACCATCTTATAAAATGTATTGATGGTAAAGGTATTATGTACCTAAGAAACATGGAATCCAATAATTAATAATTTCACTAATTTAGACTAAGTTATTATTTATCCATGATATTTTGTGTTGAAATATATATAGATGCACTTAATTATAAGTTTATTGACTAAATGACATGTGTTTTGGTGATTTACCTTTCCATATTGATTCTATCTTATCTAGTTTTTTAAATGGAAGGTTTGTTCAGCTATTTAGATTTAAATATTGATTTATTCATTATTTATTTCATTGTACTTAAACTTTCTGAGAATCAAAGATCACTATTATTTTGTTTACTTTCCCTAGGGTATGAAGAATAAATATTTAAAGAATATTTGGATGATGTAGTTCATTTTATTTTATTACATATCATGTTTTATTTTCTATTTCCCAATTTAATATAGGTATCATGTATGTAATTTGGTTCTCCAAAACTATTAAACTAATAAGTACTTTGGTATTTGATTACTTATAATCATGAAAATTAAATAAAACAATGAAAAAACTTTGTATTCTAGGTATGGGGCATTACAGTTGGTATTAACAGAAGTTTAACAACAAATTTGGAAAATATATTTAGAAAACCTAGATTAAGTATCATAACCCTAAGATATAAATTAAGGATAAGTATATAATAACATTGTATAATTTTGTTAAGGTATAAATTATGTGGTAATTACTATAAATACATTGATATATGGATATTACAAGTTGATTTGGTTCTTGCATAGTTGTTCCTAGAGGTAAAATCCCTGAAAAGATGTTTCGGTCGTGACTCGGTGTAACCTGGAACATGACAACATGCCTTATTGCACACCTAGTTTGAAAATCATAGGGGATACACTTAGGATAGTTCTCATTATATTTATAGACCATTAGGAAGTATTTAAATGTAAAAATGTCCCAAATATACCATGTTTATGATTATTAGATCAATTACAAACAAAATTTTCAATTTATGTTAAGTATTTTACTAGTTTTGGGATTATACATTATGTTTTATAATGATATGAACTTGTTTAGTGTATGTCTTCATTTAAAAATGTATCCTAGAAGAAGGAATAATAACCTCACCAATGAACATGATACAAAGAGAAAGAAGGATCATATATTTTATAGTCTTAGGCCAATATTTCAAAGGGAAACAATCTCTTAAGAATTATCTTCATATAAGGACATAGTATAATGTGATAATGAGATGGTTAAAGAATTATACATGTCTTATAGCTTCAAAGGAAAGAAAGAGAAGAATAGGATGATAGGTCAAAAGATGTACAAATAGAAGAAGTGAAAGAAGTATTTTTCCACATGTGATAATTGTGGAATGAAACACCCCAATACTTACTTGAAGGTAATGAGATTTTGTTATTAGTGTATAGAAAAAGTACACCATGTTCATGATTGAAAGGCAAAGAAATAAAATTCCAATGTGAAATTATTCCACTATAAGGAGATGAGACACTATACAAATCAACGTCTCATGCATCAATGGAATATGCCCTACAAGAGGCTAATGAATCATGGATAATATTATGTTATAACCATAGATGAAGAGTAATGACTAATGTTATTATGTTTGGATTCATGAATTATGTCATTTGAGTATTTTATCAATGATGTACTGATTATAAGAGTTATGAAATATATTAGGATTGTCCTAAAATAAATTTTCCTTAGGTATTTGAGATCATATGCTGAATAGTACTAAGAAAAATTATTTAGTAGAAAGTAATTTTTTTAGAAAACACATGGTTAAGGAAAATATAACCTTTAATATGTTCCTAATGTTAATAAAATGATGTTTGGATAAAGAAATAATTGGTTTGGATAATTTAAATTAGATTAGTGCAGACTAACTTGGAAATAAGTAATAATTTATTGACCAAGTCATTTATGATATCATTGATGAAGTTTATATCATTTTTGTATTTAAGGAATATTTAAAATAATCTATATTATACTTAATGAATAAAAATCACTCATGTTTTAAATAAGTTATTATGGTAATTCAAGTTATTATTATATTCAAATTATTTTTATATGAAGATTAAAACCTACTTAATGTTATTTGATGACTTCATTTTAGAAATTCTGTAATCTTCCTTCTAAAGTGTTGGATCAAAATATATTGTCAAATTAACCATTTATAAAATTTTTATAAGTTGAAATTAGGATGTGTCTTTTTATATTGATAAATTACTTTACTATATGAAGCATCATGTGCTAAGAGATGAAGTAGAAATAGTTCAAGGCATAATCAAAGGAAAAGATTATGTTTATAGAATCATAAAATTACTTATATTCTTAGAAGGTGAAATAATTTTTAAACTCTTGAAAAAGGGTCTTGAAATAGAAACTTAATCATATTAAATTCATATCCCACAAACCAAATGTCTCTTTATATCATCACATATTTATGGTTTTGAGGCCCTTAAATTTCCATTGTCCACTTGCTTTCTTGTGACCAATGACTATAGTTATTTATGCTTTTCTTCTATGTCCATGTTTTTATTTCCCTCCTATGTTATCCTACTTGGAATCCTAGTTATGTGAAATTCATACTTACTTGTATCTATTATTAATAACATGTGTTATTAACACTATTTATGGTGTGGGTTTTTCACAAATAGTATTTTCAAATATCAAACCCTTGATTACCGAGATCAAGTTTAAATTGTGAGGACGCAATTTAATTTAGATGGGGAGAATGTAGAACCCCAAAAATTTAAAATATTTTTAATTTTAGAATATTTTATTTTTCTATCAATACTTATAAGTAACACTGAATTGAATTTCATTACATGAAAGAACAATTTTTTCAGTAGTTTGCATTACATGCAAGACCCATTTTTACCAAACAAAAAATATTACTAAGATATTATTATTTAATATCATAAGATATAACCTAGACAATAAATTTATGATTATGAATATTATTAACTGAATAATGAAAATATATTGTTGAATTCATTGGCTTCAAATTAATTATAAATGAATATAGAAACTAAATGAATATAAAAGGTATTATTCTATAAAAAAAATCTATTTTTATGATCCAAAGGCATTTTATCTTATTAAATTAAATTAATTACTATTATTGAATTAATTTAATGGAATATATATAGATTATATATTCAATAAAATAATTTTTAAATTCATCCAATAGATTCTATATTCATAAGTTAAGAACAAAGCTAATTTTATGCATAAAACCACATATTTTTATAAAGGTAGTTTTTCTGCCTTTTAATGGAGAACCTAATTTAAATATAATTTTTGAAAATTTTATTGATATTATATGTAAAATTAAAATTAATATTTTAAATTGTAATATAAAAATTATCTTAGGGTGGATTTTTTGTATTTTTTGCGCTGTTTCATTTTTTGATGAATGGTGAGAAATACTGAATTTAAATTCAAAATTGTTTTTTCATCTAATTTATTTATAAGGTTAAATTATATTTTTATTTGGTTTTAAATATTATTTAGTTAAATTTTAAATAAATTAATACAATTTTTTTCATTTGAGTCAATTTTACTTTGAAATTGGATATAAAAACATATCAAACTTGTGAACATTTTTACTTTATAAACCAGCTTTGTTGTTATGACTGAGAGATTAAATTTAAATTAATTTATGTCACTTATGTGACTGGAATTTATAAAAATTTATTAAATATTTTTAATTAGAGTAATATAAAATTTATAATAAGGTAAATTGTTTTTTCCAAAAATATTAGTGAAAGTAATTAAAATTAATTACTATGATTAAGAGAAAAAATTTTCTTAACAAAGGACTAATCCTTAATCTTAAGGGAAAAAATGACATATAAATTTGTCAAAAATCTATTTTATGGTCATATTTAGACAATATAATCCATTTTTTCAACTCTTTACCATTATTTGAGCCACCTTTCATTGGAAAAAATGGGTGTAATTCCTTTTCCAAAACATTTACAGGAATATCACCCCTCCTCCACTTTAAAAAGGCACTCACCCCTACCAATTCTTCACACCTCTCAAGACATTTAGATTAGAACATATCTAGCAAAATATCCCCTCAAAATACATATCCTTATCCTATAATCCTAATCTTGGTATGAAATCCATCCAATGAGGCCCTTTGGTGCAAACCAAAAGAAGTTACCCGAATTAGTGGTAACATCCTTCCTCAAGATCTTTAGTTTTATTTATTTATATTTTTCTAATTTATCCTTTTTGAAATATTATATATAAAAAATATATAATAAATATACTGATATTTTTATGTTATGTTTTTTACCTAAACTTACACACACTTCTATTTAATGGGTAATGAACTTACAGTTCTTTCATACGGTGAACTACCGCCTCACGGAACGAAGCTGGTCATTGTTTCCTTTAGCACCTCTCATGGGTGGAAATTATGATGGAAAAAATATTTATATATGATATATATGATATTAATAATGTTTTTATACTTTTTTAATTTATATATATAACATACCTTTATGCTTTCCATTTTGTGGGAATACGAAAACATCATTTGTGGAAGTGTGGACTACCGCCTCCTAAAAGCGATGTGATTCATTCACACGATACACAGATTGTTTAAATAATGGTTTTAATTAAAAAAATAAAATAAATGAAATCTATATGATATTAATGAAATAATGAACTTTCTGTAAATATAATATATCATTTTCTTTATTACCCATTCACACACTAAAGAGTGATAACATCGGTCGTGGATGTGTGGACTACCGCCTCCTCGACATGATGTGATTCATTTTAAATCACATGAATTATATATATAAGTATATATGATTATATAAAATGGTATTTATGATATAATTATCATTATGGAAATATATAATTTTACTTAACTTCTTTCCATAGCGATAATTGAAAAATGGGAATGCTACTCATGTGTACGTGCGAACTACTATCTCCAAGATTTTAACATTGATAAATTTTTCATAACCATATTTAATGATTGGTTTTAAAAGTATAATTTATGTATAAATATGATATTTTTTAAATTATTATTAGTATTTATATGTCTATATAATGAACCTTTGACCATAGTTGGCCTACCGAAGTCATTTTTGACATATAAACCAAATATGTCAAAACACTTGACGTAAAATTAATTATTCAACTAGTTTTTTTCAACATTGAAATAATTGAAATAAAAGTAATGATAAAAATTTAAAAGGTTATGAAGAAAGTAAATAATTAATATAATTATATTATTCAAGAATATAAATACATAAGTGACAAGTTAGACTCATGGTAAGGTATTTCGTCTCAATTTCATTTCATTGAGGCATATTGTAATGTCATGCACCAAGATTATTTTGTATGATGTATATATTACCCTTTGAAATTTTATATAATTAATTTCATTATTATCATGATATTTTAAGTTTCATTTAAATTTATTGATTTAAGGATATTATGATTACAAATGTTTCAAAGTGGTATAGGACACATTGGAATGTTTTAGGATTACTTTCCTCGATAATTACTTTAATGATATTTCAATGGTATTTAAATTAATCAACATAAACAACCCTTATTTTTAGTTACCCTACATTGGGGAATTATTGATAAATATGTATTATTTATTCAATATGTATATTTGGTAAGGAAAATTGTTCTTGAATTAAATTTATTATTCAATATATGAGGAACGCTTTGGATAGGAACAACATGGGTGGGGTAATGTTTTAGATATCCCCTCAATGCATCAATAGTCTCATGATATGAATTAGTGGGCCAAATTAGATGGGTTTTTACCCAATTTTCTATAACATTGTGTGAAAGGTCATGATGGTAAAAATACCTTGCACCTTGGAAACATGGTGTCTAATAATTATGGATTTCCTTTATTTAGACTTAGTTATTATTTATCCTTTAGATTTTGCATCGATATATCTATGGATGCATTTCATTATCATTTTATTAATTAAATGGAATGTGTTTAAGTTATTTACATTTCCATATTGATTATTCTTTATATATATTTTTAAATAGATATTTTTCTCTATTATTTACCTTTCTATATTGATTTATTCATTATTTATTCTCTTGTACTTACCCTTACAAAGCATTTGATCTCACCATTATTTTGTTTCCTTTCCCCAGGTTTTGAAGAAGAAATATTTAAATAAGATTTCAAGGATGAAGTTCATTTCATTTTATTATGTAACCTGTTTTATTTTATATTTACCAATGTAATATGTGTATCATGTATGTAATATGGTTTTCCAAAATGTCTTTACCGATCAATAATTTAATATTTGATTCCTTATAATCATGCCAATAAAAAAAATAATGCACCGGATCTGGAATTATATGGTTGGGGTGTTACATTACACAGATCATTTGGATAATCAAAAAGCGGTTTAATCTAAAATGGATTAAATGTTTTAAAAAATTGGTAGAATGAAAATGTTCCATATCATTAAAGAGGAAAAAAAATATAAGTAGAATCCCACGAGGAATCAATCTTTGATAAAGGGTGAGCTGAGAAAATGGGGTTTCTTCCCATGAAAATCAAACATTATGGAGGAGGAAAATTTTTAAGGTAAATATGGATATAATAGTACCTTTTTATTTAATTGAAAAATGGGTAGAGTAAAATATATCATATTATCAATAAAATAAAAAAGGGGGTATGTTTGGAACCCCAAAGGTTTTTTTATAGATTTTCTGAAAAAACATGTATAATTTTGTCGAATGGATGACTTGGAAATTGAAGTTGGAAATGGAAAAGTGGTGATTCTTGGAGGATTAAATAAAAATGAATATTTCATATAATTGTTTTTGGACATGTTAATTGACTCGAATATACTTATTCTTTGGACTAAATTCATGATTCAATCACATGAGTTATACTATGTAATAGAGTCCCAATATATAGGATAGAAACATCTCCAAGTGTTTTTCAATTTTTTGGGAAATTTTTTGGGTCTTTTAATGAATTATTTAACGGTGATAAATTTTCACTGAAATATTAGATCATGTCATACAATAATGATGTTAAAATACACCATCCCATCTTGCACTATAAGTAATTTACCCTTTAAACTACAACAATTTTTGATTACATGAAAAAGGAGCTTGGTTTAAAGAAACATTATCCAACCACTAATCCATCAAATAAGGGATTAGGTAGTAGTGTATGTTAGGACTAATGTGGGTTGGAAATATTATGTTTTGGGGAAATTCCATGACACAGGGAAACACCATGGAGTATTATAAAACTTTTAGGGAAACATGTGACCCACCGGTATGGGGAGGTACCTAAGAGATTTGACTAGTGCATCCTATCGTATCTTGAACTATATTGAAGGTTGAAATACATTGTGAAGTTCAATATGGGATTTTAAAATTATGGGATATGTTGTAATATAGGTGTCTACACTATAGAATAGATAAGATTAAATTTTTTAAGTAAGGTCAAAGACACTCACTATAACATAAGGGATTATAATATAGGGGTGATCATATGAATGTTGGTTTCATTAGGGTTTCTATGGTTACTTCACCATAGAGATATATATAGTGACCCATAGTTTTCATACATAAATATTACATATTATTAGATAAATATTCAAATACATAACATTGTGATCCACACCAGAATAATATAGGGTTAGTTTCATTGGAAACTTGGACACACAAAAAACTTGTTCCTAAGAGATATAAATCATCTCCCATAAATTTCTTCATAAATAGATCCCTTTTTATAAATATCATCCTTAAAACCATTCTTCATAAAATAGGGTAAGGAAATGTAAAAAATAGAGAGCTCATATGCCCAGTAAGGGTAAACAAGGGAGATATCAATGATCAATTAAACCTAAAATGTGCATATGGGTATGAGAACATGAGATTAACATTTTAAAACCATACGCAACATATAAAAGATCATAATATTGATTAATGGAATAAATATTGGAAGTTTATAAGTAATTAATCATAAAGTAATCAAATAATATGACCCATGATATCATAACATTGGAATAATACATAAGTTTTTGGAATACACATAAGAATATAAAATCATTTACTTAGTAGCAAAGGATCAATTACAAGAATATCATAGTGGATTGGGTTCACTACCCATTCTATCATATCCTTAGTCATTTTTTAGTCCCTATATTATCATAGTGGGAAGATTCCCATACCAAAATGGGTTCACTCCCTAGTACAGTCCTTATTATCACATGAGATATCAATCATTAATCAATAAATTTTAGAGATATATAATTATATCCCCACCCATCACATAATCATAATACATTTATATTTTTTCCAAAATATTATAAAACATTCATTATGTTTTATAACCTGTTGAAAATAAATAGGTTTTATAAACATTTCAATAATTCATCATAAAAAAGCCTCTGGGAAAAAATGGTTTTCATAAAAACCTCATCATCATAATAATAAACCATCCAGATAATGAATAAGTATGGTATCCTTTGATCGTATACCCAATAAAGAATAAGTAACATCAAAAGATGTTATCATAAATGAAAAATTTATTTAAAAGATCTCTAGAATATTTCTTAAAGAAAATACACTTTTCATTTTGAAACCACTTATTTAAAATATAAAAAATTACAAAATATTATGGGAATTTTTTTAAAAGAACTATGGAAAGTTTTAAAGGAATATTTAATTCTTTGGGAATTTATGATGGTGGTAATTTTCATTAATTCCATGTATGTTAAAACAAATATTTATTTCACATTTTTGGTAAAAAGTCGAAATTACCTCATTTGGAACATGATAAGAAGATTAATTTTAGGTTTTTTTAAAAAATATAAATCATGGGTAAAAAGGAATTTAAAAAATAATATGGTAATATTAAAAAAATTATTGAATTTTTTTAAAAAAACCATAGATATATAAGAAATTTTTTTTTGAAGAGAGAAATAAAGTTAGTTTTCCTTGAAAATGTTATTTCGGTATATTGAGTACTTAAAGATAGTAAAATTAATAGAAAAAAATTTAATATTAAAAAAAACCAGACGATAATAAAATTAATGGGATTATTTTGGTATATTTAATAAAATTTCATCACTATAAAATTAATCATAAACAATCTCGATAAATAGTGAGACTGTAACATAAATCTCTTACCTCAAGTTCAAATTTATTCAAAAGTGCTCTGACCTTCTGTATAATAAATTTACATTTTTTATAATTCTATAACATATTTATGTATATAATTATAATATCTTACATGATAAACTTATAACATTTTAAAACTAATTTAATAATAATTTCATTTTAAAATTGTCATTTTGGGTATTTACAATTTCATTTTTCATGAGAATTTTGGTTCGGAAGTTCATGTTATTGTACTTTGATCATGGCTACATCATGTAAATTATTTTAATAATGAAATAAATATTTTATATATTCATTATATATATATATATTTATATTCATCCAAAAAATGTAGATACTGAAATATGAATTACAACATTCCTGGCGACAGTAGGCCGTATGTACGCATGAACACTGTTTTCACTTTTCAAAATATGGAATTAAATAATGAAAAATAATTAATTATCATTACATAATCATTATTATATCATATATATTTATTAAATATTTCTTTATTACCATCCATGTTAAGTGGGAACCAAAAATTAATCACATTACTTCGTGGAGGCGGTAGTTCACATGTATGCACGAGCGACATTATCGTTTTCCTACAGATTGTAAGGTTAGAAGATAGAAATGATATTATAATTATATAATCAATATTATATCATAATTATAATATATAAACATTAAACTAATTATAATAACAATCCATGAAATATGGTGATGGAAAATGAATTTTATCGTTATGTGGAGGCGACATTCTACACATACACACAAGCGACAATTTCACTTCCAATTTGATGGAAAAGAGGGTGAATAATGGTGGTTAAATAATCATAATAAAATTTTAGTATATTTAGTATAATTAATTTATTATTTTATAATAAATACCATAGGTTTATATGAGTTATAATAAAAAATAATTTGAAAGAGGTCTGGTGGGATGATTACATCTCCCTCGGCTGTCCTCCTTTAGATTATTTATTAAAGATCATTGGATATTTATTTTAAGAAGACCATAACCTCTAATTAATGGACAGGAAAGATTATAATATAATTTAGTAGGTTTTTTGAGTTATATGGCTCAAAGTCATGTAAATAAGATAAATAACGGGTTCCCTTTTATAAGCGAGGGAGAGGAAAAACTTGAAAATTTTAAGTTATTAAAATATAATTATGTCATACTGAATTAAAATTATTAAAAATTTATAGAGGTTAATTTTTTTTAAATTATTAGTTCAAACTATTTACATAAAATAGTTTTTTTACTTGTTTAATTGGAAAAATTTCACCTATCTCATGATTTAATCTCTTTGATAAACCTGTTTTAACCCCAATTGTTATAATGATTTTTTTACCATTTTTACTATTAATTATGACAAAAAATATAGTTAAAATTATTTTATAATATTAATAATTATTATTCTAAATATTTAATACATTTTATTAAATTCAATTCATTTAAGTGGAATAATTTAACTTAAAATTAAAATTTTAAAATGTGACGAAAAGTAGTTTTCCTGAAAAAAATATTTTCTTAAGTATAAAATTTTTATTAAAAAATACAAAATAAAATTAATTACAATGAAATTAATTGGATTATTCATAATATAAATGACCTGAATTTACTTTTAAAACAATTTTAAAATATGATTTATCTTTTTAAATGTTTTAAATGGATAAAAATTTGTCAATAAAGATCATTATTTTCACTATTCATCAAAAAAATAAATATTTTCAAAAAATTATAAAAAATTCACTATATGATAATTTTTAAATAATTATTTGAAAAAATGAATTTAATCTTATCAATTTTTTTTTCTATAATTGTTAGAAATTAATTATATTATTTTCTCATAAAAAGTAATAAAAATCATTTTTGTGGAAAAATGTATTTTTAAAGAATATAATGATTTTAATAAAAATTGAGTACTTATTTATCAATATTATTTATTTATCTAAAACCTATAAAAATATATTTTTTGAAAATTTTGTTATCACTATTCCCTCCACTAGTTGAAGAGCTAGGTTATAACGATATACAATATTACGATTCATTTAGACTTGGGGTTGTGTGTATGACAGGCTATTGAAGAAATTAAAATTTATTTATTGAGAAATATATTATAACATCTTACGATGTTACATTATTCCCCACTTAAAATGAATTTCACCCTTGAAATTCCATCAGTACAATACAAAAAAATAAGGAAATTTCTATTTCATCAATCCTCAGGTTCCCATGTAGTTTCTTCAAATTTTGGATTCCTTCAAAGAAGTTTGACCATGTGAGTATTCCCATTCTGTGCCACTTTATATATACTATCCAAGACTTATAATGATTATTCTTTATAGGAAGGGTCATGATACAATGTTATAACCTCCGCGTTTAGTACATGTGAGGTACTAGTCTTGTACTTCCTCAGTAGATATACATGGAACACATCATGAACATGAGATGGGTTTAATGGAAGCGCCATGTGATAAGCTACCGTATCTAATCAATAAATAATATAGAAGGGGAAAATATTCCAAGGGATCAAATTTCCCTTATTTAGGAATCCCATAACCTCCTTCCGTGAATAAATTCATAGGGATAGCTTCTCAATAGCTTCAAATATCATATTCCTCCAATGATTGTTAGAATAAATTTTTGTTTGACTTCGAGTTTCCTTGATTTTATACCAAATAGATCTAACCTTCTCTATAATTTCATCACCCATCCCATGTACCAATATATTTATTTCTCCAACTTCATTCCAAAAAATTGGAGTTGTAAAATTATTTCTAGAGAGGTATTTAGAAGTATATATATAATCGATCAAGTAAAATAAATTGTTGTATGAAAAATTGACTAGAGGAAGGTGTTAGTACAAAATGAAGGACCCCATAACACCCTGAGAGGGGAAAGGTGAATCAGGGTTTCAAATTTTTCTTAAAAAGTGACAGATCTTTCTCCCGTGTTGGAAAGAACCTGTTAAAATTTCCTGATGAGAATGATAAGTAAAAAAACAATCACTTGAAATGATTTAAAACAATTTTTTTACTTGGTTAACCAATAAGGGATAGTCCAAGGTGCATACGCTGACAGTGTGTGTAATGTCCTTGTTCCGGGTGCCACTCTACGGGTGTCCTGAACCCAGTTCACCACCTGACCTCAAACGCATTTCCCCAAATGCCAGAGGCTTCCGACTAGCAGCAAGGGACCAGGTCTGATAGTGGGGAAACTATGCCCTCATTTGTCAAAGTGTAGCGCAGCAGAATATAAAATAAACTTACAGCAACAACGAAAATATTAAACCATACACAACTAAAATCAACAACTATAGTAGATACAACCAACCAGTATATAAAACAATGCAACATGCCTCCATTCTATGAAAACTTCTAGAACTTGTTATATCACAATACAGTACAATACAACTGTATTACAAGTACAGAAAAGAAAAAACATAATATCCAGTGGCATCGTGAGCCAATGCTCGGTCCCATGCTCTCCTACACCCCAGCAGCAATCAAGTACCTATATAAGGACTCTTTCCCTTATCTACACCTGTAGAAACGTAATCTGTTTGGGCTAAAAAGCATGGCCCAAATAGGGTGTGAGAAATAAATCCCAGTAGGCACCCACCAAAGGCCTATGCCCAACTGAGTGTAAACATTCAACAGTAGTGCTTAAATGTAAATGCAATAAATTAAGCAGTACTAAAAGTAACTAACTTACTAGAAATATTGCCATTTAATTATTCATTTAATCCATTTATTATAAAAAAACACCACAGTACATTTCTAAGTAAACAGTCAGCATCCACAAACACTCAACCCTTACCCTCAGGTAATCAGGAATGTAACTCGCTGGTACTTTCCCATAGGCAGAAAAGATTTTTCCCTCAGGCATACGTAGTGTCTCCCACAGGCACAGAGTCTATTGCCCAGAGGCACGAAAGTAGTTTCCCGCAGGCTAGGATAACAACTTCCCTCGGGCTAAGCAAAACAACACCCACAGGATAAGTAAAACACTACCCTCAGGAACAAGTAATTGGGCCATGCCCACCATGTAAATAAACATTCACAAGCAATTCCTCTCAAGGCAATTCTACAATCATTACTTTTAAAGGCATACCCTCGAGTATCCTGGAGAAATTGATAAACAGAGGAACGCACCCCAGGGGTGGTCCCATATCCAAGCACTGATCCCAAACAACAGTTTTACAACTTTAATTAATCACCTATACAAATTTGTGTATTAAAATTAGCCACGACCTCATCCTCACGACACCCCAAATATGGGTTCATAGCTCAAAAACACACAAAACGCACGATAGTTGGAAAATAATCACCAAGACACCTACCTTAAACACCCACAAATGATATAAGCGAACGACTCTTTCAGAAACGTCCTAGAACTCCCTAGATCTAAGGTTAAAGAATTCTTTCTTAAACGCAAATAACTCCTGTTAGGGGAATAATTGGCAAGAACAATGAAAGAAGAGTGGAGGGCTTACCCATGCGGTTCCAACGAGATCTTCCAAGGGTGAAACGGATTCCGAACGTGCGCTTGGAAGATCATCGAAGTTTCGACCATCTACTACTGCTCCTTCTTCCCGTTCTAAGCCTTCCCTGTGAACAGGGGATGATACTGCCCATTTTAAGAGAAAAAAAGTACACGGCGTGTACTTCCCATTTTTTAAACTGTTCCTATGGAGGATTCCCGCCCGCGTGGCACTGTTCATCTGCCGATATTACTACACGGTGTGTATCCTTGAGTACATGGCATGTTCAGTCGCACAGCAAGACACCGCCTTACTATTCGCCTGCCGACTGACTACACGGCATGTAAGGGACCACTACATGGAATGTACTTGGTTCCTACACCCTTCATCGCCAACACGGCCACACGCCCTATGTACTCATTCCAGATGTCCAAAAGTACAGGACGTGTGGACAAAGTACACGGCATGTACTTTCCAAAATTTGGGATTTTCCCCATTTTCCTTATTTTCTTAAAAACACTTAAGGAAAAGAGAAAAGAAGAAACCCGTACCTCAAAAATAAGAACTGGGTTCTTACAAACTTCCCCCCTTAAAGCAATTCGTCCCCAAATTGCCCTTCCAAGGGTGGAAAAGATAAAGCCACAAATAACTCCGTCCACTGAGCACGTACATCGGTCTCCCGCTCCCAGGTTTCGTCCTGCACTCATCCATGTTGCCATAGCACCCATACAAGAGGGACTGACCGGCCTCAGAGAAACTTCGTGCTCATGTCAACAATATGAATCAGATTCTCCTCAAAGGACACATCCATCTGAAGCTCAACCTCCTCTGGATAAAAGGTGTGAGATGGGTCTGAATGATAGTGGCGCAACTGAGATACATGGAAGATGTTGTGCATGGCCCAATACCTTTGTGGTAACTGCAGTCGATAGGCAACCAGCTCGACTCTCTCCAGAATCTCAAATGACCCAACATACCTCGGTGAAATTTTACCTTGTCTCCTGATCCTCTTGTGTACCATCCTTAGCAAATCACGCAAGAAAACCTGATCCCCGACCACAAACTCCAAAGGTTGTCTGTGGCCATCAACATAAGATTTCTGACGAGACTGCGTGGTAGCCATCCGCTTCTAAATCAACTGGACCTACTCAAAAGTCTCTTGCACAAGACATGGTCCCAGAAAAGATGCCTCACCTGCCTCTAACCAGCACAAAGGTGATCGGCAAGGCCTACCATATAAAGCCTTATATGGTGCCATCTCAATAGTTGCCTGAAAACTGTTATTATAGGCAAAATCAGCTATAGGTATGTGCTTTTACCAAGAGTCCCCAAAGTCTAGGGTGCATGCTCGCAGCATGTCCTCAAGAACCTATATCGTACGCTCTGACTGGCAATTGGTATGAGGGTGGTAAGCTGTGCTCAGAAGCACCTGTTTACCCAGTTCCCTCTGAAAACTCTGCCAGAAACGAGACGTAAAATGGGCGTCCCTATCTGAAATGATAGAACGAGGGACCCCATGAAGATGTACGACCTCTTAGATAGAAAACCTTCCGAGATCATCAACACCGAAGGTCTCCTTGATTGGAAAAAAGTGAGCTATGTTCGTGAGTCTGTCCACAAAAACCCACATGGAATCATTTCCTAGAGGTGATCTCGGAAAACCAGTCACGAAGTCCATCGTGACATCATACCATTTCCACTCCGTAATGGGTAACTGCTATAACAGTCCATCTGGTCTTTGATTCTCCGCCTTCACCTGCTGATAGGTGGAACACCTCGTAACAAAACCAGATACTTCTCTCTTCATACCCGGCCACCAGTACTGACGTCTCAAGTCACGGTATATCTTGGTAACCCTGGGATGAACTGACCAAGATGAAGCATGAAACTCCCGCATCAGCTCCTCGCATATATCCCCTAGAACCCACACTCATCCATGGAAATGCGGAACCTCATCATCGCCCATCATCCAACCAGGAGGAGGGTCCTCACTTGCCACCGACTCCCATAGAACTAGGCCTTCTAAATCAGATAGCTGTCTCATCCTCACTCTATCATGGAGGGTAGAAATCATAGCTAAAGAGGAAAGATAAGTCTGCGCCTGACCATCCTGCACATCCAGATGCATCTTAGAGAACAGATCCATAAACTGCCACCCACCACAGGCCTCTTGCACAGCCTGTATCTGAGTCCTCCTGCTCTGTGCATCAGCTACTGCATTACCTTTACCAGGTGTATAGGCAAGCTCAAAATCAAAAGACTGAAGGTATTCAACCCACCTTCACTGCCTCAGATTCAAGTCACGTTGATTAAAGATATACTTGAGGATTTTGTGGTCGGTGAAAACCACAGAATGCTCTCCCAAAAGATAATGTCTCCAACATCGCAATGCATGAACAACTGCAGCCAACTCGAGATCATGCGTCGGGTAATTAATCTCATGTGGCCTCAACTGTTGAGACCCATACGCAACAACTCGTTCGCCCTGCATCCACACTGCTCCCAACCCAATACCTGATGCATCACAGTAAACTGTATAGCTCTTTCCCTGCTCTGGGAGTATCAGGATCGGTGCGGATGTCAACCATCCTTTCAGGTCTTGAAAGGCTGTCTCGCAAGCTTCCAACCAAACGAACTTCACACCCTTCCTAGTCAAACCCGTCAACGACACTGATAAGCCGGAGAAGTCCTGGATAAAACGCCTGTAGTAACCAACCAGCCCCAAGAAACTCTGTATCTCAAACACGTTCTTAGGATGCTCCTAAGAAATTACTACTCTCACCTTCTCTGGGTCTACCGAAACTTCTTCCTCTGAGATGATGTGACCCAAGAAGTGAATCTGGTCCATCCAAAAGTGGAACTTTGAGAGCTTAGCATATAGCCGATGCTCTCTTAGTGTACTCAATACGATCTCAAGATCGGTGGCATGGTCGTGTCGAGTGTGAGAGTACACCAAGATATCGTCCACGAATACTACCACAAAAGAGTCCAGATAAGGATGGAACACACGATTAATCAGCGCCAGGAAAACTACCAGCGCGTTCGTGAGTTCGAACGGAATAACTGTATACTCGTATAGACCATATTTTCTCCTAAAAGCTGTGAAAGGTATATCAGATGGTCTAACGTGTAGCTGATGATATCCTGATCTCAAGTCAATCTTCGAGAACACTCGTTCTCCATGAAGTTGATCAAAAAGATCATCAATCCTTGGAAAGGGATATCGGTTCTTAACCGTCAACTGGTTCAGATTCCGATAACCCACACAGATTCTGAGGGTACCATCTGCCTTCTTTACAAAAAGGACTGGAGAACCCCAAGGAGAAGTACAGGGTTGGATGAAACCCTTTGCCTGCAATGCCTCTAACCATCTCTTGAGCTCCTACAACTCTGGTGTCGCCATCTTATAAGGTGGAATGGACACCGGTGCTGCTCCTGGAACTAGCTCGATAGAGAAATCCACCTCACGCTCTGGAGGAAGACCTGCAAAGTCATCCGGGAAGTCATCCCTGAAACAATCAACCACTGGAGGAAAATCCTTCTAACAAGTCCCATGGTCATCCAGATATAATCTCACAATTTGGGCTGTAACTACAGCTCTCCCATGATGCTCTAGTCCAGGTTGACTTGCCTAAACATCCCATTCTCCCTTGTATAGAATCTCTCCTCCCTCTGGTGATGTGAAACTCACCCTGTGACGATAGCAATCTAAAAGGGCTCGAAAGGAAACCAACCAGTCCATCTCGATAATGATGTCATAAGCTGTCATCTTTAAGACATAGAGGTCCCAAAGAAAGTGGCACCCACCAACCTCAAGGGGGAACTCCTTCCATTGATGCACACCAGCCGTTCTAATCCCCAATGGATTGTCAAGCGTCATGATATCAGAAGAAGTAGAAACACAGATCCAAAGGCTCCCCACAACGTGCATAGATATAAAACTATGTGTAGCACTCGTATCAAAAAGTACTGAAGATAAGACCGAAGCTACTAGAATAGTACCTCTGACTGTAGAAGGTCTAGGATCCTGCTTTTGTTGGGTCTGTTGCGTTGCATATGCATTCCCAGTGCCGCGACCCTACGACACAGCCTGACTACCCTGAGCTGTCCCACCTTGTTGCCTCTGAGATCTTGGTGTCTGGCTACCACGGCCATGACCACCATCTATGATTGCACGCCCTGACGTATTCCAGTTCCCTAACTGGTAAGAAGCGTCTGGTCCTGCTCCTGCACACAGAGTCTAAATAGAAACCCTCTCACTAGACATCGGTGGAAATGTCCTACAAAAGCGATGCAAATGACCCATCTTGCCGCAAGCTCGGCACTACACTGGGTCTCGTGGACACTGAGGACTCTTGTGCCCTTCTCTACCACACTAGTAGCACATGACCTATCCACCTGAATAATTATTCTGACTGGTATTGACACCATAAGAGAAGTCCATATGTCTCTTCCTCTTGCCAGCAGAAATAGTACTAGTAACTGCTGCTGAACCGCCCTAGCCCACACCACTAGATTCCCACAGGTTCCTCTCTATAATCAGTGCCTAATTCAAAATAGCATGTACTGAAGGAAACATGAAAACATTCACCAGTTCCCGGGTGTCATACCGAATACCATCTTCAAAACTTCAGGCTCTTGACATCTCATCGCCCACCAGAACAGGCGAAAAATGCTGAAGCTCGGTGAAACGAGAAGAATAGTCCATCACCTATATAGTTCCCTGCTGCAGATTCATGAACTCTCAAGCTCGATCTGCCCTCAGCGTCTCTGGGAAGAAGAAGTCATAGAAGACTGCCTGAAAATATTCCCATGCTATGTCCTGTGATTCTCTAACTGGGTGGTAACATCCCACCACCTCTTGGAGGAATCACGAAGCATATACGTCGCGAGATTTACCCTCCTCCCTGGAGGTGTCTCAAGATGCTCCAAGATAGTCTGCATCGACCCCATCCAAGACTCCATAGCCTATGATCCTCCATCCCCTAAAACCGTCGGCGGATCCTGCTGCTGGAATATACGTGTCAGCACAGCCATAGATGTGGCAGCCGGCGACACTCCCTGAAAGGTCTGCATAAACTGTATAAAGCCTTCACAGAACTGCGCCTCCACGCCTGTTTCCGGTATAACAGCTGGCGCCACATCTGGCTCTGCTAGAAGATCCAATGGTAGCCCATGGGCCACCATATCTCGAGTATTATCATTGCCGCTCTCCTGGAAAACAACATGCGGTCATCTAGGTGGAATGACACTACAAGGTCAAAAACACGCGTTAGATTCAAGATTAACAAGACAAAAAACGAAGAAACTAAAAATGGAACAAGAGGAAGAAGGCATTTCACGATTTTCAAAACAAGACTACACGGCGTGTATAATGTCTACACAGTGTGTACTTGAATTCCCTTCCCCTGCCCAGGTCCTTCAACACGGCTAAGGAACACGTCTCCCGTTTGAACAAAACTACACGGCGTGTATATTATCTACATGGCGTGTATGATTTTATTTCCAACTGCCAGTGTTTCTTTTGACACGACCGACTACTCAGCTTGACACTACACGACGTGTTACACCCACACATGACGTGTACACTACCCTGTTTCCCAGTCACATGGCTAACGCCACACCGTCTTTCCTTGGACAAGACTACACGGCATGTACCACAGGTACATGGTGTGTTTGTGACGAGCTCCACCAACCCGTGTTTCTAGTTACATGGCCGGATACATGGCTCATCCTACACGGCGTGTTCACTATACACACGGCGTATACTCCAAGGATTACACCAACCTATGTTGTTAGTTACACGGCTGGGTCCCCAGGTCACACTGCATGGCGTGTTCTTTATTGACACGGTGTGTGGAAGAAATGACAACACTAGCCAGTGTTTGTTAGTTACATGGATGGGTCTTCGGGTCAACACTACACGGCGTGTACATTAGCTACACTACATGTTTTCCCCAAGCTCTTCCCTTCCCCGTGTCGTTGCCCACACAGTTTGTTACATGGGAAGAGACTACATGACGTGTACTCAAAAATTTTATTTTTCTTCCCGAATAGAAGAACATACATGGAGTGTCTATAGTAATACATGGCATGTATACTGGTTTTCCGGACATTATGCCTAATAAACTTCCCTGGAACCCAGAAAATACTGAAAAACAACACCTAAGTGCCAAATTCTGATCCGTGAGGGCCCATACTCCCCACGAATAAAAGTTTGACAGCTTATTTGTGTTATAAAATAATAAACAGTCAATGATCCACCAAATTCCGGTCAATGGGGGCCCATACTCCCCAAAAACCAAAGTTTGGCGTTTATTCTACAACATATTTATATAGAAATACCCTATCAGATAGCAGGTATTTATTAAGAAGCTATCACAATAGCATGCTTTTCTAGCAAATCAACTATCACAACAACATGCAATTTCTAATGCACCTACATGGCATGGAACTATGCATGGCATGTGATTTTTAGCATGTTCCTAAATGATGCATGAGATGGCATACCCTCATCTCATCGGGTTGCAATGAAATAGAACCCATAGATAAAATATAAGCATCATAATCACAAGTGCTTCACCCAACGGTGAAATCATATCAACTATAAATTGCAAAATCAGTAAAATTTTAATACAAGGTAAATTGGATTTTCCCTGTACACGAGTTAACTATGCCCGAGCACAGCTTATTACCAACTACCATTCCCATCCTATCCTTGACTAAGGCTCCAAATAGTAAGTCAAAGAAAAGAAATGCCCTCTGATACCACTTTGTAACGTCCCGGTTCTGGGTGCCACTCTACGGGTGCCCCAAACCCGGTTCAGCACATGACCTCAAGTGCATTTCCCAAAATGCTAGAGGCTGCCGACTAGTAGCAAGGGCCCAAGTCTGATATTGGGGAATCTATGCCCTCATTTGTCAAAGTGTAGCGCAATGGAATATAAAATAAACTTACAGCAACAGTGGAAGCAGTAAACCATACACAAGTGTAATCTACAACTGCAGTAGATATAACCAACTAGTATATAAAATGATGCAACATGACTCCATTATATGAAAACTTCCAGAACATGTTATACCACAATACAATACAATAAATCTGAAGTAAAAGTACAGGAAAGAAAAAACAGAATATCCAGCGGCATCGCGAGCCAATGCTTGGTCCCATGCTCTCCTACACCCCAACAACAATCAAGTACCTGTATTAGGACTCTTTCCCTTATCTACACCTGCAGAAACGTAATCTGTTTGGGCTGAAAAGTATGGCACAAATAGGGTGTGAGAAATAAATCCCAGTAGCCACCCACCAAATTCTTGTGCCAAACTGTGTGTAAACATGCAGCAATAGTGCGCAAAAGTAAATGAAATAAACTAAGAAGTAATCAAAGTAACTAACTTACTAGTTATATTGCCATTTAATTATTCATTTAATCCATTTATTATAAAAAAAACACCACAATGCATTTCTAAGTAAACAGTCAGCATCCAAAGACACTCAACCCTTCCCCTCATGTAATCAGGAATGTAACCTGCAGGTACTTGCCCACAGGCAGAAATTTTTTTGCACTCAGGTGTACATAGTGTCGCCCACAGGCACAGAGTCTATTTCCCACAGGCATGGAAGAAGTTGACCTTAGGCTAGGATAACAACTGCCCTCAGTCTAAGAAAAACAACACCCACGGGCTAAGTAAAACACTGCCCTCAGGCGCAAGTAACCGGGACATGCCCAACATGTAAATAAACATTCACAAGCAATTCCTCTCAAGGAAATTCTACAATCATTACTTTTAAAGGCATTCCCTTGGGTATCCTGGCCAAACGGTTAAACATAGGAATGCACCCTGGGGGTGGTCTCGGATCCAAGCACTGATCCCAAACAACAGTTTTACAACTTTAATTAATCACCTATACAATTATAGGTATTAAAATTAGCCATGACCTCAGCCTCATGACACCCCAAATATGGGTTCGTAGCTCAAAAACACACAAAACACACGACAGTTGGAAAATAATCACCAAGCCACCTACCTTAAACACCCACGAACGATATACGCGAACGACACTTTCTAAAACGTACGAGAACGCTGTAGATCTGAGGTCAAAGAATTATTTATTAAATGAAAATAACTCATGTTAGGGGAAGAATTGGTAAGAACGGTGAAATAAGAGTTGAGGGCTTACCCGTGCGGTTCCAACGAGATCGTCCGAGGTAGAAACAGATTATAAATGTGCGCTCAGTGGATCCTCGAATATTTGGCCGTCTAGTCCTGCTCCTTCTTCCCATTCTAAGTCTTCCCTGTGAACAGGGGAGGCTACTACCCATTTTAAGCGAAAAAAAGTACACGACATGTACTTCTGAGTACACGGCGTGTACTTCCCATTTTTTAAACTGTTCCTCTGGCGGCTTCCCACCACCGTGGCACTGTTCATCTGCCGACATGACTACACGACATGTCTCCTTGAGTACACGGTGTGTTCGGTCACATAGCTGGACACCGCCTTACTATTTATCTGCCGACTGACTACACGGCGTGTAAGGGACCACTATATGGTGTGTACTTGGTTCCTAAACCCTTCATCACCGACACGACCACAAGCCCTTTGTACTCATTCCACACGGCCAAAAGTACACGACTTGTGGACAAAGTACACAAGGTGTACTTTCCAAAATTTGGGATTTTCCCCATTTTCCTTATTTTCTTAAAAGCACTTAAGGAAAAGAGAAAAGAAGAAACCCGTACCTCAAAAATAATAACCAGGTTTTTACAGTGTGTCGGTCGTGCCTAAATCCACCAAAATTCAGTAGTTGTGTAGTATAAAATTTTAGGCATAGTCACTATGTGACAGACACATTGTCTTTATAAAATTTAATGATATCTCACTATGTCCCTCGAAAGAGTTCTATTGAATCCTACTGTCTCAATTCCTTGGGAGGAACCGAAACATAGTTTATGGACTTGTAGGTCCCTTCATCTTAGTTAAAGAACACAACCTCAACTGTAGATAGAGGATCTGTTAAAGTACCTATTCTATACATAGATGTAATCTACTTTTCTATGAACTTATAGTTCACAAACTGTTCCCCTGTGAACTGGACCGCTTCCTCTATGTACCAATTATACATACTACCTTTGTGTACCACCTCCGCATACCACCTTCGCGTAATGCCTTCACAAACCGAGTCCATATACATCCTCTGCATCTACTGAATTCCTTCTTCCGTAGACTGCTTCTTCTTCATGGACAAACTCATCCTCCATGGACTAATTTAATTTGAGAGATATAGAGCCCTAATTTTTTTTGGATTATTCCCACAAACTATTTCACCCTTCGCAGAGTCCTTTCTTGTTGACCTCTTCTCCTTCGCAGGGTTGTCTTCCTGTGAACCACCTTGGACTTCATTTAATTATCGTTATATTTTTAATCAAAATAACTATAGTTACTGATAGTATTAGTAATACTTATATAGGAAAATATATTTAAAAAATATGATAATCTGAGATACCCCAAAAATTCAATGTGGTATATTCTTTACCGCATAATGAGGTCCTCTAAAAACCGTTTTTCTTGACGCTGTCTATATAGCTTGTTTATTACTTCACTGTGGATGATATCTTCTGGGAATGAATTCATTTATGAATCCAAAAATCATTACCTTGTTTCCATGAATGAATATCCATCCTCCATACCACAATCCATCCACAAATCATTTGGCTCTTGCAAACCACAAGACTCCCTACAAATCGTTGCCCTATATAGCCTGCATACCATGATTCCCAGTCCGTATAGCACTGCTATACAAAATCCTTCCCTTTTTTGATTTTCATCACTATTCCTTATACCTCCTTTGCGATCCACAAACTATACTTATCAGTCTATGTAATATTCACTCATATGCTGAAATAATTCCTTTTCCAAACAAAAACTCTTGATTTTGAGTCCCAAAAATGTGGAAAACACTAGGAAACGACACCACCTTCAATACTGTTGTCATCTTGAACTGTAAGATACCTTTCTTTGAAATCTATATAATATTCCTTGTGAGGATTTTCAACAAACACAAACCATACTCAATTTCTAGAAAAAAATATCCTTGGTTCCAAAAATCACCCCTTTTGGGTTTGTTGGAAATATACAGATAAATTCAATGAAGCAACAACCTCAATCAATACTTGATACATGAGAAACAAATCATTAAATACTCTAAGTATATGTAAGCAATGATTGGTGTAGAAGACAAGAGGGGAGTCTTGAATTGGGTACTCATGTCTTGAAAAGTCCATGTCTTAAAAATCCATTTCTCATAAAATTTGAATTACTCCATCAGTTCCCCATTCATCATTCTCCCAATTTGAACCATGGAATTTCTACAAATTTTTTCTCACTTATCCTACAGCCTCATTGAATTAAATTTATCCATTCTCAACCATTGTAAATAAACCCAAATAAAGAGTATTTCTACATTGTAGAGATTAAAAAACACTCCCCTTAGATCTTATCTCCCCCATAAACTAGCCTCAATTCCACAAATAGATTAAAACAGTTAACACAAAAGGGGAAAATGGGACCACTCATGATCTCCTCAAGTTTTGGGATGTGGTTGGACACTGAGGTTTAACTGATGATTATTGAACACATGTATTGACAATGGCTTGGTCATTATGTGATCCACTTGATCATTAGTTACAATATGATATATTTTAATCATTACTTGTTCAACATTTTCCTTGATAAAGTGATATCTGATTTCAATGTGTTTCATATGAGAATGATGAACATGATTCTTAGTAAGATAAATTTCACTCTTGTTATAACAGTGAATCACCATTGGTTGTTTCACCTCATCAACAATACCAGTTAGTTTTTTCATCATCTAAAGTAGTTGAGTGAAATACTTTGTTGCAGAGATATACTCAGATTTAGTAGTTCTAAGAGAAGTTATTACCTATTTCTTACTCAACCACCCCACACTTCTCTTGCCAAAAAAATGATCCACCTATTTTGGAATTTTTATCCACCACATCTCCATCCTTGTCTGTATTAGAAAATGCTGACAGTTAATTATATATTCCTACACCAAAGTATAATCCGTACTAGTGAGTACCTTGAATGTACCTCGTGATTTTTTTAACTAATGCTATATATTCTTCCATCAAATTACTTTGAAATCGGGCTTCTATGCATGTGGAAAATATGACATCTATCCATGTTGCAGTTATGTACAGTAAGGTTCCAATGATTCTCCTATACCTGGTGGGATTTACAGAAGTCCCATCCTTAGGTTTTCCAAGTTTATTTTCAACCTCAATTGGAGTCCAAATTGGTTTGGATTCATCCATATTCAGTTTATTCAGCAACTCTCTTGCATACTTATCATGATAAATGAAAATGTAGTCTTTCCTCTAAATCACTTGTAGCCCTAAGAAGTATGTGAATTCACCAATCATAGACATCTAAAATTTAGGTTTCAAGTGATTTGAAAATGCATCCACTAATCCATGCTTTCTTACACTAAATATAATATCATCTACATACACTAGTACCATGAACTGATATTTCTAAGAGTTATTTACTTAGAGATTTTGATCCACTCCTCCTCTTTTAAATCAAAGATTCTTGAAATAATAATCTAGCTGAGAGTACCACTTTCGTGGTGCCTGCTTCATACCATAGGGTTCCTTTTTTAATCTACAAAACTTTATTTTATCATTACCAAGCAGAAAACCCATTGGTTGTTCAATGTATAATTCTTATTCAAGAACACCGTTTAGGAAAGCTATTTTGACATCCATTTGATACACTTTGTATTCTATTTGAATTTAAATTGTAAGAAAAAGTCTAATTGATTCTAGTCTTTCCACCATAGAAAATGTTTCATAAACATCAACACCTTCAATCTATGAGTAGCCTTTACACCCTAATCCCACCTACTTCTAATCACATTACCATACTCATCATTTTTTCTAAAAAAACCACATCATACCAATTACATTGTGACTTTTGGGTATCTCAACTAGATCCCATGTTTGTTTCTTGTTGATCTGATCCAACTCATCATTCATGGATTTAACCCATGACTCATCCTATGTAGCTTATTTAAATAAGGATGGTTCCATACCTGATAGGAAGAAAAATTGTCCATTATTTGTCATTATCCTTATCTGTGTGGGGCTAGTGCAATCCTCTATGATGTTGGATTGATCAATTGATCATCTTTTATTTCTCTTGTGAGGTTCAGGAGAAATTTTTTCAGCTACTATTTCCTCTTATGATTCTTCTTTTGAATCAACATCATTTTTTGACATTTGAATGTTTTCCACTCCTTCCCCTACTTTTGAATTTGAATCTGTTCAATGTATACTATCTTATAAATTTTCAATAATATCAGCATAATATCCCCTCAAGGTATTTGTGGTATTAACTTCAACGATCATAAAATCACTTCTTTACACAATTATTCCAAGACGATTATTGAAGAATTTTTAGTCTTCTCTATTCATTGAATATCTGAGTAATATTCTTGCAGCATCACTGCACTTCCCTTGATTTCTTTATTTTTTTTTAATGAAGAATTTACTTTTGAAAACACAAAAATACTTCAAAGAATGATTCCTTCCTTGCCATAACTCATATGGTGTCTTTGTTTCTCCCATATAAAGCCCTGTTTGATTTTGAGTATACACTATAGATTGAAATACCTATTTACAATAATGGAGAGGGATACGACTCTCAATTAATATAGTTTTGGACACATTGTTCACTTGTCAATTCTTGCATCCAACAACTCCATTTTCCTGTGGGAGTTCTCACAACAACCACCTCATGTTGTATTCCAGGTTTCTCTAGGTAATTTTCGAACTGAATGGATGTGTATCGACCTCCATTATTGGACCGTAGAACTTTGATTGTCTATCCAGTATCATTCCTATCTATTCGATGACATGTTTTCATGTAATTAGGCACTTTCTGTTTCCTTTGTATTACCATCACACAATCCATTATACTATAATAATCAATAAAAAGAACAAATTACCTTTTCTACTCATTTTATAGCAACATTTATCGGACCACATACATCTGTATGAATGATATTAAGAAGACGTGATTCCCTTTTATTCATTTCTCGATAATAAACGTATAACAACTTCCCTAATATGCATTCATCACAAGTCATTTTTCATTCATGCTTCACAATTGGAATATCCATAATAATCTTCATCTTAGATATCTTTTCCATGTATTTTTTATTAATTTGACCCAATGTTTGGTGCCATAAGTTATTTTATACATCATATATCATATAGAAAATGTTATATTTACTATCAACCCAATATAAACTACTATTTATTCTAAATCCTTTCATAAGAGAAATACCTATCTTTCCTCTGATAGTGCACCCATTTTGATTAAAAGTAACCATTAGTCCCGAGTCACATAGTTGACTCACACTCAAGATATTGCGATGTAGACCATCTACATAGAGAAATTCAGTTTTCTTAAGCTCACCATTATCTAGTTTAGTACTTCCACTGCCTTTAATTCTCAAAGAACCATCATTACCAAACCTTAATATTCCATAAAACATTTTCTTAACATTTGATAATAGGTATTCATTTCCCTTCATATGGGATGGGTATCTTCTATCAAGAATCCAAGTGCTGTTTCTCTTTGTAGGTTTTAGGGATACTTCTGTAAGTTTGGATTTTTCAATTTTCTTCTTTTCCTTCCATGAAATATTGGTTTGAGTTAAGGATAACGATGAACTTATAATTTTATTTTCCATGTGAATAGGTTCATCATACTCATACTCTTATTCCAGAAAAGAAAACATGTTTTAAAGACCAACACTGTCTGGTTAATGATTATTATATTATCTCTAAGTTTTATATGAATTATTCATGCCTTTTCTCTGCCTATAATAAATTGCTCTATGGAAAAAGTTAGAACAATGGAAACAATATTGAAAGAAATTATTTCTTCTTTACAAAGTAGGATATGATTTTTTTTACTTTGATAACTTCCTGGCTCCTCGCCATTCAAATATCTCTTTTCTTCTTCACAGTATGACATGGTAGGAACTAGATAGACACTAAATTTACATTTCATAAGATGAAATGGTTTCTCACTTATGTTCCTACCCATGTATCCTTTCTTAGGAAAATATTTTGACTACCTATTGTTTTTGGGAAGCTTGTTAATAGGATTCAGTTCTTCTTTATGTTTTATTAGATGATTTATTTTTTAGGACATCATTCGACTTTGTGATATGTTCAAATTTTGATTTCCATTTGCTTAGGTTTATCTTATTTCTAGATTTCGATCTTTCAACATCACAACGAATTCCACTGTTTCCTATGTATGTAGATATTTGATCATTCAAAACCTTTTATACTCCATCAAAAACCCATTTAGCTCTCTCTACCAGATCAATATCTTAGAATTTTCCAAAATTTATTTTCTTCTTTATTTATTTTGAATTTAATTCACTTTCACGTTTACTCTTAAGAGTGACAAATTATTATTCAAGACCATCAACAATCTTGTATTTCTCCTCTAGTATAGATATATGGTCATTGATGAACTTTGCCTATTTTTTAATTATGAGATTTAGTTCCACTACATATTATATGCTTTCATGGTTTGTTGACTGTTTTTTCAATTCTTTTTATAGTTGTTAAATTTTAGCTTCAAGATGATCAACATATTCTGATGATTCTTCCAAAACTTATCTATAATTTTTACATCTATTACTTTGATTCTCAAGCTTACCAAGAGCATCATTATTATGATACTTGAGATCAACCTCAGTAATCAATTTATCATGACTAGCTCTATCATTTTTTGGTTCTAACTTTTTAACTATAGCCATCATAGATGCTTCGATTATAGATTTAGGATCTGGTTATTCTTCCTCAATTAAATCATTTTCATAATCATAATATTCACAGAAAAAACTCATTATCTCTAATTTTATTCCATATTTGTATTCTACATTTTGAGAAAACTTTTTCTGAGTCTTCTATGAGTTCCCAACCTCACTTTCTTCATCATAAAACATCATTGATCATTTAGAGGAAATGTTCCCAACTCTACCACAATGAATGAATGGAAGAGGTAGATTTACTTCAAATCTCTCTTTTCCTCTCTTGAATTTCTTAGAAAATAGAGAAAGAAATTCATCTTCCCCATTAACTTCATTAACAAAATCTCTTGAAATCTTAATTTTCCATGGATTTGAATGCCATAGACTTACTAACACAACTTGTTGCATCATCTCATTTGAAACACATTTTATATGCTACCAAACCCCTTAGAAGATAATATAAATAATGTTGAGAAAGATATCTTTCCTTAAGGGCCAACACTTTTGGATTATAAAGAGGATGAAATATTTTCATGATTTTATTTACAATTTAAATGTCTTTTAATTATTTCACAAGACCTAAAATTTCTCTTTTAAATTCAGAAATTCAATTAAAAAAGGTATATAAATTTTCATCAGGATTAATCTTTAGATCAACAAACCTTTTGTGAAAAACTTGAAGCTTAGCCTGCTTTAATTTGTTATCTCCTTCATATATGTTTTCAAAATTTTCCCATGTAGACTTGGATGAAGTGAAACTCATCAACTTCAGATATATTTGATCATAAATAGCTACAGTGATTGAATTTTGTGCTTTAGAATCATCATAAAAAATTTTCCTATCTGTATCAGTCATAGAAAACCCTATTGGGTCAGTGAACTATATTCCCTATGTAGTGGAAAAAATGGATTCCATTCCTAGAGATCTTATATGAGATCTCATCCTATTATACCATATCTAAAAGATACTTCCATCAAAATGGGGAAATACCCTAACATTAACTTTATTATCCATAATAGAAAATAAGGAGAGATTTAACACTAGTAACCTACCTATGATACCACTTGAAGGACCTCAAAAAACCTTAAGAAGGGTGGGGTGAATTAGGGTGTCATTTTTTTCTTCAAAAGTGATGGATCTTTTCCCACTTTGGAAGGAACCTATTAAACCTGTCTGATGAGAATGAGCAGTAAAAAAACAATAACATGCATTGAGTCAACAAATCTATTTTTACATGGTTCAAAACTAAGGGATAGTCCAAGGAGAATACACCAACAATTTTTAGGTTGTACCTAAATCCATTAAAATTTTCTAGTTATGGAGTAAAAATTTTTAGACACAATAACTCTATTCTAGGCACACTTCCATTACAATAGTTTAGGGATAGTTCACTACGTCCCTCAGAACAAATCTGTTGGGAGGAATCTAAACAAATTTTATAGACTTATAGGTCCCTTTATCTTCATTAAATAACGCATCCAAAAATTTAGATAGATTATTTATTGAATTCTTGCTTTTATCTGTATATGTAATCCAATTTTCCATGCACTGATAGTCTGTGAAATATTCCTCTATGAACTAGCATACTACATCTAAATACCACTTTCACATACCACCTCTGCATACCACCTCCGTGTACCACCTCTGCATACCGCCTTCTCAAACCGTATCCATGTATTGCCTCCACTTCTGCAGAATTCCTTCTTCTCTAGACTTCTTATTCTCTATGGATCAAATCCTCCTCCACAGATCAATTTACTTCATGAGCTCAAAATCCTCATAAAAACTCTTTTGCAGATTGTTCCTGCGAACTATTTCACCCTTCACAGAATCCTCTCTCACAGACCTCTTCTCCTTCACAGGGTTGTCTTCCTGCAAACCACTTAGGACTTCCCCAAATTCCTACTATATTTATAATAAAAATCACTCTAGGTAATGATACTATTAGCAATCCATATTTAGGAAAATAGATACCGAAAATATTCTAATCTAAGATACCCAAAAATTCAATGTGGTACAATATTCACCGCATACTGAGCTCCTCCATGAACTGTTTTCCTAACATGGTCTGTGTAGCATCTTTGTTCCTTCTGGGTGGTCGATCTCTTCTGTGAATGAATCTCCTAATGACTCTACAAATCACTAACTAATTTTTATGAATGATGAGACATCCCACATACCACTATCCTTCCACAAACCATTTGCATCCTACGAACCACAAGATTCCCTGCAAATCATTTCCCTATGAGGTATAAATACTGTGATTTGTGGTCCTCATAAACTTGCTATACAGAACCATTACCTTTTTTGATTTTCTCACTATTCCACTTACCTCCTTTGTGATCCATAGACTATGATCTGTGGTCCACATACTGTTCCCTAATATGTAGAAATCCTTCCATTTCCAAACACAAAATCCCTATTTTGAGGCCCAAAAATTTGGAAAACACTGGGAAATGGCACCACCTTCAATAATATTGTCAGCTTGAACTATAAGATCCATGTCCTTGAAAACACCTTGATCTTCCATGTGAGTACTGTCAAGAGACACAAACCCTACTCAATTTATAGAAAAGAAATGTCTTGGTTACAACACAAAAAACCTTTGAGATCCATATAATAAGATCTCAAAATATCTTCTAAGGTTTAAATGGTTCTCTCAAACTGACTATATTTTTTAGGATTATAATAAGTACTCAAACAAAACTCTGAATCTAGATATTTCTGAAGACTTAACCAGAACTTTGAGGAAAACCTCAGATCTAGATCAGATATAATAGTATGTGGTACACCATGAAATCTTACCACTTCCTTAATTTATATTATATCAATATGATCAAGATATAAATATTATCAAATATAAATATAGTGAATTGAAATTATAATATGATCAACCAAAACCCAAATGACATTATGGAATTCAGATGTTTTGTATAGTTTGATTCCAAAATCCATGTTGATTTTTCCCATTTCCATTTTGATATGGATAATATTTATAGAATCCCATTATAATTCTATAAATTATCTTTAACTTTTTGACATACCAAGCACCAATATACATAATCTTCAACATCTCTCTCTATGTTATCCCACTATAAACACTTTTTAATATCTCTATACATCTTTTTTATAGATAGGATGGATAGAGAATGAAGAAATATGTGATTCATCCAACAAATACTTTAAATTTGGAATGGATGAGACAAATAAAAGGTTCACGAATTTTATATTTCCATCATAATAAAGGTTTAAACTCAAGAACATTTCTTACCTTCTTTTAATACTCCATATCTTCCTTCCATTCCTATTTGATCCTTACATGGATATATAGTTGTATAATCATTTGATAAAGATATGATTTATCCCATTACTTCAATATTTCAAGATCTATATTTTGGAAATATAAAAATATTAGATATTTTGTGACCCTCATCATAGATAATATTGCACGATCCTTCCGACTTAGAGCATCTACCACCTTATTTTCTTTCCTAGGGTGGTAATTAATTGAGGAGTCATAATATTAAAGTAAATCCAACCATCTTCTCTGGAACATATTCTACCATTTCTAAGTGAATATACAATTTTTAATTTTATGATTTGTGTATATGTCATGCCTCTCCCTATAAATATAATGCCTCCAAATATTTAATGAAAAAATTAATATTGAAAAAAACAAGTCATGCATTGGGTATTTTTTATAACGAACCATTAATTTTTGTGAAGCATAATTTATCACCATATCATTCTGCATGAGGAAACATCCATGTCCCTTATCTGATGCATCACTATATATCACAAACCCCTCCTCACTACAGGGGGTGTAAGCATAGGCGTGCTGACTAATCTTCTCTTTAATTCCCTGAAATTTTCCTCACATTCATCTATATGACTAAACATGGATCCCTTCGGAGGTAACTTGGTGAGTGGATTAGGAATCCATGAGAAAGTGTGCATAATGAATAAATAATATCCTATAAAACCAAGAAATCTATGGATATCAGTCATGGGGGTTAGTCTATGTCAACGTTAAATAACCTATTTCTTTTATGGCTCTACTAATATAACATCACTTGAGATTATATGAATTGAAAATGAAACTTTTTTATTTTCAAAATTCACACTTGGTAAATTTTTCATAAAAACTATCATTTATTAGGGTCCTTAGTAAAATTATCAAGTGAAATTCATGCCCCTTCTTACCTTTAGAATATCTAAAAATATCATCCTTAAAGTCTATAACAAATTGATCAAGGTAACCTATAAATAATCTATTCATTAAATCTATGAATATAGAAGGTAAATTTTTAATAGCAAATGGAATTAATATACATTCATCATGTCCATACCTCATATGAAAGGATATCTTGTGTATTTATTCACTTTTGACTTTGAACTAATTATACTCAGATCAAAGATCAATCTTAGAAAAAATATTGACCTCCCCAAAATTTATTGAGAAAATTGTCAATATAAGGAAGAGTATAATTCTCTTTATTGTGATCTTGTTATGTTTTTTATAATCAATGTTGAGTTGAATTAATCCATATTTTTTATTAACAAAACAAATAGGTGAACCCCATGGAGACACACATGGATGTATGAATCCATTATAAAGATTCCTTTGGAGTTTATTCTTTAATTACTAAAACTCAATTGAGGCTATTCTATATGGAGTCTTTGAAATAGGTGCAACTCTAGTTATGAGTTCTATTAAAAACTCAACTTCACGATTCAGAGGAAAACTAAAAAAATATTATGAAAATACATACAGAAATCCCCATAAAATAATCATATATTTATTTTTGATTTTATCTCCAACCATGTTAGATAAAAAACACTTTTGGATTAGAATCAATACATAATAATGCATTTAATTTCCATTATATGTTTCTATTTATGATCACATTGATAGATGTGATGGGACCAAGTTTTCTGGAAGTTATTCTTGAAAGTGAACGTTCTTTGTTTTGAAAGTTTTGTATTTTATTTTCAAGAAGAAAAGAAATAAGTTCACTTTTTAATTGTTGGAAATTGGAATCACCATATTATTTAGACAATCAGACTCTAGAAGCTTAAGAAAGTTCATTCAACTCACCTTGAGTCTGGAATGAAAGGTTCAATCATAATGAGAATCTATTTTGTAGCAATCATGGATCCGATGGAATTCAGATGATGCAAAAGCCAATATTAAAAGTTTTTATGTCACAAGGAAGTCATGATATAAGATAAATCTTATAGAAGAAGAATGATTGTGAAAAAAACCTTTCTGATCTCAATTTATCAGTGTGATATAACTAGATGCAGAAATTTTTGAAGGCTGTGGGATTTTATTGGAAATGTGTGAAGTAAAATATGATGCTTTTTATTTTGACCAATAAGACCAAATATTTAAATATCTGGAGAAATAATTTGGTGTGTATTACATTAAAAAACAGAATTTGTTTATGGTGTCAAAACTATCGATACTGATCCATCAAATGTGGTGTGCCACTAATTAATATAGGTATAATTACTTTAATTGGGGATTTGTTGGGACCAATGAAAAAGAAAAATAATTTTGAAGTTTTTCGGGATCGATAAATCATAGTGAAGTAAAGAACGATCAATCTGGAATTAAAACTAATAACATCATTGAAAAATATATCCTCAGTTTAAGGGAAAATGAGAAAAAAAGAACTTGTTTGAAACATTTGTAAGAAGTTTTTTTAAAGGAAGGTCTTGAAAGAATTATTTTTCAAGGGATTTTGAATCCAATCCCAAAGTGTTTCCAAGGAAGTGAAGGAATATCTAGAAGTTTCAACAATGTTTATGGTAGATTGATTTCAAAGTTTATATTTATTAGTTGGTATAGAGCATCAGAATGAGAATATTTTTTTAGTGGAATATGATCATCATAATGAGAAATCATCTATTTTTCATTTGTTTTCATTTATTATGGAGCAAAAAAATAAATAATTTTTTGTCTTCATGATAATAAAAAAATATAACTGTGAATATTAGCCTTTCAGTTGGTATAGAGAATCATTATGTGAAAATTGGATTGGAAGTAAAAAATTGGACTAAAGGACAGTTAGAAATTATAAAGAGATATGAAGTTTTGAGAAGATTAGAGAAGGTTTTATAAGAAACAAAAATAGTTTTAAAGTGTTGAAGAAGCCTACTAGGTACATGGAGTTCAAAGGGAAATGATGTTTCAGGAAATTTGATTGAGCGGGAGAGTTTTTTAGAATCTTTCCTAAACCTCTTTTGACTCACCTATAAATATAATAAGTAAATTTTACATTCCTAATAAAGGTATTGTTCATAGGTTAAGAAGATATATGGTGGATTGTATAATGTTTCTAGAGAGAAGGAGTTTCCAGAATAAGCATTCTTGAGGATATTTTATGGAAAAAAAAATTAGAGATAAGATCGTATTTTGAGTTTCTAGATCATAATAATAAATCAAACTAGGATTTATAGACTTATATAGAAGTAGTTCAGATTTTTTTCAATGGTATAATGGTATAATTATATTATTGGAATGAGAAATCGGACATGGAAATTGGACTGGGAAATTAGACTGAGTATCATTATAAATTCTAGAAGAAGTTCTTACCTACTACTAGGTAGGAAAGTGAATATTTGTTTTAATTCTCATATTTGTTAAAGTTGACAGTGCCGCAAGATAACTTGTTTTAAAGAAATCAGTGAAAGTTTCTTAACATATTACGAAAATGGTTTTACATCATTTTTCATACTTGAAGAACATGCAATATTGTATTGATCCTAGTGATAAAAAAGTTTAAAGGAATATCCTACTTATTTGTATCCACACAAGAGGATTTTTATCTAGTGGATTTTTTGGTATTGGATTGTTTCCAAACCACACAAAGGACTTATCTTCTCTTGTGGAGTAGTGAATCTTGTAAATTATTATGTTCATATAGATGTGTGACTATTTTGTTTTCAGTAATGTAAGGAGGAAAAAGTTTTTTCATAAGTATGGAAAATCAAAATAAAATGATATCACCAATTCACCTATCCCCCTCTTAGTGATACTTGGATTCTGGATGGGTGATTACAATTGGTATCAGTGTGATAGTTCCCTTCATTTACTCTTTACTGAAGTTTTTGAAAGAAATGTTGTGACATAAAATCTAAATTGTTGGAATAGTAAAGTGATGTTTGTCTTATATGGTAAGAACTATCATATATAGAAAGATAGAATGTTTCCTTATCTTATGTATATTAGTTATAATGTTCTCTAAACAAAAAAAATATATTTCCTACTATTGATAAAAAGTTACTCTTATATCTATTGATGAGAAGAATCTTGAGAACGATGAATGGGACAAGAATTCTTAGCTCACATCCCTTCTAAAAGTGAATTTTTAACAGTGAAAGGTGTTTCCACTACCAATAGTATCTAGGATCATCTAAAAAACATTTATAAAGGAAATAAAAAATTTAAGAAGGAAAAGTAAAAAATATGGACCTTAAAGTATGAAGATGCCAATATGAGTGAGTATGAATCTATTAGTGACTTTTTTACTAGGGTGAATGAAATTTTTATCACTATTATATGTCTTGGTGAAAAGTAAAAAATTATACTATTATTATTAATATCTTGAATTATTCCTAATACGTTTTATGCCAATGTTTCATAATTGGAAGATAGAGATACTAAAACATTATCTCTAGATTATTTGCATAGAAATAAAATTAATTATGTAATGTGAAGGGAAAAAGATATAAAGGTAAAAAAAATTGACCGTGAAATGTATTTCAAGGTGTCCAAGATAGAAAATTCTAAGATTCTTGAATGATATTCTGGTGATTATGATTCAAAAAATGATGTTTGTAAAACTCTTGATGATTTTTAATCATTGTTTTCTGAAAATGTGAAAAGAGGTACATGTAAATACAAAGGGAAACTTCCCTTGAAATGTTTTTAAGGTGGATCCATTGGGAACTTTGTAGATAATTATCCTCAGAGAAATAAATAATAGGATAGTGATGAAGATGATAGGAGGCCAAGAAGATCATGGAATAAATATGGTGATAAGGAAAAAATATTATTCCAAAGGAAATGATATAAAATTATCCAAATCCAAAAATAGAAGTTTCTTATGAAATAATGATGAAGAAGAAGCCAATAAAGCTGAATATGAAATATCTTTTGAGAAGTCTAGATAAAATAATTTTATTGTAATAGTTAATGATGAATAATTTGGAAGTAGCTATTATGAATAAGGATAAACTCAATAAGATTTTCATCTTAAAAAATAATTAAAATAATTAATCCTAAAAATTGGGATACTTGAGAAAGAAATCATGAAGTTGAAAAATTAAAACTCATAAAAAAATACTAAAGAATATTTTTCTGTTTAAAAAGTTAAATTATATAAAGATATTGATTATTTGAAGAAATAACTTGAGAAAGAAAAGAATAATAATGAACATCTAGAAATTAAGATGAAATAAAAAGTAGAAGACTAGGAAATTTTCCGAAAAAACATCTAAATATGAATACAGGGTTCCCATTTTCATGAATTGTATCTCTGAAGTTAGTGAAAGCTTTGGAAAGGGTTAAACTAAGAAGGATCAAAAGTTACCTTCAATGGTTAAGAAAAAAAAATATAAAGTTCTTTTGGGAAATAATTTTCAAGTAAATTTATGTTTGTAGACAAGTCCAAAAAAGTGGGAAAGTTTGATGTTTCTAAAATTTCTAAGTCCATTTTTTTATTACATTTGGTTTTGATAAGGATGAAAATAAAAACATTCTTAAGAAATAAGGTTCCGATTGAAAATAGAAAGGTTGGTGGTAAACAAAGTTATGATAAGAAGTTTTTTGATAAACATGTCTAGAACTATGAAGAATATGAAAGTTTTAGAGGTAAATATTCTTTCTACGGATACTACTGTTATTATGGTGGATTCAACCATATGAAAAATATGTGTTGGTTTAATCAAAAAAATTAAAACTATTCCATGAATTATAGAAGGTGAAGTTTTAAGGGAAGTTAATCCTTTTAAAGTAAGAATTCTAGGAAGGATGTCTTGAAGAAACCTGAGAAGGTTGGTGTTAAAATTTAAAATAGGTTCCAACCCTTGGAAACTATTTTTTAAATATAGTTACAAGAGAAAAATTTATAAAAGGAAACTTGTTCCAAGTTGGCGAGGTCAAAAACTCTTTTTACCAGATTATGGTAGAAGAAAATAAGCTGTAGAATAAAAGGATGGGACATTTGTGTCATATAAACATGAGAAAGTTATAAAAGTGAGTGAATCTTCATGGTATTCCTGATATGTCCAATAGAAGATATTGGTGTTGCATAACTGTTCAGAAATGAAAAATTACAAACTCTATGCATAAGAAATTTAATATTTGTTTAGAACGACCCATGAAACTTATTCATTCTGATATATCTGGACCAATGAGAAAACAATTAACTAATGGAGATAAGTACTTATTATATTTATGGATAAATTTAACCACATTACTTGTGGTATGTATATGGAACATAAGTCAAATTCTCTAATTTTTTTCAAAATATTTAGGAGGAAAACTGATAATGAATGTGAGTATTCCATAAATAAGTTAAGAAAAGAAAATGGTGGTGAATAAAAAAAATGAATAATTTGAAAGTAATCTTATGAAGAATGGAATTTTTCATGAGTTCAGTACAACATATACTCCTCAACAAAATGGTGTGTATTGAAGGAAAAATAGATGTTTGGTTGAAATGGGACAAACAATGTAACTTGAACATGGTCTCATTACTTTTGTATGCTAACCATATGCACTCATTTTTATATTCAAAAGTAATGTTTCTACATGGAAAGTTATTATATGACTCCATATGAAGTGTTTTATGGAAAAACACCAAGTTTGAAACACTTAAGAGTTTTCCTGAGTCCATGCATCATACAGAATAAAGGAAAAAACCTTGTTAAGTTTAATCAGAGAGGTGAAGACAAAATTTTTCTTTGCTATGTGCTAGAAGGAATAGGATATATATGCTTCAAAAAATTTACAAAAATAATTTTTGATTTTTTTTATGTGAATGTTATTTAAAATCCTAAGGAAGATTCTAAGAAAACTTGTGCATATAAGAAAGATGAACAAGATGAAAGAATTTTTATTAACAATTTTAATAAGGATGCTGAAAATGGCAATCCAACTCAAGAAGTAGAATTAGATTAAGCTATTTCAAGTGATAAATAAAAATCTCATCCCGGGATGAGGAATAAAGTGGAATCTCAAAACATTATTGGCGATCAACCCCAAAAGGTTCAAACAAGAAGAACATCAAAAACTATTACACATACTTCTTTGTATTCAAAATTTGAGCCAAATGATGTGAATGATGCTTTTGAGAATCTCCAATGAGTTAAAGATATGAATAAAGAGTTGGATAAGATTAAAAATAGTGATTCTTGAGAACTCATAACCAAAACTAATAAAAGAATGTTATTGGTAAAAAATTGATTTTTCGGAACAAGCTGAATAAATATGGTGAAGTTATAAGAACCAAATAAATATTAATGTTCAAAGGTTACTCATAGATTGAAGGCATTAATTTTTATGAGAATTTTTATCTGGTGGAATGGTTAGAAATAATCATAATATTTATTTATATTTCTCTATAGTGAATTTACAAAATTTTTCATATGGATATAAAATTTCCATTTATGAATAGTGAACTTGATGGGGATGTTTATATTGAACAACCCTATGGATTTTTTTGGGAAGGATTAAAGATATGTGTATAAGTTGAAGAAATCCTTTTATGGGTTAAAATAAGATCTTAGGCCATAGTATTAAAAACTAGTTACTTGCTTAATAAATTTGAGTTTTAAGAAAGGAAGAGTTGATAACAATATTTAAACAAAGAAAATTAGGAGTTTTCCCTCATCATAATTGTTTATTTTAATGACATTATCATTAAGGGGAATGATGAAAGAACTTTTGAAATATTTACTAAAGAGATGAAAAAGTTATTTGAGATGTCTATGCTGGGTGAAATGAAATAATTTCTTAGGTTAAAAATTTCACAAGAGAAGAAAAACATATTTATTTCCCAGGAAAAGTATACCAAGGAACTTATTAGTAATTTCATCATGGAAAATTTGAAACAAGTTTCCACACCAATTTCTATGGGAACCAAATTTTCCAAAAATAGATAAAGTAAGGAAGATGACTCTAAAGAGTTTTCAAAGATGATTGGAATTTTTTGTATTCAACTTCCTCAAGACCCAACATTATTCATGTTGTTACTTTATGTGTAAGATTTAAAATTGATCCAAAATAATCACAACTTTTGGAATGAAAAATAATCTTTAGATATATCAAAGGAACACCAAATTTTTACATCTTTTATGATATTTTAGAAAGTACTGACTTATTTTGGTATTCAGATGCTGATTTGGAAGGAAATGTTGATAATAGAATATCCACACCTGGTGGAGTTTTTTTCCTAGGAGAAAATTGTGTAAGTTGGAATAGTAAAAAAAAAACTCAATTACTCTTAGCACAAATCAATCCTAGTATGTTTTTTCCACCCAAGAGACTACCCAACTTATATGGATAAATATATCTGTTAGAATAATTACATGTTGAAATAATTTTACCCTTTCTCTTAGGTTGGGATAATCGAAGTGAAATCAACCGTAAAAGAAATTTGGTACAACATTCTCATTAAAAAAATATTGATATAAAATAAAACTTCATCAAAGATCACATGATAAATAATTAACTGAATCAAGAGTATATTCCTGCATCAGAACAAGTTGTTGACATATTTGTAAAAAATTTACTAAAGGAAGAATTTTCAAGATGAGGTTGAACATAGGAATCTGACCTCTTTCTCATCATGGATGAGGCATGTGTTTTCCCCCTCTCTCATGTTTTATTTTGATAGTGATTTCAACAGGGATAATTTTTCATAATTATATCCATTAATATGTTGTAATCCTGTTAAGGAAGTATGTATATAGGGGTAGTTGTGGTTATTATGTGAACTCAACATGTAAGTATATGAAATATTATAAATATTTTTTGGATTGGTTGTAGGAAAAATTTTGTTTCCAGAAAGTTGAATAATTGAAGAAAGATGTGAAGACAAGTTTTATATGTTTTATGGGTCAAAATTTTTGGATGAAATAGTTTTGCAGTCGATAATTATTTTTACTACAATTATATAGCTCACACATGCTTAGAATTGTTGATAATTAATCCATTGCTTGAGATTACAATGTTCAGTGATTTATGAACCTTGGTTGACAAAAAAAAATCTAAAGTGGGATATTTTTGGGACCAAGTTGGATGGAAGTTGTTCTTGAAGATGAAATATGTTTGTTTTTAAAGTGTTTTTTAAGAATAAAATAAATTTGTTTACTTTATAATTGTTAGAAATCTCACTCAAAGTCGTATTTATAAAATTGGACTTAAAAAACATAATAAAGTTCATCGAGCTAACCTTGAGTCTAGAATGAAAGGTTAGATCATAATGAGAAGCTTTTTTGGAGTCTTTATGGCTCTGATGTAAGTCATAAAATTCTGAAGATGATTTTATATGTTCTCAAACTCACGAGGAAGTCATGATACAAGTTGATTTTTGTATAATAAGAAAGTTTATGAAGAGAAACCTTTCTTTTCTCAATTCATTAGTGTGATATCATCAGATGAAGAAAATTTTGAAGGATTTGATGTTTTTTTTAAAATTTTTAAAGATGAAGATGGCAATTTTTAGTCAGACCAATAATCCAATAGATTTAAATCTTTAGAGAAATAAGTAGGTGTGAATCATATTCAGAAAAGAGAGGAATTTTTTGACGTCGAAGATGATTATATCGGTCCATTAGACGTGGTGTGCCCCCAAATAATAGAGGAAAAATTGTTTTCATTTTGGAGTTATTGGGAATAATTAAATATAAAAACAATGTTTATGTTTTTTGGGACCGATAAATCATCTTGAAGAAGATACATATCAATATGGCACTGACATCGATAATTTCATCAGACACAAGATCACCGATCTGAGGAAAAAGGAGAAAAGAATAATTTTTTTTGAAACAATTATAAGAAGTATTTTCAAATAGGTATCTTGAAAGAAGTGTTTTACAAGGGATATTTAAGATGATGATGAAGTGATTCAAAAGAAGTAAATGAATCTTTATAAGTTTCAAAATTTTTTATGGTATATTAATTTAAAAGTTTTTTTTAATCCATTGGTATGGAGCATTAGAATGAGAATATTTTTTTTCAGTAGGTTCATATCATCATATTGAGAAATCATATGGTATTAATATTTTTTTCATTTGGGGTGGAGTGAGGTAATGAATAATATAATTTCTTCATCATAATGAAGAAATTAGGATGGGCAGATCAATATTTCAATTGGTATAAAGAATCATAATAAGAAAATCAGACTTGTAATTAGAATTGGATAAATGAATAGTTATAAGATCTATTGCGAGATGAAGTTTTGAGAAGATTTGAGAAGCTTCAATATGAAATGAGAATAGTTGATAAGTTATAAAGAAGTCAAATATTTATCCAAAATTCAATGTTAGTTTTTGTTTCTAGAAATTTGGATGAGCCGAAGAGTTTTTCTGAATCCTTCCAAAACCCCTTTTGGATCAACTATGATAGAGGAAGTACTTTGTACATTTATAACAGAACTACTTTTCACAAGTGAATAAGAGATAAGGTAGTGCCGTGTAAGTTTCTGGAGTGAAGGAGTTTTTGGAATGATTATTCCTTAGTAAATTTTCTGGACAGAAAGGAAAAGAGAGAAGATCATATTTAGAGTTTCCAAATCAGACTGAGAAATCAGACATGATTTTTCATACTCAAATAGAAGTTATTTATATTTGTTTCAATTGTATTCTAGAAGAGTTATATTATCAGAACAATAAATCATACTTAGTAATTATACTAATAAATTGGAGTGAGTTTCATTATGAGGTCTAGAAGATTTCCTTACCTGCTACTAAGTAGGAATGTAAAGATTTTTTTAATGTTCTTATTTGTGAGAGTTGACAAGGTAACATAATAATTTGTTTTTAAGAAACTAGTGAATGTTTCTTAACATGTTACTCAAATTGTTTTATATCATTTTTGATATTTGAAGGACACACATTCTTGTATTAATCATAGCGCTACATTAGTGTAAGGGGATGTCCTACTTGTTTATATCCACAAAAAAAGATTTTTTTATAGTGTATTGAGTGGTATTGGATTGTTTTTGAGACATACCAAGCACATATATACTCTTTTTGAGTAGCGAAACATGTAAATTCTCACTTTCCCATGGATGTGTGATTGTTTTTTTTTCAAAAAATTAAGAAATCTTTAATAGTAGGGTAATGTTGTTTCATAAGTAGGGAAAATAAAAAGAATAATATATAAATGATTCACCTCCTCCCCCTCTCAGTGATACTTGGATCTTGGTTAGGAAATTTCAATTAGTATCAGAGTTAAGGTTCCCTTTGTTTAATATTTTTTGATGTTTTTGAAATAGAAGTTGTGATGGAAAATCTGATTTTTTTGAATAGTTAAGAGATTTTGATCTTTGATGGAAATAACTATCATATCTAGAAAGTTATATTGTTGACTTATCTTATGTATCTTGGGTATGATATTCTTGAAGCTAAAAATGATGGATTTCCTCCAATTTATGAAAAAGTTTTGGTTTCATCTATTTAAAATAATAATCATGAGAATGATGGAAGGTCCAAGAATGTTTTAGGCTCTTCACTTTCTAAAAGTGAGTTTTTAAGAGTGAACTATTTTTCCACTACCAAAAGTATCTGGGATAAGCTAAAAAACATTTTTGATGGAAATAAATAAATTTAATAAGGAAATTTATAAATATAGAGATTAAAGTTTGGAGATCTCAAGTTCCATGAGTATAAATATATTAGTGAATTATTTACTTGGGTGACTGATATTCTTATCACTATTAGATGTCTTGGTGAAAAGTTAGTAGATTATAATAATGTTGAAAATATATTGAGAATTATTCTTAGTAATTTTTATTCCAAAGTTTTATTATTAGAAAATTGGGAACTTGAAACAATATCTCTAGATGATTTTCATTACACTCATTACTTGTGAAATGAGAAAGGAAACATCAATGAAGGAAAAAAATATGGTCATGAAATATATTTCAAGGTATATAAGAAAGAAAAATTAATAAGATTCTTGAAGAATATTCTAGTGATTCTGATTATTAAAATGAGGTATGTAAAAATATTGATGAATTTTTATCCTTGTTTTCAAAAAATATGAAAAGGTGTATAGGTAAATACTAAGGGAAACTTCCCTTGAAATGTTTTGAATGTGGATCCATTAGAAACTTTGCAACTAATTGTCCTCAAAGAAATAAATAAGGGGATTGTGATAAAGATGAAAGAAGTTCAAGAATAACATGGAAGAAACATGATGATAAGGATAAATCTTATTCCAAAGTAAAAGATAGAAAATTATCTAAATCCAAAAGGATAAATTTTTTATCTAATGAGGATGAAGAAGAAGACAATGAATCTAAATCCAAAAATTTTATTGAGAAGGATGGAGAAAATTATTTTATTAAAAAAATTAATAATGAATAATTTGGAATCATTTGTTCTGGATAATAAGAAACTAAATTTTAATTTCATCTTAAATAATAATTAAAATAATTCATGAGAAAGATTGGGAGACTTAAGAAAGAAATCAGGAAGTTAAAAAATGAAAACTCTTCAAAAAAAACACGAATTTTTGTCATGATGAGAATGTTAAGATGCTAGAAGAGATTGCTGATTTGAATAAATCTCTTGAAAAAGTAAACAATCATAATGAACATTTGAAAGTTAAGATAATATAAAAATAATAATATTTGTAACTTTTCCAAAAAAAACTTTCTAACGATGAACAGAGGGTTTAAAGTTTCAATAATTCTATCTTTAATGTCGGTGAAAGCTATGGAATGGGTAAACCTGAGAAGAATCAAAAGTTACCTTAAAAAGGTCAATAAGAAATCTAAAGTTGTTTCTGAAATGAAAATTTCTTGGAAAGTTTTTTATATGTCCAAGACCTAAAAAGGTAAGAAGTTGTAATATTCTATAATTTCTGAGTCCAAAAAAGTTTCTATTACTCTTGGTTTTGATAAGGCTGAAAATAAAACTATGTTTAAGATAAAGGTTTTGGTTGAAAAGAAAAAGGTTGGTGGTCAAAAATTTCATTATTAGAAGGTTGTTGTGAAACTTGTGCAAAAATATAGACAATATGGATGTTTCATAGGTAAATATTCTTTCTATGGATACTGCGGATATTGTGGTGGATTTGGGAATATGGAAAATACGTGTTGGTTTAATGAACAACATTACAAATATTCCATGAATTACATAAATCAAAGTTTGATGGGGTGTCAATCCTCTCAAAATAATAATTATGGGAAGGATTATTTGAATAAACCTTATATAGTTGTTTTGAAAATTGAAAATATGTTTTAACCCTTAGAAACTCTTTTTGAAAGATAGTTACAATTGGACAACATAGAAAAGGAAACTTGTTCCAAGTTGGCGAGGTTCAAAACTCATTTTACCTGATTATGATATAAGAAAAAAATATTTGGAATAAAACGATAAGAAAAATGTGTCATAGGAACTTGAGAATGTTATTAGAGAGAGACTGTGTCTATGGTATTTTTTATATGTCAAGAAGAAGAGATTGGTGTTTCATAATTTTTCAGAAAGGAAAAATTAATAACTCAGTGCATAATAAAGTTTATATTTTTTCAAAAACACTCCTGGAACTTATTCATTATGATATCTATGGGATAATGAGAAAACAATAAAATAATGGATATATGTACTTCATTACTTTCATTGATGACTTTACATGCATTAATTGTGTTATATATATAAAACATAAGCTAGATTCTCTGAAAATATTTAAAAGATTTATAAGGAAAGATGAGAAGTAATATGAGTATTCTATGAAGAAGTTGAGAATAGGAAATGGTGGTGAATAAAAAATAAAAAATTTGAAAGTTATCTTGAGAATAATGAAATTCTGTATGTTTTTGATACACCATATAATGCTCAACAAAATGGTGTGGCTGAAAGCAAAAATAGAAGTTTGGTTTAAATGGGGAGAACCATTTTAGTTGAACATGGTATCTCTCATTGGTTTTGGAGGAAATCCATTATCACTAATGTTTATATTCAAATATGATGTTTCTATAGGTCCAGTTTATATATGACTCTATATGAAAGGTCTTTTTGGAAAAAATACACGTTTGAAATACTTAAGAGTTTTTGGAAGTCCATACATCATAACGAAGAAATGTCGAAAACTTGGGACATTTTAGCAGAGAGGTGAAGATGAATTTTTTCTTTGTTATGATCTAGAAGGAATAGGATATAGAAAATTCAACAGAGAAACATAAATAATTTTTTATTATGATGATGTGAAAGTTATTGAAAATCCTAAAGAATATGCTAGGAAAACCTATTAAGTCAAGGAAGATGAATATTATAGAATAATTTTTGTTAAAAATTATGATACGGATGCTGACAATGGTAATCCAAATCAAGAAAAAGAATCAGAATGAATTTTTTCAAGTGATGATGATGAATTTTGAAAATCTCATCCCAGACCAAGGAAGAAATTGGAAGCTTAAAACATTATTGGCAATCAACATCAAAAGTTTCAAACAAAAAGAACTTACAAAATTATTACACCTAATTATTTTTATTTAAAGGTTGAGCCGAAAGATGTGAATGAAAATTTTGAGCATCCATAATGGGTTTAGGATATGAATGAAGTATTAGATCAGATTAAGAAAATGATACTTGGGAACTCACACCTAAATTGAATAACTAAAATTTTGTTGGTACAATATGGGTTTTTTGAAAAATCCTAATGAAGATGGTGAAGTTATAAGAAAAAAATCACGATTAATGTACAAAGTTTACTCATATATCAATGTAATTGATTTTGATGAGACTTTTGTCTGGTGGAAATGTTATAAATAATCACAATATTTCTTTCTATTATAGTGCAATAAAGTTATAAAGGTCTTTAGATGGATGTATATTCAACATGTTTTAATGTTGAAGACGATGAGGATGTTTATATTGAACAACCATGTGTATTTGTTGTTTGGAAGTATAAAAATTATGTTTTTAAGTTGAATAAAGCCATGTATGGGCTAAAAAAATATATGAGTTCATGGTATTGGAAACTGGATACTTTCTTAAGAAAGATGACTTTTAATAAAGGAAGATTTGATAAAAATATTTACATCAAATAAAGTCATGTGTTTTCCATAATTGTAATTGTTTATGTTAATGACATTATCTATGTTGGTAATGATGGAAGAAATTTTGAATTATTTTCTAAAGAGATTAAAAATTTGTTTGATATTCCCATGATGGGTGAATTAAAATGATTTCTTAGATTATAAATTTCACAAGAGAAGAAGCACATATTTATTTCCCAATAAAAGTATGCTAAGGAACCTGTAAAGAAGTTTGACATGATAAATTAAAAACTAGTTCCCACACCAATTTATATGGGAACCAAGTTGTATAAAAATGGAGAAGGAAAGGTAGTTGACTCTAAAGAGTTTAAAAATCTGATTGGAAGTTTATTGTATTTGAATAATTAAAAATCCAAAATTGTTTATGCAGTTACTTTATATACAATATTTCTGATTGCTCAAAAATAATCACATATATTGGTTGGAAAAAGAATTCTCAGATATACCAAAGGCATAATATTATTTAGAATTAGGTATGATAGCTCAGAAATTATTGACTTATTTAAGAATTCATATAGTTATGGTGAAATAAATATTTATAATAGAATATCCACATATGGTGGAGTTTTCTTCCTTAGGAAAAATTGTGTAAGTTGGAAAACTAAGAAAAAAAACTCATTTACTCTTAGAACAGTTTATGTAGAGTATGTTTCTTCCACCCAATAATCTACCCAACTTATGTGGATGAAGAATACGTTAGAATACTTACTTATTGAAGTAAAGTTACCCTTTCTTTTAGGTTGTGATAATAAAAGTTCCATAGAACTTACAGGAAATATGGTACAAAATTCTCATTCAAAACATATTTATATAAAATAACACTTCATCAAAGAGAATGTGGAAAGAAATTAATTGAAAATGGAGTATGTTCCTAAATCGGAATAAGTTATTGAAAAATTCACAAAACCTTTACTGAAGGAATAATTTTCAAGATGTGGTTGAACATGGGTGTCTAACTAATTTCTCATTAAGGTTAAGGTACGTGTTATCTCCTTCTCTCATATTGTATTTGGATATTATTTTCAAGGGGGAGAATTTTTCATAAATCTATCCATTAATATATTATAAACCTTTTAAGGAAGCATGTATGTAGTGGGAGTTGTGGTTAAGCTATGAACTCAACATGTAAGTGTGTGAACTATTAGAACTGTTTATTGGAGTGGTTATCTGAAAAATTTTATTACAGGAAAGTTGAAGAAGTGAAGAAATATTTGAAGAAAAGATGAAGATGTTTGATGGGTCAGTATTTTTGGACAACATGATTTTGATATAGATAATTATTTTTTCCTATAATAATTTATCTCATGTAGGATGATAATTGTTTAAAACGATTCTTTTTTCTAAAATTACAATGTTCATTTATTTATGAACCTTGGTTGAAAAAAATCCAAAGGGGGAGATTATTGGGATGAATTTGGATGAATGTTTTCATTAAAGATGAAAGATGTTTGTTTTGAAATCATTGTCTTTTGTTTTCAAGAATAAAATAAATCGATTAAATTTGGATTTTTTTTTCAATCAAACTCACCATAATATTCTGAATATCAGACAAAAAAAGAAAAATAATGTTTATCAGACTCAACTTGAGTATAGAATGAGATTTTCGATCACAATGAGAAGATTTTTTGGAATCTTTATGGGTCTGAGGAAAGTTGGATGATGATGAAGATGATATTAAATGTTCTCAAAGTCATGAGGAATTCATGATAAAAGATAATTTTTTTAGAATAAGAGATTTTGTGAAGAACAACATTTTCGGTCTCTATTCATTAGTGTGAGATCACTGGACAAAGAAACATTTGAAGGCTGTGATGTTTTATTAGAAATGTGTGAAGATGAAGATTCGAGTTTTACATAAAACTAATAATTCCAAAGATTTATATATTCAAAGAAATAAGTTTTTGGTAACTGTATCCAGAAAAGTGAAGAAGTAGCTAAAGTCAAAGTTCCTAAAACAGGTTCATCAGGCATGGAGTTCCACCAATTAATAGTGGCAGAATCAATTTCATTGTGGAGTTGTTGGAAAAAATAAGAAAGAAAAATAAATTTTATGTTTGTTGGGACCAATAAATCAGGGTGAAGAAGTGACCAATCAATCTAGCACTGACCATGATATCTTTATCAAATAAAAGTTCATCAGTATGAGGAAAAAGGATAAAAGAAGAATCTATTTGAAAGAATAGTAATAATTGTTGTCAAAGGGGAATATTGAAATAAGTGTTTGTCATTGGATTTTGAAGCCGATGCTAATGCTCTTCCAAGGAAGTGAAGGAATCTCTAGAAGTTAGAACAATGTTTATGGAAAATTTATTTCAAAGTTTATGTTTATCAATTATTATGGAGGATCCGAATTAGTGATTTTTTTTAGTTGGTTCTGATCATCATAACGAGAAATCATATATTTTTCATATTTTTTAATTTGGTGTAGATAAATTTAATAAAGAATCTACAATATTCATCTTAATGAATAAATTAGAATTTAAATTTTAGTATTTTAATTTGTGTGTAGAATTGTATTGTGAAAATCAGATTGGTTATTAGAATAGTACTGAAGAATAGTTAGAAAATCTAAAGTGAGCTAAAGTTGTGACAAGATTCAAGAAGGTTTGATAAGAAATAAGAAGAGATTAAAAGTGATGAATAATTCAAATATGTATTCAAAATTCAATGGGAATTAAAGTTTTAGGAAAGTTGGTTGAGTGGGAGAGTTTTTAGAAATCCTTCCTAAACCTATTTTGGCTCACTTATAAATAAAGAATTTAATTTATACTTTCATAAAACTAGTACTACCCATAGGTGAAGAATAAAAAAGCTGGACCGATGAAATTTTATATAGAGAAGGATTTTTTAGATTGTGTTTTTCTGAGGACGTTTTTTGGACAAAAAGGAGAAGAGAGAAGATCATATTCAGAGTTTCCAGATCAAACTGGGTAATCATGCTGGGATTTACTTACTCACACAAAAGTAGTTCAGATTTGTTTCATTGGTATTATAACAGAGTTATATTATTGGGCTAACAAATACATTGTGGGAATTAGACTGTAAAATCAGAATGAGTATCATTATAAAGTATAGAATAAGTTCTTACCTATTGCTAGGTTGGGAAGTGAAGATTTGTTTTAAAGTTAATATTTTTTATAGTTTACAAGGAAATGTAGTAACTTGATTTTAAGAAACTAGTGAATGTTTTTAACATGTTATAATAATTTTATTACAATATTTTTTATTATTGAATCACATTCACTGTTGTATTGATCATAGTTCTACACAACTATAAGGGAACATGCTTTTTTGTTTTTATCCACACACAAGTATTTTTTTCTAATGGATTGTGTGGAATTGGATTGTTTCCAAACCATTCCAAGGATGTAGCTATTCTTGATGAATATAAAACCTTGTAAATTCATATGTTCTTGTGGATGCGTGATTGTTTTGTTTTCAGCAAAGAAATCAATATTTAATAGGAGGTGAAGGTTGTTTTATAAGTAATGAAACTTAAAAAAATATCACTGATTCACCACATTCCCCTATCAGTGATGCTTTTATCATAGTTGGTAAATTACAAGATGATCACAGGTTGGTTTATAATATCAAATGTGACTTTCATTCCTTAGCATTTTATGTGCAATTTATGTAAATAAATCCAATCAATGCCTAATATAACATTAAATTCCACTAGAGTGAGAATTATAAGATTTATAGGATGCACATTCCCACAAACATAAATTGGATAAGAATCATATAATTGAGATGAAATCATCATACCATAATGGGGTTTCATTATTAATTTAGCATCTAATCATTAAGGTGGTATTGTGATACCCTCATCAAATTCTTTAGATATAAAAGAGTAGTTGGATACAAAATCAATAAGACATTAGTATTTCTAGAGTGGAAGGTAAGTGTAACTTTCAAAACTAAATTACCATACCCCAAACTAACAATAATTATCTCATGTGATTTACATTTCTCTCTAGGATTAAAATGTTACAAAATTCGATCATCATCATTAACCATCATATTTGAGTTATAGTTAGTATAATGACCACACCCCTTGTATTTGTAAAACTGTAGTGTGGTTGGTTCATTTTCTAGTAATTTATCTCCATTATTTTTGAACTTATTATTCCCATCAATTCCGTATTTTATTTCCCAAGGAATTTCCTTTCCACACTTAAAACATTTACCTGTCCCATTAATACAATTTCCTCCATGTTTATTTCTGAACATCGAGCATAAATGAAATGTAACATTCTTCTCTCAATGTTTTTTATTATTATATTTATTTTAATTCCATTTTACTTTTTATTATCAAAACCATTTGGTTGATTGATTACTCTAATATCCATCTCCACCATTATAGCACATTGAATTATTTCTTCATAGAAAACAAAGTATCTTATAGCTAACTCCCTTTGGAAAGTTATTTTTAAGCCACTAAAGAATTAATAAATGTTACCTGTAGGTAGGATGATAATACCAAATGTGTAACTCACATTTATTGTAAAATTTTTCTCATAGGTTTTAATGGATTCATCATCCTTTAGTTTTAGCTCAAATAGTTACTTATCCATGTTTTATAAATAATATGAGAAAATAAATTATTTAAAACTAATATCTTAATGTTATCCCACTCTACAGATTCAATTTATTTCTACTTCCACATGTTCTTGATAGGATTCCACCATTTATCTACTTGACATTCCACATGATAAACAACCAAAATTACTTTTTCATGTTACAACCACTGGAGAACAAAAAAATATCTTTTTAATGGTACTAATCAATTTGTCAGCAATTTGGGGATTAATTAACCCACTAATGGATGGCGGATTTGTCCTCACAAAGAACTCCATTGAATGTTATTCTGACGTTTTCACATTTGGAATCTAAACATGATTTAGTAATTTTAAAATATGTCTAAGCATTAAAATGAGATTTTGAATTCCAAATACTATAAGATTTGGTTTCTATAGAGGATAATAATTGAATTGTACACAAAATTTAGTATTAATAGAGTTTCTTCAGGTTCTGATCATTAACTAAAACTAAAAATCATAGTTTTGGAGATAATAATCATAGTGGAAACCACATAATCATGAAAAATCGTTTATAGGAATTTAAATAATGACACATTATTTTCAATAAATAATACCTTTGGTTTAGCCTATATTATTCATAATTATCATATATTTAAATACTTTATAATGGTTTATAATGAAAATGTGTTTTAAGTCAAGTTTATCCCTTGAGAGTGTCAAACCATGTGCATAGCAAGGGAACAATCATCGTGCACTAGAATGATGGATGAGATATTCTTGACCAACTCGTTTCGGGATATTAACACAAGTTTAATCTATTCCAAAAACCGTATCAACTTATAGTATCCATACATGGATTTATTACTTAGAAAATAAAAATCTATTATTTACCATAACTTAGGATGTTATCCGATACATTGAATTTTCATAAGGTTTCTCACTAAAGTTTTCTCATTTTAGTTGATGAAGGTAACTAAAACTTTCTTTAATAAAAACTATAAATAACCTTGCGTTTATTACATAAATATTAAATTAATTAGATGAATATTCCAATATATAACATTATGATCCACACCAGAAGTGTATAGGTTTAGTGTATTTGGAAAAATTGACATATAAATAACTTGTTTATAAGAGATTTACATCGTATCCCCAAAAGTATTTTATAACTAACACCCTTATTAGACTAGAAATTTTCTTTTTTATTTTCAATTTTTTTTAAGGAAAACTAAGAAACCATAAAAGTATAAATTACACAGCATAAAATACCATAAGAGATCACAAAATAATTGAAATTTAATTAGACCGATTAAAAGTGTTCTTCCTATATAATTTCCATTGATACCCATTTACATCAACAGTCAGATCATCCTTGATGAGGGATTTAAACAAATAATCTATCTTGTCCCACTTTTGAATGTATTCTTTTATATTTATCTTCCTTGCATTGAATCCTCTCACCGAAATATGATCCTTATTATTGATCCACTTATTCTTCCCTTTATTAGTATCCATAAGTAATAGTATATCAAACATATTATCAACATCTTATTGGGAGGAATTAATTAGGATAATATCCACCAATATTTCTTCAACAGGTTGAATGATAAGCTCCCATAATCTAGAGTCATTTCATAAATTTTATTAGTTCATAAGACATGAATCATAAACAAAATAAGAAACATGATCTATGAGAGCATAAAATTTCCATAAGATATAATTTTATGTCATACACATAAGTAAATAAAATCATTTCCTTATTAGTCAAGTCTCAATACCATGAATATCATAGTGTATCAGGATCAGTCCCCATTTCATCATATCCTTAGTCAAGGTTCATTCCCAATACTATCATTGTTGGTAGAGTCCCTTACTAAACTGGTTAGACTCCCAATTTTAGTCTTTATTAACTCATGATATATCCTATATTACTCAATTAATTGGAGGGATATATAATTTTAGTACCACCCATCACATAATCATAATCCATTCATATGGGTTCCATAAGTTAATTAAACACTCATTATATAACATAACCCATGAAAAATAAAATAGTTTCATAAACATTTAAATAATTCATCATAAAATAACCCTTGGAAAATAAATGGATTTCTTAAATATTTCATCATCATAATCACAAACCATCTTTATAAGTAATAAGGATTATATAATTGGAATATATCCCTAATAAATCATAATTAACATAAAATAATTTCATCATAAATGAAAAATTTCTTTAAAATATATTTGGAACATTTCTCGAGGAAAGTACCCTTTTCATTTTGAAACCACTTATTTATAATATAAAAAATTAAAAAATATTATAGAAAAAATTTTCTTCAAAAATAACCATTGAAACATATAAAGGAAGATTCAAATAATTGGGAAATCATATTTATAGGTAGTTTAATTAATATTATGTATGTTAAAAAAACATTCCTTTCACGTTTTTAGTAAATATTCAAAAGTTCCACTCTTGGAAAACAAAAAGAAGATTAATTTTAAAAGACTTTATTAAAGTTTAATTATGTGTAAAAATAAGTTTAAATAATGATAGGATCATATAAAAAACATTATTGAAAACAATTTTATAAAAAGTGGATGTGGGTGAAAAATTATTTTCAACGAGAGAGATAAATAAATCCAATTTTCCATAAAAATGTTATTTTGGTATAATGATTAAAAAAAGATAGGAAATTGAAAGCAAAAATTATAAGTTCAAAAAATAACCATAGGATAAGAACATTTATAGGATTATTGATAGATAGGTCATAAAATATCATTATTGGAAACTTAATCATAAATAATTCTGATAAACAATGAGATTGTAACAGAAATCCATTAAATCAAGTTTTACTTGCTTCCAAAGTGATTTAAAATTAGTGATAATAAATATATATTTATTATAATTATATAATAGATTCATTTACATACTTATAATATCATAAATTATCCACTTATAACATTCTAACACCCATTTTTTTAATAATTCCATATTAAAATTATTGTTTCTCGGGTGCTAAATGTTTCATTTTTAATGAAAATTTAGGTTTAGTAGTTTCATTCCTAACGCGTTGATCATTATTACATAATATTAATAATTGTAACCATGATATAAATATAATATATATTCATCATATATATATATATCCATAAAAATTAGATATAGAAAAATTAATTACATTGTTTATGGAGATGGTAAACCATATATACGCATGAACGATATTTTCACTTTTTGACAGATTGATGGAAACAAAGGTAAAAAAACAACCATTATATGATTTTTTTATATCATATATATTTATTAAAAACATCCTTATTATAATTTATGTAAAACCTAAATGAAAACTAAATCACATCACTTTGTGGAGGTGGTAGTCCACCCATACGCACGAGCGACATTAACATTTTCCAAAGGATTGGAAGGTAAGAATGTAAACATAATTTTAAAATAACAAAAGAATAATTATATCATAAATATCATATATAAATTTTAAAACCATCATTATAACCATCTGTGAAAGATGAAAATGTAAAATTAATTGTATCGCTACGTGGAGGTGGTAGTCCACACATACAAACTAGGTATACTTTCACTTTCCATTTGATGGAAAAGTGGGATAAAAATGGTGGTTATGTAATAATAATTACATTTCAGTATATTTATGATACTTAAGTAATTATTTTATAATAAATACCACTATTTTTGAGTAGTTATAAGAAGAAATAATTTGAAAGTGGTCGAGTAGGATGATTACCTCTTCTTTAGTTGGCCTCCTTTATATCATTTCTTAAGGACCCATGGAATGGTATTTTAAGAATACTAGAATGTATAATTTATGTATAGAGAATATGAGAAGATAATTGGTTAGGTTTTGGTAAATATGTATTTTTAAAAGTTATGTAATAAAGATAAAAGGGGAGTGTCCTTTTATAATTGGGGGAGAGGACACACTTGGATATTGTTAAAAGATTAAAATATAATAATGTTGTACTCAAGTAAAATTATTCTAAATGGATATATATTTGATGTTGGTATAGTATGAGGTTTAAATATTTCTATTAAATAGGATTTATAAATGTTTATTTGGAAACATACCCATATCTCTTGGTTTAACCCCAGTAAACTCGTTTCAACCTTAACCAAAATAATGCACTTTTAAAATTTTTATTATTAATTATGAAAAAATTTTAGTTTATATTATAATATAAAATTAATTATTATGACTAAAAATATTGAATCCATTTTATCTAATTAAATTCTTACAATTGGAAAAATTTAATTTAAAATTAAACCCGCAAAATGTGATGAAAAGAAATTTACCAGAAAAATTATTTTCTTAAGTATAAATGTTTTGTTACCAAAATAAAATATAAAATTAATTCCAATAAAATAAATTATATTATTAATAATATAAATGTACTAAATTTTCTTTTAATTTTCTTAAAACAAAATTGAAATCTATAAATTAATTAAACACCGAGATAATTTTTATTAAAAATAATTATTTTTAACTATTCATAAAAAAATCAATATTTTTATAAAATTTTAAAAAATTCACAATAAGATAATTTTAACATGATTATTTTAAATAATGAATTTAAATTTTACAAATAAATTTTCTAAAAGTTTCATAAATTAATTATATTTGTTGACGACAAAAATCAACAAAAACCATTTTGAGGAAAAATGTATTTTTTAAGCATATAATGACTTTTCTAGAAATTCTATAATTATTTATCAATATATTATATTTATATAAAATATTAAAAAATATTTTTTTAAAACATGGTTATTAATATTTGTTCTTCCAATTTAATGTCTAGGTTATAGAGATATACTATATTATGGTTTATTTAGACTAAGGGTTGCGTGTATCATAAGATATTATAGAAATTAAATTTATTTAAATTGAAATATATCCTAAAATCACTGGGTGTTAAAATATGGATACACCATAATCATAATTAAGAGGATCCATCCACACTGAAGGAAATCCTCAAAACATTAAAGGTGCGATTTAGGCAGTGAAAATGATTTGATATTTGAAAAGCCTACATGTGTTTATACCATAGTGTAACGGGTCATTCTATGGCTAGTTCGGTGGATCAAATTTGATTGAGGAGAACATTTTGATCTTTTTGGGAGAGTTAAATTTTATAATATTTTTATTTCTAGTCAACTATAGGAGGATATAACGTAGGTAAGTTTTCCACATTATAATTTTTGTTTAATCCCTTATTCTATACCATAGTAGATGGTGCTATGATATAGTAAATGCATGGAAGAAGATAAATACGACATAGAAATATGTATCAAACCATATTCAACCAGTTTTACAAAAAACCTAGAAATTAAATATAGAATTCATGGCTCAAGAATTCATGGCTTTAACTCAGATTTAATGGCCCAAAAAGGACACACTAAATGTGAGGTGAATCTAGATAAACATCAAGGAGATAAAAAGAAGGTTAATTAATATAAATCATGAAATTATTTGATACACAATCATAAAAGTTCTTGTAGTAGTTCTTAGTAAAGGAGGAAAAGAATATTAAAGATCTAAAAAATTGAGATATGAAATCTATGAACATTGAGAGATCTAAATTTCATACGAGATAAGATAAAGAGAAAAAGGAGAGTGATTGTTACTCATTTAAGAAATTACTATAGAAGAAGAAGAATATATTTCCACTATGTAGAATAATAGAGGTAGTTATAGTTTAATTCACCAGAAAGAGTTTAATATAGGCTTAGAACTTCATAAAGATTTTTATAATGACAGAGTTTCCATAATATATTATGGAAAGGTGTTGATGTTGTTTATGATAGAGGCCACACCTTTTTAATGAAGGAGAAAAGAATAATTCATAACCATTGATTCATACTTGGTGTATCTCAAAAAATAGGTTATATTGTTCTTGGATTATTTTTCAACTTTTTATCATTTGTTATAGTATTAATAAAATATAGAAAGTGTAAAGAAAGTGGTCATAGGGTATTAGTGAATCAACCATAACTGTTTTAAGGGGAGTGACATTAAGAATGGGTGACCTATCCAAAACCCCATAATAAATGATCTTAGTGACTTTAGTGCACCAAAACACTATTTTTTACACAATCCTTTCATTAGACTACAATGTTAAACTAAGTAAGAAAGCATTGTTCCCTATGTTCTTTAATTACTTTATCTTATGTATGGAATTAAAAGATTATGTGGGAAAGGATTTATCATAAGAAAAATTGACAGAAGGTATATGTTAATAAATTAGATCAACTCATAAACTCAATATAAAAAGTACCGACCCTTAAAATTAAGAGGTAAAGATCCAATTAGGGTAGTGATATTTTAAGAATAGGTGATAAAATTTGATAAAGTTACATATCCTGATTCACCCCAATCAAGGAATCTCTCACCTAAGAAACTTTGGGCCTAACATATAGTATGGATGAACTATAATTTTTATTTATTTATTAAATTATCAATTAATGGAGAGTAAGGTTATTGAAAATTCTATGTTTTGATACGCCATTAGAGATAATTAAAATATAAATTCCTTAAAATATTTAACATTAAAATGTTAAACTTATAGGTTCAGAGTAATGATTGAAATAGGATATTAGGAAGAAACTTATAAGAAATATAAATGATATAATATCATGACTTCCAAAACATTCTAGTAAAAATAACTTAGCATCATTAAAAAAATAATGAAATTTGATTTCTTCAAAAAATTGATTTCCTTTAAAAGATACATAAGAAGAAAATAAGTAATGTGGTACCAAACATGGTAATAAAACTAATTAACTTCATATTTTTTGAATATTTGATTCTTTATTTATATAAGTTCAATGTACGATGAAATAACCTAAAATATTATATACACTAAATTAGATAATTATTCATTTTATTTCATGTTTAGTAATATTTAATGAAATATAAATTTAATGGATGTTATTCATAAAAAAATCATCCATTTAAGAATATATGTAATGATTTTAATTATCTACTAAATTAGTTTGAAGAGACTAATTTTTCTATGTAATTATAGAGTTCATTCATGGGATCATTTCACTCACACTACTAAATTCTTCAAAAATCCATTTCAAGGTTGACTAATATTCAAATAGAAACATGACAAGTAATACCCCCTATTTCCATGGTAATAGACCTTGGAAATAGGACATGGGAAAATGGCCATATCCTATAGCCATGGTCCATGTGGCTTTTTATGTTGTTAGAGTTGGTGTATGGGTCCTTCCAATATCCACGATTGACAGAAATTTCCTTCCTCCATGGTAGTTTTCCTAGGCCCCTTATGGTCACCCTATAACCACCGTCAAACCAACTTTGGCCATAGACTTTGAAAAAAAGTCATATTGGATATGATCCCTACAACTAGATTATATTATATATAATACTAAAATTATAACCATTGTTAATATATATATATATATATATATAATTATATATAATTATTATTATTAGGGACACCTACTGCCATGGTAACAATGGCTGTTGGCCCCTTAAGACCATGCGGAAGGCATAATCGTGGCTGTAGGCCCCTAGGGGGATTACTGAAATGGTATAAGCATAAAGGTGGTGATAGGTGGAATATGAACATCATCATTCCTATATCAAGTATATATACCTCTAGGGGAGGGCCTAAAACAGCATTCCTGCTTGTGGTCTTGGCGGTAGACTGATTCCCATGGGAATTTTTTTATAGGAGGAAAAAATGAGTCCTTCCATTACATGAGAAGCCCTTTTTCCATAATTTATATTTAAACGTTGTGGTATATGGAATATGTAAATGGTCATTATCTTACAATGTATATAATCTAGGCTAAGAAAATAACTTGGGTTGATTGTGGTTATAATTGTTATATAGATCTTGATTTACCAATAGTTAAATTTAAGATTATTAATCACAAACCAAGAGAAAGGGTGAACAAATCCATCTAATACAACCATTTTCATTTGAAACAATATAAAATCCAATTATATTTATTTTGAAAGATAATAATTTACTTTAAAATTTTAGTCTAAAATATAAAAATTAACATCTAAAAAAACTGAATTCCTATTAATAAAATTAAAAAAATAAATTTTTACAGTAATTTTTTATTAAATTAGGATAATTGATCACCGTCTTATAATATTTAATCATATTAATTTATTACTCTAATAAACAAAAATTTGACTGATTTTATGAACAAAAGAATAAATTTAGAATAATATTTAACATATGTGTAGATTTAACAATGAATCATATATTAATAAAAGTAATAAAAATTATTATAGTAATCCTCAATAAAAAAATTGATAAAAAAATAGAATTCTATCAACACTTACCTCCATGACATAAAATTATCTCCCCACATAACAATAAATCTAGGGAAACCATAGATAAATCCTTAGCTAGATTATAATAGTCACCCTAAAATGCCTGGATATAATGATAAGAAAACCATCAGAATATTAAAAATCAAATAACCATTGAATAAAAATAATCCCAAACATCATCACTCAAAGCCACCTATATGAGAGGAGAGAAGCATAATAAAATTAGCACATATCTACTATAGCGAGAAAAGTATAGAAAAAGGATAAATAAACCCATATTCATCCATGGTAAATACTAGAGAACATCCACAAAACTCAAAAAATATATACAGGATTGATCTTAAAACATTCATAGGATAAAGAAACCCCCACCATCCACTAATATTAAATACCTTTTAAAAAAATAGAGGAATTTATCTTCCCTGTCAATGCATTATTTTTGAATCTTTATCACTATAAAAAACATAGGCACATCTTATAATTATCTTTGTGTGAGTCTGTATGTATAGGCCTTCCAATGTGTACATGTAATATTAACCATTTAAAAAATTATATTGATTCTATATTTTGAAGTCAAGAATAAAATAAAATATACTAAGGGTACTTCTTAAAAAAACTTGTTAAAAACTAATAATAGTATTTACATTGTGTTTGAAACAACTCACTAAAATTTTCTTTTAATACCTACCTAATATGTTAAGAAGTTGAATAAATAAGTTATGTTTTTTTACTTTGGTAAAAATTATTACCCCAAAATTATAGATGAAAATAATTAAATATTTGTAAGAAAAATACTTATAGGATTCCTATGTTTTGAAAAACTTAATTAAACTGAATATGAAACATATGAATTATGATGAGTTCTTTTATATAAGTATTTAATTTTTTTTTGTTGGTAAAAATTTTCAAACCTACAGATATAGTGTTTATTGATAGTTGGGTATGAAAAGTTAAATAACATGAAAAATACACAAACCTGTAATATAAATTTCCAATATTGATGAATATTTTATTGAAGAAGAAATATAAAAAACATAATATATATATCAAGAATATTAAAAAACAATAAACTCCAATATTTTATATTTATCTTCTTTTGAGTGAAAAAGTATGTGGTAATTTATACAATTAGCTATGTAATAATATAAAGTCAATGTAAGGTAAAGAATGTGCAGTTGTTTAAGGATTTGGATTAAAAATTTAAAATATAGACCATATAGTAAAATAGGAAATTAAAGAAGTAAAAATATATTGTACAAAAATAATTATAAACAATAATTGAATATAAGTAAATATAATTTTAATTTTACTTATAAAGTAATAAAAAAATAAATTTTCATGTAAATACATCATTTCATATTTATACATGAGCTAAAATTCCTTAAATGTTGGGTTAATATAGTAACAGTCATAAATGATTCTATGTTCCACATTATGTATTGGAATAAAACAATTTTCATGACCCCCTTTCCATTTTTACCCCACCTAGGCTGGTAGTGAAGATGGGAGTGACCACCTAATTATTATATTCAATAGGGAAAGAGTTTCTAACTGGCACCGAGTGTATAAAAATGGATAAAATGGAGGAGTTATACTCAATATATCCTAGTAAATCACAAACATTCACTAATTAACTACATAACATAAATAAACAACAATCCCAACACATGAATGTCATACAATATGGTAAAAAGGAAATAAACCATGAATAATTCTTATCTAGTTACAACAAACACTAGCAGCTTCTAATTAGGATTAATAAACTATTAATTTCTAGATCATTTACTAATTAGATCTTATGAATCTAAAAATTAATTTATATATATATGGGTAAGCATACAATTATACCCAGTAGGATCCTCCCCTAAACTTATCATACAAATGGAAATGAGTATTCTAATTATCATTGAAGAAATGGAGGAAACAACCTAAATATCTAAATCAGGTGAAATATATCCCAGAATAATTAATTATTTCTCACAAAGTAATGTATGTAAATATAATATATAAAATGAAAATAATATAAATGTGAAAGGAACCCTACATCCACTTCCCCATTGGTTTTTATTCCGTATGCACCAATGAAAATCATATTATAATTCAATCCATTCCATACCCATGTAATTTGTCACGAACCAACCCGTGTAGACGATAAACCGATCACTGGAGCTGGTCCGCGACATGGCCCGAGAGGCATTCCCGATCCGCCAGGGCAGGCGAAAAGTGCCCGGGCAACAATAGAGGACAATTGGGAATGATTTATCCAAGAAAAAAATAAATAAAGTAACAGAAAAAATTAGAATAACACAAGGTAAATAAACAACACGAAATGAAAGAATGATCAACAACGACCAACTAACCTGACCATGACCAAAATTCACCATGACTCTGAGGGTCTCTCACCATTCTACAACCAACTCTCACCCATAGCGAGTAAGCTCAAACTAGACCTTTAGAAAAACTAAAAATAGGAAAACACTATAGGTGTGAGTATTAAAACTCAGTAGGCATGCCCAAAAAACTATTCCCATTACCCCACCTTTTAATAAAGAATTTACCAATTTCAGGATTGAACTAAATTATATAAAATATGGGTTTCTACACACACTATCATTTATAAAACATGTAAAAATACATATCCCTTTTTAATTTAAAAACAAGTTTAATGTTTGAAAGAAATAGGTGCATTTCACTTTAAAACATTTTTTTTGAACAATTTAGAAATCCAAATTTTATTTATTAGCCAAAAGGAAAACCACACATAACACACAACACACACTAAGGGAAATTGAACAAGTGGAACACAAGGGCCAAAAACCGAACTAGACCTCCCAATCATCCGTCACATACAAATAAACACTAAAGGAAACATGGGTCGAACCTAGGATCTCATGAGCAATCCAGAACGTACTATACATGTTACTCATCCTGAAGGCATGCCCTACTCAATGACATCATAACGCCATAATGACCAGTATTGCCCTGTATGGCCTAACCAAGGGGACGAATCCTATAGAAATAATAATAACAAAACATATCTCTATTATGGGCCACTAGCCAGTGCGTAATCTAAACTAGTGAAACAATCGTTCATATAAGATTCCCTTACTATGCCTGGTTCCCATGTAAACATGTATGATAAATAGGGGTGAGTCAACAAAGTTAATCAAGTAACCAATCACATTGCAAAAACATCACACACAACTCATACTGTAGATACCCAAAGCTTTATGTACATGGACATTACATTACTTTTGCGGAATACTTAATACATAACAAAAACAGACACACAAGGATCATAATAGTTTAGTGTCTTTGGGAACTCGGAATATAAACTTCTAATCATGTTGAAATATGTTAAACAACTCCCATAACTATCTTCCCCTTTTTGTTTCCTTACCTAAAACCTTTCTTTATTTCCTGGGGGAAATAAAACATAAAAAGGGTGAGCTTAAATGCTCAGTAAGGGCAAACATAGGTAACATAAAATAATCCATTAACATTTGGAAGCAAAAACTTGAACATGAAATTTAAACATCAAAATATTGAGAAAAGACATAAATCGTGGAAGTACGTAAGGCATATATCATAATGGAACATCAACCATGATAAAATATAATGGGAATAAAACATGTAATTCTGGAAACCATTCAGCACATGTTATGATTTTCATAGTAGCCAAGGCATTACTTCCAAGACCATCTTAGTGGACAAAGTCCCTTTCTGAATCGAGTTCACTCCTCGTTTCTGTCCTGTAACACTGAACCAGATTAACTTACTATTCCATCCATGTCTATCTCATGAGATATAAATCTTTACCCAATGCATTGGAGGGAGATATAGGTCCCACTAATCTCATAATTATACCATTCTTATGTGTGCCACAATGTCATAAACCATAGATCATAGTAAAACCCATGTAATAAAAATGGGATTCTTAAACATCATGTCATCATAACATAATCCATAAAAGGATATCGTAGAAATAATTCCATCATAACATAATCAAATCACTATAAAAATAGGCATATAAACAGAACCCCATATTATCTTATATGGAAAATAATTTTGATAAAACACTTGAACTCCATTCTTGAGGAAAATATCCTCTCTACTTTAAAAACATTTTCCTTTCTTAAAATGTCATATAATTTTGAACTAAAAGAAGTTGATTAAAAATAAACTTTAAAACTAGTAAAGTAAGCTTCATAGAAATAATGTTCTAAAAAAATCCATTCATGCCATATAAGTTAAAAAAACATTCTTCTTGTACTTTGATGGAAAAGTCAAACAATACCTCATATGAAAAATGACAAAAGATTCGTTTCATATATTTTAATAAAAACTCACCAAAGGGTAAAATTGGATTTAAACAATTGTAGGTGGATGGAAATAATATTAAATATTGAGGGAACATGGATGTGGATGATAAATATTCCCCAGTAAATTCTAAAGTATAAACAATCTCGGATAAAAATGAGATTGTGAGATTTTCCATTACCTTAGGTCTGATTTTCTTCGTAAGTGTCCGAACCTCCTGTATAATTATTTAAATAATGTCATTGAATTATTCCAGAATCATACTTATTTTTATGATATCATATATGGTCATATTCTTAGCTTTTTATTAGTAATATTTCATTGCTACTTGTTATTCGGGTGTTTATTGCTTTATGTTCATTTGTGTGTTTTGTCGAATAAATTATTAGTCCTCTGTTTAGGTTATAGACACCTCATTTCCAGAATGGTATTAGTGTAATATATATCAAATTTATTAATTCAATTAATTTATATAATCATTATGCAATTAAGATCATGTAGAACGAGTCGCATCACATCGTGGAGATGGTATTCCGTACGTACGCACGAGCGATGATATCATTCCCATGATTGTGGAATTATATTAGAGTGTATGTATAATATTTAAGAATCAATATCAATTTACAATAATCATATATAGTTATTCTTTACACCATTATACCCATCCATGTAAGGTGTTTGTGGAAAACCAGATTACACCACGGCGTGGAGACAGTATTCCATACTTACGCACGCGCGGTGATTTCATTTTCCGTAGGATGGATAGATGGTGAAATAGGGTTTTTTGATACTTATAATAACATATAAGTATATTATTGATACTGATTTTATTAATTCATAATGAAACAACTAAAGAAGAAGAAGTGGAAGAAGAAATAAAGTTGAAAGAATCGGTAACGAACATTACCTCTTCTTTGACACGCCTCTTTAAAACCTCCTCTTAGGCTACTAAAATTGGTCTTTGAAGAAGACCAGAACCCCTAGTATGTTTCTTGGGAAGTTGAGAAGGGAAATTGGCAGGGCTTGTGCGAGATTAAAGGATCCAAATTGAGTGAGGAGAAGAGGGAGGAGATGCCCTTTTATAAGGGAGGAGAGGGGCACCTTTGGAAATATAAGGAAATATTAATTTATATTAAATACCAAACCCACATAAAAACATCCAAAAATGACTCAATTATAAGATTAGATGAGATAGGGTTGTAATCTCATCAACCAATAAAATTTAGACATGTTTTGAATTTATTTTAAACATTATCAACTTTATTTATCATTATTTAATCTATTTAATTTTATTTGTGGTAATAAGATTCTAAATCTTAAATTGTTATAAATAATTATATATGTGTTTTGAATTGTCCATAATTGGATAATTTATGAAATTTTGGACCATATAAATTTAAATTTAGAATTTTTAAATATTTTTTGTAATTTTTAAACAATTTTATGTTATGTTATTTTTATAAAATAACAATAGTGTCATTTTTGACACTATTCATTTATTTTAATTTAAATAAAATCCTCGCAGAATATAAGTTCAAAATAAAAGCTTTAATAGATTCATAAAATGTAATATTTATCTAAAAAAATAATGGATCACATTAAATAGTTTATATAATATTTATTCCAACATTTTTACAACCTTTTATTTGGTATATCTCTTAATAAAATAATTACAAGAACATTTGTGTATAATTATTTAATATACTTATTTTTTGTATAAATTTTAAAATAAAATCCTATGATTAATATTAATATATTAACTTTCATAATAATATTATTACTTGAATTTATCATCCTAAAATAAGAACATTTAAATTGTTATATTTATTAAATTATGAAGGTGACATCTTTGACATAATTTAAAATAAAATAATATAAATGTCATAATCGGTTTTATAGGGCTCAAAATGGTCCAAAAATAGACCCTTGGATTATTAGTGTATATATATACTCGAAAAATAATGTTTTGTCAAGTTTTTGGTCCTTTTGATAGGTATTGTTATTTTAAGAAAAACTATATTATTGATTTTTCACTAAATAAATAATTTCTGAATCATTATTGTGTCACCATTAATGACAATTATTTAATCCCTAAAAATTAAAAATAAATTCCCATGATTTATATAATTTTTTTAGATTTCTGGAGACTATTCATGTTCTAAGTTTGAAGAAGTTTATCACTAAATTAAAATTATTATACTTATAAGATTTAAGAGAGTGACATGTTGTTACTTTCTATGGTTTTAAAAATAATTAAATTACTTTCATGGTCAAAAGTCCATAAAATGAATCTAATCCGACCCTTAGGTGATATGGGTCTAATTTTAGTCATAAAATATAATTTTGGAATGTTTTAGGGTAATTTTATAATCTTAGGTTTACCCTTAATTACCCGATTTATCTTTAACTGAAGTAAATAAAAATTACCGTAGTTACTATTCATAATGCCAAAAAATAAAAAGTAGCTTATTAACATAATTTGGACCCACTGATTCCAAATATGGAATCCATTTTTCCAAATTCAAAACACAAATTTTTTAGAAATTAAATTAAAATTAATCCTATTGTTGAAAGAAAATGGGTTTTTGTTTAAAACATTGCAAAAGATTGAATTGATTTGACCTATGAATTCAAGGTAAAATCAATGCTAATGACATAAATTATATTAAATGGTAAAAATATATTCTATTTATACTTTAAAACCATTCAATATTATAATTTAACCATATAAATTATTACGATGAAAAAAGTTGTTTTTAGTTAAAATATAGCGTGTTTTTACTATTCATTAAAATATGAAAGTTATCAGAAAAATATCAAAACTTTATCCAATGTAAATTTTTATATCTTGATTCAAAAGAATAAGTTTATTTTGTAAAATTGAACTTATAAACAAGTCAAAAACTAGATTTAATGTGGGTGTGCCATCAAAAGGAGGCAAAACTGCATTTTTTGAAAAATACTTATTTTACCCGAAAAATTTATTTTGTTCTTATACCATGTTCTAGAAAATGTGTAAGATGAATAATAATGTTATAAAATTCAAAATTTAGTTAATAATATTCATAACATCTAGTCCATAAGAATATTATTATAATATATCGTTGTTTAGTGAAACCTGGTATTGCGTACAACACACGCTATCGAGGAAGGTCGCGATTGCGTGTAATGCAAGCCAAATCATGGTGCGTGTAGTGAAAGACTCCTTTGTTGTTGCGTATAACAAAATAAAAACATATTTCATTTATAAATTTAATATATATATATACACATATATACATACACACTCAATGTTACGTATAATAACAACTATCAAACAAACTTGAAATTGTGTGTAACACGATCCAAGAATAATGTTGCGTAAACTGCAAGCTAATACAGTGTTTCGTATAGCGCAAGATAATATTTTTTTATCGTACAACAGAAGATATGAAAGCAATTAAAAAGAATATATCTTATAAAATCTCAGGTTATTACATTCTACCCCCCTTAAAATGAATTTCGCCCTTGAAATTCGTTGGGGTTATAAATGGTTTTATACTTGAAAGTTTCTTTAATTGAAACCCACATAATAAAAAGGAATATCAAAACTTAACTTTAAAAACTAAAGTATGAAACGTAATGGTTACCCAAATAAACTAATCACTGGGTTTCCACATAGGAGAACATAGGTGAAAATATGGATATGGAAGAGAAATCTAACCATCATGTTTTGATAGAGAGTGGTAGAGAACATGGCTATGAAAAAGCCAACCATCACAAAGCCATAGATTTGCGATGATATAAGGTACCATATGATTCATCGGATATAAGGACACTAGGAAAACATTTTTTTTGTATTCAAGATCATTTCCCTAAAGTTGAAGAAATTAGAATTAGAAGAAATACATTCTTGATTTTGGTACAATCTCACCATTGGTCGTTCCTTGGACAATTTCCACTTAATCTATTAAAGAAATGAAGTTGAATTTTTCATTCGCAAAGTGTTAGAAGATCATATGATAGAATGACAGGTCATTCCATCTGTTCTCAAACAAAAAGTTTGCAAAAGTCGTCAAATATACATAAGTCCATCTATAGTGAGATTAATCATATATGATTCCAAAAATGGACTTATACTTCATCTATCATATCACTTAATAAAATAAAACTAGTTTCTACTAACCAGGGGCTTCCTGTATGACAGTAGTAGGCAATACAGGCCAGTCGCACTTCGTTTGTGGGTTCGAATCCCACAGCCTTGTCCGATGCGATGGGCTGTCGCCCGTCCTGCAGGTTGTCCTTTTTTTTCCCAAAAATACATTATTATAACTTTCCATCAATAATATCGAAAAAGTTCTAGCCTTAAACAATACTAACTTATGTCCAACATAATCCATTCCAATCTTTAGTCTTATCCAAAATACTGTTGTCCAATCTCATATTATAGTGAAATGATTAATAAAGAGTTCATATAACAAGCATGTTAATACCATTGTTGATACCCATATATCATAAGATATGTCTTGTTGGTCACATTCCAAACATTCAAAGGCCTTAATCATATATTCTCTTGAAAAAAATGAATACCCATTGAACCTTAGTGAAAACATGAATGCAGTTAAAAGTTAACACTTTCCACATACCAAAATCCTCAAAATTCTATATACTCATACCATGATATCACTTTGTCCTTATATCAATCATGAGCTCATGAATACTATCAAACATTTCATTTTCTCATTATCCCTTCATTATGCGCATATCATCTTCTTTCCAAAATATTTGAATCACTTTTCATGGTTACCGGTACCATAAAATTATTGAAAACCACAATAGACCAATACAAAAATATTCTAATACACTGTAAAAGTACCTCAACAACATTATTATTGAATACCAATACATAAACACTTCAATCCATCCTCTTCAATGATTGTCCTGGAATAAGTCCTTCCTTGATTTAGAAGTAACTTTTTAGGTCAGGGCTTTGAGTTGGGTAATGCCCATGTTCTCCACAAATAAGACATTAAACTCCATAATAATTTTTCACTCTATGACCCTTTTCTCCACACAGATAACATCTGTCCCTCCATTTGAGGTATTCCTCAAGGTTCTTCTTCCCTTCATTATAAATCTCAATCTTTCTTTCTTTATGCTCCTCAACATGCGAACATGCATAAAAGTCTATCTTCCTTTTATTTGATGAATTAGGCATACCACTAAATTTCACCTTGTTAATCATATATCGCGATGACTGATTCGGCATAATCACAATATCTTTCTCTCTAGGAATTACGCAATTTTGTTGCTCATAGTCACTAATTTTTCCATTGGATTAAATGTTAACCGAATTCCTTCTGGTTCCCTCCATTGACTAAAACACAAAAAGAATTCTGTGAGAGGCAAAAATCATACAAAGAAAATAACATAATCAAGGGGGAGTACCTTCGACATATAACATCTTAGGTTTAATTATAATATCGTTACCATAATTCTTGGACTATAACCTATACTTATACTAAACCTTAGGGACATCCCTAGACATACCTTATAAATATCTCTAGGGATCTCACTATAGTTTTCGCATCCTAGTTTCCAAAGGTTGACTAAACCTCCCTCTAATACCAACTATAAAGACCCAAATCTTGACGTACATGGACATTACATTATTTTTTTGGAATACTTCATACATAACAAAAACATACACACAAGGATCGTAATAGTTTAGTGTCTTTGGAAACTCGGAATATAAACTTCTAATCATGTTGAAATATCTTCAACAACTCCCATCATGATCTTCCCCTTTTTGTTTCCTTACCTAAAACCTTTCTTTATTTCCTAGGGAAAATAAAACATAAAAAGGGTGATCTCAAATTCTCAGTAAGGGAAAACATAGATAACATAAAACAATCCTTAAACATTTGGAAGCAAAACTTGAACACGAAATTTAAACATTAAAATCTTGAGCAAAGACATAAATCGTAGAAGTACGTAAGGAATATATCATAATGGAACATCAACCATGATAAAATATAATGGGAATAAAACATGTAATTGTGGAAACCATTCAGCACATGTTATGATTTCCATAGTAGCCAAGACATTGCTGCCAAGACCATCTTAGTGGACAAAGTCCCTTTCTGAATCGAGTTCACTCCTCATTTCAGTCCTGTAACACTGAACTGGATTAACTTACCATTCCAGCCATGTCTATCTCATGAGATATAAATCTTTACCCAATGCATTGGATGGAGATATAGGTCCCACCCATCTCATAATGATACCATTCTTATGTGTGCCACAAAATCATAAACCATACATCATAGCATAACCCATGTAATAAAAATGGGATTCTTAAACATCATGTCATCATAACATAATCCATAAAAGGATATCGTAAAAATAATTCCGTCATAACATAATCAAATCAATATAAAAATAGGGATATAAACAGAACCCTATATTATCTTATATGGAAAATAATTTTGATAAAACACTTGAACTCCATTCTTGAGGAAAATATCCTTTCCACTTCAAAAACATTTTCCTTTCTTAAAACGTCATATAATTTTGAACTAAAAGAAGTTGATGAAAAATAAACTTGAAAATTTGTAAAGGAAGATTCATGGAAATAATGTTCTAAAAAACCCATTATTTCCGTATAAGTTAAAAAAACATTCATCTCGTACTTTGGATGGAAAAGTCAAAAAGTACCTCGTACGAAAAACGACAAAAGATTCCTTTCATATCTTTTACTAAAAACTCACGGAAGTGTAAAATTGGATTTAAAAAATTGTAGGTGGATGGAAATAATATTACATATTGAGGACACATGGATGTGGCTGATAAATATTCCCCCGTAAATTCTGAAGTATAAACAATCTCGGATAAAAATGAGATTGTGATATTTTCCCTTACCTTAGGTCCGATTTTCTTCGTAAGTGTCCGAAACTCCTGTATAATGATTTAAATAATGTAATTGACTTATTCCAGAATCATACTTATTTTTATGATATCATATATGGTCATATTCTTAGCTTCTTATTAGTAATATTTCATTGCTACTTGTTATTCGGGCGTTTATTGCTTTATGTTCGTATGTGTGTTTTGTCGAAGAAATTCTTGTTCCTCTTTTTAGGTTATAGACAACTCATTTAAAGAAAGGTATTAGTGTAATATATATCATATTTATTCATTCAATTCATTTATATAATCATTATGAAATTAAGATCATGTAGAACGAGTCACATCACATCGTGGAGACGGTATTCCGTACGTACGCACGAGCGATGATATCGTTCCCATGATTGTGGAATTGTATTGGAGTGTATGTATACTATTTAAGAATCAATATCACTTTACAATAATCATATATAGTTATTCTTTACACCATTATACCCATCCATGTAAGGTGTTGGTGGAAAACCAGATAACACCTCGACGTGGAGACGGTATTCCATACGTACACACGCACGATGATTTCATTTTCCGTAGGATGGATAGATGGTGAAATAGGGGTTTTTAATACTTATAATAACATATAAGCATATAAGTGATACTTAGGTTATTAATTCATAAGGAAACAACTAAAGAAGAAGAAGTGGAAGAAGAAATAAAGTTGAAAGAATCGGTAACAGACATTACCTCTTCTTTGACATGCCTCTTTGAAACCTCCTCTTAGGGTACTAAAATTAGTCTTTGAAGAAGATCAGTACCTCTATTATGTTTCTAGGGAAGTTGATAATGGAAATAGTCAGGGTTTGGCTGAGCTTAAAGACTCCAAATTGAGTGAGGAGAAGAGGGAGGAGATGCCCATTTATAAGGGAGGAGAGGGGCACCTTTGGAAATATAAGAAAATATTAATTTATATTAAATCCCAACCCCACTTAAAAACTTCCAAAAATGACTCAATTAAAATATTAAATGAGATAGGTTTGTAATCTCATCAACCAATAAAATTTAATCTTGTTTTGAATTTATTTTAAACATTATCAACTTGATTTATCATTATTTAATCTATTTAATTTTATTTGTGGTAATACGATTCTAAATTTTAAATTGTTATAAATAATTACATATGTGTTGTGAATTTTCAATAATTGGATAATTTATGACATTTTGGACCACATAAATTTTAATTTATAATTTTTAATTATTTTTTGTAATTTTTAAACAATTTTATATTATGTTATTTTTTTAAAATAACAATAGCGTCAATTTTGACACTATTCATTTATTTGAATTTAAATAAAATACTCACAGAATATGTAACATCCCAAGGTTTTCTAAAAATAAATTGAAAATGCTTGAAATTTTGTTTAAGGTATATATTTATAAGTATCCTTTAAACATAATTTTATTTCTTCTATGTTTTTAATTTCAAGAAATTATCATCTACAATTGTGTTCAGTATGTTATTTCGAGTCTGATGGAACAAACTTGTTTTTTTTTGGTGAATAGTAACATGCCCTTATGAATAGTAATATGAATAGTAATATGAATAGTAATATGACCTCATGAATAGTAAATAATATTATTATTTTATTTTCCCATGGCAATAGGATAATGGGATCTTAATTAATTTTCCAATGTCACATAAAACTAATTGCACTTCAATTTTGTTATTTTTTGAATTAAGTGTGACCTTATTTTAAAATTAAATTAATAATATTTAGAAAATTATTTTTGAAAAATGGAGTTCATTTTTGAATTCTACACGTCGAAAAATGGTTGGGGTAAATTTTTGGTATTTTTCTGAAACTCTTGAATTTTCGGTGAATAGTGAAATACGGTAAAATACCGTATAATCAATTTATCAGTAAAAATGCACTATTTATGACATTATAAGTGATGCAAGGCCACTTGCTTCGAAATCACATGATATTTTCATTAATTAAGGCCACTTTATTTGAGATTATTCATAGTCTTGATAAAAATATTATAATAATAATTAAAATAATCTAAAATACCTCCCCTCCTCCACTATAAATACCACCCTCACTCCCCTCTTCTTCCCACACCTCTCAAGACTTGAGCATTGTCTAATTTCTGCCAAATTCCCTCCTCAATCTTCTTCCCCACGTCCTAGAGCTGCTGGTCTCACCAAAAGACCAAAATCAAAGCCCTTAAGAAGGATCTCAAGGAGAAGAGATCAAGAGGTAAACATCCTCTTTCATTTTCATTCTTTCCATCCATTTTATGTTATTCTCTTCCTTTCCCTTTGTCTTTTGTTGGGATATTTCATTAAATATTTCCCCTTAATGTCCAAATTTTGTATGATTGATGAGATATTCCATTCCTCTCATCAATCTTGTTTTTATGAAATTTTTAGAGGCGCCGTTAGGCTGCCGAATTTTTTGTAAGAAATTTCTCATGTTTTCTTTATTTCATGATTCCTTCCACTTCTTTCTTCACCCCCTCTTATCCAAGAGGCATGAAATCTCCAGAATCATGTATATTCTGGATGTTTTCATGTTTATGGAAAATTACAAAATCATTATTCCTCTCCTCTTTCACTTTTTTTAAAGAATCAAAAAACATTGTCCATTTGTGTCGAATTACCGATATCGTGGACGATGTATTTTCAATTTCCATTAATTATTTCAAGTCTGGTCATGAAACCATTTATATGGTTGAACCAGGTTATAATATATGTTTTATGACTCATATAAGGTTCTGGAATTCTTTTGTACTCATGATTCAAATTTATAAGACTAAATGAGGTTGTAATTATCAAAGAACCACTTAAATTATCTAAACGAACATAATTAATGTTTTAACTTATAAATCATCATCATATAAGGCACCAAAGTGATGAATGGTATAATTTATGGTACTGGAATTATGTAACTAATACTCCATTCCAATTCTGGAGTTTCACTTCCAATCAACAAGAACGATTCATCATGAACCGATCGTGAAAATCACAAAAGACCTCACCCAAAATAATGCAAGGAACAAAATACTAACAAATAAGGGGTGAAATGAGGTTATGAAATGACCATATAAGATGTTATAAACATGAAAACGTTTCTTTAAAATCCTATTAACACTCCTTTAACCATTATACAGGAGGTTCAAACAATTTTGAAGTAAGACAAGCCCAAGGTAAGGGAATTCTTAACCCGATTTCCATTCTTTGGGTTAACATTCTACTTTATAATTTATGTGCTATTTAAATTGTTTGTGTGATGGGTTTTGTTTATATTATGTTTCACTATGTGTATTTACAGAGTATATAAATATTACATCCACTCTATTAAGCCTCACTTCAAGTATATGATGTTTATAAGGGACTTCTCTTCTAAAACCCTCTTTTAAAATTCTGTTTTATAAGATTCAAAGGCAATGTTTTTATGCTATTATTTATGTTGAATGATTATGTTTTGGCTATTGGGCATTGTTTATGATGAAGGGTGGGACCTATATTTCCCTCCAATGCATTGGGTATGAGTAAGTTGGAGGTCGGCCGTATGGTTACTCCAAGTGTAACTGTGATGGTTACACAAAGTAAGGTAGCCGTGAGGGTTACAAATTTTAAGGTAGCCAAGATGGTTACAATATTATGTAAGTAATGCCCCAATATACCTTTATGATTATAATTATGTTTGTATGGATCTTGTGTAAATCTCATGTTACGCTAAGTAAGATTTTATGGGTGTAAATCATGTATTTTAAAAATGTTTCCATATGTCTTGTGTATTCATGGACTAATGAGATTTTTCCTTCTTTTTCATACCTTACTGAGCTTTTGTGCTCATCCCTTACTGAGCTTTCGTGCTCATCCCAAGTTTTTAAATGATTTTTCACAGGTTAATGGATGAATAATACAAGGAATGAAGACATGTTAAATGTTGAAGAATTGTCAAGGAGTCTTGTTTTATGTTTTAATGTTTTATATTCTGAGGAAAATGGAAACTGAATTTATGGTATCCACTATGTAACAATGTGTAATGTTATGAATATTTTGTCCTAATTCTCTAAAGCTCTAAACTTGAAAAGATCCTCAATGTAAAATGAAGTGTTTTCTTGAATAAATTCAATATTATGTATGAAATAAGTGCGGGTCCTTACAGTTGGTATCAGAGGATGGTTTAGATGACTTTAGGGGTTAAGATGATGCTAATAGAAAACCATAAATAATTCTCACCCTATGTTTAATTTGTTAAAGCATTTAAAGATTACCATGTTGCTTCATCTAAGAAATTTACGTTTGTTTAGAATGGTTGTCCGCAGAAGGAACATGGATGCTGAAGAGGATAGGCACCGACATAATGACATCCTTCCTGATCAACAGCCCGGAATGGTAGGGATTGGAACCGAGCAGTTTGTGACAGTAATGGCTCAGCTAACACAGGCAATAAATGGTGGTGGCATCCATGCAAGAGGACAAATAGATGTACCCCAACAGAACATGACAATGGTGGAAAATTTTATGAGACAACATCCTCCTGCATTCAGTGGATCTTCTGACCCAGTGGCAGCAGAAGGATGGATTAAGGCCCTTGAAAAGATATTTGATGTTATGGGATGTTCAGACAATCAAAAGGTAAGTCTTGCCATTTATCGTTTTGAAGGGGAAGCTGATCAGTGGTGGTCAATGGTAAGGAATATCAGGGGTAGAGAGGATTTTGATGCCTTAGTATGGGATGAATTTAAAAGTCTTTTTCTTGAAAAATATTTTCCTAAGGTGGTGCGACTTAGAATGGAGAAACAATTCCTTGAACTGAAACAAAAGGAGGAAGATTCAGTGGCTATGTATGAGGCGAACTTCACCCGACTGGCGAGGTATGCTCCGAATCTTATTCTGGATCTCGATAGAAAAATCAACCGCTTTTACTCAGGATTGAAGCCAAGGTATCGAAGGGCGTTGGCCTCCCGTGAATTCAAAAGTTATGAGAAACTTGTCCGATGTGCTGAGAGGGTAGAGATGGAGTTTGCTGACGATCACATGCAATTTGGAAACAGAGAGAAGAAGAGGTCAAATTGGAAAGCAATGGGTAAGAATCAACCAATGAAATCTGATGGTAAGAAAATACAGTTTCCAGTTTGTGAAAAGTGTGGCAAGAAGCACCCTGGGGAATGTCTTATCAAAACTGGGAAGTGTTTTAAATGTGGTAAGTTTGGACATATGGCCCGAGATTGCAATGAAAATGATCCAAAGACTAATCCTGATAAGCAAACTATAAAGTGTTTTAAATGTGGTGGGATGGGTCACTATGCAAATGCCTGTCCAAAGAGGGATCCAAATGATGCAAAGAATCCAGACTACAAGCAGAAAGGTGTAGTGAGATCCTTTGCGACTACGTCAGCAGATGTTGGGCCATCCAATGAAGTTGTATCAGGTACTTTGTTTGTTCACTCAGATTTTGCTAATGTTTTGTTTGATACTGGGTCAACACATTCCTTCATCTCTGAGAAATTTTCTAGTAAATTGGAAATATCACCTCAACAAATGATACCCGAACTTGTTGTTAAAACACCAGGGGGAAATGTTATAGCAAAGAGGAATTATAAGAATATTTCTATTGTGGTATGTGGAAAGACTTTACCTGCAAACCTTGTTGCTTTACCCTTAGTCGAGTTTGAAGTTATTCTGGGGATGGACTGGCTTTCTGATTATCATGCTAAGATTGACTGTAGAGCTAAAGAAGTTGTTTTTCAGAAAGAATTTCAGTTTGTATACAAGAATGAACCCATACAATTGATAACATATCAGGAAGCTGAGAAACTACTGAAAGATGGAAATGAATGTTATCTGGCTCATATTGTTGAAAACGAGGGAACTATTCAAATCAATGATGTGCCAGTGGTAAATGAATACCTTGATGTTTTTCCTGAGGAGTTACCCAGTGTCATACCTAAACGAGAAGTTGAATTCACAATTGACTTAGTCCCTGATGCTAAGCCAATTTCAAAACCCCCATATCGTATGGCTCCAATAGAACTTCTTGAATTGAAAAATCAGTTGCAGGATTTGATTGTCAAAGGTTTCATTCGTCCCAGTACTTCACCATGGGGAGCCCCTGTTTTGTTTGTTAAAAAGAAAGATGGTTCCATGAGACTTTGCATTGATTATAGAGCTTTGAATAAAATCACTGTTAAAAACAAGTATCCTTTGCCTCATATTGATGACTTGTTTGATCAGCTCTAGGGAGCTCAGTACTTTTCCAAGATTGACTTGAGATCCGGATACCATCAGCTGAAGGTGAAGGAGGATGACATCCCGAAAACAGCCTTTCGTACTAGATATGGGCATTATGAATTTGTTTTTATGCCATTTGGGTTAACTAATGCACCTGCTGTATTCATGAATCTTATGAATAGAGTATTTTATGAGTTCTTGGATAAGTTTGTGGTGGTATTTATTGATGACATTCTGGTTTTTTCTAAAAATAAAGAGGAGCATGAAAGACATCTAAGGGTTGTTTTACAAACTTTAAAAGAAAAGAAACTATATGGAAAATTCAGCAAGTGTGATTTTTGGTTGCAACAGATTTCTTTTCTTGGTCACATTGTAAATAAGGATGGAATAACAGTTGATCCTTCCAAAACAAAAGTAGTTGATGAATGGCCAAGACCCACAAATGTTACAGAGATTCGTAGTTTTCTGGGCTTAGCAAGTTATTACCGACGCTTTGTTGAGAACTTTGCACGGTTATCTAGCCCAATAACTAAGTTAACACGGAAAGGGGTTAATTTTGTTTGGACAGAGGAATGTGATGTTTGTTTTCAGGAACTAAAGAAGAGATTGGTGAATGCTCCAGTTTTGGCCTTACCTTCCCGGAATGGTGAGTTTGTCATCTATAGTGATGCTTCTTTGAAGGGACTTGGTTGTGTTTTGATGCAGAATGGTCAGGTAATTGCCTATGCGTCGAGACAACTTAAACCTCATGAGATGAATTATCCCACACATGATTTGGAATTGGCAGCTGTGGTTTTTGCTTTGAAAATATGGAGGCATCATCTATACGGAACCAAATGCCAAATATATACTGACCATAAAAGTCTTAAGTATATATTCACTCAGAAGGAATTAAACATGAGGCAGAGAAGATGGCTAGAACTGATAAAGGATTATGACTGCACGATTAATTACCATCCTGGAAAAGCAAACAAAGTAGCGGATGCCTTAAGTCGGAAAAAATCATGCATCATTAACCATGCTACGTTTGGAACGTGATCCCTTGATTAATGATTTGATAAATTTTGGCTTGGAAGTTGTTGGTGCAGGGAATATATCTGTTTTGTTTCAGGTTTCAGTGCAGTCTTCATTGTCAGACAGAATTATGAAAGCGCAGAGGGAAGACCGTGAGCTACAGAAAAAGGTAGAATTGGTTAAAATGGGTAAGTTTCCAGAATTTAATCTTGATAAAGATTGTGTTTTAAGGTTTGGAAAAAGGTTGTGTGTTACTTGTGATTCCCAGCTGAAGAAAGAATTGTTGTGTGAAGCTCATAGTTCTCCATTTTCTGTTCATCCTGGAAGTACTAAGATGTACAGAGACCTTCGAGAGTATTACTGGTGGAATGGGATGAAAAGAGATATTGCTGATTTTACAATGAAATGTTTGACATGTCAGCAGGTTAAAGCAGAGCGACAGTTACCGAAGGGGATGCTTCATCCTTTGCCGGTGCCAGAATGGAAATGGGAGAATATATCCATGGATTTTGTGGTGGGACTACCAAAGACTTCTCGAGGTAACAATGCGATATGGGTTATTGTTGATCGGCTAACAAAGTCTGCTCATTTTCTTTCTATTCGAGATACAATGACATTAGATCAACTTTGTCGATTGTACCTCAAAGAGATTGTCAGGTTACATGGAGTTCCTCTTTCCATTGTGTCTGACCGAGATCCCAGGTTCACTTCTAAATTTTGGAAGGGACTTTAGAAGTCTTTGGGCACAGAGTTGAATTTCAGTACAGCTTTTCATCCTCAATCAGATGGGCAGTCAGAGCGAACGATTCAAACTTTGGAGGATATGCTTCGAGCTTGTTCAATGGACTATCAGGGAAGTTGGGATCAGCATCTTTCATTAGTTGAGTTTTCTTATAATAACAGTTTCCATTCCAGTATTCAGATGGCACCTTTTGAGGCCTTGTATGGAAAGCGGTGTCGGACTCCTGCGTTTTGGGATGAAGTCGGTGAAAGAAAGTTGATGGGGCCAGAATTAGTAGAAGAAGTGGCTGAGAAAGTGAGGATGATCCAGCAACACATGAGGATAGCTCAAAGCAGGCAGAAAAGTTATGCAGATAACAGAAGGAAAGACTTCTCTTTCAAGGTAGGTGACCATGTTTTCCTTAAAATACCTCATTGGAAAAGTGTGATGCGTTTCGGTAAGAAAGGGAAACTAAGTCCACGGTTCATCGGTCCTTTTGAAATCTTGGATAAAGTTGGAACAGTTGCGTACCGCGTAGCTTTGCCTCCGAGCTTGTTTCAGGTACACAATGTTTTTCATGTTTCGATGTTGAGAAAGTATGTTCCAGATTCATCACATGTCTTGAGGCCGGAAGAAGTTCAACTAGCAGAGAACCTTTCTTATGAAGAAAAACTGGTTCAGATTCCTGATCGAAGAGAACAGGTATTGCGGAATAAGGTAATCCACCAGGTAAAGGTTTTGTGGAGAAACCACATGGTTGAAGAAGCAACATGGGAGTCTGAAAATTCTATGAGGGAAAAATACCCTCAGTTGTTTAATAAGTAAATAAAATTGCGAGGACGCAATTTCAAGAAGGTGGGGATAATGTAACATCCCAAGGTTTTCTAAAAATAAATTGAAAATGCTTGAAATTTTGTTTAAGGTATATATTTATAAGTATCCTTTAAACATAATTTTATTTCTTCTATGTTTTGAATTTCAAGAAATTATCATCTACAATTGTGTTCAGTATGTTATTTCGAGTCTGATGGAACAAACTTGTTTTTTTTGGTGAATAGTAACATGCCCTTATGAATAGTAATATGAATAGTAATATGAATAGTAATATGACCTCATGAATAGTAAATAATAATATTATTTTATTTTCCCATGGCAATAGGATAATGGGATCTTAATTAATTTTCCAATGTCACATAAAACTAATTGCACTTCAATTTTGTTATTTTTTGAATTAACTGTGACCTTATTTTAAAATTAAATTAATAATATTTAGAAAATTATTTTTGAAAAATGGAGTTCATTTTTGAATTCTACACGTCGAAAAATGGTTGGGGTAAATTTTTGGTATTTTTCTGAAACTCTTGAATTTTCGGTGAATAGTGAAATACGGTAAAATACCGTATAATCAATTTATCAGTAAAAATGCACTATTTATGACATCATAAGTGATGCAAGGCCACTTGCTTCGAAATCACATGATATTTTCATTAATTAAGGCCACTTTATTTGAGATTATTCATAGTCTTGATAAAAATATTATAATAATAATTAAAATAATCTAAAATACCTCCCCTCCTCCACTATAAATACCACCCTCACTCCCCTCTTCCTCCCACACCTCTCAAGCCTTGAGCATTGTCTAATTTCTGCCAAATTCCCTCCTCAATCTTCTTCCCCACGTCCTAGAGCTGCTGGTCTCACCAAAAGACCAAAATCAAAGCCCTTAAGAAGGATCTCAAGGAGAAGAGATCAAGAGGTAAACATCCTCTTTCATTTTCATTCTTTCCATCCATTTTATGTTATTCTCTTCCTTTCCCTTTGTCTTTTGTTGGGATATTTCATTAAATATTTCCCCTTACTGTCCAAATTTTGTATGATTGATGAGATATTCCATTCCTCTCATCAATCTTGTTTTTATGAAATTTTTAGAGGCGCCGTTAGGCTGCCGAATTTTTTGTAAGAAATTTCTCATGTTTTCTTTATTTCATGATTCCTTCCACTTCTTTCTTCACCCCCTCTTATCCAAGAGGCATGAAATCTCCAGAATCATGTATATTCTGGATGTTTTCATGTTTATGGAAAATTACAAAATCATTATTCCTCTCCTCTTTCACTTTTTTTAAAGAATCAAAAAACATTGTCCATTTGTGTCGAATTACCGATATCGTGGACGATGTATTTTCAATTTCCATTAATTATTTCAAGTCTGGTCATGAAACCATTTATATGGTTGAACCAGGTTATAATATATGTTTTATGACTCATATAAGGTTCTGGAATTCTTTTGTACTCATGATTCAAATTTATAAGACTAAATGAGGTTGTAATTATCAAAGAACCACTTAAATTATCTAAACGAACATAATTAATGTTTTAACTTATAAATCATCATCATATAAGGCACCAAAGTGATGAATGGTATAATTTATGGTACTGGAATTATGTAACTAATACTCCATTCCAATTCTGGAGTTTCACTTCCAATCAACAAGAACGATTCATCATGAACCGATCGTGAAAATCACAAAAGACCTCACCCAAAATAATGCAAGGAACAAAATACTAACAAATAAGGGGTGAAATGAGGTTATGAAATGACCATATAAGATGTTATAAACATGAACACGTTTCTTTAAAATCCTATTAACACTCCTTTAACCATTATACAGGAGGTTCAAACAATTTTGAAGTAAGACAAGCCCAAGGTAAGGGAATTCTTAACCCGATTTCCATTCTTTGGGTTAACATTCTACTTTATAATTTATGTGCTATTTAAATTGTTTGTGTGATGGGTTTTGTTTATATTATGTTTCACTATGTGTATTTACAGAGTATATAAATATTACATCCACTCTATTAAGCCTCACTTCAAGTATATGATGTTTATAAGGGACTTCTCTTCTAAAACCCTCTTTTAAAATTCTGTTTTATAAGATTCAAAGGCAATGTTTTTATGCTATTATTTATGTTGAATGATTATGTTTTGGCTATTGGGCATTGTTTATGATGAAGGGTGGGACCTATATTTCCCTCCAATGCATTGGGTATGAGTAAGTTGGAGGTCGGCCGTATGGTTACTCCAAGTGTAACTGTGATGGTTACACAAAGTAAGGTAGCCGTGAGGGTTACAAATTTTAAGGTAGCCAAGATGGTTACAATATTATGTAAGTAATGCCCCAATATACCTTTATGATTATAATTATGTTTGTATGGATCTTGTGTAAATCTCATGTTACGCTAAGTAAGATTTTATGGGTGTAAATCATGTATTTTAAAAATGTTTCCATATGTCTTGTGTATTCATGGACTAATGAGATTTTTCCTTCTTTTTCATACCTTACTGAGCTTTTGTGCTCATCCCTTACTGAGCTTTCGTGCTCATCCCAAGTTTTTAAATGATTTTTCACAGGTTAATGGATGAATAATACAAGGAAGGAAGACATGTTAAATGTTGAAGAATTGTCAAGGAGTCTTGTTTTATGTTTTAATGTTTTATATTCTGAGGAAAATGGAAACTGAATTTATGGTATCCACTATGTAACAATGTGTAATGTTATGAATATTTTGTCCTAATTCTCTAAAGCTCTAAACTTGAAAAGATCCTCAATGTAAAATGAAGTGTTTTCTTGAATAAATTCAATATTATGTATGAAATAAGTGCGGGTCCTTACAGTTGGTATCAGAGGATGGTTTAGATGACTTTAGGGGTTAAGGTGATGCTAATAGAAAACCATAAATAATTCTCACCCTATGTTTAATTTGTTAAAGCATTTAAAGATTACCATGTTGCTTCATCTAAGAAATGTACGTTTGTTTAGAATGGTTGTCCGCAGAAGGAACATGGATGCTGAAGAGGATAGGCACCGACAGAATGACATCCTTCCTGATCAACAGCCCGGAATGGTAGGGATTGGAACCGAGCAGTTTGTGACAGTAATGGCTCAGCTAACACAGGCAATAAATGGTGGTGGCATCCATGCAAGAGGACAAATAGATGTACCCCAACAGAACATGACAGTGGTGGAAAATTTTATGAGACAACATCCTCCTGCATTCAGTGGATCTTCTGACCCAGTGGCAGCAGAAGGATGGATTAAGGCCCTTGAAAAGATATTTGATGTTATGGGATGTTCAGACAATCAAAAGGTAAGTCTTGCCATTTATCGTTTTGAAGGGGAAGCTGATCAGTGGTGGTCAATGGTAAGGAATATCAGGGGTAGAGAGGATTTTGATGCCTTAGTATGGGATGAATTTAAAAGTCTTTTTCTTGAAAAATATTTTCCTAAGGTGGTGCGACTTAGAATGGAGAAACAATTCCTTGAACTGAAACAAAAGGAGGAAGATTCAGTGGCTATGTATGAGGCGAACTTCACCCGACTGGCGAGGTATGCTCCGAATCTTATTCTGGATCTCGATAGCAAAATCAACCGCTTTTACTCAGGATTGAAGCCAAGGTATCGAAGGGCGTTGGCCTCCCGTGAATTCAAAAGTTATGAGAAACTTGTCCGATGTGCTGAGAGGGTAGAGATGGAGTTTGCTGACGATCACATGCAATTTGGAAACAGAGAGAAGAAGAGGTCAAATTGGAAAGCAATGGGTAAGAATCAACCAATGAAATCTGATGGTAAGAAAATACAGTTTCCAGTTTGTGAAAAGTGTGGCAAGAAGCACCCTGGGGAATGTCTTATCAAAACTGGGAAGTGTTTTAAATGTGGTAAGTTTGGACATATGGCCCGAGATTGCAATGAAAATGATCCAAAGACTAATCCTGATAAGCAAACTATAAAGTGTTTTAAATGTGGTGGGATGGGTCACTATGCAAATGCCTGTCCAAAGAGGGATCCAAATGATGCAAAGAATCCAGACTACAAGCAGAAAGGTGTAGTGAGATCCTTTGCGACTACGTCAGCAGATGTTGGGCCATCCAATGAAGTTGTATCAGGTACTTTGTTTGTTCACTCAGATTTTGCTAATGTTTTGTTTGATACTGGGTCAACACATTCCTTCATCTCTGAGAAATTTTCTAGTAAATTGGAAATATCACCTCAACAAATGATACCCGAACTTGTTGTTAAAACACCCGGGGGAAATGTTATAGCAAAGAGGAATTATAAGAATATTTCTATTGTGGTATGTGGAAAGACTTTACCTGCAAACCTTGTTGCTTTACCCTTAGTCGAGTTTGAAGTTATTCTGGGGATGGACTGGCTTTCTGATTATCATGCTAAGATTGACTGTAGAGCTAAAGAAGTTGTTTTTCAGAAAGAATTTCAGTTTGTATACAAGAATGAACCCATACAATTGATAACATATCAGGAAGCTGAGAAACTACTGAAAGATGGAAATGAATGTTATCTGGCTCATATTGTTGAAAACGAGGGAACTATTCAAATCAATGATGTGCCAGTGGTAAATGAATACCTTGATGTTTTTCCTGAGGAGTTACCCAGTGTCATACCTAAACGAGAAGTTGAATTCACAATTGACTTAGTCCCTGATGCTAAGCCAATTTCAAAACCCCCATATCGTATGGCTCCAATAGAACTTCTTGAATTGAAAAATCAGTTGCAGGATTTGATTGTCAAAGGTTTCATTCGTCCCAGTACTTCACCATGGGGAGCCCCTGTTTTGTTTGTTAAAAAGAAAGATGGTTCCATGAGACTTTGCATTGATTATAGAGCTTTGAATAAAATCACTGTTAAAAACAAGTATCCTTTGCCTCATATTGATGACTTGTTTGATCAGCTCTAGGGAGCTCAGTACTTTTCCAAGATTGACTTGAGATCCGGATACCATCAGCTGAAGGTGAAGGAGGATGACATCCCGAAAACAGCCTTTCGTACTAGATATGGGCATTATGAATTTGTTTTTATGCCATTTGGGTTAACTAATGCACCTGCTGTATTCATGAATCTTATGAATAGAGTATTTTATGAGTTCTTGGATAAGTTTGTGGTGGTATTTATTGATGACATTCTGGTTTTTTCTAAAAATAAAGAGGAGCATGAAAAACATCTAAGGGTTGTTTTACAAACTTTAAAAGAAAAGAAACTATATGGAAAATTCAGCAAGTGTGATTTTTGGTTGCAACAGATTTCTTTTCTTGGTCACATTGTAAATAAGGATGGAATAACAGTTGATCCTTCCAAAACAAAAGTAGTTGATGAATGGCCAAGACCCACAAATGTTACAGAGATTCGTAGTTTTCTGGGCTTAGCAAGTTATTACCGACGCTTTGTTGAGAACTTTGCACGGTTATCTAGCCCAATAACTAAGTTAACACGGAAAGGGGTTAATTTTGTTTTGACAGAGGAATGTGATGTTTGTTTTCAGGAACTAAAGAAGAGATTGGTGAATGCTCCAGTTTTGGCCTTACCTTCCCGGAATGGTGAGTTTGTCATCTATAGTGATGCTTCTTTGAAGGGACTTGGTTGTGTTTTGATGCAGAATGGTCAGGTAATTGCCTATGCGTCGAGACAACTTAAACCTCATGAGATGAATTATCCCACACATGATTTGGAATTGGCAGCTGTGGTTTTTGCTTTGAAAATATGGAGGCATCATCTATACGGAACCAAATGCCAAATATATACTGACCATAAAAGTCTTAAGTATATATTCACTCAGAAGGAATTAAACATGAGGCAGAGAAGATGGCTAGAACTGATAAAGGATTATGACTGCACGATTAATTACCATCCTGGAAAAGCAAACAAAGTAGCGGATGCCTTAAGTCGGAAAAAATCATGCATCATTAACCATGCTACGTTTGGAACGTGATCCCTTGATTAATGATTTGATAAATTTTGGCTTGGAAGTTGTAGGTGCAGGGAATATATCTGTTTTGTTTCAGGTTTCAGTGCAGTCTTCGTTGTCAGACAGAATTATGAAAGCGCAGAGGGAAGACCGTGAGCTACAGAAAAAGGTAGAATTGGTTAAAATGGGTAAGTTTCCAGAATTTAATCTTGATAAAGATTGTGTTTTAAGGTTTGGAAAAAGGTTGTGTGTTACTTGTGATTCCCAGCTGAAGAAAGAATTGTTGTGTGAAGCTCATAGTTCTCCATTTTCTGTTCATCCTGGAAGTACTAAGATGTACAGAGACCTTCGAGAGTATTACTGGTGGAATGGGATGAAAAGAGATATTGCTGATTTTACAATGAAATGTTTGACATGTCAGCAGGTTAAAGCAGAGCGACAGTTACCGAAGGGGATGCTTCAGCATTTGCCGGTGCCAGAATGGAAATGGGAGAATATATCCATGGATTTTGTGGTGGGACTACCAAAGACTTCTCGAGGTAACAATGCGATATGGGTTATTGTTGATCGGCTAACAAAGTCTGCTCATTTTCTTTCTATTCGAGATACAATGACATTAGATCAACTTTGTCGATTGTACCTCAAAGAGATTGTCAGGTTACATGGAGTTCCTCTTTCCATTGTGTCTGACCGAGATCCCAGGTTCACTTCTAAATTTTGGAAGGGACTTCAGAAGTCTTTGGGCACAGAGTTGAATTTCAGTACAGCTTTTCATCCTCAATCAGATGGGCAGTCAGAGCGAACGATTCAAACTTTGGAGGATATGCTTCGAGCTTGTTCAATGGACTATCAGGGAAGTTGGGATCAGCATCTTTCATTAGTTGAGTTTTCTTATAATAACAGTTTCCATTCCAGTATTCAGATGGCACCTTTTGAGGCCTTGTATGGAAAGCGGTGTCGGACTCCTGCGTTTTGGGATGAAGTCGGTGAAAGAAAGTTGATGGGGCCAGAATTAGTAGAAGAAGTGGCTGAGAAAGTGAGGATGATCCAGCAACACATGAGGATAGCTCAAAGCAGGCAGAAAAGTTATGCAGATAACAGAAGGAAAGACTTCTCTTTCAAGGTAGGTGACCATGTTTTCCTTAAAATATCTCCTTGGAAAAGTGTGATGCGTTTCGGTAAGAAAGGGAAACTAAGTCCACGGTTCATCGGTCCTTTTGAAATCTTGGATAAAGTTGGAACAGTTGCGTACCGCGTAGCTTTGCCTCCGAGCTTGTTTCAGGTACACAATGTTTTTCATGTTTCGATGTTGAGAAAGTATGTTCCAGATTCATCACATGTCTTGAGGCCGGAAGAAGTTCAACTAGCAGAGAACCTTTCTTATGAAGAAAAACCGGTTCAGATTCTTGATCGAAGAGAAAAGGTATTGCGGAATAAGGTAATCCACCAGGTAAAGGTTTTGTGGAGAAACCACATGGTTGAAGAAGCAACATGGGAGTCTGAAAATTCTATGAGGGAAAAATACCCTCAGTTGCTTAATAAGTAAATAAAATTGCGAGGACGCAATTTCAAGAAGGTGGGGATAATGTAACATCCCAAGGTTTTCTAAAAATAAATTGAAAATGCTTGAAATTTTGTTTAAGGTATATATTTATAAGTATCCTTTAAACATAATTTTATTTCTTCTATGTTTTGAATTTCAAGAAATTATCATCTACAATTGTGTTCAGTATGTTATTTCGAGTCTGATGGAACAAACTTGTTTTTTTTTGGTGAATAGTAACATGCCCTTATGAATAGTAATATGAATAGTAATATGAATAGTAATATGACCTCATGAATAGTAAATAATATTATTATTTTATTTTCCCATGGCAATAGGATAATGGGATCTTAATTAATTTTCCAATGTCACATAAAACTAATTGCACTTCAATTTTGTTATTTTTTGAATTAACTGTGACCTTATTTTAAAATTAAATTAATAATATTTAGAAAATTATTTTTGAAAAATGGAGTTCATTTTTGAATTCTACACGTCGAAAAATGGTTGGGGTAAATTTTTGGTATTTTTCTGAAACTCTTGAATTTTCGGTGAATAGTGAAATACGGTAAAATACCGTATAATCAATTTATCAGTAAAAATGCACTATTTATGACATCATAAGTGATGCAAGGCCACTTTCTTCGAAATCACATGATATTTTCATTAATTAAGGCCACTTTATTTGAGATTATTCATAGTCTTGATAAAAATATTATAATAATAATTAAAATAATCTAAAATACCTCCCCTCCTCCACTATAAATACCACCCTCACTCCCCTCTTCCTCCCACACCTCTCAAGCCTTGAGCATTGTCTAATTTCTGCCAAATTCCCTCCTCAATCTTCTTCCCCACGTCCTAGAGCTGCTGGTCTCACCAAAAGACCAAAATCAAAGCCCTTAAGAAGGATCTCAAGGAGAAGAGATCAAGAGGTAAACATCCTCTTTCATTTTCATTCTTTCCATCCATTTTATGTTATTCTCTTCCTTTACCTTTGTCTTTTGTTGGGATATTTCATTAAATATTTCCCCTTACTGTCCAAATTTTGTATGATTGATGAGATATTCCATTCCTCTCATCAATCTTGTTTTTATGAAATTTTTAGAGGCGCCGTTAGGCTGCCGAATTTTTTGTAAGAAATTTCTCATGTTTTCTTTATTTCATGATTCCTTCCACTTCTTTCTTCACCCCCTCTTATCCAAGAGGCATGAAATCTCCAGAATCATGTATATTCTGGATGTTTTCATGTTTATGGAAAATTACAAAATCATTATTCCTCTCCTCTTTCACTTTTTTTAAAGAATCAAAAAACATTGTCCATTTGTGTCGAATTACCGATATCGTGGACGATGTATTTTCAATTTCCATTAATTATTTCAAGTCTGGTCATGAAACCATTTATATGGTTGAACCAGGTTATAATATATGTTTTATGACTCATATAAGGTTCTGGAATTCTTTTGTACTCATGATTCAAATTTATAAGACTAAATGAGGTTGTAATTATCAAAGAACCACTTAAATTATCTAAACGAACATAATTAATGTTTTAACTTATAAATCATCATCATATAAGGCACCAAAGTGATGAATGGTATAATTTATGGTACTGGAATTATGTAACTAATACTCCATTCCAATTCTGGAGTTTCACTTCCAATCAACAAGAACGATTCATCATGAACCGATCGTGAAAATCACAAAAGACCTCACCCAAAATAATGCAAGGAACAAAATACTAACAAATAAGGGGTGAAATGAGGTTATGAAATGACCATATAAGATGTTATAAACATGAACACGTTTCTTTAAAATCCTATTAACACTCCTTTAACCATTATACAGGAGGTTCAAACAATTTTGAAGTAAGACAAGCCCAAGGTAAGGGAATTCTTAACCCGATTTCCATTCTTTGGGTTAACATTCTACTTTATAATTTATGTGCTATTTAAATTGTTTGTGTGATGGGTTTTGTTTATATTATGTTTCACTATGTGTATTTACAGAGTATATAAATATTACATCCACTCTATTAAGCCTCACTTCAAGTATATGATGTTTATAAGGGACTTCTCTTCTAAAACCCTCTTTTAAAATTCTGTTTTATAAGATTCAAAGGCAATGTTTTTATGCTATTATTTATGTTGAATGATTATGTTTTGGCTATTGGGCATTGTTTATGATGAAGGGTGGGACCTATATTTCCCTCCAATGCATTGGGTATGAGTAAGTTGGAGGTCGGCCGTATGGTTACTCCAAGTGTAACTGTGATGGTTACACAAAGTAAGGTAGCCGTGAGGGTTACAAATTTTAAGGTAGCCAAGATGGTTACAATATTATGTAAGTAATGCCCCAATATACCTTTATGATTATAATTATGTTTGTATGGATCTTGTGTAAATCTCATGTTACGCTAAGTAAGATTTTATGGGTGTAAATCATGTATTTTAAAAATGTTTCCATATGTCTTGTGTATTCATGGACTAATGAGATTTTTCCTTCTTTTTCATACCTTACTGAGCTTTTGTGCTCATCCCTTACTGAGCTTTCGTGCTCATCCCAAGTTTTTAAATGATTTTTCACAGGTTAATGGATGAATAATACAAGGAAGGAAGACATGTTAAATGTTGAAGAATTGTCAAGGAGTCTTGTTTTATGTTTTAATGTTTTATATTCTGAGGAAAATGGAAACTGAATTTATGGTATCCACTATGTAACAATGTGTAATGTTATGAATATTTTGTCCTAATTCTCTAAAGCTCTAAACTTGAAAAGATCCTCAATGTAAAATGAAGTGTTTTCTTGAATAAATTCAATATTATGTATGAAATAAGTGCGGGTCCTTACAGTTGGTATCAGAGGATGGTTTAGATGACTTTAGGGGTTAAGGTGATGCTAATAGAAAACCATAAATAATTCTCACCCTATGTTTAATTTGTTAAAGCATTTAAAGATTACCATGTTGCTTCATCTAAGAAATGTACGTTTGTTTAGAATGGTTGTCCGCAGAAGGAACATGGATGCTGAAGAGGATAGGCACCGACAGAATGACATCCTTCCTGATCAACAGCCCGGAATGGTAGGGATTGGAACCGAGCAGTTTGTGACAGTAATGGCTCAGCTAACACAGGCAATAAATGGTGGTGGCATCCATGCAAGAGGACAAATAGATGTACCCCAACAGAACATGACAGTGGTGGAAAATTTTATGAGACAACATCCTCCTGCATTCAGTGGATCTTCTGACCCAGTGGCAGCAGAAGGATGGATTAAGGCCCTTGAAAAGATATTTGATGTTATGGGATGTTCAGACAATCAAAAGGTAAGTCTTGCCATTTATCGTTTTGAAGGGGAAGCTGATCAGTGGTGGTCAATGGTAAGGAATATCAGGGGTAGAGAGGATTTTGATGCCTTAGTATGGGATGAATTTAAAAGTCTTTTTCTTGAAAAATATTTTCCTAAGGTGGTGCGACTTAGAATGGAGAAACAATTCCTTGAACTGAAACAAAAGGAGGAAGATTCAGTGGCTATGTATGAGGCGAACTTCACCCGACTGGCGAGGTATGCTCCGAATCTTATTCTGGATCTCGATAGCAAAATCAACCGCTTTTACTCAGGATTGAAGCCAAGGTATCGAAGGGCGTTGGCCTCCCGTGAATTCAAAAGTTATGAGAAACTTGTCCGATGTGCTGAGAGGGTAGAGATGGAGTTTGCTGACGATCACATGCAATTTGGAAACAGAGAGAAGAAGAGGTCAAATTGGAAAGCAATGGGTAAGAATCAACCAATGAAATCTGATGGTAAGAAAATACAGTTTCCAGTTTGTGAAAAGTGTGGCAAGAAGCACCCTGGGGAATGTCTTATCAAAACTGGGAAGTGTTTTAAATGTGGTAAGTTTGGACATATGGCCCGAGATTGCAATGAAAATGATCCAAAGACTAATCCTGATAAGCAAACTATAAAGTGTTTTAAATGTGGTGGGATGGGTCACTATGCAAATGCCTGTCCAAAGAGGGATCCAAATGATGCAAAGAATCCAGACTACAAGCAGAAAGGTGTAGTGAGATCCTTTGCGACTACGTCAGCAGATGTTGGGCCATCCAATGAAGTTGTATCAGGTACTTTGTTTGTTCACTCAGATTTTGCTAATGTTTTGTTTGATACTGGGTCAACACATTCCTTCATCTCTGAGAAATTTTCTAGTAAATTGGAAATATCACCTCAACAAATGATACCCGAACTTGTTGTTAAAACACCCGGGGGAAATGTTATAGCAAAGAGGAATTATAAGAATATTTCTATTGTGGTATGTGGAAAGACTTTACCTGCAAACCTTGTTGCTTTACCCTTAGTCGAGTTTGAAGTTATTCTGGGGATGGACTGGCTTTCTGATTATCATGCTAAGATTGACTGTAGAGCTAAAGAAGTTGTTTTTCAGAAAGAATTTCAGTTTGTATACAAGAATGAACCCATACAATTGATAACATATCAGGAAGCTGAGAAACTACTGAAAGATGGAAATGAATGTTATCTGGCTCATATTGTTGAAAACGAGGGAACTATTCAAATCAATGATGTGCCAGTGGTAAATGAATACCTTGATGTTTTTCCTGAGGAGTTACCCAGTGTCATACCTAAACGAGAAGTTGAATTCACAATTGACTTAGTCCCTGATGCTAAGCCAATTTCAAAACCCCCATATCGTATGGCTCCAATAGAACTTCTTGAATTGAAAAATCAGTTGCAGGATTTGATTGTCAAAGGTTTCATTCGTCCCAGTACTTCACCATGGGGAGCCCCTGTTTTGTTTGTTAAAAAGAAAGATGGTTCCATGAGACTTTGCATTGATTATAGAGCTTTGAATAAAATCACTGTTAAAAACAAGTATCCTTTGCCTCATATTGATGACTTGTTTGATCAGCTCTAGGGAGCTCAGTACTTTTCCAAGATTGACTTGAGATCCGGATACCATCAGCTGAAGGTGAAGGAGGATGACATCCCGAAAACAGCCTTTCGTACTAGATATGGGCATTATGAATTTGTTTTTATGCCATTTGGGTTAACTAATGCACCTGCTGTATTCATGAATCTTATGAATAGAGTATTTTATGAGTTCTTGGATAAGTTTGTGGTGGTATTTATTGATGACATTCTGGTTTTTTCTAAAAATAAAGAGGAGCATGAAAAACATCTAAGGGTTGTTTTACAAACTTTAAAAGAAAAGAAACTATATGGAAAATTCAGCAAGTGTGATTTTTGGTTGCAACAGATTTCTTTTCTTGGTCACATTGTAAATAAGGATGGAATAACAGTTGATCCTTCCAAAACAAAAGTAGTTGATGAATGGCCAAGACCCACAAATGTTACAGAGATTCGTAGTTTTCTGGGCTTAGCAAGTTATTACCGACGCTTTGTTGAGAACTTTGCACGGTTATCTAGCCCAATAACTAAGTTAACACGGAAAGGGGTTAATTTTGTTTGGACAGAGGAATGTGATGTTTGTTTTCAGGAACTAAAGAAGAGATTGGTGAATGCTCCAGTTTTGGCCTTACCTTCCCGGAATGGTGAGTTTGTCATCTATAGTGATGCTTCTTTGAAGGGACTTGGTTGTGTTTTGATGCAGAATGGTCAGGTAATTGCCTATGCGTCGAGACAACTTAAACCTCATGAGATGAATTATCCCACACATGATTTGGAATTGGCAGCTGTGGTTTTTGCTTTGAAAATATGGAGGCATCATCTATACGGAACCAAATGCCAAATATATACTGACCATAAAAGTCTTAAGTATATATTCACTCAGAAGGAATTAAACATGAGGCAGAGAAGATGGCTAGAACTGATAAAGGATTATGACTGCACGATTAATTACCATCCTGGAAAAGCAAACAAAGTAGCGGATGCCTTAAGTCGGAAAAAATCATGCATCATTAACCATGCTACGTTTGGAACGTGATCCCTTGATTAATGATTTGATAAATTTTGGCTTGGAAGTTGTTGGTGCAGGGAATATATCTGTTTTGTTTCAGGTTTCAGTGCAGTCTTCGTTGTCAGACAGAATTATGAAAGCGCAGAGGGAAGACCGTGAGCTACAGAAAAAGGTAGAATTGGTTAAAATGGGTAAGTTTCCAGAATTTAATCTTGATAAAGATTGTGTTTTAAGGTTTGGAAAAAGGTTGTGTGTTACTTGTGATTCCCAGCTGAAGAAAGAATTGTTGTGTGAAGCTCATAGTTCTCCATTTTCTGTTCATCCTGGAAGTACTAAGATGTACAGAGACCTTCGAGAGTATTACTGGTGGAATGGGATGAAAAGAGATATTGCTGATTTTACAATGAAATGTTTGACATGTCAGCAGGTTAAAGCAGAGCGACAGTTACCGAAGGGGATGCTTCAGCCTTTGCCGGTGCCAGAATGGAAATGGGAGAATATATCCATGGATTTTGTGGTGGGACTACCAAAGACTTCTCGAGGTAACAATGCGATATGGGTTATTGTTGATCGGCTAACAAAGTCTGCTCATTTTCTTTCTATTCGAGATACAATGACATTAGATCAACTTTGTCGATTGTACCTCAAAGAGATTGTCAGGTTACATGGAGTTCCTCTTTCCATTGTGTCTGACCGAGATCCCAGGTTCACTTCTAAATTTTGGAAGGGACTTCAGAAGTCTTTGGGCACAGAGTTGAATTTCAGTACAGCTTTTCATCCTCAATCAGATGGGCAGTCAGAGCGAACGATTCAAACTTTGGAGGATATGCTTCGAGCTTGTTCAATGGACTATCAGGGAAGTTGGGATCAGCATCTTTCATTAGTTGAGTTTTCTTATAATAACAGTTTCCATTCCAGTATTCAGATGGCACCTTTTGAGGCCTTGTATGGAAAGCGGTGTCGGACTCCTGCGTTTTGGGATGAAGTCGGTGAAAGAAAGTTGATGGGGCCAGAATTAGTAGAAGAAGTGGCTGAGAAAGTGAGGATGATCCAGCAACACATGAGGATAGCTCAAAGCAGGCAGAAAAGTTATGCAGATAACAGAAGGAAAGACTTCTCTTTCAAGGTAGGTGACCATGTTTTCCTTAAAATATCTCCTTGGAAAAGTGTGATGCGTTTCGGTAAGAAAGGGAAACTAAGTCCACGGTTCATCGGTCCTTTTGAAATCTTGGATAAAGTTGGAACAGTTGCGTACCGCGTAGCTTTGCCTCCGAGCTTGTTTCAGGTACACAATGTTTTTCATGTTTCGATGTTGAGAAAGTATGTTCCAGATTCATCGCATGTCTTGAGGCCGGAAGAAGTTCAACTAGCAGAGAACCTTTCTTATGAAGAAAAACCGGTTCAGATTCTTGATCGAAGAGAACAGGTATTGCGGAATAAGGTAATCCACCAGGTAAAGGTTTTGTGGAGAAACCACATGGTTGAAGAAGCAACATGGGAGTCTGAAAATTCTATGAGGGAAAAATACCCTCAGTTGTTTAATAAGTAAATAAAATTGCGAGGACGCAATTTCAAGAAGGTGGGGATAATGTAACATCCCAAGGTTTTCTAAAAATAAATTGAAAATGCTTGAAATTTTGTTTAAGGTATATATTTATAAGTATCCTTTAAACATAATTTTATTTCTTCTATGTTTTGAATTTCAAGAAATTATCATCTACAATTGTGTTCAGTATGTTATTTCGAGTCTGATGGAACAAACTTGTTTTTTTTGGTGAATAGTAACATGCCCTTATGAATAGTAATATGAATAGTAATATGAATAGTAATATGACCTCATGAATAGTAAATAATATTATTATTTTATTTTCCCATGGCAATAGGATAATGGGATCTTAATTAATTTTCCAATGTCACATAAAACTAATTGCACTTCAATTTTGTTATTTTTTGAATTAACTGTGACCTTATTTTAAAATTAAATTAATAATATTTAGAAAATTATTTTTGAAAAATGGAGTTCATTTTTGAATTCTACACGTCGAAAAATGGTTGGGGTAAATTTTTGGTATTTTTCTGAAACTCTTGAATTTTCGGTGAATAGTGAAATACGGTAAAATACCGTATAATCAATTTATCAGTAAAAATGCACTATTTATGACATCATAAGTGATGCAAGGCCACTTGCTTCGAAATCACATGATATTTTCATTAATTAAGGCCACTTTATTTGAGATTATTCATAGTCTTGATAAAAATATTATAATAATAATTAAAATAATCTAAAATACCTCCCCTCCTCCACTATAAATACCACCCTCACTCCCCTCTTCCTCCCACACCTCTCAAGCCTTGAGCATTGTCTAATTTCTGCCAAATTCCCTCCTCAATCTTCTTCCCCACGTCCTAGAGCTGCTGGTCTCACCAAAAGACCAAAATCAAAGCCCTTAAGAAGGATCTCAAGGAGAAGAGATCAAGAGGTAAACATCCTCTTTCATTTTCATTCTTTCCATCCATTTTATGTTATTCTCTTCCTTTCCCTTTGTCTTTTGTTGGGATATTTCATTAAATATTTCCCCTTACTGTCCAAATTTTGTATGATTGATGAGATATTCCATTCCTCTCATCAATCTTGTTTTTATGAAATTTTTAGAGGCGCCGTTAGGCTGCCGAATTTTTTGTAAGAAATTTCTCATGTTTTCTTTATTTCATGATTCCTTCCACTTCTTTCTTCACCCCCTCTTATCCAAGAGGCATGAAATCTCCAGAATCATGTATATTCTGGATGTTTTCATGTTTATGGAAAATTACAAAATCATTATTCCTCTCCTCTTTCACTTTTTTTAAAGAATCAAAAAACATTGTCCATTTGTGTCGAATTACCGATATCGTGGACGATGTATTTTCAATTTCCATTAATTATTTCAAGTCTGGTCATGAAACCATTTATATGGTTGAACCAGGTTATAATATATGTTTTATGACTCATATAAGGTTCTGGAATTCTTTTGTACTCATGATTCAAATTTATAAGACTAAATGAGGTTGTAATTATCAAAGAACCACTTAAATTATCTAAACGAACATAATTAATGTTTTAACTTATAAATCATCATCATATAAGGCACCAAAGTGATGAATGGTATAATTTATGGTACTAGAATTATGTAACTAATACTCCATTCCAATTCTGGAGTTTCACTTCCAATCAACAAGAACGATTCATCATGAACCGATCGTGAAAATCACAAAAGACCTCACCCAAAATAATGCAAGGAACAAAATACTAACAAATAAGGGGTGAAATGAGGTTATGAAATGACCATATAAGATGTTATAAACATGAACACGTTTCTTTAAAATCCTATTAACACTCCTTTAACCATTATACAGGAGGTTCAAACAATTTTGAAGTAAGACAAGCCCAAGGTAAGGGAATTCTTAACCCGATTTCCATTCTTTGGGTTAACATTCTACTTTATAATTTATGTGCTATTTAAATTGTTTGTGTGATGGGTTTTGTTTATATTATGTTTCACTATGTGTATTTACAGAGTATATAAATATTACATCCACTCTATTAAGCCTCACTTCAAGTATATGATGTTTATAAGGGACTTCTCTTCTAAAACCCTCTTTTAAAATTCTGTTTTATAAGATTCAAAGGCAATGTTTTTATGCTATTATTTATGTTGAATGATTATGTTTTGGCTATTGGGCATTGTTTATGATGAAGGGTGGGACCTATATTTCCCTCCAATGCATTGGGTATGAGTAAGTTGGAGGTCGGCCGTATGGTTACTCCAAGTGTAACTGTGATGGTTACACAAAGTAAGGTAGCCGTGAGGGTTACAAATTTTAAGGTAGCCAAGATGGTTACAATATTATGTAAGTAATGCCCCAATATACCTTTATGATTATAATTATGTTTGTATGGATCTTGTGTAAATCTCATGTTACGCTAAGTAAGATTTTATGGGTGTAAATCATGTATTTTAAAAATGTTTCCATATGTCTTGTGTATTCATGGACTAATGAGATTTTTCCTTCTTTTTCATACCTTAATGAGCTTTTGTGCTCATCCCTTACTGAGCTTTTGTGCTCATCCCAAGTTTTTAAATGATTTTTCACAGGTTAATGGATGAATAATACAAGGAAGGAAGACATGTTAAATGTTGAAGAATTGTCAAGGAGTCTTGTTTTATGTTTTAATGTTTTATATTCTGAGGAAAATGGAAACTGAATTTATGGTATCCACTATGTAACAATGTGTAATGTTATGAATATTTTGTCCTAATTCTCTAAAGCTCTAAACTTGAAAAGATCCTCAATGTAAAATGAAGTGTTTTCTTGAATAAATTCAAGATTATGTATGAAATAAGTGCGGGTCCTTACAGAATATATATTCAAACTAAAAGCCTTAATAGATTCATAACATGTCATATTTACCTATAAAACTAGTGGAGCACATTTAATAGTTCATATAATATTTATTTCAACATTTTTAAAACCTTTTATTTGGTATATCTCTTAATAAAATAATTACTACAACATTTGTGTATAATTATTTAATATACTTATTTGTTTCATAAAATTTAAAATAAAATCCTATTATGAAGATAAATATATTAAATTTCATAATAATATTCTTACTTGAATTTATCATCCTAAAATAACAACATTTAAATTGTTATATTTATTAAATTATGAAGGTTACATCTTTGACATCATTTAAAATAAAATAATATAAATGTCATAATCGGATTTATAGGGCTCCAAATGGTCCACAAATCGACCCTTGGATGATTAGGGTATATCTATACTCGAAAAATAATTTTTTTGCAAGTTTCTGGTCCTTTTTATAGGTATTGTTATTTTAATAAAAACTATATTATTCATTTTTCACTAAATAAATAATTTCTGCATCATTATTGTGTCACCATTAATGACAATTATTTAATTCTTAAAAATTCAAAATAAATTCTCATGATGTATATAATTTTGTTATATTTCTTGAGACTATTCATGTTCAAAGTTTCAATAAGTTTATCACTAAATTAAAATTATTATACTTATTAGATTTAAGAGAGTGACATGTTGTCACTTTCTTTGGTTTTAATAATAATTAAATTATTTTCATGGTCAAAAGTCCATAAAATGAATCTAATCTGACCCTTAGGTGATATGGGTCGACTTTTAGTCCTCCAATATTATTTTGGAATGTGTTATAGTAATTTTATAATCTTAGGTTTACCCTTAATTACCCGATTTATCTTTAACTGAAGTAATAAATAAAAATTACCGTAGTTACTATTCATAATACCCAAAAATAAAAAGTAGCTTATTAACATAATTTGGACCCACTGATTCAAAATAAGGAATCCATTTTTCCAAATTCAATACACAAAAGTTTCAGAAATTAAATTAAAATTAATCCTGTTGTTGAAAGAAAACGGGTTTTTGTTTAAAACATTGCAAAAGATTGAATTGATTTAACCTACGAATTCAAGGTAAAATCAATGATAATGACATAAATTATATTAAATGGTAAAAATATATTCTATTTATACTTTAAAACCATTCAATATTATAATTTAACCATATAAATTATTATGATGGAAAAATTTGTTTTTAATTAAAATATAGCGTGTTTTTACTATTCATTAAAATATGAAAGTTATCAGAAAAATATCAGAACTTTATCCAATGTAAATTTTTATACCCTGATTCAAAAGAAGATGTTTATTTTGTAAAATTGAACTTATAAATATGTCAAAAACTATATTTAATGTGTGTGCGCCATTAAAAGGCGGAAAAACTGCATTTTTTGAAAAATACTTATTTTACCCGAAAATTTATTTTAATATTATACCATGTTCTAGAAAATGTGTAAGATGAATAATAATGTTATAAAATTAAAACTTTAGTTAATAATATTCATAACGGCTCGTCCATAATAATATTATAACAATATATCGTCGTTTAGTGAAACCTGGTATTGCGTACAACACACGCTATCGAGGAAGATCGCGATTGCGTGTAATGCAAGCCAAATCAGGGTTGTGTGTAGTACAAGACTCCTTTGTTGTTGCGTATAACAAAATAAAACCATATTTCATTTAAACATTAAATATATATATATATATATATATACATATATACATACACACTCAATGTTGGGTAGAATAACAAGTATCAAACAAACTTGAAATTGTGTGTAACACGATCCAAGAATAATGTTGCGTATACTGCAAGATAATACGGTGTTGCGTATAGCGCAAGATAATCTTGGTGTATTGTACAACAAAATATATGAAAGAAATTAAAAAGAATATATCTTATAAAATCTCAGTTTATTACAGACACAACCAACGTACACAAAAGGATCACCCCTGAGTCACCTCAAAGAAAGTTTTCAAAAATAATTTATTTTATAAAAGTGCCAAACAGGCCTTAACCAACTTTAAAGAAAAATCTCATTTCTCCAGAGAACCAAAACAATTGTTCACACATCAGAATAAATCATTTATCATCAAACCAGAACTACACTTGAAATTTCATGAATTATGTTGAAAGGTCAAATGGTAATTCTTTCACTATTGTGCATCTGTTCCTGAAGAAAATATTTCAAGTGTCGTGTATAAAATAAACAGCTTTTTTTTACATCGAGTATTTAATCCAAAATTAATCATCTAATACTATTTATCATTTATTAAAATTAGTAAAATATATAGCAATTAATAAATACTAAATTTAAAGGTGAGTGAAGTGGGGGACCTACCTCGACTCGTACACAAATCTCGACGACGCGACACGCCTCATACTGGTGTATAAGTACACGCACGCTGATGCCTGCAATAACACAGAATTACCTGCCAACACGTTTCAACCACCGGAAAACAACTAAAACATAGAAACACCAACTTAAAATAATTTAAACAAATGGGCAGTGCATAACCCACCTCAATAGGGAGATGTGCTCGACCAACGGGGGACACGACAGTTGGAAAGGGGCGGCGTGCACCGACAGGGACTATAGCTGGCTGGAAAAAGTGCGTTGCACACCGGCAAGGTGCTGGACGTAGCAAAATTGAGGGTCGATGCCAGTGACTCGGAAAGGGGGCATGTCGGGCCAGAAAAGCATCTGGCTTCCAGAAAAGAGGGTGTGCGGCGGCCAGAGCCGCACCGACTGGTCGGAGCTACGCTGGAAGAAGGGCATACAATTGAGGGGCTTTGCGCTAGCCAATACGGTGTTGTGCAGTAGGGTTTCACGCTGGCCCAAAGGGAAATGGGCAGTGCCAGATAGGAGGAGCTGGGGGATGGCCCACAGGTAGGGTGAAATGGCACGGTGCAGGGATGGAGTTCAGATAGAGGAGGCACTTCCAGAGGCCGGTCGGAGGCTCGACCAGAGTTTTCCGCACACTGGCCAGAAATGGGTCTTGATTAGATACTAGGCGCACCGGAAGTGGTTCAGCCAGGCGGTGATGTGCAGATGGAGGTGGAGGAGACCAGAGGGAGGGAGGAGGCATGCTATGGGGGCTCAGGGGAGGCACACACGATGGGGTTTTAGCTAAAATGGAGGGTGATGCTAGGAATAAAAGGGAGGATGAGGAGGTAAGGTCATGTTCGTGCCGTTGGAAGAGGGGAGGTGCTTTTTTGAGGGGAGTGGCAGCAGGTGGGCTGCTGGACTATTGAGGCACGGCCACCGGGTTGCCCGGGCGGCGATGGAGTCTAGGAAGGGGCACACAATGGAAATACGAGGCTTTCGAGGGACGACCTGGCGAGGGACACCATAGGACTAAAGGGAGGAACTTTTAATGGAGCGTGGTGGTGCAACGTCGGTGATTCGGGGGGGGGGGGGAGGGCGTGCAGTGTTGTGCAGCCGAAGTAGGAGGAGGGCCTGGGTGTGTTGCAGGAGGCAACTGGCAGGTGGCTGGGATGCGGTGTAGGAGACAACTGATGGGTGGATGGGACATAGGGTGTTCGACTACTGCTGGTGGGAGGAAGAGAAGGGTGTGGGGGAGCAAGAGCAGGCAGGGGGTGATGCTATTAGGGAGGCGGGGCGAGGGTGGTGCGATGCTGGGAAGAGGGACTACGTTTATGGGAGGGGCGCATGAGGCTGAGGGTGGTTGGGGTGTGCGCTGCAAGGAGCCTGGTGGGATGGGTAGTGGAACAAAGGGAGAGAGAGAGGAAGGGTAGTGAGGCACTGTAGGGAGTGGGCTAGTGTGTAGGGAGGGCGTTGGGTCGGCTGGGCATGCATAAGAGGAGGGCTGCAGAAGGAGGGCGCCAGATAGGGAGGTGGAGGTGAGCATAGCTGGCCGAAGGGCGCGATTCTGTTGGACTACAACAGGGAGAAGGAGGGGAGTGCTGCTATGGGAGGAAGAAAGAAAAAAGGTGTGGACACCCGCGTGGAAGGAAAAAAAGGAGGAAGAAAAAAATAAAGAAAGAAAGAAAAGAAGAAGAAAGAAGAAAAATAAAAATAAAAAGAAAAATAAAAACAATAAAAATTAATGGTAAATAAATAAATAAATAAATAATAATAATAATAATAACAACAATAATCATAACAATAATAATAATAGTAATAGTAATAATAATAATAATAATCTTAATTACAATAATAATAATAATTAAAAATATTAACCATGAAATTTTTTATATAATGCAATTAATATTTATTTACCCATTTAAATTTTCCAAGGATTGGTGGAGTTTGTTGTTGCTTGGGCGAAGCCGCGCGGGGTCTCCAAAAAACGCTTCGCCCGGGCGCTCAGTGATGTCAACTCAACAACATGCATTTGTTTTTAAGAAAACTCAAAAATATTATTCGGGATTCAACCCGAACCTCAATTTTTTTTTAAAACGAAATAAAATAATAAATTGGTCAGTTTGTGACAATTCTTCCCACCATATTGCTTCATGTCCCTAGGAAGCCAGAGAAAGATCTAGACCCAAGAAGAAACTCCTTATGTGTCACTCACCCCCAAAAATTTAAGCGTCTTCGGTTGATCGATCCAAATGAACACCAAACTCCCATGACATGCAACTTATCCTCAAAACACGAACATTTTAAACACAACCGAAATGAAACTCGAAACGAAACTCTGATACTGAAACGGGGAGGCCTGAATAAACTCCCCACTATTGGAAACAATCCAACTAAATTCAACGAGACCCACGATGGGTCTCCCCACCATAAGTACTGACGAGATTAACTGAACTTGACACCTTTTCGCACGGACCACCCCTCCCCACCACTATTAGGGGGAGAAGGGAAGGACCCTTCTTATAGAGCATCGAAACTACCGTTACTATTACACTAATGACTTTACACCCTTAGAAGAACACAAAACATACCACATTAAGGACTAAAATCAAACCAATTCCCTTTTTGACCATTGGGTTTCACCTGACTACGCGCCGACTTTACTCCGGGACCTATGGCCGGAGATCTAAGGATTGAAGCATACTCTGCGTCAAAGTCAGGCTTCAAAATTTCTTAAACATAACATGTGAACCAGAATTTCACAAAACACACTTCCAATAATATAAAAGTATCCAAGAGGTTCAACAATAACCATTCTTACAACTGAAGGAAAAGGAAAATCACAGAATGGTACATGTGACGACTACTATATCCAAAGAACACCATAAAAAGAAAAAATCAAACAGATCCCTAAACAACACCCTACTCCTGTTGATGTGCTGAGTTAACCTTCAACGAGCCAGGTTTGGCTTCAACATGATTCTTGAAACCACCTTGACATAATTACTGCACGTGACCCAGGCTCCCACAGGTGTGGCAGGGTCGGTCTTGGAGTATTCGGGCACATCGGCCACTTGTGCCTTCACTTACCGCACTGGTGACTGATCAAGGCATTGAGCTATGAGGAAGATGACTGAAGGTATAAAGGCCTCTTGATTCCTGTACCAGTATCACCAGCATCAGACCACTTCCCATTATTCTTATCGTTATCTTCTGCACTGCTTCCCAAGGCCGGAGGAGGATTCACCACCTCAAGCCCTCCTTTTAACTCAGCTTCGGCGAGGAAAGCTTGTCTCATCCCATCAGGGAAGGAGACTTGGTTAAACTATTCCACCTTTGACTGCAGCTCATGACATAATCCAAGATCAAAATGTCGATCTTTCATGGGATCATTTCCAACATACCCCAGTTCATACAGAGCCAGGTCTAGGAAACGAAGAAAGAATACCAACACCGATCCAACACCTTGCTGAAGACCGCAAAAATTCATACTATTTATCATATTTGTCACCTCAGAGAATTATTGTTGGATGAATGATGACTTGAATAACTCTTAAGTGAGATATTCTCGAGGCTTGCTTTGAGACACAAACTTCCACCACTTCCAGGTTGGACCTTCAAGCATAACGGTAGCCAATATCACCTCTAATGACTCAAGTGGAACGAGAGAACATAAGTTCCCATAAATCTTCCACATCCAATCCTCCGTCTCAAAAGGATACGATTTCCCATAAAAGAGTGGATGCTTCAACTTCCAAAACATGAGGATGTGGTTCATGGACTGATCAACTCGAGGATTTTCTTACGATGAACCACCTGAAGTTGCACCTTGGGCATCTATCGAACCTTCATGGGGGTGAAAACTAAGGAATATGAAAAAAAGAAGATGGTTCAAACATGGTCATTACCATTTTAAACTCAAATTTTCACAATTTCCAAAAATAAAACGTTTGAAAACAATTCTTAAAAGTAAAGAAGACCCAGACAAACCACAAGTAGAAACTAGTTCCGATTGGTGACTCAGACATATGGTTGGTGGCTATACGCCAGTCACACCACCATCACAAGGAGCACTCTAGGGTAATGTCCCTATCTGTACATGGATTTCTAGGCCATGCGAGCTCACCGAGGTCACTTTCCCAGCTCCAATTTCATTTCCCAATATCAAAAAAACTAGAATAATCAAAATACATCTACAACCCAAACATCCCATGGTAACCAGAGGTTCAGAATGACCAAGGGTTCATGACATCCTTCTCTTCCCTATTCCTAGTGTCCCAACAATTCTAAACCTTCTACCATGACAACCCCAAATAACAATGTCCGCTCTGAAGAACAAGGTCCGCTTAGAAGCCGACTGCCTCTAATATTATTTTTTCATGAACAATCCCGGGTCGACCCTAAAGCGATCACACGAGCCAGTCTGCAACATGGCCCGAGAGGCATTCCTGATCATCTCAAGATGTCAAAAAGTGCCAGGGAATCAATAGATGACAATTGGGAATGATTTTTCCCAGCAAAAAAATTAATAAAGCAGTGGAAAAAAGTAGAATAATGCAAGGTAAATAATCAACACGAAAAGAGAGAATGATTAAAAACAACCAACTAACCTGGAAACGACCAAAACTCCTCACGACTCCGAGGGTCGCTCACCAGTAAACAACAAACTCTCTTCGACATCGAGCAAGCTCGAGCCAGACCTGTAGCAAAACTAAAAATAGGAAAACACTACAGGCGTGAGTATTAAAACTCAGTAGGAATTCCCAAAAATCTATTCCCATTACACTACCTTTAAATAAAGAATTTAACAATTTTAGGTTTGAACTAAATTATATAAAATATGGGTTTTCACACTCACACTTTCATTTCTAAAACAAGTAACGGTCCATTTCCATTTTTAATTTAAAAACAAGTTTATTGATTGAAAGAAATAGGTTCATTGAATTTTAAAACATTTTTTTTCGAAAAATTTAGAAATCCAAATTTTAGTTATTATCCAAAAGAAAAACCACACATAAAACACAACACACACTAAAGGAAATGGAACAAGTGGAACACATGGTCCAGCAATTGAACTAGACCTCTCAATCGGCCTCTACATACAAATAAATGCTAAAGGAAACATGGGTCGAACCTAGGAGCTCGTGAGAAATCTAGAACGTACTATACATGTGACTCATCCTAAAGGTATGGCCAAATCAATGACATCATAACGCCCTAACTCCTGGTATTGCCTTACATTGCCTAACCGAGGGGCCCAATCCAATAGAAATAATAATAACAAAACATATCTCTACTATGGCCCACTAGCCAGTGAGTAATATAAACTAGTGCAACAATTGTTCTCAAAAGATTCACCTACTATGCTAGGTTCCCATGTCAACACGTACTTTTAAGTACACGACGTGTACTGCAATGCCACTGAATGTCGTGTGCTGGCCGTATCATGGCCACACACATGGACATATAGGGGTGACATGGAGGCCACCTAATGCGGGGTACAAAAACAGCAAGTACACACCATGTACTCCAGAAGTACACGCCACGCACTTTGTTTTTTCATTAAACGCACTAGGGTCATGTCTGATGGACATAACACCCTTCTTTTAGCTTTGGTTCATCCAAGAGCGAGGGTACGACCATAGATCTTCTCCGAGCCCCCGAGCCTCCATCTGTTCTCCGAATCGACCACTGTCAATTGTGTTAGAACCGCAATAGTAAGCTCTTCATTCTTCAAGAGTTTCATTACATGATTTCCCGTCTTTCTCAAGTTATCATGGGTTGAACATTTTATGTGTTTTTGTAGATCTATGAATTTTTAAGGAGTTTCAAGACTCATGGTTCACATATATTGATCTCCTAACCCTGAGGTAGGTGGTTTTTGCCTTTCTGTTAAAAGTCCTTGAATATTATTTGAAAATTCCACCGATACCCTTGAACGGGTATTGTGGGTTTACTATTTTACACCTGTTGTATGCCTGCCATTCTAGTATGCCTATGTAGAGTTTGTTTGAATATGAATATGGTTGAACTGTTATGCTTTGGAGGTTTTGGCCATGCATGTTCTGTTAATTACCGTTTGGTCCTGTTTTGCCTTGGCTGTTTCGTCTGTTTCCATGCCTGTTGTAGTAGGATGGAGAAATGCTTTCTGACATGGTTGATATACTATAGAACTATTTAGAAAAGTTGTTTTGTAAGTCTACTTTGGTCATATTGTATTGTTTTGCTGTTATCCAACATAGGTCCATGAGAACCGGGTGTAGTAGACTATAAGGGGATAGACTGAGTGAGCTTCCTCAGAGAGTACCTGAGCTTTAGGCTATACGGGGATTGACCGAGTGAGCATCCACAGAGATCCTAGGATTACTTAGGGGTAAAAGGGGATAGACTGTGAGAGCTTCCTCATAAAGTCCTTTACTACTTTAGACTATACGGGGATAGACCATGTGGTATTCCTCAGAGAGTCTCTGTTTTTTTGTTTGAATAACCTAATTACCATAGGATATATGAGGGATTTAATGTGTGAGCTTCCTCAGAGAGTCTTTGAATGACTTGGCATATAAGGGGAATTGACAGAGTGTGCTTCCTCAGAGAGTCCTTGACCTTGGGGCTATAAGGGGAATTTACTGTGCGAGCGTCCTCAAAGAGTTCTTGACTACCCTAGACTATAAGGGGAGTTGAATGTGTGTGCTTCCTCATAGTGTCTTTATAATTCCATATGACCAAAACAGAGGGGTTAGGGTGAGTGCACTTCCCATAGAGTTATTGGTACTTGTTTGGTAGGACCAAAGGGAATGGCTATGAGTACTTCTAGAAGGTTAACTATTGTGCTTTGTTTCTTTTTAGCTGTTGCTTGACTTTGAAACTGTGGTTTTTTTATTGTTCAGCATGTTCCGGTTTACTATTTCCTATACTTTTACCTATCGTATATTCACTGACTTTTAGGCACAGATCTTCGGGTGGTTACCTACTTGGATTTAGTCTCACACCCTATTTGGGTCATTATTTTGGGCCCAAAGAGACAATATTGTTGCAGGTATAGACAAGGGAAAGCACCCTTTGACTTCAGGTACTTGACTTGCTATGGAGCTGGAGAGCATGGGACCAAGTTTAGGCTTGTGATGCTGAGGAGCTGTTTATCTTTTTTTGTACTTGTTTTTAATACTGTTTGTATTTCCATCATTTTGACTTGTTTGGATAATTTCCTAGAAATATGTATCATGCATCATATATACATGGGCTCCTGCTGTTTATCATATTTAGTCTTATGATGTTCACTTGTGTATGAATTTTTTTACTACTTCCACAATTTTTTATTGTTTTTCTCTTCCACTGTGTACTCTTCCAATGAAGGCATAGTTTCCCCACTGTCACACCCAAGGCCCTCACTGCTAGTTGTCAGCCTCTGATGTTTGGGGAAATGCGCTTGAGGCCATGTGACCAACCGGGTATGGGGCACCTCTGGGTGGCTTCCGGAACTGGAAAGTTACACTTTCATAATTATAATTTTAATTCCATATTTCAGTCCATGATCTAAGATAATTAATCCTTTCCAATTCACGGTCTCTGATTAATGAATCATTACTATAATCAATACCCTTTCCCATCAAGTTATTTATAATTTATTTACCATTATATATTCCTAAGTATTCTATGACTCAACCAAATATAAGTTTAATGAATAGATATACCCAAAGGAGATAACCATCCCGTAGTAAGTAGAAACTAATAACAAGAACAAAAAATCAGAAAAATAGAAAATGGAAGATCTCAACCTAAATAATTCATTATGGTTTTATCTTCAAAACCCTTCCACACTGTCTATTCTATTCCACCATCACTGTAATCGTGCAACTTCTACAACCTAGGAAAAATATACCATCCCTCAAAAATCATCTAATAATACTATCCCTCGAATATTAAAACAAAGTAAAGGGTATATACATGGAAACAAATCAAATTTCTAGCACAAAAATCACAAGGGGAAACTATAATCAAAACATCGAATCATATAAGATTATATGAAACAAGTTTTGGATTTAAAATATCTCCAAACATTATATTCTTACAAATAAAATTTTCATTTACCTTCATGGAATAGTGAAATAATTATTATCAAATTTTCCCAAAAATAATCCCAATATTATACATCTAATAATAGTTACATCAACCAATAAACATGAAAAAAGTAATACTTCCATGTTCAATAGTTTTAAGGAAGAAAAATAAATCAATTCAAGTTCCTCTTTTATTAACACTCCATCTTACCAAATTTAATTTTTTATTCCATTTTCAATATAAAAAATATTCTAAGAAACAACATCAAACACAATAATCAAGTACCACACTATCTTGAAAATAACAGAAGGAATCCATTAAAACATATCATAATCACATAAAAATCATAACACCCTTTACAATATCTTTCAATTTATGATTTTATTTAATTATCTTTATTAGAGATAATATCATCTATTTACCTATAGAATCTTAAGAATTATAATCCCACCTTGACACATCAAACAAGGAAAAGTGATGAATCCCTTTTCTCAATTTGAATCTTTGAGGAATACTATGCAAGAATAGGTGAAGTCGGATTCAATCCATTTAAAACTAATTTGAAATATCCTTGAGACCTAAAAATAGTGGACCATCATCAACCATGCTCAAATACCAACCAAAACATAGGAAAATAGCGCCACCACAACCTCTATGAAGGAATAAAATAAGAAGGAATACCAAAGGAGATAAAAGGAATACCTTGTATTGAGAAAATAATTGATTCCCATGAAATAAAAAATAATTACCCACTAGGTGATGGGAAAAAGAAAAAAAAGGGTTTTGGGGGTTATCTAGGGCTCAGATAAAAGAATCAAATGTTAAACCTTAGGGTAATTGATCCCTTATTTAAAGACAAGTCCCAATGGGACTTTAAATTAGCATGGTGACTATGAAAACTACCACAAAATCTATAGATAAATCTATATATAGAACCCCAAACCTTGAAAATATCTATCCCCCTCTTCTAAGTGTTCTTTTCACCCATTTAGAAAAGGTTTAACTATCACCAAAACATGTTGGGGCCTAACACACCCTAGGAACCCATTATCGCAGCTCTTATTATGACCCCACCATGAAATTGGGGAATTCCACTTACCATTTCCATCCTCGCCATGGAATAGACCATTAAATAGAGAACCATTCCTCTCCATTTTGAAATCACCCAAACAACTCAACCATGCCTTGACATAGTACCACGATGACTACCAAAACAACAGTTTATACCATTCCGATTTCCTATAGGGAAATATCTAAGGCATCGTTCTCATGGTGTCCACCACCATGGAATGAAACTCTCGTTGTTATGAAAAGGTTACCAAGAAGTTTCATAATTATCACACCCTCAAAAATATGATCCACTAGGCACATTGAACCTCTATAGTATGTTTTCTCACTAAAATGATCATTTGAACCCTGGCTTCACAAATTATCTAAAACACCAAACTCACCACACCGAAAAATCCAAAAGAGCCTCCACCATAGGAATTTAGTCCTTACCCATGTTACATAGGGAAGCAGTTTACACAACACACCCTTCAAAATGGGAATTTCACTCCCTAGGTTCATCAAACACAATAACTGATAGCTCCCATGGGCATAACTCCAAAACATGCAAGACCATAGTATCTACCATGCTTACCACTATAGGTATTTTGTATCCCAAATGGATAAAAATCTAGTCACCACCTCTTAAAACTTCTAAATCCCCCCCAAAAGGGGATGGGAATTGAAAACAATTATTTCTTACAACAATAATAGTGTGTTTATAATGTTTAATATATTTTTTTATCAAACATTATAACTTGTATGGTGAGAATAGATAATTATTTAATATATTAAAAAGATGATAGCATAATCATAATGAAAATTATTATCATGAAAATATTTACGATACAATCATTTATGAATTTGTTTAATTGATATTATATATATTTCTGATTTCATATGTTAGATAAAAGGATAATTATTTAAAAATGGGTATTAGTGGTGATGGTATTAAGTGTAGATTATTAGTATAAATATTACACAGGTAGTCTATTGAATTTATTTATCAAAATATTAAAGACAAAATAAAAACATAATAAAATAAAAACATTCAAATTTTTTGGATAGTGTGAAATTATAATAAATAAAAATTAATATATTGAACTGTGAAAAGAAAAGGAGGAAAGAAAAAAACTATAAATTAAATGAAATAAATCTAATTTTTTCTATTAACATATGATATAGATATTTATATGCATGTAACATGCATATGGTAGTGTGTTTGGAATATATAGATCGACTAATAATAAAAAACTCAAAAAATATTGAATTTAAAAAGTACCTAATAAAAATAGTTAAATGTGATAAAAAATATGAAAAACTTTAGTATAACTATTGTACTAGCTTAATTGAATATTCCAATAATATTTTTAGGTAATAAGTTCTAATATTTAAAATAAATGGATGGTTAGGGTATAATATTTTTGTTATGAAAAATGATAAATTAATTTTGAATAAAATCATAAAATTTTATATGAGTAATTTTTGAATTCATAATAAAAAATTAAAATATGGAATGTAATGAACACATGTTCATTTATATAGTGTAGCATATTTTGGAATAAATGCCAAGACAATTGTATTTTTTTTGTAATGTAGATATGTGAATTCATTTATTTAAAAAATATAAGAAATTGGGATTTTCTTATAAGTATTATACTATAAAACCTTAATATGTTAATTTATTGATGATGAAATATAATTTTAAATTACAATTGGGAAGATATGTATTGAAATTACTATAATATATATGAATAAAAATTTAAAACAATGAAAGAATAAAAAATTATATAATCTATTAGTTTATAAAAAATACAATCCCTCAAAATGAGCACATGTTCATTTATATAGAATAATTTATTTTATAATAAATGAAACAAAATTATAATTATTATAATATATATGTGTGAATTCATTTATTTAAATATAAAATAATTATAACTATTATTTTAGGTATTAAACTATATAATAGTAATGTTATAATTTGAGTCATCATATGAAAATATATGACTCTTAGTAAAGTATACATTAATAAATTATTGTAAATTAAAATCATATAATATAATAAATATAACAATATATTATATCAAGTGTAATATTGATTAATTAAACAGATTATTAACTAATATATATATATATATATAAGTATGAGTAAAATGTGGATTATGACGTACATAATAAAAATATGGAATATAAATAGCAAATGAAATTTGGAATTTTTATGTTATTATTTCAATAGATATGAAAAAATATAAACCTAAAACATAATCTTGTTAATGTGAAATGATTAATAAATTAATGTAATTATATAACAATTTACAAAAAATTTAAACACAATGAATGAAATAAATTAAATGGAATGTCAAGAATATCAACGTCCTAATTAATATAGGGAATTATTAATAATACCAATCGATTCATTTATATATGAAATTGTAGTCAATGTGTTATTAGTACAGAGAGAATATCAAAACTACGCCCTTATTCTGAAAATATTGAAATACATTAAGTGATTTATAAAATATAATAATATTAAGGGAACATTTAAGGGAAAAAATTGAGGAAAATTAAAAAATAAAAAATAAAAAATATTGAATTGAAATTAAAAGTATACTTGGTGTAGTAATTGAGTCTAATTTATCAATAAGATTATCTAATGATCAATTCCTATAAATAAATAAATGAATTATTATTTTATAGTAATTGTTATATTTTAATAATTATTAGAGGAAATAAGTTATAACATTATTACAAGGAAAACATGATAATATAATAAACCGAGGGTAGATTTCATAATGTTAAATCAAAATGAGAAATATCATATCATGTACATATTCATATAGTAACAGTAGGTGGAGTGATTTTATCATTATGAAGTAATGTATAAATTGAAAAAAGTATATAATAGAGTTAACTAAATTGATATATATCATTTTAATTTTATAAAATTTAATTGAGAAATTAAATTTGGGTAAAATATGAAATTATAATGAAAAATCACATAAATAATGACTAAATTCACCGTATGATAAAAAAATATGTAGTTATTTTCAGTAATAACAAACATTCACAATAAAAAAATTAATAATTTTTTTATAAATGAGATCTAATTAATTAAAAATGCTATTACTCAAAAACCTAATGGGATACATGATACAAATCATGTAAAATGTAGCTAGTAAATGAAAATGGACTACTAGTTGAAGAACATTCAATTATTAGGGTAAATTTTTAATACATAAGTCATTCAAAGGATGTAAAGGGAATCTGATTTATTATTTTTTCCATTTCAATCACAAAATAACAAATAATATAACTCCAATCATTAATCAAGACCTATAATTAAAAATCTAATTTTATGAAATATAATATTTCAATATCTTGGTACCTCACTAGGTATCCAAGAACATCCACTTGTAACCATATAATGTTCATGAGGGATTGAGACACTTGACATGCCTTTAAAAAATAAAACACTGACATTATAGAAACAAAAAAAAGTTAAATGTACTAAATGTTGAAGTGTGTTTTGATAAAAATTTTCTTATAAAAAAAATAAACCTTGATATTAAATTCCATGAAAAGTTATATTTTTTTAGAATTGGATGCCATTGTAAAAAAACAATGAAAATACAAATAATGAATGCACTATGAAAAAAATTACCATTAATATAAGAAAATAATATAACTTGATAAAAAAATTAAGTGAAACTACAAGTAATGTATCATTTTAAATTATGTCAAGCACATAACAAAACATACCACATTTCCCTCCAAAAAGTATACTTCAAATATAGATAACCAATTATTTGATAATAGAACATGATTCATTTGAAAATAGCATAAATAATGTAATAAGAAAACATATATTATAATATAAATCATACTTCATAAATATTTAATTGAATGAAAATTTTTTTAATGATCAAAATAACAAAATTGAAAATAGAAAAAGAGGATTTTAGGAAACTTTCAAATAATTAGGAAATCTGCATTGAATTTTCTTGTTGAACTCCATCCATAAAAACTGACTGAAATATAAACCCAAGGAATAACATAAAAAATAACATAAGAAAATTTAAATATTAAAATTTACCAAATGTAGAATTATCTTTTTAGAAAAATTATCCAATAAAAAAAAGAGACATTAATATTAAATTAATGGAAAAATTAAATAATTTTTTTTTGATTTTATTCCATCTCATGAAAATATTGACACCAATGACTATGAATATACTATTAAGACAATTGACCATGAATATTATTAAGACATATATGTTAAGAAAAAATTAATAGTATCTTCCAGTCATCAATCCTTAGAAAATATGTCAAGCACACATTTGAAGTAATGAGAAAACATACTTCAAAAATACACATTTAAATAAAAATATTTTTTATTATCAAGAGATAATAATTATAGATAGGGAAATAAAATTTTGGTATCCATTTAACTCATTTTGAAACTTCCAAAAAATTTTCTCAGTGAATTCTATCCATATATAGTTATTGGAATTAAAACCCGTTATACAACATAAACATAGAATCTAAGACAATAGAAAAATCTATTGATTTTGTGGATCAATGTGACTGGTATCCAAGGAAGAGAGGCTATAGTTTGGGTGAGATAAATCATCAAATATATTAGATAGGAATCAAATATTTTTATTGGATATTAATTACAATTTATAGTGAAAGATCAAAAATGGATTGGGCAGTTCCTAGAACCAATAGACCAAGATATGGAACACAATAGTTGTTGAAAATTTGAGAAACTAATTTGTTTTAAATCAAATATCTATATATGATCCTTTAAAGTGAAATTTATAAGGGGGATTTATTTAAAGCATACCATGAGTTTAACTCTAATTTAGAATCTTTTTATGGGATAAGGTTAAGGATTCACCAATTTGTAAGTTTTAGTGTTTTATCTTAAGTTTTATATGAGATAAACCTGGACATGATAGTGTTCATAGTGGAGTTTCCAAGTGTTGAAAAAATCTTGGAAAATTGTGACATGGGATTTGGGTTTTGATTAAGGTAATGGAGGATAGAATGAATGTATAAGAGTGGCGATAGATTCAACATGTGAGGGAGGTGAAACAGGAAACAATAGAATGATACGGTGAAATGTGGAAAATAAATCACACACTATATTAGAGATATAGATATAGATATAGATTGTATAGGAGGGAAGGTTTTATCTACACCAAAATCAACTCCATTTAAAAATTAGAATACAATTAAAATATTTTGTTTCACAATAATATTACTATAATAGGGTTTTAATAGGATTTTACTATATAAATACATAGAGTTATGGTTTTTGAAATATTTAACTTTTTGTATCTAGAATCAATTTTTTTTTCATATCTTATAAAAAATATCATATTAGACTTTTACTTGTGAATTATAATGTATAAAGGTTTTCATATAATATTACTTAATTATTTAAATACCAATCATATTATTCATGTGATTACATTGGCATAATTTCAATTATTATTTTTATATTCCTCTTAATGAAAACATTTGGTAGTGTATTTGAACATATCTTTTAAGTCATCACATTGAACTTAATTTAAAAAACCATGAAGGTTGTAAAATATTTTGGATTTAGTGGGATATTTTAATTTTATAATTAACACATAACCTAGTGATGATACATTTCATTCATTCCCACTTTTAAATAACATAAAAATTTTCATTCCAAATACACATTGAGAAAAAATTTCATTTTTGTTTCATAAAATCTATATTATTTTATTAAGAATTTATATTGGTTTACCATCATATAAGATTGTGTTCTCTAATTAATATTCCTTTTGAAATAATGTTGATTCAAATTAATCTTCTTATCCTTTGTTTTGAAACTCATAATACTATTCAATTTTTTTTATCCAACTTGAATATTTAGTTTATGTTTTATTTTTAAAGGATTAATTTCCCTATATATTTTCATTTGATTTGATTTGAAGCATTTAAATAATATAACATGATATAATATTGTTATGGAATACATAATGATTCAAAATAAGATAGTACGACACTCATTGAAAGATAAATTACCTTTCTATGTTGTTTCAACCAACATTGAAGAAATCATAATATGAATATTGAAGTTCATTACAACATCATCTATGAATTAGACTTAGGATTCATGTAATAAACAATAAAAATAAATAAAAAGATATTTTAATTCACTTATAATCAGTTTGAAGCCTATATCATCTTGTTTCCTTGAGTGTTTCAATTGTATTTATGTTTTCAATATTTTTTTCTAAGAGAATCTATTTTAGATTTTTCATTGTAAAAGATTTTATAATTTCAATTTTTAATTATTAAGTTTTTGATATTTATGATTATGGAGACTCTAAGGCTAAGATTTAACATCTTAAGTGACATAGAGTTTGAATTATTTTAAGTTACTTGTATAAGTTTATAATTAGTGAGATCAATGAGGTGATTAGGTATACAATTATATATTTTTGACAATTTTGTGAAAGATGTTTGAGGTGTAGAAATTTCTTCTATGGAATGGATTATTCAAAGAAATTTTAGTGTTTATAACTTGTTGATACCTTGGATCTGGTCTTCCAATCGACCTGCCACATTAGTTTAAAATAAACTACATCCCATGACTAGAATTTGTTGGTAATAATTTCCATTAAAGGGTATTCATATTGTTATCCAGTACTCTACAAAATGTTTTTTACTTTGCTGTTTTATTTTGAAATGTGTATATTATTTTTATCAGTTAGGTGTTATAGTTCGATAATTTTAATTTTATCTACTTACTTTATTTCTTATTTTGAATTATCCGATTGATCAAAAATTATATCTTCTGATAAGTTTATTATTTTATATGGTAGGAAATTTTTTAGTTAGTTTTTTGACTATAATCCACCCCCTCTTATAGCTTCTATATAATTTATCTTTGGGAAAAAACTTTTTATTAGATAAAGTCACTCTTCTTTAGATTTTCTGTTCATTTCATCTAATCCCAAATTTTTTAATCATTATATTAATCTAGTTTTAGATTTTTTTATTTTTTATTAGTTTTTCAGATTATATATTAATTTACATACACTAATATATAGAAAATGAAATGAAATTTTTTCTATTATGAGAGGGATACCAATAAGAACATTAGAAAATTTGAATATGAGACAATCCATGATATTTAATGGCTCTAATTATGAACTTCTGGGAGATTAGATAAAAACATTTTTTATCAATATGGGTTTGAATAATTTCTTGATGATGATAAAAACTTACAAAATTCTTAAGAAATATTTACATTTAACCATGAAGAAAAATTAAATATAAATATGATTACAAAGTTTAGAATACTTTTCTATGATTATTGATAGAGAATATATACAATCAGATTTCATCATGTGAGATAGTGAATTTTTTAAGAAATATAGAGATTACACACTTTGAAACTTTTAACATTTTAGAAACCAGATGATCTATTCTTCATGATGATTATCATTAATTTTATTTTATATAAGTATAATCATTAGTACCGATACACCATGGGTTTCTGAAAATAGTGATTAGTCTTCAATCACTTTGTATGAAGGAGGTCAATGGTGATAAACTTGGGGAAAAATATCATATAAATTATTATGATATAGTTAAAATCCAAGGGGATAAATACTGAATAAAATAATAATTTTACCAATCTAGTCTTGATGACTTGATTAGAAATTTTATGCAATATTAGAGTAGGCTTAAGAGTGATGTTGAGATGAAAAATATTAAGAATAAGGTTTTATTTTATTCAACATCTAATGATTTAACTTTTATAATTAATTTTATCCATCCTAGTAAATCTAAGATTAAAAGTTATAAACATCATTTGGATAGTAATTGCTTGAATTTTAGTAAAGATGAACTTTCAGAACATTCAAGATGAATAAAAACAATTTATGGATATAAGGACTTCATAAAATATCATAAAAAGGATATAAAAGATATATATGATAATAATTATTATATGAAAGATATATTCTATGATGATAAGATGCCTGGTCACATTAGAACACAGTTTCTAAACGTTGAGAATATAGAAATAGTATCAAATATAATTTATAAAAGAAAAAAATAATAAGTAATTTAAATATTAAATGATACTTGGAGTGTTATTTAAGATCCAACATATTTTGATGACAATAGTGATTAATACATTGAAAATAACTATAAAATTATTGAATTTTATATTGAATCCCCTCAAAATGAAAAATGATCCATGTAAAAGATAAAAAATCATCATTTGGAAAGTTATCTTTAGATCCTAAGTTTTATTTCACTTTGAATGATGACTATGATATGAATTCATTGAAAAATAAAAGTGATATTATATCATTTGAGGAGATGAATAGATGCGTTAATTTTCAAGATAAATATAATAAAATTCCAAAATTTGGATAAGGTATATCCTACTAAAGATAATGAGTGTATTTCTAATCTTACTTTTAAGTTTGATTCAATTTAAAAACTTGTTTCAACTAAGGATGATCAGAAATTACCTTTCAAATTAAATTTCAAAGTTATTATTATTAGAAATATTTTATCAAATTTTTGTTTTAGTAGGATTAAATTTTATTAGATCTTAATAAAATTTACTCCTAACTGTACATCTTTTAGAAATTTTTTTACTTTCATAAATTCACATTTTTTGTCAAAATATTTCATTCCCAGTGTTTCAACTTTCTGTATTAATTGTCTGAGAGGTCACTGGTGAATTTATTTTTCTTTGAATAAGGTTTAGTTATTCAGAACACACAAGGATTATATTATTATGGAGAGTATAAATTTAAATCATCATAGGTTTATATGGATTTGGGTTCATGAAGTCTTGTTTTCTAATATCAATGAACCCAAGAAAATTGGGGTACAAATTTTTTTGACTTTTTTATTTCAAGAAGGAAGGATGAGTAGCAATAGATAAAATACATGGTATATGGACAATGGTTAATATCAAAACATTCTATGAGAAAATTCAAAATTTTGGAACTTATAAAAAGTAAAATATGGGTATGACACATTTTTAGACAATTTAATTAGAGAAATTATTGGTATTAATGATGTTTTTTTCTCATAAAGTCATTAATTTCTTACATACTTTATGTTTTATAACATAATCACAAACAATTTAGAATAATTTATTTATGTGAAGAGTGTTATTCTTTTGAATTTAAAAAGGATTAATGTGTCTTAGAAGATGTTAACATGTTATCTATAAATAGAAATGAGAATTTATACACCTAAAACTCAAAGGACCTTCGTTTATGTAAATTTTCTTTCCTTATTGTGGTTGAGGATAAGTCTTGGATTTAGAATAAGAGTTTAGGAAACTATAATGTTTGGACCTTAGATAAGATTTCAAGGATAAGACTAGTGAGGGATCTTCTAGATTCTGGGTTTAATTCATCCATAGTCTATGATCATTTCCAATATTCTAAGAAATATAAGTTTAGTTTTATTTTTTTGATAAGTATCAAGTTATTAAATTTACGGTTAATGTTCATGGATATTTTTGGCCCTATACAAATTAGAAGTATCAAAGGATAACACTATGTGTATATATTAGTTGATGAATCTACTAGATTCAAATGGAATTATTTTCTATCTCATAAATAAGAATCACTCTAATCCTTTAAATTGAAAAATAATGAAGAAGAAATGGCACATATCGAGTTTGATGAGACCGATCGTTTTTGAAGTTAAAATGTCCATATTAAGAAAATAATATGGATTTCATTTTTGAAACCCTAACTATTTTATTTTTGAAAGTTGAATCCTATTTATCATAAATTAACACACTATAATATAGAGTAACCTAAATTTGACTTAATAGAATTTAATTTTTTAATAGATGAGAAAAACACTCCTTTTTACCTATAGATCAATCGATAATAATGATTAATTCTAATGAAAATTTCACTGGTGATAAGTTTAATCAGTTAGAAATCAATGTTTTTTAATAAATTAATATAATCATCTTGAATTCATTTCATAATTTGAACCTAAAAAGATATATTATTCCTTGGTTAAGGAGGGATGGATAATTATTATTCTATTGATCTTAATCAATTTGATTAGAACATGGTCTAGACCTTGGTTCAGAACCCTAAAGATCTTCCAGTCATATGATTCAAGTGGGTCTTCTGAAAAAATTTCATTGAAAATGGAAATATTCCATTGTATAATGTGAGATAAGTTTCTATGGGTTATAACCAGGAAGAGGGAATGAATTATAGAGAAAACTATTCACTAGTATCTAAGATTGAGTCCATCAATATTTTACTAGATTTCATAGCTAGACTCTTGATATCACTCTATTTAAATGGATATAAAGAGTGAATTTATTAATAAATATGTTAATGAAGAATTTTATATTTAATAACCTCCTAGTTCTGAATATATAAATTTACTTCAACAAGTACTTAAACTTACCAAAGAATTATATAGACTTAACAAATCCTCCAGAGCATGGTATGATTGATTTTCAGGATTTCTAACTCAAAATGATTTTATTAAGGGAAGAAAATACCCAATTATTTTTTGTAAATAATATTTTTAGAAACACCATCATTTTATAAATCTATGTTGATGACATTATTTTTGGACCAACTCAAAAAATACTTAATGATAAGATTTTAAAATTATATAAAGTGAATATTAGATGAGTATGATTGGGGAACTTAAAAACATTCATGGATTCCAAATAACCAAGAAATAATATGGAATAATCTCAAATTAACATATGTATAAAAGAGATTTACTTAAATATATTTGTTTTGATAATTACTCAAGTATCAATATTCTATTAGGCAACTCATGTAAACTTGATCGTGATGAATTTGAGAAATTGGTTAATCATAAAATTTATAGAGGGATGATCCAAAGTCTACTATACATGATAGCCTGTTATCTAACTATTATATAACCTATATAATTGTGTGAGAGTTTATAATAGAATATAAAGGAATCCCAAATCAAGGTAGTTAAATGAAACTTCTATTATCTTAAAGGGACATTGGAACTTGAGATATTTTATTTCTCTTGGAATATGTTTATTCTTAAGAGTTATTCTGATACTGAATTCAGTGAATTTTGAATGGATCAGATGATCCCTTACAAAGCTTTTCATTTTCATTGTAAGTCCTTACTCAAACGGTCTATCAAGAAGAAACTTTAAATTATACTTTCTAATACTAAATCTTAATATGTAGAAGTTGGCAGTTGTTGTACTAAATTGTTGTGGATGAAACACATAATCATTAATTTTGGTTTTAGTATCACTCAAAATATGATTATTTATGACATAAATAGTTCTATTTAATTTTTTACGAATACAATCCATCATTCATGATCCAAAAACATAGATATATGACAACATTTTTTTTGAAACCACACACAAAAATGAGATATTATTATTGAGTTTATTGGAATTGAAAATCATCTTACTAGATTTTTTAAAACCCTTATTTCAAATAGATTTGAACGTATTAGTTAAATTATAGCTATTATAAACATAAAGTGATTATAAGTTTCACTTCTTATTTCACTATCTCCAAACATTGAATAGCTCCTAATAAAATGTAGTTGACATTGTTTGTTTATAATTGTAATAAATTTTCATGTAATAATTATATATTTTTTGGTATTTTAATGAAGAAAAATTATCAACTATTATTTGGACATCATACAGGACCCTGAATAATGAAATATAATCTTTATAATTAAATTTTATGAAAACTAACTTCTAGGTGGTACCATTTAATTAATTTTTTATTCTTACACGAGGACCCCCTATTTTATTTACATATTTTTTAAAGAAGTTTTTTCATTTAATATGAATATTTTTTGTATGGAAATATTATGAATAAATATATTATATATTTTAAATTATTTGATTCTCTATGAATTTAATTTTACACATTATAATATTTCTCTATGTGATATGATTTTTTCAAATGTACCTAACATGTGATTGTGTTTTTCAAATTACTGTCCCTTCGGTGGTCCTTCAATGTCTCCTCCTTAGTTGGTCATGGATTCCTTGGAACCCCCTTTGACTCTTGATGTAGATTTTTCAACTGGTCCATTGGAATAAATCTCATCAGCATCTTCTCTTTATTTAATAAAGGTGGTTCTAGGAATTTTTTGTTAGGTCTCCTCATCTAGACTTGTCACCTCCGGAAGTCTGGTATTTTATGGTAGTTTTCTCTAGTAGTCCTCCTATTCCTCAAAAGGCCCTTCTTTCTATGATCCCCTAATATTACTATCTATTTAGAGGGTATTTAAACATTTATGTTCTCATGGGATGATATTTACATTATTTAAAAGTATCACATGTGGTCTATTGTTGCTAAATTTGGGCCCGATTGTATGTCATTACTAATTTTTGAATGTTTCATCTTATATTGGAACCTAACAGATGTTGTTTACATACCCAATTTTAATCATTGATTGTTCTAAATTAATTTTTTCTTAAATATAAATTTCATTCATACTTTGGCTGAGTAGTCTTTCTTCTATGAAAGAATGTGCTTCCTAATTTTTATAGTCTCATCATGTTCTTAGGGAATGATAAGGTATTAAAAATTGAGAGTGAACTCCTAGAATCATCAGAGCTAACAAATTTAGTCATCCCCATCGATTCAACTCCTCTTATGAATCATTTTTTAGAAAAATCATCTTCAAAACACTTACTCTTCTATGAGTAGATTCTACTGGATGAGTCAATTTGAGTCTAATAGTGGATTTTATTACCCTGGAATGAGTCTAAGTGGACTATTAATTTTGACGACTTTAGATGCTCTTTGTGTCCACCTTACTAGGCTTCCACATTCTTTCCAAAAACTAGCCTTTCTTAAGGCCATTCGTAATTCTCTTGGTTTATTTCTATGTATGTTTATGAAATTATTTATGTGGAAAATACTATTGTGGATTTCATCTATGTGGAAATGGACCTTTCATATCCTTTCCCAAAGTGCATGTTTCTTCATGATTCCACAAAAATATCCTTCCAGAAAAAGAATGTTTTATCCAACCACATTGTTTTTTTCTTATAGGAATAAGATCTCAACTAAGTCCCCCTTATAGATAGCTGAGGCACTTATTCATTATCACATGATGAGGTCTTATTCTCCGCAGATATATCACAGGAACTCCAGTGATGTAGGTGATCCATATGCTAAGAAATAATATGTTCCTCATGTTGAATGTGTTGATTTTGGGGTGGTTTTGTAGCTAGGTCCTTCTCCTATTTCTTCTATGGATCTGGTTTTGGATCCATTCTCCAGAGGAGTGGAACCATTTTCTTCCATGCATTGTGTTTATCTTAGTGGTTCTTATCATATTATTATAGAGGGTGTGAATGCATCTTCCTCTCCTACTTGTTCCATACTCCCCTTATCCCTTTATCCACATCAAGAAGCTTGGTTCCCTCAATTGAGTTTTTGGTGGTGAAAGGGCTTCTACGATTTCTTACAGTAGTGTATTTTAGAGAGATTTCCCTGGATCACCTTTGGGGTGAGAAGTCCAGGGGATTTAGTTGTTCCTCTTCTACCAGGATCTAGGACATGGGCCCTCATTCATCTTCTCAGGATGAGATCCTTTAAACTCACCACACATTTGAGGATCTATCTGTGGTTGAAGGTGAACTATCCACTCCCTTTTCCTATTAGGTAAAATAGAAAAAGAAAGTGAAGATCTCCTCTTATCCAAGGGGTATGATTACACACTTCATGCTTTTAGGTAGCAAAGGTAGGTATATTTTCATCACTGTAGATCACACAGGCATCTGAGCCTGCCCTTATTTTTCTCTATGAAAAATATTTTGATTTAGAATTATAAAGGAATTGAACCCCCATAAATATATATATATATATATATATATATATACTAAATTTATTTTTCATAATAAAAACATTATGATCACTATTATGAATATGAAACTTAAGGCTGATTATATCTAGTCTCACACTGTTAAACTCTATATGACTAATCATTTAAATGGAAGCCCTTTCAAAACTCATATTTGGATTTTCAAGAAAAAAAATTTAGGTTGAGCTTATTAGTGTAGCTTCTCAAAAAATTGGTATCATGGTTAATGAAATGGAAGATTATTTCTTCATTTCACTTTTTAGGCTAAATGTGTTTCTAGAGACAGAGAAGAGATTTGGTTTGAGTTTTCATATTTCAATTCGAGTTCCAATACTTGTTTCTTTGGTAGGGATTTCAACACAATTTATGATCAATCAAAAAATAAAGACAGAGGAGTCTACTAGAGAAATGATATGGATGATTTATAGGGTTTTATTTTTTCTAATAACTACATGAAACTAGGTTTTACCAAAGATTAATTTTCTTGGTGTAATAAACAGAGAAGAAGTAGCAGACTCTGGATTAATTTAGATAGGTGTTTAAGAAACAAAAATGTTTTCACTAGATTTTAGGGTTTATCTTTATTTCACCATGAATAGTTTTTTTTCCAATAATTCTCTATTATTTCTTCAAATACAAGCTTTTACAAATTCTAATTTTTTTTCACTTTTACAGATGACCGATGAAAGATGTTGATTTAAATTATATTGTACATAACGCATGGAATGAACCTTCAAAGGATATTATATGGTCAATATTTTATAATAAAACGTGTCAATTGAAAAAATAATTGTTAAATGGATTAAAAATAATACTTCTCCCAGTTTGTATTTGGATTTCCTTAAGTATGAAATTTAACATCTCAACAATCGACTTCATGATGGATGGGATGATGAAATTTTCATTTCTCTTTCTATAAACAAATCCTTATGGAAGAAATATGGATTAAGAAAGAACATAAATATTTTTATCTCTATTGCATCATATGGATTGATGATGGTGAAAAAATAAAAGATTTTTACATGTATTCATTAGTTATAATAAAGCTATTAGGGAACCCAAAATTCAACTCAAAAATGGTTTCTTATAAGTTATGTGATGATCAAAGGTCCTCATGTGGTATCTAATTTCAAAAATCTCTTATTAGGCCCTTGACATGGATCAGGAGATAAATTATCTCCCAAAGAAGGTGAATCCCACTTTTTTGGCTACAAGTAATACAGAAGGATGAAGTTATCTTAGCAGCAAACCAAGGTCTCAATTCATATAGCACCCCTATCCCCAATGGGTTTCCCACTTTGTTCTAATTTGTGGATTAGTATTGAATCAATAATGATATAAAATTTGTGGTATATGATTTATTTAAGGTCTTTCCTATTCATCATTTTCACACTTCTACTTTTTTGGTTCTTATTCTCTATGTTTTCTATCCTAGTAGTTTTGAATTAATTTTCAATAAGAATTTATTAAAGACAGAATCATTTAAGGGGATTTCATTCTCACCCAAGAAATTCTTCCAAACTTTGTTAAGAAATTGGTTGGTTTCAATGTTGTAATCAAAATAAAAATGGATAAATCCTATAAAAAAAATTCAATATAATATCATTTTGAATGCTATTAGGTGTTTTCGTTTTTCAAAAATGGTACGTGATCTTTTATTTTGATTATTTTATTTCCCTTGGTTTATTCTTTCTTTTAGGGAAAAATGGTTTTGTTTTTTTAAATATATACACTGTCTCCCTGAAGGAGACCCTATATCTCATATTCTTTTTATCATTTCCTAGGATGTTATTAGTAGAAAACCCAATAGTGATATTTCTAGAGGAATGGTACATCTATTTAGATATCGATATAGTTTTATTGGGATTTATCACTTTCTATTTTCAGACTAAATGGTCTTATTCCTCAACTTTAGAATAAATTCCATACAAATATTCAAATAAATACTCAATAAATATTTTGATAAGAGTGGTCAATATATAAATATCATCAAGTGAAGTGTTTACATTAAAAAAAATTATTTGGTAGATAAGTTAAATATATTTAAAATATTCTCCAAATTTCCATAAGGAAGATCCCTAGGGTATATTTGGGAGCTCCTTTATCAAATAAAATATTGTTTAATAAATCATTTGAAGGTATCATTGGAAAAATTATGGTTCATATCACTAACTAGAAAAGATTTTTCCTTTATTTTTATGGAACAATCACCCTTATCAATAATCAGTACATATATCTTTATTCATCTAGGCCCCCCAAGTTTGTCATCATAAATATCAAAACAATTAATAAAAATATCATTTGGGACTTATATAATGATATAAAACATCCATGATCTAATTAATATAAGTTGGATAGGCCTTATAGAGAGGGAGTAATCAATCAAAAAAATTTACAAGTCCATGAAATGTATGCATGCTAAATTGTCTTGTAAAACTATTTCAATCCAATCTCTTTGGGAAACAATTTTCCATAAAAAATATGGGATGTCTACACCATCTTGGATTGAGATAAAGGAAAAGGGTTCTCATATTTAGAATGGTTTACAGAACCCCATTAACATAATTTATTCTAACTCCTTGTAGATTATTAGATGGGGAGATATTGACTTCAAGAATGAAATTAAGAAAACCAATCTCTCTTTTTCTATAGATTCATAGTCCCTAACATTAGTTTTAGGTAGTCCGATGTCCATTAATTGTTCATTACAATAGGGATTGATGAGGTGTAGTCCCGTCTTCATTATTTTATTCAATTAGTTGAGGATATTAATGTTTTTGTCTTCACTATAAATCCCTTAGGTTATTTTAACATATATAGGTACCATGGTATTATTTATTCTCAAAAAATATAGGATACGTGCAACGAAAAACATTGGCACAAATATTTCCCCAATTAAATTAATTTTCTGGAATGGTGGGATCATAACAACTCATATCCTTTGTACATTTAAGTTAAAAATAAATGTATTTAACTAGATTCTAAATACATCTTCTATGAGAGGGATGATGTGGAATCTATTTCACATTTGTTTGATTAGGGGAAGTGGGATCATCCCATCTAGTTCCATATGCAGGGAATCTTAGTAGATTAAATTTAGTTTTCTCCCATTAATTAGTTCCTGTCATATTATTTTATGTATTTATCTTTTGGTTCTAATGTTTTTATGGAACATTTCAACTTATTCATCATGGAGTTCTGGTTGATATAGTATAAGGACAATGACACTCATCATCAAGTTGGTAAACTTATGGAGAGTCATATTAAATCTAAGATCTTATTTAGTGTGGTAGGTTTACTATTTCTTGGAATTATTGATTATTATTCTTCAGTCACCAGGATATGGCCCCTGTTTATGTCTCTCCTAATTGTGGCTTCTTCTAGTGTTGGTGGGAGTTGATGGTTTTGTAGGAAATCTCCCAACCATAGATGAAATTTGAACTTATATGACTCCTATATTCATGTATCCATTCATGGTGGTAGTCTTATTCATGACCATAGGGGATTGATCCTTTTTTCCTTTTCATTTTTTTATAATGAGGGCAATTCAATGATCACCAATTCCAATGAACAACATTCTAGTTTAATATTATTGTCCCTGAAAAATAATTCTATTTTTGAAATTTAACTAGATTAAAATTTTATATTTAATTTCCTTTTAGAGAATATTCCATGTCAATGGATCATTGATTATACCATTAGAAATTGTAGAAGGATTCTTCACTCTAGAATGGAGACCTTATACACTTGGCATGAGGGGAATTTCATGTCAGGATTATCTTACATCCAAAAGATCCTAGGATGAGGCTCTGAATATCTAATCAAGTTTAGGTTCTCTTCCTTCTAATAATAAAAAGTTTATTAAAGTGTATTCTATTAGTCTTTTTCATTTTAGGACCATTTGATGTTTTTTTCCTGTTCCTTCCCCCTTTCCCTAGGTTTTTAATTCTTTAATAAAAATTCAAATTGTCAACCAGACATTCCGATTATTAATTTTATGATATTTAAAGTCACTCTTTTTATTTTTAAAGTTACAATTACACTTTTTAAAGTTACTCTTATAATTTTTAATGTCACTGATATATTTGAATAGTCTCACCTTATATTCACTCATACAAAATATTTATCACTTTTTAAAAATTTAATACATACCTAATTAACCCTTGAAAAGGGGAGAATTATTTTGTTTATCATTTTTTAGGATTATATTATTTGATTCATTATAAGACAATATAATATATTTAGAACATTTTTATAACCATACATATAAATATAATACCATCCAAAATCATTAAATGATAACTTTCATATGGTTCAATTCATTAATTATTGTCTCTCATTGATTGTTATCACTGATTCAATTTTTATTCCCACTAATCCCAAATGAAGATAAATGTTTTTATTTTTTGATTATGATGTTTTAGTAGGGGGTTAAATTAATCTCAAATGGAGATAAAATGATTTATTAATAAAATTGAAATTTACTCTTTTTAAATTTACTACATATCTCAAAAGAAGTAAGGTTTATAGAATTATAGGAAATTTTATAATTTTTTATTTCAATATCTTAATTCATTGCTTTACTTTTTATTAATCTTCTTTGTTTTATTCTTTTGTAAAATAAAAAATGGGGGATAAATTAGAGAAATTGGTGTTAAGTTTTCCTTTCTTTTATTAAGTGGGAGGATTATTCGAAGGATAATCAATTATTTTAAGGGGTGATTTTGTGTTACTAACCCTATGTGTTTCTTAAAGTATAGATTGTAGTTTCTTTGATGTTATATCTTGATATATAAAATATATATTGTTGGGGTATTTCTTTTTAAATCAATATCTAACTTAAAATTTTATTTATATCTTGAAATTATAAAAAATTAGAATACTTTTGAGTCAATTTACTCTTCATATCTTTTTTTTAATCATAATACACTCAAGTTTTTTTTGATAAGATAACGATTTGGTTTAAGTTATATTTGTGTAGACTTAATTTACATTTCTATGTTTTGATGAACTATTCCAAACCATTTAAATATGAGAACATTCTATTGTGCTATGATAGTGTGATGAATAATTCATTAGAAGATATATCCATAGTCAAAAAAATATAGTATAACTTATTATTATTTTGAAACTAAAGATAAAGAACTCAAAATATTATAATTGAAGTTTGTTACATCATCCTTTATAAAATATATTTAGGATTTTGTGGAATGAAAAAGAAAAATAAATAAAAATACACACCAATCCACTTATAGTCACGTTGAATCCTGCATCATCTCATTCATAGAGTACATCTGATTGTATTTTTTTTATTTTAGTGTGTTTTTTCTTAGAGATAATATTTTGAAGTTTTCATTTTAATTTATCTTGTCCTTCTAGTTTGTAAATTTTAATTGATATATCTTCAATATTGATGAAATATTGAGGCTTATAGTTTTCATATTTTGAATTATAGAGTTAGTGAAAGTATAGGGTACTTTGAATTTCTATCTATTAGTGAGATCAAAGAGGTAGTTGAGGCTAGAGATATATTTTATTGATTTTTCTATAGAATAGGTTCCTAGTGAATAAATTACTACTACCAATTGACTTAGTGGAAGAAGTTACAGTTTTTGGAACTTACTAACACCTTGAATATATATTTACCAATCCAACTTCATATTTGGTTTAAAAGAAAATACTAATTATTATTAGAAGTGTTTTGTATTGATATAATTTCAAGCGTATTCATATCGTCATCCCATAGACCAAACATTATTTTTTTTACTTTTCTATTTTATTTTTTTCTACATATATTATTTATATTAGTAATGTTTTTATCTTGTGATATTTTTAATTTCCAATTATTACTATATTTTTTACATTAATTATAATAATTGATTGAAAATTATTTCGTTCAATAAATTTATGGTTTTAAGTGGGAGGAAAATTTAGGTTGGTTTTTTTAAAACAATTCATCCATGCTCTTGTATCTTCCATAACATTTATCTCTAGAACAAAAAATGATGTATAAGATAGGTTGATTTTATTTAATTTATTAATATTATCACATAGAGACCATATATTCACTTGGATTGTCCATATGTTGATAAATATAAAGTAAATAAAACAAAAAATTCAGTTCTCCAACCATCTCAAGCAAACTTGGCCTCATAACTACCCATCCATGGGTCCCTATTTATCCTTACACCATGATATACAACTTTTTTCATGCACACATGTGAAAATAAATTGAAAATTTTGTGATAGTATGAATTAACTAATAGGATAAAACTGTGGAACTTATGCACTCCCTTGTGGATAATGAGTATATATATGAAACACTATTTGTGAATGAAATTTTAAAATAAACTCTATATACCCTAAATGAAATATGCAGTCACCGTATCATAACATCAAGTAACATCGTATGAAAAAATTATGTTAAGATAACCTCATATATAACCAGTGTAAAAAAAATTATTAAGATAAATTATCATAGACACATTGATAGAGAAGTACTGCCTTCACATCAAAGCATGGATAGAGTAATAATATCATGAATTATATCCTCTGAGGAGCATTGTTCCAGAATTTGAGTAATAATATACCAACCACACCTATTAAGTTACTTTTAGAGTACATGTTTTGGGACGATCCTCCTAAAAATACTTTACAGACTTCACGTTTGTCCATACCAATCCATAAGAATAATTATAGTCACAAAATATAATAGGCATGAAATACTCATTTTGGAATGGAATATCAAATATTCAAAGTAATCTTCAATTATAATGGATGGTGTTAATTTTTATAATTTATGTATCCTATACTAAAAAACTCAACTATAATGACACAATATAGTATAAAGTCAAGGTTCAATCCACAGGGAGCCTAAAATAGCCAAAAATAAAAAATTAGATTAACACATTGATTATTGACTCTCCAATTTCATAATTGAAATTATATTTGAAAAAAACAAAACTTATCATTGATTACTTATTATGAAAAACAAAATATATTAAATTAATTTCAAAGGATGTTTAAAAAAACATGATTTCCTTCACTTATGAATAATATTTGATTATTTTATTACAAAATTCTAATGGTAATTGACATCTATTAGACAAATTTAAATCAATAATATCCTAATAATTTTATTTATTTATGACCAAAAAAATCTACTCAAATTAAGAATAATTGAAATCAAAACATAAAATGAAAAGTATCAAGGCTAATTTCATAATTAAAATCCCTCTATCATATTGGGTTTCCTCCCCAAACAATTCTTTTATCAAAAATTTAATTAGAGAATATGACAGGAAAATTATTTTCAATACAATACATAACCAAAAGAACTCATCCAAAGGGAAATTAAATCTTTAATATATATCCATTCTCCTACTCATAATTTGCCATCCCTTAAGGTGAATACTCACTCATGAAGAATATAGAGTCAATCAAAAATGAATAATTCATCTAAAATGATCTAAAATATATGATAAATAAATTATATATTAAATAGCGTACTCAAGAGAGTTAAAAAAATTCACATATTATAAAAATTATATCAAATTATTCCACAACCAAGTTCCAAACATTCTAAATCTATTTAAGAAAATGAACCTTTTAGAATATGTTTTTTGAAGAATCTTATAATATTAATTTTTATAATATCTATGAAATAATAGTGTAACACTTTTTGTTGAATCATAATAAGTTTATCTCTAAAGATATCGATATATTTTATGAATTATTCTCTATCTATATTTATTTTTTAAATTCCATGTCTCATGAAATATGAACAGATTCTTGTGGGTGCTTTATAATCCATGCCGATCCCTAAAAAAATAGGCATGATCCCATATATTTTATCTAATTCTTCCTCTGAAAATTTTATTTATATTTATGTATTATATTTAATTCATGATCTATTCTATCAATATTTATTAGGCATAAAACTTTCCATTATCACAATTTTTTATAGCATGATAAGATCCTTGATTCCAAAGGTTCAACCTCATGAAAAATTCATGATGCAATGGTTTACCTATTAAGACTCAGTGATTCCTTCTTAAAATATTCAATTATTGGCTAACTTGAATATTTTTGTATAGTCTCTACACCTTCACACCCCAATACATTCTTTATCATCTTATCAATTAAAAATTCACACATAGAGTGTAGAATAATATTTAAGAATCACACCATAATATTAGTCTAGTATTTTAAGCTTTAATATTTAAAATTTCATTTTCATAATTGTTTCTGTTGATATGTGTTTATTGTTTCCTAATACTTAATTTTTATAACTTCTTCAAATTATTCTAAAATCATTATTATATTAAAAAAATTAAAAAAATATAAATAATTTGGTTTTATTAAGTTCATTTAGTTATAGGATTTAGGATACAATGATTTATAAAAATTAATGTTATCAAAATTTCCCACACATGAACTCTTTGTCATCCTTAATAAAAATATCAGTATCCAATATTAGATAAAACATACATTGAAAAGGGAAACCTCCAACTCATCATGCTAATAAATATTAAGTTATTACTAAAATTTTAAAATCACAAAACTTATTTAGTTAGGATTTAATAATCATGCATCCTTTTGACTTTAAATACTAACTCATATCCACTTTGACTCACATAATTCAACCATTTATTATGATTCATTCTCAATTATGAAATACCTTACCAAATAGAATTTCACACATCACTCGAGTATCATTTAATTAGATTTATGTTCAATCCTCAAGTATATGAATTCAAAAAATAAACATGAAAGGTTTATATATCTATAATTTAAAATAAAATATCAAAATACTCATGATAAATTTAAATAAGGTTAGATTTATTGTATTTATAAGTGATTTATGGGTAAATCTGTAATATCCCATTACCCACTTTCATGTAATTTTCTTCTCAATTTTTTTGTCCCTCTTTGTTTGGATTCATTTTGGTACTCTCGAGGATGGAGAGAATTATATAGGGAAGATAACTTACATTTAAGGTATGTATGTCTATTTTAATTAATGGAGTCTCGATATAACAAGTTAAATTATTATTTTTATTTCTCCTAGAGTTTGGAGAGTACTATATTTGGTTTGGGGTTTTCATTAGAAAATTGTTTTTTTACTATTTGCAGTAGAAATAAATGTTGTGTAAAGTGTTTACATTCCTCATATTATTCACCCAGATTATGTTGTGAGTTGGGTTTAGAGTGTAAAAATCTTACATGCCTTGAAAAATATTACACACCGTGTAATAGAAAAATTGGGATTTGTAACCCAAGGTGATGTGTTTTTCAGTGTTTAGGGTTTTCTTGGATTACACAATGTGAAAAGGGTTTACGTGCCATGAAATACCTATAAGTTGTTTTTAGGGATCCATGTGAGATATGTTTTCATTAATTCATATGTAGGCTCTTGGATATCGACCTCAAATATCTCAAAATTATTTTTTATACCTTTTATCCTTCCAGATCACTTTATTAGTTGATTGATATCCGTTTCACTGTGGGGAATATATTCAGGAGAGTAATCTTTCTATTTTTTTGTGGCATTTGATTATGACAGCCTCGTTATATTGCTTTATTGAATCCATTGGTCTTTTATGATAATTCTCTTGTTTCCTTCTAGATCTATAATGTGATCATCCTCTGGAGGATAACCTTTGTGTTTTTTTGTGGTGCAGCGTGTGAGATATTTGAAGTATGTTGTGTTTCTTTTCTTCTTTATCAACTATTTTTGTTGTTGAATAAATTATAAGATGAGAGGATTGATTTTAGGGCCTCATTTTTCATCTTTTCATTCTTCTTTTTTGGGATAACATTATAGAGTGTCTGAACTATGTTTGAGGTAGGTGGTTCTATCTCTAGCCTTTGTTGGATGAATTGTACTACTCGGTTTTTTGTAAATTGTTTTATAAATTGAAATGGATTGATTTATTGACTGATTTATTCATTTAGAGTGGGTTTTTGATAAAATATGATTTTATAATTTCTTTTGAAAAATAAAATGGTATTTTCAAAGCATTGTGAAATGGATTTATGAAATGTTTTGGAAAATATAGCACATGGGAGTCCTTGGGTGCTTAGGTGGATGGTTTATCTTAGGGCCATCATCCCTGTATTATTAGGGGGTTCACTTATGGGGTGTTTCTTTATTCCCTATGCCATTTTTATGGAGAATTGATATTGAAATTGTTGGGAGATTCACGAATGGTGTGTTTCAATACTCTTTATGCCTATGTTCTAAGTAATTGATAAGCGACGTCATTGATTATGGTACTAGTAGTCTCCTATAATAACTTATAATAATCCTTGGAGTGATGTTACATATACTTTGGATTCTTTTATCTTTTACCATTTTAGAAATCATTTGCATGGATATGATATGATATGTGATACATTTTTTTTGATACAAATACTTTTATGTATATACAATGATTTGAAAATTTTATATCCATTTTATTGGGAAATTTGGAATGGGGGAAATTAAATGTTCTTCCATTCTATTGATATAAAAACCATTTAACTATGTATTATTCCATTTTTTATTTAAATTTGAGAATGTTCATATAATTGTATAGATACTTGTTATGGTGTACCTAGGTAGGATCTTACATATCATGTTAGCTCACACCCTATAAACCCCTTCAGTGGTTCATAGAAATCTGTATCTCTTTTGATGTAGGGAAATACAAGGTGCCACAGTGAAGCAGTGAGGTTTCTATCAGAAGTGTCTGGGTAGTTGTTTGTGAGATAGTGGGAGTTTTTCTACACTATCACATGGATTAGTCAGTTTCTTATTTTGGGTTTCCTTTGATATTTGGACTTGTACTTTGGGATGTTTTGACTCCTTTTGACCTGTATCGTTTCCTCTGTCTTCTTTCAATTATGGAATATTTTATCTCTTTCTATATTTCTCTCTATTTTGTATATCTATACATTCCATATTTTTTTGTTTCAGGTTGTGAAATTTGTCCCCTCCAGTTATTTTTTGATTCCTGAGTACTAGTCGAAAACCTATGGGGATCAGGAACACCCTTTAGGTATGTGGAAATTCAGATCCGATACCCATTTGAGAGGGTATTTGGGTTTAGTTCATCATAGTTAAGTAACATAGGTAGGTTTTTCCTGAAGATTCATTGTCTTGGGATGTTTAGTAGAATGGATATAGGATTTTTAGGACTTGAGAGGTATGTTCTGGCGAGTTCTTGGCAACCTCTTTCCATGAAGAGACTCAAGTTACTATGGGATATTGGGATGTGCGTCTCTTGTTTTGAGTTCTTAATCTTAATATCAGTTTTACATATGGTTTTTTTGGTTTGTCATGAGAATATTCTCTTGTTTGATCACTTATTATTTTTAGGTGTGTAGAAGTATGCCTCCAAGAAATCTTTCATGGGTACCTCTGGAGAGTTCGTGAATGCTTCTCAAGGGATTCCTCCTATATATTGGATTCTTATCAAGGTTCTCATATAGGTAGTTCACACATTCGACCTAAATATACCACAAATACAAAACTTAGTTTTTGAGGTTCAAATAGAAGATATAGGAGATATGGTTCGATCATAGAATTTCTTGCATGAGAAGACACCATCCATTTAAAGTACAAATGGCTATCAAGAGAATCTAAAAGGTCACATGTGGTAAGATCATCACATGAGTGGTGGATGTGGTTCTCAGTGGTATACCTTATCTATATCTTTATTTATAGCTTGTAGTGTACCACTAACTTACTATCATTATGGAAAGTTCAGACACACATGACATTATTATACTTAACCTATGAAGATATGTCACAATTGATTATGTTATGGTCATCTACAATGTTTCTTTCATGATATGTCAACTCCTCGTAATGATCAGGGATAGTCAGATCCAAATGCTACTTCAGCATGGTCATATGATTCAAGAAATATAGGACTATAGCCATCAGAATCAAGAGTGAAGCAACTTTAGATAATAGATGAGTTTCTGGAGGTGAATGATGAATTTCCAACAATAGTAAGATGTACCATATTTATTCCATCTTCAATAGTGATTTGTTTATTTGATATAGGATCTTCCCACTCATTTATATTTGGCCATTTTGTTAATATGAATAAACTTCAAATGGAGATAAAGTTATTTTTTATTGAGTTAGAGAAACATCTTGGTAAGAGTAAATAAAAGGGTTTTCAATGTCCTTTTTATTCTTTATCGATATATGATGCAGATTTATTCTTGGATTTCCTCATTCTTGATTTGGATCTATTTGATGTCATCATTGATATGGATTGGTTGGTTTCTCATCATTATTATGTTAATTGTTATCATTAGTGATTTTATTTTACTACATATTATGGGAGATATTGTGTGTTTTAGGGAAAGTGGATTTGAGGTATGGTCATGTGGGACCTTCCCACCCAGAGTAGAAGAGTCTGTTGTCTACTGTTGTAGTTAATCCTAATGATGTTTATTCTATTGTTAACCTTACCACTATTTTTTGGTTTTTTCTTGATGTTTTCTCAGAATATTCTATGGTCTTCCTCCAAGGAGGGTGTTATAGTTTATGATTGACCTAGTTACAGGTACAAAATAGAGTTTGATAAATTCTTATTGTATAATTCCAGTGAATCTGAAAGGGATCCAGCTTTAGTTGGATGACTTGGTGGTGAAAGGTTTTGTTTTCCCAAGTTTTGTTATTTGGGAATCCCTTGTACTATTTTATAATAATATGGATATTTCACTCTAATTTTGTACGGAATATTGGAATTTGAATGAGGTCACAATTAATAATATGTATCCTTTTCCTCATGTGGGTGATTTTTTTGATCAGCTAATGGGCGTGAATTGGTTTTCAAAAATCGATATTTAGTCAGGTTATCATAATCTTGGAGTTTGATAGTATGATATATCCAAGATGGATTTCAAGAGCCGTTATGATAATTTTGAATATCTAGTGATTCCATTTGGTTTGAATAACACTCCTTCAGTTTTTATGCATTCAATAAATTGGATATTCCATCAGTATCTTGAAACTTTTGTGGTAGTGTTCATGGATGATATTTTGGTTTATTCAAGATTAAATCATGAGCATGATCTCCAATTGAGTTTTGTTATAGATATCTCGAAGAGTCATTGTATGTATGGACTGTTTTTGAAATTTAATTTCTGGATTCAGGAAGTAAATTTATTGGGGAATGTGATCTCTGAGAATGGATTATCACTTGATCCTGAGAAGGTTGAGGCTACTTTTTCTTGGGAAGAGCCACAAAATTTATTTGAGATTAAAATATTTCTTAGTATTACTATATACTATAGATGGTTTATCAAGGATTTATGAAATTTAGCATCACATTTGAGTGTTATTACCAGAAAAGGGTTGAAATTCATATGGGATGAATAGTGATAGTCTTCTTTCCATGATTTGAAATGACTTCTGACATCAGCTCCTATAATGATCTTATATGAGCCTATTAAGTGGTATGTGGTTTTATGTGATGCTTCTAGAACTAGTTGGGGTTGAGTTATTATATAAGATGATCATGTGGTGGATTTAAGGCTCTCTACATCTTCGATCGTATGAGAATAATTAGTCCACTCATGATTCAGAGCTTTTTGTGGTTATGTATGTTCTTTAGTGTTGGAGAAATAATATTCATTAGGATAGGTTCATAGTATTTTCTAACCATAAGAGTCCGAGATACATATTTTATCATAAATACATGAATCTCATCCAAATTTGGTGGTTTTAATACCTTAATATGTTTTACTTTGGGGTTTCCTATATCACAGGGAAGGGGACTCTCATTATAGATGCTCTCAACAGGAAAGTACCATCACAAGTAGTTTTGGAATTGAAGAAAGAGTGGAACCTTATGGGAATATTTTTTTTAGATTATTCTAGATACATAGTATTATGTTTCAAGTATGGTTGTTACCAATGTTTAGTTATTATAATATCTACTTGATTAAATTGTCTAGATTCAGTAGTAGGATGACGAATTTAGAGGAATTCAAGAAACCCTTTATGGTGGGGAGACCATTTCAGGTTGGCCTCTCTCTTCAGATGATATGATCTATTTTGGGGATTAGTTTTCCATCTGAACACCTGTGAGGAGATCCGTTTTTTATTGTCATAGTTCTTCATGGGAAGTCCATCTAGGAACTAAGAATATGTATTATGGAATTAGATAGTGATTCTGGTGACAGGGTATGAATCATGAAATTGCTAATTATGTGTCCCACTGTTACACCTGCTTACAAATAATGTCAAAACATATAAAACCTTATGGTTTTATCAAGCCTCTTTTGGTTCTAGTTTATAAAAGGTACAAGGTATTAATGTATATTTTTTTATTACTATGGACCCCCTGAGGGAGGAATTCTATATTGTTGGTGATTTATTTCTTGATAAAAACATATAATTTTATTCCGATCAGGGACACCCATAAATTTGAAGATCTGGGTAAGTTGTACGTGCAAGATATCATGAGGTTACCCGAGGTTACTTCTGCCATTGTTTCAAATAGGTATCCCAAGTTTACTTCAAGGTTCTGGAGGAGTCACTAAGAGGTAATTGGGAATTATGTCTGGTTGCAGACAACTTACCATCCATATATAGACGGTCACACAAATTGTGCTATTCAGATCCTAGAGGATATGCTATGTGCCTATGTATTGGATTTTTGTGGATTTTTGGATTTCCATCTAGGAATAGTTTTGTTTTATTATAAAAATAATCATCAATATTTGACTAGAATTGATTTACTTTATTTTTTGTATGGTTTCCTATTTATATATACACTTTCTTGGGAAGTGGTGGGAGAGTAATCATTGGTGTTACCAAGTCTCATTCAGGGGACATCAATGAGGATTTAGCATATACGTCGATGTTAGGATTTAGTTCAGAGTCAAAATAAATCGTATGCTGATTGAAAACATCTTCCTTTGGAGTTTTCCATTAGTGACTATATTTTCTTGAAATTTTATCCTTTGTTGGGTCACCATCATCTTGGAAAATAGGGAAAGATGGATCCAAGATATGATATACTATTTGAGGTCACTAAGTGGCTAGGGAAGGTTTCTTATAAATTGGAATTATCACTTCATTTGAAGGGAATTCATGATGTTTTCTAAATATCACTACTATAGAAACATAATCATAATCCCTCTCACATTATGAGTTTGGAAGAGATTGAGTTAGAGGCACACATTTCTATTATGGAGATTCCAGTAGAGGTCATTGAATCTCAAGTGAGATTCTTACATAGGATGTCATTTCCATTGGTTCAAGTGTAATGATGACACATATAGTATTCACATGAAACTTGGGAGTGTGAGTGTTGAATAGGGATTAGTGGTATCACATATTTTATGGATAACATTATTCAACATGACTTATTGGGGATGAAAAGTCTTATAGTGGGTAGTTTGTAACATCCCATTAAACACTTTAAGCTATTCTCCTTATCACTTTTCATTTCCCTCTTTGTTTGGGTGCATTTTGGGACTCTTGGGGATGAAGAGAATTTATTAGGGAAAATTAACAAAAGTTGAGGGATGTATGATTTTTTAATTAATTGAGTGAATGTATAAAAGTGTTAAAGTATTTTTAGGATTCTACATGATTTTTGGAGAGTACCAGATGTAGTTTGGGATTTTGATATAAAACTGGGATTTTAGCAGTCTGCAGGATAAGTTAATGCTATGTATTGGAACCAAGAATATGCCATGAGCTAGGTTCATATCATGAAAAACCATTATGCTGTGAAAAATTTCACATGATTTGTAATGAAAAAATTTGGATTTTTAACTTAATGTGAAGAGTTTTTTATCATTTACAGGTTTTATGGATTACAGTTTGTGAAAAAGGAATACACACCATGTAATCCTTACAAGTTGAGTTTTAGGGAACCGTGAAAGTAATTTTTTCATTCGTCCATCCATAGGCTCTTTGATATAAACATACTATCTCTCCAAGATGATTTTTGGAGACCTCTACACATTCCAGATCACTTTGTTCACTGATGTATGTCAATTGCGGTTATGGGGTGTTTCTCCAGGCAAGTAATCCTTCCGTTTCTTCATTGACTTTGATATCAATAGTACTGTTTCATTTACTTATTGGATCTATTTATTTGTGATGATAATTATCTTATTTTCTTCTAGATATAGTGTGTGATCTTCCTCCAGAGGTTAATACCTATGTTAGTTGGGGCGTGACATGCAATTTATTTGAGGTATGTTGTGTTTCCTATCTTCTTCACCAACCATTTTGATTGTTGAAACAATTATTAGATATAACAATTGATTATAGGTGCCCCATTGTCATATTTTATTTCTTCCTTAATAGAATACCATTTTGGAAATGAGCCACCAGACATTAAGGTGAGTGTTTTCAGGTCTAGACTATGTTTGATGAACTTTATTGCTCTAGTTTTTTTATAAATTGTTATATAAAATGAACTGGAATGATTAATTGATTGATTTGTGCATGTGGAATGGGTTTTTGATAAAAGATATTTCCCCCCTTTTTTTGCTAAAATAAAATGAAAATTTTAAATTATTATGAAATTGGTTGGAATAAAAATCACATGGGATTCTATGGGTACATATGTGGGAGGTATATCTTAGGGTAGCTGTCCATGTATTATCAGGGGGTGGGGGGGGGGGTTACGCCTGGGATATTCCTTTTTTATTAAGCCCATTGTTCTAGGGAATTGATATTGACATTGTTGGGGGATTCACTCATGGGATATTTATTTGATCCTTAGACCTAAGTTCTAAGGAAATTATTATGCACTAGTCATTGATTATGGTATTAGTAGTCTACTATATTGATTTATAGTGATCCTTGGCTTTATGTTACATCTGATTTGGTTTATTTTATCTTTTACTATCTTAGATTCTATTTCTATGTATATGATATGATATTTGATACATGATTTTCTTTAGTATGACTACATTTATATATATTAGATTCTTTGAAAAATGTTATACCTATTTTATTGGGAAAGGTGGAAAAAGGGGGAAATTAAATGTTTATCCACAATTTTGATATAAAAACAATTCAACTGTTCATTATAAATTATTTCTTAAAATTTTTAGAATATTTAGATTATTGTACAGTGAATTGTTATGGAACACCTGGGTGGGATCCTAATAATCCTATTGGCTCACACATTGCACAACCATTCAATGAAGTGTAAGCCTTTAGGTTTATTTCGATAAAGGGAAAATAAATGTACCATAGTTAGGTAGTGGGATTTCTATATGATGTTTCTAGATAGATGGTGGTGAGATGGTGGGAGTTTTCCCACACTATCACATGGATTAGTAAGTTTCCTGTTTTGGTTGTCCTTTTATGTTTGGACATGTAATTTGGGTTATTCTAACTAATTTTGAGTTATGTAGTTTCCATTGTATTCTATTAGTTATGGAATATTTTATCTCTACTATTATTTCTCTCTTTTGTGTATATATATACATTCCATGCTATTGTTTTAGGTCAGGACCAATGATTTTCTCTGGTTGTTGTTCTAGGATTGGGTGCTTCTTTCCAACCCATAGGGATTAGGAACGACCGTCAGATATGTGGAAATTTGGGCCGGTTACTAGTTTATGAGGGAATTAGGTACGGGCTCATCAATAAATCTAATTAAATAAATTGAGAGAGGTAGATGATATCTTAGGTATAATTCAGGATTTATAATTCAAAGTTAATGACATTTCTTATTTTTTTCCAAATGATATTACCCATCAAAAATTCTTTTTTACTTATTTTTTTTCAAATCAAAAGATAAAAAACCAAACATTTCATGTAATGGAATGTTTCCACACTTTTCATTATATTTATTCATTTCCTTTTTAGAGGGTATTAGTGAATGTATAATAAATGAAAACATGTAAACCTATCTCTCACAAGCAATGAAAACTCTACACATTATCCCTTTTTAATATTACTCGTTTTTTCGAATAAAAATCATGGAAAAATATTTGTATCATACTTATTTCATTCTAAATCATGTAAAAATACCAAGAGCAGGGTAAGAAAGAGAAAATAGGCTTCTAATTTGAAAATTTTATCATGTTTTCCATGAACTATAAGGTCTTAAATAATGGATAAATAAAAATTTGTTCCCAAAGGTTTAGGTTCTAAAATTTTACATTTTTTACATCAGTAATTTTAATAATATTTGAATTTTTATGTTTTATGAAACAAATAAATCCTTCTCTAATAGCATAAATGTTTTTATTTTCTCTAAAAAATTGGTTATTGGAAATACTATGGAAATTTAGTTTAAAATTACTCTTAATAATTGGAATTAAAAAATTTCCAATAAATCATGAAAAAACAAGAATATTCAATTTAAAAATTTAAATTTCCATGAATTGGAATCAATAATTGGAACTTTATAAGTAATAATTTATAAAAAAATCAGAACTTAAATAAGAATATAAATTTAATTTTTTTATTTATATATTTAAATTTTATCCTCATGGTGGATTAAAATTTAGGGTAAGAAAAATATATTTCCTAAGTAGTGATGTCTCTAAGATAATCAAGGAAAAAATGTGTGTTGGTCCAAATATCCATCTTGCACACTTAAATTAAACATTGTATTCAATGTGTATATAAGTTGGAAGTGATATTAATTTTTTTATTAAAATTAAATAGATCAATAATGCTAAAATAAGTGAAGGAAATAATAAAATTATTCTCTATTTAAGTAGAAATTTATCCCCTGATATTTGAATTTAAATTAATTGGATTTTTATTTAAGTATTTATGGACTTTGTTGGTGTTTTGGTGTTATAAATTTTTATATTTAAAAATATATACTATGTAAGTTAGTTAACACTTAATGTTTGATAAGATATATAAAAAAATACCATTTAATTTCCATGGAAATAGTACATGAATGCCTATATATTTCAGCATTATGATAAATAATATGATGAATAATAAATTTATAATATAAATAAATACATAGGTAATGATAATGATTAAGTAAAAACAATAAAAAGTGACCCAAAATATACTAAAATAGAGGGAATCCTATGACTCTATAGGACCTATTTCAATAAATTCACCCGTCAACTCCTCACTCTCCTACCATGGGGTTATTTGAAATGAAGGGTACTCGACCAATGATTTATCTCTTCATAATTGAATATCCCCATCATCTACTTATAAGGAATGAAAAACATCCAAAATTAATGGATTTTTTTGGGATAGAGTGGTAATGGTATTTGCATTATCCTTCCCATCAACAAAAATAATAGTGAGAATATTATAAGTGATAGCCTATAGAAAAGGAATATTCAAAGCATAAAGGATTCAGGAGCTATGGTGATTTCCTATGAAATTATATCTATCTCAATAATTCATTAATGTATTGATCATTTCCTATATTTTCCTCTACATATTTTTTATTCACCCTAATCATGAGAGAAACCTTGTGTTATACTGAAGAACTAATAAATGGGATCTCCATGGGATATTTTACACTTCAAATCAAAGTACGTTCGTCTTTTTTAACCTAGGTTCTTTTCCTAGTGAGGGTATGAAGTTTATTGTTAATGATGCAATGGGCCTACATTATTTTAGACCACCATGTTGTGTTTTTTGGTATTTTGTGTACGATTATTTATTCAAAAATCAATAAAAATGTTAACTTTCAGTCATGGAAGATTTTACCAAGTATCGCTTCCCTTTTCATTATTTTTCTTCAATATTCCTCTGTTTCTCAACATAAGTGGTTTGTAAAAGAGATTTAGTTGTTACATGGGTGGTCTGGATAGGTGAGGAAGGGTGAGGTGGTTTTCTTTTATGTGGGGTCTTGTGGGTTTACTCGATGGTAGGATATAGTGGTTCAAGATGAGGGGTGTGCATGGAATGGAATTATTTCATATGTGGTGGGTTAGGCTCAAGGGATTATGGTTGACCAATTACCAATGTGTGAGGTGGCATACAAGTTAGTTTGAAGAGAATCTCTAGTATCTCACTATCTTATTTGGAAGTTCCATAATCTAAACAAGAATCTATTCAAAAAATTGATAATTCTCAGTTATAGGTACTAATGGTATAAGTGGGGATAACACTATGGTTGGGTTTTACCTTGGTGAATGAGAAGTTAAGGGGTGGAATGTTCTAGGGGAGTGTCCCTCATTGATATCATCCTCTCCCTATGTATGGATATATTCATCACACCACACAAAAATATTTCCCTCCTTTTAGAGAAAACCTATATTTCTTTATAGGGGAATATCAATTAATATAATATTACCAATTGAGGTATGTAGTAATGAGAACATAAAGCTAGAAACACTACTTGGTTATTCATCCTTATCCAGCTATGAATTAGTGATCAATTGGTATAAGATATTAATAATTAGGCTCTTTAATTGTGTATTTTTCAACCTTTTGGGGTTATAGGTCACAATGGGATCATTTTATAAATCTACGCAGCTCTCAAATGGTATGTCTATCCTGGGTATTTTGGTATGGTTTCAATATTGGATCACAATATTTAAATCCATTATCCAGTTATGGCTATTACTATTAGTGCAACAGTTTCCTCATAATATCTTTTGATCTCAACTATTCCCTACAACTTATTGGTTTTGGTGTAATTTAGGGCTATAAATATCATGAAAAAATTCATATTTTATTTCTAGTATTGATTATGGTGTAGTGAGTAACTCATTATTTCTTGGGATTTAAATTATATAATACACCTTTATGTTCATACTGTAATTGGATATCATAAATATCCCTTGGGAACCTTTTCTCCATTCCTAGGTGGAACTGTGACTTAATGGAATGTGTTTATTTCTTTGGTTCTCCACTAGTCATTCTCCCATAATAATTATATATTAACATGTTCATCTATGATGTGATATGATTATTTGGTTTTTGATAAAACATATATTATGGTGTAATGATTTCTTATTGTACTATGTTTTTTAAAATTCTTAAAAATAATCTTTTCTTCATTAAACGACCCCAAAATATTATCACACATCTTCACTTCCTTCTTACCCATAATAGGATGATATTAGAATTATTTTATTAGAATATTTATCCATTATCAATGACTCTTTAAAAATGAAAAATCAAACCTAAAATTACTAACATTATTTATTTAAAAAATAAATATTAAATGAATGAAAAACCTAATGATATATTATAGTATCCTCTCATGTAGTGATTTATTTAAATTCAAATGCTCAATATACTTGACTATCTTCATTAAAACGTAAAATAATACATCCAACTTGATAGTGTTTATTACAGTGATTTGGGTACTATCTATTCTCTATAAATAACAAATATTTATCAATTTGGATATCCCCTACTCTATGTAGAAACAGTTTCACCACAATAAAGGGTCTCGACCATATTTACTTCATATTACCTAGAAACATACATTAGTGTGATCTAATGTGATGTAATTTGTCAGATGGATGTAACTCCTCCCTTTTAATATATTGTTTATATATATATTTTTTTGAGAAAGGGAATTCCCGAGAGTGGCCTTTTCGAACCCTCCACACTCAAGAACCCCCCTCCCCACGAAGAGGTCATCCGGGGATGCCCCAGCCGGGGAGGAGCCGTTGCCAGCCGAGATGACATTGCGTCCCGCGGGGTAACACCTCGATCAGCGATGGTTCGTCACAACAATCCGTCAGCTAGGTGAAGTGCGCCCATTCTGCCCACCCGGTGAGACACCGGGTGACCCGGCAAGACGAGTGGTACATGGGAGGTGGAAATTCCCCCAAGAGAGGGCTCCCAGGAATCGAACCCCAGACCTCACCGAACACCGTTGATATGGCCCTCGACCCTGCACCACTACACCACCGCCGAAGCGGCATACGTGTTGTTGGGTAATGAGGTATTGAGTTGGCCTGCCCACCTGCGCACCGCACGTCCCCAGCTAGGCCCAAGGTGGCCAACCCTTGGGCTTGGGCCAGTTCCACACGGAGTCGAGGGGACGAGAGGATCACTGGCATATGGTGCGCGTTGCCTTTGTGAGGACTCGAACCCGGAACCTCAGCGACGGGACGCCACCGCCTTGAAATGGAGACATGATTAATGGAGACATGGTTTGCCATACACTAAATGGAATGGAGACATGATTAATAGAGTTTTATAATCTGTTATATACACTCATAAATCACCATAAAGTTTATTGGATTAATTCTTACAACTTATATTTAACATCTTTTCTATAGCTTGTTTGACCTCTTGGTTCTAGAGAACCAATTTCCCACATTATTTAGGGGTTTAAGGTGTTATTTTATTGTATTTAACTCTATAATTCTCAATCAAAACCCTTAATAAATGGGTTTTAAAATTTATTCTATGATAGTTGATCAATATCCTAGGAATTTCAAACCTTTAAATTAGTTATTTCATTTTCTATATTAGCTGATGTGGTTTAAAATTTAACCCATTTTGAAATATAATCTATATACACCAAATTATATGTTTTTAATGGAATTTGGAAAAGGGTTTATGAAATTGATTTCCTAGACATCAAATACTTTTTCCACCATGATGTATTTTTACTAAATTTTATTCATTTTTCTTATGTTTTTTATTCTTTGCTGGTGATAAAAATATTCCACATAGATCCTTTTATATTATCGAAGTTTTATTTTAAAGAATCCAATTTAAAGGATCTTTGAAACTGTCTAGTATGGGCCATAGAATCCTTCTATGGGCAAGGATTGAAAAAACAGTATCACAATACATTTCAAACCGGGGACACACCAAAGAATTAACCCATCACCAAATTTCATGAATAGTACAAGGTCATTCTAAAATAATTTTTTCACTGAATATAAAAACCTTTTAGTATATTTATAGTGGAATTGAGGATAAAATTTACCCATGTAAAAATAGTAAGTGAAGTTAATGAACCATGGTCATTATATTAAATCCATTGTAAGTAAGTTCTCATCCAAAAACTAATCTTTGATGTTCACTTCTTGTTATCCACTCAAATATATAAATTACATTCTTGAAAGATGAAAAAATGATAGATTTCACAAGACTCCAGTTCCCCTAATTTAAATGTTTAACTATTAAAGTAAAAAAATATATTAAATCAAACCTAACATATCATACATATTTTTCAATAACAATTTCATTTTTTCAGGATTGGTGTGCACAACTAATTTTTATATTATGATATAGGGTCTAAGATAATCTAAATAAAATAATTTAGAAAGAAATTCTTTCTTTATTGATGTGTAGTTTAATTGTTTCTTCATAATAGTATTTCTTACAAAATATTTTAGTTAGAAAAGTGATTTGACTATTTTTTCTAATACAACTCCAATAATTTAGTCACTCATATAAAAATTTATCTCAAAGGGTTTTTCAAAATTTTAGGGTATCATGATTTTGTTAGTAAATATTTTTTTAGCATTTCCAAAGTTTACTTGTAGTATTTACCAAATGAAAATAATATATCACATACCAATAAATTTATGAGAAGATTATATATACGGGAGAAATATATGACAAAAATTCAATAAATAGTATAATATCCTAAAATCTAGATATATATCGCATCTTCATGGGTTTAGGAAACTCTAAGATCTTATTTACCTTCATCGATTAGCTTTTATCCCATATATTGAAATTTTGAGGCCAATTATGATACAATATTTTACCATATAGTAGATGTTATCCTAAATTAAAAGAATCCATGTTTCCTTCTATCCGAAACCAAATAAGAATTTTTCAGACCTATTTAAAAAACCAACCATAGATAGAGAAATCATCTAGAAATGACTCTAAAAATTATTTTACTATCCCATAAAATATTTATTTCAATAAATATCCTTTTATAGGATTGAAAATACCTTAGGGCATGATGAAGTTGATGAGTGTTGGGAATTGAAGGCACTAATGAAGTGAATTTACAAAGGGGACCATTGAGGGGATCTCAATTGATACTTAGTCTGTATTACATTGATCTTAGATACATAGTTGAAGTACTCTTAAAGACTATATTCTATCCTATATTGTTGTTTTTGATTACACTCACATTAGATTGATGCTATGAATTATTTTATATGGATATTAATTATTTATTTTGAAGTGTTATTTTATTTTTTCTACTTATGACATATTCATGGAAGAGTTGGAGGCTCATTAAAGTTTATTGGAGATGTAAAAGAATGGAGAAATTCTATGAAATAGTAAAAATGTCCCCCTCCACACCATGGAAATAAGTTATTTTTAAGAGTGAAAAATACTATGTGAAGAGTTAAAGGGATCCCAAGTTCTTCATTGGGTATTGTCTCTTGGATTTTGAGGGGTATGTTATGGGGAGGCCCAAAATATCCATTTAATATATTGTGGATGAATATAAAAACACCCAAGTTATGTGGACATGAAACCTGTATTCTACATGGGAAACATGAGAAATGAATTTGAGGAAAAGAAGTTAATTTTATGTGTGTTTTAGTTGGAATCTAATTTGACCACATTGAATTCAATGAAATACAACACTATAGTTAATTAATATCGTATCATACTGAGAATAAAAAGTGTTTCTAATCGAATTTTTAGTTAATGTTATATCTATACATTCTAAATGGCTTGAGATAATGGATTGAAGAGATACAATTACATTGATAGGGTCTAGATAAATTCTAAAATGGGTATTATAAGGAGAGGCATTCCATGTAGTCATTATTCCTTTAAATAAGAGGTTCACTACTTGAAATAAAGATCAATCTATTTTAAAAAGACCCATTGGAAAATTACAAGAAGAATTTCATAAGGTGTTTAATGTTTAGTTAAATAGAAGAAATAAGTCTCACACTCAATCCAAATTCTGGAGGAACTTGTGGTTAAAGAAGTAGAGATTGATTGAATTATTGATTTTTTTATTCTATATTATACTAGTAAATTAAATCTATCTCTATACTCATTTAATCATTCTTTTTTATAATGAAATATGAACATGGGTAGTGAGATTGAAACTATTGAACCCTGGGTATTATCTATCTGATAACAATAGTTAGTGAATATTTTATTCTTCTGTATATCATGTGTGTTATTTTTATATATTTATCTAATTGTATAATCACCACCTAGATACAATCACACTGACCGATGATAAGAAACATGTTCTGTTTCAGATTTTTTATGCCACTGATTCACCCCATCTTAGTGGTGGTTTATCAATCCAATGAATATCAGTTGGTATTAGAGGATTACTTAAATAGTTTCAAGTAACTTTTCCGATGGGATTTAATTTTTTCACTAATTATATATTTTATTGATGAGATCTATATATGGTTTGGAAAAAAATAACAATAAAGTAGTTCCTATATTTGATAGAAAGTGATTACATATAAATATAAAAAGAGAGAGTATGGCTCCATATCTTATATTTCTTACCTTTGACATTATTGATATCATCAAGAATGGTATAAATATTACTGCTATTGTTATATCTAACTCTATTATAAAATAAGAATATTGAATTGTAAGGAAGTGAAAATAATTCATTAGTTTCATACCTCTTAGATAATGATTTTAAATGAGTCATGGGGACAAAAACAGTTAGTGGAATATGGAGGGAACTCTTTGATTTCCATGATCAAGGGTATTATTACAACCATTTTTGGCTCAATTCAAAGATATCATGATGAAAGTAGATGAAAAAATGGATGAGGTATTTTATTTGGGTGAAAAAATTGTAATCCTAATTTAAAGATAAGGATAAATTCTCAAAGGCTCTACCATAGTGAAGATATTATTGAAAATCCTCCTAGATAAATTTGAATCAAAGATGTTTTCCCTAGAGGATCAAGACTTGGATGAGTGGACCATCGATAAAATTTACAATGTTTTTATTTCTTATGATATTAGAGAGGGTGAAACTTAATAATTTTTTTTAAATAAAATAATAATTTTTATTTTTAATCTAGTAGTGGTATGAAAGAATTTTAACCAAATAAAAATTATATGGGAGAATTTGATGCTCAATATCTTTCCATGGATTTAAATGATCTTTTATCCTTATTCTCTAAAGGTATTAAATGAAAAAAGGTAAATGTAAGTGTAAGAATTTATTTAAGTGATTAAATTATAGAAATATTGGAATATTTTGAGAAAATTTCCATAATAAATAAAAAGAAGGTGAAGATAATAAAAAACCACCATGGTTATCAAGATGAAATAAGGTGAAAAGTGGTCACAGAGGGAGAGAATTCTTCCAAGGTAATGAAAAGACCAATATAATGAATAAAACTATTTTTTTCTCAAAATATGATGCAATATTTTTGATCATGATAGTAGAATAATTAAATAAGACTCACATCATAAAGTGAAAATGAATTTCATGGCTAAATCAAATCAGCTCAATGATTCCTCAAATGAAGAAGTATGGTGTAGTAAAAAGGAGAAAATAAGTGTCGAAGAAACATGAAAAGAGTTCTAATTAGTTATGGATCATTTTGTTGTTATAAAAAATACACTTTCAGTATATTTGTGTTGTTTTTATTAAAAAAAGTTATTTAAGTAACTTCTAAATTAGATTACAAAGTCATGAGTAAGTTGTAACTTAAGGGTTGAAGGTGTTTTGAAATAATTTGGTAATAGAAGTAGTAGTTCTAACTTCATATAAGAAATTATCTCATGACATACTAGGTTATGATATGAGCAGTATATGTGAGAATAACCAATTTTATAGGTTGGTATCACGAGTAGTGGTTCACACTTTTAAGGGTACCCCATAAAAGTTAGGATTTGGGCTATTTGAAGTTGATTATTTTTTAACTCTATATAATATGGTCTCACGCCATGACTTTTTGATACATAAGAGTTTCCAAATAATGAATAAGGAATTTTACTTTATAATTTTGGGTAAAGGATCATATGTAAGTGTACCTTGAAAAATATCTTCATATGTAAGATTATTTCTAGAAAAAACCACATTGTGGGAAGGATAGTCATATCGTAAAGAGAATTCATAAGAAAATTCCATTTAATATAGAATTTGAGACACAATATGTAAGAATATTCCACAAAATGGGAAGTATAGACATTTCATTAAGAGGTTTATCTGGATCTTGGTGGTTCTTCCAATTTTGGGGCAACCATACTACGATAACAAGTTGCATTGTGGTATTATAGTCAAAGGTGAATCCAGATTTTATCACAATTAAGTGTTCAATAGGGTATGAGTCATGAAACTTAGTGGTTACTAATTAAATTCCATAAATTATAGTATTATTCTATGGAGGTACTTGTTAAAGAAGGATTTCAGGTTCATGATTCCAAAAATATCTGACCATTATGCCATGATTTTAGTTATGAATACCTAAAGAATCCATGTCAGATAATTTCATTATCTAGATAACTTATCATCCAAAAAGGAAATTAGGGAATCAAATTTTAATTTTTTTCTTAAATTTAATAATGATTTATGATTAATTTTACAATCTTAATTAGATTGAAATTAATATCAACTATGAGGTAAACCTAAATATTATATGAAGGGGAGTGATATTATTATTCAAAATAAGAATAAGGTTCATGGATCCAAGAAGGGAGAAGATAATGAATTCTAGACCAGTGAAGATAATACTAAGAAGAAAAAATGGATATCTAGGAGGATATATCATTGGAGGTTCATTTATCTTATAACTTTAATTAAATTGTATAATATTGATACACCATTGATGGTGTAATATCATTATTGGTTCATAGTGATCAATATGTATTTTCTTGGAGGACAATACAATTTATGAGTGATTGAGAGTAGTCTGTTTTCTTTTTTGTGAGGGTTATAAACCAATAGGTTCAATGTATCCAATCTAAATTATAAGATATAATAATTGAACTTATTAGTTTAGGTTTATAATGAAATATCCATTGTATACTCCTTATATTAGCCATGCTTTCTTATCACTTCATATCTTTTGTGGGGGAGATAAGTGTTCCTATAAAAAGTAGTATAATATTGTTTGTAAGGATCATTTAAATAAATTGGTATACAGTAATTTACCCCCTATTAGTGTATTTAACTTTATTTGGACTAATAATTGGTATCATAGTTATGGTATATTTTTGGAGCATTCTCTATTTAAATTAATGTAAGATATCGTTAACCAAAAGGTAATTATGATATTCAATGGAAACAAAATTCAATTATAGAAGAATTAGGTGAAACACTATTTTTGGTATCTAGTAATGGATGTATACATGAATCTCATACAGGTAATATTGATTATCATATAGAGAAAAGTATTATAAGATAAATACCAGAGGGTGCTTGATACTGATTCTAAACGAGTCAATGCATTAGGAGGAGCTTTGTACAATGTATTTTACATAAAGGTTATGTCATGAAAATACTTACACTATATGTGGGAAAAACATATCAAATTCTATTAAGGTGATTCCAAGGTATGTGAAACTAAATTATAGGTGCTATGGAATAAGTATAAGGATTTTAGGATATACCTAAATGAGTCTGTTGATGCATTATTTGATTATGTGACCATAATTGTAGAGGTCATGAACTGAATCGGTAGAACCCTTGATGATATCAAAATCATCAATAAGATAGTAAGATAATTACCATCATGTTTCAATTTGAAGGTATTGATTCTTCAATATAAGGATATAAATATAGTTATTATAGAATGTATTAAAAATACACTTGTTTTATATGAGATGAGGAACAATGATAATGAGTCTTTGTAAAAATAAAATTATTAGGAAGTGGTGTTAAATAAAATTAATTGAATTACATTTTTGGATGATCCTGAAGATGGGTAAGTTGATGAGCTGGTGCTTTTCATTTCCTAAAATCTCAAAAGATGAAATGTAAAATTCAAAGGTAAGATTAGTATTTCTTGTTTTCTGTGTGTTAAAGTTGGTCATCTCACAATAAAGGGGATAAATATATTTTGAGATAAAAATGAATATTATAAGCTCATGAATAATTCATATAAAGGTGTAAAATGAAAAAGGAGTAGACAAAATAAATTATTAGAAAAATTCATTCATAAGAAATTTTTATCTCAAAAGAAATGAAAGTAGAAGAAATTAAGGACTTCAAGGTCATAAAATAGTAAGTCCTTGTGGGTATCATAAATATTCCATAAAAAAGAATAACAATGATAATAGTTTTGAATTTGAGGTTAATGTATAGATCAAGCCTAAACTAGAATATTCTCTTAAATAAATTGTTGTTTGGAAGGAAAAAATAAAGAATGATAATGCAGTGGTATGTGATTAAAAACTCTATATATAGTAGAGAGAATAAGAGAAATCCTAGTTAAATGATGGTATTGGAAAAATTAAATCTAGAAAACAATTGTTTTTGGAAATGGTGATTGATCTCATGATAAAAATAAAAGGGAAGGACTAGAATATTGATTGACTAAACAATTATTTAAAAGATCATGTGAAAAGGATTTAAGATCTCAGAGGCAATGTTATAAGGATGTAATGAAATATAAATGATCAAGAAAAAATTAAAAACCTAAAATAATCATAAATTAGTATAAAAAATCATCATAAATTTGTGTCCGTACAAGATCAGGATAAACCATGAGATTCAAATGTAAAAAATATCATTCAACACTAATGGGAAAAAATAAGTGAACCTTGATCAAGAGAGAAACTTTGAGAAATTTAATTGCATGGAAATATCATTGAAAGTATTAAATTAATATTGAGTGTGGATCCTTCAGAGTGGATATACTTTACATAAAAAACTAAATAAAAATCATATAATGGGGATAACATATGATAAATAAGGAGTTGTTTGATTTAGATATGATGAATATTTGAATACCATTTACATTATAAAATCTACAATTCAAGGTAAATAATTAAGGTGCATGAATGTATCAGTGGTTAAAGGTCCTAGCCAAAATTGTTTAGTGTAATCCAACTATGTGACATAGGGCATGGAAACTTTTCATTAATAAGGAGTGAATCATAAAAGGAATTAATGGTAAAATTATATTTCCAGGAAAGTGAAAAAAGGGGATTCACTACATCATTGGTGGAGGAAAATATAGGTGTTTTCTAACCAAAGAAGAAGTGAACAGGTTGTGGAATAATATGATTAATCACTTGAGCTAACATTCATTCAAACACTTAGTAAAAGATGATGAATTTTACAAAATTACTAACGTAACACCCTGATACTTTAGGATATATTTATTTTTAAATAAAATCAATCTCTTTGATTGAATATAGTACACACAACCTTGAGTATAAATAAACGGTAATATAGTATATCGTTGTAACCTAGCCATTAAACTGGATGGTATGAATATGTCTAGATAAATTATTAGAAATATATGGTTTATGTATGTATAAAATAAATTCAATGGTTATCTATTTAATATAAATTAAATAAGAATCATTTGAAAGAAAAAGAATTTTGTTTTTGAAAAACTATATTTTTCTAAATGGTGGTTTTGTCCCAATTTTCGAACATATTTCAATTTTCTTTTGTTTTTAGAAAATTTATTTTAAAAATTTGACTTCATTTTTGAAATTACGATGTAAAATTTATATTTTAGTGAATTTTTAATAATATTCCGAATAGATTATTTTTTCAATGAATAGTAAAATATACTTATTTTTATTAAAAAATGAATATTTGTTTAAAGAATTTAAAAGTTGCATTTTTTTAATTTTTTTTTCAATAAAAATCTGTTAAATTAAATTATAATAAATAAAGTTTATCTCATTTGAATAAATTTTATATTAAATTTTTTTATTAAAACTTTCTATAATTGTGAAAACTTTTCTTTGGAAAATTTCTTTTTCATCATATCCGTGGGATTAATTTTAAATTAAATCATACCACTTATGTGAATTGTATTTGAAATAATGGATTGCATATTTAGAATCATAATATTATTAATATATAATAATATCAACTTATTTTTTGGTTATAATGAATAATAAAAATAGTAAAAATTAATTACCACAGTTAAATTTAAACCAGTTTATCTGGGTTTTAAACTAAAAAATAAAAGGGTTAAAATAACCTAAAAACTTTCAAAATTCATATTTTATGGTCATTTTTATACCTTATCTCATAATTTTTTTATAATGAGCCATCTTGGATCTTTATTTCATGTAAAAAACATGGGTATCAAGTTTTATTTTCAAAAAATTCAAGCATGTCCTCTCTACGACTTATAAAAGGCCACCACATTCACTACTATTCAAACTCACAAATAATTTTATATCATCCAATACCTGACCAAATATCATACTTAAATCCCTCCCCACATCCTATAGGGCTTGTTTTGATTAGAAATATAGTCTAGGAAGTCTTTAGGTGTGTCATCCTAGAACTGGATGCCACTGAATAGTGCCTCAAACCCAATTGGACATAAGGTCTCGAGTATGCGTCATCGTACACTGGAGGATGAAGAATATAAATGAGAGTAGGAGGTGGTATATGGGGATAATATAACCTATTTTTTACAGTAGCACATCATTGAAATAAATATATCAATAACAGAAGCATAAAAAGTAACTGACAGTGAAAGGTAAAGCATCAATTAGATATTGATAGCTAACATCTAGTATAAAATACAAAGTGATGGTATGTCATATTTCTAACAAAAATAAATAATAAATCACACTATAAAATACATGTATAAAAAATAAAAAGTATTAAAATTCTATCTCCAATAGAATCACATGCCATATCTCAGTCCTATGGTTTGCTACTCCCATGCTACACACAAATCAAGTATCAGGCACTGGGTGATTGCCCTTATCCCTACATGAATCCACATAATTAGACCATGTATCACTGACAGGAAAGATTGGGTGTGAGATAAAAATACTAGGCCACCACCAAAAATTTATATAAATATCCAGTCGGTACATATAATATGAAAGCGTGCAGGTAGTAATGGTATGTAGTAAATATAGCTGTAAAGGGTTTGCTATGGTTCTTGAGGGAAACCAGGCTAGCAGTACCTACTTCTGCCTTATCTAGATAGTATCTGAATAAGTAACCATGTGCATACAAATATATAAACTACATACATAGTGACATATATAGCTATATTTATGGATATTACTACTAGATCGAACCTGTGGTGTTACTCAAGCATCCACAAGATGTAACCTGAGCCTCACAAGTATCAAGGCATTCCATGCCCTATATCATATAAATAGGGGTCCATGCCTAGTATCCCAATAGTAGAGTTTCTATACCAGAATCATAATAGTATGGTTTCCATGCCAATTATAATATAAATAAGTGTCGTGTTGCCCATATATAATGGTAATGCTCTTCATGCTCGTATATAACAATAAGGGTTTTCATGCTCATATATCATACCAAGAGTGTATCCATGCACGTATCAATTCAATTTGGTCTCCATGATTGTATCATAATTATAGGGTCTCCATGACCATATCATAAATATAAAGGTCTATATGCCCATGTATCACAGTTGCATAGTGGATTCCATTTCCATATATAGAAATTAAGATGGACTCCTTACCAGTATATAACTAAGAACAGGGGTCACCATGAAAAAGTTATAATAGATGGGTATCCATGCCCAATTATATCAATTATAAATAGTCAAGGTCTTTGATCAGATCTAATAGGTAATTCATAACTTATTTACATTCATTAATAACAAGGGCTTAACCATTGTTCTAATTAATTTGGGGATGTGGTTGGACCACTCACTTCCATTAAATTCATCCTAAATTGATATGTATGTTATCTATGATATTCTACAACAATTTTTCATTCAATTAATGATGTCACATTTTATAAGTCACTCCAAAAACATTTAGATGAGTGTTTGGACGTTTAGTCATTTATAGCCATAATGGAAATTTGATCGGCACACCTTAAGGGGTGTCCACAATAAAAGGGGAAAAAATCCAATATGTATCAAGGTATGTTATTAAAAATTATATCAAGGATATTCAATTAATCATGGTTTATGTAATTTATGGAAACAGATGGAGAATCTAGCATGCGACATCACAACTCATAATGAAATGTAACCAGACTTGAGGGATAAATAGTAGACCACCTACCTTATGTGTATAAAAAATCACTCATCCAGTATTAGGCTTTAGTTTGGACTAGATTAGAAGAAAATTGAAAAATAGAAGAACACCCTAAAAATTGGGAATAAGAATCTGCAACTAAATAACTTCATCGAGATAAAGTGAAATGATTAAAGGCATAATATTAGTGACGTACTTACCAACACATATCCAATGATAAGAACGAAGATCAATCCAGAGTCTGGATGGAATTTTTATCCAAGAACCTAGATTGATGATCTTGAGAGATCAAATGGGAAAAAATGAGGGTATCTTATTTTTGGAAAAGGAAATAGAAGAGATGGGCTGCATTAAAATAGATTTAGGTGATAAATTGTAAAATCACTCAAAATTACTAGGTTGCACAGTTTGGTCTCATGGTTTTCTAAACCATGCACCAACCATTCTTGGATCCTTATATAGGAAGGGACCCTATATGGCTAGGTTTCATAGTTTGAGAAACCATGTACTAACTATTCCATATTACTATTCCAAAAACTACATGCATTTTTCATGGGAATGTGTCCCTGGGAACATAGTTAGGTAAAACCTTTAGATATTATATTCCCCCTTAAATTTCCTATGTTATTGGGAGAAACCATACGAGCTAGGATATGGAGTTTCTAATAACCATGTGGCCTAGTTCCTTCTTCCATTGGCTGAGGTTCCAAGCTCCAAAAAATCTCTAAACACCTATGTTTCCCCATAACCTCACTAGGAATACATATTATGTAAAAAATAAAGACTTAAAAAAATTAAAGGATATGTAACTCATAGAAGAACAATTTTATTAATGTATTCCACCTTAAAAGAAGTCATCCCTATGTTTCTCTTCCATGGGTGGTGAAATGCTATCTTTGAATATCTTCAGCCACTAAGAACGTACATCGACCTCCTGCTCCCAAACCTCATCTTGTACCCAGCCATGATTCTATAGAACTTGTACTAATGGGATATACCTACCTCAATGTCCTTAATTATTTTATCAATGATCTATATAATATACTTCTCAAAATAAGAATTTCAATCTAGATAAACATCCTCATGATCAAAAGTATAAGATAGGTCGTCATGATAAGAGAGAAGGTGTGAAATGTGGAATACATCATCCATACCATAGTAGCAATAAGGTAATAAAAAATGATAGGATACCAGATAAACTCTATCTATGATCTCAAAATTACCGATATTATGAGGAGACAAATTCCCTTTCCTTTTTACCAGTCTATGGCCAATTTTGGATGATACCCATAGGAAAACACGATCCCCAACCTCGAACTTTTGAGGTTGTCGATGATGATTGACATAATATTTCTATCTAGACTGAGTAGTAGACATCTGTTTCCTGATCATATATACCTACTCCAAAGTATCCTGAATGAGATGAGGTCTTAGTAGGGATGCCTCTCTCGACTTTCACTAGAACAATGATGAACAATACCACCTACTCTATGGGGCTTTATAAGGATCCACTTGTATCATCACCTAATAGCTATTATTACTAGAAAAATCAACTAGAAGTATATGATTCTCCCAAGAACCGCCAAAATAAATGACTAATTCTGGAATTATGTACTCCGACACCTTTATAGATCGTTCTAACTGGCCATCAGTCTGCGAGTGAAAAGAAATGTTCAGAAGCACTTGTTTACAGATGACATTCTGTAACCCCTTCTGGAACTTCGATGTAAAATGAGAATCCCAATTTGAAATATAGTACGAGGGATCTTGTGTTCCTGTATAATCTCATGGACACACATTCTTCCTAACTCATCAACTAAGAAAGTCTATTGGATTGGAAGGAGGTGGGATAACATTATCAGTCGATCCACAACTACCCAAACTATATTATTACCTCAAGGAGAACATGGTAAGAGAATGAAAAAATCCATAAAAACATATTTTCATTTCCATAAAGGACCAATAATGGTTTTATAAATATAGAAAGTTGATGGTATTCTACATTCACCTGTTGACAGGTGGATGACCTAATGATAAAACTCGTTATCTGTCATTTAATCCCTAGCCACTAATACTATCAGTGCATATCGTGATACATCTTTGAGATACCTAGATAATAATCCCATTTCGAAGCATGTGACTCTCACATTATATCCTCTCTCATATACACGGGTACCCATATATGCCCATTTATACATATGATTTCATCATCATCAACAGACTAATACAGAGGAAGGTCCTCACTAGAAATACTCTCACATGGGACCAAGCCATATGGATATGAAAACAAACACATAATCACTTTCTCCAGAAGTGAAGAGGTCACTAATAGGTATGTAAGTACAAAAATTCCCTGACACTCCAGAAACACTATTTTTATCTCAAAAAAGAAGGCTATAAGTTTCCACTCTATTCAAGCCTCATGAAATTCTGGTGTTGGATTCCTTTTGCTTAGCACAATGTCAAAATCATTTCCCATTATAAGTATATAAGCTAGATCAAAGTCGAAGGATCTTAGGTATTCAACCCATATTCACTACTTAATATTCAAGTAACACTGTGAAAAAATATACCTTAGGATTTTTTTGGTTTGTAAACACCTCCAAATACACTACTAGAAGGTAATTCCTCTAAAAACACAAAGCGTGAATCCAATCCTGATACCTTATGCATCACAATACACCATATAACTTTTTCATGGATCTGATAGAACCACGATCAATGCTGAATCCAATCTCCCTTTCATCTCCTAAAAGACTGTCTCATAGGAATTTGATTATATGAAATCCACACCTATCTTTGTGAATCATGTAAGATGTGATTCTAATAATTAAAGGTCCTATATAAAATGAATGTATTAAACATATATCCCTAAGAAAATTCATATATAAAAGAAGTTCTTCTTGAGATCCTAGGTAACTATAGCTATCAGCTTATCTGGATCAACTAGTACTCCTTCCTAAGAGATAATACGACCTAAGAAGTGAACCTTGTTGATATAAAAGAGGAACTTAATTAGCTTAGAATACAACTAATTATATTTTAGTGTATACAAAATGATCTCAAGATGTGTTTCATAGTCACTTCAAGTATGATAATATAAGAAGATGCCATCTATGAAGACTAGTATAAAGAAATCCAGATAGGGGTGTAAAAACCTATTCATCAAATCTTTGAAAATGGTGGTTTCTTTCATATGAACTTACAAAATAACTAGATACTCATATAAATAGTATCGATTATTGAAATCTGCATGTGGTATATCTAAAGTTAGAACATGCACCTGATGATAACTAGATCACAAATAAATATTTGAGAACAAATCCTCTCCTCTGAGATAGTAAAATAAATCATCTATATATTTTAAGGGAAACTGATTATTCATAGAAGGATGATTCAACTTATTTTAATCTATAAAGAGCCTGAAAGAACTATCCTCCTGGGAGAAAAAATTGATGATGCCCATAGAGAAGTACCAGTTCGTAGAAAACCATTATCCTCAAAATCCTCAAGCAGCCTATTGAGCTCTTTAAACATACTAGTAGACATATTTTAAGGATGAATGAATACTGGTGAATCTCTAGGAGCTATCTAAAAAGTAAACTCTACCTCTATCTCAAGAGGTAGTCCAAAAAAGTTGTTGGGGAAAACATCCTTGATATGATCAACTATGAGAGGGAAACAATCTTGATATAATCCTTGATCCTCTATATAAAGGTTAAAAATCTATGTGGTCAATCCACCTAGTCCAATATGATTTAGTCCATCTATCCCTTAATATAAATCCAACTCATGCTTGTGAATATAATTACTACCCTCTAGTGATGTGACATACACCATCCGATTATAACAATACACATAGGTGTGATAAGGGTTCAACTAATCTTTCCATAGAATGACATAAAATCCCGTCATATTGAAAAATAATAGGTCCCAAAAAAAATAATTGTTACCTAACTATATGGAGAATTCCTTTCACCGGTGTACACTCTATGATCTTATACCCAATGGTGTGGCAAGTGTCATAATGCCATAAGAGTACTGGATATCATTACTAAGGATTTATAAAATTTACATAGAGATAAATGAGTGTGAATAAACCATGAAAAATAATACAGAAACCATAGTAGAGGAAACTATAATAGTACCTTGATTAATAGATATCCCAACACCTTGATCCTATGGAATATAATCTACTGAATAAATCTTGCCTCATTCATGGCCCCGTGCTGTAACCAGACTACCTAGAGCAGGTTATATCTACTGACGCTATATATATGAATCCTGGATACCTCATCCATGTCCTCCTCCTCTATTTATATGTCCATTAGTACTTCATCTACATGCCTAGGGAGGTGGTACTAATCCTTATCCTAAAGGAGGAGGTGATACAGATCCTCTCCCACTAGGAATGGTTGGGAAGGTCCTATAAAAATTATAAATATGCATCAATATTCCATAATATCATCACTTGATGGGGTCTCTAGGACACTAGGTATTCTTATCCATGGGCTCCCCACACTAGTGAGAAACCACATGACTTTCAGTGGGTGTAACCGGGATGCTGCTTCTCGTGCACAAATTCTCAAAGCTTCGCTTCCGACCACTTGTTGAATCACTAACCCATCTCGTTTCTGAACCACCCTAAATTAGAAAATCTATCTCAATAATGTTACACTCAATTATGAGATTATCGTTCACTATATCATATATTTTATTCATCTAGAAAACATTTACTTAATAATGAATAAGATACCTAAATCTTTCCTCGAATCATATATATTTCGCTTGATCATCAGTAATATAGATAGGTGAAAAGCATTGAATCTCTATAAAACAAGATGAGTAGTCCATAATTATCATAGAACCTTGCTACAGGTTCATGAAATCCCTATTATGATCGAACCTCAGGGTCTCAGGGAAGAAATAGTCAAAGATTTTAGATTGGTAATCCCTCCAAGTCACTTCACGATACCGACCTTCCTAGATTAGAATATCCCACAATCATTTTTTGGATCCAAGAATCATATAAGTAATAAGACTCAATCTATTATTAGTAGGTGTCTCAAGGTGATAAAAAATATATAGGACAATATCCAGCCATAACTTTGAAGCTCAAGGACAACCATCCCCTAAACAACTTACTGGAAGATGCTTTTGAAACTATCATATAAGATCTCCCATAAAAGGGAAGGCCATAGAGCTCTGTGGATAGTGTGAATAAGTCATATAAACTCCCCTCAAAACTATACACCATCTCCCATATCTGAAATAATAATAGTTTCTATAGGTTTCACTACTAGAGGTATCATTGGTCACTCAGGGGAAACCACCTTCAAAGCATGGTCATCACCACCCTCCTTGTGCACAACGTGAGTACTTCATAGTGACATAGCTCTAAAAATGATAAAAAATGACTCATATTGGATTTAATAATGATAAATTAATAGATACACAAATAGGATAGGTACAAGACTTTTTATGTAATAGTCACAACCCTCTTCCTTATCAAAGATCCAGGTCTGGGTGATATGAACTTTTTTATAGAACACAAGATATGATACCAACTTCCCATGACTAAGGTCAGGCCTGAGTGAAGCTATGTGTTATGATTTAAGGTAATCAATATATTGGGTGATAATTCAGAATTATAAAGGGAAAAAAACTTTAAATATAATTTGACCATCCCGTTTAATTGTGACCACTTCAATTTTTTGAATTCAATTTCATTATTTTGATTCTCATTTATATAGTATTTATCTTTAAAAGGTTGAACTATATGGATTGGAAAATCAAATTTATAAGGGCCTATACACCTTAAAAATTGAAGTGTGTTGTCCATTCATTAGAAACCATTTAGTTATCAATATCATACAAGAAATTCTATCACAATTCATGGACATAGAAATAAGCACCAAAACATGATTCAAGAAATCGACACAGTAATATATACATGGCATGGCATAATGAATGAAATATAAATCTTATAAGGTGCCTAAAATGATGCATGATAAATTCTTCCTTTACATATAAGGACAAGGATAAAATATAAAACGCAATAATAACAATATATATAATACAACATGTGCATTACCCAGTTATGGAATCAAATCAATTTTAATATGTAGAATAGAAAACAACATATCCCACCCCTGGTAATTTGACCTTTCCCTGTATATGGTTTAGCTACTCCCAGGTAAAGATCATTAGAAAATTCCAACACATTCCTATTCTCTTTTATAATATTCCAAAATAGAAAGAAAAAAGTTAATAAGTTTCTTTGATACCACTTTGTGACATCCCATACCCAAATACCACTAAACAGTACCCCTAGTTTGGTTGACCACATGGTCTCAATCACGCCTCCCCGTACACTAGAGGATTCCAACTAACTGTGAGGATTTGAGGTGGTACAATGGGGAGACTATACACTATTGTTAAGAGATTAAAAATGGTTAAATTGATAGATAAATAGTGGAATCATAATAAGTAATTTACAACAAAATGTAAAGCATCAAAAAAATAATATATAACTAACATTCAATATCAAATACAAAATAACGACATGTTATATATAGTGACCCTACATTTTATTACATTACTATAACATAGTTTGAATGATAAACAACATAAAATCATTAAATGACCAATATACAAAGGTTTAGTGTCTTTCTAAAATTAGGACCATAAATAACATTTAAAAAATGCAACATAAAAATTTATTTAATTACTTCATCTCTAGCTTCTTATATGTCTTTCCATTCTCTTTAGTAAAAGTAATCACATGATGATATACATAAATAAGGGATGGGATAAAATCCCTGTAAAAGTATAGATAATAACATGAAATAATATAACATGGTTTGAGAATAATAATTATCATTATAACATAGGCATTGGATAATAATCATGAGATGAAGCATTAATGAAAAGTCTTGATATATGACAATGCATAAAAATGAAACATCATGTATTAGTGTTCAATTACCACACATAGTTGGGAACAAATATAGTATCATGTTTATGAGTATTTTAGTTTTATAATGAGATAAATCACCGTACCTAATGCATTTGAGTTCTATATAATTTTGAGCTCACCCATTACATCATAACATTTACATTGAGCTATGTAATTCCAAGAACACCCATCACATCATGACATTTAAATTATCATGCATGCCACATAAAAATTATACCAATATTATACATAAAATAACCCATATAATGGAATATTTTTCACTTTATATATCATACATTCATAAACTTTGGGTTCCTAAATGAAATAGTGAATAACATACTTGTTATAAAAATCATGAACCTTGAGTGAAAAGTAAAAGGTGTGTCTTTTTTAAAGAAGAGTTATTTTGGAAAAAAACTATGCTTATCATAAACTCATGTAGAAAACAATTATATCCTATAAGTGGAAATATAATGATGAATAAATTATATTTAAGGAATATTTGTATTGAAAATGGAATTAAGGAGGAAAAACCCACAAAAAGAGAGTTGGGTTCGAGAATTCCCCTCACTCTATGTCTGAATGCTTTCTTCACTTTAATGTCCTATATAAATACAGTAGATTCATTAATTGAGAAATAATTAACCTTTTATAAAATAATTTTATTAATTATGGTTTTATTAAGTCCATTTATGTGATTTAAATGATTTATTGAGTTTAATTTTATCATTCTGGAGCATTCCTTTTCATGGTTTTCATGACCGGTTCTCCTGTATACATGAATGGAAGATCATATAAAATGTAGAAAAATATACAGAATTGTTATTATAAGTTATTAATGATCTTAGAGAAGTTTAAATGATTTTATAAATAATTTGGTTTTATGTAATGAGGATGAATCATTAGATAAAAGTCAACGATGATTGTTTTAGATTAATTTTAGAGATTTTTTGATCACAACAAACTCGTTTTGTTGTATCATTTAGTATTTTGTATATAAGTTAGTTCCAGAACATAAAAGGGGTTATAAAATAAAAATTAAAATCTAGTTTCAACCATATAATGGTTTTATTAATATTCTTTAAGGTGTTAAATGAAAATGTAAGTGTATTTCCCAGGATATCGGTAGATTAATACATCACTGGTGACAATTTAATTTTCAAAAGAAAAGAGTGAAAAAAGGAGTGTAATGATGGATATTAAATTAACATTATATAATTAAAATATGTCAAACATACTGGATTTTTCATGACTTTTGGAAATGATAAGGTGAGGAGAAGGGAAAAAAATAAATTTAACTGAAAAGAAATTAAAAGGAAATGGAAGAGGATTTTACCTCTTGGATTTATCCACCTTGAGAACCTCCTAAGTGAACTGGTTTTGGTCTTTTTATGAGAACAAGATCTTATGGAAGTGGGGAAGGGGCGTGGGGAGAGGTTTAGGCAGAATTTGGGTAAGGATCAAAGCTTGAGAGGTGTTCGGGGAAGAGGTGGAGTGCGGTGATTTTTATATTGGATGAGAGAGGTGTTTTCCCATTATTTTAATCAACAATTTATTATTTTAGATAAAGACTATAAATAATTTGAGCATTATCGAAAAAGATATTAAAATAATTAAGTGAAGTAAGATATTATGGTGATTACATCAAAGATGACTCAATAAATAGTTTATTTAATTTATAATATATTTATATCGTAAATTATCATATTTTACTACTCACAAAATTTCAAGTATTTTATAAAAATACCAAAAATTCACTCAATTTTTTTTTTCAACATGTATAATTAAAAAAAACTCCATTTTTTGAGAAATTTTTTTTAAATATTATTAATTTAATTTTTAATTAAAATCATCATTTACTTGGAAAATACAGTTTTTAAAATTATAAATGATTTTATAACACTTTGAAGGATCACTTAAGGTATCATAAAATTATTTTAAAATAATAAGAAATAAAAATATTAATTTAGGGATACATTTCTTGAAACAAAAATTTCTTTTAAATTATTAAATTAATCATAAAACTAAAATAAAATATTTATGACTTACAAAAATTACAACACTTAATTAATAAATTTTAAAACATTTATTTACTTAAACTCTGGTATTATTATACCATAATTTCATTTATAATATGACAAAATTTTATTTATATTTTCATTAGTAATTTTACTATTCATTTGGCTGGTTTACTATTCATAACGTTCATATTACTATTCCTAAGGTCAAGTTACCACTTCATCAATATTGGTTCCTTAACTTCTAGAAATACTTATTGTTACATTAATTATTCATTTATAATGTTTTTATTATGGTCTATATGTGATTTTATGTGATATATACTATATGAAATAACTATAAGAAGGGATAAATTCCATTGATAAAAGTTCTGGTTATTATATTTTTCCCCCTTTTAAAATTTCACCCTCAAAATTTCATTTTACAAAAAAAGGTGAGGGTACTTCTCATTCATCAACTCCTTTAGTTCCCAAGCTGCTTGTTCATACTTATAGTTCTTCCATAGCACTTTTACAAGGTGGGTTGTCTTATTAAGTAGAACATGATCTCTCTATTCCCAAATATTTAATGGCTACTCTTCATATGATAGATCATATTCTAGATGTACCAACTCTATGTTCAATACATGTAACATATCTGATATGTACTTCCTCAAGAGTGATACGTGAAACACATCATGAACTTGAGCCATATTTGGTGGAAGTTCAATCCGATAGGCCATGAATCCGATGTGATCTAGGATATTATAGAATTTAATGCACCTTGTTCTTATATTACCTTAATTTACAAACAACATGACTCTATTACATGGTGATATTTGAAGGAAGACATTATCCCCAATGTTGAACTCCAAGTCCCTTCAACGTTTGTTTGCATAACTATTTTTTTCGACTTTGAGAAGATTTAATATATTGTTGGATGTCGTGAACCTTATTTGTCATCTCTTATATAAGATCACATAAAAGTGGCTTTCTTTTTCCAACTTCAACCCCACATCTTGGATTTCTACATCTCTTTTCCGTACATAGCTTCATCGTGAGCCATATGAATACTAGAATGGAATATATTTTTGTATGAGAACTCAACTAATGGGATATGATGATACCATACACCTTTTAATTCTAAAGTACAAGATCTTTTCATATCTTTAAGAATTTTAATTGTCCTTTCAGATTATCCATCAGTTTGGGGGAGATAGTCCATTTTGAAATTTAATTCATTACTTAAATTACTAAGAAGACTCCTCCAGAATTTAGATGTGAACCTAGGGTCACAATCAGATATAATCAAGAGTAGAAACCCATGTTATATCACAAATTCCTTTACATATATATTTTCACATTTTTTAAGTTAAAGATCTTCCCAAATAGGGATAAAGTGGGTAGTCTTGGTGAGTCAGTCCACTGCAACCCATATTTCATTATTTACTTTGGGTGTATTTGGGAAACCAGTGACAAATTCCATAGTGAAATTAAACCATTTCCATATGGGTATAGACAATGGTTTCATCATACATTTGGAATTCTATATATTGGATTTAACATTTTGACATACCAAGAACCTTGAGATATACTTAGTAATCTATTTCATAATATTTTCCCACCAGAAGTGATCTCAGAGATAACGATACATCTTGGTACTCCTAAGATGCATAGATAATGTCGAGCTATGTGAATTTTCCAATAAAACATTCTTTATCCCAAGTGAAAAAGGAACACAAATCCTTGTTCCAAAATGAATCATACGATCATCATCATTATAGAACTATTGCATCTTCACTTCCTTTAAATTATTGCCTATCTTTTGTAACTCTGGATCATCCCTTTTCACCTCCTTAATATTCTGTTAGATATATGTTTGGGAAATCATTTAGGTAAGGTAGGATGTATTAATTTCCATTATGATTTGAAAATACATCCTTTATATGTCCAAGAATATATGGTACCTCTCAACCAGCAACATGAATACATTAGAAGGTTCTTTTCTTCTAAGAGCATTAACCATGTTATTCATCTTGCTGGGAAAATAGTGAATAGAGGAATCATAGTATTTGATTATCTATAACAATATCATTTGAGGCATGTTGATATCCTTTTGTGTGAATATATACTTTTTTCTATTGTGATTGGTATATATATCACACTTCTCTCCATAGAGGTAGTTCCGCTAAATTTTCAATTCAAAAATCACAGCTGCTAACTATAGATCATGTATCGGGTAGTTTTTCTCATAGATCTTAAACTACTATGAGGTTTAGGATATAAAATTATAATTTTTCATGAGTAAACATCCCAAGAATTTATTTTTAACCATCACTATATATCACAAAACTTTATCTACTTTATGGTAATGTGAGTAAATGTGTAGTGATCAACCTCTTCTTTATCTCCTTATATCTTTCCTCACATTCCTATGTCCAATCATAATTTACCCCTTTCCTTTTTAACTTAGTTATCAAGCTTGAAAATCGTGATAATTTTCTCAAAAAACATTGGAGTACCCTACTAATCCAAGAAAACTATGGATTTCCATGACACTAGAGGGTCTCGACCATTCCTCAATTTTCTTTGTTTTTTAAGGGTCCATAGACATTTTCTCACTTGTGATCACATGTACAAAGAATTTGACTTGATGCATCTAAAAGTCACACCTTATAAACATAGAATAAAACTTCTACTTCTTTAATGTCACTATTACAAGACTTATATATTCTTCATGTCCCTCTCTAAACTTAGAGTATATGAGAATATCATCGATAAAAACTACCAATATTTTTTTGAGGTAATTTCTAAAGGCTCAATTAGTCAAATCCATGAAGATAAAAGGGGATTTAGTATGTACTAAGGGAATAAAAAAAGACTAATAGTTCCCACAACTTGTACGGAGGGAAGTATTCTGAATATCTTCCTTCTTCACCTTTAGTTGATGATATCTTGAATAAAGATCCTCCTTTTAGAAGTACAGAGATCCTCATAATTTATCAAACAAGTCATCAATACTTGGAAGAGAATAATTTTTCTTTATGGTGATCTTGTTGAGTTCATGATAATAGATATACAACCACATTTATCCATCCTTCACCTTGAAAAAGAAACACCAGCACACCCCAAGGCGATTCACTAGGGAATATGAACCCTTTGATCAAATGATCTTGTGGATGCTTCTTTAACTCCTCCAATTTGATAAGGACCATCCTTACTGATAGTTTGAGATATTATTAGCTCCAGGTATGAGTTCTATTGAGAAATATACCTCTCGATCCGGGGTAAGTCCAAGTAAATATTTAAGAAATACATCAATATATTCCCTCAAGATGGGAATATTTAATAGGTTGACAATTTTCTTTGAGTTAGTCATTTGAGCTGAGTTTTCTTCTTCATAGGGAATGAACACCCACAACATTAAAGGATTTTAAAAAGAAGATTCATGATCCTCCTTGCATTTTTATAGGAGAATGATATTGTTCATAATATGAAATGATATTTCCTTGTCCCAAAATTTTATGTGTTCTCTATATAAATAGATAAAATCCATCCCAATTATATCATTGAATTCCACGAAGGGAACTATCGAGAGATTTTATATAATAATCTTCTCACATACACTAATAGAAGAAGAGTCCAACACTTGGGTTGTAATGATTACACCACTAGGTGTTTTTACAGATATCTCTACTTTAATCTTTTTGGGATTTTATTTAATAGTTATAGAAAACTTGAAAGACATAATGGAATGTGTAGAACCAAAATCAAATAAGACTTTTTAGATTCTTGAGTGAATAGAAAGTGTACCTTGTATGAATTTATTTTCTTGATCTACTTATGTAGTGGGGATGTAATATGCCTTCCCTTTTTTTCTTTGGCTCTAGTGGATAATGACTCTGATTACCCTCGAGGACTCGAGTTTTAGTGAACTGAATTATATAATCTTCTTTCTCTCTATAGTTGTAGAATTGGACCATGGGTGGTGCTCTCCTATCTTCCACCACATTGTTCGGCTTCCCCATTTCTTTTCAGCATTCATGATCTTAGTGGCCTTCTCTCCCACACTTGAAGTATTTCCCCATACCTTTGAGTTAGTTCCCATGAATCTTCTTTCCAAATTTTTGACATTTGGTAGGTTCCATTTTCATTCCATATTTCTCATTAGATCCCCCATCTTAAAACCCCATATTTCATTTCTATCATCATATCCATTTGACTATTCTTTAAACTCTATATCCACTTTGAGAGCACATAAATAAAGATCTTCATAACTCCCAAATTCATGAATTTCAAGAGCCTTTCAGAGGTGTGGTTTTAAACTTACAAATAATCTATCAATTTTTCTATCATTGTTGATAGGAAAACCCAAATCATTCCTTACAATCCTTGTGAACTTTTCTTCGTAGGCCATGAAAGATTATACTTCCTTTTTCATTAGCTCTATGAATTCTCTCTCTATATTTTTATGAAGTGTTCGAGGTAAATACTTGTGAAGAAACATTATTTTAGATTCTACCCACTCTATGTCTACAATTTCATCCTTCAGATTGGTGTTTTTAATCAAATACTACCTTTGATCTACCTCTCAAACTAGATGATACAAAACAAGATTAACCTTATCCATCTCAGAACAATGAAGAACAAAAAATATCTTCTCCATCGAGTTAACACACTATTCCAAAACTAGTGGATCAAAAGATCCAATAAACATCAGTATTCATTGCTCTATAAAACACTTGATAACTAGTTTATACCTCTTAGGTGAAGGTATAAATTAATCATTATTCCGATTATTGTTAATAACCCGAGACAGTTGGTTAAGTATCCCCATTAAATTTTTTACTCCACCTCCAAAATCATTAGGTATGTATTTAAAGTAATCACTACATTATCCCTAACATAGGTTGTTGTCTTGTTTTATCCTGCTTCCCACCATTTTCTAAAATAGAAAATGATAGAATAAAACATATGTCAACAATTCATAATTAAATAATTTATTCCATTATGCATTTAAGTTTAAAGGCATATCTTGTGGGATCCCAACATTTATAATTTTCTAAAACAAAGCTTATTGGGTGATTAATTATACTTATTATGAAACTATGGGGTTTCACAAAGGTTCCCTAATCCTAATTCTCAAATTAACTAAACTGTGCTCTAGTACCAACAATAACAACCCTGCTTTTTCTTACATTACTATTAAATAGTTTGAATGATAAACAACATAAAACCATATCCTGACAAGGATCCAATGGAAAGTTCCTTGGGAAAATTTGGACCATACATAAAATTTAAAAAATATAACAAAAACATTTATTTATTTCCTTCTTCTCTAGCTTCTTAGAGGTCTTCACATTCTCCTTAGTACAAGTAATAAAATGAGGATATATACAAAAAATGGTTGAGATAAAATCGTAGTAATAGGATAGATAATAACATTAAATAATATAATATAGGGTGAGAATAATCATTATCAGCATAACATAGTAATAAGATCACAATCATGAGAGGAATCATTAAGAAAAGGCTTGATATGTGGAAATGCATAAAAATGAAACATCATGTCTTAGTGGTCAATTAGCACACATAGTTATGAAGAAGGACAACATCATGTTCATGAATATTTTAATTTTATGATTAGATACATCACATTACCCAATTCATTGGAGCTCTATATAATTCTGGGGGCACCTGTCAGATAAGAACATTTACATTTCAATATATAATTCCAGGTGCACCCATCACATCACAACATGTACATTATCATGAATGCCACATATAAGATATATCAAAGTTGGAAATAAAATAACCCATGAAAAGGAATGTATTTCACTTCATAAATAACACATTAATAATCTTTGGGTTCCCAATTGAATGAGAGAATAACATACTTGATATAAGAATCATCAGCTTTGAGTGAGAAGTAAATGGTGTGTTTTTTCGAATAAAGAGTTCTTTTGGAAAACATTATGTTTTTAATAAAATTCATTATAAAACATGTATATCCCATAAGTGGTAATTTAATTATGATGAAATTATATTTAAGTAGTATCTATACTGAAAATGTGGTGACCAAGGGAAAATACAAAGAAAGAGAGTTCGGTTTGAGAATACCCCTTACGTTATGTCCGAATGATTTATTCACTTTAATGTCCTATATAATCACATTATATTAATTAATTAACAAACCAGGAACCCTTTATATTTTAATTTTATTCATTATGGTTTCATTAAGTTAATTTATGGGATTTATAATGAGTTATAAAATTTAATTTCAATGTTCGAGAGCATTCATTTTCTTGTTTTTTATGATCGATTCCCTTGTACACATGAATGAAAGTTTGTGAAAAATGTGGATAAATATCCAGAATTTTTATTATATGTTATTAATTATGTTACATAAGATTAAATTATCTTATAAATAATATGTTTATATGGAACGAGGATCAATCATTAGATAAAATTTAATGATGATCATTTTAGCTTAATTTTGGAAATTTTTGGATCACAACAAACTCATTTTGTTTTATCATTTTGTATTATGTATTTAAAATATTTATAGAACATAAAATGGGTTATAAAATATAAATTAAAATATTTTTTCAGCTATTTAATGGTTTTATTAACAACATTGAAGGCGTTAAATGAAAATTAAAGTGTATCTCCCATGATGTTGGTAAATTGACACATGACGGGAAATGATTTCATTTTTAAAATAAAAGAGATAGAGATAAGATTTTGATGATATATCCGACATTAATATGATAGAATTAAAGTATATGAAAAATATTTGAGTTATCATGCCTTTGTTACAATATAATTTGAGTAGAATAGATGAAAAGAAATGAAATTGAAAAGAAATTAAAAGGAAAAGGAAGAGGATTTTACCTCTTGGATTTATCCTCCTTGAGAACCTCCTTAGGGAAAAGGTTTTGTTATTTTGATGAGACCAAGAGCTCAAGGATGTTGGGAAGGGTCTTGGGGAGAGGTTTGTGAAGAATTTGGACAAGGATCAAAGATTGAGAGGTTTGATGGGAATACGTGGTGATTAGTAGTTTTTTAGTGAAGGAGAAGAGTGTTTTTCCATTATTTTAATCATTAGTTTATTATTTCAGCTCAAGACTATGCACAGTTTGATAATTATAACAAAAATAATAAAAATAATAATAAAATTTCAATAATATCTTTCTTCCATCAAAGATGAATCAATGAATAATGTATTTTATTTATAATGTGTTTATACAGTAAATTATCGTATTTTACTATTCACAAAATTCAAGTATTTAAGAAAAATCCCAAAAATTTATGGTAATCATTTTTGAATGTGTAGAATTAAAAAAATTAAATCCATTTTATGAAAACCATTTATTAAATATGAGTAATTTAGTTTTTAATTAAAATCATCATTTACTTGGAAAATACATATTTTAAAATTATGACTGATTTTATAACACTTTAGAAAATTACGTAAGTTCTAATAAAATTATCTTATACTCATAGGAAGTAGAAATATTAATTTATCGATACATTTTATAAAAATAAATTTTGTTTTAAAATTTTAATTTAATTATAAAATTGTAATTAAATATTTATGACTTTAAAAATACCAATACATAATTAATAATTTTTAATTTTTTTACTTAGAATATTATATTATTATACCATACATTCATTTATAAGATGCATAAATTTTATTTATACATTAATGGGTGAAGTTACTGTTCGTTTGGTTAGTTTACTATTTATAAGGTTCATATTACTATTCTTATGGTCAAGTTACTATTTCATCATTATTAGTCCCTTATCTTCTAAAAATACCTCCTATTTGATTAATTACTCATATATAAATATTTTATTATGGTACATAAGTGATTTTATGTGATTTATACCATATGAAATTACTATGAAATGGCATATATTCCTTCGATAAAATTTTTAGTCATTACATTATATGTCTTAAAAAAGGAACATGTAAGCATTCTATACAATACATGTATCAAAAAGACAAAAATACCAACAGTGAATATCTAATAGAATCAAGATCTATAGCCGGGTCTTGTAATTACCCACTCACATGCTATAATAAAATCAATTATCAACCAATTGGAACTTCCACTATCCTATATACATCCACACAATCTACCCAGGTAGCATCGGTGGCCCAGACAGGGTGTGCGATAAATTCAGTAGGCCACCACCAATGGTTTCTATAAATATCTAGTCAGTTCATATAATATGAAATTGTTTAGTTAAAAATGGTAAGTCGTAAATAAATCTCTAAAGGTTTGGATTTGGTTCTTGGGGGACACTTGGATGACAGTTCTAGCTCTGGCCTTAACCGTATAGTCTTTTAATAAGTAACCATGTGTATACACATATATGTAGTGTATACATAGTGATGTATACAACCATATATATGGCTAAAACTACTATCCTAGACACAAGGTTTAACTCATGCATCCATAAGATGTAACACGAGTCTCACAAGTATTAAGGTACACCATGCCTAGTATTACATAAATAGGAGGCTCCATGCCTAGTATCATAATAGTAGGGTCATCATGCCTGGATCCAAATAGTAGGGTTTCCATGCACAATATAATATAAATAAGGCTCATTATGACAATGTATAATAGTAAGGGTCATCATTCCCATATATAATAGTATGGGGTTTCATTCCCATATATCATAAAAATAGGGCTTCTATGCCCATAACACATAAATTTGGTCACCATTCCCATTTCATAATTATTGGTTCTCCATGTTTGTGTCATAATAATAGTGTCTCTATGACCGTATCAAAAATATTAGGGTCTCCATGACCATGTATCATAATTGTATAAGGGATTACATGCCCATATATAATAATTAAAATGGATGTCATTCCTATATATAATGAGGAATATGGGTCATTGTGCCTAGATTATAAAAGATGGATATCTATGCCCAATTATATCTACTATAAAGAGTCATGTGATTTAATTAGAGTGAATAGGTAATTCATAACTCATTTACATTTATTAATAAAAAGGGTATAATAATTTTTCTATTTAATTAGGTTATGTGGTCATACCACTCAACTTTATTCAATTTATTATAAATTTATAAGTGTGTTATCTATGATATACCATAACAATTTTACATTTCATTAATGATGTCACAATTTATAAGTCACCCTAAAAACATTTAGATGATGGTTTTTCCATTTATTCATTTATAAACTTGATGGAAATTTGATCGGAACATCTCAATGGGTGGACAATATTGAAGGGGGATTAATCTGTTATATATCAAGGGATAATATTCCAAATTATATCAAGGATAATCAATTAATCATAGTTTATATATTTTACAGAAACTCAGGGAGAATTAATTATGAAACATAAAAACTAATAATAAAATTATACAAGACTTGATGGATAAATAATATGCCACCTAACATATGACTATAGAGTAGAAGTCATCGAGTATCAGTATTTGGTTTGGTCCAGATTTGAAGAAAACAACAGAACAAATGAACTTCCTAAAAACTAGGCATAAGAGCCTATACATAGACAAATATTTTAAGAGAAATAAAAATAATTAAAGGTTTATGATTAATAATGTATTTATCGAAGAAAATCCAATAAGATTAATATAGATGAATTTGGAGTCTGGGTAAGATTTTTATCTAAGAACATAGTTTGAGGAGCTTGAGAGATCAAATGGGGAGAAAGGAGGGTCTATTGTTGTTGAAAAGAATTGAAGATGCGGGTTTAGTTAAAATAGATTTAGTGTCAAAAAGATAACATCAACCAAAATTATTTGGTCATATGGTTGGCCCCCTGATTTTCCAATCTGTGCATCAATCTTAATTGGATCACTATTTAAGGAGGGACCCCGCACGGTTAAGCCACACAATTTGAGAAACTGTACACTGACCCTGCCATATGCGTATGATAAAAACATTATAAAATTTTCACCAATGTGTAGACATGGGTGAATAGTTAGAGAAAATATTTCATCCTACTCCTCAATCTTAAATTCCCCTTCACAGTTAGTAGAAATAATGTGGGCTGGACGACATCAAATCTATTAACCATGCGACTCAGTTCTTTCTTCCATCGTCCGACATTCTGAGATCTGAACAAGCCCCAAACACCCTCATTTTCTCCATAAACTCTCTCAGAATCCATATTATGTCAAAAAAAGAGTTAAACTAAATATTTAAGGATCTCTACCACATATAAAAACTGGGTTGTTACATTAGGTATAAACATAAAGAGGTTGTACAATGAAGGGGTAAAGTTATTAACAATGTGTTTTCTTTTTATATCTTATTCTAACTCCAATAATATTTTAAAAATATGAGAAAATTATAAAAAAACAATATTCTATATACTCAAATGTTATTATTTTAATTTCATAACCTATATATATCTCTTTTTACCATCAAATGCAAAATTAAACCATCGATCATGTGTACAGTGGACTATTAACTCGCTAACCGATGTAATTTTTTTTCTATCACCACCTCTCTTAGATAGATATAATGAACTATTTAACATATTTATATGATATTTATGACATTGATATAATTATTTAATTATAATATAACATATACCTTCTTACCTTCCAATCCTTTGTAAAATAATAAAGTTTCTTGTGTGTACATGTGGAATACTAGCTCCACATAGTGATGGGAAATGTTTTTAATTTTATTTTTAAATGGATGGTAATAATGATATATTTAATTAATATAAATGAAATATTGTATATATTAATTTTTCTATATAGGTGAAACATTATTTAACCTTTTTTTATATTCCAACTTTTAGAAAAATAGAATCAATGTTCATACATATGTAAGACCTACCATTGCCATGAACAGTGTAACTCATTTCCCATATCTAACTTTTATGGAATATTATAAATAAATATTTAATTATTATATTTGATATTTATATCTTATTTAATATTTTGTAACTGTGATCAATGTAAATTTTTTCAAATGATCAAACCAAAACATACATGAAAAATGGAGTAATTATTATCCAAAATAGTGATATTAAGAAAGATTGTTGATCAATTGGTCATAAAAGACTATAAGTAAATAATATATGGTATGAAATATATTATTATAGGTTTTTAATATATTTATGATAAATATATATTTATTATATATGATTTATAGACATGTGAAAAGGAAATTAGACCCGAGGTAAGGGTTTCTCATCTCACTTTTAATTCAGTGAGAAATATTCCAAATTCACCACTTAGTTATTTTATGTGGTGTATATAATGCCCATTTTATATGTCATATCATGGATCCATTTATCTTAATGATATTTAGTGTTTCATTTGAAGTTATTAATTTCATGTGAATTGTGATTAAGAGGTTACAAAAGTGGTAAAGGATTATGTTAAAATCTAATTGTTTATCAAGATTATTCAAGATTATGTTTTTGAAGATGAAATATTATGAGATATATTTCAATAAAGTAACTAATTTTCTATCTTATAGTTATTACATGATAAAAAAATTTCCTCTCATTTAATAGTATTTTAGAATAGTAGAGCATAAAACAACATTTTTAAATAAAATCTACTTCATTTCTATCTTCTCTCAAAAACCCACACTATTCCATATTTTTTTCTTATAAATTTATTTTAATGAATATTTTAAAATTCTAAAAATTATTTATTAAATAATTTTGTACCAATTTTTTACATTATAAGTTTTTAAAGGAATATTCTTAATATTTTCTGAACGAGAGAATTTTAATCCTTTTTACAATAGTGTAAAATAAATGTTTTTGAAGTTATTTGGAAGTTATAGAAATATCCTCCATAATGACCTCTAATTAAATTAAAGATTAATTTATTAGTTTACAATAATATTTTTATAGAAATTTTATTTCTTAATATTCTTGAAATTTTTAGTTTTTGAATGTGATTTTCAAATTGAAAAGGATATTTTCCTCAAGAATATTTTTGATGGAATTTTTTTTGGTATTTATATTCATAAATGGAAAAATAAATTATTTCATGTAAGTACCATTGGTAATATGTTGTAATTATAACATCTTTATTATTTTTCTGGATGATTTATAATCTGTATGAATGGGGATGTACTATTTTTATATCATTTTCTATATTACTATTAATGATTTATAATTATTTTTATGGATTTGCGAAATTATTAACGTTCCGTATGCTAGATTTTTAATATGAATGTTTATGTTTATTATTTTTCACCCTTTTCATATGATGAATGAATTTGATTTTATAAGTGATGGGTGGGCCCTACTACATCCCATCGAAACATCAATATGTCTCATGAGATGATCTAGATTGGGTTTTTGGATGAGGACTTAACTATTTATGTAAGATGTTTTGGCACGTGGAATTGAAGGTATGATTATTATATATGAAATTGTGAATTGCATCATTATTATGTTAGTTGTTGATGTTCTATGTGATCATTCAATATGTTATAATATGCATTGCTAAGTTTCGAGCTAATGTAATTATTTATATGGAATTATTTGATAATCATTTATTCCTACCATATTATTATCAATTAATTGATTTAATTACATGTTTTTATGTTATTTACCTTTCCATATTGATTATTTCTTATTTATTTACAAAATATTCTCATATAAGCATACCCTTACTGATAATTAGATATCACCCCTAACCTATGTTTCCTTTCATGATGATGCCAAGAAATGTATTATGATTGGTATGTAGGGATATGGTAACAGAAATTATGGTGTTATCATATAAAATTATATGAAGTATTATAGTGACCCAGGCTTGAGATAAATGGATATTACACTATTTTAGATGAATATTTTGTACATTACAAAAATCCATGCTAGAGGGATGTAATAGTTTAGTGTCTTTGGAAACTTGGAAACAAAATCTTCTATAATGGTGAAGGATCTTCAACATCTCCCATAAATATATCAACCATTAGTACTTCTACCTAAAACACTTCTTCGTACCATTGGGATGGGAAAAATAAGAAATGGGTGATCTTAGATGCTCAGTAAGGGTAAATAAAGGAAATTCATAAGCATAACATAAACAAAATGGTATGGAACTTGAGCGTAACATTTGAAGATCATGAACTACTTATTAGAGAACAAAATTAATAATGAAAGTTCACAAGACATGAATAACAAGATAATAAATAACATAATTCAAAGAATGATAACATAGTAAAATACATGGAATTTGTGGCATGCACGTTGTGAACAAGTATAATTAGAAACATGTTTACTCATTATGTTAAGGACAAGAAATAAGTCCCCAACATTAACTTGTGGACTTGTAACCTGGTCCATGCATAACATTGTGAACATGTAATCCGGATCATGCTTAAACATATGGATATGAAACCAAGTCCATTCATAACATTGTGAGCATGCAATCAAGTTCACACATTACCTTATGGATGTGAAACTATGTCCATGCATAAAATTGTGAATTTGTAATCAGGTTCTCGTATTACCTAATGGACAAGAAACTAGGTATTTTCATAACATTGTGAACATGTAATCAGGTTCATACATAAAATTTTGAACATGTAATTAGGTTCAAACATAAACCTATAGACATGAAACCAGGTCCATGAATAAAGTTTTTAACATGTAATAAGTCTCACTCATAACATCGTGAACATGTAATGAGGTTCATGCATAAAATTATGGAAATGAAACCACGTCCATGCATAAAATTGTGAACATATAATTAGTTTAACACATAACATTTACACTTATGAGTCATCCATAAATACTAAATTCATTATATGGAGATATAGGTCCCACCCATCTCATAATAAAATCATTCATACATGTGCTACAAGATAATAAAACATTCCTCATATCATGACCCATAAAAAGACATAAGTTTTATAAACATAAAATCAAAACACATGAAATTAAATGTGTATTATTAAAATTTAATCATATCACAACCTATGCAAAATAGATAGGTTTAATAACCATTTAATCAAATCATAACGAGTGAATAGAAGAAGGTTTCTTAAACTTGTAACCCATGAAAGAGAAAAATGCTTCAAAAATACAATAACGTTAAGCATAAACCATTCATATAAATAATATGAATTTAAAATTTATTTAATTTCCTATAATTAAATGAGTAACATAAATATAATTCATCATAAATGGAAAATAATTTTGAAACATTTCTTGTGAATAATATCAATTCTTCTCTGAAAAATGTTTTTTACAACATAAATCCTTTTAAAAACAATGTTCATTGAAATTATATTTGAAAAATTATAAAATAATATTTGAAAATAATACAAAATTTAAAATACTTTTTCCTTTAAAATGAACTTAAATTATCTTTCTAAATCAATTTTGAAAACATTTTAAAAAACATGATTTTTGAATACAATAGATTTCTAACCGAAGAGAGAGGCAATCATATTTTACTTAAAAACATTATCTTAAGTACCAAAGAGTGGAAAAAGGGTAATAAAAAAAGAAAAATATCTTGAAGAAATAGAGGATAAGGAAACTCATGAGTGTTTTTGAGATATGGATCATAATATTTCATCAATGTAATCATAAACATCCATAATCTTGAAAAGTGATGAGATTGGATCAATAGACTCTTATAACTCAGTAACTTGGGATTATACTCTCCATGTAATAAAAGTAAAGTAATTTAATCTTATGATATCATGAAAATAATGAGATTAATGATATAACTTGTACAATTTAAGTATATATACCTCAAAAATAGGTTAGGTGCATACCAAGACATGAGTATTAAAGATGGAAAATTGAGACAAAACATTTTTACCGATTTGGTAACTATTGAAGCTTAAACCCCATGAAAGTGGGATCATAAAACAGAAATTTTAATTCCCATAAATATAAGTATAATATATGTAGAACAAAATAATGGGATGTACATTCAACAAAAAAAAGAAAATAGTGGTTAACATAGCATGTAACACATGGAAATAAAAAGTTAGATGAAATCCCCTGACCTTGTGTCTTGACACTCGTCATACTCATTAAAATCACCCATTTAATAAATATAAATTTATTATAAATGTTTTAAAGAACCATATTATTATATCTAATACCATATATTGTTTTATTACAACTTTATATTACCTTTTTGTTAACTCTCCTATGTAATGTTTTTGCTTTAGGTAATATTCACTTTGTTCTTTGCATGTGTCTTAGTTTGTTATATCATTGGTTATTATACACATATCATGATTAAATAATTTAGATAATGATATAAATATAATTTATTTCTTGTATATGTATATTATAATAATCAATATAATAAATAAGTACAAAATGGAATACACTATTCCTTGATATGGTAAGCCATACGTACGCTTGGACGCAGTTTCTGTTTTTACTATTGTATTGAAAGAAAGTAGGTAAATAATATATATATATATATATATATGTATATTAAAGTATCATGATTATAAAATATATATCATATAAGTTCATTACAAACATCCTTAATACAATCCATTTGGTGTGTGAACGAATCACATCTCTTTGCTGGGGCAGTAGTCCACACTTCCTCAAACGAGATTATTGTATTAACACCAAATGGAAATCAAAGAGATGTGTCTTGTAAAAGGAATAAATAATATTAAATAAATATTAATTATAATATATAAAATATATAAATATAGTTTCCCTTTTAATGTACAACATGATTGGTGATAAAGGAGAAATGAACAATCATTGTTACGTGAGGCTATAGTTCTCCGTACACAGAAATAGTATATTTGATATCCATTATATGGAGGTTTGTGTAATTGTAGGTAAACATATTTAAATAAAAACATCATATTATATTTATTATACTGGTTTTATCACACTAGAATGTAATACAAAGAGTGGAGTGGGTGAAGAGGGAAAATAAGGGAAAGGATCTTGAGAGAATACGTTTCCTCTTAATTGGGTAACTCCTTTTGGTTTGTGCCAAAATGATTACTTGAGAGGCTTTATGGACAAAGGGAGGCTTCAAGGTAAAATTTAGGATTGTTTTGAAGTGTATTGGGTGGTTCTTGGAATAAATTTATAGGTTTGAGAGGTTTAAGGAAAGAGTGTTGGTGGAAACCTTTTATATTGAAGGAATTAGACTCACTTGGAATTTTTAGAAACAGGTTTAGTGTGCACATGTTATTACCTAAAAAAGTAAAAAAAACTCAATAATTTAAGGTTTAGTTCCAAAATATGGATAAAAAATGGGGTTTTTACATGTTTCTAGGTCTTTTGGGACCTTCATTGTAAGGATTAGTCTAGATTTAATCTTAATTTGGCCTTACCTATTGTGATTAATTTTAATCACTTTTACTAATCATTTTGGTAAAAAACTAACTTATAAATATTAGAATATAAAGATTAGACTGAATAAAATTGTGTATGCTGGATTTTTGAAATTCAATTCACAGAAATGAAAAAATTAAAATTAGTGGTAATCCCATAGGTAAGAAGAAATTATGAGGTTTTAAAGTTGGAAAAGGTTTAAAAGATTGGTAATATATTTTATTCAGTTTCTAAGTAAAATTGTTTATAATGAATTAAATTGTATTAATAGATGTAATATTTACCTAATATGACATTATTTGTTTTAAAATATCATATATAATTAATATTTAATTATAAATAAAGATAATTTTTAACTAAAATTAATATTTTTCATTATTCATCAAAAAAATAAGTTTCTTATAAAAATACCAAAAATTTACCATAGAGTATTTTTAGAATTAAGAATTAAAAAATCAAGTTTACTTTATCAAATTAAATTTCTAAATGTTTCTAAAATTATTTTTATTATTAAAATAAGTTTATTCAATAAAATTATATTTTTAACATAAAAGGACTTTACCAAAAATATTATCATTCATTATCAATATGTTTTATTTATATAAATTTATTATAAAAAATATTTGAAAAGTAATAATTACTATTACTACTACTATATTTAATAATTTGGTTATAATTATCTCATTTAAATAAATAAATAAATATAAATATAAATAAATAAATATATATATAAACATTTCATAGAAACTCAGTGTTGCTTCCATTGTACACCAATATGGTGTTGCATGTAACGTACACCAAGTTGGCGTTGAATATAATGTATGCCAAGTCGGTGTTTTGTGGGAAATGAATGTTTGGAATAATGTTTTAATATATATATATATATATATAAAGAACTATTTCTAGTTTCATGTGAAATGAAAAATATAAAAAAGATAAATTAATTCAAAAAATTAGTTCACAAAATTTTTTGGGTGTTACATTCAACCCCCTTAAATTAATTTCACCATATAAATTTGTCTTTTTTGGGCCCTATATAATTTGTTTTGTTTTCATAATCACAAATAATATCAATATATAGATTATCGTTCCATTTAACATCTCTATGTAAATCAATTATGTCACACATAACAATATACCTAAATAAGTCAATAACTTATATTACTTAATCAATATGTTTACTAGTGTATTTTTACATGTATTTTTGGATAACTCTTAGTATTGTAATGATTTTTGTAAGACCGATGTTTGACACACTGATGTTCGACACACTGATGCTTGACACACTGAAGTTTGACACACCGATGTTCGACACACCGACGGTGACAGACCGAAGTCGAAACACCGAAGTCGACACACCGATGTTCGACACACCAAAGTTTGACACATCGAAGGTGATGGACAGAAGTTAACACACCGATTTCAACACAACGATGCTTGACACACCAATGATGACGCACTGAAGTTGACAGACTGAAGTTCAACACACCGAAGGTGACAGACCGAAGTTGACACACCAAAGTCGACACATCGACATTGACAGACCAAAGTTGACACACCAAAGTCGACACAATGAAGATGACTCACCAAAGATAACAGACCGATGTTACCTAGCAGAATAAAACAGAACGAAGATGACTCATCGATATTCATAAATAACTTTTTCCATATTATTAATTAAAATTTATTTCTCATGGTCATATTTAGACATATTAATGTTTCTGAAATTATTTAATGTTGTCTATAGGACTATCCGTAGACAGTACAAGGTACATGAACATGCAGAGATATTCATTCCAAGTGGACCTTAAAGTATAAAAAACTACATTGACTTAAGAAAGTTTTTTGAAGATATGATGAAAAAAAGACTATGTGAATATGTAAATAAAAGAACAAAAAGCGTAAGATTATAATAAGTTTTAAACAAGCAACATTCTGGAGAATCTCAATGTACATTGGGACACTGATAAGATGAATTTTTTCACATCTAGAAGTTGGATTATAGAAACTGTGATAATCTGTTCTGAAGTCAAATTCCAAAAGAGGACTCAAATATCATTTTCTCAACATCTATTGAGTCCATAGCATTAATGTATAACACACAGAGAATTATTAACTCTATTATCTTTCATAACTCTGGTGTGTTTTATCATTACTATTTGAGTAGTGTGTATATCTTTTACACACATTATCTCATGAGCATAACTGGAGGATATTAAAATATCCTCACTCTCAATCCCTTCTTACACTTGTATCCCACGTAGAATTGTGGAAGAGGTCCTATGTGATATATTTATTTGTTTTTCCCATGATTAACTATGGTAGAGGTTAAGTGTGACTTGGACAGCCGGGTGTGCTATTGTAAACCCTAATCCAGGGTGTGGATCAAAAGTTTATTAACAAAAACTTCTTGGTGGAAGGTGATCACCAAGTACAGAGGACTAAGTCTCATCTTGAGACTGAACCTATTGTTTATTTTCTATACTGTTTATCTTATATTTCTTATATGTTCTATATTTCTTGCATTAAGATAAACTGAACATTGATAGTTAGTTTAGAAAGTGTTTACAACTATTTTGAATCATTAGGTTTTTTTCAAAAGTTTTACTTATATTTAGATTGGTAAAAATGAGAACTTATCAATCTTCTGTGAACCAAATTAAACCTTCCAGACTTTTATAAATTCACTATAAATTGACTTTGTGTTTTATTTTCATAGGGGGATATTATTTTGTAAAGACCATTTTTAGCATAAATTTTTATAGATACTCAATTAAGCCCCATCTGTAGTCATCTACCCCAACCAACTTTTGGTATCAAAGGATTTTGAAAGTTACTGTTATTTTTTTCAAATCATTTCAACAGTGATTATCATTGTGTTTCAAAGATCTTAAATTTTTTTGTTATTTCTAAATTTTTATCTCTTTGAAATTCCTTTAAAAACTTTATCATGGAAAATAGATTGGAAGGGGCTTATACTAATAGACCAAATTTCTTTAATGGAACTATCTATGCTCAGTGGAAAATTAAAATGAAAATATATCTAGAAAGTATGGGATTTGAAATATGGGCTGATATTGAAAATAAATATGAAATACCTGAAACTGCTAGAAGCACTTGAGATGAACCTACCAAATCCACCTATAACAATAACTATAAATAAATGAATTCTCTATACTATGCACTATGATATGAAGAGTTTAATCATATTTCTACTTGTAAAACTACACATGAAATTTTGGATACTCTCTATGTTTCACATGAAGGAACATCTAATGTCAAATAAATGTGATTAAATAATTATACTGTAAAATATGATAAATTTAAAATGAATCCTGATGAGTCAATTTCTGATATGTATCTCATGTTCAATGAAATCGGAAAAACCATGATTTCTTTAGGAAGAGAAGTGACTACCAAAGAGAAGATCATGCAGATTTTGCGATTCTTACCAGAAAGATGGCGTGAAATATATTTTTCTATCAGAGAATCATGTGATATTCATAAAATGACATTGAAGGAATTGATTGTAAAATTAATGATGAATAAAGAAGAATTTAAGGTAAATCAACAGGAGGATGAACCAAAACGAAATTATATAGCTTTAAAGACAACTTCATCTAAAGGTATGGACAAATAGAAAGTTCAAGATACTACCTAAAGCTCAAGTAGTGATGAAGATGCTTCAGAAAGTGATGAAGAAATGGGTTAGTTGGCTAGATGATTCAAGAAATTATATAGGAAAAAGAAGTTCTTCAAAAATCCTAGTTACAAAGGAAATTATGATAATAAGAGAAATTAGAAAAAGGACTGGAAGAGAAATGAAAATTAGAAGAGATAATCTGTTATGAAAGAAAAAGGAAAGGACATGTCAAATATGACTGCCCGAAGATGAAATACAAGAAAAATTATTAAAATATGGATATAAGGTATAAGAAAGAAATGAAGGACACTTAAGGTTCCTTTGAGGATATCTCAAGGGAATATAGATCTTCTCAAAATGAGAATGATGATATGGCTAATATGTGTTTCATGAAAAACAAAACTGAGGTAACCATAGACTCTCCTGCACATAATTCTTATTATTATAAAAGTGAGTCTAAAAATATGACAAATGATGAACTATTCGAATATTGCAACATGTTATAAGAAACTTGTAATGAGTTGAAAGATAATTATAAATCATTGAAGAAACAACATGCTCTTACTATGACTCATAAACCTGAACTTACAACTGAAAAAGGGAAAAATTCTCAACTACTCAAAGAAAACGATGAGTTAAAAATGTCTAATGAGCAATTGAAGAAAGACTTAGAAACTTTTACTAATGGGAAAAATTATCTTACTAAAATTCTTGAAAAACAAATAGATCCTAAGTATAATTCTGGGATAGGATATCAACCAGGTTATGGGAATTTATCGAGATCACATTTTGTACCAACATTTGGAAAATCTGCTATCTTTTTCAAAAACCAGAATTGTACTGAAAGTTCCAGTTCCACAATATATTTTACTGTATCAAATTATTCAAGATCAAGCAATATTTATTTTTCAAATACTCTATATTATGCATATAGGAAACCCATAATACATTTTTGGGTTCATAATGCTTATATTACTAATGTATGTGGACCCAGACAAATACGGGTACCAAAGTCATTTTTTGGTTAAATGGTTTTTTAGGTAAACTGCCTAAAGAGTTCCTATAAAAAAATGTGGTACTTAGATAGTGGGTGTTCAAGTAATATAATAGGTAAATTTTCAAGCTTTAAAATTCTTATCAAGATCGATAGAGGACATGTCACATTTGGTGACAATGGTAAAGGAAAAATCATCGGCCTAGGCCAGATTGGTAACCCTAACTCTATTTCAATTTCTAAAGTACTGTATATTGATGGACTGAAGTATAACCTTCTCAGCATATCTCAATTTTGTGATGGTGGATTTAATGTTAAATTCAAAAATTATTCATTTCATGTTTTTATGCCAATAATAATTTAGTATTTACCTCTTTTAGAAATGATAATGTATATTCTATAAATCTAGACACACTAGGCTCACAGAATGTCTCTTGTCTAAATGCCTTTCAAAAAGAGTCATGGATCGGGCATAGAAGATTTGGACATTATAATATACACTCTCTTAATAAATTACCTAGAAAAGGCTTAGTTAGAGACTTACCCAAATTAGAGTTTCCAAACAATAAAGTATGTAATCCTTGTCAAAAAGAAAAGAAACATAAAATCTCTTTCAAACCAAAGAAAGAAGTAACTACTTCTCAAACTCTTGAGTTGGTTCATATGGACTTGTTTGGACCATCTAGAGTTTCGAGTCTCAATTGGAAGCACTATGTTTATGTTCTTGTAGATGATTTCTCTAGGTACACCTGGACCTTTTTCCTACCTCATAAAAGTGAAGCATGTTCTCACTATACTAAGTATTCTAGGATTGTAGAAAATATTAGTGGATTTAAGATTAAATCCTTACGAAGTGATCATGGTCATGAGTTTGAGAATCAAGATTTTGAAGCCTTATACTCACAATATGACTATAATCATAACTTCTCTGCACCTAGAACAACTCAACAGAATGTTGTGGTCGAAAGAAGAAATAGAACCTTACAAGAAATTGCTCAGACCATGCTTAATGAATATGATTTAACCATTTATTTTTGCGCTGAAGCTATTAATAAAGCCTGCTATATAATAAAAAGATTCTTAATAAGTCCCATTCTTAATAAATCTCTTTATGAGTTGTGGAGTAATAGGAATCCCAAATTAGGTTATTTTAAAGTGTTTGGATGTAACGTTTATATTTTGAATAATAAAGATCATTAAGATTAATTTACTTCCAAAAGTGATGAAGGAGTATTTCTTGGATATTTTTCAAAAAGTAAAGCATATAGAATCTTTAATAAGAAATCCAAATGTGTGGGGGGATTTGTACACTTCAAGTTTGATGAAGTAGATCCACATGAGCCGAAGGCCTTTCTAGAAAATGTTTAAGGGGATATGTCCAATCTGGTCATTAATGATAAAACCACAAATCATCATGTGAAGGAATCTGTGAAAACTTCCAGTTCTTGAAATTCCCTAAATCCTAACCATAGTGAACCTGATTAACCTGACCAACTTGAAATATGAAGTCCAACTTTCTCAGGACTAACTATAACCCTTAAGAATCATCCCTTAGATGCTGTTGTTGGATATTTAGATAGAGGAACACAAACCAGAGCTTCCTTGAGAAACCATGTTGAACATCAAGCCTTCTTGTCACATCTTGAACCTAAAAATATAAATGATGCAATCAATTATTAATTTTGGGAAGTGGCCATGTGAGAAGAACTTAATCAGTTTGAAAGAAATAAATTTTGGAAACTTGTATATAGACCTAAGGATACTTTGACCATATGAACCAAATGGGTTTTTAGAAATAAGGTTGATGAAGTTGGAAATATAGTTAGAAAAAAATCTAGACTATTTGAACAAGGATATAATCCAGAAGAGGGAATTTATTATGAAGAGAATTTTTTTTCTAGTATCTAGACTTGAAGAAATTATGATCTTACTAGCCTATGCAGCACACTTGGATTTAAAACTTTCAAAAGTGCATTCCTAAATGGTTATGTAATTGAGGATTATTTTGTGGAACAACCCCCATGTTTTAAAAACCACATTTTCCAAATCATGTGTTAAAATTATTGTAAGATTTATACGGTTTGAAAAAATCTCCAAGAGTTTGGTATTAAAGGTTAATTAATTTTATTATTTCAAAAGGTTTTACAAAAGGACTTTTAGATCCTACATTATTTATAAAAATAGTTTTGAAATAAGTTTTAATGTCTCATATATATGGATATGATATTATTTTTGGATCTTCTAAAAATTATTTATGTAATGATTTTCCAAACATAATGAAAAGTGAGTTTGAAATGAGTTTAATGGGTGAACTCAAATATTTTCTTGGATTTCAAATATTTCAAAATAAAGAATGTATTATCTTAAATCAAAGTAAGTATACAAAAGATCTTTTGAAAAGATATGGCTTTGATATAATTAAGAGTAGTGAAACTCCTACGAGTTCTACATGTAAGTTAGATCATGATGAAAATGGAAAATCAGTTGATCAAACTTCTTACAGAGGAATGATAGGGAGTTTTCTGTACTTAATAGCTGGTAGGCTAGATATTATATTCAATGTGTGTATATGTGTGAGATTTCTAGAAAACCCAAAAGAGTCACATTTAAATGCCGTTAAAAGAATTTTCAAATACCTCAAATATACAACTAACTTAGTACTGTTCTATCCAAAAAGAAAACTGTTTGATTTAGTTAGCTATTTAGATACTGATTTTGGTGGATTTAAGTTAGATAGAAAGAGTACCTCTAAAATGTGTCACTTTTTGGGAAAGTCACTAATATCAATGTGTAGTAAAAAATAAAAATTTAGTTGCATTATCAACTTCTAAAGCAGAGTACTTTGCTGTTGGTAGTTTTTGTGAACACATTTTGTGGATGAAACACACCTTATTAGACTATGAATTTCAATTCAGACATATCCCCATAAATTATGGCAACACAAGTGCTATTAGAATTTCTAAAAATAAAATTTCTTATTCTAGAACAGGACATATTGATGTTAGACGACACTTTTTGAGAGATCCTTATAAAAAATGTGATATAACTCTTGAGTTTACTGGGACTGAACATTAGGTTGCAGATATATTCACTAGACCCTTAAATTATAAGAGAATGAATTACATCAAACATGAACTAGGAATGATAAATCAGTATAGGACCTCATGAAAATGATCTTATGAAACCGTTCTTCTTGAAAATGATCTCTTGAAACTGATATCTTGAAATCGATCTTTTTGAAACTGATCTTCATGAAACTTATTTCTTGAAACCGATCTTCATGAAACCAATCTCTTAAAACCGATCTTCATGAAACTGATCTCTTGAAACCAATCTTCTTGATACCAATCCCTTGAAACCGATCTTCATGAAACCGATCACTTGAAACCGATCTTCTTGAAACTGATCTCTTGAAATCAATCTTCATGAAACATATATTCCAGAAACCGATCTATTGAAACCGATATCTTGAAACTGATCTTCATGAAGCTGATCTTCTTGAAACCGATCTCTTGAAATCGATCTCTTGAAACTGATCTTCTTGAAATCGATCTTCTGGAAAATTATCTTCTTGGAACCGATCGCTTGAAACCGATCTCCATGAAACTGATCTCTTGAAACCGATATTCTTGAAAATGATCTTCTTGAAACAGATATTTTGAAACAAATTTTCTTGAAACCGATCTTATGAAACTGATCCCTGAAACTGATTCATCGACACTGACGTATTTAAGGATTGTTTTGTAAATTCTGTCTGTTTTAAATAAAATGACGTTTTTTGTATACTTCTCTTTTCCGCATTTAAATTTTTATGATTTACGAGTTACTATCTCTAAATGATATATTTAGTTCAATCCATCCCGAACATTCACCTTCTCTTCAACCATAAAGCCTTATACCTTTTGTCATTATTCCTCTCAACTCTCAACCTCTCAACATTGTTGGAATCTGAATCCTTGTCATGGCGAGGACTAAGCGCACAATGGAAGAACCTACCAAATATCCTTCTACTAAGCATCATAATGGTTAGTCTAGTGGGAATGAGAAACCAAGCTTGGAAAGTCGAGTGGTTATAGCTGAGAAATAGGTGTCTGCTGGGTGGATTCTGTCAAGAAAATCCTTTTTGTTGAATGTAATGGAATCTCAAGGATGGATCAGTTGGTTCACCAACAATGAAAGACCCTATTATCCTCATATAGTACATAAATTATATCAAAATTTGAGGATATCTATGGATGAAGCTGAGGTATTAAAGATTAACTCTGTAGTAAAGGTAAAGGAGATAGCTTTTTCATCCATAGAATGGGCTGAATGCGTAGAGATTCCCCCTGAAGGTGTGTATGTTGACTATCCTGGTAATATTACACCTTCCTCTATTTTGTTATCTTTTGAATATTATTTGATGGAGCTGACTAGAAATGGAGAATCCATGAGGACTGTTGCAAATGAATTTGAAGGAGAAGTAAGGCTTCTTTTTATGTTCATACAACATCAAATCTGCCCAAGGAAGGGAGATTTCCTTGCTGTGAAGTATCATGATGTTTTCTTGATCTTTTTGTTGAAACATGGGATAAAAGTGAATCTGTATGGGTATATAATAGTGAATATATATTATTTTTTTAATCCATACAAGAAGGAAAAATGCTTATACTATTCGAGGATGATTTATGCTATGTTGAAAAGATTAGGTTGTGTGGAAGATGGAGATGAAGTATTAAGTGCCTGGAGTGGATTTTGTCTTCAAAAAGACATTTGTAAGAGGATTTAAATCTTCTAGAACCCATGTATGAGATTTTGGGTAGGAGATGAGGAAAGGATGTTTGAGGATTTCAATCCAGTTGAACACCCTTCTAGAACAAAGGACCAAGTTGATCCATGTCTCAAACCAGGAGTGTTTTCAGTTTATTCTGATGAGGATTCTGAACCTGAAGTACCAAGGGATGAAAGATCTCATTTTGATAATAGGAGTGATCCTGATATTGATGAAAGTACCAAAGAAATTACTTATGGACCTACTATTCCACCTTTGGAATTTCACTCAGGAGAATCTTTTTTAGGTGATGAGGATGAGGAAGAAACAGAAGTTACTGGAGTTGAAATCTATGTTAGTAAATTTGATGAGGAATTAAATGATGATGATGATGATGATGATGATGGTGATAGTGGAAGAAATTATGATCATGTGAGTGACTCTCTAAAAGTTAGAAAATAGGTGGTTGATAGATCCGGTGAGGAATTTGTACATGGGGCTGGTGCTGGTGATGAGCATAATTAACAACAAGCTATTGGTCATAGAGATGCTGAACATGAGGACATACCATGCCATCCTAATGCTAAAAATAAATATAGAATTCTAGAATTGAATGATCTTGTGGCTACTGGACAAGAGGAAGAAGATATGGTTCCAATGCCTCAGATTGAGGAAGTGCCTAGTGAAGTTGCAGTGGCTAGAGCAGAAGTAGAACCTGATGTTTGTTTGGTTCCTGTTACTAGAAAAGTTATTATGGACCCAAAACAGAATGAAGAATTTGATGTTGATGATGTTGTTCCTGAACCTCAGGGAAGGAGGATCAGAATCGATACTGTTGAGCCAAGACACTGGACCTATACTAGAGAGTGGAATAATGATCTAGGATACATTCTTTCCGATTTAGAGTATGACTCAGATGAGGAGAGGGTACCTCCTCATTCTGCTCCACAAGTCTAGGCTGATCTAGATCATATTGTACCTCTTCCACCAACTATACCTCCACCAGCAGAACCTGTAGCTCAGTCAGTACCCAGTGACTATGTCACTAAGGCTGATTTGGAGAAATTTTAAAACGAGATATGTGAGCATGTGATAGCTTCATTTGGATCCAGAAGTGAATCCTCCACCGCCATAGGTATCTCAGATGCTGATGCAGGAAATATTGCAAGAATGGTGATCCTAGAGATTCAACTGAATCTCATTACTACAATAGAAACCATTATTATACACAACACCTTACTGAGAGAATAAATAATAAAGAAGAGAAATGAGTTGAATTCCTTAACCTCTGACTTCAACACATCCTTTAGTGGTGTTCTGGAAGTTCTTAGGAGCTTGGTAACTCATCTACTCAGTGTAGATCAAAAAAAGTTGAAAGAAGATCATGGAAAAATGTTGACTGGCCCATCTTGTTCTAGGAGTGGGAAAAGTGTTGTTGTTCATTTGGATTCTCTCAAGGTTGTGATGAGAGATAAATTTTAAAAATATTAGAGTGTTTTTGAAAAAGGAACCCTTGAAAATGTACATAAAAGTATAGATCTTGTATAAAATATAGTCAGACAGTTCACAAAAGAAGCCTCAATAGCTCACAAAGAAATTTGGGAAAATGTGGATAAGTATTTCAATAACATTTATACTAAGCATGATCTCATAAATAGCTTCGAGTTTCTCACAGAAAATCTTAAAATTCCTCCAGTCATAGAATCATTCAAGAAGCATGTCCTTTAATTAAATGAATTTACCCCTCTGCTGAGTAAATTTATGGAAAATAAGGATGAATTTCAGAAATCCATGTGATATGGTGGTGAAATCATTAATGATTTCATCAATCTCTTTATAGCCTTATCTGCATGTTCAGGCCGAGGCTATCGTGGTCCCTCCAGCTGCTTCAATTTGTACTGCCTCTTGGCCTCCTTCTCAACTGACTGTCTCTTAGGATCTTACCCAGATTCAACCAATCATCACAAAACAAACTCCAATTTCAATGTTATCAGAAAGGCAACCTACCCTTGAAACTACTATTCCTATTGGTGTTGCCCTACCTGGTGTTATCTTTAGACTACCTATTCCCTCTGCCACTCCCATGCCTTATCCTTCTCCCTCGGATCCTTCACACAAAGGCAAAACACCTCAGCATCCAAACCTTAATGATGGATTTTATCTTTTGATAGGGATTTGAATCTTTTGGTTTGACTTGTACTTTTATGCCTTTTAATGAAAATACTTACAGTGTATTTCTTTTGTATTCTTTATCCTTACTTATTTTCTCTTTTTTCTAATCCCAAAAGTGGGAGAAAAATAAGGCATACATTATACCTATGGAGTACATTATTTTTCTAAGGGGGAGTTTTTTTGGTTTAGGACACATGGAATCTACTCACCTTAATCTATTTAATGAGGGGGAGCCTTTGTTTTTAAAATTTCAAGCAAAGAAAAACATTAGTTATATTTGAAAATTACTTTCAGTGCAACATGCTATGTCAAGCTATCTTTATTCTACATATTTTTTCATGTATGCCATAATTTGTGATTATCAAAAAGGGGGAGATTGTTGGACCCTCTATAATTTTGTAGTTTTCATAATCAAAAATAATGTCAATATACATATTATCATGCCATTTAATATCTCTAAGTAAATCAATTATGTCATATATAAAAATATACTGAAATAATTTAATAACTTATATTCAAGAATAAATATGTTTACCAGTGTATTTTTGAATGTATTTTTGGATAACTCTTAGTCTTGTAATGATTCATGTATGACCGATGTTTGACACACTGATGTTCGACACACTAATATTAGACAGACTGATGTTCGACACACCGTTGTCAACACACTAATGTTCAACACACCAAAGTCGACACACAAACATTGACAGATCGAAGTTCTACACACCAAAGGTGACAAATCGAAGTTGACACACCGAAGTTGACACACCGATGTTCGACACACCGAAATTGACACATCGAAGTTGAAAGACCGAAGTTTGACACACCGAAGGTGACATACCGAAGTCGACACACCCAAGTCAACACACTAATGTTGACAGACTGAAGTCGACACACCAAAGTCGACACACCAAAGATGACTCAACAAAGATAAAAAACCGATGTTACAAAGCAAAAGACAACATACCAATGATGACTCACCGATAGTCATAAATAAATGTTTCTATTTTATTAATTCAAATTTATTTCTAACAGTCAAATTTAGACAAATTAATGTATCTGACATTATATAATGGTGTCTGTAGAACTATCCTTAGATAGTACGAGGTATATGAACATGCAGAGATATTCATGCCTAGTGGAAATTTATGTAAAAAAGGACTACGTTGAATTAAGATTTTTTTTGGAAGAACATACTAAAAAACAGACTGCGCGAATATGAAAATAGAGAAAAAAAGCCTGATATTACAAGAAGTTTCAAATAAGAAACATTCTGCTAAAGCTCACTATAAATTGAGACACTGACGAGATGAATATTTTCACATCTAGAAGCTAGATTACAGAAATTATGATACTCTGTTCTGAATTCAACTTCCAGAAGAGGACTCAAATATCCTTTTCTCAATATCTATTGAGTCTAGAGCATTACTGCATAACACACAGAGAATTATTGACTCCATTCTATTTCATAACTCTGTTGATTTTAATATTACTATTTCAGCAGTGTTTATATCTTCCACACCCACTGCCTCCTGAGCACAACTGAAGGATATTAAAATATCCTAACTCTCAATACCTTATTACACTTGTATCCCACGTAGAACTATGGAAGAGGTCATGTGTGATCTATTTATTTATTTTTCCCACGAATAACTATGGTAGAGGTCAAGTGTGACCTGGATAGCTAGGTGTGCTATTGGGAACCCAGATCCAGGGTGTGGATCCAAAGTTTATTAACATAAACTACTTGGTGGCAGGTGATCACCAAGTGGGGAGGACTAAGTCTCATCTTAAGACTTAACCTCTTGTTTTATCCGATGTGTTATTTATCTTATATTTCTTATATGTTATTTATTTCTTTCATTAAGATAAACTGAACTTTGATAGTTAGTTTAGAAAGTGTTTACATTTGTTTTGAATCCATGTGTTTGTTTTGAAAGTTTTACTAATCATTAGAATGGTAAACCAATGAACTAATCAATCTTCTAAGAACCATATTAAACCTTTAATAGTTTTATAAATTCACTACAAAATGACTTTCTGTTTTATTTTCATAGGAGGATATTATTTTTTAAAGACCCTTTTTAACAGAAATTTTTATAGATACTCAATTCACCCCCTCTTGAGTCATCTACTCTGAACAATAGTTTAGGTTATCAAAGGTCTAATACTTGAATTTTTCATTCATAGAAACCCACATCATAAATAAGGATACTAAAAAATTCCTTAAAAAGTGAAATTTGGAACCCTAACTGTTACCCAGAGTAACAAATAATGAGATTACCACATAAGAGAACATAGGTTAGAAGAGAAATCATGGACATTAAAGAGAAATATTACCATCAAGTTCTGATGGAGAGTGATAGAGAAAAAGGTCAAGAGAAATTTAACAACCAGAAATCCATAAATATGTGATCAACTAAGGGACATTGAATTCTTCAGAAATGAAAGTACTAGGAATTTTTTTTGTCATGAAATTTTTTTTCCCAATGTTAGTGAATTATTATGAAAAGATATACTTGTACGAATTTAGGACAACATCAAAATTTGTATTTAAAATGGAGAGACTCAAGATAACACTTTAATCTTAAACATATCCTGAGAAGGTTAACGTCAAAAAGGTAACATATCAGGAGACCTAGGATAACACCAAACTTTGTAATTGATCCACTTCACCTATTTCTCTAAAATGGAAGGTTACCTTTTAATTCATGAAGTACTAAGATATCTTGAGAATCACGACATGACATCCCAATTTTCCTTAGTTACCATCAATAAAAGGTAGTTTGAATAAGAAAATATGCATAAATCTTTATATAGAGAGATAACACCTTAATCTTACTGACCTCATCTAAAGTTTAACTTAAACATTCCATAAATGGTTAACCCTATAACCCTCCAAAAGATTAATATTCAATTATTTAGAAATAATTTCAAGAAATTGGCTTAAGGTTGATCCCCTATAAATGATCATATACAACTTGGTTTTGATATTCGAAACATGTGACTAAACTCATCATATATTCCCTTGAAACAAGGTAATTTCCATAAATCCTTTTGGAAAACATGTATTCTTTTTTATTAAAATGATTACTAGATGTATTCTTAAAATCCAAGAAGTAATAAACTTAATTGTTGATGTCATAGAACACTATTTCAATAATTATTTCTTTGGTAATCCTTACCATCAAATTTACTTATTCATATCAATCATATCTTTAACCAATCATCTTTATCTCATGTTAGCCATTAATTAAGGGTTAAATTTCCTTAATAAAAATATAATCAACCCATGAAATCACTTTTTTATGTCTTCATTACCATTAATCATGTACTTTTCAATCCTTAATGAAAAAGTTTAATGAAAATAATTATATATTTCATTATTCATATAACATAATCTCTGAATTCGAACACATAATAACTTCATTCATCAAACATTTTTCTTGCACCATTACTCAGGATTCATCAACTTATTCCTTAGTAACTATTTAATAGAATATAAAATATGAATAATGTATTAAGGTTTCTCAAACCAAATCTAATCATGCTTCTTATGATTAATGTAAACAATATTGGAAGAGCATCACATACCTTTCTCATATCGTTTGTGATTTATTAATATACAAAAGTATAACCAATTATCATACCACCTTCCTGATTATATTTATGATATTTTTAGTTGGGAAATAAATTTTCATAACTCCCATACTTTCGACATAGTAAATATTCAATGTTAACCATGTTCCTTATAGTTCTCTCCGTTGACTAAAACTATAAAGAACAGGGTTAGAAACACATATCATTAAAGAAAACCAAACAATCTTAAAATTTTACTTAAGGAATGTCTAAATCATTACACATTATTTAATATATGACACCTTAGTTTTATCCTAGGTTATTCTTATCCAACATATAATTAAATTTTTTACGATGGTTTATGAAGAGTTTGCGAATTCCTAAAGCATATCCCCCAGGAGTGTCAAACCAGGTATACAACAAGGCCTGTTGTCATGTACTGGATTACCCCAAGTCAAGCCCTGAACATCTTGTTAGAGTTATTACCCCTAGGTACATCTATTCCACAGCCACATCAACTATTATTATCCATATATGGATGTTTTTATATTAAAACACTCACTCTATCCTTTACCAAAATTCAAGGACATTTTCTTAAACTTTGACTCAACCATATACTTATACTTAGAGACAACCCTATATATATCCTTATAAATATTCCTAGGGATCTCACTAAAGTTTTCACATCATAGTTACCAATGGTTGACTAAATATTTCATTTCATACCAACTATAGAAACCCATTCTTAACATACATGGATATTACATTATTTTAGATGAATATTCAAAACATTAAAAAATACATACCCAAGAACCACAATAGTTTAGTGTCTTTGGAAATATGGAAACAAAATATTCTATACTAGTGAAATATCTTCAATATCTCCCATAAAGATATCTAACTTTAGTAATTCTACCTAAAACCCTTCTTCATACCCTGGGGAAAGGAAGCATAAGAAAAGTGTTATCTCAAATGCTCAGTTAGGGTAAATAAAGAAAATTAATATGTATAACATAAAAAAAGGTATGGAAGTTGAAAAAAACATTTGATGATCATTCCCTCCATATTAAATAACATATAAGTTTATAATAAATGAATCATAAGGAAATAAATAAAATAATCCAAGGAAGTATAACATAAGAAAAGAAATGAAATTTGTGATGTTCACGTTGTGAACATGTATAAGTAGAAACAAGTTCACTCATTATGTTAAGGACATGAAATCTTTCCCCAACATAAAATTGTGGACATTAAACCAAGTACATGAATAACATTGTAAACATGTACTCAGGTTCACACTTAATCTTATAGATGTAAAGCCAATTCCATGCATAACATTGTGAAAATGTAATCATGTTCATGAATTACCTTATGGATGTGATGCCATGTCCACGGATAAAATTGTGAATGTTTAATCAGGTTCACGCTTTACATAATAGAAATGAAACCAGTTCCATGAAGAACATTGTGAACATGTAATCAGGTTCATGAATAACGTTGTGCTCATGTAATCAGGTTCATAGATAACCTTACAGAGATATAACTAGGTTCATGCCTAACATTGTGAACACGTAATAACTTTCACTCATAACATTGTGAACATGTAATCAAGTTTATACATAAACCCAAGGACATGAAACTAGGTCCATGTATAACATTGTGAACATGTAATCAGGTTCACACATTACATTTATTCTAATGAGTCATCAATTGTGACCTAATGCATTGGAGGGAGATATAGGTCCCACCCATCTCATAATAAAATCATTCATACATGTGCCACAAGATAATAAAACATTTATAATATCATGACCCATAAAATTGAATTTGTTTTATAAAACTCAAATCATAACACATGAAATGAAATTGGTATCATTAAAATTTAATCACATCATAACCTAGGGAAAATAGATAGGTTTAATAACCATTCCATCAAAGCATAACCCGTGAAAAGAAGTGGGTTTCTTAAACATGTAACCCATGAAAGGGAAACTGGATTCATAAATACAATGAAATTAAGAATAAAATATTCATAGAAAGAATATGAATTGAACATTAAGATTATTTCCTAGAAAGGCATGAGTAACATCAATAGATTTCATCTTATATGGAAAATAATTTTGAAACATTTCTTGAGTAAAATAACATTTATTCTTTGAAAAATGCTTTTTATAACATAAAACATTTTGAAAACCAATTTATTTAAAATTAGATTTGAAAAATTGTAAAGGAAGATTTGAAAATAACGAAAAAAATTTAAAATAAATTTTCCTTGAAATTTACCTTCAAGGATCTTTTCAAATTTTTTTCAAAACATGGTTTTTGAATACAATAGATTTCCGACCAAAGAGAGAGACAATCATATTTTACTTAAAAACATTTTCTTAAGTACCAAAGGGTGGAAAAGGGTATTAAAATAAGAGGATGTATTAAAAAAATAGAGGAGAAGGAAACTGATGAGTGTTATTGAGATATGGATTATAACATTTCATCAAAGGAAACACAAACGTAATCAATCTTGAAAAGCGATGAGATTACATCAATAGACTCTTATAACTTAGTAACTTGGGATCATAATCTTCATGTATGAAAAGGAAATTACATGAAGCATAATATATCATGAAAATAAGTATATTCATGATATAACATGTAAAATGTAAGTATATACACATCGAAAAAGAGTTTAGGTTCATAACCAAACATGTGTCTCAAAGAAGGAAAACTGAGACAAAACTCTTTTACCAATTTGGTAACTTTTGAAACTTAAACCCCATGAAAGAGGGATCATAAAGTAGACACATGAATACCTATAAATATAAGTATAAGATACATATAACAGAATCATCGGTATTACATACACCACATAAAAGGAAAGAGTGGTGAAAATAAAATGTATCTCACAGAAATAAAAAGTGAGAGGAAATCCCCTCACCTTGTGTCTTGACTCTAATCATACTCATTAAAACCACCTATATAATAAATATAAATTTATTATAAATCTTTTAAATAACCATATTATTATATCTAATACTATATATGGTTTTATTATGACCTTATATTACCTTCTTGTTAATGATCTTATGTTAAGTTTTCACTTCGAGGTAATATTCACTTTGTTCTTTGTATGTGTCTTAATTTGCAATATCATTTCTACTATACTTATACCATGATTCCATACTGTAAATCATTATATAAATATCATGTATATCTATTATATGTATATTATAATAATATATAGAATAAATAATTACAAAATGGAATACAATATTCACTACTAGAATTTCATCCAATTGTGATGGGTCATTTGCGATAGCAAAATGACCCATCACAAATAGTGTATTTTCTTATATGATTTATGATGAGATAAATAGTCCATCACAAATAATTTTTTATTGCTACAAAATAAATAATCTATCCCAACTATTTTTGGCATGATTTCCCACCGCCCAACACGAAAAGTAATCACGATGGGAATTTGAGAATTTTTTTATCCATCACAAAGGCCCCTAGGCTCGGGATTATAGGTGATAGAACTTAGTGTCTGTCATAAATAATCTTGGAGAAAAAGAATTTCGGATGGCGTTAATTATTTCATAAATATTTCATCGCAAAAAAACCAATAATTTAACAGCTCCCGACCCTCCTTTCCTTCTTCCTCCTATTTCTTTCTTCCTCTTCTCTTTCCTGCTGCAAACCCAGCAGTTGGTTGTTTTTCCCCAACTCCGTGCGTCTCCATTCTTCCAATTTTTTTGTTGATTCCATCTCAGATATTCATGGTATAGACTCCTCTTACATTTCTATCATTTTTTGTGTATTTGGGTTCAATGTTAAATATAATGGTTTGGTCCCGTGGTTTAGAAATTTATCTCATTTGCATACATTATTTTATATTTAGGATAGATGCAATTCTATTAATTTATATTTTCATTTTAATCTAATTCTTTTATTGGGCATTTTGGGTTCAATGTCAAATATATTGGTATGGTGAAACCATAAGTTCAAAAATTTATTTTATTTTCATGTTTTATTTGATATTTAGGATTCATGCAATTGTATCAATGTCTATTTTTATTTTAATCAATTTATAGGAATTCTGCTAATTTTTTATTTTTGGTATTTATATGTGTTTGGTACTAATATTTGTATATATAAATATATATATAAGTATGTTTTTGTACCATGTTAATTTTGATATATGTCTGTGAATATATATATATATATATTAATAATATGTATATATATAAATGATTTAAAAAATATTTTTGTGGTTTTTGATATTTATATACATATATGTAAGTTTTTATGTATATTTGTATATATGTATATATAAATTTGATATGTAGATCTGTTAAAAAAATTGCCAAAATATATTATATATATTTATATTAATCAATAAATCTTTTTATATAAATTCATATAAATAATACATTCAGATTAATTAATTTTTTTAATATAAATATATGTAAACAATACATTCTATGTGTACATCTATAAACGTTTTCAAATATGTGTAATTTTTTAATATTTATATATATATTTATATATATATATATAAATATTTATATAAAAAATTGTGTAATGTTTTTAACACACACATATATATACATGTATGTATATTAAAATATGAATATATATATATATAAGTTTAAAAAAAACATTAAAGTTTATGATATATAGACACACACACACACACATACAGAAAAATGTATATAAACGTTTTAAAAAATGTAAGGTTTTTAATATATATATATATATGCATGTATGTATGTATATATTTATCTGATGTGTATATCTGTTTTGAAAAACAAGTAAAAATATATTTTATTTTTAAATCATGTAATATATATATATATATATAAATTAACATCTAAATATGTATATATAAATATTTTAAAAATACTTGTAAGGTTTAATATATATATATATATATATATATATATATTTCAGATGTATATTTATTTAAAAAAGTGTTAGAATATATTTTATGTAATTTTATTAATTATGAAATCAGGATATACATATATATATAAATTATTAATAATTTAATAATAAATTAAATAATTAATAAGAATCATTACATAATTTATAAAAATTACTAATTAATTAGTCCATATTATTAATATATATTAAATATTTATGTATGTTTATATTAGTGTATATATAAATTTAATGTGTATATTGGTTTAATGAAAGTTTTCAGAATATTTGTGATATAATTAAATTAATTTTTAAATATATAAATATATAAATATATAAATATATATAAATAATTATTTAGTTAATATTAATAATATATAGTAAATAATAATGTAAATTACAAAATAATATAAATAATTTGAAAAATTAAAGAAATATATGAAAATTTGTTTGTGTGAATATATGTATGTATATAGACTTGATAGGTTTATTTTTTTTTGAAAAAAGGTTTAAAAATTAATTTGATGTAAATAGATTTGATTATGTGTTATATAAATGTATAAAATGTATGAAATAAATAAAAATGAGTGTTTTTAATAATGATGATAAAATTAATTTAATGCAAACATTTTAAATAGATGTTATCTATAACATTTTTTTAATAAAAAAAGTTAAAAAATTGGTTTTATGAAAAAATAAAAATAAAAATATGTATTATTTATTAAAAACTTAGTTAATAATAACGAGGATAATTTTTAGTAATACTTTTCAAAAATATAAAAATTATAATACTTTTTATAAATTTGTAAAAAATTGTAATTATTAAAAATATATTATTAATTTAAATATTTTATAATATCTAAAAATCAATAATTCATTATTAATAATAAATTTTTAATATTACTGATGATTAAAAAATCATAATAATTGTTTGTAAAAAAATATAAAAAATAGTGTGTCTTAATAAATATCATGTGTCTCATATGAGACATAGTTCGAGAGACATTCTATAATTTTTAAAAAATCATGTATCTTATATAATATATTTAAAATATCAATGTGTTAAAATATAATAATAATTTTCAATTAGTCAAAATGATATGTAATAATTGTTTTTATTTTCTTATTTTTAGATAATTATGGACTCGGGATGTGGAAACCGATATATATTACGTGATCATTATTGGATAAATAATCACAAAATTTCAAACAGATATTGTTTAAATCCTATTTACCTTGAAGGTGTTGAAGCCTTTATATCATTTGCATCATTAAATTCAGATTTTGTTTTTGAAGGAACAATTAAATATCCGTGTCAGAAATGTAGTCTTAGGACATTAAAAACTTTTTTCAATGTTGGACTTCATCTATTGATTTCTAGTTTTCCAAAAGATTATATTTTTTTGGTATCTGTAACACCCCATGATTTCGTAGTATGATATCTCTTTAATGTAATTTAATAGCCTACGCTACACGGAACACCGAGTTCAAGTGCCCTATGAATTACCAAACTAGTCTTTCAAAAAGAGGTTGTGAATAGTATTAACCGTATTTTGAATTTTATATACTCCATATAATTTTGTATTCTATATTATGTTTTTCTTAGACATAATATAAGAGCAAATTCATTTTTAAGATAAAAGAAGAATTTTTCCAAAAATGAAAATTTAATACCTTTCAATGGCAAACCCTTTTTAAATCCAATATTTGAAAATTTTATATATAAAATTTAATGAAATTAAATTCTTCTTTAAAATCTCTACATAAAAATTTAGTTTGGATAATTTTTTGGTACTTTTCGGATAACTTTCATATTTTGATGAATAGTGAAAGATACAAACTTTTATTTGAAAACAACTTTTTTAATCGAAATAATTTTTAGTGTTAAATTTTTCTTTTTAGTGTTTTTAAATTATAATTATATTATATTTTTATCATTTAATATTATAAACGTCATTGGAGATAATTTCATTTTTAAATTGTACATAAACACTTGTCAAACTTTTGATAGTTTTTACTTCTTAAAAACCCAATTTTTCATTTTGACAACTGGAATTAATTTTAAATAAATTAACGAAACTCATATATTTTGAATTTGGTAAAGGTGATATAATTTTTGGATTTGTAATATCAAAATTAGATTAGGTTTAATTTTTGGAATTTTTCTGAAAACTTTCAATTTTTGATGAATAGTGAAAACACTACGTTATTGTTTGAAACAGACTTTTATTCAAATAATTATTATTTTTATTTAAATTTATTTTAAATTTTAAATATATATATATATAATACCTATATTATTTCAATGTAATTTATTGAAGTCATTTTACAATAGGATTAGATGTATACAATTTTATTTATTTTTTTAACATCTTTTACCAACCTTCTAGGAACATTTTCAAATTTGCATAAAACATAATTTTAATAGTACTGTGAATTGAATTTCAAAAATCTGGGAGACATGGTTGACATCAATATGTAAAATTTGGTTCAATAAGATACAAATAATTTTTGGTGAATAGTAACTTTTAAATTTTATTTACCACGGTTAAAAGTAAATATGTTAATTAAAGGTAAACATGATATTATAATTACACTAACACATGTCCTAATTCTTTTGAATAAGTGTATTTCAAAGAAAATAAGACTTAGAGATAAAATGTGACCCATTTGGTCTACTTGGATGAGATTAAGACATTTATTATTATTTTATATAAAGAAGAGTTAAAAGTATTAAATTCAAAGTTTAATAACTAAACCATTTTTAATATAGGGCTATAAATAATATAAATTTGACTATAAATATTCATTATAAAGATAAAAATATTTACTACATCATTTTATTTTATTCATAATTTTTAGACATTAAATAATAAAATTTATTTATGACACAATGATGATGATATAATTAACTTATTAATGAAAGATTAAAATAATTAATATTATAAATATTACAATAAATGTAAATTTAGACTTTTGATGAATTCCACAGATTTTTTAGGTCAATATGACATGTTAGGGTTGACTTATTGTATTTTTTTCGAAGTAATCATGTTTTTTTGACTTTCAAAAAAACAAATTACTAAATAGTATCTAAATTAACATAAATGAGTTTTAGAAAAAAATGCTATATTATTAAATGAAATAATATTCCTAAAAATATAAAATTCAGCCAAAGGACTTATATAATGATATATATATGTCATTAATTATCCACTTGAGTTTCTCTTTACATTTTATAGTATGTTTATTAACAATGTAATATAAAAATACAAGAAGACATTTTAAAAGTTAAACTATTTAGCTAATAGTTAAATCTAAAAGATAAGGTTAATATGGTGACATAAACTTGTCTAAAACCTATTTGTTGAGAGTATTTAGACCCATCCACACCTTAGACTCGAAATAAATCCATTTGGAGCCATTATAAACAAAAAATTATTTTATAATAAAATAATATTTCAATCTTTTCCTAATGTGACCCTCACCTCTCTTATAAAAGGGTACTTACCCTTCTCTCAAAATCACACCTCCAAAACCATTTGGATCAGACAAACCTAGCTCAAATATCCTCCCAACTACCATAAATTCATCCTATAGGCCTTAATTTGATCAAAATACAACCTAAGAAGCCCTTTTGATCAAATAAAAAGGAAGAACCCGAAGAATAGGTAATTACTTCATCACCTCTTTCAAAGTTCTTTTCTTCTTCCACTTCCTCTTTTTTTGATTTTTTCCATACGAAAATAATTACCCCAGTACATTATACGTAATTATATGTTATTATAAATCTGTTAAAATAATATTAATCATTCTATCCATCCTATGAATGAATAAAGTCACCATACATGCATACGTATGGCTTGCCGTCTCTACTTCGTAGTGTAGTTTGTTATTTAAACACTTCATTATTTGAATGAGTATAATAATGAGTATAATTGATTTAAATAATAAATATAAAATTTTAGTGATTATGAATATATAATATAACATCCATTTACATATGATTTCATCATCAATATAATGATATCGTCGCTCATGCGTACGTACGTCTTACCGTCTCCACGACGCGATGAGATTCATTTACACGTTCACCATTCAATGATTCTTATATATATATATATATATATAATAAATATGTAATATATGAAATAATAGTGATATTTTAAATATATATATATGTATATATATATATATGTTTGTATTTACATATATCTCATTCACTTACTTCTGCTCAATACGATATGAAAAGGGAAGCAACGTTTATGTGTACGTACGACCTACCGTCTCCATAAATGGTGTTTTCCATTTCATATATCTATCTATAATACATATTTATATTCTGAATATATATGATACATAAATAATTGTTTATATTCTAGAAGAAATTAAATCATGATATAAGTGATACGATCAAGAATAACAAGTTAAAACATATCTGATAGAGAAAGCGATTATTACCCGGAATATTATTTTAACATAGAAATTATTATAAAATGGGTAGTATAAATCCATAAATGAATAAATTATGACATCATAAATATGAATATGGTTATGTTATAATTTAATAACATGATATGGTCATTATACAGTAGTTTAAATGTACCCTCAACCAATGGAAAGTACAAGGTAAGGGTTAATTCTACAATCTCTTTATTATCTGAGGTTGTTTATACTTGTGTATCTACTGAGATTTTTTTATCATCCACATATGTGTTCCTTAAAAATTTATTTCAAAACATTTTTAATATTTACTAGAATATGGTTTATAGTCATTTATTATTTTTTATGACTTTTTATAAAATGGTTCAAAAGGAATATTTCCGTTGTTTTCCAAATAAGGTACTTTATGACCTTTTCGAAACATTAAGTTAAGAATGTTTTTATAACTTATACGGGGGGTGTGGCTATTTTCTGCCATTATAACACCTTCAAAGCTTCCATTAACAGCTTATTTGAATATTTTCAAAATAAATGTTTTCTTTTATAATTACGCGACTTTTAAGTGATTTCAAAATTTCTCTCAAATAATTTTTGATTTCATCTATGTGAACATCATTTGATGGATTTTACACTTGTTTGAAGTTTATTTATTATGATAAAATCTTTGATATTGCATTATAGGTTTTGTGATATTTTTGACTATGGATGTATTATTTTTATAACATTCATGGTTTATCGTTAAAGTATTTACATTTCGTATTCTAGTTTTAATACGAATGTTTATGTTATGTTTCAACATTTTCATACGAGGAATGAATTGGAATTAGTAAGTGATGGGTGGAGCCCTCTATAGCTCCTCGATGCATCAGTTGGTCTCATGAGACAAACTAGTGCCTTGGAACAAGGCATTGAAAAAATATTTATATTGTAGTCCGGGAACGAGGCCTAGACTATGTGGTTATGATGTCCAACATTATGCATTTCATCATTACGAAATCAGCTATTGATAATAAATGTGATTATTCGACTAGTAAAATATCCATGTGAATAAGTAAATGAAATTATTTGATTTATATTTTCTATATTATCCTAAAGTTTATGTTTAAAAAGATTTTGTTTTAGTCTTATACATCGCCTTAAATGTTTATGCTTATTTATGATAGTTTCTGCTATATTTTTATCCTTACTGAGCGTCTGAGCTCACCCTTTTCTTATATTTTATTTTTCCCAGGATGCGAAGAAGTGTATTATGATTGATATTAAGGGTTAATATAGGTGATTAATGATGTTCTCAAAATATTATTTAGGTTTTGTTTTATTTTAGAAATTAAAATGTAACGTTCATATATGTAATCTGTTTTCCACGACTGTAAAACTGATCGGTCCTTTGGGACTTGATTCCTTGTAATCATGAAAATGTATTAAAATAATGCCCCAAATCTTGGTTATGGGGGTTGGTACTTAATATTTGGTGTTAGAGTATGTTTATCAACAACCTTGGAAATTGATTTAGATAAACTTTTATTTTGAAACATTACCCTAAGATTGACTTTGAGGATTAGTATAGAATAACTTCCTAGAATTTTGGTAATGTAGAGATTTTGTGACTTTTCTAAGAAATACATCCATATCTGGATACGAGTAGGTAGAGGTGGCTCTGGAACAGATGTACCTAGGAGTAAAAACTCTGATAAGGAGTTTCGAGCTTGACCTGGGGTATCCTGGTATACGACAATGAGATTTGATGCACTCATGGTTACGACACTCCCGAGGGATATGATTAGGATAATTCACATTTTCTTTGCAAACCATTTTGAATGATTTATGAGTAAATAACTCCTCAAGGAAAACACATTTTTTATGATTATGGATTATAGGCATAAACTGTTCAATTTATGTGAGGTATTTTACAATTTTGGAATTATGCATTGTGATTCATAAACTAACCTAGAGTATTCCATTGTTTAGAAATGGTGTCCAGTAGAAGGAATGAAAAATCCAAAAATACGTATGATCCAAAGAGTAAGAAGGATCACATATTTAATGGTCTTAGGACAACATCTATAAGGGAAATAGTTTCTCACATGTTATCATCATATGAAGAAATAGTATCACGTGTTAACAAGATAGGTAAATAATTCTCTGAGTCTTATGGATTTTAAGTGAAGGTAGAGAAGAAAAGGATGGTAGAGAGAAAGATGGATAAAGGGATGAAGGGAAAGAAGGATTTTACCATATTTGAAAACTATGGAAATAATCACCTTAGTAAATTCTAGAAGGCAATGAGAGTTTGTTATAAGTGTGTAGAAAAAGGATTCCAAGAACATTATTGAAAGGGTAAAAAATGTTTCAAATGTATAATTTTTCATCTACAAGGTGTTGGGACACTACGCGAATCAATGTCCCAATCATCAGAGTACACTAAAAATGATGCTGTTGGATAATAATAAATTTATGATACTATTATAAATGAAGAGGAATGACTGGAGTTATTATGTTTTTATTAATTAATTATGACATTTTGAGTTTTGTATCAATGTTATACTATTTATAATAATTATTTAGTATATAAGGATTGTACTACAGTAATATTTCATTAAGGATTTTAAATTGTATGGTTCTAAAAAAAGTGACTCAATAGAAAGTTAATTTTTTTGAAAATACATGGTTTAAGGAAAGATAAACCTTAATATGGTCCTGATACCAAGGTATTGATTTTGAAATAAGATATGACTGATTTGGATAAGTTATATTGGATATTATTTACTACCTTGGAACTAATTAATGTTTTTTCTATTCCATCATTATTGGAGATTAATTTTTTTTGGATTTAAGGAGTATATCCAGTATTATATATTTTACAAAAGGAATAAAAAATTAAATACCTATTCAAATATGGTTTTCTGGTAATTCATTTTATTACCACATTTTAAGAGAATACACAATAAAAGTATTCACATGTATATTATGTGACCTTCCTTATAAATTTTGGACTGTGTGTTCAGATAGAAGTATTATGTATAAGTATAAAGGTTGGAATGGATTAAGTTTGAAATTGGATATAATTTTAAGTTTAAATTATTTCTTAAGATTATTTTAGTATTGTTATAAAAAGGACAACCCGGAGGTCAGGTGATAATCGGTCGCGTCCGGAAAGGCCGCAGGACTTGAACCCGCAACCGAAAGGCACCGAGGGTGCATCATCTACCATTGGCCTACGTGATTTCCTAGATTGTATAATGTATCTTTTTTAAAAGGTCTAGTAGATGAAATATAAATTCAATTTTTTGGAATGATATATGATTAGGATAAATAGAATATTTTTGAGTTCTATTATCTTTTTCAGTGAAAGATGAGTTTGTGGTAGATATTAGTTAAAAGAAGGAATTATACCTGTCAAGTATTATTTTTTTATTATATTAAGAAAGTAATTCTTAAAAATTAGGGAAATGATCTCAAAACCAAAAATGTTTTATCCTAATACCTTATATTTTGTTGAACCGATGATATTTTTGCTCATCATAAATTTATAGCTTTAAAACCATCAATTTTCCATATATTGTTCACTTGTTTGTGATTTATGACCTCAATCACCCCTATATATATTTACTTTTTTACTCCAATTATGTTTCTATAATATCCACCAATGTACTCATATTCGAAAACCTAATTTGGTGGTGACGTTTTCATTTCCCTTTCCCTCTTATTAAGACTAAAATTTTTTAACCCTATTTCTGATGTGGGTTTTCCACAAAGGTATTTTATATTTTAAACCTTTTATTTTTGAATAAAAATTTTAAATTTAAAGGATGGAATTTATTTAAGGAGGGGAGAATTTAACACCCCAATATTTCATAGTACGTTATCTCTTTAAAGTAATTCAATAGATTACGTTACATGCAACACCGAGTTTGAGCACCCCACAACTTACCAAACCAGCTATTCAAAAAGTGGATATGAATAGTATTAACTTAATTTTGAATTTTATATACTCCATATAATTTTATAATCCATATTATCTATTTATTAGACATAATATAAGAAAAAATTCATTTTTTTCAGATAAAAGAAGTATTTTTCAAAAAATGAAATTTTACCGCCTTCTAATGGAGAACCCTGTTTAAATACAATTTTTTACACTTTAATATGTTCAATTTAATGATATTAAATTCTTATTTATAAGAGGGACATAAAATTTAGTTTAGATAATTTTTTTCACTTTTTTGATAACTTTCATATTTTGATGAATAGTGAAAAATAATAACTTTTAATTGAAAATAACTTTTTTAATCAAGATAATTTAAAGTGTTAAATTATAAATTTGAGTGGGTTTAAAGTATAATTATATTATATAATTATCATTTAATTTAATGAAGGTCATTTGATGTAATTTCACATTTAAATTGTACATAAATACATGTCAATCATTGGATAGTTTTTACCTCTTAAAAAGCCTCTTTTTTTGTTTTGACAATGGGAATTAATTTTATATTAATTAATGCAACCCATATGTTTTGAATTTGGTAAAATAGAAATCATTTATAGATTCATAATATCTAAATAATCTTAGGGTGAATTTTTTTTATTTTTCTGAAAACTTTCAATTTTTGATTAATAGTGAAAAACACTACGTTATTGTTTAAAACTGACTTTTATTTAAATAATAATTATTTTATTTAAATTTATTTTAAAGTCAAAATAGATACATAATACCTATATTAGTTCAATTTAATTACTTGGAGTCATTTTATAATAATATTATATGTATAAACTTTTATTGAATGTTTTAACTTCTTTTACCCACCTTCTAGGCACATTTGCAAATATGCATAAATCATTATTTTACAGCTTCTATGAATTGAATTTCAAAAATATGAGAGGCACGGTTGAAATATGTAAGTAAAATTTCTTTCAATAGGATGAAAATAATTTTTTTAATAGTAACTTTTGAATTTTACTTACCACGGTTAAAAGTAAATAGGGAAATTAAAGGTAAAAATGATATTATAATTACCCTAACCCATGTCCTAATTATATTGGATAAGTGTATTTACACCAAAATAATCCTTAGGAATAAAATATGTTTCTTTTGGTCCACATGGATTAGATTAGGACATTTATTATTATTTTATTTGAAGGAGAGTTCAAAGTGTTAAATTCACAGTTTAATAACCAACCCATTTTTATTATAGGGTAATACATAAGATAAATGCGACTATAAATATTCATTAAAAATATAAAAATATTTCCTACATCATGGTATTTTATTTATAGTTTTTAGAAATTAAATAATTAAATTTATTTATGACACAATGATGATGCATTGATTACCTTATTAAAGAAAGATTACAATAATTGATATTATAAATATCAAATTAAATGTAAATTGAGACTTTTGATACATTCCAAGAAATTTATAGGTTAATATGACATGTTAGAGTTGATTTAATTTATTTTTTTCTACGTAATCAAGTTTTATTGGCTTTCACAAAAACCAAAATACTAAATAGTGTCAAATTTGACAAAAAAGAGTTTTTAAAACAAATACTATATTATTAAATGATATAATATTTCTAAAAATCTAAGGTTCTTAAAAAGGACTTATATAATTATAGATATACAATTAATGAACCACTTGAGTTTATCTTGTCATTTTATAGTATGTTTATTAACCATGTAATATAAAAATACAAGAAGACATTATAAAAGTTAAACTATCTAACTAAGAGTTAAACCTAAAAGATATGGTTAATATGGTGACCTAAACTTGTATAAAACATATTAGTTGAGAGGATTTAGTACCATACCCACCTTATCATCAAAATAAATCCATTTTGAGCCATTATAAATCGAAATTATTTTATAATAAAATAATATTTCATGTTTTTCCTAAAGCGACCCTCACCTCTCTTATAAAAGGGTACTTCCCCTTCTCTCAAATTCACATCTCCAATGTCGTTTGTCTCAGATAAAACCTACTAAAATATAATCCCAAATGCCCTAAATTAACCCTAGAGTACCTAATTTTATCATAATCCAACCTAAGTATCTCTTTTGATCAAATCAAAAAGAAGAACCCAAAGAAGAGGTAATTACATCATCACCTCTTTGAATGTTCTTTTCTTCTTACACTTCCTATTTCTTTGATTTTTTCCATACTAAATTAATAAATCCAATACCTTATACAAAAATATATGTTATTATAAATATGTTATAACCATATTAGTGATTATACCCATTCTATGAATGAAAAAGTCACCAAACATGCGTATGTATGACTTACCATCTCCATATCGTAATGCAGTTTGTTATTCAACATTTCATTATTTGGATGGGTATAATAACAAGTATAATTGATTTAACTAATAAATATAACATGTTAATAATTCTGTATATATAATATAACATCCAATTACATATTATTCCACCATCAACAGAATGATATCATCGCTCATGCGTACGTATGGCTTACCGTCTCCAAGACGCGATGAGATTCATTTCCACGTTCACCATTCAATGATGATTATAATAATATATATTATTAATAAGTATGTAATATATTACATAATAATTATACTAGAAATATATATGTATATATATATATATCTGTGTGTGTTAATGTTTATATTTACATATATCTCATTCACTTACTTCCATTCAATAAGATATGAAAACAGAAATGTCATTTATGTGTACGTACGGCCTACCGTCTCTATAAACGGTGTTTTACATTTCATATATCTATCTGTTATACATATTTATATTCTAAATATATATGATACATAAATAATGTTTTATATTCCAAAATAAATGAAATCATGATATAAGTGATATGATCAATAATAACAAGTTAAAACATGTACGATAAAGAAAGCGATTATTACCGGAAATATTATTCTAACATAGAAATGATTATTTAATGGGTATTATAAAGCCATAAATGAATAAAGTATGATATCATAAATATGAATATGGTACTGGTATAATTTAATATCATACTATGGTCATTATACAAGAGGTTAAACATAACCTCGACTAAAGGAAAGTACAAGGTAATGGTTAATTCTACAATCTCATCATTATCTGAGGTTGTTTATACATGTGTATATACTGGGACTTCATTATCTTCCACATTCATGTTTCTTAAAAATGTATTTCAAAACATTTTTAGTATTTACTAGACTATGGGTTAAATTCATTTAAACCTTTGTTTGAATTTTTATGAAATGGTTTGAAAGGAATCATTCCGTCGCTTTCCAAATAAGGTACATTATGGCCTTTTAGAAAGATTAAGGTAGGAATGTTTTTTTAACTTATACGATGGGTGCAGATATTTTCTTCCATTATAACACCTTAAATGTTTCCCTTACAAGATTATAAGAATATTTTCTAAATAAAATTTTCTTTTATAATTATGTTACTTTTAAATGATTTCAAAATTTCTCTCAAATAGTTTTGATTTCATCTATGTCATAATCCTTTGATGGATTTTAAACTTATTTGAAGTTTATTTATTAGGATAAAAACTTCCAAATTTTATTGAAGGTTTTGTGATATGTTTTAATGTGTATTTTTTATTTTTATACCATTCATGGTTTATGGTTAAAGTTTAAACATTTCGTATGCTAGTTTTAATATGAATGTTTATGTTATGTTTAGATCTTTTCATATGAGGAAAGAATTGGACTTAGTAAGTCACAGGTGGATCCCACTATAGATCTTTGATGAATCGTTAGGTCTCATGAGAAAAACTAGTGTCTTGGAACAAGGCCCTGACAAAATATTTATTTTTTAGTCTTAGCAGGAGGCCTTGACTATGTGGTTATGATGTTCGACATTATGCATTCCATCATTTTGAAATTAGCTATCGATATTTTATGTGATTATTCGACTAGTAGAATATACATGTGAATAAGTAAATGTAATTATTTTATTTATTTTTTCCATATTATACTGATTTTTAAGTCTAAAAGGATTTTGTTTTAGTCTTATACATTTCCTTAACTGTTTATTATTATTTATGATAGTTCCTTCTATATTGTTATCCTTACTAAGCTTCAGAGCTCACTACTTTCTTATGTTTTATTTTTCCCAGGATGCGAAGAAGTGTATTATGATTGATATGACGGGTTAATCTAGAGGAATGATGGTGTTCTCAAAGGATTATTTATGTTGTGTTTTATTTTTGAAATTGTTATGTGACATTAATATATGTAATCTTTTTTACAAAACAACAAAACAGATCAGTCCTTTGGGACTTGATTGCTTATAATCATTCCAATGTATTAAAATAATGCATCGAATTTTGGTAACTGGGGTCGAGGCATTATAGTTGGTATCAGAGGAAGATTAGAAAAAACCTTTGAAATTGATTTATATAGACTCTGATTTTGAGACATTACCCTTAGATAGACTTTTAGTATTACTATAGAAGAACTTCCTAGAATTTTGGTAATGTAGAGATTTTGTGAATTTTCCATGAAATGCATCCCTACCCAGATATGAGGAGGTTGAGCCAGCTCGGGAACAAATGTACTTAGGAATGCGAACACCAACAAGGAGTTTCAGGCATGACCCAGGGTATCCTGGTACACGAAAATGGGCCTTGTTGCACTATAGGTTATGAAACTCTCAGGGGATATGCTTAAGATAATTCACATTTTCTTTACAAACCATTATGAAGGATTTATGAGTAAATATCTACATAAATAATTTTTTTTGTGATTATGGATTATATTCATAAACTGTTAAATTTATGTTAGGTATCATACAAGTTTGGAATTATGCATTGTGATTCATAAACTTACCTATTGTATGCCATTGTTTAGAAATGGTTCCCAGTAGAAGTAATGGGAACTCCAGTAATACACTTGATCCAAAGAGTAAAAAGGATCATATATTTCATGGTCTTAAGCTAACACTTAAAGGGAAATATTCTCCCACATATTCTAATCATATGAAGAAATAGTATCATATGTTATTAAGAAAAGTAAAGAATTATCTGAGTCCTTTGGATTTGAAGGTATTCCAAATAATAAAAGGATGGTAGAGATAAAGATGGAGAAAGGGAATAAGGGAAACAAGGATTTTCTCATATGTGATAAATGTGGAAAGAATAAACTTGGTAAATTCTTGAAGGGAATGGGAGTTTGTTATAAGTGGGGAGAAAAAGAACACCAAGTACATGATTTTAAGGGTAAGAAAAAGGTTTCAAATTTATAGTGCTTCATCTACAAGGAGTTGGGACACTACAAAAATCAATGTCCCAATCTTCCTAGTATACAAAAAATTATGCTCTTCGATAATAATAAAGTTATGATACTACCATAGATAAAGAAAAATGACTAGTGTTATTATGTTTTTATTAAAGAATTATGTCATTTAAGTGTTGTGTCAATGATGTACTCGTTATAAGAATTATGGAGTATATACGGATTGTACTGTAGTACCATTTCATTAAGGATTTGAGATTTTGTGGTACCAAGAAAAGTGACTCAATAGCAAGTTAAAAATTTTAAAAAATACATTGTTGAAGGAAAGATAAACATTAATATGGTCCTCATACTGTGGTATTGATTTTGGAATAAGAGATGATTGGTATGGAAAAATTATATTGGATGTTATTGACAACCTTGGAACTAATTAATGGTTTGTTTATTCCATCATTGTTGGAGACTACAACATTTATGGATTTATGGATTATATCTAGTAATCTGTGTTTTACAGAAGGAATAAGAAAGTACATACCTATTCAAATATGTTTTTCTGGTAATTCATTTTGTTTGCACATTTTGAGAGAATACACGATGAAGGTATTCATGTGTATATTATGTGACCATTGTTATAAATTTTGAACTGTGAGTTCAGAGAAAAGTATTGTGGATAATTATATTATTTTTAATGGATTAAGTTTGACATTAGATACTGTTGTTAAGGTTAAAAAATTTCATAAGATTATTTTTGGATTGTTATAAAAAGGAAAACCTGGAGGTCGGGTGACAACCCATCGCGTACGGTAAGGCCGTGACACTTGAACCTACAACCAAAGGGTGACAAAGGTGCATCACCTACCACTAGTCTACGTGATGTACTGGATTGTATAATGTAGTTTTTTAAAAGGTCTATAAGATTAATTATAAATTCATTTTCTTTGTATCCCTATACAATTATAATAAATAGAATATTTTTGAGTTCTATTATCTCTTGGAGTGATAGATGAGTTTGTGGTAGAAATTAGTTAAAGGAAGGAACTCTACGTGTGAAGTATTCTTTTTTCCCTTATTATATGAAGAAATTAATTCTTAAATGGTTGGGAAAGGATCTTAAAACAAAAAATGTGTTATCCTAGTACCTTATATTGTGTTGAACCGATGATATTTTTAACTCAACATAAATTTATGGCTTTGAAGCCCTCAATTTTCAATTTATTTTTACTTGTTTGTGATTGATGACCTCAATAAATACCTATAAATATTTACATTTTTTCTTCTAATTATGTTTCTATAATTTCCACCAATGTTATCCTATTCGAAACCTTAATTTGGTGGCAGCTTTTTTATTTCCCTTTCCTTCTTATAAAGACTAAATTTTATTAACCCTATTTTCGATGTGGGTTTTCCAAAAAGGTATTTTCTATTTTAAACCATTTATTTTCGAAGAACAATTTCAAATTTATAGGATTAAATTTATTAAAATAGAGGGCAATGTAAAACCCCAAGATTTCATAGTACGCTCTCTGTTTAAAGTAATTCAACAGCTTATTCTACACGAAATGCCGAGTTTGAGCACACCACGACTTACCAAACTAGCTGTTCAAAAAGCAGTTATGAATAGTATTAACTAAATTATGAATTTTATATACTTCATATAATTTTAGAATCCATATTATGTGTTTCATAGACATAATATAAGAACAAATTGATTTTTTTCAGATAAAAGAAGTATTTTTCAAAAAATACAATTTTAATGACTTTTAATGGAGAACCCTTTTTAAATAAAAAATTTGAAACATATATATTAAATTTAATTAAATTAAATTCTAATTCAGAAATGGGACATAATAATTTAGTTTGGTTAAATTTTTTGTACTTTTCTAATAACTTTCCGATTTTGATGAATAATGAAAAATACAAACTTTTAATTGAAAGCAACTTGTTTAATAAAAATTATTTTTAGTGTTAAATTATGAACTTTAGTTATTTTAAAGTATAATTATATAATATTTTTATCATTTAATATAATTTAGGTCATTGGATGTAATTTCACATTTAAATTGTACATAAACACATGTTAATCTTTTGATAGTTTTTACTTTTTAAAAACCAGCTTTCGGGTTTTGACAACATGAATTTATTTTAAATATACTAATGAAACTCATATGTTTTTAATTTGGTAAAATAGATGTTATTTTTTTATTCAATATATGAAAGTTATCTTAGTGTGATTTTTTGGTATTTTTCTAAAAACATTCAATTTTTGATGAATAGTGAAAAACACTGCGTTATTATTTAAAACCGAATATTATTTAAATAATAATTATTTTTATTGAACTTTATTTTAAAGTAAAAATAGATACATAATACCTATATTATTTCAATTTAATCCATTGGATTCATTTTATAATAAGATTAGATGTATAAAATTTTATTGAATTTTTTAACATCTTTTACCAACCTTCTAAGCACATTTGCAAATTTGCATAAAACATAATTTTACTGAATCTGTGAATTGATTCTAAAAAATAAGAGAGACACTATTGACATAATTATGTAAAATTTGGTTTAATAGGATGAAAATAATTTTTTGTAAATAGTATCTTTTGAATTTTATTTACCACAGCTAAAAGTAAATAAGGTTATTAAATATAAAAATGATATTATAATTACACTAACACATGTCCTAATTCTATTGGATAAATGTATTTCAACCAAAATCAACTTTAGGAATAAAATATGATCCTTATTGTCAACTCTAATTAGATTAGGAAATTTATTATTATTTTATTTAAAGAAAAGTTAAAAGTGTTAAATTCAAAGTTTAATAAGTAAACCATTTTTAATATAGGGTTATAAATAAGATAAATTCCACTATAAATATTCATTATAAATATAAAAATATTTCCTACATTATGGTATTTTATTTATAATTTTTAGACATTAAATTATTAAATTTATTTGTGATACAATGATTATGCAGTAATTACCTTATTAATGAATGATTAAAATAAGTGAAATTATAAATATCAAAATAAATGAAAATTGATCCCTTTGATGCATTACACCAATTTTCTAGGTTAATATGAAATTTTAGTGTTTATTTAATGTATTTTGTTCAATTTAATCAAGTTTGGTAGACTTTCACAAAAACCAAATACTAAATAGTTTCAAAATTGACATAAATGAGTTTTTAAAACAAATAATATATTATTAAATGATATAATAATCCTAAAAATCTAAGATTCTGCCAAAGAAATTATATAATTATAGATATGTCATTAATGAAACACTTTAGTTTATCTTGACAATTTATAGTATGTTTATTAACCATGTAATTTAAAAATATAAGAAGACATTGTAAAAGTTAAACTATTTAACTAAGAGATAAATCTAAAATATAAGGTTAATATGGTGAACTAAACTTGCCTAAAACATATTGGTTCAGAGGATTTCGATCCATCACAACATTATCCTATAAATAAATCCATTTTTATCCATTATAAACCGAAAATTATTTTATAATAAATTAATATTTCAAGTTTTTCCTATAGTGACCCCCATCTCTCTTATAAAAGGGTACTTCCCCTTCTCTCAAAATCACACCTCCAAAGCCATTTGTCTCAGCCAAACCCTGCTCAAATATCATCCAAAATACCCTAAATTCAACCTATAGGCCTTAATTTTATCAGAATCTATCCTAAGGATCCTATTTGATGAAATCAAAAGGAAGAACCCGAAGAAGATGTAATTACTTCATCACCTCTTTCGAAGTTATTTTTTTCCACTTCATCTTTCTTTGATTTTTTCCACACTAAAATAATAACTTTAGTACCTTTTACATAATGATATGTTATTATAAATATGGTAAAACCATATTCATTATTCTACCCATCCTATGGATGACAGAGTCACCATACGTACGTACATACGACTTACCGTCTCCACATCAGGGAGTAGTTTGTTATTCAACACTTCATTATTTGGATTGGTATAATAATGAGTATAATTGATTTAAATAAGAAATATAACATCTTAATGATTATTTATATATAATATACCATCCAATTACATAATAATTTACAATCAATAGAATGATATCATCACTCATGCGTACGTACGACTTACTGTCTCCACGAAGCGATGAGATTCATTTCCACGTTTAAAATTCAACGATGATTATAAAATATATATTATTAATACGTATGTAATATATGACAAAATAATCCTACTCCAAATATATATATATATATATATATATTTACATATATCTCATTTTCTTACTTCCATTCAATACGATATGAAAACGGAAACAACGTTTATGCGTACGTACGACCTACCGTCTCCATAAATGGTGTTTTCCATTTCATATATCTATCAATTATACATATTTATATTCTGAATATATGTTATACATAAATAATTTTTTATATTCTGGAAGCAATTAAATCATGATATAAGTGATATGATCAAGAATAACAAGTTAAAACATGTACGATATAGAAAGAGATTATTAATCGAAATAATATTTGAACATAGAAATTATTATTAAATGGCTAGAATAAATCCATAAATGAATAAAGTATGATATAATAAATATTAATATGGTTTTGGTATAATTTAATAACATACTATGGTCATTATACAATAGGTTACACATACCCTCGACCAAAGGAAAGTACAAGGTAAGGGTTAATTCTACAATCTCTTCATTATTAGAGGTTGTTTATACGTGATCATCTACTGGGACTTATTTTCCATCCAAATTTGGGTTTCTTAAAAATATATTTCAAAACATTATTACTATTTACTAGGATTTGGGTTAAAGTCATTTATACCCTTGTTTTACTTTTTAAAAAATGGTTGGAAAGGAATCTTTCCGTCGCTTTCCAAATAAGGTACTATATGAACTTTTTGAAAAATTAAGGTAAGAATTTTTTTAACGTATACGGTGGGTGAAACTATTTTCCACTGTTATAACACCTTCAAAGATTCCCTTAAATCTTATAAGAATATTTTCAAAATAAATGTTTTGTTTTATAATTACGTTAAATGACTTAAAAATTCTCTAAAATAGTTCTTATTTCATCTATGTCATCATCCTTTGATGGATTTTACACTTGTTTAAAGTTGATTTATTTTGATACCATCTTCCATATTGTATTTAAGGTTTTGTGATATGTTTGACTGTATATGTGTTATTTTTATACCATTCATGGTTTATGGTTAAAGTATTAACATATTGTATGCTTTTTTTAATATGATTGTTTATGTTATGGTTAAACCTTTTCATATAAAGAATGAATTGGACTTAGTAAGTGGTGAGTGGAGCCCACTATAACTCCTCGATTCATAGGTAGGTATCATGAGACAAACTAGTGTATTGGAACTAGGCCTTGAAAAAATCTTTATTTTTAGTCTTGGTAGAAGGCCTTGACTATGTGGTTATTATGTCTATCATTTTGCATTCCATCATTATGAAGATAGCTATTGATATTACATGTGATTACTCGACTAGTAAAATAGTAATGTGAATAAGTAAATAACATTATTTGATTTATATTTTCCATATTATATTGAAGTTTATGTTTAAAAGTATTTTTTTAGTCTTATACATTAACTTAAATGTTTAGGCTTATTTATGATAGTTTCTGCTATATTATTATCCTTACTGAGCATATTAGACCGACCCTTTCTTATGTTTTATTTTTCCCAGGATGCGAAGAAGTGTATTATGAATGATATGCAGGGTTAAACTCCGAGAAATAATGGTGTTATAAAAGTATTATATATGTTGTTTTTTATTTTAGAAATTGTAATATAATGTTCATATAAGCAATATATTTTCCATGACTGGTAAACTGATTGGTTGTTTGGGACTTGATTCCTTGTAATCCTACCAATGTATTAAAATAATTCACCGACTCTGAGTAAATGGGGTCGGGGCATTGTAGTATCAACACAGTGAATAGAGTTCATTAAAAAAGTCCATACTTTTGGTTCCAAATCGATCATTTCAGAATTTAAAAAATGAGACAGTTGGTCCATCTATTTCTGAGAAAAAAACTCAGAATGTCATTCCAAATCCTGAATCCGAGCCTTTTTAGTTTTACAATTTGTTGCAATCCACTGAAGATTCCTTATATCCGGGGATCCAAATGAGACAACATGAATTTATTACAAAATTTATGGCTATTAAATCAGATATTGTATTATCTAATACTTGCTTCCATCAGATTCTATCATTGGTTTATTCATTGTTGTCTAATGGAAATATATTACCTGTAAGTTTTTGTGAAAGTAAAAGGTTGGTTTATAATTTGGGTCTATTTAATCGGAAGATCCATGCATGTTCAAATGACTATATCTTATATTATGGTGAATAAAAATCTTTGGTTAATTATACAACATGTGGAGAATCGTGGTATAAAAATGCCAAACAAGGAAAGCCCAGAGTTTGCATGAAATAGTTGAGATATTGTATAATTAAAACTCATTTAAAATGTTTATTTAAGTCTCACAACACATCTAGATTTATGACATTCCATAAATCAAATATTTCTGTCACATAAATTTTAAATCATCTATATGATGGTGACTCAAGGAAACATTTTGATCAGAATCATCCTTCTTTTACTATAGAACCTCATAACATACAATTGGGCCTTTTTTTCTGATGGTTTTTCTCCATTTGATGATTACGACAGTCAATATTCATTTTGGTATATTTTTATTACTCCTTAACAATCGCCTACTTGGATGTTTATGAAGGAACCATATATATATTTGATGCTATTAATTGTTGGGTATCTATGAAAAATAGTGATATTTATTTGAAACCTAAAATGATTAGTTATTTTTATTATGAAACAAAGGTGTGACTACATATGATATAACTACAGATCCAAATTTTTTATTGAAGGTTTCATTAATATGGGCAATCAATGACTTTCTGGTGCATGGAATGTTATTTATATGGGGCCCACATGGTCTAAAATCATGTTCGTACTGCATGGCTAAGATTAAAGCATTTATGATTTGTAATGGGATAACAATTAGTTATTTTTACTATCATCTGATATTTCTTCCTACAGATCATCCTTTTTGAAGAAATAAAATTAATTTTACAAAATATAGTATTGAAACAGACAGACCTCCAACATTTCTCTCATGTAATTGGGTAAAATTTAATGTCTTTTCATTACCTCATGTTACTTTTAGACCAACCATAACAAGAAAACGATAAATGGTTTTGGGAGAGAACATAATTGGATAAAGCATAGTATTTTTTGGGACCTTCCATATTAGTCTGGTTTATTTGTTCATCACATGTTAGATGTAATGAATATTGAGAAGAATATTTTTGATATCATGTTTTATATTGTGTTGGACACACCTGGTAAGACCAAAAATAATTTAAATGCACGGTTAGATATTATGTAGATTTGCAGAAGTCCTGAACTTTAATTATTTTAAGATGAAAGATCACACAAATTAATGAAGCCAAAAGAATCTTCCTCACTTGGTAAAGAAAACAATCCACTATTATGTGAATGGATTTGATATTTTGGGTTACCATATGGTTATGCTTCTATTTTTTCTCATTTCATAAAAATGGGCATATTACCAGGTTAAAAAGTCATGATTGTCTTGTCATAATTGAAATATTACGTCCTGTTAGTCTTAGAGACCTGTTTAATTCTTCAATATGGGATTTTTTTACTAAAATATAATTTTTTCCTAGATAGTTGTGTTGAAACATCAGACTATAATGTATTTAATTTCATGGAAATAGATTTTGTTATAATTTAATGTAAATTGTAGAAAATATTCCCCTTGAGATTTTTTGATTCCATGGAACATTTAATATTTCATTTTCTATATGAATCTATATGTGGAGGGACAGTACAATTCTGGTGGATGTATCTATTTGGGATATGTATACAAAAATTAAAGAAGAATGTACAAACAAAGCATCAGTTGAAGTGTTGATTGCTGGAGCATATTTTTAGGAGGAAATTTCATATTTCTTCTCTTATTATTTTTAGTAAAAATATACTTCAAAACATAATCAGATGGATTGAAATGAGAAAAATGTTGATGATGTCATAGAACATTAGTTGATGATTTTTAGTCATCCTAATCTTGGTTTCAATGGTTTTCATGAGTGATGGCACAAATGTAGAAATGAAAAAATCTCGTACTTATGTTCTGCTGAATTGTAAAGAATTGGCACAATTTGTGTAGTAAGTACTGATTTTTTATTATTCAGTTAAATATTTATAAAATATCTATTGATTTAAATTAACTTTTTTAGACGATATGATGACCATATCAAAAATAAATATCTACAAATTACATGTACTTCTCTTGAGGAACGTCAATATTTTTTTCATATTAGTTTCAAACTAGTAAGTAAAGTTTCTTTCGATGGAATAATAAATTAATTTTTCAATGATATATATTATTAATAATTTTAATTGTTTATAATTAAAAAAACATGAAAATAAAATTGACAGTTGATTATGCGGGATAAAAAATGATCCATCAAAATTGATAAAATCTTATAATGGGTATGTGGTTAATGGATTTCGATTCCATACATGCATATATGGTGTCTCAAAGAAATCCATTAATAGTGGTGTTTTTTTGAAAGGATACCATCATAATAAAAGTGAAGTTGAATTTTTTGGTATGCTAGATAAAATAATTGAGTTACGTTATCTAGGACCAAATTATGTTTCAATGTTTAAATGTTATTGGTTTGATACTGATCCAGGGTTGCAAGTTCATCCATGAAATGGATTCTTTGATATTAAATATAACAATCTTCTAGAATCAAATGAACCATTTATGTTGGAACATCAAGAAAATCATGTTTACTATGAAAATTAAAATGTTTTTTAGATAGATTTGAAGGACTAGTAGAGTGTGATAAAAATGAAATCATGTGAAAATTAGTTTCTTAAAAATAAAAATGTTCTATGGAAGGGAAACATATTGAATTTTTTCAATAAACATCCCAAAATATATCTCTTACCTGATGGGATATAAATATCAAGGATGAAACACCTTGGTTAAGAGACAACGACATAGATAATATATATGAAGTAATAAGGGGTGATGAGATTAAAATTTATATGGAAGTAGACAATGCTGAAGATGAGGGGGTGAAGTCTTTCTTGATTACTCATTCCAGATCCTCTTCCAGAGAGACAACCATCTATTAATTTTGATCCTCCTTTATAGAGGTATGTTTAATTGTTTAATAAGAAATTTATTTTATATTAAATATGTGTATTAATTTGATAATAATTTTATGATTATATATTTGTTTCAATTTTCATTGTTTTTTGCATTTAGCTATTGGCCAGGCTGGTGCGATTCTAAGAATTTTTTTTTGAGCCGTGGGTGTCATGGGGCTTGGTACCCATCGTCGCCCATGATCATATATTTGACCACTGGATTGTACATTATTAAATAATATATAATGGTTTAAAATTTATTTAATTTCTAATAAATTTTTTTAATTGTCTTGGAGATTTTATTTTCTCTTACTTCTAATATTCAAAGAGATCCTATCCAAAAGTCATTGGATACTTGTATATGCGAGTGCTTTTGTCAGTTTCTACACAACATCATAAAGAGAGCTATGGATAAAGATTATGCTATCGTCTTCAATATATCTTCCATATCCTATCATACTGACTATATATCAGGTCAGGTATGGGATGAGTTGTGCTCTTTCCATCTTGGATAGAATTTTAGGGGCATATCATCAGTTATACGTTAGAGCCAGGGGAGGCAAGTGGTCACCCATAGGGTCGGGAGTCGTACATTTGGCATACATCGACGAAATATGGTAATTGATATTATTTATTAATTTATATTTATTTAAACTGTATTTTTTTATATTATAAAAGACTCTACTAACCCATATATTATGGATTTTTAATTTTATAGGAAGATGTATTCTGATCCACATATAAGGGAAGTTTCAGTAGAAAAAATGCCACACTGTGGTTAGTGATTTTGTTGAAAAATGTTATCAATATTAATTCTTTTTTATTTTTTATAATTCTATTTAAAGGAAACATATGAGGATGTGAATTCTCATTCACAGGAGAGTCAAGATGAGATCGAACAAGATGACACTGCGTATTCGGGTTTTGATGAGGGGTCTTGGATATATGCGACTTCACATGGCATCAAGAATGGTCGAGTGATACATATTAGTTCTTGACTGACACCTATGAGATATTATTATACTTCTATGATGGAATCAATGAGCGTGAAGGGATCTCGTGGAGAGTCATCATCAATGCCTTCATCTATTTCACATTATGATGAGAGGTTGAGAGCTCAGGATTAGATGATATAACAGATGCATAAGCCGAGGGAGGAGAAGAATGAGTATCAACATTTGAGAGATGAGGAGATGATGAAGTATATGTGGTGACTTGAATGTGGTGTTGGTATGGAGTTTACTCCCCCTAGTTTGTCGAGTGATTCTCCTCCACCTGATGGCATTTGATGATTTCTGATGATTTAATGATTGTTTTATAATTTGGTATGATAGACACCTTATATTGTAAATGATGTATTACTTTTATGCGTGTTTTATTTTTTTTAATATTTTTTAATTATTTTTAAATATTTCTAATTTAATTTTTTTATATATGATTTAATTCATTCTTTTTCTAAAAAAGGCTATTTGCAATAGATTATTTATCTGTTGAAAATGGTGTTAAATAATATTTGGGTTTTTTTTGAAACGGTCAGTATATCCATCACAACAAAGAGTTTATGAGATGGACGATCGTAAATAATTATTTATGTGACACATTTTTTTATGATGAGATTTTTTTATATATATCCATCAAAAAAATTAATTTTCAATGATAATCCATCATAAATGAGCCATCGCAATTATCATAAATTCCTATCATGGTTCATGGAGGTAGCAAGCCGTACGTACGCATGAACACTGTTTCTATTTTTATTGTCGTATTGAAAGAAAGTAGGTAAATGAAACACACACACACACACACACACACACACATATATATTATAGTAACCGGATTAAATCATATATATCATATAAGTTCATCAAACCCATCCTTAATACAATCAATATGGTGTGTGAACGATTCACATCGCTTTGAGTGGGCAGTAGTCCACACTTCTTCAAACAAGACTATCATATTTACAATAAATGGAAAGTAAAGAGATGTGTATTGTAAAATGAATAAAGAATATTAATAACATAATAAATATAATATATGACATATATAAATATAATTTAAATTATAATGGCCACCATGGTTGGTGGAAAATGAGAAATTAATTATCATCATTTCGTGAGGCAGTAGTTTGCCGTACGAAGAAACAATATGTTTGATATCCATTAGATGGAGGTGTGCATAAGTGTAGGTTAAAATATTTTAATAAAAACATACTAGTATATGCAGGACACTATTTTTTTCACACAATAATGGAATAAAGAGAGTGTAGTGGGTGAAGAGGGAAAATAAATGAAATGAGCTTGAGAGAAGACATTGCCACTTAATCGTGTAACTCCATATGGTTGGTGCCAAAAGGCTTCCTTGAGAGGATATTTGACAAAAGGGAGGATTAATGGTAGAATGGAGGATTTTTGGTACGTTAATTGTTTAAGGATTGGCCTAAATTAAGAGCTAAGAGAGGTTTGAATAATGGTTATAGGTGGTGACTTTTATAGTGAAAGAAAATGACTCCCTTGGAATTTTTAGAAACAAGTTTGGTGTGCACATTTTATTACTTAAATAATGTCATAAAAAACCGAGCAATATCACTAATGGAAGGTTTATTATAGAAATTTGATCAAAAAATGGGTTTTGGACATGTTTCTAGGTCATTTAGGCCCTTAATTTTAAGGTTTCGTCCCTATTTAAGCTTAATTTGGCATCAACTATTGTGAGTAGTTTTAACCACTTTTACTACTCATTTTGGTAAAAAATTTACTTTGTCTTATTATAATATAAATATTATACTGAATAAAATGTTTAATGTTATATTTTTGAAATTCAATTCACCAAAGTGAAGAAATTAATATTAGTGTTATTCCCTCATATGGGACTAATTAATGAGGTTTTTAAGTGGGAAAAAGTTCAAAAGTTTGTTATGATCTTATATTCTATTTTAAAGTAAAATTTATTCTAATAAATTATATTTTATTAATAGATATAATATTTATCAAAATTTTTCCATAATTTTTTTTATAAAATCATTTATAATTAATAATTAATAAGGTAAAAAAATCAGTTTTTAACTAAAAGAATTATTTTTCACTATTCATCAAGAAATGAAGTTTCTTAGAAAAATCATGAAAATTCACCTTAGATTAATTTTGGAATTATGAATTAAAAATTTTATTTTATTTTATCAAATTTAATTTCTAAATGTGTCTAAAATTAATTTTATTATTAAAATAAATTTATTCAAAAAAAGGTATTTTTAATATAAAAGGACTTTACCAAAAATATTATTTTTCATTATCAATATGTTTTATTTATATAAATTGATTATTAAAAATATTTGAAAAGTATTTATTACTATTCATATAGTAATCTTAAATAGTTAGGTTATAATTATATCATTTAAATATATATATATATATATATATCATAGAAACTCAGTGTTGCATGTAACATATGCTAAGTTGGTGTTGTGTGTAATGTATGGAATGTTGGTGTTTACTGTGAATGGAATGTTTGAATTAGTGTTTTAATATATATATATATATATTTATTTAATGAAATATTTTTTGTGTCATGTGAAATGAAAAATATTGAAAAGATAAATTAATTTGAAAAAATATATTTCACAAAATCTTAGGGTGTTACATGTATTTTCTGTTTTCAATTGTAATATGAGATTCATTTATGTATCTAGTTTTCCAAAAATTTCTAAACTATACGGTCATTTGGGATTTGATTCATTGTATCTAGTTATAGTGAAATAAATAAACCACAGACTATGGGATTCTAGGTTTTGGGTCTTTATAGTTTGTATCGAGGAATGAATAGTAGAAAACTTGGGAACTTGATTAAAGAAAACATAAATTATGAAACATAACCCTATGATAAAAATTTATGGATAATTGTTTAAGAACATCCAAAAGTTTTGGTGTGTAAGAGTGTATGTGGTTTTTCCCTAAAAATACATCCCTATATGGATTATAAGATCCCTACCTTTTCTAGAGTTGAATTGGACTTGATTTTAGGTACTATTTATTTCATTATTTGAGTAATTTTTTTGGGATATAACTTGGGGTGTTTTGGGTGGAATTTTTAGGGAAATGAAAGAAAAAGGGTAGTTCATGGTTGGTGCATGGTTATGGAAAATAGTTTTCCCAACATGACTAAAAATGTGAACCCATGCAGAGGTGATTCGCATGGATGGGTCATTGTTTGGAAAACCCTGTTCCCTAAAAAGAGAAACCGTGCACCCATAAAATAACAGGGGCCTGGCTACTGCATGGTTAAAGAAAACCGTGTGCCCTATCCTAGCTCACTGTGTGTGGTAAATAATGTCACTCTAAAATTAATTCTAAAATTTCCCAAACCCCATAATTAACACTAAATCGACCTTGATTTGAACCTAGTTCCTCTTTCACGTTTTGGGATCTCTCCGGATGAATTTCAGGTCATACCAACCTCTGTTATATGTGAATAAAATATCTGATTAGAGACCACTTCCCTTTTGGTAGCTGAGTTCCTCTACTCTTCTCCCTTGTCCTTTCTCATTATTTATTCTTGGTTTTAGATATTTAATCCACTATATTGGAAATATCCATATCTATTTTGGCGAGATATAGATCTATGATTCTACATCTACATATAGATTTTTAGTATCTTGATTTTCTTTAGTCTTGATTTAGGGTTCTGAGATTCGAATCAATATCTACACTGTTTTTCAACTCAATTTTGAGGGAATTTCATTGGGAAATTATTATTAGATGAATTGAGGTTGGTGGTATAATATTCAATTCCCATAGTCCTTATTTTTATATAGTTATGAATTCTTAAGGATTTCTATAATTCTTCAGAAAATTTAAATTCCTAAATTGGGTTAGTTAATGTGTCCATTTGATTAATTGAATTATTATTGAAATAAATTATTAACTGGATAGTTAATAATTCTATTAATGGGATGTACATTTATATAATTAATTGGGAAATTAATTAGGAGAAATAGGGGAATCCCAAATAGATAATTAATTGTAGGATTAATTATGATATTGAGGGATTTGAGATTTAAATAATTAATTGGGGGATTAATTTTGAGATATTGAGATAATTGGTTGAAGATAGGTAATTGATGAATATATTATAATATATCAAGATATATTTGATGATATAATTAATGGTAGATTAATTATGAGATATTTAAATTGTGAGTATGGTTAATTAATTGACAAATTAATTAATGGTTATTGAGACATGTGTAATATTGTGATATTTTTTATTATTTTTTATTAAATGGTAAATGGTAAATTGGATATTTGGCCAATTATTATGAAAGCTAACATGATCATTCAACTATGTGTTATTAAATTTTAAATGGTAACATTGATATTTTTCTAAGTATTATGGATGGTAAGATGATCATTCAATCATGTGATATTAAATGGTAAATGGTAACATATACATTAAACAAGTATTATGAATGGTAAAATGGAAATTCAAATGTGATATACCATGGAGACAAATCATATTTTGGAACGGGATGAAGTAGGTATTGAGGTTCGAGTGTTCTCAAGAACCAGGGGGTTTATGTGATGAAATAGATATCATTTAATAATGTGATAAATTATTTATTTATGAGTTATATATATATATATATATATATTTATATAATTTTGTACACTATAATTGACTAGAATTTTTTTAAGCACTATTGGTGTTGGCCTACTGAGTTGTACTGACACCCTACTTGGGATGCCTAATCTATACCAAAAAATAATTTACTTTTGTATGATATGTTATGGGAAAAGTAAATGAGTTAAATGGATAATTTTGGGATGAAGCTTAGACGAGGAAATGTGAAGTGGTTTGGGACCCGGTAGGGAGTCATTAGTGTCTTTATTTTTAGTTTTCATTTTAGACACTTGACACATACATTAGCATGAAATATTTTCAATTTTAGTTGGATATTCAATTTCTATCTTTGATTATCATGAGAGAATAGAATTATTTGTGGTTATATATTCATCCACTATTTTTTTATTTCCAATGGTATATTGCTTTAATAAAATAGGGTATAGTCTCACAATGAATGACTTATCTGACCTTTGTTGCTAGTCAGCAGCCTCTGGCATAAGGGGGCGCACTTGAGGTCATGTGACCGATCTGTTCGAGGCACTGGCCTATGGCACCCAGGTTTGGATGTTACATGGATATTACAATTATATGTTGTTTAGGAACATTTGTACTTAAGGGTAATGAATATGAAAAGGTAACAATGGTATTTGACTCAATCATCACCTGGTATATAAAAATGGGCCTTAATGTATACCTAGTTTGACACTCCCAAGGGATATTCTTGGGATAATTCATATTTTACAAAAAAACCATTATGAAGGATTTGAAAATATTTTTATGATTGGAATAATTTACAAAAGAAACCATGTTTATGATTATGATAAAAACTACGAATAAATGCTATAGTTTATGTCATGTAGTTCACTAGTTTTGGGACTATACAATATGTTTCATTATGTTATGATCATATCTATGTTTAGAAATGGGACATAGATTAATGAATGTGAACCATTTTAATGAACATAATATATAAAGGAATTTCAATTTTTGGGAAGATAATCAAGATGGAGCTACATCTGTAATTGGAAATGATCAAATGGTAACCATATTGGGACAGTTAACTCTGGATATGAGTAATAACACTACCCATTTGGAGTTACCTACTGATCCACATTGTGGTGTAATAATGTTAGACTTCTTCATGTGTTATAAACCTCCACCATTAAATGGGTTTGTAAATACATTTTTATATGAGAATTGTTTATTTTCTTTATATAAGTATTATCTTTCTTTGGGAAGTAATGGAATAGAGGATGTTTTCATGGAATTTTATAATCTATCAATTGATTCAGATAAAAGGTGGTCATTGATTCAAAATAATATGTATGAGTGGAAAATATCAAGCATGGAGTGGAAGTATTTTAAATTACTCTTCTTGAAAAATCATTTTCCTCATGAGAAACACGTTGATATGGAGAGACAATTCTAAAGTCCAAGACAAAAGTAAGATAAAAATGATGCAACATATGAAGATAAATTTACAAGGTTATCAATGCATTATGTGGACTATTTACATAATCTAAATAGAAATATTGACCATCACTTCAATGGGATTAAGTCAATCATATTAAGGCCACCGGTCTCCCAAAATTTCTCATCATACGGGGACATAATATCATTTTATATCAATAACAATAAAGAAATATACAACTCTTAAGAATTTTAAGGGAATAGTGATAAGAATAGTGATACCAAGAACATTGGGATAAGTAATATGGAGAAATAGAAGGGATGAGTGGATTTTCCATCTTGTAATAAGTGGGGAAATAAACACCATTGAACATGATTTCTAGGAATGGGAATTTTTTAGAAGTTTGAAGAGAAAATCCACGAAGATCATGATTTTATGTACGAGAAAGAAGATTCCAAAGTGTAATTATTTAACTACAAATATATGGGATACTATGAAAATTATTGTTCTAGTTTTCAAGGTAATTTCCCCCAAAAAAGGAAAATGGAGTATGGCCAAGCATATATGATCACAATAACAGAGGTTGAAGTCCCTAATTATATAGTGGTAATAAAATTAATCATATAATCAAATTTAGATAATGATTTTTTTTGATTATATATCTTTACACTCCTTTATATCTTCCATTTTTTTAATAAAATTATACATTTACCTAGAACATTAAGAATGGGGTTATCCATCAAGACTCCTGGTGGAAGTCTCACCATAATAAGGATATGTCAGTCAGTTCCTATTATGACACATAAACTTTCCCTATTTGATGACTTCATTATTATAACTATGGATGATTTTTAAATAATACATTGTATGGATTAGTTGTCAACATATTGTGAATTTGTTTTTGAAAATAGAGGGATGTTATGATTCATGAAGAGGACATGGTATTCCTTATCTTTATATCGGAGAATTAACCATCTGATTCATTTATGGATCCACCCCCACTTGCTCTTCAAAATGATATTGTTAGGGAAGAAGAGAAGAGATAAATTATGGATGGAAAAGTTAATCCTTAAATTTAGTATTTACCTTTTATTCAAGAATATAGTGATATATTTCATAAGGAATTAGTTTTACATCCACTATAACATGATGTTCTGTTCTGCTTTGATTTAATGCTTGACGCAAGACCAATATCAAAGACTCCCTATAGAATATCCACTTTGGAATTTGTGGAGTTAAAGAAACAACTAAATGAGTTGTGTGATATGGGATTTATATTCACTAGTATTTCACCTTAGATATCCCTAGTTCATTTTGTTAAGAATAAAGATGGACCTATGAGGCTACCCACTTATTATAGGAAAATAAATACTATTAAGAGAAAGGAAAAGTATCCTCTACGTAAAATTGATGAGTTATTTGATTAATTTCTTGGAGCTAAATATTTTTTCAAGATTTAAACTTTTTATGGGTATAATAAATTGAAATTAAATAAGAATGATATTCTTATGGAAACATTTCATATGAGGTATGTACATTATGAGTTCATTGTAATGCCCTTTGGTTTGATTAATGAACACTATATCTTTATAGATGAAACTTATACAAAATTCAAGGAATATCTTGATAAATTTATTTTGTATTTATTGATGATATCCTGCTGTACTCTAAGAGATAAAAAGACCATAAAAATAACTTGAAAATCATTCTTGGGACTCTTAGAAGAAAAGAGTTATATGGGAAATTTAGAAAGTGTAAATACTATCTTTAGAATGTTTCTTTTCATGGACATATTATCTCAAAGGATGAAATCTCAGTTAATCCTGTGAAGATGATTGAAGTCTATGAATTCCCTACACAAATAAACCTAACTGAGGTATATAGATTTATTGGTTTGGTAGGTTACTATCAACGATTTGCTTAAAATTTTTCTTAATTAGCTAACCCATTAACCATGCTTGCTCGTAAAGGGGTTAAGTTCACATGGAACATGAAATGTGAAGAATGTTTTTAAGAATCAAAGAGAACATTATTGAATTCCCCAATTTTGACTGTAAAACTAGGAAATGATGGGTTCATAATATATAGTTATGCATTGATTAAGTTATTTGGTTATGTCCTTACGTTTCATTATAAATTTATTTCCAATGCATCAGGGCAGTTAAAGATTCCTGAAAAGAACTACCCAACCCATGATATTGAGTTAACAGCCATAATATTTTCATTGAAGATATGAATAAATTACCTATATAGTTAAAAGTGTGATATATATATATATATATATTGATCATAAGAGCTTGAAATGGTCATTTTTAATGAAAGAGATCAACATGAGGTAAATGAGATGGCTCGAGATACTTAGGACTATGATTTATCAATATAATAACACCTAGAGAAGGAAACCAAGATAGATTTTTCATTGAACCAAAAAGATCATAGATTCTTGGATAAAATAAGGATCAACATGGATCCTACGTTCATGGATTTATTAATGATAGGTCATAGAATCATAGAAAAAGTAAAAAATCATTCGATTTTCAAATGATTTCCAAACCATGTTTGTTGGAAGAGATAAAAAGTAATCATTTTGATGATGATAATACATGAAAGACAATTAAATCCATGAATGATGGAAAATTGTTAGACTTCGTAGGTGAATTTGGCATTTTGAAATTTTTAAAGAGTGTATATGTTATATCTATACCTAATATGAAAATAGAATTGTTGGATGATGTTTATACAATGAATTTCTCTATACACCTTTATGAAACCAAATTTTTAAATATTTAAAGAAACACTTTTTGTGGGATAACATGAAGTGGGAAACTTGTGATTATGTATCAAGATGAGTAGTTTCTCAAAATTTTAAGGTTGAGAGACTCCACCCAAAAGGATTGATACAGAAAATAATTATTCCTACATGGAAATGGGATGATATTACTATGGACTATGTCACACGATTACCAAATACTCTTGTGAAAGAATGATTTAATATGGGTTATTGTTGGCCACATTAAAAAATATGCACATTTACTTGTTATAAGAGAAGATTTACCTCTTAATCACCTTGAAAATATCTATATTAATGAAGTTATAAGTGTAACGTCCCAGTTCCGGGTGCCACTCGACGGGTGCCCTGAACACGGTTCTCCACATGACCTCAAGCGTGTTTTCCCAAACAATAGAGGCTGCTGACTAGCAGCGAGGGCCCAGGTCTGATAGTGGGGAAACTATGCCCCAATTTGTCAAAGTGTAGCGCAGCGGAATATGAAATAAACGTACAATAACAGCAGAAGAAGTAAACCATACACAACAGAAATAAACATATGCAATATATATAACCAATCAGATATATAGATATGATGCAACATGTCTCCAATTCTAAGTAAATAGCCAGAACATGTTACACTGCAATACATTACAATATAGAGTACAAGTACAGGAAAGAAAAATAGAACAGCCAGTGGCATCACGAGCCTGGGCTCCGTCCCACGCCCTCCTACACTTCAGCAGCAATCAAGTAACTATATAAGGACCCTTTAACTTATCTACACCTGCAAAAACATAATCTGTTTGGGCCGAAAAGCATGGCCCAAATAGGGTGTGAGAAATATATCTCAATAGGCACCCACCAAAGGCCCGTTCTCAACTGTGTGTAGACATGCAACAACAGTGTTCAGTAGTAAATGAAATAAACTAATCAGTACTCAAAGTAACTAACTTAACAGTTATATTTCCATTTATTCATTCATTTAATCCATTTAATATAAGAAAACACCACAATGAATTTCTAAGTAAACATACAGCGTCCCCAGACAAACCAATTCTCACCCTCAAGTAATCAGAATCTCACCCTCAGGCATTGCCCTCAGAAATAACAGAATCTCACCCTCAGGAATACAAAGTGTCACCCTCTGGCACAGAAGTCAAGCCCTTAGGCACGAAATTTTTCAATCAGGCGAAATAGAACGTCGCCCTCGGGTTAATACAGTCACACCCCTAGGCTATAGCAAACACCGCCCTAAGGCACAAGTAACCAGGTCATGCCCATCATATAAACATGTAATTTTAATACAATTACTCTCAAGGAAAAAGTAATGCATAATTAAACATGGCATACCCTCAGGTATCCTGGATAAACGGTTAAACAGAGGAACACACCCCTCTGGATGGTCCTGTATCCAAGCAGCGATCCTGAACAACATTTTAATATCACATTTAATTACCTATTTAAATATATGTATTTAAAATAGCCACGACCTCAGCCACACGACACCACAAATATGGGTTTGTGGATCAAAAACACACAAAACACACGACAGTTGGAAAATAAACACCAAGCCGTCTACCTTTAACACCCACGAATGATATATGTGAACGATGATCCTCGATTCGCACTAGAACGAAGTAGATATGAGGTGAGAAAAAACTCTCTTAAACCCAAATAACTTATGTTTGGGGAAGAATTGGTAAGAACTGTTTATGGAGAGTGGAGGGATTACCCGTGTGGTTCCAACGAGATCGTTCGAGGCAGAAACGGATTCTGAACGTGTGCTCAGCGGATCTTCAAAGCTCCGACCTTCCTCTCCCGAGCTCTCTGCCCATTCTAAGCCATCCCTGTGAACAGGGAAGGCTACTGTCCATTTTAAGCGAAAAAAACAAATTACACGGCTTGTAATTCCGAGTACACGGTGTGTACATCCCATTTTTAACTGTTCATCTGGCAGCTTCCCGCCAGCATGGCACTGTTCATCTTCCGACATGACTACATGACATGTCTCCTTGAGTACACGGTGTGTTCAGTCGTAGAGCTAGCCACCGCCTTACTATTCGCTTGTCGACTGACTACACGGCGTGTAAGGGACCACTACATGGCGTGTACTTGGTTCCTACACCCTTCATCGCCGACACGGACACATGCCCTGTGTACTCATTCCACCCGGACAAAAGTACACAGCATGTGGACAAAGTACACGGCGTGTACTTTCCAAAATTTTGGAATTTTCCCCCATTTTCCTTATTTTCTTAACACACATAAGGAAAAGAGAAAATAAGAATCACGTACCTCAGAACTAAGAACCAGGTTATTACAAACTTCCCCCCTTAAAGCAATTCATCCCCAAATTTCCCATCCAAGGGTGGTGAAGATAAAGCCACGAACAACACTAACCACTAAGTACGTACATCGGTTTCCCGCACCCAGGTTTCATCCTGCACTCATCCATGCTTCCATATCACCCATACGAGAGGAACTGATCGGCCTCAGAGAACCTTCGTGCTCCTGTCAACGATACAAATCAGATGCTCCTCGAAGGACGCATCCAGCTGAAGCTCAACCTCCTCTGGCTGATAGGTGTGAGACGAGTCTGAATAATAGTGGCGTAACTGAGATACATGGAAGACGTCGTGCATGTCTCAGTAACTTTTTGGTAACTGCAGCCGATAAGAAACCGACCCGACTCTCACCAGAATCTCAAATGGCCCCACATACCTCGATGAAAGTTTACCCTGTCTCCTGATCCTCTTGTGTACCAGCCTCAGTGAAACACGCAAGAGAAACTAATCCCCAACCACGAACTCCAAAGGTCATTTGCGGCGATCAGCATAAGATTTTTGAAGAGACTGCGCAGCAACCATCCACTTCTGAATCAACTAGACCTACATGGAAGTCTCCTGTACGAGACGTGGTCCCCGCAAAGTTGCCTCACCTGCCTCTAACATGCACAAAGGTGATCGGCATGGCCTACCATATAAAGTATCATATGGTTCCATCTCAATAGTTGACTGAAAACTGTTATTATAGGAAAACCCAACTTGGGGTATGTGATTTTCCGAAGAGCACCCAAAGTTTAAAATGCATGCTCGTAGCATGTCCTCAAGAACCTGTATAGTACACTCTGATTGGCCATCGGTCTGAGGGTGGTAAGCTGTGCTCAGAAGTACCTGTATACCCAGTGCCCTCTGAAAACTCTGCCAGAAACGAGATGTAAAATAGGTGTCCCTATCTGAAATGATAGAAAGAGGGACCCCATGAAGACGTACGACCTCTCGGATATAAAAACTTCCGAGCTCGTCAACACAGAAGGTCACCTGGATCGGCAAAAAGTGATCTACCTTCGTGAGTATGTCCACAACAACCCACACGACATCATTGCCTCGAGGTGACCTCGGGAAACCAGTCACAAATTCCATCGCGACATCATCCCATTTCCACTCCTGAATGGGTAACTACTGTAACAGTCCAGTTGGTCTCTAATGCTCTTCCTTCACCTGCTGACAGGTGGAACACCTCGTAACAAAACCAGCTACTTCTCTCTTCATACCCGACCACCAGTACTGACGTCTCAAGTCACGGTACATCTTGGTAACCCCGGGATGAACTATACAAGCTGAAGCATGACACTCCCACATCATCTCCTTGCGTATATCCCATGGAACCCACACTCGTCCATCGAAACGCAGAACCTCATCATCTCCTATCATCCAACTAGGAGGAGGGTACTCACTTGCCCCTGACTCCCATAGAACTAGGCCTTCTGAATCAGATAGCTGTCTCATCCTCACCCTATCCCGGAGGGTAGAAGTCACGGCTAAAGAGAAAAGATAAGTCTTACCATGACTTTCGTGGACCTCCATCTGCATCTCAGACAACAAATTCATAAGCTTCCACTCACCACTAGCCTCTTGCACAACCTGTATCTTAGTATTCATGCTCAGTGCATCATCTACTGCATTACCTTTACCAGGTGTGTAGGAAAGCTCAAAATTGAAGGACTGAAGGTATTCGATGCACCTTCGCTGCCTCAGATTCAAGTCATGCTGAGTAAAGATATATTTGAGGCTTTTGTGGTTAGTGAAAACCACAAAATTCTCTCCCAATAGATAATGTCTCCAACAACGCAATGAATGTACAACTGCAGTTAACTCGAGATCATGCGTCGGGTAATTCCTCTCATGTGGCCTCAACTGCCGAGACCCATATACAACAACTCGATCTCCCTGCATCAACACTGATCCCAGCCCAATACCTGATGCATTCAAGTAAAATGTATATCTCTTCCCCAACTCTGGGAGTATCAGGATCGGTGTTGTTGTCAACCTTCCCTTCAGGTCCTGAAAGGATGTCTCGCAAGCTTCCGACCAAACGAACTTCACACACTTCTTAGTCAAACCCGTCAATGGCGCTCCTAAGCAGGATAAGTCCTGTATGAAGCATCTGTAGTAACCAGCCAGCCCCAAGAAACTCTGTATCCCAAACACGTTCTTAGGATGCTCCCAGGAAATTACTGCTCTCACCTTCTCTGGGTCTACCAAAACTCCTGCCTCTGAGATGATATGACCCAGGAAGTGAATCTGGTCCATCTAAAAGTGGCACTTTGAGAGCTTAACATAAATCCAATACTCTCTTAGTGTACTCAATACGATCTCACGATGGGTGGCATGGTTGTGTCGAGTGTGAGAGTACACCAAGATGTCGTCCATGAATACTACCACAAAATAGTCCAGATAAGGATGGAACACACGATTCATCAGAGCCATGAAAATTGCTGGCGCGTTCGTGAGTCTAAACGACATAACTGTATACTCGTTTAGACCATACCTGATCCTGAAATCTGTGAGAGGTATATCATATGGTCTAACGTACAGCTGATGATATCCTGATCTCAAGTAAATCTTTGAGAGCACTCATGCTCTGTGAAGCTGGTCAAAAACATCATCAATCCTTGTCAAGGGATATTGGTTCTTAACCGTCAACTGGTTCAGCTTCCGATAATCCACACAAAGTCTGAGGGTACCATCCGCCTTCTTCACAAAAAGGACTGGAGAACCCCATGGAGAAGTATTGGGTCGGATGAACCCCTTTGCCTGTAACTCTTCTAACTACTTCTTGAGCTCCTGCAACTCTGGCATGGCCATCCTATAAGGAGGAATGGACACCGGTGCTGCTCCTGGAACTAGCTCGATAGAGAAATCCACCTCACGCTCCGAAGGAATACCTGGAAAGTCGTCCGGGAAGACATCCCTGAAACGATCAACCACTGGAGGGAAATCCTTCGGACAATTCCCCTGGTTATCCAGATATAAGCTCACAATCTGGGTTGTGACTCCACCTTGCCCACAATGTTCTGGTCCAGCTTGACTTTCCTGAACATCCCATTTGACCTTGTATAGAAAGTATTTTCCCTTTGGTGACATGAAACTCACCCTTCAACGATAGAAATCTACAAAGGCTGGAAAGGTAACTAACTAGTCCATCCCAAGAATGATGTCATAAGTTGTCATCTCTAAGACATAGAGGTCCCCACAGAAGTGAAACCCACCAACCTCAAGGGGGAACTCCTTGCACTGATGCACACTAGTTATTCTAGTCCCCAATAGAGTGTCTAGCATCATGATATCAGAAGAAGTAGAAACACAGAGCCCAAGGCTCTCCACAACAGAAACATAAATAAAACTATGTGTATAACCCATATCGAAAAGTATTGAAGATAAGACAGAAGATACTAGGATAGTACCTCTGACTGGATAAGGTCCGTGATCCTACTCCTACTGGGTCTATTGCACTGTATAAGCCTACCCAGTACTGCAGCCCTACGACACAGCCTGGCTACCCTGAGCTGTCCCGCCCTGCTGACTCTATGATCATGGTGTCTGGCTACCACGACCACGACCACCATCTCTGCCTTCATGCCTTGACGTATTCCAGTTCCCTGACTGGTAAGAAGCAACTAGTCCTGCTCCCGCTCGTGGAGTCTGCACAAAACCCCTCTCACTAGCCATCGGTGGAAATTCTCTAAAAAAGCACTGCAGATGACCCATCTTGCCGCAATCTCAGCACTCTACTGGATCACGTGGACACTGCGTTTTCTTGTGCCCATCCTTACCACATTAATAGCACCTGACCAACCCACCTGAAGAAACTACCTGGCTGGTACTGCCACCCTAAGAAAATTCCATCTGTCTCTTCCTCTTACCAGTAGAAATTGTACCAAAAACTGGTGCTTAACCGCCCTACCCACACCAATAGCTTCCCGCAGGTTTCTTTCTGTAATCTACACCTGGTTCACAATAGAATGTACAGAAGGAAACCTGAAAACATTCACCAGTGCCCGGATGTCATAAAAAAGACCATCCTCAAATCTTCTAGCTCTCAGCATCACATCACCCACCATCACGGGTGAAAAGCGCTGAAGCTCGGTGAAAGGAGTAGAATAGTCCATCACCGATATAGCACCCTGCTGAAGCGGAATATGAAATAAACGTACAATAACAGCAGAAGCAGTAAACCATACATAATAGAAATAAACATATGCAGTATATATAACCAATCAGATATATAGATATAATGCAACATGTCTCCAATTCTAAGAAAACAGCCAAAACATGTTACACTGCAATACATTACAATATAGAGTACAAGTACAGGAAAGAAAAATAGAACAGCCAACGGCATCACGAGCCTGGGCTCCGTCCCACGCCCTCCTACACTTCAGCAGCAATCAAGTAACTATATAAGGACCCTTTACCTTATCTACACCTGCAAAAACATAATCTGTTTGGGCTGAAAATCATGGCCCAAATAGGGTGTTAGAAATATATCTCAGTAGGCACCCACCAAAGGCCCGTTCTCAACTATGTGTAGACATGCAACAACAGTGTTCAGTAGTAAATGAAATAAACTAATCAGTACTCAAAGTAACTAACTTAACAGTTATATTTCCATTTAGTCATTCATTTAATCCATTTAATATAAGAAAACACCACAATGAATTTCTAAGTAAACATACACCGTCCCCAGACAAACCAATTCTCACCCTCAGGTAATCAGAATCTCACCCTCAGGCATTGCCCTTAGGAATAACAGAATCTCACCCTCAGGAATACAAAGTGTCACCCTCTGGAACAGAAGTCACGCCCTTAGGCACGAAATGTTTCCCTCAGGAGAAATAGAACGTCGCCCTTGGGCTAATACAGTCACACCCCTAGGCTATAGCAAACACCGCCCTAAGGCACAAGTAACCAGGTCATGCCCATAATATAAACATGTAATTTTAATACAATTACTCTCAAGGAAAAAGTAATGCATAATTAAACATGGCATACCCTCAGGTATCCTGGCTAAACGGTTAAACAGAGGAACGCACCCCTCTGGATGGTCCTGGATCCAAGCAGCGATCCCGAACAACATTTTAATATCACATTTAATTACCTATTTAAATCTATGTATTTAAAATAGCCACGACCTCAGCCACACGACACCCCAAATATGGGTTTCTGGATCAAAAACACACAAAACACACGACAGTTGGAAAATAAACACCAAGCCATCTACCTTTAACACCCACGAATGATATATGTGAACGATGATCCTCGATTCGCACTAGAACGAAGTAGATCTGAGGTGAGAAAAAACTCTCTTAAACCCAAATAACTTATGTTTGGGGAAGAATTGGTAAGAACTGTTTAAGGAGAGTGGAGGGATTACCCGTGTGGTTCCAACGAGATCGTTCGAGGCAGAAACGGATTCTGAACGTGTGATCAGCGGATCTTCAAAGCTCCGACCTTCCTCTCCCGAGCTCTCTGCCCATTCTAAGCCATCCATGTGAACAGGGGAGGCTACTGTCCATTTTAAGCGAAAAAAAAATTACACGGCTTGTAATTCCGAGTACACGGTGTGTACATCCCATTTTTAACTGTTCATCTGGAAGCTTCGTGCCAGCATGGCACTGTTCATCTGCCGACATGACTACATGACGTGTCTCCTTGAGTACACGGTGTGTTCAGTCGCAGAGCTAGCCACCGCCTTACTATTCGCTTGCCGATTGACTACACGGCGTGTAAGGGACCACTACATGGAGTGTACTTGGTTCCTACACCCTTCATCGCCGACACGGACACACGCCCTGTGTACTCATTCCACCCGGACAAAAGTACACAGCGTGTGGAAAAAGTACACGGCGTGTACTTTCCAAGATTTTGGAATTTTCCCCCATTTTCTTTATTTTCTTAACACACATAAGGAAAAGAGAAAAGAAGAATCACGTACCTCAGAACTAAGAACCAGGTTATTACAAACTTCCCCCCTTAAAGCAATTCATCCCCAAATTTCCCTTCCAAGGGTGGTGAAGATAAAGCCACGAACAACACTAACCACTAAGCACGTACATCAGTTTCCCGCACCCAGGTTTCATCCTGCACTCATCCATGCTTCCATATCACCCATACGAGAGGAACTGACTGGCCTCGGAGAACCTTCGTGCTCCTGTCAACGATACAAATCAGATACTCCTCGAAGGACGCATCCAGCTGAAGCTCAACCTCCTCTGGCTGATAGGTGTGAGACGAGTCTGAATAATAGCGGCGTAACTGAGATACATGGAAGACGTCGTGCATGTCTCAGTAACTTTTTGGTAACTGCAGCCGATAGGTAACCGACCCGACTCTCTCCAGAATCTCAAATGGCCCCACATACCTCGATGAAAGTTTACCCTATCTCCTGATCCTCTTGTGTACCAGACTCAGTGAAACACACAAGAGAAACTAATCCCCAACCACGAACTCCAAAGGTCATTTGCGGCGATCAGCTTAAGATTTTTGAAGAGACTGCGCAGCAACCATCCACTTCTGAACCAACTAGACCTACATGGAAGTCTCATGTACGAGACGTGGTCCCCGCAAAGTTTCCTCACCTGCCTCTAACAAGCACAAAGGTGATCGGCATGGCCTACCATATAAAGTCTCGTATGGTGCCATCTCAATAGTTGACTGAAAACTGTTATTATAGGAAAACCCAACTTGGGGTATGTGATTTTCCGAAGAGCACCCAAAGTTTAAAATTCATGCTCGTAGCATGTCCTCAAGAACCTGTATAGTACACTCTGATTGGCCATCGGTCTGAGGGTGGTAAGCTGTGCTCAGAAGCACCTGTATACCCAGTGCCCTCTAAAAACTCTGCCAGAAACGAGATGTAAAATAGGTTTCCCTATCTGAAATGATAGAAAGAGGGACCCCATGAAGACGTACGACCTCTTGGATATACAAACTTCCGATCTCGTCAACATAGAAGGTCACCTGGATTGACAAAAAGTGATCTACCTTCATGAGTATGTCCACAACAACCCACACGACATCATTGCCTCGAGGTGACCTCGGGAAACCAGTCACAAATTCCATCGCGACATCATCCCATTTCCACTCCGGAATGGGTAACTACTGTAACAGTCCAGTTGGTCTCTAATGATCTTCCTTCACCTGCTGACAGGTGGAACACCTCGCAACAAAACCAGCTACTTCTCTCTTCATACCCGACCACCAGTACTGACGTCTCAAGTCACGGTACATCTTGGTAACCCCGGGATGAACTATCCAAGCTGAAGCATGACACTCCCACATCATCTTCTTGCGTATATCCCATGGAACCCACACTCGTCCATCGAAACGCAGAACCTCATCATCTCCTATCATCCAACTAGGAGGAGGGTACTCACTTGCCCCTGACTCCCATAGAACTAGGCCTTCTGAATCAGATAGCTGTCTCATCCTCACCCTATCCAGGAGGGTAGAAGTCACAGCTAAAGAGAAAAGATAAGTCTTACCATGACTTTCGTGCACCTCCATATGCATCTCAGACAACAAATCCATAAGCTTCCACTCACCACTAGCCTCTTGCACAGCCTGTATCTGAGTATTCATGCTCAGTGAATCAGCTACTGCATTACCTTTACCAGGTGTGTAGGAAAGCTCAAAATTGAAGGACTGAAGGTATTCGACGCACCTTCGCTGCCTCAGATTCAAGTCATGCTGAGTAAAGATATATTTGAGGCTTTTGTGGTTAGTGAAAACCACAAAATTCTCTCCCAATAGATAATGTCTCCAACAACGCAATGAATTTACAACTGCAGTTAACTCGAGATCATGCGTCGGGTAATTCCTCTCATGTGGCCTCAACTGCTGAGACCCATATACAACAACTCGATCGCCCTGCATCAACACTGATCCCAGCCCAATACCTGATGCATCCCAGTAAACTGTATATCTCTTCCCCTACTCTGGGAGTATCAGGATCGGTGCTGTTGTCAACCTTCCCTTCAGGTCCTGAAAGTCTGTCTCGCAAGCTTCCGACCAAATGAACTTCACACACTTCTTAGTCAAACCCGTCAATGGCACTGCTAAGCAGGATAAGTCCGGTATGAAGCATCTGTAGTAACTAGCCAGCCCCAAGAAACTCCGTATCCCAAACACGTTCTTAGGCTGCTCCCAAGAAATTACTGCTCTCACCTTCTCTGGGTCTACCAAAACTCCTGCCTCTGAGATGATATGACCCAGGAAGTGAATCTGGTCCATCTAAAAGTGGCACTTTGAGAGCTTAACATAAATCCAATACTCTCTTAGTGTACTCAATACGATCTCACGATGGGTGGCATGGTCGTGTTGAGTGTGAGAGTACACCAAGATGTCGTCCATGAATACTACCAAAAAATAGTCCAGATAAGGATGGAACACGCGATTCATCAGAGCCATGAAAATTGCTGGCGCGTTCGTGAGTCTGAACGACATAACTGTATACTCTTTTAGACCATACCTGATCCTGAAATCTGTGAGAGGTATATCATATGGTCTAACGTGCAGCTGATGATATCCTGATCTCAAGTCAATCTTTGAGAGCACTCATGCTCCGTGAACCTGGTCAAAAACATCATCAATCCTTGTCGAGGGATATTGGTTCTTAACCGTCAACTGGTTCAGCTTCCGATAATCCACACAAAGTCTGAGGGTACCGTCTGCCTTCTTCAAAAAAAGGACAGGAGAACCCCATGGAGAAGTACTGGGTCAGATGAACCCCTTTGCCTGTAACTCTTCTAACTACTTCTTGAGCTCCTGCAACTCTGGCGTGGCCATCCTATAAGGAGGAATGGACACCGGTGCTGCTCCTGGAAACAGCTCGATAGAGAAATCCACCTCACGCTCCGGAGGAATACCTGGAAAGTCGTCCGGGAAGACATCACTGAAACGATCAACCACTGGAGGGAAATCCTTCTGAAAATTCCCCTGGTTATCCAGATATAAGCTCACAATCTGGGTTGTGACTCCACCTTGCCCACAATGCTCTGGTCCAGCTTGACTTTCCTGAACATCCCATTTGACCTTGTATAGAAAGTCTTTGCCCTTTGGTGACGTGAAACTCACCCTTCAACGATAGAAATCTACAAAGGCTCGAAAGGTAACTAACTAGTCCATCCCAAGAATGATGTCATAAGTTGTCATCTCTAAGACATAGAGGTCCCCACGGAAGTGACACCCACCAAACTCAAGGGGGAACTCCTTGCACTGATGCACACTATCTGTTCTAGTCCCCAATAGAGTGTATAGCATCATGATATCAGAAGAAGTAGAAACACAGAGCCCAAGGATCTCCACAACAGAAACATAAATAAAACTATGTGTATAACCCATATCGAAAAGTATTGAAGATAAGACAGAAACTACTAGGATAGTACCTCTGACTGGATAAGGTCCGTGATCCTACTCCTACTGGGTCTATTGCACTGCATAAGCCTTCCCAGTACTACAGACCTGCGACACAGCCTGGCTACCCTGAGCTGTCCCACCCTGCTAACTCTATGATCCTGGTGTCTGGCTACCACGACCACGACCACCATCTCTGCCTTCATTCCCTGACGTATTCCAGTTCCCTGACTGGTAAGAATCAACTAGTCCTGCTTCCGCTCGCGGAGTCTGCACAAAACCCCTCTCACTAGCCATCGGTTGAAATTCCCTACAAAAGCACTGCAGATGACCCATCTTGCCGCAATCTCAGCACTCTACTGGATCACGTGGACACTGCGTTTTCTTGTGCCCCTCCTTACCACATTAATAGCACCTGACCAACCCACCTGAAGAAACTACCTGGCTGGTACTACCACCCTGAGAAAATTCCATCTGTCTCTTCCTCTTACCAGTAGAAATTGTACCAAAAACTGGTGCTTAAACGCCCTAGCCCACACCACTAGCTTCCCGCAGCTTTCTTGCTGTAATCTACACCTAGTTCACAATAGAATTTATAGAAGGAAACCTGAAAACATTCACCAGTGCCCGGATGTCATAAAGAAGACCATCCTCAAATCGTCTAGCTCTCAGCATCACATCACCCACCATCACGGGTGAAAAGCGCTGAAGCTCGATGAAAGGAGTAGAATAGTCCATCACCGACATAGCACCCTGCTGCAGATTCTTGAACTCTCGAGCTCTATCTGCCCTCAGCATCTCTGGGAAGAAGAATTCATAGAAGTCTTCCTGAAAATCCTCCCATGCCATGTATCTATGATGCTCTGACTGGGTGGTGACATCCCACCACCTCTTGGCGGAATCACAAAACATGTACATCGTGAGCTTGACCCTTCGACCTGGAGGAATCTCCAGATGCTTGAAAATAGTCTACCTCAAGCCCAAACAAGACTCCGCAGCCTGTGGTCCGCCATCCCCTAAAAATGTCGGTGGATGCTGTTGCTGGAATATACATGTTAGCTCTTCCATAGATGTGGAATCCGACGATGCTCTCTGAAAGGTCTGCATGAACCACATAAAGCCTTCACGGAACTGCACCTCTGCAGCTGTGTCTGGTATAACAGTTGGTGCCGCATCTGGCTCTGCTGGAGGATCTACCAGTAGCCCATGGACCACCATCTCTGGAGTATTCTTATTTCCGCTCTCCTGGCGAACAACGTGCGGTTTTCTAGGCGACATGACACTACAAGTTCAAAAACACGCCTTAGATTCAAGATTAACAAGATGGAAAATGAAGAAACCAAAAAAGGAAACAGGAGGAAGAAGGCATTGAAATTTTTCAAAACAAGACTACACGGCGTGTACACTGACTACACAGTGTGTACCTGACTCCTCTTCCCCTGCCCGAGTCCTTCTACCCGGCTGATCCACACGGCTCCTGTTTGAACAAAACTACATGGCGTGTATATTACCTACACGACGTGTATGGTGTTATTTCCAACTGCCCGTGTCGCTTGTGACACGGCCGACTACTCGGCTTGACACTACATGGCGTGTTACACTCGCAAACAGCGTGTACACTACCCAGTTTCCCCGTCACATGACTAACACCACCCGGTCTGTCCTCGAACAAGACTACACTGCGTGTCCCACAGGTACACGACATGTACTAGACCAGCTCTGCCGACCCGTGTTTTTAGTTACATGGCCAGATACACAGATCAACCTACATGGTGTGTTCTATATACACACAGTGTGTACTTAAGAGGATATCATCGACCCGTGTTGTTAGTTACACGGCCGGGACCCCAGGTCACACTACACGGTGTGTTCTTCATCGACATGGCGTGTTCAAGAAACGATTACACCGGCCCGTGTTTGTAAGTCACACGGCCGGATTTCCGGGTCAACCCTACACGGTGTGTACATTAGCTACACGACGTGTTCACCCCAAGCTCATACATTCCCCATGTCACCGCCCACACGATTTGTGACACAGGAAGAAACTACACGTCGTGTACTCTGGGTACACGACGTGTACTCACAAATTTTATTTCTTCTTCTTGAATAGAAGAACATACATGGTGTGTCTATAGTACTACACAACGTGTATACTAGGTTTCCAATCAGTATGCCTCAGAAACTTCTCCAGAACCCAAAAAATACCGCAAAAAAACACCTATGTGCCAAATTCTGATCCGTGAGGTCCCATACTCCCCACGAATCAAAGTTTGACATATTATCTATTTTATAACATAAGAAACAGTCAATGATCCACCAAATTTTGGTAAATGGGGGCCTATACTCCCCAAAAACCAAAGTTTTGCGTTCATTCTCCAAACCGGCTCAGACAAAATACCCTATCATATAGTAGGTAGTTATCAAGAAGCTATCACAACGACATGATTTTCTAGCACATAAACTATCACAGCAACATGAAATTTATAATGCACCAACATGGCATGGAACTATGCATGGAATGTGATTTCTAGCATGTTCCAAAATGATGCATGAGATGGAATATCCTCATCTCATTAGGTTGCAACTAAATAGAACCCGGAGATAAAATATAAATAGCACAATCACTAGTACGTCACCCAATGGTGAAATCATATCAACTGTAAATTAAAAAATCAGTAAAATTGAAATATGAGGTAAATTGGATTTTCCCTGTACATGGGTTAGCTACGCCTGGGAATAGCTTATTACAAACTACCATTCCAATCCTATCCCTGACTAACGCTCCAAATAGTAAGTCAAAGAAAATAACTGCCTTTGATACCACTTTGTAACGTCCCGGTTCTGGGTGCCACTCTACGGGTGCCCCGAACCTGGTTCGCCACATGACCTCAAGCACATTTTCACAAACACCAGAGGCTTCTGACTAGTAGGGAGATCCCATGTCTGATAGTGGGGAAACTATGCCCTCATTTATCAAAGATTAGCACATCAAAATATGAAATAATTGAAAGAAACAACGGAAGCAGTAAACCATACACAACAGAAATAAACATCTGTAGTAGATATAACCAATCAGATATATAGATATGACGCAACATGTCTCCAATTCTAAGAAAACAGCTAGAACATGTTACACTGCAATACAATACAATACAGAGTACAAGTACAGGAAAGAAAAAGAGAAGAGCCAGCGGCATCGCGAGCCTAGGCTCGGTCCCACGCCCTCTTACACTTTAGCAGCAATAAAGTACCTGTATAAGGACACTTTTCCTTTTCTACACCTGCAGAAACATAATCTGTTTGGGCCGAAAAGCATAGCCCAAACAGGGTGTGAGAAATATATCTCAGTAGGCACCCACCGAAGGCCCATGCTCAACTGTTTGTAGACATGCAACAACAATGTGCAATAGTAAATGCAATAAACTAAGCAGTACTCAAATTAACTAACTCAACAATTATATTTCCATTTAATCATTCATTTAATCCATTTAATATAAGAAAACACCATAGTGAATTTCTAAGTAAACAGACAGAGTCCCCAGACAAACCCATTCTCACCCTCAGGTAATCAAGATCTCTCCCTCAGGCATTGCCCTCAGGGATAACAGAATCTCACCCACAGGCATATGAAGTGTCTCCCTCAGGCACAGAAGTCAAGCTCTCAAGAACAAAAGGTTGCCCTCAGGTGAAATAGAACATCTCCCTCGAACTAATACAGACATTCCCCTAGGCTATAGCAAACACCGCCCTCAGGCACAAGTAACCGGGTCATGCCCATCATATAAACATGAAATTTCAATACAATTCCCCTCAAGGAAAAAGTAATGCATAATTAAACATGGTATATCCTCAGGTATCCTGTCCAAATGACTAAATAGAGGAACGCACCCCTCGGGATGGTCCTGGATCCAAGAAGCGATCCCAAACACCATTTTAAAATCACATTTAATTACCTATTCAATTCTAGGTATTTAAAATATCCACAACCTCAGCCACACGACACCCCAAATATGGGTTCGTAGCTCAAAAACACACAAAACACACGACAGTTGGAAAATAAACACCAAGCCACCTACCTTTAACACCCATGAATGATATATGCGAATGATGATCCTTGACTCGTCCTAGAACGACGTAGATCTGAGGTGAAAGAAAACTCTTTTAAACCCAAATAACTCCCGTTAGGGGAAGACTTGGTAAGAACTGTTTAAGGATAGTGGAGGGATTACCCATGCGGTTCCAACGAGATCGTCCGAGGTGGAAACAGATTCTGAATGTGCACTCGATAGATCTTCGAAGCTCCAGCCTTCCTCTCCCAAGATCTCTTCCTGTTCTAAGCCTGCCCTGTGAACAGGGGAGGCTACTGCCAATTTTAAGTGAAAAAACAAAGTACACAGCATGTACTTCCGAGTACACAACGTGTACTTCCCATTTTTTAACTTTTCATCTGGTGGATTCCCGCCAGCATGGCACTGTTCATCTGCCGACATGACTACACGGCGTGTCTCCTTGAGTACATGGCATGTTCAGTCGCACAGCTGGCCACCGCCTTTCTATTTTCCTGCCGACTGACTACATGGCGTGTAAGGGACCACTACACGACGTGTACTTGGTTCCTACGCCCTACATCGCCGACATTACCACACGCCCTATGTACTCATTCCACATGACCAAAAGTACACGACCTGTGGACAAAGTACACGGTGTGTACTTTCCAAAATTTGGGACTTTCCTCCATTCTTCTTATTTTATTAAAACACTTAAGGAAAAGAGAAAAGAAGAAGCCTGTTCCTCAGAACTAAGAACTGGGTTCTTAAAATAAGATTTCCTGGAACACCACTTTCAATTGCGTTTGATCGTGATCCATGAATTACATAGAAATTCTCTTGGATTATTTATATGTCTATTGACATTGGGATTCATTTGAGCACTGGTTATCTCCCTAAAACTGATGGAATGTTGGAAAGCACCATTTAAATTTTATAATACATATTGAGTTTATGATATCTTGACTTTCAAGGTAATTGGGATTAGAATTTACATTTTTTAGATTTTTCTCATAATAATAGCTTGTATTCAAGTATTGAAATTCCACTATATGAATAATTATATGGAAAGGGATGTCATAAACTAATATTTTTTTGATGATTTTTTTAAAATGATTCTGGTAGGTTGAAATTTTTTAGAGGAGACAATAAAAATGGTAAATACTATTTAAAACCATATCAAAGTATCTCAAAAATGAAAAAGAGATATAAAGATAACTGAAGGAAAGATTTGGAATTTAAGTGGGAGATCATGTTTTTTTTGGAAATTTTCTCCATGGAAGGTTATTATATGGCTTAGTAAGAAAGAGAAACTGAGCCCTAGGTACATCATACCTTTTCAAATCTTGGAAATAGTTTGAACTATGTCCTACTATTTGGAAATCCCACAAATTATCTCTAAAGTATACGATGTGCTCCATATATCCTTGTTAAATAAGTACCTAAAAACCCCAAACATGTGCTCACATATAAATAAATATAATTAAAACCTAATATATCTTACTCTAATTAGCCTTTACAAATTATACACACTAGGTAAAATGTTTTGAGGATTCAGATGACTTTCTTGGAAAATGTAATTGGAGAAATTATAATATAAAAAGGTGACATGGGAACCCAAAGGGATTATGATCAAGAACTACCCATATATATTCACAAGGTGACATTCTAGAAATTTTGAGGTTCATTTTTTTTGTAGGATGGAAGAATTTAACAACCTAAAACATTATGATATATTTTGATTCAATAAATTTAATCTCATCAATTAATTTTGATACACGCAAACTCTAGTCTAAATTAATTGCATTGTAGTATAGTAACAGAACATAGCCACTAAATTGGTGGGTTTGAATATGATTAAATAAATTTTTAAAATTATATTTTTCACACATGTACAAAATAAATTTAATTTTTATTTATTTATTATAAAAAATAATAATCATTTGTTGAAAAAATAAATGTTTTCTGAAAAACAATATTTTTCTAAAATGAGGTTCAATCATGATTAAAAAACATATTATGAAACTAATTTATTTTTACAAATTGTTGAAAATTTAATTTAAAAAAACCCACTTCATTGTTTAATTTGGAATTTCAACCTTATCTTAGTGTTAATTTTTTAGAATTTTTTGAAAAGATAATATTTTTGATGAATGGAGAAAAATAAATTTTTTTATTGAAAAATTAATTTTTATTTAAATAATTTAAAATTTAATTTTTTAAATTATTTTAAAAATAATATTTTTTCTAAATTAATTAATAATAAGGATTTTTTTTTCATTTGAATCAATTTTATATTGAATTTTAATCTAAACAATTTCTATACTTATGAAAAATTTTCTATAGAAAAACACATTTTCATTACATTTCTGCGATTAATTTTAAATTAAATCCTACAAATTATGTGAATTGAATTTTTAAAAATGGATTGGATATTTTTAATTAGAATAATTTAAATTATATAATAAGTTAAACATAATTTTTGGTCATAAGGAATAGTAAAAGCTGTAAAAATTAATTACCAAAGTTAAGGTTAAAATGGGTTTACCATGGGATTAAACTCAAAATATAAGATTAAAATGAATCATAATATTTTTAAATTCATATTTTATGGAAATATTTAAACCTTATATCATCCATGGATTGAGAATGATCCAGTTTTTAGCCTTATGGCATGTTGAAAACATGGGTATAACATTTTCTTTTTAAAAATTCTCAAGTGTGTCCTCTCCCCCACTTATAAAAGGACACCCACTATACTATCCTCTTCACACTCCCAAAATCTTTTGGTTTTAAAAATAAATATCTAAATATATTCCTTAAATACCTCCCCACATCCTATTTTCATTTTTTTATAATAAATCCAATATAGGAAGGCTTTAGTTCTAAACTAAAAGAGGTTGTCTGAAGAAGAGGTAATGTTCTTAACCATGTGTTTTCATTTTACTTAATCTTAAAACTCATTAAAATATTATAAAAAATTTAGAAAATAATAAAAATATTATATAATATATACTTATATTTTATTATTTTAATCACAAAACCTATATCAATCTCATATTCCATCAAAAGGGAAATGAAACCATCGATCCTGTATAGAGATGACTACCGCCTTGTGAACTGATGTAATTTTTATTCCATCATAGCCTCTCTTGGATGGATATGATGATGTATTTAACATATTTATATGATATTTATGAAGTAAATATACTTATATAATTATAATTTTACATAAAATTTATTACCTTTTAATATTTTAGAAAACAATAGTGTTGGTCGTGCATACATGTGAACTACTGCCTCTATGTAGAGATGTGAAATACTTTCATTTTATTTTGTTATTTATGGTAATAAGGTTATATTTAATGAATTTAAATTAAATATTTGATTTAATAATGTTTCTATAAAATCAAAACATTATTTAATATTTTTACAATCCATATATTGTAAAAATAAAAAAATATATTCATGCGTATGTATGACTTACCATTTCCATGAATAGTAACTCATTTCCCAATATATAAATTTTATGTACTATTATAAATATTTATAAAATAATTATATATGATATTTATATCATTTATACCTTTATATAGATTATTTAACTATGATAAATGTAAAATTATTGAAACAACCAAACCAAAACAAACATGAAAAACAGAGCAATTATCACCCGAAATAGTGTTTTCAATAATGAATTATCAATAAATAGGTCATAAAATATTATAAGTACATCATATATGGTATTAAATATATGAGTATGGTTTTTTAATATATATATATATATATAAAATAAAAATATTTTTATTATACATGAGATGTAGACACATATGAAGGAAATTATACCTGAGGTAAGGGTTTCTCATCTCACTTCTACATCCATGAGACATTTTCCATATTCACCACTTAGTTATTTTTTTTGGTGTATATACTGAACCTTTTTTATTTTATATCATGAATAAATTTATATTTATGGTATTTAAATATGTATTCAAATTTATTTCTTTCAGGGGGCTTGTGATTCAGATGTAACCAAAGTGGTAAAGGCTTATGTGACAATCTTATTATTTATTAGAATTGTTATTGATTAAGTTTACGATGATGAAATATTAAGAACCATGTTTAAATAAACTCATGATTTTTTTTCTCTATGGGTATTCTTGTATAATATATGTCTTCTACTGATTTTCCTCACTTTAAGAACAAAAGAGACCAAAAGAACGTTTTTAATGAAAACTGACTTTATTTATTTATTCAGATAAAAAAAATTTCTTATATATTCAAGTTTTATAATAATGTTTTCAATATTTATTTAAATTATATAAATTATTTATTTAAAACAATTTAAATATATTTTAAATTTTACAAAATATTTTTAAAGGAATTTTCTTGTTGTTTTTTGAACGAGGATCTTTTTAAACTTTTTACAATAGTGTGAAAGGAATTTTTTTATCTTACATGACGTGTATAGAAATAACCACCATCAGGACCAATAATTAATTTTAAGCTTCCGTTATAAGTTTATAAGGATATTTCTAAATATTTATTTGTTTATATTGTTGAAATTTTTACTTTTTGAAAGTGTTTTTCAAGTGAAAAAGATATTTTCTTCAAGAATATTTTTAATATAAATTTTATGCTATCTATACTCTTCAATTGAAAAAATTTATTTCACTTATTCCCCATTGATAATATATTGTAATAATACCATATTTATTATTTCTCGAGATGGTTTATAATCAATTTTACTAGGGTTTTACTATTTTAAAACCATTATCCATATTACTCTAATTGGTTTGTGATTATGTTTATTAATTATGTAAATTATTAACATTTCATATGAAATTTTGTCAATATGAATGTCTCTATTGATTATGTTTCGCCACTTTCATATAAGGAATGAACTGGACTTACTAAGTGATAGGAGGGGACCAATATAACCCCTCTATTTATCGTTTGGTCTTTTGAGACAAACTATCTTGGGTTACTAGACAAGTCCTTAACCATTTATGTAATATGTCATATCATGAGGCCTTAAAATCATGGTTATAAGGTTTGAAGTTAAGCATTAACTCTTTAGGAGTTAGTCCTTGATGTTCTAGGTGGTATGGGAAGAATATGACATTGAAATACATTTGAATTTATGGAGTAGTGTTTCATTAAAAAAATGTAGATGAACTATATGTTTAAATATCTAGGGGATGGAGAATATTTTTTTTAAATTCATACTAATGAAATAACTACAATTTCTAAAACACAAGCCATTGAAAAAGAAATTCAAGTCATGAATTTTATAGAGAATAAGAATAATTATTAATCTATTGAGTAGTTTTTTTTCAATAAAATGGTGATGAAATTATAGAGGAGTGTTATAATGAAGTGATAAGACTAGGAATAGAACATGGAAATCCTGGAGATTATATTAAGGGTGAGAAATATATTTCTTTAAAATAAGGAGTATCATGTATAACATAATAGTGTAGGTAAGGAATAAAAATTAATGAAGAAAGTTAGATAAGTAAATAAGTGAATTCTATGATGCTTTCTCACTATAGGTTTATATAGTTCATCAAAGTAATGAAAGTGGACCTAATTGATTCACCATTTATTGTGTAATCACATTCTAGGTTTTTGGATCTTAAGATGGATTTTCCTTGATGTGAATTGATCTTTATGAGTGATTTATAAGTGTTTTATATCTATTTTATTAAAGTTACAAACCTATTGGTTTAGTAAAACTAATCAAAATTGTAAGAAAAAATAGTTCTCTTTGTGGTTTCAGTACATCTACACATCACTATTGTATACTCATTGGATTATTCCAATTTTTTTGAACCAATTAAATCTTCTTGTTTCCTTATTCATTTACTTTATCACTTTATATATATTGTGATAGAGAGAGGTGTTCGTTCTTAAAATGGAACCATATTATTGATTGGGTATATTTAAATAAATAAACATTAGCTGATTTAACGCCTTTTAGCATATTTTCCATGATTGATACCAAAATTGGTATTCTTGAATGTGAATATAACTAAGGAGATCTAAAATAAATTATTGATATATGAGAATGATTCATTATGGAAATATCTTGATGTTTCAAAATATAAATACATTGTTGAGATGTAAGTATAATTCATGTGAAAGATGTGATATCTCAATTAAATTCTTAAATTTGGGGATAATATTCTTGAGATTATATTAACAAATATCATTTCTAAGAATTAGGAAGTAAATTCCCTTGAGGCGTGTTTGGTTGAGGCTAAAATTAATTTAAGGATAACTCACCATGACTTTCAAAATTCTTTTATTGAAAAATGCGAAAGATATAAAGTAGCGGGGAAAGTTTCCAATTCTACAACGAAACATAGAGATTTTCCAATGGTTCCATGATTTTATAGAACACCTGATATTTAAAAAAATAGTGGCTATGGTAAAAAATATAAAAATAAAGTTGTCACACCACCTAATAAGTGAAAATAATCTGTTACTAAAATTAGATATAGTTCTATAAATTACAAAAGTAATACGGTGTGAGAGAATAAGAACATCAAGTATAAGACTAAATGAAATGTTAATTTAAAATAAAAATATCATAATCGTGAGAAGTTGGGAAACAAGTAATTAATATCAAACCATAAAGAGAGATACCAAACAAATTTTAATGAATATATTTATTATCCTAGGATATTTTTATTTAAAGGAATTTATTAGTTATAATAGTTTTATTGACACAAATAATATCTATGGAGATATAATTTTTCACTTCCTCATTCAAATAGAGCCCTTTAATTGATGGGTATTTGACCTGATTTTCCTAGAGGTCATCCAAGATAACATCCAAAAGATAAGGTAAAATTAAAAAAACCATTTAATTGTCACAAGGAAACATACAAAAGGTGTTATCTACTATGAATCCAAATTTTTTTATTACCATACTATTGGAGTTGCAAAAGAATAAAATAAATGTCCAAATATATAAATTGGAGGAATCACAAAGAATAATAAATTTTGAATATGGTTGAATAAAAATACAAAAATAAGAGAATCCTTAGATACTCGATAGTGTTTCCTTGTCACACATTATTAGTATCAAAAATATCATGAGGAAAATAAAAAGGTATGATGGATGCGTTTTTACTTTCAGAAATTATGTATTATTGTTTATCAAAGGATATTGATTCACCTAAATTGGTAAGAATAAATCCAAATATTTCTCTTTTACAATGGGATGAAACAAAATCTATTGAGTGTTTCTTAGCCTTATGATAATGGTAATGGGTCTATATTTATCAATGATGAAACTTATATAAGGAAGTTTAAGTATGATGTAATTTTAATGACGGGGAAACAAACAAGTGAAATTATTTTCCATATTTCCAATTAAAAGGATTTGTGGTGTATGAGCATGAATGGAGAAAATAAATTATAGTTATGGAGACTTGTCTATTTATGGAAAAAAGAGAATTTATAATATGATTATGTATTAATCCATGTGTAATATACCAAAGTTACATCATGAACTGATCAAAAAATATACCAAATTTTACAAAGTAAGAATACTGAATAGAATCCTAAGGATCATTAAAATAGAGACAAGTAAAACTCTAGAGTTAGTTCACTCAGATGTGTGTCGACAAATAAGATTAAGGTAAAAAAATTGAGATGAATATTTCATTAATTTTAAATATGTTTTTGTATGAATTATATATATTTAAAATTTAATAAATTATAATTTCTCAATATATTTAAACACTTTTTGGTGAATTTATGAGAATAAAATGGGACTTGTTGTGCATTTTTTCTGATCCAATAATGGATTTTAACACAGGAAAAAATATGTTGAGGAAAATATTATGGTGAATGATATAAGGAATTTATATAGTGATCCATACATAGTCCAATAAAATTGAGTAGCTGATAGGAATATTCAATGTTTGGTGGAAATGGGATGAACCTTGTTATTAGAGCATGGAAATTAAAAATCATTTTAGAGAAAATCCAAAACCATAGTTTATTATATTCTCAATTGGTTCCTTCTTCTATTGGACTAAATCAAAATTCTATATGAGTTATGGGTTTTTAAGAATCCAATCATGGAAAATTTTAACGCATTAAAATTTCCTTTTTATATGAAGATAAAAGTGATGAATTAGGAAAAGTTCAATAAGATATCTAATTGGTATATATTTCTTAGATTCAAACCTTGTAGAAGAAGTTACCAGTGTTACTAAAATAATATTAGGAAAATTATTGATATATTTGAAGTCACTGTTCTATAATATCAATATAATCCACATACATTACTACCTATTTATGATTCATTTTATGTATATTTTTGAAGAAAACAATGGAAACATGGTAGTTTTCCAAATTTATACTAAAATTCCCACAACAATCTTGATGATTATGAATTATCCAACAATGGGAAAATCCCCCGGAAAGGTGAAACTAAGTTATCAAAACTAAGAAAAAATGTGGATCTTAGAAAACATATTTGGAGATAACAACATGTGTAAACATTAAGATGTTTGAAAAATTACTATCATACCTTATTTTTTTAAAATGGAACCAAAGAGTGCTAAAGAAGTTTCACAACATAATGTTTGTATAATAGAAATGGAATAAAATATGGGTAAAATGAAGAATAATAACTCATTGGATTTGGTACCAAATCCCAAATAAAAGAATATTATTGGGTTGAAGTGAGTTTTTTTTAATAAACTTAATAAGAAAGAAGAATTAATAGAGAAAAAATATTATCTTATTTATAAAGGATACTCTCATATTATGGGTATTCATTTTTATGAGATGTTTTCTTCAATAAAAAGTATTTTATGATTTTAATATTTCTTTTGGTGTGCAGTCGATATAATTATAATGTCTTACAAATGTACATGAAGCCAACTTTTTAAAAGTAAAACTTGATAAATATATATATATTGAATAAACATAAGGGTTTATCCTTTATAGTGATGAATTTTTTGTGTTAAATATAAATAAGGTATTATATGGGCTCAAACAATCACCCTAAGTATGATATTCAATGGTAGAAAAAATAATAATAAAAATGAAATTCAAGAAAGTATTATTGTAATATAATATCTATATCAATGGATATGACACAAATCTTCTCATAGTGATTATGTATATTGATGATAAAATTTTACTAGAAACAAATATGAGACTTATGTGGAATTTACCACCTAAATGAGTAAATTTTTCAAGATGTTAATGATTAGTGAGATGAAATTGTTTTTCGGGTTTCAAGTTAGAAATATAGTAGGTTTTATCTTTATATCACAAGAAAAATATTCTCATGAGTAATTAAAAAAGTATAGTATCAAAGAATCAATAGAGGTATCTACTTTTATCGCACATGCATCTTGATTTTACATTAATAAAGAATAAAGAGTGTGGAACAAACAGAGTTCTTTTATATTATTGGTAGCCTAATTTATTTATTGGTGTTTATAAAATACATCATTTTTTCCATCACTCTATGTGCATGATTCAAAATTATTCCAATGTATTTTCTTATTGTAGTGGTGAGGTGGATCATGTGCTATTTTAAAGGAAATATTGATAAAGTCTTGAGGTATAAGAAATTTACATATATTTTACTTTATAGAAATAATTATTAGGATTAGATATAAGATTATGGTGATAAAAAAACTGATTCTTAAGGTTATTTATTTATCATATGAATTTGGTTTCTTCGAACTCCGATAATAAATATTCCATCACTCATAGATCCTTGAAACTTGAGTATATATGGACAACTCAAGACACCAAACAAATGATTTGGATGAAGTAACAACATGAATAAATGTGGGTGAATGTGATGAAGATACTATTTTCATATATTTTATTATGTAATTAAATGTTTTAGATCCAATTAATTTATTATTTTATGGTTAATTTTCACCATTCTATGTTTTTGGACGTATTTAATATAAATTTAAAACATTGGGTTATATTTTGAATTTTATTTATTTTTATTTAATTTTATATTTTATATATAAAATTTTATACCCTAATATAAATTATGAAATTACTTTATTATTGGCTTATGAGACTAATGAGATATATTTCATTTAACATTACCTTTAGCTAAATCCAACTATATGGGGACCAAAAGGAGCACGCAACGTGGGCCTCAATATCTATGAACAAATTTGATAATTATTTATGATGACCCCATATATCACAAAGTAATGGTCAAAAAGAGAAATTATTTTAAATAAATATTGATAATATTTTGAGGAAATGTTTTATTAACTATTTATTCTCTTTATTATGAATATTTATTGGTCATAAAGGCAATGAAAACTATTGGATTGGAATTTAAAAAGCCTTCTTGGACAGAAAAAAATTATTTAATAATATGGTCATAAAATTTTCCATACAAGGATAATTAATCTGAAATTTAGAGGTATCATGTGTAATTAATTTATAAAAAACTTTATAGAAAACCAAATTTCATAATTTTTATATTTAATAGTCCAAACATTTGTTAACATTTGAGGAGAAAAAATTAGATCTAAAATAAACCTCCCTCTTATATATTTATACTCTACCTCTTTTAAAATGAGTTATCCATTTGATTAGATAAGAAATGATTTTTATATCTTAATAGTATTCAACATTATATATATATATATATTAGTTTCTTTTTATCTTCTTCTTATCACTTTTTTTGTCCTTTTTTGTCCCTCTGTGAATCTCAACTTCCTAAAAATTGAGAAATAACTTTATATTTTTTTGATGGGAGGGTTTTTTGTTTTTAGTTGGGTTTTTTTCTTCATTGATTATCTTTATTTTATTCTAAAAATTTAGTGGTAGTTTTACTGATTAGGGTATTCCATCTCTCCCTTTTAGATGTTGTAAAATTATTCTTATCATTCATCTTTATTCATCTCCTTTATTATTTCAATAATGTTTATAGTTGAGTAGTATTGACGTGGTGATGTGAGGAAAGGAGGTCTCCTAGTCATAGTTTGAGAGATTATTACCTCATATAAAGAGATTTTAGTGTGGGTTTGTAAAAATTATAATAATAGGGTATATTATGAGAGGTCTTGAATAATACATTGAGTAAAACAATGTGACATATATATTTAAAGAATAATTAATTCATTACTGTGAACTGATAAGAACAATCACTTCCACTCAATGAATTGTTTAATTATTGCATTATATTTTCAATTTTTGATTTAATTTTAATTTATATATTTATATATCTAATAAATTTTATAAAATGACTATTTTATTATATTTTCTTTTAATATAGTAGAAACAATAGAGAAATAAATTGTGTGAGTGACCCCATATACAGATCAACCCTAGGATGTGAACTATACTACATGCTTTGGTAAATGAGAAAATATTGACTAATAATTCATGAAGTAGCCTTGTGTAATACATTGGAATAATTCTGTAGAAGTAAAATATCTGACACTAACCTTTTTTTAGGAAAAATCACAAAGAACTACAAATTTTTAAAACTAAAAAATTGAAATTTGTTGTATATATTTCTTTTATTTATGGATTAATGTGTAACTAAATTCTAAATTTTTATTAATGAAAATTTTAGTTTTTTTGAACAATTCATTAGACAAATGATGCCACTGGAAACTATAGTTAAAGAATGCAGAGGTTTATAATTGAAATATAAAAAAATAAGTCAAAGAAAAATTAAATCTTGTTCCAATCACATTTAAAGTTGAATAATCTATAGAGGCCAACAAATAATTATTGGATGATCCATTACCCTCTTTAAAAAATTAGTTTCCAGTGGATTTTCTTGTGATGAAAAGTTTGAAAGTGAAATTTTTAAGTATGATTCATTTGTTTAATAATTACTTTTATTCAAACATAATTGATTATGAATGAAAAATAATTTCAATTATTATTATTTTTCATGTTTGGCTATATTGGTATATTCCCTAGAAGCATATGAAAATTAAATTCCCATCAGTAAAAATAAGATGGTGATAGAATTTAAAGATGAAGAATAAGAAAACATTGTGGAGGATGTTGTGACGTGACTACCCACTCTACACCAACTTTAATATTATATAGAGTAAATGAAAAATATCAAAAGAGATACCCTATATATTTTCTTCTATTCACCTTCATGATTTCATCTATATCTTTCTTCTTTCATGGGGGATGAGATGTTTTTTCTTTTCTTTATAGTTTTCCACTATTGGAATCCACTTTTGGATATTGTTAGAAATAAGAAGTGGTGGTTCATGACGTGAAAGTCCATAAATAATTATATTGGTGATAAAGATCTGAAACTTCATTATTAGGGGTGGTAAAAATCTAGCACCTACATGGGGGTCTAAACCGTGTTCTATCCCTTTTATTATTTTATTACTTCTATTTCATTTTATTTATTAATTTTTAATAAATTTATTATATTTTTTCTTTCTTCCCAGTGGTTCTAATGTTGTAGTAATTAAAATATTACACTATATTTAATTATCCAGGTTGTTTTTATCCTTATCTTTCATTTCTTCAATTATCTTCTTTATTTTTTTGAGTTTAAATGAAGGGTAGTAAAATTTATGTGTGTGGGGAGAGTCACCCTACATTGAAGTATTTGTGTGTTTTTATTTTTTATTTTTTAAAATTATTAATCATTAATGAACATTCATATAATTTTCACCAATAAATTTATTTTGAGAGCGTTTACATAATTTTTACAAAATAGAACTTTAAATGATTGTTGATGTGGAAACTTTTTCTTAGAATTTTATTTTCAATATTTTATATGAGTTTGAAAAATTATTAAAATCCTTGCCTAAACAACCCTAACTCAAAAATGATTTATAGTCCCTTGAGGTATTCTAAAAAACTTTTTTAATATTATTTACATTAACCAAACTTTATTGAGAGCCGCTTAAATTTTGTGTGCGAACCGGAACTTGTGATTTTCATCTTTAAAATCCTTGGATTTCATGATTTTTTTTTGAAATTATTGAAGTGTTTATTTTCTTAGATACATTTTAAACTAGATTCATACCTTTACGTCTACCATTTTAAGCACTTAAAATCTATGGATTTAATTATTTTTATGACACAATAATTTTTTTCTTTACATATCTCCTATTTTAATATTTTTCATTGATATATCATTTTTAAATGTGTGGGAAGGTACTTTTCTATGTTTTCTTTTTGATTCATCTCATTGTCTCGTGTGTGAGATATGTGTCAAAAATCTAGGAGTTTTAAGAATTTTCATCAGTTATTATTCAATCTACAAAATTCATATCAGCTGGTTCTATAAATACAACAAAAAACAAAAGATAAAAAGAATATGAAATTTAATTATTTATTGTGATTAATTTTCATTTTTTTTATCAAATAAATACATTTATTTTTCATCTCATCTTCCATGAAAATAATATGAAAAAATGGTGAATTAAGATGGATTCCACAATTTCATTCACTGTGTGACTCATAAACCATGCAATTCAATAAGGGGTGTGTGATATACATATTGAATTAGAAATTGAGTGATGAACCCCCTTTGTTTTCACTTGAAAATTCAATAATGTTACTTATGAGTAAATCATCCAATTTTTTGGGCTTAAAATTTTATGATTTTTACCCACCAATTATTAGCCACTGAATTATCTTGAAAATACCATTAATTGGTTTTTTTGTATCTTGTTTTAGAGGGATGATAATTATAAAAATCTTACGGTGAAACATTTATATCCACTGTATGATCAAAACTCGAGATTAAATTTCTCTAGAATGAATAATGACATGAATTTTACTATAAGGTAAATTTTTATTAGGCCCTAGATGGATTTCAAGGTTGATAAATTTTAAATATGAGTGAAGAAAATCAAAAGTATTTTTTTTCCAAATATGATAGATGGTGATATTTTATTTCGGAGAAGATTATAGAAATTGTATCACTTTTGATACTTATTTAGATTTTGATTTGGATATCTAATGATATCCTCGGAGTAAAATGATTATGTGATGAAAAATGATAGATCTAGTATTTTTATTTTTATTTAAATAATTCAATGTTTTAAATCACACAAATTTTTTATTTTAAGGTGAATTTTCACATTTTTATGTTTCACGCATAATTAATACCTAATTATAAAAATGGAATAATTTTGGATTTTAAAATGTTTTTATTTAGTTTTTATTTAATCCATAAGATTTGATACACTAATACATATTGTGAAATCCCTTTTCATAGGATCATAGGAGTAATGGAATGAATTTGATTAAACTCAAACTTGAGATGAATTTAAGAATATGAGGTCCAAAATTGGTATGAAAGGTGAGTCTTGGAATCTATGCATATATTTGATGACGATACCTTATATTAAAAATTACAAGTTCAAATTTTATACAATTTTTAAATATGATAGTTCAATGTTAGAGGGAAATTTTCATTTACTAAATCGACACTTGATTCTACTAATTTCACGGTTATAATGTTTAGGTAAACATAAGGATTGAAATTCAAATATTATACCTAGATAGAAATTTTCTGTTTATTAATATAGTTTTAAATTTTGTTACACATGGTCAATAATGTAGAAAATTAAAGGTATCATGAAAAATAATTCTAAAAAAACTTTTTAAAAGGTAATATTTCAATATTATACCATTTAATTATCCAACCATGTATACATATTCTAAGAGAAACATTTAAGGCCTAGATAACCCACCCTATTATAAAATTATATTCCACGTCATTTGAAATATTTTTTCCATTTAATTATATATGGAATGTTTTTTTATTGTAATTATATTATACATTATATTAATATATATATTATTTTGTCTTTCTATTCTTCTCTATTATTATATCATTTTTTCACCCTCCATGAATCTCATCTCCAAAAAAATAGATAACTAAATTTATATTTTGTTTGATAGTAGGGAGTTTTTAATTTATTTGAGTTCTTATTATTCAATTCATATTTTTGATTTATTTTAAAATCAACATTGTTGTAATATAAATTAAGGTATACTCACTTCCTTTTTTCCAAATATCCTCTTCTTATTTTTTTTATTATTTTCCTCCATCATCATTTCAATACTGAATATAGTTGAGTAGTATTGATTTGGAAATGTGGGTAAAAGAGGTATCCTAGATATAATTTCATAGAGTATTACCCAAAATGAAAAGGTATTGGTGGATGTTAGTAACAAATCAAATAGGAGGGCTTAGAGTGATAGTTAACGCCTAGCCGTTGTAATGGAGGGAATGAACAGAACTAACTACAATGTGATTATATATGTTTGTCAAATGTTTTTACTTTTTACAATAAATGTTAGAGGATTAAAAATGAAAATGAATCCAATTTTAAGCGTAAACATTATAATATTCTTTAAAAGGTCGATTAACCGCCTTTTGATGGAGAACCTATTTTAAATACATTTTTTGACAATTTTATGTTATATTTGAAAAAATAAAATTATTCTTTAGAATCGGGACATCAAAATTTACTTTGTGTAATTTTTTGGTATCTTTCCGATAAAGTTCATTTTTTTAATGAATAGTGAAAAATGTTGTATTTTAATTCAAAAAAACTTTTTAATCTAATTTATTTATATGATTAGATTATATTTTGAATTTGTTTTAAAGTAAAATTAGAATATATTTTTACCATTTAATCCAATGATGGACATTGGAATTAATTTCACTTTGAAATCGGACTTAAACTAGTGTCAATCTTTTGATAAATTTTGTTTCATAAAAACAGGCTATTGTTTTGACAGCAGGAATTAATTATTAAATTAATTAATGCAACTTATATGTTTTTAATTTCATAAAATAGACATAATTTTTGAATTAGGAACATCAAATATATCTTAGGGTGAACTTTTGGTAATTTTCTGAAAAACATCAATTTTTGATGAATAGTGAAACCACTTAGTGGTACTTATAAAAACTGATTTTCCGTTTAAATGAAATTTTTCCATCTTTGTGTTTTGAATTTCAAAAATCCGACATTCATGGTTTTAATTAAGAAGTAAAATGTGGTTCAATGGGATTAAAATAATTTTTTTGTTGAATAGTAACTTATTAAGTTTTTAATCGCGATTAGAGGTAATTAGTGTAGTTTAAGGTAAAAATAATGTTTTAATAATATGAGATGTGCTTGAAACATGTCCTACCATCATTGGATGTGTCATGGCCAACCAAGAAAATCCATGGGTCAACTTGGGGACCCCATGGAGCCACTTTGGTTGGAAAATGACATAAATACCTTTTTATTTAATGTTAAAGTAAAAATGACACACACATGATATGTTTTACTAAAACAATTTTTACATGGAGTTATACAAGTCATATTTTTGATTATAAATATTCATTAGAAAGATAAAAAGATTTCATAAATCATGATATTTGTTTATAATTTTTAGACATTAAATATATTAATTTATGTATGACATCATGATGATGCAGCGATTACCTCATTAATAAAGAATTTAAATAAAATGAAAAGATAATGTAAAATCTATGACCTAAACATGTCCAAAACCTATTATATGGGTGGATTTAGAACCCTTATCACCTTATCCTAGAATCAAATCAATGTGGGATCATTAAAATCCGAAACTCAATCTAAAATAAAGTAACATTTCTTTACTTTCCAAGAGTGCCCCTCCTATCCTCTTATAAAAGGCCCCCACCTCTACGTCCTTACCCACACTTCCAAAGACTTTGGCTCGGCCAACCCCTGCCCATTTTGTCTCTAAAAATTCCTCTATAACTCCTTTAAGCATCAATTTGGGCAGAAGTATTCCCAAGGAAGCCTTTGAGCTCAAACCAAAGAGAGTTACCTGATTTTAAGGTAATGTCTACACTTGTGTCCTTTTGTTTTATTTTTCTTCTCAAACCCCCTAAACTCTTTTTATTCATTTATTTTGTAACAAATCCAGTATATTAAATATACTAGGATGTTTTTATAAGAATTATTCGAGATACATTTACATACACATTCGTCTAATGGTTAAAGAACATACTGTTTCTGTGGTTGGCGACTTCCTGCCTCACGAAATGATGATTGTTCAATATTCTTTTAACACCTTTAAAGGTGTCCATTATGATGTAACTGTATTATATATATTGTATTTATGTTTAATATATTCTTATGTATTTTATATTTAAACCATACCTTTATTCTTTTCATGTTGTGTAAATTCGATAATTTCATATGAGGAAGTGTGGACTACCGCCCCCTGAAGTGATGTGACTCGTACATGCAATACATGGAACATATAAAGAATTAAATTAATGAAAATATGTGACCTATATAACATATATATTATAATTTAATTATAATATATATATATATATATATCATTTATTTTTAATTCCGTTAATATGACAATGAAAAAAATGAAAGTAGCGTTCATGCGTACGTACGGCCTACCGTCTCTATGAACGGTGCTTTTCGTTTTTTATCTCCAAATGATATGGAATAGTATAAAATGAATATGTACTGTATATATATTATATTTTAACCATTAATAATATTCTGAAAATTATTTAATTATAACTACATGGACAATCATTTTTCAAACTAGTTCATTTTTGAATCATGTACCAAACATCGACAATAACGTCTGATATGAACTAACATTATTAAACAATTATTATAACATTATAATATGTGATATTAACTGAATAATAATTTTTAAAGGAGGTACTTAGGCAATTATAAATTGACCAATGTTTATTATTCAGGAATATAAAGAAACAAACAAGACAAGTTGGACTTGAGGTAAGGGATCCTACTCCTCTCTTTCTTTTTAAGTACACCCTTTTATGTCATTCCTTTTAAGCTCGTATTTCTTGTGATTGGGATGTTATTTTATATTAATCTTACTGTAATTTTTATGTTCATATGATGAGATACCCTATTTCATATCATCAATCCATTTTGGAAGTTTTAAGTGGCGCCATTAGGCTACCGAGTTTTCGTAAGGGATTTTTCATCTCACTTTTATTCCCGTGAGATTTATGCTACATTTGCCACAATTTATTTTGAGTGGTGTATGTACTGCCCATTATTATAAAATTTGTGTAGTATAATTTCATTTATGGGTATTCACATCTTCATTGTATGACCCTTCTTCTATGGGGTGTACGTTTCGAAAGTTATCCAACTCGGTAAGGGGACCTTTCACCCTCCTCTTTTTAAAAGACTTCTTTTGTCATGTATTTTAATTCACATACTATTATGTTGAGATATGTTATTTTATATCCTTATTGATGTAAATTTTATTTCGAAGTGATGAGAAGCCATTTTTATCTCTCATCAACTCATTTTCTGAATTTTGAAGTGATGTCGTTAGGCTGTAGAATTTCACCAAGGGAACTTTTTAACCCAATTTCGATTTCTTTGGGTTCAACATGTAGTTATTGAATATTTCATATTTTTAATATGTGTGAAAGACCTATTATTGTTTTACACTTAATATCCACTTATATTGGGTGTATTTATATTTTTCACACATAATTTTGAGATTGATTTATCCTTAATTTAAGGATACCTTCTCTATAAGGGATTTCATCACATTTGACATTTATATTGAGACATCATTGTTGTTATGCTCCAATTCACTCTTATATGGTGTATATACTATCCTTTGGAATATTATATCATGAATAAATTTATTCTCATAATATTATAAAGTTCTAACTAAATGTTATTCCTCAATTATTTTATTCAAGTGTCTCTAATTTTGGTAAAACCCTTTAACCAAAATATCGCTTTAAATGTTTTAATTATTTGTTCTTATTAATATCTATGTTTTCAAAATGGTTTTAAGGATTTATTTATATGGATATTAATGTTTTAAAATTTTAAAATCTTCAAGGTGTTATGGGACACTTTGATTCAAAAATCTCTTTATTAAATGTTCTAAATGGTTTTTTTTGAATGGATTCATTATTTCAATATACTAAATTGTTATATTGTGATTGAAATGTGGAAATGTTATGTTTCCTTTATGCATGTTTTATGTGATACGTTTATATTATGGTTCTTGGGAATTGTTATGAAAATGGGTGATTCTGTGATAAACTAAGGGCGGGTGAGCACGATATAGCTCTCCAATGCATTGGGTAACACAAAGGAGTGAAATGTTAAGGTTTCTCCGAAGAGATTTAGGGAATATACTGTAGTGGGTATTCCAAACGTAACCAAGAGGGTTACTCCCTACGTAAGAATGTTATGAATGCCTCAAGTTACCTTTATGTCTTATGATTTCTATGTTTTATTCATTATTTGATGAGGTATGTTAAAGTCCCTATGTTTTATGGGTAAAGTATGATTTCATTCTTATGTATATATGAACTCATGTTTCCTTTCCATATTTTTATAACCCTTATTGATCTTTTTATGCTCATCCCAAGTTTTTGAAATGTTTTTCATAGGTCAAGGGAAGGGTACATGATATGATGATAGTGTCAAGGAAGTGTCAAGAAAGGATCCATGTTTTATTTTAAATATGTTTCCGTTGATGGGAAAAAATGAATACTAACTTTTATGTAACCACTTTGTTTAAATGTGGAATGTAATGCAAGTTTTATGATCTAATTCTCTAAAACTTTAAACCTGAAAAGATCCTCAATGTGTAATATTGTAATAACTCAAGATTAAGTAAGGTTTAAGGCTGGGGCCTTATAGTTGGTATCAGAGGTCGGTTTAGATAACTTTAGAGGTTAGGGTACTCTTTAAGAATAAGTGACATTACCATAATGGTTAGGATTTCAAAAAGAGTCCTAGTTTTAGATAAAGTGAATAAGTAAGTATATCTTAGTGTTTATCTTCCTCATTAGTACATGATGGTTTTGTTGATATACTCACACTGACCTTTTTGGTTTTAGTAAATGGTTGGATCTAGCAGGCACCAAAGTAACAGTGGATGTGAAGGAAACTTTGACAGTTTTTTGAGAAAGCAACTGAATGATATGGGAGCTGCAATGAGAACTCTTGTGTTTATCCTCAACCAACTATCTGGAGTCATGATTGACCACCTAAACCTTGTTGATTTCTTTAAGGCATCATATATGTGTGAAACAAATCCCTACGGAACTACAGGTAATAATCATAAAGGTAAGTGTGTTCAAAAACCTATGTGTCAAAGATGTGGAAAGAAACACCTAGGAAAATGTTTCAAAGGGACAGAAATATGCTATAGATGTGGAAATGAAGGTCATAAATCAAGAACTCCAGTTGACTCGAGGAAAGGGAAATTAGTTCTTTCTAAGGGATCAATTGAATGTTTTAAATGTGGTGTGCATGGTCATTATGAAAACAAATGTCCTATGAAGAAGTTTCATGAATGGGAACACCAAGATCGTACAAATACTCGTTTACCAATACCTAATGCCATTCCGATTGAGGATGAAGAAACTGACAAAGACCAATCAAAGGTATGGAATATTTCATAAATTTTATTTTCCTATTTTGGAATCTTAGGATATAATTCATGATTTTGTTTGTAGGAAAGAAGTATTTCAGAATAAGTTGGAAAGGAATGGTTAATAGATCATGAAGAATGTTGAGCGAGTAAGAAGTCAAAATATAAGGGCTTCAAGAGTTATGGTGAAATTCTTAAGAGTATTAAGTCTCTTTTGATGATGGGGTTACATTAGAAGAATTTTTATAGTATGTGTAACCCTGATGTTTAATATATGAAAATTTTATTCAAGGAATAGTTATCTGTTCTTTTGTGGACATAGTTGTAAAGAACCATTTGGGTTTATATGATCCTTACTTTTGAGGTAATTATGGGTTACTATATGTTATGATGGAAGTGAAAGGCTTGAGATAAAATTAAGGCTAAATTATGTTGTGGTTATTTTTGATGATTTTATCTCTTTTTGGGGAATGATTTGAGAATTATATAGTTTTTCAAAAAGGACAACACACAGACCGTGTGACAACCCTTTGCGTCGGACAAAGCTGCGGGAGTCGAACCCACAACCAAAGTGTGACTGGTATTTATCGCCTACCACTGGACTACGTGAAGTCCCTGGTTAGTTTGACTAATTTTTTTTAGTGAGATGATTTTAGGAATCAAGAGTAAGTTAATTTTGGGTTATCTATGGAAATGATTAACCTATCATCGAGGATATGTGATTAGGTTAATTATTTTTCAATATGAGAATTTAAGAGAAACTGATGTTATTTGGAGATAAAAGTTAATTTTTACCTTGGAAGACTTTGTGATTAAATCCTTCAAATATTTGGGATTCAATCCTAGTTTGGTTTACTTTAATTAATTTTATGGACAAATTGTTTATCGAATGGTCCTCGTTGAACTTTGGGTGTTGTTGGACAAATTTTGGAGATTAAGAATAGATTTTCTTTTTATAAAGGGTTATCCTTTTCTGGATTATCTGATCTAGTACTAACATTTTTGGTTTCGGTTTTGGTTAAAGTCTAAAGACATGGGAAGTATATAGTTCTCTTTTGTGGATTTGGTGATTCTCTAGAGATTGATTATAGTGAACAAGTCTTCTTAAATTCTCTTCTTTTGGATAAAATATGAGTTTGTGTAAGAAATCTAATAAAAGTTGAATGTCAACATGATAAGTAATTATGTTTCCTTATGAATAAATTCCTCAATAAAAAGTAACTTAAAAGAAAAATGTTGTCTATTAACTTTTCCTACTGGGGAATCGAATACCGTTTAACCCATCACAAGTTTGTGATTTTCTTGTGGTTAAATTTCTCCTAAACATGTTTTCTATCACTCTCCATCAGAACATGACCCTATGTTTTCTCCTCTATGTCCATGTTTTCCTACATAGAAGCCTAGTATGGGTTAACTCGGGTGACCTCTGTACTTATCTTTCTTTATTTTAAAGTGATTGTTTTACAAACTCTTGTTCTGATGTGGGACTTTCAAGGATGTTTCCATGCTCAATTTTAAAATTGCGAGGACGCAATTCCCAAAAGGGGGGAAGGATGTAACACCCCAGGTAAATAAAGAATATGCCATTTTTATATTTATCCATATTTGTGAATAAAATATTAATATTACTTTAAAAGGGATGCTATGCTCGATGGCATACCCAATACGCAACAACGAGTTTCTTGGGAATCTTACGTTGCTCTCTAATAATAAAATAATATTATTTTAAATAGTAGTTAACGCCTAGCCATTGTAATGGAGGGAATGAACAGAACTAACTACAATGTGATTATATATGTTTGTCAAATATTTTTACTTTTTACAATAAATGTTAGAGGATTAAAAATGCAAATGAATCCAATTTTAAGCGTAAACATTCTAATATTCTTTAAAAGGTCTATTAACCGCCTTTTGATGGAGAACCTCTTTCAAATCCAATTTTTGACAATTTTATGTTATTTTTGACAAAATAAAATTCTTCTTTAGAATCGGGACATCAAAATTTACTTTGTGTAAATTTTTGGTATCTTTCCGATAAAGTTCATTTTTTTAATGAATAGTGAAAAATGTTGTATTTTAATTCAAAACCACTTTTTAATCTAATTTATTTATATGATTAGAATATCTTTTGAATTGGTTTTAAAGTGAAATTAGAATATATTTTTACCATTTAATCCAATGGTGGACATTGGAATTAATTTCACTTTGAAATCGGACATAAACTAGTGTCAATCTTTTGATACATTTTGTTTCATAAAAACACGCTATTGTTTTGACAACTGGAATTAATTATTAAATTAATTAATGCAACATATATGTTTTTAATTTTGTAAAATAGACATCATTTTTGAATTCGTAATATCAAATATAGCTTAGGGTGAAATTTTGGTAATTTTCTGAAAAACTTCAATTTTTGATGAATAGTGAAACCACTAAGTGGTACTTATGAAAACGGATTTTCCGTTTAAATGAAATTTTTCCATATTTGTGTTTTGAATTTCAAAAATCCGAAATACATGGTTGTAATTAAGAAGTGAAATGTGGTTCAATGGGATTAAAATAATTTTTTTGGTGAATAGTAACTTATTAAGTTTTTAATCGTGATTAGAGGTAATTAGTGTAGTTTAAGGTAAAAATAATGTTTTAATAATATGAGATGAGCTTGACACACGTCCTACCCTCATTGGATGTGTAATGTACGACCAAGACAATCCATGGGTCAACTTGGGGACTCCATGAAGCCACTTTGGTTGGAAAATGACATAAATACCTTTTTATTTAATGTTAAAGTAAAAATGACACACACATGAGATGTTTTACTAAAACAATTTTTACATGGGGTTATACTAGTCATATTTTTGATTATAAATATTAATTAGAAATATAAAAAGATTTCCTACATCATGATATTTTTTTTATACTTTTTAGACATTAAATATATTAAATTATTTATGACATCATGATGATGCAGCGATTACCTCATTAATAAAGGATTTAAATAAAATGAAAATATAATGTAAAATATATGACCTAAACATGTCCAAAACCAATTGGATGGGTGTATTTCGAACCCTTATCACCTTATCCTCGAAACACATCAATGTGGGACAATTAAAATCCGAAAATCATTCTGAAATAAAGTAACATTTCTTTAAATTCCAAGAGTTCCCTTCCTCTCCTCTTATAAAAGGCCCCCACATCTACCTCCTTACCCAAACTTCCAAAGCCTTTGGCTCGGCCAAAACCTGACCATTTTGTCTCTCCACATCCCTGTCTAACTCCTTGATGCCTCACTTTGGGTAGAAGGCTTCCCAAGGAAGCCTTTGAGCTCAAACCAAAGGGAGTTACCTGATTTTATGGTAATGTCTTCACTTGTGTCCTTTTGTTTTATTTTTCTTCTCCAACCCCCTAAAATTTATTTATTCATTTATTTTTTAACAACTCCAGTATCTTCAATATACTATAGTGTTATTATATGAAGGATTCGAGCTAAACTTACACACATCTTCGTCTAATGGTTAAAGAACATACTATTTCTGTGGTTGGCGATTTTCTGCCTCACGAAATGATGATTGTTCAATATTCTTTTAACACCTTTAAAGGTGGCCATTATGATGTCACTGTATTTTATATATGGTATTTATTTTTAATATATGCTTCTGTATTTTATATTTAAACCATACCTTTATTCTTTTCATGTTGTTTAAATGCGATAATTTCATATGAGGAAGTGTGGACTACCGCCCCCTCAAGTGATGTGACTCGTACATGCAATACATGGAACATATAAAGAATTAAATTAATGAACATATGTGACCTATATAAAATATATATTATAATGGAATTATAATATATATATATATATCATTTATTTTCAATTCTGTTAATATGACAAAGAAAAAAATGAAAGTTGCGTTCATGCGTACGTACGACCTACCGTCTCCATGAACGATGCTTTTCATTTTTTATCTCCAAATGATATTGAATAGTATAAAATGAATATGTACTGGATATATATGATATTTTAACCATTAATACTATTCTGTAAATTATTTATTTATAACTACATGGACAATCATTTTTCAAACAAGTTCATTTTTGACTCATGTACCAAACATCGGCAAAAACGTCTGATATGAACTAACATTATCAAACAATTATTATAACATTATAATATGTGATATGAACTGAATAATAATTTTTAAAGTAGGTCCTTAGGAAATTAGAAATTTACCAAAGTTTATTATTCCGGAATATAAAGAAATGAACAAGACAAGTTGGACTTCAGGCAAGGGATCCTACTCCTCTCTTTCTTTTTAAGTACACCCATTTATGTCATTCCTTTTAAGCTCATATTTATTGTGATTGGGGTGTTCTTTTATATTAATATTATTGTAATTTTTATGTTCATATGATTAGAGACCCTATTTCCTCCCATCAATCCATTTTGGAAGTATTAAGTGGCGCCGTTAGGCTCCCGAGTTTTCGTAAGGGATTTTTCATCTCACTTTTATTCCCTTGAGATTTATGCTAAATTTTCCACAATTTCCTTTGAGTGGTGTATGTAATGCCCATTATTATATACTTTGTGTAGTATAATTTCATTTATGGGTATTCACATCTTCATTGTATGACCATTCTTCCATGGGGTGTACGTTTCGAAAGTTACCCAACTCGGTAAGGGGACCTTTCACCCTCCTCTTTCTAAAAGACTTCTTTTGTCATGTCTTTTAATTCAGATAATATTATGTTGGGATATGTTCTTTTATATCCTTATTGATTTAAATTTTATGTCCAAGTGATGATATGCCCTTTTTTTGTCTCATCAACTCATTTTCTGAATTTTGAAGTGATGTTGTTAGGCTGTCGAATTTCACCAAGGGAACTTTTTAACCCAATTTCGATTTCTTTGGGATCAACATGTAGTTATTGAATATGTCATATTTTGAATATGTGTGAATGAAATTTTATTGTTTTACACTTAATATCCACTTATATTGGGTGTATTTATATTTTTCACACATAATTTTGAGATTGATTTATCCTTAATTTAAGGATACCTTCTTTATAAGGGATTTCATCACATTTGACATTTCTATTGAGAATTAATTGTTGGTATGCACAAATTCACTCTTATATGGTGTATATACTATACTTTAGAATATTATATCATGAATCCATTTATTCTCATGATATTATAAAGTTCTGACTAAATTTTATTCCTCAATTATTGTATTCAAGTGTCTCTAATTTTGGTAAAACCCCTTTAACCAAAATATCACTATAAATGTTTTAATTATTTGTTCTTATTAATATCCATGTTTTCAAAATGGGTTTGAGGATTTATTTATATGGATATTAATGGTTTAAAATTTTTAAAGCTTCAAGGTGGTATGGGACACTTTGATTCAAAAATATCTTTATTAAATGTTTTAAATGGTTTTGGAAATGGTTTCTTTTTGAATGGATTCGTTATTTCAATATACTAAAATGTTATATTGTGATTGAAATGTGGAAATGTTATGTTTCTTTTATGCATGTTTTATGTGATACGTTTATGTTATGGTTCTTGGGCATTGTTATGAAAACGGGTGGTTCCGTGATAAACTAAGGGCGGGTGAGCCCGATATAGCTCTCCAATGCATTGGGTAACGGGAAGGAGTGAAACATTAAGGTTTCTCCGAAGAGATTTAGGGAATATAATGTGGTGGGTACTCCAAACGTAACCAAGAGGGTTACTCCCTACGTAAGAATGTTATGAATGCCTCAATTTACCCTTATGTCTTATGATTTCTATGTTTTATTCATGATTTGATGAGGTATGTTAAAGTGCCTATGTTTTATGTGTAAAGTAGGATTTCATTCTTATGTATATATGAACTAAGATTTCCTTTCCATATTTTTATAACCCTTACTGAGATTTTTATGCTCATCCCAAGTTTTTGAATTGTTTTTCACAGGTCAATGGAAGGGTACATGATATGATGATAGTGTCAAGGAAGTGTTAAGAAATGATCCATGTTTTATTTTAAATATGTTTCCATTGATGGAAAAAAATGAATACTATCTTTTATGTAACCACTATGTTTAAATGTGGAATGTAATTCATGTTTTATGATCTAATTCTCTAAAACATTAAACCTGAATAGATCCTCAATATGTAATCTTGTAATATCTCAAGATTAAGTAAGGTTTAAGGCTGGGGCCTTATAGATACAGTTGCCTCCTATACAAAAAATTTCATATTACATAGAGGATGACACCATGAATTTCAATCAGGATCCCATTTATCATTCTCCCCCACTTCGTACATTCATACCTCTCTTTCATCTTTCCTGGGGGTTCAAAAATTTGTTTTCTAGGGGTTCCAACTCTTGGTATCCACCTATATGTTGTAAAAAATAACATGTAGTGGTTCATGGAATAAAAACCCTATCCACTATCCTATTTTGAATAAATTATTGTAACTACCAGTCTCAGGATGGTTAAAATAATTCACCCACATTGGGGTCGAAACAAAGTTTTATCTATTTTATTTCCCGCATATTCCCTTTTTATCTATTTTTCTTTTAAAATTTTCTTATACTTTTATTTATTTTTTGGGTCTATAGTTATAGTAATTAGGATCTTAACATAAATATTACACTATTTTAAATAAACATGGTTATATTTGTCATTATGTTAAGTTTTTTTCCATTATCTTTTTATTTTGTTGAGTTTGAATTTAGGGTAGCTAAATTTCAAAGTGGTTTGTGGGAGTGTCAACATGAATAAGAGTCCTTATGAATTTTGTTTATTTTTCAGAATTTTAGGACTTTTGATATTTAATACATATTTATATCATTTTTCAATGTTTAATTTATTTTAATAGATTTTCCATGTTTTTTGAAAAAGAATATTTTAAATGATTATTGATGTGAATTTTTTTATTAGAATTTAATTTCTGAACATTTTTATGAATTTTAAATATTTTTAAAATCCATTCCCATGAAATTATAAATAAGTTTTTTTACATTCTTTTAAGATATTCTAAAAAACTTTTGACTTATTTTTCTTGTACCTACACTTTATTGGGATGGTGTTAGTTTTTTAATTCCAACTAGAAGTTGTGTTTTTTCTATTTCAAAGAATTAGAGTTCATGAAATGCTTTTAAAATAATAAGACATTTTTTTGGATAGAAAAATTTTCCACCAATCTCCTACCTTTATATCTACCATTTTCCCCTTATAATATTAACATTTATTTATATGATTAAGACATAATACAACAAACGTTTTACATTCATACCATCTCTATTAATATTTTTTTCGTGAATATTTCATGTCTGAGTGTGGGGGAAAGGAGTTCTATGTGTGTTATTTGGGGTGAAATTCATCAAGGGCTGTATGAGGTGAGTGTATATTTTATAGGATTTTAAATAATGGGAATGATTCATTATTACTTTTATTTTATTCCTTTCCTTCAATTATAAAAAAAAAGAAAAAAAGAAAAAAAATTGGATATTATATTGAATTACTTGTTTTGAATACTTTCGGGATTTTTTAATTCAATTTGTTAATTTATTTATCACTTCATCATCCATGAAGAATAACAAAATAAAAAAGTTTAAAAAATTGAATATAAAAAAGAGAAAAATAAAAGTAGAGAACTAAGATTAATCGCTTCTCTACATTCACTATTTGACTCATGGACCTTTCCATTTTGAAATGGGTTTATGGAGTATATATTTTGAGGGAAATTTATTGAGTATTCCCCTATGTTTTAAAATGAATATTCATGAATGGTACTTAAGAGTTAATAATCCTATTTTTAGCCTTAAAATGTTTAATGTTTTTACACACTAACCCTTAGCTAATATATCATCTTGAAAATATCTTATCATTTAATTTTTTATGTATCATGTTATGGAGAAATGAGTTTTTCCCAAGCCTATGGTTTCACATGAATTTTATAAGTTTGAACATAACTTGTGAATAAATTTGTCTTATGTAAAGAGTGATATGAATTTTCTTGTGAGGAATGTTTTTATTAATCCATGGATGCATTTTTGTTGTACAAAGAATTTAAATATGAGAAAATAAAATTAAATGGAATTTTATTTTCATATATGAGACATTATTAAATTTCTTTTTGGATAAGATCATGGAAAATTTCTCATTTATGATTCTTTTTTGGATTTTGATTTTCATATCTAATTATTTCCCAAAATTTCAATTCTTAAATGTGTGAGAATGATCAATATAGTATTTTCATAAATTTTGTTGTATAATTAAATGTTTTAAATCAGAATAATTTTCTATTTTAAATTAAAATTTATTATTTTTATGTTTTATGAATAATTTGATCTTAATTGAAAATATGGATGAATTTTTTATTTTTAATTATTTTATTTACATTCACATTTTATAAATTGTTTTAACACTAATGAAAATTAGGATATATTTTTATTATCTTATAGGATTTATGGGATAAATGTAATTCAGGTATACCTTGAGCTAACTCCCCAAAATATAACGCCCAAAAGGAGCATGAAAAAGGGCCTTGAAATTTTGGAATAGATTTGATATATTTTTCAATGAGCCTATATATCACAAAGTACGTATCTAAAAGAGTTGATATTTTAAAATAATAAATAGAACAAGATAAGAAAAAATTTCATTAACCATAGATTGTCTTTATTCTCTATATTTCAAGGTCATAATGACATAAATACATGGATTATTGGAATTAAGATAGTTTTCCTAAAGAAAAAAACATTAATTTTAATAATCATTTCTTAAATTTTACTAAATAAGTCCAATGAAGTTGAAATTTTCTAGAAGTATAAGAAATACATATATAAAAAAATTTATAAAAAAAATTTCTATATGTGTCCAATTAATGATAAAACTACACACTATCTTTCATAGTGAAAATGTTTGAGAGAAAATCACCCAACCTCTTCCTTATAAATTTGTACCCGACCTCCTTTAAAAGGGGTTATAAATTTCATTATCCAAGGAAGGGTTTTTATATTGTAATAGTCTTATAAATTTTGTATTTTTTAATTTATCTTTATTTTATTCGTCTCTTGTTTTATCCTTTTATTTTTATCCCTATGTAATTCTCATATCCCTGGAAATAGATGATTAACTTCTAATTTTGTTTGAAGGGAGATAACTATGTTTTTCTTTAATGTATTATGCTTCAATGAATACATTTCTTCATTATAGGATTTTGTTCATAATTAACCAAAATAGGGTATATGTTATCTCTCTTCATTCATTAAACATATTCTTATTATTCATATTTATTCCTTCCCATCAACATTTCTATACTATATATGGTTTAGTAGTATATAGATTTTGATTTGTGGTGAAGTGGTCTTATAGACATTTTTATTGATGGTATTATCCCATATGCATATGTCTCGTTACGGGGAAGTAAAAATTCTAATAGTAGAGTGTAGTGTGATAGGTCTTGATCACTATATTAAGTAGAATGACGAGTCATACATTTTTAAATAAAAAAATTACATCACTATGAACTTATAATAAAAAATGATTACTCTCATTGACTTCTTTACGACTTTATTTCTATTTTATTTTTTTCATTCGCATTTAAATATATATATCACAAAATTTATACAAAAACTATATTTTAGTATATTTTAGTTTAATATAATAATGATAATAGAGAAATAGTATATGTGAGTGGCCTCCTTAAGAGAAAAACCCTAGGGTGTATACTATACTTCATGCTTAGTTAAATAATAAAATACTGATTGGGGATCCATAAAAATTATCTCCCAAAAAATTGTAGCATATTCATTAATGGTTGAGTAAAGAAACAAAAGTGTAATAATATTTTCAAATAATCCATTACTATATTCAGGGTCAAAACATATTAACATAAAGTACCATTAAATTATGTAGAAAATAGATCATGGTGAGATATTTTTGTATTATGTTTCAACCAAGTACCAATTTTTTAATATACTGAAAATCCCCCATGAAATTATTCCTTCCATTTAGATTATTTTTTGAAGTCTATTCCCCTCCAAGAATCCCTTCATGTTTCTCTATTTAGTTTCATTTTTCCATTCATTTTTATTTTTTGACAAAGAGAGAATGTAATGGCCTGGACCCTCCTGGCCCATTACATTACCAATAGTGAGGCTCCACCAAAATAGTGACACCGTGATGATAGAACCGTGACGATGGAACCGTGACGGTGGCACCGTGAGGGGGAGACCGTGACGGTGGAACCGTGACGGTGGCACCGTGAGGGTGAGACTGTGACGGTGTCACAGTGATAGTGGAACCGTGACAGTGGCACCGTGAGGGTGAGACCGTGATGGTGCCACCGTGACATTGGGACCGTGACAGTGGCACCGTGAGGGTGACACCGTGACGGTGACACCGTGACGATGGCCCCGTGACGGTGGCACCATGAGGGTGACACCGTGATAGTGCCACCATGACGGTGACACTGTGACGGTGGCACCCTGTCCCATCATCGAGTTCCTGACTTTTCCGCTCCCGCAACGTAAGTTTTGATGTAAATTAATTCTTTTAATCCTTTTAAAACCACTTAAAGCCAGTAATTAATTTCGGAAAATCTTGAGAAACCTCCCCGATGGGGGATATTAAATAACACCTTAATATCATCGTGTGTAACTACCCAACCGCGTGGTCAACCCACGACCCCCGCTCACGCAGTTTCACGTTCTTTTCTGAACCATCTGTGGCCCTTATAAACTAAAGGGTTAGGCATGGTTTCTTCTTTCCTCGATCGTGGATTTTCACGAATGGATTTTGGTGCATCGGGCGAGCCGCATAGTTCTCTGTAAAGTTCTATGCCCGGCCTAAGCGTCGATCTTCTATTAACAAGTAGGGAATTTATCCTTCACCTCTCTCTTTTGTGTATCATACGGGTGGGTGTGCTTTTGACTCCGTAGAATTGGATAATCCAGACCTAATAATGATAATGAATGAATTCTATAAATAAAGAAGGGGGGGAGGCTGTGATCATTGATGCTGTTTTATATTATGACCTCCTCTCTGAGTTGTGCTGGCTTATGCCTTCTGAAAATCGAGGCCGTTGGTGGTCGTTGTCTGTGCACTAATGAACCCTCGTGGTGTTTAAATGGATTTTTTTTGAAATCATAAACTCATGCTGTGAAAAGTAATTTGGTTAATCACGTATACCCGGCTGAATAAATTGAAATCACCAGGATCAATCATTCTATGATAACCCCTGGTAAAGCACACAGAAATTGAATCACGGAGCGTGTAAAATCTTTTAAATCTAAAAATACCAGCATGACCCTACTTAGTGTCGGTGGTGGTGGTTTGGTTGTTTTCTTTCACAAGCCTATTAGTGGAAATTTGGGAGGGGATAGGATCCCCTTCTTTCATACTCTCGGTGGTTGTGAAATTTGGGATGGGATCCCCTGTTGTTATGGATTCAGTGTTTGTGAGTTTTGAGACCGGGTGGTTACCTTGTTTATATCACGAATTGGGGCGGGATCCTCTGTTGATGAAAAAAAGTTTTGGGGGAGGGGACACAGGACAATGTCTCGGGGTTGTCTGGTTCCAGTACTTTGAGGGTTCTCACTTTTCCTTTGTTGTTGTGACTTTACAAGAGAACCAGGTGTGGATACTTAGTTGAAATTTGGCTGGTTTCTTTTCCTTGATTATGCTTATGGTTTAGTGGCCCAGTAGTGCATAAACTTATTTGAACATTATCACTGACCATGAAACCAAGAATGGGACAAATGGGTTGTGTTGTTGAGAGTTCTGACTCGGACTTGAGTGCTGTTGTGATCTTTAGGCTGTCTGAAGAAAAAACTAACATTGGGTGAGTGCTTGTTACCTATGTATATAATAGTAGTTTTGTGTTTCTTATTCGCGCCCCACCCAAGTTGAGAACTAAGTTCCAAACATCCCCATTTCATGGGGGAGGGTGTTTTTCACAACACTATTCTTTGTGGCTGGTTATTAGCTCCTTTTCAACTCACTTTCTCGGATAGCCCACATTTCTTCAGCCAGGCTTTGATGGGCTGAGGTCCATTATTATCCCAAGAACCTTCGGGCAGGGTAGTGTGGTGGTTGTCCAGGTGTGTGTGGAAGGTGGTTTCCCAAGTGTCTTCAGGATGAGGCCCAAGTGTCTTTGGGCGTGGAAGTGGATTTTCTAGCCCATGTGTCTTCGAGGGTGGTGGTGGTTGTTCTGGCCTAGGTGTTTGCAGGCATGGTTACATGTGATAGTTGTGGCCCAAGTGTTTGCGGGCGGGATTCGGCAGTGGGACTGCGTGTGGTTGTGGCTTAGGTGTGTGCGGGCGGGTGTGGCAGTGGGACTGCGGTGAGAATGGCGGGATTGGTCTGATGCATAGGATGTCTCAATAACCAGTGGGAAAGTGGCACGGGGTACCCAGACATTGATGTGCTCTGATTAAATATATTACTTGACTTGCATTATTTGGGGAGTGTTCCTTGGTGAGGCTTGGGTGGATAATTTACCTTGATAGGTGTTTGGATTACTCCTTTTCTCACGAGACTTTAGTACGTTCCCCCACTTGTGCACGAGAGTATTTGGTTTTCCCTAATGAGTGTACTTGTATGCTCACCCTATGTATATAAAAATGCTTTCAGGTTTCTAGGAGGACTTCGGGGATCGCGCATGACCATAATATCTCGGACCTTTGGGGCAGTTGCAGTTGCTTCTTTTCTTCTTTGGTACTTACCTTTGTAGTCACCTTTTTTACCTTGTGGCTTTTACTTTTGGAACATGCATGTGGGAATGGTTTACTTTTGGCTTTACTTTTCTTTTACCTTGGTGTTGTTGAGTTTCATCATCTTATCTCCCGATCCTATAAAACAAAAATGGGTAATGCTCTCAATTTTTGAGAAATTTATATACCCTTGGTGCTAGTCGCCACTCCGGGACCTATTGAAGGCGGGTCTCGGGGCTCATTATCCCTCCTTCAACTTAAAGAAGGAAGGGCCTGACAATCTGCTGACCCTCCCCTCCTTTTGGTGAAGGCGGGTCGTGACAGAATGGTATCAGAGGCAGGTTGATGATTGAGGGATAGGATGGAGTCTGGAGTTAGGCACAATGAGGAATGCATGGGATGGTAGGGAAATAGTGTTGGGTGACCTCGGTGCGTGAATTAGGCCCGGGAAGACCGTCTAGGACACGGGATTTTAGGGCCCCCTTGATCCGACACAAGGACTCTGGACCTACCGAACGACCAAGTGATGCCGTGTTGATTGTAGGGTAGAGACCCTAGGAAAGGTACATGCATCATAATAACTTGTGTTCTCGTGTTTCTGGGGTTGTTTGGGAATTAAGAATAAACGAAAAGTTTAAGAAGTTTTAAAGAAAATAATCTGCACTACTTGGGCTTTGGCATTCCTTGTTTACCTTGCAGCTATGGAACCTGGAAGGCGAACGCGTGTGGTACAGACGATCGAGGCCCCACAGAATACCTTGGCCGATCGGCAAAGAGCTGACCGAGAAGAGGAGGACAACCAGTGGAAGAGGACTCTCCGGGCCTTCTAGTGACAGACCCTCGAGAAGTATGAGGGAAGCACCTCTGACATGAAGACAGAAGGCTGGATAGAGGAGATAGTTATAGCTTTCGGCCTGATTCGGGCCCCGACCGAGTACTGGGTCCCTCTGGCCATCATCCAGATGCGGGGAGTGGCGCGTCAGTGGTGGACGCTCTACCTGGGGGAGAGGAGAGAGGCTGAGGTGGCTTGGGCGGATTTAGAGATGGTTTTCCAGGCGGAATTCCTCTCCTCGACGATGAAGGAAGAAAATAGACAGGAGCTACTCTCCCTCCAACAGGGGATTATGTCTGTGAGGGAGCTAGGTATCAAGTTCAAGGACCTCATATGTTTTTCTCCGGACCTCTTTCCCAATATGGATTCTCCGGCAAGACGTTCGGAGGAGGCGCTCTGACCCTCCCACCAGTATGTTGTTACCCCCTTTACCCTGCCGACGTACTTGGAGGACCAGAAGAAGGCCGAAGTTGTGGAGAGAATTCACGCTCTAGGAGATGTGTCACGAGAGGGGATCCAACTAGGACCATCGAAGGGGAAGGCCGTCAGCACCAGGCCTCCAGCGTCAGGACCCTCCAGGTTCTGACCCACAGGGAGCAGGCCGCAACAATTTCAGTTTCGATCCCCTAGTCCTCACCCTTTTTCCTCGGGCCCATGGACCACAGTACTTCATCTGTGGGAGCTCTGGACATCTCTGGAGTCAGTTCCCAGACCGGGTACAGTACGGCGGTGGCAGACATCCCCAGCGCCCGCCCTAGCAACAGCTTCCAGCCCGGCCTTTCCATGAGTAGCAGCAGGGACAGAGAGCTCCTGATCCTCCTAGGGCAGACGTAGGAGGAGGATGCCAACCTCGGGGCGCTCCTCAGGGACCTCGACCAGGGCATGGTTTTGGAGGTGTCCGACAGCCAAGGGGCAGAGGATCCGGGCGTGGACAGCTACACGCCGCGGAGGCAGCAGTTCCAGTAGGGCCGGAGGTTGTTCGAGGTACAGTCAGTTTGTTTAGAACTCTTGCTTATGCCTTGTTCGATACCAGAGCTTCACACTTTTTTGTTGCACCCAGTCTAGCCCGTGCCTTGGGTCTAGATGCCGAGAGACTTCCATTGCCCTTGGTGTTGAGCAAACCAATCGGAGGTCAGACCGACTTGTTGTTTGTTTGTCAAGCATGTAGACTGATGATAGGGCCACATCAGTCGGTTAGGGATCTTCTTCTGCTATAGATACTACCATATGATGTCATCCTAGGAATCGACTGGCTATTTTCTGTGTGCACCGTCATCGACTATTTCCGAAGAAGGGTCATGTTCTCGGACTTAGGCGGCCGGTGTGTTACCTTCACCGACGATCAGAGCGGTCAGAAGGGCAGCAGGCGAGAGGAACCCCTCCTCTCTTTGTTAGTCGAGATGTCAGCAGAATCAGTAGATGCTGAGATGGTGGGGGTGCCAGAGGTTGTCCATGAGTTTATGGACATCTTTCTTGAGGAGGTGACGACTCTACCCCCTCGATGTGATATCAAGTTCGGGATAGACCTGCAGCCTGACGCTCGTCCAATCTCGATGGCTCTTTACCGGATGGCACCTTCTGAGCTATGAGAGTTGTAGATCCAGATTGATGATCTAATGAAGAGGGATTATGTTCGGACGAGTGCGTCACCGTGGGGTGCTCCAGTATTGTTCACAAAGAAGGAAGATGGTGGTCTCGGGTTGTGCATAGACTACAGGAGGCTGAATCAGGTGATGATCAAGAATCGCTACCCTCTTTCGAGGATATACGATCTTTTCGACCAGCTGAATGGGGCAGGATGGTTCTCAAAGATCGACCTGCGGTCTAGGTACCACCAGCTAAGAGTGAAGGAGAGAGAAATACCGAAGACGGCCTTCAGGTGCAGATATGGACACTTCGAGTTCGTATTCATGCCCTTCGGTGTTTAAACGCCCCGATTGTGTTCATCGGGATTATGAACTCCATCTTCCGGGATTACCTAGATCGGTTCGTAGTTGTGTTCATCGACAACATCTTGATCTATTCGAGATCAAAGGAGGGCCATGCGGAGCACCTGAGGATGGTTTTGGAGGTCCTCCGACAGCACCAGCTCTATGGTAAGTTGTCAAAATGTACGTTCTGGACACAAGAAGTGCACTTCCTCGGACACTGGTGTCCAAGAGGAGGGTAGCGGTGGACCCATCAAAGGTTGAGATAGTTGTTTCTTGGGCAGCACCCAAGAATGTGGTAGAGGTCTATATTTTTCTCAGGTTAGTAGTTTACTTTCGGAGGTTCGTACCCAAATTCTCCCGAGGAGCAGCCCCTTTGACAGCCCTGACCAAGAAAGACCAGGTTTTTGTGTGGAGTGAGCAGTGCGAGTCAACCTTCATCTATCTGAAAGAGAAGTTGGTTAGTTCCCCAGTTCTTAGACTACCAGAAGAAGGGGCGGCTTATGAGGCGTTCTGTGATGCTTCAGGACATGGCATGGGATGTGTGTTGATGCAACGACAATGGGAGATCTCTTATGGGTCCAGGCAGCTATGCCCCCATGATCGTAATTACACCACCCATGACTTGGAGCTTGCAGCGGTCATTTTTGCACTAAAGTTATGGTGGCACTACCTCATTGGAGAATGCTTTTTGGTCTTCACGGATCACAAAAGCTTGAGGTATATCTTCTCCCAGCGGGACATAAACTTGCGATAGCGGAGATGGGTGGAGTTCCTCCAGGATTACAACTTCAAGATCTCTTATAATAAGGGCAAGGGTAATGTAGTGGCCGATGCCTTGAGTAGGAGGACACAGAAAAATGCGGTCCGAGAGTCGGTAGACGCCTGGGAAGCGATGGAGGAGTTGGCTGCCAGACACCTGGATGCGAGGATGGATGGTGGTAGAGGTTGCCTATATCAGATGACAGTGCAGTCTTCTCTGTTGCAACAAGTGGAGGAGTCTCAGTGGGGAGAACTAGAGTGCAAAGTGATGTGTGACCGAATTGATCAGGGCAATGCTCCGGAAGGACGGACAGAGGATGGTCAGAACCAGATGCTTTTTCAAGAAAGGTTGTTTGTTCTTGGAGTGATGCGCGACAAGGTTCTTAGTGAGTTCCACAACATACCCCTAGAAGTACACCCAGGAGTTTCCAAGATGTACCAGGGACTGAAGAGACAGTTTTGGTGGCCTGGAGTGAAGCGAGAAGTGGAAAATTTTGTGGCCAAGTGCTTAGTGTGTCAGCAAGTGAAGGCTGAACACCGAGTTCCAGGCGGCCTACTGCATTCTCTAGATGTCCCAAAGTGGAAGTGGGATGACATCTTGATGGATTTCGTCACAGAGCTTCCCATGGTCCAAGGGGCATAGAACGCCATCTAGGTGGTAGTGGACCAGTTAACGAAATCGGCCCACTTTCTGGCGATCAAGGAGTCGAGTACTGTGGATGCTTTGGCATGAATGTACGTGGATGTGGTGGTGCAGTTGCATGGAGTCCCGAGTTCTATAGTCTCAGATAGGGATGCACGGTTTACCTCACAGGTCTAGAAAGGATTACAACATGCTTTTGGCACACAGTTACACCTTAGTACTGCTTTCCATCCCCAGACAGATGGACAAACAGAGCGCACCATCCAGACCGTGGAGGATATGCTGCGGGCATGTGTTCTGGACTCAGGAGGATCATGGGTGAGACAATTGACCTGGTAGAGTTTGCCTACAATATACATATCACTATACCATCGGTATGACCCCATTTGAAGCCTTGTATGGGAGGCCCTTCCGTTAACCTATGTGTTGGGACGAAGTGGGAGAGGCATGAATCCTTGGCCTGGAGGTGGTGTAGAGCACGACAGTGAAGATTCAGCTCATATGGGAAAGGATGAAGGCAGTCCAGGACCGACAAAAGTTGTATGCCGATACCAGGAGGAGGTCCTTGGAGTTTGTGGTTAAAGACCACATGTTCTTAAATGTCTCCCCTCGGCGTGGGCAGCGGAGGTTCGACAAGGGGAGTAAGCTTTCTCCCATGTTCATCGGACCCTTTGAAGTGTTGCGGCAAGTCGGCGAAGTGGCTTATCAGCTTGCATTACCACCACCACTACTGAGGATACATGATGTATTTCATGTGTCCCAGCTCCGTCGGTATTTTCACGACGATTCACACATCCTTGATTGGGGTGAGCTGGACATCGTGGGCGACGTGACCTTTGTAGAGAGACCAGTGATGATCGAGGATCACAAGGAGAAGGTGCTTCGTGGGAGGACCATTCCCTTGGTTTGTGTGTTGTGGAGGTACGGTGGGCTTAAGGAGAGTACGTGGGAGAGGGAAGCATAGATGCATTCTTAGTACCCCGAGTTGTTTTGAGTTTTGTTCCTTGTTGTACCTATTGTGGTAGAACGTTTTGTCTTTTTGGTTATGAAATGTACTGGGTTTCTTTCCTCTGAATGTGTGTGAAAAGAAATGGCTATGGGGGAGGAGAGAACCAGCCCCCCTAATCAAGACGCATTAATGTGGATGCGAATAAACCCGTGCGGGCGAGTCAGTGTCGTCCAAAGTGGATAATATCTTGACATGGGGGAGGAGACTCACCAACCCACATGCTTGGGCAGTTTGACATGGTATGTTGCCTGGTTCTTATCAGGGAAGTGTTTTTAGTTAGCATGGGTTCACTTATAAGAGGTATCTTTCGTGGTGCTTGTTCGGACACTCTCTTTCCTTGTTGGTTTGTTTTGATTCTCGAGGACGAGAATCTTTTAAGATGTATCTAATGTAATGGCCCGGACCCTCCTGGCCCATTACTTTGCCAAAAGTGAGGCTCCACCAAAACAGTGAAACTGTGACGATGGAACCATGACGGTGGCATCGTGAGGGTGACACCGGTCATGGTGGAACTGTGACAGTGGCACCGTGAGGGTGAGACCGTGAGGGTGACACCGTGACGGTGGCACTGTGATGGTGGCACCATGAGGGTGAGACCGTGAGGGTGACATCGTGATGGTGGCACCGTGACAGTGGCACCGTCAGGGTGAGACTGTGATGGTGACACCGTGATGGTGACACCGTGATGATGGAACCGTGACGGTGACACCGTGAGGGTGCCACCGTGTCCCCTCGCCGAGTACCTGACTTTTCCTCTCCCACAACATAAGTTTTGACGTAAATTAATTCTTTTACTCCTTTTAAAACCAATTAAAGCCTGTAATTAATTCTTGAAAATCCCAAAAAACCTCCCCGATGGGGGATATTAAATAACACCTTAATATCATCGTGTGTAACTACCCAACCGCATGGTCAACCCACGACCCCCGCTCATGCAGTTTCAAATTCTTATCTCAACCGTTCGTGGCCCTTATAAACTAAAGGGTTAGGCATGGTTTATTCTTTCCTCGATCGCGGCTTTTTAACGAACATATTTTGGTGCATCGGGCGAGCCACATCGTTATCCGTAAAGTTCCGCACCCGGCCTAAGCGTCGATCATCTATCAACAAATAGGGAATTTCTCCTTCACCTCTCTCTTTTGTGTATCATGCGGGGTGGGCGTGATTTTTACTCCATATAATTGGATAATCCATACCTAATAAAGACAATGAACAGATTCTATAAAGAAAGAAGGGGGGGCTATGATTGTTGAGGCTGTTTTATATTATGATCTCCTTTCTGAGTTGTGTTGGCTTACGCCTTCTGAGAATCGAGGTCGTTGGTGGTCGTTGTCTGTGCACTAATGAACCCTCGTGGTGTTTTAAATGGCTTGTTTTGAAATCATAAACTCCTACTGTGAAAAGTAAATTGGTTAATCACATATACCCGGCTGAATAAATTGAATGCACCAGGATCAATCCTTCTGTGATAACCCCCAGTAAAGCACACGGAAATTGAATCATGGAGCATGTAAATTCTTTTAAATCTAAAAATCCCAGCATGACCCTACTTAGTGTCGGTGGTGGTGGTTTGGTTGTTTTCTTTCACGAGCTGATTAGTGGAAATGTGGGAGGGGATGTTATCCCCTATTTTTATACTCTCGGTGGTTGTGAAATTGGTGATAGGATCCCCTATTGTTATGGATTCAGTGTTTGTGAGTTTTGAGACCGGGTGGTTACCTTGTTTATATCATGAATTGGGGTGGGATCCTCTATTGATGAAAAACCTTTTTGGGGGAGGGGACACAAGACAGTGTCTTGGGGTTGTCTGGTTCCAGTACATCGAGGGTTATCACTTTTCCTTTGTTGTTGTGTCTTTACAAGAGAACCGGGTGTGGATTCTTAGTTTACGTTTGTATGGTTTCTTTTCCTTGGTTATGCTTATGGTTTAGTTTCCCAGTAGTGTATAAACACATTTGAACATTATCACTAAACATGAAACCAAGAATGTGACAAATGGGGTTTGTTGGCAAGAGTTTTGACTCGGACTTGAGCGCTGTTGTGATCTGTAGGCTGTCTGAAGAAAAACCTAACTTTGGGTGAGTTCTTGTTACCTATGTATATAATTTTAGTTTTTTGTTTCTTATTCGCACCCCACCCAAGTTGATCACTTAGTGCCGAACACCACCATTTCATGGGGGAGGGTGGTTTTCCCAACACAATTCTTAGTGGCTAGTTATTATCTCCTTTTCTGCTCCCTTTCCTAGATAACCCAAGTTTCTTTGGGCAGGATCTGATGGCCTAAGGTCCATTATTAGCACAAGAACCTTCGGGCGTGGTAGTGTGGTGGTTGTCCAGGTGTGTGCGGCAGGTGGTTTCCCAAGTGTCTTCGGGATGAGGCCCAGGTGTCTTCGGGTGTGGAAGTGGATTTTCGAGCCTAGGTGTCTTCGGGCGTGGTTGTGGTTGTTCTTGACTAGGTGTTTGCAGGCGTGGTTACATGTGATAGTTGTGGCCCAAGTGTTTGCGTCTGGGATTTGGCAGTGGAAGTGCGTGTGGTTGTGGCCTAGGTGTGTGCGGGCGGGTGTGGCAGTGGGACTGCGGTGAGAATTGCGGGATTGGTCCGATGCGTAGGATGTCTCAATAACCAATGGGAAAGTGGCGTGGGGTACCCAAAAATCGATGTGCTCTGATTATATATATTACTTGACTTGCGTTATTTGGGGAGTGTGCCTTCGTGAGGCTTGGGTGGATAATTTACCTTGATAGGTGTTTGGTTTACTCCTTTTCTCACAGGACATTAGTACGTTCCCCCACTTGTGCACGAGAGTCTTTGGTTTTCCCTACTGAGTGTACTCGTATCCTAACCCTACATATATGAAACTGATTTCAGGTTTCCAGGAGGACTTCGGGGATCGCGCAGGACCATACTAGCTCGGACCTTTGGGGCAGTTGCAGTTGCTGCTTTTCTTCTTTAATACTTACCTTTGTAGTTACCTTCTATACCTTGTGGCTTTTAATTTTGGAACATGCATGTGGGAATGGTTTACTTTTGGCTTTAATTTTCTTTTACCTTGGTGTTGTTGAGTTTCATCATCTTATCTCCCGATCCTATAAAACAAAAAGGGGTAATGCCTTCCATTTGTGAGAAATTTCTATACCCTTGGTGTTAGTCGCCACTCCAGGACCTATTAAAGGCGGGTCTCGGGGGTCATTATCTCTCCATCAAATTAAAGAAGGAAGGGACTGGCAATCTACTGACCCTCCCCTCCTTTTGGTGAAGGCGGGTCGTGACAGAGAGAACATAAAAGGACCTATTCTTTAAAATTGGTAAAGACACTAGTTTATTATTTTATAGGTGAGAATCATTATGGAGGTGTGGAAGTGATGTTTATTTTTAAGGGGGAACTTGGGGAATTGGTAGCTAAATCTTGGATAAGAGGTCATACATTGATTAATATATTTTAAATAAATATACATGGTGAGTTTATAAATACCTTGGGAAGATTGAACCGTCCTTGGATGTTGAGGAAGATGATACTTATTTGGAATTGAATTATCTCCTAATGTGAATTGATAAAGGTGAACTTTGTGTTTTTCATAATTGAGACATAATCAATAGGGGATTTTTCTTTAAATATGTGTTAATACACTCATAGAAACACCATTATACCCTATGACGTGGTGTTTTATTGCATTCACATTGTAGGTATGAAATGAATTGTTTCTTGAGGAAATTTTGTCATGCGTTTTATGTTTTTCCATGTTGTATTTATTGAAACCATGCTCATGGATGGGTTATCGGATCATTGCTATTGAGTATTGGTGGAAAACAATTAATAATATTTTAGAAGGATTTAGAACAACCTCATATACATTATGTAAGGAAGGTGTTTTAAACAATCAAAAAATAATTGGATTGATTTCAAAATAATCAGATCATTTTATTGGGTTTTTATCTCTTGGAGTTCAAGTTGTATAATACGGGAGTCCCAAAATAAGAATTTCACATGGCGTTGTCTACTATGAAAACTCCCCTCAGGAAGTTTAAGTGATCCTAAGATTCTATATGGAAAACCCAAAAGGGGACATGAGAAGTTACCATAGAAAAACATTCCCAAAACAAGCATGGTGGATCCCATTTAAAAAGTAAGAAATTACATTGAGAAAAAAAATTATAAGAAAATGACCGTTGTTTCTAGTCATTTTAGTTTGAATCTAAGTCAACCATGATAATTTCTAGATATGATAGTGTGATAGTGGACTAGTGTTGTAACATAAGGAGAAAAAAATAATTTCCGAATAGTTTTTTGAGTTGATGTTATATATATATATATGACATGTATTGAGATAATGGATAAATGAAATATTTTTTTACAGATATGATCTGAATAACTTTCAAAATGACAATTACAGTTAAATCTTTTCAATATTGACGTTTTTAATTTAAATAAGAGGTTCCCACATTGAAATAATGAGAATGTTATTTTTAAATGATTTCAATACACATTTTTAGTATCATTATTTGAGTTTCTATGGGTTTATTAAAGAGAAGCAAAAGGGTGAAAACATAATCTTAATTTTAGTTACACTTGTGGTCAGGGAGGGAAATATTGATTAACTTGTTTCTACTTGTCATTCTATCATTTTTTAAAAATTTAGGTCCACATCCCAATGACCTTCCTTTATTTATTTAGATAATAAAATAAGAATGTGTTTAGTGATATAAAAAGTATTACATGCTGAGGATTTTTTACTTGATATTAAGTGTCGAGGAACCTTTGGTCTACCCTTATGTTGTGTGTGTTCATTATCACTCTTTCTCTCATTATTATATCTTCACTATCAGTATCCAATTTCACTAACTAATGATGGGAAGAACATAATATTTTTTTAGTTTATGTTTTGGTCTACCATTTATACAACCCCATATTTGTAATAATTTTCTCTCTATAAGCCCTTTCAGTCATTCACTCTTAAATGGGGGTATTAATATTACACATTCTGAATGAAATCTATTGGAATAAAAAAATTTCATAGTGTATTGTGATGTTTTTTTATTTGATCTTCTACAAAAAGAATAATTTGATTATATCCATTATATTTTGTATCATACATTTAAGGATTTATGTTTGGATGATGTAGTATTTGTTGTCAATAATTATTGGAATTTTTATTTTATATTTTTTTTCACAGAAGTTGGTTATTGGTGATGGAGGCGTCATCCCCAAAGTGATCAAGTATATAGGTTTTTTTAAATTTTGATGTTATTTAGATTTAGGATATAATTGGAATGAAGGAGTTTGGTAAAATTATGTATGTTGTTTTACCCAAAGGACATGTACCATGCTGTGACAATAATTTTCCACATCATGGTAATGGTTTTATTTTAGGAACAATGTTTGCAACACCTTGGACAACACCTACAAAGTAGCCAAGAACTATAAGGAAATGACATAACTCAATATCCAAGCTATACTATGTAGTAATGGAAGAGTATAGAAATCAAAATTTGGTACTAGATAGAGGATGTCATAGCCAACATTGGTTAGTGTTATTGGATGATAGTGACAATAATGCAGAGTGTCTCCTTGGGAGGTAGATAATGGATTGTAGAAGACTAAGAATGATATAGAAGTGTCTAAAAAAAGAAAAAAAAATCAACGAGGGACATCAACTATGTGGGAAATATTTAACAAAAATGAAGTCAAGGAAATAAAATAAAATGTACTGTCTTTAAGATAGAGGTAATGTAAAATAAATCATTTTTACTGTACTAGTTTGGGGTGAATAAATGTTTGTACCATCAAAGAACATGACATAATGTAATTATTAAAAAGTTATTTTTGTTTCAATACTAGTATGAGTGCCTTTGCACCATGATAATGTAATTTCATCCAGAATAATGAATATGTAATACTTGATGTTTTTTCCCTAGAGTTTTTACTACAATAACGATTTCAATACCAAAAAATAAGTTTAGATTAATTTATATTTATATTAAATTTTAGAGTGGTCCCAACCATTGGGGGCATCCACATCATAGAAGTAAAAATCAATAAACTTTATACATCAAAAGATAGATTCAATGATAAATAAAGGGATTAGGTAATATTTATTTTTTCTGGTGATTTTAATACCTTTATTCCATAGTGGATTGAATTCATCAAATCCATATTAGAGATTATGGACTATAGAGGAAATCAGGTTGAGATCATTGGGAATTAAGTTGAATATTTTCAATGTATTTTTTTGGTTCCATACATTAATTGATCACTATTCCTTAGAAAAGAATTAAACACCACAAAATTAATAAGATCAAGAGTTCCATGCTATGGTTAAGTGTATCACACCATGTTCAAGGTATTTTCTCGTTATATGTAGGATTTTAAAATTGTTAGATATTATGAAATTATAGGGATTGAATTAGCATCGCTGGAATATATTATTATATTTAATATATGTGGTAAACATGGTATTAAATTATCTAATTTATGAAAGGATACTAAATTTTTTATATTAGATTATAGATTAAAGAATTATAATACTACTTGAAGTAGTTCTAGATAAAAATAGAGGGAGAATAAATTTGGATATTTGAATTTCTAAGAGAGTCCATAATATCATTGATATATCTGAAACCAACAAATAAGGAGAAGGATAATCTGGAACAATACTAAAAGGAATATTGAGTAGAGTTCTGGAACTCATTGAATATTCTTCCAGTGAAGTGGAAGGTGGTATTCTATTAATAATAAAATGATGATGATTTTGATACTATTCATAGTGAAGTTTACATACCTCCTATTAAGGGAAACAAGTGGAAATCAATGTCCCATATCTTTATTTAGTGAATATACAATAATATGGGTTTTATATATTGGCCTATATACCAAAGTGGAAGTCCATTTCTAGTGAAATAATTGAAATATAATAAATTATGGATGATATCCTTAGTAATTAGTAACCTTTACTTAAAAATAATAAGGGAAGTGACCATAGTATTTTCCTAAAATAACCACTAATTAGTGAGGTTAGTGGACAACGACACAACAACACATTTTGGGTGCATAATACTTAGAGTATCCCAATGTAGGTGAATGAAGTAGAAATAATTGTGTCTTGTATACATGAATTATATATATATATATATATATCATAACACAGAATGGAAAAATGTGTAATGTAATCCCTAGATAAAATTGTTAAGTGATATGAAAAAGTGAAATATTTATTGGATTAATATAAGAATATAAACCAAGGAATTATCCTAATAACTATGATGTCAGTATCAATGAGTCTTTTGAGTGTTTAAAGAAAAAGGATTAATTAAATTATGTTATCAAAGATCTACTTACCCCCTCTTTATTTTTTCTCTCACTAAGTCTCATGTGGTTCCTAAAATGTTTTATTAGTGAATATGTTTTGTGAGATTTAATTTACATTATTTGAAATTGTGTTGATTAAATTTTGGGGTTATATTTTCTAATATTCTTATAATATTTTGGTGATATGCAAATAAGAAATAATTTAAGAATCAAAAATCTAAAAAAATCCATACAATTGAATAGTGCATAAGAAAAGTTTGAATTAGATGGAAGATTCTAGTAGTTCACAAAAATAATGTATAAATAATTATGATTGTGAATATATTATTACGTTCAATTTTTATATATAATTAACTAAGGATCTTGGTTGAAAAATAGAAACTGAATCCACTTTTGATAGGGATATTCCATGGAACCCATAAAAGGAAGGTATCCACTTATCTATAGGGATATATCAATAGCTTTCAAAAAGAAAACATCAAGTTGAAGGAGGATAATAAGTCTTAATAGATCTCTATTAATGTGTTTAAAATTGCAGTTCAAATTTTAAAATCCTAAAAAAGTAACTAGTTGTGGTGACCACTGAAATAAAGAAAAATAATTATTCTACATCTAAAGAATTATAGAATACAACCTCTAAAATATATAATCTACAAGATGATTCCATTAATAAAGACCATAATTCAAATTTTTATAGAAATTATGATCTAAGTTGGAGGGACTTTCTAATCACAAGGTAGAGTTAGTCAAGAATTATAAGGGTTTGAAACAAGAAAAATTTATCTTGAATGATTCCACTACACATATAAACTCCAACATCAATAATCAATGCGATATGATGGATGCACACTTACGAGCATTATGGGATGTTCTACATAATAGAAACAAAATCAAAGAAAATATATATACTCAAATTTATATATGATGAAATTTTTTCAATAACATGAAGAAGATTTGGCATCAGTGAGGAAGTAGTTAGAGAAATTGAATGCCAAGTGTAATACAATACTAAAATATTCATTACATTTTCTATTTTATTACCACTCGATAGGTGATAATTAAATAAATACAAATTATACTATATCAAAGGAGAAACATGAAATAATTGTGATGTAAAAATTACATATTCCATGGGAACATATAACCTTTGCCTTTATGCAAACCATATTAAGGATGAAAAGGAGAATAATTTCATAATTATCCAGAGAAAGGAAAACAGTGGAAGAGCTAGGAACACAATAAAAAATAAACATATAGGTTGTAAAGACAAATAGATGAGTTCAAAAGAAAGGTAAAAAGACATTTCATTTTACTATTCCATGTAAGGTCATATTTATATCCCTTTTCATGAATCATTGGAATATATATTTTACTATGAAGTCAAAGGAAAAATGAAAAAGGAATTTATCAACCACAATAAAGTATGGAAATTATTTCAAAAATTGTTACCATGTTTACCGTGTTTTTAATGGAAATGTCAGGATGATTTTAGTTGGTGAAAAAAATAAAACTAACATACACCTAATGTAAAATATTTTCCTTTTGTAATATATTTTAGAGGCTGGTTAATGAAGAACAGTATGCAAAAAGTAGTTTCAAGTGGAGTTCTAAATTTTTTTGTTAACATAAATTTCCCTGAAATAATAATAATATTATTATTAAGAGACAAGGGATTTCACATGATACTGAGTCTAATAAAGATCATGTGAATGGAGTATCTTAAGGTAAGTTATATGTTGAGATACCCAATTAATCTTGTATGGATAGACACATTAGTAGGGAGATATAAAAAAAATTAAAAATGGTGAATTATATGGAGATCCTTAACAAAAAGAGTACCCAAGGAAAAGAATCATGTGATTTGGGATAAGAAGAGATTATCAATTAAAAGGAAAATGAGGTGAAGTTAGATTCCATAAAATCTATCTCATATATTAATATGGATCCCAAATTGAAAGACAAAGTAAAAATGTTAGTTTTTTAGGAATCAAAATCCTCCTCAAATTGAGAAAAATAGAAATTTCACTCTTCATATGTACTTAAATACTGATATAATTGTTTTAACAGTGTTTAATGGTTGGGGAGAGATATTATCCATGAGTAATTTGCATCAATATATGTGAAATGATGTTGATACATGCTTCAATGCTTGAATTTAAGTTGAGATAATTACATGTGGGTGTTTGTTGATGTTGGAATCACAATAATATGATTGAAAAATGAAGGTTTAGAGAAAAAACCTTTGGTGTCACAAATGGTATTATAGTACAATTTAGGTTTTAGAGATAAATACATTTATCACTAATTAGTATCAAATCTTGACGATGGAATATTATACCATGAGTAGTTGGGGTTGTAGTTGAGTGGGAGAGAAAACCTATAATCCTGTATCCAAAAAGAATAGGATTGAATCCTAATAGTAGCTTATTTTATATAGGTGTAGAGGAATGTACAATTCATTCCTTGTAGAAGTGGTATTCCCCTATTCTGGTGGTATAAAGACTGAAATCAAGAAGAGTAACCTTGGGGATAGGGAGGGGTAGGGGCGGGGGTCTTTGATGATGAAGAGATCTACATTGTCTAGAGTGACTGAAGTTTTTGGGGGTGTCCTTAGTGATGACATGAACGATGTTTGGATATAGTAATAAGGAGGGGGTCCTCGGTGATAGTTACTAGGTTAATGTAAGTAGGTGGTAGGATGAGTGGGATAGACATGGTGGAGGTTATCAACAATAGTAACAGGCAGACACAGATGGTAGGTGTTGGGCCAGACCCATAGGTGAAAACATTATATGGGGATTTGCATATAATAAAGGAAACCTTCAGTTGGGATAAACAGATTGAATTAAAGAGAGGTTATGGATTTCTCTATCGGTACCAAGCACCATGAAATTACTCATGGGAAAATTCTATCGAGTCATCTATGTTGGTCGGGGTCTTAGAGCATCTTAAGAAATAGGAGCTTATGGAGGGGTTGTATACCAATGGACCTCAGGGTCATTCTAGGATTTTTTTCTGGGATTTGGGTCATCCAAGGTTCCCTCTCAACTATAAATAGGGTTTATCCAAAATAAAAATAAAAAATTAAAGTTCTTAGAGTGTGGAAGAGAAGATTATACATTGAAGAAATAGAAGTAACAAAAATTATTTTCATTGTTTATCTATTTTATGATAACATATGATTTTAGTTGATAATTTTTATTATATCAAATGATGCATGAGATGGATTAATATTATGTTGAATATCATATCTATATTCAGGGATAGAGCAGATATTTAGGAATATTTTTTAGTTGAAGATCTAAATGAGGCATCCCTATCAGCCCTAGAAAAACCTTTTGATAAAATAAATAAATTTGTATCAATAATTGTGATAAAATTTAGTGTCTAAATATGATTTAAAAAGATGTTTTTTTTGTATGAATCACACACTATGAAATTAAATTTTCCTTACTAATTGTTTTGTGAAAGAGTGTTTGTGTTGATAACAATAGTTCCTTTGTAGCATATAAAAAATGAGACTTCTTGAAATTAATGGATGTAGGAGTGTACACTGGACAGTAGTGATATTATTAGCATAATATATTTTTTCATATATCGATTTATAAAATAGTTGGTTTAGAAATTATGGTTATAAATACCCACTAAGTTGTAAGATGACTCAACGAGATTAATTTTTAATACAACCATATTTGAGTTGTTTTTGGAGGTGGAAAGTAAAATATAAAGTTACATCTAATATATTTTATAAAAAATCCACATCAGTTGGTTATAGTTATAGAAATTATAAATCCATTAAGTGTATTACAATAGACTGATCGTATTCTCTCTAAATTTTATAAAATAACTATGTTGAAAAAAGAGGAGAGAATTTATTGATGATTCCCCATTAAATCAAATTGGAATTGTGGAAAGTTCTATAAAATGACGACTTCAAAAAATCTTCCATGAAGTGTATTTTCAATATGAAATTAGATTTTTTCTTTGAAATAAATAATATTTGGGTAGCATGATATAGTTAAATGATAATACCCATGTTTCCATGGTAATAAGTCTCCCATTATTTATATTTGTTACTTAAGGAAGGGATATTACATTGGATTTGATGTCAAATAGGTAAAATAATAATTTGGAATCCATGAATCTACCCGACCCTCAAATGGAGAGTATGAACCAGGAGAATTATAACCTTCATGTTGATGTGAAAGAGTTTATAATTCATGACGAGTGTGTCGAACAGGTCCAAAAAGGGATATTTTTTTAATTTTATTAACCATTGGTTTGTTATGATGTTGTATTTTTTTTCAATACGTATTGTTATGGTGTTAGAGGTATTGGAATAAAAGTGAAAATTTAGAAGTTATTTATAAGTGAAAGTGTAGTATATCTAGGAGATACATAGATTTAAGGATTATTGGAAAGTGATATTTTATGTTATTACCAAAGAACAGACACCACACCATGACAAACATTATCCAAACTATGGTAAAGGTTTTCAATAAGGAAAAAAGTGGGGAACCACATAGCCAACACCACTAGTGCTACCAACCACCATGAGGAAATAAGAGATCTCTATAATGATGTTATACATGGTGGTTGTGTAGGAGAATATATATAACATATCCCCACCATATATAAGAGATCATAGGAATCATGGGTTGTCACTTTGGGAATAAAAATTCCATATTGTGGGGTATCAACAAGGGAGATGATTAGAAAGTGAAGAGTACATAATATTATATAGAAGTAGACACCTAAAGAAAAAATTGATATGGTATATCAAGTATTTGGGGACTATTAAACATAAAAAAACATTCATCTACAAAATTATAACTTTTTCTCTAGGGTGTTGATCACATTGTAACATCCTTGGTTTCCAAAAAATCTAAATGAAATTGGTAAAAGTGGAATCTAGGTTTAGAGACTTACACTATATAAAGTTTCACTATATTGTGGAAAGATATTCAGTTGATTGCATAAGATTTTTAAGATACATTCAGAAGATACTTCTCGTGAAACATATGATGTATTTCTTTACAATTTTGAGGTGAAGAAATGTTTTTCTTATGGAGTAAATAGTCAAAACACAAAGTGTAATAAGAAAATTTTGACAGCTATACCAATTTGAGGAACTCCAAAACGTGGTGAATGAGTTGTGCCACCAAGAATCAATATGTAGGACTTAATGTTTTTGGTTTTTTGGTGTATACACTACAAGGATAATTGTGATGTTGAAAAGGGAGTTTGGATGAATTTATATAACTATTTCATTTTTGATTTTTCCTTGGTAGAGGGGCCACCAATGACAAAGTAGCGTCAATCATCAAGCTTTCCACCCCGTAAGATAAATTTCATATGATATAGGAAAACATGATAATTTTTTAGATTTTTTTTATTTTATGACCTTCAAACTAAAGATAAATGATTTCACCTGTAAAGACTCATTTCCAAATGGTCTTGAAATATTTTAGAGGGAATTTGAGAATTTATACTTTTGGATGGTTATTTTGGAGAAAATGAGACTCAAAATGTTGTTATTATAGTTTTAATATTCATAAATAATGTTCTTGGACATGATTTAAGGTTCAGGGTATGTCATAGGGGTTCGAGGTATTTAGAGGGAATAAATAGAGTTGGTGGGCTACTAAAAAAAACCTTTTTTGGACATTAAAAGTGTTAATGGGTCATTCACACCATAAAAGTATTTCAAGGGGGTGTTAAAGACCTTAAATGGGGGAAAATGGGAGAATTGTAGAGTTAACCCCAAATTTCATAGCGTGAACATATGGTCCATTCCATGATTCTAGAAGTGATGTTTCTTAAGAAACCATGGGGTTTAAAAAATATAAATCCCATTGAGATTCTTCATTTTGGAGGTCACAGACACATGGGGAGGCCAAACCTCCCCTCTTTGATTCCTTCCCCATCGATTTGGGTGATTCTTAGGAGTTCATTACACCGATTAAAGGAATGAAATCCTCCTCTATTTTCATTTTTCATCATCCTCCCCTCTCAATGAATTTAGTTTGGATGTATAGGGTTTCATATAATTATTTCATTAGATCATATAAAAATAATTATTCCTAAAGTGGTTTTTGTATATAGCTTAGAGGGTCATCTCAAGAGGCTGTAAATAATTCATCGTTCTCTGTTTAAAGCATGGTATTTAATTTCATGCGATTAATTAGGTTTCTTGATGATTATGCATAAAATCATTCCTCGATTCAGGTTTATAAGTTGGGTATTTTGTGTTCCCTAGGACTGAGGTTGCATTGGGAGTGGAATACACCGATTTTATCATGAATAATACTCCATTGTGATGCTCGATGAGTTTTTTTTGCGTAATTAAAACTTTAGAAATTTGATTTTATTTAATATATTAATTAATTTAATGATATTTATGGTTGAGATAAGGGATCATAAGATCTTGAGTGATGGAATAGGCTTGAGTGAGGCGTGGATGAGATTGGAAGGCCTTGTCAGAGCTACTAACATTGGAATTAAATTGGTGGTCTTCAGGATGAGGTAAGTGGTCCCTAATCTTAACCCATATTCATGCCATTTATCTGTGTGTATACATGGTGCTATCAATATAACCATATCAAGCCTTAAATCTAGGTTAAATTAAAATTTTTTAATTTTTTTTTCTTAGTTAAATTCCCTTATAACTTTCCTTGAACAATAGGAAAAGGTAGTTCCTTATAGGATGACCTTAGTTTGATTTTGACCATAAATAAGATTGTGGTGAGCAGTTCATATTTATATTTAAAGGTTAAATGAATAGTTACAATTTGAATTGAGGGTTTTGAAATTCCATTGCACAACCATCAATAATTTGAAAATGTGTAGAACATTTTAATAGGAACTATTGGATTCTGAGAATTGAAAAGTTTATTAGATTTGACCTTTGAGATGAATTGTTAAAAGGCGGTGTTGGTTAAATAGATTCCCAATAAGAAAGCTATAATACATTCTCATTTATACCATATGAATGAAACCCTATTTAATTAATCCATTGGGGAAATTTATGTCTTTTAATAAAATAAAAGTGAGATATCATAAATTCTTATGCTCTAATAGTAATGTTTATTGATATGAAATGAATTCTTCAAAAATAATTTTTTTAATTTGAATTGTTCTTGTGTAAGTTTTTATTATGTGTGGAATTACTGGTGCGTTTTCCCATTTATTTAGTTCTAGTCATGAAATGAGCATAATTCCTTGAGTGAGAATAGGTTCAATTATGGGACTCACATGAATACCATGGAAGGATGCCTCATTGGATTCGAGGATGTACAATGCTAAGGAACACCATGAGATACCTTGGATTACTCACCGATTCATCACTATGAATTCCTTGAGTTAGATCCCCTTTGGATTCAGGTGGCATATTATGTATTTAATTACATATATTAATGCTATGGATTCCCTTGGGGTACCCTTATGAATGTCATCAGATGATCTCATTAGTTTTGACTTAATTGTATGAGATGAAATGTCATGGGTTAGGACCGGGATTCTAGTCAAGACTAATATTATAAACTAGTTAGACATTTAACCTTCTTGGATTTCGTTTAGATAATTCCAAGGTTGGATTCCTTCAATTCACTTAGATGGAACTTAGAAGAATTCCATGCAGGACTTACATGAATCCAAGATTGATTGGTTAGAAGAGAATTCTTGATGGAACCCACATAGATAACCTTATGTCTTCATGTATGTGAAATCCTCAATTATTCACCTAGGAATATGTATGAGTTATATGACCTATCACCATGATTAGAGATCTCGAACACTATCTGAAGTAGTTTGGTATGAACTTGGTGTCAATACAGAGTGAATATTGGATGCCATGATTTTATTTATTTATTTTTATTTGGGAGTCTAAAATATATATAAATTCTTCTTAAACTAGTTATGTGGACTAGTTTTATTGTGAAAATGATAGTGGTGGCCTACTGAGTTATACTCACAACCCAATCTTTCCACCATGGGACATGGGTACCTGATAAGAACAAAATGAATTTTAGGTTACATGTTTAGGGAAAGGTCTATTTCTTGAGGATTTTCTTAGCATGCTAAAAGCGAATTATGACCGATGGAACCTAGCATGACTTGAGACCAGTTTTAGAAGATTTATTTGTTTCAATTTATTTTGGGTATTTAATTTATGTACCTAATCCACTATAGGGGATCTTGTTTTTTTATGGAATACCCATTATTGTTATAGCATGTAATTTTTTACATATTTATTAACACTTACCCTATTTTATCTATGATGTTTTTCTAGCATAATTTATTTAGTTGTTATTAATCCACTATTATTGTGACTCTAAAACAAATTATAGTCCCCTTAGGAATCCTTGAGACCCTCTCTTATAATTGTAAGCCTCTAGAATATTCAGAGACACTCTTGAGGTCATATAATACCACCTGTATAGATACTCTTCACAGTGATCGAGGGTGGGAAATTTATAAATGGAATCAGAGGCATTATCCCCTTGTATTACTATTTGATAAAGGTATGTAGGATACTAGGAACATGCCACAACTTGTTAATGAGCTCATTTATGGGAGTGATCATCTGGTTCATGGGGGAAAATCCACATTATAAGGGATTTGTTTTTTTTCATTGAATTCATTATTATTGTATAATTGATTTCAAATTGAGTAAAGTACTTGATTTAAAATTTAATGATTTATAGGATTTTTTCTATTGGAATGATGTGGAAAGAGAGGGTGTGTAGGTTCATGAATCATGTTAGCAACACATTATTTTAATATCATTTATACGTTCCATATGATTGATATTTATGTTTCTTGAGATTTATTTTATCAAATGTTTTTATTTATCAGGTGTATATATTCCTAAAGATTTTTACAATTTAATAGTAAAATGGGGGTTGATTATTTAAAGTGTTGGAGGATTCATGTATGGGGTTTTCCATATAACACAATGGTGATATATTTCATAACCAATTGATCAGATTATATCCCTTAATATATAGGCAGATATAAATCGATTGATGGTGGTCTAGATTAAATAAGGTTCTAGTAAGTAACCTGTAAGGTGTCTTAATTTATAGCTTGTGAATGGAACCTTATTTATTTAATCCTTGAGAAATGGTGGAAAGTATTTATAAACCTGGAAATTATGAATATAAATACTATAATTTAAAGAACATTAACACGGTTAATAAGGTGAACTTTATGGAATTATGGTAATGGAAATCCATTGTATGTGTGGGACTTGTAGTAAATTGTTGGTTGGTTAAATAAACTTTTAATATTAAAATTATCATTAATTTTCCCTCAAAACTTTTGAATTTAATTATATCTAACCAACCCTTGAATGAAAACCTGGTGAAATGATAAAGGCATAGCAATGTAAGTTTGAAAAGTTTTGACCTTATATAGATGAGGTGACATAGAGGCCTTATGTGTTTATATTGACTCAACATTTGGGTAGTGAGACCTCTTTAAGTACCTATGTTATGAAGTTTCTATGTTGTGGTTAATTCCTATTTGTAGTTGTATCCCTTTGGAGGCTTGGTTTAGGGGCTAGGTTACAAGACCAATATTCCCATGAGAGTGAAATAAAATTAATGAGTTGATGCCTTATTATCTTTCAGGGTTAATAATAAGAGGGGTTGACCTAATCCAACGGTATTCCTTTAGAGGGGTATAGATTTAATATATGCTTCAACTAATGTGATTGGTGAATTTTCAGTGCTACTAAGTGATGTGGAAGTTCTTGTAGATTACTTTTGGTGATATGGACTTATGTTTAGATCCGATTCAAAGGGTAATGATTATTATGATTCTTGTAATTTTCATTGAGAATGTGGTTTTGGTAAAATTTGGTAGTGTAGGTACGTTGATTATGTTTTTTAAATGATTTTAGACATGATGACTGGTCATGTGCATAAATGTGATGTGTGGAAGGTTTTTGGATTGCTATACCAGGGCATCTAGGACACCTCTATTTATTGTAAGCATCATTCCAGGAGCATGGTCTATTTCTTGGTTCTGTGTGCGTGCCTAGGATTAGGGATTCTAAAGACATGGGATGTTGGGTTGGTTTTTTTGAATTGGTCCTATTTGAGTTTGTGAAATCGGTGTTTTGATGATATTGAATGGTACTAGTGTGATTAAACATTGTTTGGATAAAACCAAAGTGATTATTTGATCTACGAGTGATAAAAATGAGGTGATACAAGGTGTGTGGAATGGGATAGTGTATTTATTGTATGATTTTCAATATAAAATAACATAGAGAGCTAGTGCTCGGTACCAAGGTTAGGGGTAAGGGGAATTATTAGTTGAGTACCTGGACCTATTGATTTTTGGATATGATTCTATCAATTTAGTGTGAGTGGTGATATAAACTTGTTATTCTTGAATACAAATAGTTGGAATATGGTTCTGTGTCAGAACATGTATCAGGTAATGTTCTTGATCTTTAAAAGAAGTTTTGTGGGTACTCTTGGTAAAATAAGGGTGACCTGCACATGATCACTGTTAGTGGTTCAGGTGTGCAGGAATAATGTGGATGAAAAACTACTCATGTAGCACGATTTGAGAAATGTGATTGGTTGGTGTAATAATGTCTAACCATTTTAATTTAGGGTATCAATGTAATAAACTCTAGTAAATGCATTTCCTTCCAAAATTTGGGTCGGTGAGAGATCGTATGCATGTTGGGGGTCTATGAACTTGAAGGGATGTTGTGGCCTAAATGCCAAAGTTTTTGGTGAATAATGGAAAATTCCCTCGATTGTAATAGGATGCATCAATTGGGATCAAGGCACTATGACATAATTGATATATGGGATAAATCCTACTCAATTTTTGATAGGATGGTGGACATGGATCTAGAAAATAAGAATACATGTGCTAATGAAAAGACCCATTGCAGTTGGTACTTGAGGAGTGTTATGATGAAATCTATATGGAGGGGATACCACCATATTCAATGTGATGGTGTGGCCATTACTTTCATTGAGTTTCAAAAAGTACCAATGATGGTGTTCCTTTAGCTGGGAACATGAAAAGTATGATGTCTAGAGTGGTACCTAAATGTGAGAAAGTTTCATCATCTGATCATTATATTCAATAATGGATGGGATGTAGGCCATAGATGATGATAATTTGGGTTATTAGGGGGAAAATAACAATACTCCTATTATGTGAGAATCTTACCGATCATGGGTAAAAAAAATTATCTAAGAAGGGTCAGAATGTGGCGAGACTGGTTTCTATATGGACGAGGTTACAACATGGTATCAATGTGTTATAATATATGATGTGATCTAATTCCTTGATGAATACCACATTCAGGACTCCTATAGGGTGTTCATTAGAGTATTTTTGTTGTAATTGGGATTAAGGTGACTCATGGTGACCCAAATTTGATTCATGGAGAGATATAGGATTTGTGACATGTGTTTGTGGGTTAACCCCATTCGTGACGTATTTAATTGGGTGAACCGGTTTCATAAAATGGATTATGGTAGAATCACTAGAAGAGAAGTGATGAAGGTTCTATTTTAGGTGAAAATTATTGGAAATCAATAAGATTTCAGGTCATGTATTAGGGTATGAGAAGCCCCCAATATGTGGGGGTCAACTGGGTAATCTCTAAGTTGGAGGAAATGATTTCATTTGAGGAAACTTCAGCGGGTTAAATCAATAATTTTGATTATATTAAAGAGTTTTATGAGGTTTGAAAGGAGTTTTCATCAAGGTTACACATATTTAATGATAAACCATTTTAGGATCATCTTGTGGGATGCATTTGGTTGTTTGGTTGACTATAGTATGATGTGTTTCAGTCAGAGGTTTTGATGGTGTGAAAAACCATATATCAGAATCAACTTTTAAAATATAATTCCAATGGTGGGGATCTCTATAGTCCATATGACTATTTGGAGAAGGATGTTGGGATATCTCAGTATAGTTCGTATCAGATAAGTTCCATCTTAAGGTTTGAGTAGTAGCTTTAGAGTTGGCTTGTTTTTTGGTAGTTTAAGTGCCCAAAATTAAATTATTGAATTAAAAGAGTCTTTGGAATCCAAGGACTAGACACAACCATTTGAATGTGAGTTGAAGACTGATGTTGATTAGGTGATGTGGTTAGATGAACACTAAGACTTCTACATGATGAGAAGTATTATGGTGCAGATTCTGTAAAGCCTCATGTCCATATAAGTGTGAAAAATTATAGAGGGAATTTGAGTTTTTGTGGTAGTGGATGGTTTTATTTGATAACTAAGACTTATAATGGTATTCTTTGATATTTAATGTCCATTAATGTTATTTTTATTTTCAGTTTTTAAGGTTAGAGGGATTTCTATGGGATTTCAGATGTTAATGTGGAAGAACTACAGTGACCAGGATGCTGAAAACAATATCTTTCGTCTATTCATGATCTGAATGGTTCATTTACACCAGGAAAGGATTTTAGGGGGTGTTGTAGGACCTGAATATGAAAAAAGGGGTGAGTTGGACAACATGACAAAAATTTCAGGGAATTACCAGATTGGTAAGGCTATGATGAATGTTTAGATAGTTTTTTTTCATGAAAATTAGGGTTTTGAAAAATATAATGTTCCTTAGGATTCTTTTATAGGTGTTCGCACACACCTAGGGAAGAAAAAATTCCACTTTCCTTTTTTCACTTAGATATAGGTTGATTACTGGAGGATTATCTCGATTAATCAAGGAATAAAATACTTTTATCTTCATATTTTTCTTTATCCCTCCCTCTCACTTATTTATTCCCATATAAGTAGTTGTTTCATATAATGATTTTAAAAAAACATGAAAAAATCATTGTTTATAAAGGGTATTTCATATGAGGATCATAGAGGATATATTGAGAGGTTATAAAAGAGTCATAATTCATAATTTCAAATAGGGTATACCATTTCAAGGGTTTATTTAGTTTTTAAATATATTTTGATAAAATTGACTATTGATTTGGGTTTATAATTTTGGAATTTTTTGTTTCCTAGTATTAGGAGCGTATTTAGAGTAGAACTCACCTGATTCCTAATAAATCATGGATCATTGGGATACGCCTTGAGTATATAACCTATTATTCCATTTTTTAGTTTTTTTTAAATTAATAAATTAATTAATTTAATTATGTAAATGTTTGAGATAGGGTTTTTAAGATCTTGAGTGGTGGGACGAGCTCATATATGGCTTGGATATACTTGGAGGGACTTTAAAGATCACTCAAACTCGGAATTAATTTGAGGGCTTCATGGAAATGTTATGTGTCCCCTAATCCTTACCAATAATCTTGAATTTTTCCTAATTGTATGGATGATGAAGTTAAGAAAACCATGCCATTACATGACCCAGATTTAAATGAAATGTTTTAAATTGTATTCCAATATATTAAATTCCCTCTCTAACATTACTTGAATCAATGAACTAACAGTAGTTCCTTAAGGGATAACCTTAGTTGGGTTTTGAACATGAATAAGATTAGGGTTAGCAATGAGTTTGGACTTGGACTATGGTAAATCTTTATAATCTAAGTACATTTGACACGTGGTCCCTTAGATTTAGTTTAGATAATTCCAAAGTTGGATTCTATGGATTCTTCTAGATGGAACTAAGAATAATTCCTTGGAAAACTTATACGGATTATGAATTACTTGGTTAGATGGGAATGGTTCGTGTATCCCCCATAGACACCCTTATGTTTTCATGGTTTTGGTTTCCTTTGTTACACACTTCGAAAATGGTATATATTTTGAGGTCTATCATCCTAATCAAAGATGTGTAACACTTACTAAAGTAGGTAGGTTTAACACAAGGTATAACCATGGATCATTAGATTAGAGAATGTGTTTTATTTATTTAATTTTTATATTATAATCTACTATTTATTACACTTATTCATTCACTTGTTATATAGACCAGTTACTTTAGGAATATTTTTGGTGGTGGCCTACTAAATTATACTCACACCATGCTTGAGAATCTAGTTCTGTTAGGCATCTAAGAATAATACTATATATTTATAGGCTATCAATTTAGGGAAAATAGATATTGCAATAGATTTTTTTAGCATTTTATGAGTAGAGTATGGATGATGAGACCAGGTAGCACCAAGGACCAATTTGGGATGAGTTCTTAGTTTCTGTTTATTTTTGGGTATTTCTTTTTCAATATCTATTCCACCATGGGGGATTTTGGTTTTTTATGACATACCAAATATTTTTATACCATGTGATATTGTACATATTTGTTGAAACTTTCCAAATCTTATATTCGATATTAACCTATAATGATTTATGTAATGATTATTATTCCAATATTATCATGACATTGAATAGGGGCTATAGTCTCCCCAAGAAATCCTTGAGACCATCACAACTAGTGGGAAGCCTATGTCATATTGGGAGGACACCAATGGTTAGGTAGTACCACTGGTCTAACTGTTGTTTATAGTGAGTTAGGTCACATAATTATAACACTATATCTATATTGTAGATTGAGAGATATTGAGAAAATAATTGCAATATTTTGGAAAAAATAAATAGAATATGTTCATAATTTTTTTGGATATGTACTTTGATCAATCACCATGTTATAGAAAACGATACCATACTGTAGAAGTTTTGAAGTGAAGGGATTATATTCCATGGAAACAGGTGTGATTCAATGATCAAGGTATTATTTTTATTATATTTATAATTTTAAAATTATTCAATGGCAAGAAATTATAGTGATTTAATCATCTTCATTGTAATATATTAACCACATTAAAATATAATTGAAAATTGAAATGATATTAACTAATTTTTTAGATGAAAATTAATCTTATCCATTAGATTAATGTTTGGAATATTATAAAAAAACTGAAATTAGTTTTGGATACAATTTATAGATAGAAATTATATTATATTCTTAATGGGGATTACACCCTGGGGGGGGGGGGGAGGGGGTGAATCGGGATAAAGTAGTTTAAATAAATTCTTCTCTTTATGAGTACCTTTTCCTCTCACCTTAGGTAATAATTCAAATTCTCTCTATATTTTCTCAAAAAAGTGATAAAATTGTAAATAACATGAGGGGTTCTACTTGGTTCACCCACATTGGGCTAGTATAAGGGGAAGGCATGATAACACACCTCTGTATTAAATTCCCTAAGTGTCACTTATTTTATGTGTATAATTTGGAAGGAGTCTCACTAACCCTCTTGGTTCATTAAAATTAACAATTGAAGAACTCATTTCTCTCAAACAACAAGGAACTCTCTAATTTTTCTATTGATTATTTACTTCTCTACATAATGATAATGTAACCATACACCAAGGATAGTGTTTCTCATCAGTAAGAATAATGTCTACTGCTAGAGAGAATTCGGCTCCTAAAATAACATATTCCTCAACCTTCAACCTTCCAGATTAGATTTGTAAAAACCTCATAGAATACCTTTGTAAAATCCACCAAGATTCTTCATTTTTTGACTTATATCAATTTATATGTCACCCAATATGAATGTTATGATCTTATACCATCATTATCACATATGTTGAAACTCATTTTTTAGAAACATAAAAAATAAAAATTAAATTTTTCCATGTATATTAGGTTAGAACTTCATAAATAATTCTAACAAAAATAAGTCTCTGATAAACTATCCTTCTTATAGTGGGAAGTTTCTTAAAATTTGGAAAACAATACCTTCATAGAAACATGATTATATTCTATATATTTAAATTGTTTATGACCCATTATCATATATCCTAAATTTAATATAGTTTACCCTATAATATAATGTTACTACACATTTTCAAGCATCTTATGGAAGTCGTGGGTCTCACAATTTCTGGATACAGACAAGCATGGTCTATGTAGCTAAATTCACATATCCATGTCAAAGCTTATCCGTAATAAACATACATGTTTATCAATTTATCCAATTATGGTGGATGTTCACATAACCACCTTCCTCACATAGATGATATTTCTTATTAGATGATTCATGTAACCATTATGTCCATGAACCCTATTTTCTCACATATCCATTCTGTCTATGTAGCCATTGAACATACCTGATTTGTTCATGTAGTTGTTCTGGCCATGTTTTAATTTCATGTACCCAATTTTCTCATTTAGCTATGTTTTACACATAACTATTTCATGCAACTCTCTTGATTAATCTTAAAACCCTTATAAAAACAAAAATTCCACCAAAGATATCTCATAATATAAAAAATACACACCAACTATAATTTGGGGACCAATAACCACCCCTTATATTTAAATGAAAATATACGAAAAATGATGGAAAAAAACCTTAAGAATCCATTGAAGATTCCATGTTCACTTCTTCACAATAATTTTGAATGAAATAAAAGAGATTCATAGTGAGAAAAATAATCACTTTTTAATTTAAGTATCAACTTACTCTATAGTTCTATAGATCCAGGAATTAGTATAAGAAATAAGATCCTTAGCTAGAACAAATAAGGATATCCATGAAGAAGACATCTCCCTCTGATTATCATTGATAAAAAATCTCTCTTTTAAATACTTCTCCTCCTTTTAATGTTTGGTGGGAACATATACGTTCCTCGTGAAATAATCTATAGTGAGTGGGGGTCGATCCAAGAATCAATTAGGTGGAAAAAATAGTTAGACTCCAAGATACCACAAATTCTTCTAAGGCATTCCATTGGGTAGTTCCTTTATCAAGATATCGAAAAATTGATCTTTATTTGACACATACTCTAAATAAAAAATTCCTTACTCAGGATTTTCCTTTATTATGTGATATTTGATCTCAGTGTTCTTGGTCTGCGAATGTTGGATATGATTTTTTCTAATATTGTTTTCACTTGATTTTTCACTCATAATTTGAGTATAGGACATCACCTCAACAACTAAATCATAAAATTTATGTTAAATCCACAAAAATTAGTTGCATGCTTGAGTGGTAGAAATATACCTATCATCTTCTATGCTCAAATATATACAATCATACTTATTTCATTACCATGATATACATGAAGTACCAAGAACAAAGGCATGAAATGAAGTTTCTTTTAATTGGTCTATCAAACCCGTCCCACATGTTGGACTTGGTTTCCTAGATCAAAATTCTATATACTATATGATAACATATAGTCATAGTTTTGAATATTAACCATATTATTATAAAATCCCGATGATTCTTCTACAAAACATAGTACAAGATAATATACAAATAGAAGATGTCTCACCAAAATTTCAAACAAATTACTTGCTATGATGATAACCCACAAGTGGTATAACACTATTATTAAATATATGTCCCATATAGCTAAATGATATCATTTTAAAGACACCAATTATATAATTTATTAGGGGTGGGGACTCATAGGTTTAATGACCTGACTCTTTGGTAAAGGTACAGATTGTAAGTTTTTCTTTGAAATCTTTCCTTTAAGCTTGTTTAATTTGTGTACCATCTTAAGGAAGGTCCGGGAGTGTTCGTGGTTGGTTTGGAGCCTGGGAGTTTGAGAAGTGGGCTTACAGGTAGTGGCACATGACATGCACGCAATCTGTGCACGGTTTGGGATAAACTGTGCGACTACAGACCGGGGCACCTGCAGGGGTGCACGGCCATGAAGACCAGGCCGCACAACCATGCAGCTTTTGTCTTGGAGGCTGTGAGGTGCGCACGGTTTGGGTAAACTGTGCACCTAAACCGTGCGACCTTGTTATAGGTAAAAATTACCATTTTTCCCTTAAATATTTTTAAGGCCTTAAGCCTTTTTTCCCTTCTTCCCACAGACAGAATTGAGGGAGCCCTTTTTTGAGCTCCAAAACCCTCCTCCCTCTTTTCTTGGTAGATTCTTCATCTGGTGTCCGAATATCGATCAGTTGAAGGCGTTGGATCACCCTTTGTAGGGTTTACCTCACACACCCTTATTTCCTTGGTGAATCTTGGTATCTGTTGTGTTATTTTACCACATGCTCATAAGCCATATTTTCAGGTCTTTGGACTGAAATTCAGATTTCATCCAACCTACTGCGAATCTGAGGTCGATATCATGCAATCCTACATCTATAGCTCTAAGGTTGGTGGTCACGTGGTTTCTATTTTGGGGTTTCTCCTTTTTGAGTTATTATCCTTGTGCCGTGGTTTGTCTTTCAACAAACCCCTTATTTATATTGACTTATTCATGTCTAAATGACCTGTGTGGTATGAGATTGATGAATCTAACCTTTTTATGGTGTTTAGATGAGGTGTGGACCGAGAGTGGTCAAACATAGGTGATATGCCTTGATATTTGGCCCTTTATCACCTTTGGAACTTAATGCTATATATTGAACGATATTTTCCATGTTAGGAAAATTAGATGACTTGGTTAGAGGTTGGCTAGGATGAGATAGCCTGAACCCCTTGACTGAATTGAAATGTATGTTACCCTGAGATGTGATTATGTGATATTATAAGACGGAAATGACATGACTTGTTAGTGTGATATGATATATGATGGATTGTATTATATATTGTGATGTGAATGGTTGTTCCATATTGTGTTGACATGCTGGTGATAACCCATGTGTGGGCGGGAGGCATTATTACCCCATGCTAGAAGTATCTCCATGTTTGTGCATGAGGCATTCTTACCCCATGCCAGCTGAATCATTGTGTAATAGGACAGGAGAAATTCATACCTCATGCCTATTTATCCTTTATGGGTGGGAGGCATTCTTCCCCACACCAGCTACAATGCTTGTGGACGAGATGCATTCATACCTCGTGCCAGTGATGATTATACATATGTGAGAAGCATTGACGAGAGGCATGTTTACCTTGGGCCAGTGATAATCTATATCGATGTACTTATACCTATGGTGATTGATCAGATTACCAGCCATGAGCTGAAGTAGGTAGACCCACCAGGTGTCCTTTCAGAACCTAAGTGGGAGGGTTGTTTATTACTTTTCTTTACTTACTTTTAGTTTACTACACACTGTTTTTCTTGATAACACCTATTTGGATTACACATAGACACCATTGGTGGTGGCCTACTGAGACTTGTATCACACCCTACCAGGGTGGCAGTTGGTACCCATGTAGACATTGCTGATACAGGTACTAGTAGGGGAAAGGGCCCTACTTCAGGTTATTGATACACATATGTTCTAGCTGGAGTTCTAGAGTAGAGGACCGAGCTTAGATAGAGATTCTCAGGGACTAATTTTTGCCATCTATTTCCATTGTATTAGCATTCCATGCATCCATTTTGTATCAGACACTTCCTATGTGGATTTTCTATATTTATCAGGGTTTTCCTTACTTCTGTTGTTTGGTTCATATGTTTCCCATTTTATTATGTTTATCCATTGGTTGTGCTTATTCTATTTAATCACTTGATGCTATACCGCTGTATACTCTGACAAGGGGGTACGGTCTCCCCACTAACTTACCATTACACCCATGCTGCTAGTCGACAGCCCCTGGCCTATGGGGAGACGAGCTAGGGGACATGTGGCCAATCGGATTCAGGGCTTGGGTTGTGGGGCAGTCAGGTCCGGGATGCCACAAAGTGGTATCAGAGGTTTTCTTTCTTTATTGATTTACTATTTGGAAACGATAGACTTGGAGATTGGGAATGCGTATGGACTTATCCATGAGCTGTGTTTGGGCGTCACAAACCCATGTATAGGGTATGTGCCAAGTTTTCTATTTTATGTTGTTATTGATTCCGCTATTTACAGTTGATACCATTTCACTGTTGGGTGCTTCACATGTTTTGTGATGTTATTGAGATTTTCAATGTTGGAATTTGGATTCAGGGTTAGACCCAATGAAATGAGGGTTATCCATTAGAACATGCATCATGATAGGCCTAATATTATTAAGCCATGCATCTTGCCATGCCACATTTAAATTTTCAGTAAGCATTTCTTGTTGTTTATTTCCATGCCTTGTTAATATGTGTGTAACTGTGATAACCCTTCTTGCAGGTTGTGAATGGAGGAATGATGTGGTTTTGGTGGGTGTCACTCTTTGGTTCATAAGGTGTATGGGCCCTTATGGATCAGAAAATGAAATTCCATATAAACCAATCATTTTCTTTAAAGAAAATTAAAATACATGATTAGCACAAGTAAATGAGAAATGACATCCAAGTGTGTGTCATATTTTAGTTCATGAGGAGTATGGGCCCTTATGGGTTGGGTAATTCCATGTCACTGGATTAAGTTAAATTTGAGCAGTTGATGGTTTTACTAAGAATTCTTAAGGGTGTGGATAGGTGATCTTAGAGTTAAGAAGGCTTAGTACCAGTCCTAGCTTATAGAGTTCAATCTTTAATTTGTTGTTTTCTTCTTATGAGACGTTCCTTTTGCATTATAGAACTATTCCTCCGAGATGTCCTCGAGTCGCGCGCGCTGAAGGCTGCGACAATCACGTTCCTGAGGTGGAGAGCCCTAAGACGCAAGTTGATATTCCTATCGAGCCACCTGTGGATCCTCTTACTATTCCTGAGATGGGAGATGATTCCATGTTCTGTGAGGGATTCTTGCATATGATGAAGAGTATGAAAGGTTGAGTGTGACCTGCCTCGAGTATGGAAGAGTTGACCCGCGAGTTTTAGTCTTAGCATCCTCCTACATTTATGGGATATGGTGGACCACTTATTGTGGAGTCCTGGTTGGAAGCTATTCTGACCATCTTTGAGCACCTTGAGATGCCTCCAGAGTGGAGGGTCAATCTTGCAACTTATATGCTCTGTGGTTCAGCCCGAAGGTGGTGGGATGTCATCACCCCATTGGGACAGTAGAGAAATATGATCTAGACTGATTTCCAGACCGTCTTCTATGGCTATTTCTTTCCCCAAAATTTGAGGGTCTGGCAGAGATAGAAAGTTTATGAATCTGTAGCAAGGGACCATGACAGTTATTGAATATTCATCCCGTTTTATTGAGTTACAGCATTTTTCTCCTACACTAGCTGCTGATGATCTCACGTCCTCTAGGTGTTTTGAGGATGGGATTTGTTACGCCATCCGGTCACAGGTTAACATGTTCAGGTTGATGACCATTTCAAATATTGTCATTCAGGCTTTGATCTTAGAGAGGAATTTGAGAGAATTGGGCAGTGTGAACCTGGCCGGTTTGACACCTAAAGGTTCTAGTGGATCTGATTTTGGGAAGAAGTGCCATTTTGAGGACTCTCGTGGTGTTAGTGGTGGTTAGACACTTTTATCAGGTTGTACTACTATCTTTCACAAATGGGGCATTCCAGAACATATGAGGACATAGTTTACGTGAAATCAAATGGAGTGTAGAGGTTGTGGTAGGTTGGGTCATCTCCACCGTTTTTGTAGGAATTCCCCCCCCCCATGGCCTAGTGAGCATGGATATGTACCTACTCTATGATCTGGTGCTGGATCAGCAAGATCACGTCTATCAAGAAGCTAAAATACTGCCAGCTGATCAGGATGTGGCACCAGTCGAGGCAAAGTTAATGAGGTGTATGACTCTCTGCGCCAGCTGGGTGGGTCTGCTCAGGGTAGCAAGGCTGTGACTCAGGGCCTTAGAACCGGCTAGTTGTATGCAGTCGAGCCTACGCCACAGGAGCAGTATACTGGACCGTCTACTGTATTAGGTAAGATTCTAGTTGCCTCTAAGTTAGTATCTGTTTTGTTTGACACAAGTGCTTCTCAATCTTTTATATCAGAGGCGGTTATTGGAAGTTTGGGCCTCGACATTGAGTCATATCATGGCATGATCAATTTAAATACCCCATTAGGTGTCCATTCATAGGGCGTTCATCATTGTCAGAATTTTCCCTTGAGGTTGGAAGTTACCTTTTCGTGTGGAAGCTATATGTTCTGGATATGAAAGATTTTGATGTAATAATTTGGATGGACTGGTTAGTTCCCTATATATCCTAGATTGACTTCTATCATTGAAGAGTGGAGTTTACATCACCAAAGGGAGACACGTATATGCATAAGGGAGAATGGGATCTTAGTGTGACATGATCGGGACCATAACACCAGAGTTTAGGTGGTGTCACGACACTAGTTTCTAGTCTTTATCTTGATGGCCAAGGGTTCCAACCCTCTATTTATCCTCCTGTAGTGGAGAATTTTAGTGATGTCTTTTCTGATAATTTATATGGTCTACCTCCTGTGTGAGAGGTAGAATTTACTGTTGATCTTATACCAGGAGTAGCACCAGTGACCATTCCTCCTTATAGGATGGCACCTAAGTAACTTCTAGAGCTCAAGAGTTAGCTCGAGGACCTAGAAGAAAAAGGCTTTATACATCTTAGTACTTCTCCTTGGGGATCACCGGTTCTCTTTACCAAGTAGGAAGATGTCACCCTTCATCCTTACATGGATTATCGTATGTTAAATCAGCTGACTACTAAGAATCAATATCTTTTACCTTGAATTGACAACCTCTTCAATCGTCTCTGAAGAGCGAAGGTGTTTTCAAAGATAGATTTTAGGCCGGGCTATCACCAGGTACGTGTTAGGACTTTGGACATACCTCACATGATGTTCAAGAGCAGGTATGGTATCTATGAGTACCTAGTCAACCCGTTTGGGCTTATGAATGCACCTGTGGTGTTTACGGCTCTTATGAATCATATTTTTCACCCTTACCTTGATTATTTTGTGGTCGTATTTGTGGTTGATATCTTAGTCTATTCAATCTCGATACACAACCATAAAACCCATCTTGAGACCGTGCTGAATACACTAAGAGACAATCAGGTTTATGCTAAGCTCAGTAAATGACACTTTTGGATAAATAAGGTTCACTTGGTCACATTATTTCTGAGTCTGGAGTTTCAGTTGACCCTGAGAAGGTGAGTGCTAAAATTTCTTGGGAGCATCCCAAGAACGTTCTTGATATCAGGAGTTTCTTGGGGCTTGCTGGATACTATAGGTGATTCATTCAGGACTTTTCATTCCTAGTAGCACCACTTACAGCTTTGACCAATAATGAGGTGAGATTTGATTGATCAGAACCTTGTGAAGTAGCTTTTTAGGAACTGAAGAACAAACTAACTTCAACCCCGATACTGATCATGTCGGATCCAGGTAGAGATGATACGGTCTTTTGTGATGCGTCAGGTGTTAGTCTTGGAGCTGTCTTGATGCAGGATGAGCGAGTTGTTGCATATGGTTCTCGTCAGTTAAAGCCTCATGAACGAAATTATCCGACGCACGACCTCGATCTCACAACGGTTGTACATGCCTTACGCTGTTGGAGACACTATTTTTTGGGAGAGAATTTTGTGGTATTCACTAACCACAAAACCCTCAAATATATCTTCACTCAGCGGGAACTAAATCTTAGGCAACAAAGGTGGGCCGAGTACCTGCAATCCTTTGATTTTTAACTAGCCTACACTATTGGGAAAGTAAATTCAGTAGCCGATGCATTGAGTCGGAAAAGTCAATCACAAGTGGTTCGGGAATCTAATGAGCAGTCGAAGTTGGTGGCCCTATTTTCAGAGATGCGCGTTGAGGTTCAGGAGGGTCAGGGTCAAACTATTTTCTCAACCTTAGTGGTGATATCTACTCTTTTGGAATGGGTCCGGGCAAGATAATTATCAGATCTGGAAGGCCTTGTTCTACGATAAGGTGTTGCTGATGATGCCTTTACAGATTGGACCATGGATGAAGGTGATACTTTATTGTTCTTTGGGCTTGTATGGGTCCATGAAGACATCAGAGATGAGCTGATAAGGGATTTCCATGCCTCATCATGGGCAGTTCACCCAGGAATCACCAAAATGTATCGTGATTTGTGACGACGGTACTGGTGTCCTAACATGAAGTGGGAGATATCCGGTTTTATCACGCGTTTTCCACCTGTCAATAGGTGAAGGAGGAACATTAGCGTCCGGTAGGGCTTTTGCAGCTGTTTTCCATTCTGAAGTGGAAATTAGATGAAGTTTCTATAGAATTTGTTACCAGTTTACCCAGGACACCTTGTGGAAATGATGCAGTATGGGTTATCGTCGACCGTCTGATGAAGGTTGCACATTTCTTACCTGTGCGGGAGACCTTCAAGGTTGATTAATTGGGAAGACTGTATGTCGAGGAAATAACAAACCTTCATAGAGCACCTCTTTCTGTTGTCTCGGATAGAGATCCTCATTTTATATCTCGGTTTTGGTAGGGTTTACCGAAGGCCTTGTGTACGCAAGTAATTTTGAGCATCGCCTATCACCCACAGACTGACAGACAAACCGAGCAGACTATACAGATACTATAGGATATGTTACGTTCATGTGTTATTGATTTTGGAGGTTCATGGGAGAAACACATTCCTCTTGTCAAGTTCAGTTATAACAATAGCTTGTAGGCTACCATTGAGATGGATCCCTATGAAGCCTTATATAGTAGGACTTGTCGCTTGCCTTTGTGTTGGCTTGAAGTAGGGGAGGAAGCTGTTCTAGGAGCACGTCTTGTGCAGGAGACTACATAGCAGATACAGCTTATTAGGAAGCATATGCAGACAGCTCAGTCTAGACAACAGTACTATGATAACAAGCACCAGCGACCTCTTGAGTTCGAGGTGGAGAACCAAGTATTCTTGAAGGTCTCACCCAGGTAGGGGAAAATATGTATACAAAAGTAGGGTAAGATTTCACCGAGGTTCGTAGGACCCTTTGAGGTGATGAAGCGGATCGAACCAGAAGCTTACCAACTTGCACTTCTACAGAGATATCAGGCCTTGCACGATGTCTTTCATGTATGTTAGCTACACCGGTACTTTTTAGATCTGACTCCTATTTTTCACCCTGATGAGGTTGAACTGGATATGGATTCTTCCTTCGAGGAGTATCCGATGTGAATTGTTGACCGGAGAGTGAAGACACTTCATGGATGGTCTATTCCTCTTGTACGGGTGATGTAGCAGCATGGAAGAGTACAGGACGAATCCTGGGAGCGGTAGGATGATATACATTCTCAATGGACATAGATTTTATTTGATGACACATTAGTACCCTCAGAAGGCTGACTCGAGGATGAGTTTCTTTAAGGAGGGGAGGTTGTAATGACTCGACTCTTTGGCAAAGGTACAGATGGTTAGTTTTTCTTTCAAATCTTTCCTTTAAGATTTTTTAATGTGTGTAACATACTAAGGAAGGTCCCGGGAGTGTCCAAGATTGGTTCAGAGCATGGGAGTTTGAGAAATGGGCTTCCAGGAAGTGGCGCATGGCTTGCGCATGGTCTATGCATAGTTTGAGATAAATCGTGCGGCTGCAGACAGGGGCACCTGCAGGGGTGCACGACCATGCAGACCAGGTTGCATGGCCATGTTTCTTTTGTCTGGGAGGTAGTGAGGTGCGCATGGTTTGTGCACAGTTTGGGTAAACTGTGTTCCTAAACCATGCGACCCTGTTTTGGGTAAAAATTTCCATTTCACCCTTAAATATCTTTTAAGTCTTTAAGCCTTTCTTTTTCCTTCCTCTCGTGGATAGAATCGGGGGAGCCCTCTTTTGAAATTCAAAACCCACCTCCCTCTTTTCTTGGTGGATTCTTCATTTGGTGTCTGAATCTTGATCTGTCAAAGGCATTGGATCACCCTCCGTAAGACTTACCTCACACACCCTTCTTTCCTTGGAGAATCTTGGTATCCATTGTGTTATTTTACCACAGGATCATAAACCATATTTTCAGGGCTTTGGACTAAAATTCATATTTATTCCAACCTACTACGTATATGAGGCCGATATCAGGCGAGCCTACATCTACATCTCAAAGGTAGGTGGTCACGTGGTTTCCATTTTTGGATTTCTCCTTTTTGATTTATTATCGTCATGCCGTGTTTTGTCTTTCGACAAACCCCTTATTTATATTAACTTATTCACGTCTAAATGACCCCTATGGTATGAGATTGATGAATCTAACTTTTTTAGGATGTTTATATGATGTGTGGAATGGTAGTGGTCAACCATAGGTGATATTCCTTGAGATTTGGCCCTTTTTCACCTTTGGACCTTAATTCTATGTCTTGAATGGGATTTTCCATATTTGGAAAATGAGATGACTTTGTTAGAGGTTGTCTAGGACGAGATAGCCTGAACTCCTTGAATGAATTGAAATGTATGTTTCCTTGAGATGCGATTATTTGATATTATAATATGGAAATTACATTATTTGTTAATGTCATATGATATAAGATGGATTGTCTTATATATTTTGATGTGAATGGTTGTTCCATACTGTGTTGACGTACTTGTAATAACCCGTGTGTGGGTGGGAGGCATTCTTACCCCGTGCCAGATAAATCTCCATGTGTGGGCGAGAGGAATTTTTACCCTGTGCCAGCTGAATCTTTGTGCAATGGGATGGGAGGCATTCATACTTCATGCCTATATATCCGTTATTGGTGGGAGGCATTCTTCCCCATGCCAGCTAGACTGCTTGTGGATGTGAGGCATTCATACCTTGTGCTAGTGATGATTATACGTATGTGAGAAGAATAGAAGAGAGGCATATTTACCTTGTTCTAGTGATAAACTATATTGATATACTTATACCACTGGTGATTGTTCAGATTACCGGCCATGAGATGAATCAGGTAGACCTTCCAGGTTTCCTTTTGGAACCTAAGAGGGAGGGTTGTTTATTACTTTACTTTACTTACTTGCAGTTTACTACACACTATTTATCTTGCGAACTTTTATTTGGATTACACATAGACACCATTGGTGGGTGCCTACTGAGACTTTTCTAACACCCTACCCAGGTGGTCGTTAGAACCTGTGTAGACTTTCCTGATATAGGTACTAGTAGGGGCAAGGGCCCTGCTTCAGGTTTTTGATACATATATGTTCTAGATGGAGTTCCAGAGAAGAGGACCGATCGTGGCTAGAGATTCTTGTGGACTACTTTTTCCCATCTATTTCCATTGTATCAGCATGCCATGCATCCATTTTGTATCAAACACTGCCTATGTGGATTTTGTATATTTATTAGGGTTTTCCTTACTTCTGTTGTTTTGTTCGTAGGTTTCCCATTTTCTCCTATTTATCTGTTGGTTGTGCTTCTGATATTTAATCACTTGCTACTATACCGCTGTGTACTCTAACATGGGGGTACAATCTCCCTACTGACTTACCATTACACCCTCGCTGCTAGTCGACAACCCCTAGCCTATGGGGAGACGAGCCAGGGGTCATGTGGCCAACCAGGTTTGGGGCTCTGGTTGAGCGACAGTGGGGTCCGGGACATCACAATAGGACTTCGAAGCACCTTATCATGGATAACGCCCTTGGTAATATCATGTAGGATATTATGATAATGAGACCCTCCAGTTGGAAATCAACATTTATACGTGTCATTGGATGTCCCTATCTGCAGAAGTGTGTACTGGTCCTTAGACTTTAAGATTATTATTAATGAAAATTATGAGTCACATACTTTTATGTTTTGATAAAAACAGTGATGATATATTTTCACAGTGAGGTAGGATATGTTGAGTGCGTCATTAGAAATGTTGCATTAATCAATAATGAGATAAAGTATTTGTCCCTCTTATCATTTAACATAAGTTTATATCTCAAGTGATTTTATGGAAATGATATAGACTAAAAAAATCCATGCCCATGGTGTACAAAGGCAATTTCAATTTTTAGTAATTCAAAGAAAGATACATCGAACACATAGGTTGTGACACTATCATGAAAATTTCTTGATTTGAGTTATCGCATTAAAGGGATTATATTACCCAATAAGAATCCATATGAGGTATTATGTCATTACGACATTAAATTCTTTCTTTATGGGTGCCTTGAAATTTTTTTGGATGATAATATTGAACTTTATGTTGTTTCACCTAATTCCATTGATGAAGAGGCCTTGAGGGTCAAACAGTACATGAATACATGAATCCAGAATCATAGTTAAATAAAATAAAATAATTTATTATTTTCCAAGTTGAATAGATATTAATCCCAGATAAATATTAATAATTATTCATGTATGCTAGATCACATATATTCTGTCACCAATTATTCTAGAGAATATAATGTGAGTGAAATATTTATTAAATATATATATATTTTATTTAGTGAATATAATATTATTTTATTTATTGGTGAATAATGCAGTGATATTTATTAAAAAAAATATTAATTATTCAAGGCCCAATAAATATTGTGGAGGAATGAAGGACTATTTTTAATGGTTTGGTGAGAAATAAGAAATATTTAATATTATTCGAATAAAAAATATTTAATTTAATTTTCAATTTAAGAGAATGTTGAGAAATAACCACAATACTGTTATTATTTGCCATGGGGTTTCTTAAGGATTTAATAAATAACAAAGGGAACTTGTACAAATATTTTATTTTAACCCTATAGATATATAAACCCAATTATAATATTTTCTCAACAAGAAAAATCATTTTATTTTGTTGTGAACAAAATATTTAGAGAATCCCCTCAAGACCTAGAGATATCTGTTCTCAAATAATTCTCCTAATAACGGATAGAGATGTTCCTCCACCTCCCACTATCGAGTAATGAAGAGATCTAAGAGATTTCTTGGGAAGAATTTCTTGAGGTGATCAGAGGAAGATAATGTAAGTGTTAGGATCTATTGTGCTAGAAACCAGATATTCCAACAACGACATTCATAAATTTTTGGAACACATGTGGATCAACGTTAGAGGGAATCTTATTTTATTCCCATAATGAAATAGAGGAACAACATAAACCTGTTGTTAGATCCATCAATAATGAAAGAATTTTAAAAGGGTAAATCTTTAATTAATTAAATTGAGTATGGCTAATTTGTGATGATACTCTCTATGGTTCTATCATTCTGTCCTATGTTTGATTTAATTGATTCAACTCCATAGATCAAGATGTTTATCATTGTGTAAATATCATATTGATCATTGATCTTGGAAAAAATAAAATTTAGACCTAACCCATTGCACACTTCTACTACACCTATAACCTATAAGTGGTATCAGAGTGGTCACATAACTATTTATATTTATTTAAATATATTTGATGATTTATGAACTTGTGATTTAGTTATTCAATTCATGTTTAATTTTTATTTTAAACTGAATTGTGAGATATACTTTTTAATCCTTCATTTGTCATAGATCTAATAAATGAGATTAATTTTATGAATGAAACAAATACAAATAACTCATCAGGAGTTTCCAAGGATTCTTCCCAGATAACATAAGAGTACACACCATGTATTTAGCGTTGAACACTATGTACTTGTGTTGAATGCACCAAGAATTAACTTGAAAATTGATTCAATGAATGGTCATTGATGACACATAGTGTAGTTAATTCTTTCATTGTGTGTTGACCAGGATAGCCTAGTGAATGGTCAGCCAACCCACACACTGTGTATCCTATGTACACGGTGTGTAGTTTCTTTGAGTCATGGTCAAGAAATGTATTTTATATATGACCTACCTAACTAGAGACCATGTAACTTGGAGTCAACAAACTATGTATTACCTTTTATACACCATATACTACATTTTTAAATGGTAAATTTACACACCGAGTCCCTTGGTGTGTGCCTCCGATATACAGTTAGATATTTACACCTCATGTAGCTCACCTGTACAGACCATGTTTTTATACCAAATTGCGGAGATTTAAAATTTATTTAGTATACTTGTTTCTGATGCTTTCTATGGGGAACACATCTGCCTGTTTGAGGATGCACTGATTGTGTTTCACTACATTCACACTTTCCAAAGGCGGGTGAAATCCTTCACTTATTCAGGGACATTTTCTCCTTCATCTAAATGGTATGATGGGATTCCAGCTAATCCTTTTGTGGATTCCTCCTCGAAACTCGTCACCTAGTCCGGGTCACCCTCAAAGACTTAAGATGTTGTTCGGGAAACTCTTCCCAGTGCTATGTCTTCATGGTCATCAGTTAATTATGTTGCTTCTATCAGGACATTCTGAGGGGTTCAGTTAGGGCAGAAAACTTTGGTCAGGGGATTAGTCATGTTGGACATCGCTGGTGGGTCTGGAAACTTGAACACTAGTGCGTCTGTGTTTATTCCCATTACTAAAGGGATTATCGAGGTCCTAGAATCCCGACGCATCCCATGTCGAACGCATGGAATTATATTCCATAGGCATGTCTCTGAGGTTTTCCTCAACTTCCCATGTTTAACACAGGGAATTACGCAAGTTTAACGTCTTTCAGAGATAGATCAAACTGATCAGAACACTGATGGAAGTTGATCATATGGGTTAAATCCCCTGTGGGAACACCGATGCTCGAGATAATGTGTAGTTAGCTACCCGATCGTATCTGGGAGCAGTGAGAATTTGGGTGACATGATCTTACCAAGATGTGGTGGCCCAGGTGAGAACCAATATGGATATGGATGGCTGAGAGAAGTGGATTGATAGTGAGATGGAACTGATGTGAGAGTGATGGTGAGGTTGGTCTTGAGCCTCGAAGAGACTTTCCTACATATCCCCATTGCAGGGAATCAAAGTCCACGTAGTTCAGTGGTGAGATGGGACCCCTGAGGAGGCGGCCCATGAGAATGGAGGCGTGAGACTTGGAGGAAGTGAAACCTATGGGTTGGGGCATGACCTTCCCGAAAAACCTAGGCTCTAGGGAGAGACCAGGAAGGGGTGTGTAGTGGGTTTACACCTCAAGGAGGCTTCCTACGTATCCATGTTGTACATAATCAATTTCCACATAGTTCAGAGTGAGGGCACAAAATCAGGGTGTACACATAGGACAACGACCCAAAGATGATGTTGGGGCTTACGTATGGTTAGAAGCCTGAGTTGGTATGATGCCCTAGGGCAGACCGAGATATGGGTCCCAACAGAGGGGGGAAACAACAACTTACCTTTGAATAGGGAACAATATATTACCATTTATTTGGGAACACGATGGATTACTATTGGTTTGGAACACAATAAATTACCATCATTTTCGGTTCACAACGGCTTACCGCTGGATGGGGTCACAACAGCTTACCGCTGGATGGGGGTCACAACGGCTTACCACTGGAAGAGAAACAAAAAGGCTTACCATTTTTAGGGATCAAAATGGATTACCGTTGGATGGGGGTCTCAACGGCTTACCGCTGGATATGTTCACAATGGCTTACCGCTAGATTGGGGTCACAATGGCTTATTGCAAGATGGGTTGAACCTCATGGAGTCCTCCTACGTACCCTATCTAGGCGTCAGGGATCAAAACCCACATAGCTCGAATTGGTACAGTTTAGTGTCATGCAGGGCGAAGAGGGGGCATATGTTTTAACGTCATGTAGGATGATGGTGAACCGACACGAAGTGGTCGGGACTGATGGGTGTTGAGGGTGAACATCAGGGAGGCTTCTTAAGTGCCTTTCTTGGTAAGGATCAAAGTCCATATAGTTTGAGATGGTGTGAACCAACAGGAAGGGGGCAAATCAAGAAGGTGTTGGGCTTGAACCATAGGGAGGATTCCTATGTACCTTTCCTTAGAATGGATCAAAGTCAACATAGTTCAAGATGGTGTGAACTAACCAGAAGGGTTTCAGATCACGTTGGTGCTAGGCTTGATCCATAGGGAGTCTTTCTACGTACCTTTCCATGGTAAGGATCAAAGTCCATGTAGTTCAAAAATGTGTTAACTGATGTGAAGGGGGTTGGATCAAGTTGGTCTTAGGCTTGAACCTCAGAGAGGCTTCCTACATACCTTGCCTTGTCAAGGATCAAAGTCCATCTAGTTCGGGATGGTTTGGGGAACACATGCTAAGGAATCCCATGAAAGATGACATGGTCAATGCCTACTCTAATCCCATGAGAGTCATGATCAGTGTGAGAAACAAGAGGCATCAAAGACCAGATGATCACATCTCAAAATGTGTGTATGTGGGAAGTGGAATGGGTCTTACACGTGGATAGCAGTATAAAGAGGAAACATGGGATTACATGTGGTTAGCGGCCCAGGGAGACGGAGATTGGGGCCTAATCAAGGATGGAGGTCTGATGACGACAAAACACCGAGGGAGAGGGACAAGAGAACGAAGGTTCCTGTGCCCATCTCTCCTATGGTCTTTGGCACCGAAAAAGAGTGGAGGAGCATAGGTGATGCCTCCTCCAAGAAAGGCTAGGAAATTACTCCATGATGGTCTCCCTTCCCCACAGACCGACACCGCTCTAGAAAAGAGGATATCATTCCATGTGAGGAATATCTCACTCCCGTGGAGATAAGTAGGTGTATAGAACGTCCGGGAAGGGGAACCCTGAGTATGATTCATGGGGAGAGGCCACAGTTTAACGTCATTTGCTGAGGATGATGGTGCTTTAGAAGTTCAACACCTTGCATCTTAGATGAGGTGGGTTCACTCCCCACTCAGAGGACTCACATAATCGGCACACATCAATACCTAGTGAAGGGAAGGCACCGACAATGTCATGTCATGGGGGTGTTTTGGATGATCCATTGAGCGGTGCACTTTAGCGTGGCTATGAGAAGAAGAAATAGCTATTAGAATGCCTATGAGAAGAAGCATGAGGCAATGAAATGAAAAATGAAACACTGCCAAAGAGACATTGAGATCACTTCATACAAATATGGAGGGTTTGACAGGAGAAGGGTGTGTAACATAGGTGTTTTTCTTATAATAAGTGCCTGAAGATGGTGCTCGAGGGAGCGACATCGAACACATGCTAAAGGGTGCACACAAAAAAGAAGGGTTTCTTACAAAAGAAGAGGTTTGCACACAATAGGTGGACAAACAGGGGACCTTTGTGTGCAAAAAATTGGGTTGAGCAGAAAAGAAGGCGTACATGAAAATTGAAGAAGTTTATTTGTGCGTAAGTGTGTGTGTGGGGGGGGGGGGTTACGAGCAAGGAGGGAAGAGGTTTGTTTGCATGAAAGTGGATGGGTTTGCACGGAAGGGGCCCAAAACTTAGAAACTTGGGCTATGGTCAAACCCTAGTGGCCCCACACAGCATCAGACAGCTGGGAGACCTTTCACGGAAAGTACGGTACTTGGAAGTCATCTTTTGCAACTGAAAGTGGTGAATTCTATGCAGGGGAGAAAATTAATATTCTTCAGCAGCCGGAAGTGGGGGGGGTACACTTCTATTTATAGGCGATCGAGAGCTGCAGGTACATGAAAAATTTGGTAAGTGTGGAAAACCCGACCATGGGTCGGTGGTACAAATGTTCCCATGTCAGCTTGTAAAACCCTCTTTAGGACTAGACTGTTTTCCATGTGAGGAAGTGGTTTTCCACGCAACCTTTTGGATTTTCTGAAAATTGTTCTCTGAGTTGAAATATTCCTCCATTTTATTCAAGGATGCCTTCTTGAGACCTTCGAGGGATTTCAGTGTCTATAAATCCCCCCCCCCAGAATCAGATTTGTGAGGGGGCACGAAGGTCAAATTTTGAGGGAAATGACGAAACAACTGGCCACCTGGGGGAGGTGTACATAAAAGACTTTTAGCCACATGTAAAGAATTCTTTCATGTGCGTAAAACCTATTCCACACCTATAAAATCCCCCGGTGCTCCCATGGTCTGTACAAAAGTTTCTCACGAGATGTAACGCCCCGACCCCAGTTACCCAGAGTCGGTGCATTATTACATAACATTGGCATGATCACAAGAAAGATCAAATCTCGAAAGACCGATTGGTTTAGTAGACTTGGAAACACTAGATATATTCATAAGTTTTACATTACATCATAAAATGAAAAACTACTACAACAACATAATGTTTCCACAATCCACACTATTAACCCCTCATAAAATCCCTACAGGTCATTCATAACTTACTTCTTCACATCCTGGGAAAAATAAAACATAGAAAAGGGGTGAGCTCAAATGCACAGTAAGAATAAAAATATAGCGGAAACTTTCATAAATAAGAATAAACATTTAAGGCAATGTATAACTAAAACAAAAGCCTTTTAAATATGAACTTTCAACATGGTATGGCATAAATAAAATGAAATAATGCCATTTACTTATTCACATGGATATTCTACTAATCGAATAATCACATGCAAAAATCAATAACCACTTTCATAATGTTGGAATGCATAATGCCAGACTATCATAACCACATAGTCAAGGCCTCGTGCCAAGACTACAAATAAGATTTTGTCGAGGCCTTGTGCCAAGACACTAGTTTGTCTCATGAGACCTACCGATGCATCGAGGAGCTATAGCGGGCTCCACCCGTCACATATTAAGTCCAATGCATTCCCATATGAAAAGGTTTAAATATAACATAAACATTCGTATTAAAACTAGCATACGAAATGTCAATACTTTTACCATAAACTATGAATGGTATAAAAATAGCACATCCACAGTCAAACATATCACAAAACCTTCAATACAATATAGAAGTTTTGTATCATAATAAATCAACTTAAAATAATCTTAAAATCCATCAAAGGATGTTGACATAGATGAAATCAAAATTCTTTTTAAAGAAATATCTCCTTTTATTTTGAAATCATTTAAGATCCATATAAAATAAAACATTTTCTTTAAAAATAATCTTATAAGCTTGTAAGGAAAGCTTTGAAGATTTTATAACGGCGTAAAATAACCGCACCCGCCGTATAAGTTAAAAAAACATTCTTACCTCAATTCTGTCGAAAAGGTTAAAAATGACCTTGTTTTGAAAACGACGGAAAGATTCCTTTATAAACCTCTTATAAAAAGTCAAACAAGGGTATAAATGACTTTAACCCATATTCTTGTAAATAGTAAAAATGTTTTGAAATACATTTTTAAGAAACATGGATGTGGATGATAAAGATATCCCAGTAGATTATTACGTATAAACAACCTCAGATAATGAAGAGATTGTGAAATAAACACTTACCTTGTACTTTTCCTTGGTTGGGGTAGGTTAACCTCCTGTATAATGGTGAAATAATTGTTATTAAATTATACAAGAATCATATATATTAATATGATATCATATATGATCTTTTAACATTGATTTGTTAATAATATCTTAGAATTATCGTTGTTTCGGGTGTTAACTTACTTGTTTTCTTTTATATGTTTTGTTACGTAAGACATGTTTGTAAAGGATAGGTTGTATATTATTCATATCTAGAATGATATCAAGTCCTTAAACATAATTTTTAAATCATCAAATGATAATTATACTTGAATGGATACGATAGAGAATGAATCTCATCGTGTTCGTGGAGACGGTAGTCCGTACGTACGCACGAGCGACAATATCATTCTTTTGATATTAAAATAATATATAAATGGATGGTATATCATATATACAGAATCATTAACATTTTATATTTATTATTTACATGAGTTACACATCATTATTATACCCATCCACATAATAATATATTGAATAACAATTACACCACGACGTGGAGACGGTAAGCCGTACGTACGCACGTATGGTGACATGTTATTCAAAGGGTGGATATAATACTGAATATGGTTGTACCATATTTATAATAACATCACAGTATATGTGAGATACTGGAGTTATTATTTTAGGATGGTAAGAACAAAGGAAGAAGAAGTGGAAGAAGAAAGGAACTTAGAAAAGGGTGGTGAAATCATTACCTCTTCTTCGGGTTCTTCCTTTTGATTTGATCAAAAGGGCTCCTTAGGTTGACTTTTTGATCAAACTAAGGCCTCTAGGTTGTATTGAGGGATGTTGGGAGAGTATTTGGTCAGAGTTTGGACGAATCAAAAGGCTTTGAAGGTGTGATGAAATGAGAAGGAGGAGTGCCCTTTTATAAGAGGGGTGAGGGGCACCTTTGGAAAAGCTAGAAATATTAATTTATAATAAATTCATATTCGGTTTCTAATGGCTCCAAAGTTGATTATTTAAATGTTAAGGTGGGGATAGGTCGAAAACAACTCAACCAATAGAAGTTAGACAGGTTTGGGTACTTATATTAACCTTATCTTTAAGTATTAACTCTAAGTTAATTAGTTTCACTTTTACAATGTCTCTTTGTATTTTTATATAATATGGTTAATAAACTTACTATATACATCCAAGAGACCCCCAAGTGGTCCATTAATGATGAACCTATAATGATATAAGTCTCTTGTCCGAACCTTAGATTTTTAGGAATTTAATATCAATTAATAATATAATATTTGTTTTAAGAACTCTTTTATGTCAATTTTGAGACTATTCAATAGTTGATTTTTGTGAAACTCATAACAGATTGATTACTTCGAACAAAGTCAATTAAATCAATACTAATATATCATATTATCCTAGAAAATTAGTTTAATTCATTAAAAGTTTCATATTATATTTATTTGGGTATTTATAATATCAATTATTTTAATTTTTCACTATTATAGTAATTACTGCATCATCATTGTGTCATAAATAAAATAAATTATTTAATGTCTAAAAATTATAAATAAAATATAATTATGTAGGAAATATTTTTATCTTTCTAATGAATATTTATAATCTAAAATCCAACATATATAACCCTATGTAACAATTGTTTTTCTAAAAGATATATGCTTGTGTCATTTTTGTATTCATTTTAACTTAATTAAAATAAAGTGTCATTATCACTTACAAGTGGATCCATGAGGTCCCAAAATAGACCCAAAGATTCCCATGGTCGACCATGTATCAACCAATAGGGTTAAGACACGTTTTAGGGTAATTTAGTATTATTATAATATTATTTGTTTTAACCCTTATTTACCGGATTTACCCTTAACCATGGTAAATAAAATATTTACCGCAGTAATTATTCAAAATGTCTAAAAATAAAAGCTACCTATTTACACAATTTGAAAATCCTGATTCCAAATATGGAATCCATTTTCCTAAATTCAAAACACAGAAGTGGCAGAAATTAATTTAAAATTAATTCCCGCTGTCAAAACAAAAAGCGTGTTTTTAAGAGATAATAACTATCAAAAGATTGACACTCGTTTATGTTCGGTTTAATTGTAAAATTATGTCCAATGACCAAAATTATATTAAATGGTAAAAATATATTCTAAATATACTTTAAAACCACTCAAATTCATAATTTATCACTATTAATTATTTTGATTAAAAAAGTTGTTTTTAATTAAAATTTAGTAATTTTCACTATTCATCAAAATATGAAATTTATCCGAAATGTACCAAAATTTCACCTTAGGCTAAATTCGATATTCCGAATCCAAAAATGAAGTCCATTTTCAAATATAAAATATATATAATTTCAAAAAGTAGGTATTACTATTCATAACGGCTAGTTTGATTAGTTATGGTGTGTTAGAACTCGGTGTTGCGTACAACACACGCTATCACATTATTCAAAGAGAAGCGTACCTTAGAAGCTTGGGATGTTACATTCTCCCCTCCTTCAAATAATTGCGTCCTCGCAATTTCTAGGGTATTACTGCATAAAAAGACTCGGGTGGTTCTTCATCAAAAGTTCCTCGGGTTCCCACGTTGCCTCTTCCATCTTATGGTTTCTCCACAAAACTTTTACCAGACGCGTCGTCCGGTTTCTCAGCACTTGTTCTCTCGTATCAAGAATATTGACGGGCTCTCGCAATAAGACAGATCGGGTTCCAGTTCTAATTCCTCATAGGTGAGTACATGCATCGGATCAGGCATGTATTTCCTCAATAGAGATACGTGGAACACATCGTGAACTTTGGAGAGACTTGGCGGCATTGCCAATCGGTAAGCTACAACCCCAATTCGTTCTAGAATTTCGAAAGGTCCGATGTACCTGGGACTCAATCTACCTTTCTTACCAAAACGTATGACTCCCTTCCACGGAGATACCTTCAGAAAAACATGATCACCGACTTGAAATTCCAAATCCTTCCTTCGATTATCGGCATAGCTCTTCTGCCTACTTTGAGCTGCTTTGATGTGATTTTGGATTACTTTCACCTTTTCCACCGTTTCCTCCACCAGTTTTGGGCCAACAAGTTTTCTTTCACCAACGTCATCCCAACAGGTTGGTGTACGACATCTCTTTCCGTATAACGCTTCATATGGTGCCATCTGAATACTCGAATGAAAGCTATTGTTATAGGAAAATTCTACCAAAGGTAAATATTGATCCCACATACCCTGAAAGTCAAGTGAGCAAGATATCAACATGTCTTCTAAGGTTTGAATAGTCCGTTCTGATTGTCCGTCTGTCTGAGGGTGGTAAGCAGTGCTCAAATGAAGTTCAGTATCCAGGGATTTCTGAAGACTTTTCCAGAATCTTGAAGTAAAACGGGGATCACGATCAGAAACAATCGATAGGGGTACTCCATGAAGTCTCACAACTTCATTAATATATAGTCTTGCTAGACGTTCCAGGGGTAGATCTTCTCTTATAGCAAGAAAATGTGCTGTCTTGGTAAGACGATCAACAATAACCCATATTGCATCGTTCCTTTTAGGAGTCTTTGGTAGCCCCATGACAAAGTCCATCGTAACATTGTCCCATTTCCACTCCGGTATGGGAAGAGGTTGCATGACTCCTCCAGGCTGTTGCCTTCCAGCTTTCACTTGTTGACAAACCATACATCTTGACACAAAATCAGCAATCTCCCTCTTCATGTTGTCCCACCAAAAATGTTCCTTCAAATCTCTATACATTTTGGTGCTCTCAGGGTGTATAGAGAAATTGGAACTATGAGCATCATCCAGCAATTCCCTTTTTAGATCAGGTATATTGGGAACACAAAGTCTCTTCCCGAATTTCAAAATTCCATCTTCATACACAAAGTCTCTCAATCTCCCATCATTCACAGCTTTAATCTTCTTTAGGAATTCTTCATCATCGGTCTGAGAACTCTTAATCCTTTCTAGTAAAGATGGTTTGGCAACCATTTGAAAAAGCATTGATGTTTCACCTTCCCTGGTTATTCCCATGTCCATCTTCCCTAGATCCATGAAAATTGGATCCCTTTCAATTCTCATATTGTTCAAAACTCCATGGTCTTTTCTACTCAAAGCATCTGCCACCTTGTTTGCCTTCCCTGGGTGGTAGTGTATCGTACAATCATAATCCTTGAGTAATTCAAGACATCTCCTTTGCCTCATGTTGAGTTCTTTTTGTGAGAAAATATACTTCAAACTCTTGTGATCAGTATAAATCTCACATTTTTCACCATAGAGGTAGTGCCTCCATATCTTCAAAGCAAAGATCACTGCTGCTAACTCGAGATCATGAGTAGGATAGTTTTGTTCATGAATTTTCAACTGTCGTGATGCATAGTCAATAACTCTATCATTCTGCATAAGGACACAACCAAGTCCTTTCTTCGATGCATCACTATAAATAACGAACCCATCATTCCCCGATGGTAGAGTCAATATAGGAGCATTGACTAATCTTCTCTTCAGTTCTTCGAAACATTCTTCACACTCTTTTGTCCAAACAAATTTAACCCCTTTACGTGTGAGCTTCGTTAATGGGTTAGCCAATCGGGCAAAATTCTGGACGAAACGTCGATAATAACCTGCCAAACCAATAAAACTACGTACCTCAGTTATACGCGTAGGTGCTGGCCATTCTTGTATTGCCTTGGTCTTAGAAGGATCAACAGAGATTCCATCTTTAGAGACAATATGGCCAAGAAAAGAAATCTCCTAAAGCCAGAATTCACACTTGCTAAACTTCCCATATAATTCATGCCTCCTCAGAGTCTTCAAGATAATGCGCAAGTGATTTTCATGATCTTCGTAGGTTTTTGAGTATACCAAGATATCATCAATAAATACCACCACAAATTCATCGAGATACTCCTTGAAAACTCTATTCATTAGATCCATGAATACAGAGGGTGCATTAGTCAATCCAAACGGCATTACAGTAAACTCGTAATGCCCGTACCTGGTTCGAAATGCTGTTTTCGGAATGTCTTCCTTCTTCACACACAACTGATGGTATCCAGATCGAAGGTCAATCTTTGAAAAGTATTGAGCTCCATGCAGTTGGTCAAATAAATCATCAATACGAGGTAGGGGATACTTGTTCTTTATCGTTATAGCATTGATCTCCCTGTAGTCGATACATAACCTCATAGATCCATCTTTCTTTTTAACAAAAAGAACAGGGGCTCCCCATGGAGAAACAATAGGGCGAATAAATCCCTTATTACTCAATTCCTCTAGTTGTTTCTTTAGTTCAACTAACTCTACAGTGGCCATTCTATAAGGGGTCTTCGATATAGGCCTTGATCCAGGAATCAAATCAATAGAAAACTCAACTTCTCGTTCTGGAGGATGTCCAGGTAAATCTTCCGGAAATACATCTACAAATTCTTTCACAACAGGTACATCCTCTATTTGAACATTCCTTTCCTCACCGACAGTTATTTCATTCTCTTCCTCCCCAATAATTGAATTAAGTTGAGCTACTGGGGGTGGATCTAAATAAGAATTAGGTGGTGACGATTCTGCTCTAAAAATAAGGTGTTCCTTATCATTATCATCAAGAATCGTAACCTCTTTCTTCTTACAATAAATCTTCGCATCATAGTCCGAAAGCCAGTCCATACCGAGGATTATATCAAACTCAATCATAGGTATGACGATGAAATCAGCAGATAAAGAAAATTTATGTGCTCTAATGGGGACTGATTCACAAAACTTTGTTGCAACGATACTTCCCTTTGGAGTTTTAACTGACAACTCCCTTATTAAATCAAATTGGAAATATCTAATTTTCTTAGCAAACTGGGAAGATATGAAACAATGAGATGATCCAGAATCAAATAATGCATTTGCTAAACTTGAGGAAACCATTAAATTACCTCCCACCACGTCTTTCGGAGCTTCTACCTCAGCAGTAGTGATAGCATAAGCCTGGCCTTGATCCCTTGGCCTTTTCTGAGGTAAGTTCTCCTGACGCTTAGGACATGCATTTGCATAATGCCCCATCTCCCTGCAATTGTAGCAATGAACGTTGGTAGCTTCCTTCTTCCCCTTGCAATCATGAGCTTGGTGGCTTTTTTCACCACACTTGTAACAGACTCCCATTCCCTTCAAGAAAGTACCAGGATGTTTCTTCCCGCATTTACCACAAGATGGATATTCAACCTTTCCCTTCTTCCCCTTATTTCCATTCCCAGATTGATCAGCAGGTCTCTTCTTCTCTTGCTTTGCTTTAAAGTCATAAGACATAGAGAATTCCTTTTCGGTCTTGATAGCACATGAGACAATGTCTTCGTACGATGAAAAGGATTGTGAGACTAACGCTCGACGGAGAAATGGTTTTAACCCATCAAAGAAATGATAAATATTACTTCTTGGGTTACGAATATAATCACCAGTGTACCTCGCTAACCTTGTAAAGTTAGCCTCATACTTTGTGACATTCTCATCCTCCTTTTGTCTCAGACTCAGAAATTACCTTTCCATATCTGCTCGATGGTCGCGAGGGAAGTATTTTTCTAAAAACAGATCTTTGAACTCCCTCCATTCCATATTTGATACTTCATCATCTTCCTTCGTATTTTGAATCAATGACCACCATTGATCAGCATCTCCAGTGAGGCGGTAAACTGCCATGATAACTTTTTCCCTTTCACTGCTCCCCAAAGCCTGAAATATTTTCTCTAGGGAAAATATCCATTTCTCAGCTACTAAAGGATTTGTATTCCCATTGAACGTTGGTGGTTGTTGCCTCATGAATCGATCTAACATTGATCCTCCACGCTGCGGATCAGGGTGCTCCATACGGGTAAGGTTATTATTCATAACCTGAGTAAGTTGTCCCAGTATGGTGATTAGCTGATCAGCACCAGTTGCATCACCAGCCCCACTATAATTATCTTGAGCAGGAGGGCAATCCCTACATGGAGTGCGTGCATTGATACGGTTTCCATTTCTTCCACTAGGCGCCATTTCTAAACAATGGCATAAACTAGATCAATTTATGAATCAAAATACATAATCCCATACTTATAAAACACTTAACATAAATTGAACTATTTATGGATATAATCCATAATCATAAGAATGTTTTCATTGAGGAAGTATATACTCATTATCCCTTCAAAATGATTTGTAAAGAAAATGATAGTTATCCTAAGCATATCCCCCGGGAGTGTCGTAACCAAGAGTGCAGCAAGGCCCGTTGTCGTGCACCAGTTCCCGTTCGAGTCTAGCTCAAAGCGGTGTTTTCGGGTTTTACCCCTACGTACATCTGTGCCAGAGCCGCCTCTACCTGCTCGTATCCAGACAGGGATGTATTGCTTGGAAAACTCACAAAATCTCTACAATACCAAAATTCAAGGAAGTTCTTCTATACTAATCCTCAAAGTTAATCTTAGGTCTACGTGCTCTAATCAGAGTTTATCTAAATCTAGCTTCCAAGGTTTGTACTAAACTTCCTCTGATACCAACTGTAACGCCCCGACCCCAGTTACCCAGAGTCGGTGCATTATTACATAACATTGGCATGATCACAAGAAAGATCAAATCTCGAAAGACCGATTGGTTTAGTAGCCTTGGAAACACTAGATATATTCATAAGTTTTACATTACATCATAAAATGAAAAACTACTACAAAAACATAATGTTTCCACAATCCACACTATTAACCCCTCATAAAATCCCTACAGGTCATTCATAACTTACTTCTTCACATCCTGGGAAAAATAAAACATAGAAAAGGGGTGAGCTCAAATGCCCAGTAAGAATAACAATATAGCGGAAACTTTCATAAATAAGAATAAACATTTAAGGCAATGTATAACTAAAACAAAAGCCTTTTAAATATGAACTTTAAACATGGTGTGGCATAAATAAAATGAAATAATTCCATTTACTTATTCACATGGATATTCTACTAATCGAATAATCACATGCAAAAATCAATAACCACTTTCATAATGTTGGAATGCATAATGCCAGACTATCATAACCACATAGTCAAGGCCTCGTGCCAAGACTACAAATAAGATTTTGTCAAGGCCTTGTGCCAAGACACTAGTTTGTCTCATGAGACCTACCGATGCATCGAGGAGCTATAGCGGGCTCCACCCGTCACATATTAAGTCCAATGCATTGCCATATGAAAAGGTTTAAATATAACATAAACATTCGTATTAAAACTAGCATACGAAATGTCAATACTTTTACCATAAACTATGAATGGTATAAAAATAGCACATCCACAGTCAAACATATCACAAAACCTTCAATACAATATAGAAGTTTTGTATCATAATAAATCAACTTCAAATAATCTTAAAATCCATCAAAGGATGTTGACATAGATGAAATCAAAATTCTTTTTAAAGAAATATCTCCTTTTATTTTGAAATCATTTAAGATCCATATAAAATAAAACATTTTCTTTAAAAATAATCTTATAATCTTGTTAGGAAAGCTTTGAAGATTTTATAACGATGTAAAATAACCGCACCCGCCGTATAAGTTAAAAATAACATTCTTACCTCAATTCTGTTGAAAAGGTTAAAAAGGACCTTGTTTTGAAAACGACGGAAAGATTCCTTTATAAACCTCTTATAAAAATTCAAACAAGGGTATAAATGACTTTAACCCATATTCTTGTAAATCGTAAAAATGTTTTGAAATACATTTTTAAGAAACATGGATGTGGATGATAAAGATATCCCAGTAGATTATTACGTATAAACAACCTCAGATAATGAAGAGATTGTGAAATAAACCCTTACCTTGTACTTTTCCTTGGTTGGGGTAGGTTAAACTCCTGTATAATGGTGAAATAATTTTTATTAAATTATACAAGAATCATATATATTAATATGATATCATATATGATCTTTTAACATTGATTTGTTAATAATATCTTAGAATTATCGTCGTTTCGGGTGTTAACTTACTTGTTTTCTTTTATATGTTTTGTTACGTAAGACATGTTTGTAAAGGATAGGTTGTATATTATTCATATCCATAATGATATCAAGTCCTTAAACATCATTTTTAAATCATCAAATGATAATTATACTTGAATGGATACGATGGAGAATGAATCTCATCGCGTTCGTGGAGACGGTAGTCCGTACGTACGCACGAGCGACAATATCATTCTTTTGATATTAAAATAATATATAAATGGATGTTATATCATATATACAGAATCATTAACATGTTATATTTATTATTTACATGAGTTACACATCATTATTATACCCATCCACATAATAATATATTGAATAACAATTACACCATGACGTGGAGACGGTAAGCCGTACGTACGCACGTATGGTGACGTGTTATTCAAAGGGTGGATAGAATACTGAATATGGTTGTACCATATTTATAATAACATCACTATATATGTGAGATACTGGAGTTATTATTTTAGGATGGTAAGAACAAAGGAAGAAGAAGTGGAAGAAGAAAGGAGCTTAGAAAAGGGTGGTGAAATCATTACCTCTTCTTCGGGTTCTTCCTTTTGATTTGATCAAAAGGGCTCCTTAGGTTGGATTTCTGATCAAACTAAGGCCTCTAGGTTGTAGTGAGGGATGTTGGGAGAGTATTTGGGCAGAGTTTGGCCTAACCAAAAGGCTTTGAAGGTGTGAATAAATGAGACGGAGGAGTGCCCTTTTATAAGAGGGGTGAGGGGCACCTTTGGAAAATCTAGAAATATTAATTTATAATAAATTCATATTCGGTTTATAATGGCTCCAAAGTTGATTATTTAAATTTTAAGGTGAGGATAGGTCTAAAACAACTCAACCAATAGAAGTTAGACAGGTTTGGGTACTTATATTAACCTTATCATTAAGTATTAACTCTAAGTTAATTAGTTTCACTTTTACAATGTCTCTTTGTATTTTTATATAATATGGTTAATAAACTTACTATATACATCCAAGCGACCCCCAAGTGGTCAATTAATGATGAACCTATCATGATATAAGTCTCTTGGCCGAACCTTAGATTTTTAGGAATTTAATATCAATTAATAATATAATATATGTTTTAAGAACTCTTTTATGTCAATTTTGACACTATTCAATAGTTGATTTTTGTGAAACTCATAATAGATTGATTACTTCGAAAAAAGTCAATTAAATCAATCCTAATATATCATATTATCCTAGAAAATTAGTTTATTTCATTAAAAGTTTCATATTATATTTATTTGGGTATTTATAATATCAATTATTTTAATTTTTCACTATTATAGTAATTACTGCATCATCATTGTGTCATAAATAAAATAAATTATCTAATGTCTAAAAATTATAAATAAAATATAATTATGTAGGAAATCGTTTTATCTTTCTAATGAATATTTATAATCTAAAATCCAACATATATAACCCTATGTAACAATTGTTTTTCTAAAAGATATATGCTTGTGTCATTTTTGTATTCATTTTAACTTAATTAAAATAAAGTGTCATTATCACTTACAAGTGGATCCATGGGGTCCCAAAATAGACCCAAAGATTCCCATGGTCGACCATGTATCAACCAATAGGTTTAAGACATGTTTTAGGGTAATTTAGTATTATTATAATATTATTTGTTTTAACCCATATTTACCGGATTTACCCTTAACCATGGTAAATAAAATATTTACCGCAGTAATTATTCAAAATGTATAAAAATAAAAGTTTCCTATTTACACAATTTGAACATCCTGATTCCAAATATGGAATCCATTTTCCTAAATTCAAAACACAGAAGTGGCAAAAATTAATTTAAAATTAATTCCCGCTGTCAAAACAAAAAACGTGTTTTTAAGAGATAATAACTATCAAAAGATTGACACTCGTTTATGTTCGGTTTAATTGTAAAATTATGTCCAATGACCAAAATTATATAAAATGGTAAAAATATATTCTAAATATACTTTAAAACCACTCAAATTCATAATTTATCACTATTAATTATTTTTATTAAAAAAGTTGTTTTTAATTAAAATTTAGTAATTTTCACTATTCATCAAAATATGAAAGTTATCCGAAATGTACCAAAATTTCACCTTAGGCTAAATTCGATATTCCGAATCCAAAAATGAAGTCAATTTTCAAATATAAAATATATATAATTTCAAAAAGTAAGTATTACTATTCATAACGGCTAGTTTGATTAGTTATGGTGTGTTAGAACTCGGTGTTGCATACAACACACGCTATCACATTATTCAAAGAGAAGCGTACCGTAGAAGCTTCGGGTGTTACACGACATAATCTTGGGAGCTCTCGTGTGTGGAATAGTCTCATGCCTTTGCATGGAATTCGTTCTGTTTGGTGTGGAATTCCCAGATCTTAGGCTCGGTTTTCTACATAGATGTCATTTTCACTGCTGCTTGCCTGGTTTTGTGCGCAACCATCTTATTTTTTGCACAACCTCATTTTTCACGCGCTTTGTTGATTTTTCTAGACTTCTCCATGAAAAATTTCCACTGATCATATTAATTCTGCGTGGGTAGCTATGCATTCCATGAGGAGGGATGATATGAGTTCTAACCCTAAGATTTATGGTGCGAAGAAAGATGTATCCGATAAAAAATCCCTCTTCAATATGCGAAACCAATCCCAAAAGGATTAACCGCTTTCCGAAAATCTGCCGATGTGTTACTTCAGTATTTTAGAGGAGGTACCCTTGCCATGATTTAAAGTGAATAAACCATGGTCATGGGTTATGCGCGGGATGATCTTCCATGATACAACATTATAAATAACAACTACCTTTCCAGATAAACTAGGCACATTCCCACTTACTTCCTCAACCCATGAACAATTACTATCTCGAAAGGTGAGCCGGTCGTCAAGGATTCCCTTTCACATTATGCGGGTACCTTCTAACAGAGCATTACTAATGATACCAAAGGTGGGATATATGATTGGGACCTGAGGTCTGGAGGAAATTTCACTAGCAAATGGGCTTTGGCCTACTGGGTACGTTAATCATGCGATAAGTTTGGAGCAGAAATACGGCAAATTGGGCTGTTCGAGGTGGTGTGGACATTGTATTTCCACTGCTACCGTCAAAAATAACTTGGACCGAACCTGTTTAGCATGTGTTACCCTGATACCAACACATTCCAACTCTATCATGGAGAGGTTGGAATCAGCCTTTGGGACATCCAATGTATCATAGGTATCCCTTTAGACAATGACCAATATGATGAGTTTCTTCCGACAGAGAATATATGGGGGGATAGGTTGCGAAACCCCATTCTAACATGGAATATGCTGGACCTACCAAAAGAGAGAATGAAGGTCAAGGAATCTTTTAAGGACATTAACTATTCAAAATGTTTCAGCCTATTACTAACGAAGGAGCCAAGTGTGATGATGCTGGGGTGAGGAAAGTAGTGTCTGATCGAAGCAAAAAGAAGAAAGAGCGTGCCATATTGTAAAATATTGGAGATGGGGGACTACCAATCATGGGGAATTCATGTGGATGGGAGCCAGGACCCCAACGTATGATATTATGGATTTTAAAAAACCTTCCTAAGTGGATGGGTATTTCGAATAAGTGATATCGGGAAAAAAGTTTTCCCGAAAACATTGGTGATGGATAGGATTATGGAATCCAATCAGAGGTTTAACCTGGGGTCCCTAGGATGGCCTGACTGTACGCCATCCTAGGGTGCATTTCAAGAGGGGTCTCACCAAGGAGGATATTTGTCCCCTTCCAAATCCTTCATGGTTGGTTCGTGACTCACTACGATGGATACACTTTCCTAAATGCTATTCGTCCTCTAGGTACCTTCCTGCGACCTTCCTTACTAAACATCACCAAGACCATGCCATTGTTGCTTAATAAAGAAGGGATAAAGATCTGGATCATGAATCACACCGACTTCCCCTTTATCCCATTTTCCACCCCATCCATGCAGACCGTAGATGACATTCATGGCTCATTGGAGCAAAGAGAATATTTGAAAAGCTTCGGAGGTGGAGTTCTTGTGGCCCAGGTCAATGGGAAGATCATTTCAGATCCCTATGTGCCTTCAAGGTTCACCAAGATGTTTGGATGAACCCAATGGATGCCAAAGAAGGTGTATACAGATGTCTGAGGAGATGAAAACCCTTGTGTTATTCCTCAAATGTGGCTGATGTTCAAAACTTATGGTTCTAGGGAGGTGATTACCTTTCCCCCACTAGAGTCGATGCTGGACTCTCAATGAAATATGATGATAATTGGGTGGAGGCATACCCTGATGGAATCTTAAGGAAATGAGTTTGAAAAATCATGGTGGCCAGTGTGGAATCTGTGTGGCGAGAAAGCAGACAAGGCACCATTGGGGAGGAGAGGCCATGAATGAGTTAGGTAGCTGGGTCAATACAAGTAGGGACCTCGGCAGTAGGAACATCACATGGTGTGGCCATACCCTCACCGTCTGGAGAGAGAGGGTGTAATACCCCAATCTTCCATGATATGTTTCCCTTTGAAGAATACAATTGGTTGCACTGTACACAACTTCAAGTTCTAACACACCACGACCAATCAATCTAGACGTTATGAATAGTAATACCCACTTTTTAAAATTTGGTAAATTTTATTTTTCAAAATGGACTTTATTTTTGGATTCAGAATATCAAAATTAGCATAGGGTGAATTTTTGGAATTTTTTTTAACACTTTCAATTTTTGATGAATAGTGAAAAACACTACGTTATTGTTTAAAGACGAATTTTTATTTAAATAATTTTTTATTTTATTATAATTTATATTAGGTATAAATAGACACATTATACCTATATATGTTCAATTTAATTCATTGGAGTCAGTTTATAATAATATATGATATATAAAAATTTATTGAACTTTTTACCGTCTTTTACCCACCTTCAAGGCGCATTTGCAAATTTGCATAAAACATAATTTTACCACTTCTGTGAATTGAATTTCAAAAATCTGTGAGACATGGTTGAAATCAGTAAGTAAAATGTGGTTCAATAATATGAAAATTATTTTTGGTGAATAGTAACTTTTGACTTTTATTTTCCACAGTTACAAGTAAATAGGGTAATTAAAGGTAAAAAATGATATTATAATTACCCAAACACATGTTATAATTATATTGGATAAGTGTATTTCGACCAAAATCAAACTTAGGAATAAAATATGATCCTTTTGGTCCACTTGTATTAGATTAGGGAATTTATTATAATTTTATTTAAATAAGAGTTAAAAGTGTTAAATTCAATGTTTAATAACTAAACCATTTTTAATATAGGGTTATACATAAGTTAATTTATAATATAAATATTAATTATAAATCATAAAATATTTTCTACATATGGGTATTTTTTTATATTTTTTAAACATTAAATAATAAAATTTATTTATGATACAATGATGATGCAGCAATTGCCTTATTAATGAAAGATTAAAGTAATTGATATTATAAATATAAAAATAAATATAAATTGATACTTTAGGTGAATTACACTAATTTTCTAGGTTAACATGACATGTTAGGATTGATTAAATAATTTTTTTCTAAGTGATAAAGTTTCTATGACCTTCCCAAAAACAAAATACCAAATAGTGTCAAAATTGACATAAATGAGTTTAAAAAAAATACTAAATATTAATTGATATAAAATTAAAAAAAATATAAGGATCATACAAAGGACTTAGGTAATGTTCTATATTTTAATAATTAATCAATTATGGTTCTCTTTTTTTTATTGTAAGTTTATTAACCATTTATTATTATAATACAAGAATATATGGTAAAAGGTAAACTATTTAACTAAGAGTTAAACCTGAATGATAAGTTTAATATGGTGACCTAAAAATGTATAAAACCTATTGGTTGAGAATTTTATGACACATAACAACCTTATAATTAAAATAAATTATTTGGGAGCCATTATAAACTGAATATGATTGTATAATAAAATAATATTTCAAGCGTTTCCTAAGGTGCCCCTCACCTCTCTTATAAAAGGGAACTTCTCATTCTCTCAAAATCATACCTTCAAAGCCATTTTGATCGGCCAAAAACTTCCCAAATATCCTCTAAACTACCCTCACTTAAACCTATAAGCCTTAATTTGATCATAAATCCAACCTAAGGATCCATTTTGATCAAATAAAAAGGAAGCACCCGAAGAAAAGGTAATAATTTCACCACCTCTTTCTAAGTACTTTTCTTTTTCCACTTCCTCTTTATTTTTTGTTTCCATACCAAAATAATAACTTCAATACCTTATACATACTATAATATTATTATATATATGTTACTACCATATTAATTATTCTATCCATCATATGAATGACAAAGTCACCATACGTGTGTACATACGGCTTACCGTCTCCCCGTCATGGTGTAGTTTGTTATTTAAACACTTTATTATTTGGATGAAAATAATAATGAGTTTAAATGATGTAAATAATAAATATTACAGGTTAAGAATTATATATATATGATATACCATCCAATTAAATATGATTTCACCATCAATAGAATGATATTTTCGCTCATGCGTACGTACGGATTACCGTCTCCATGAATGCGATGAAATAAATTCTCCATCTTAACCATTCAAGAATAATTTTCATTTTATGATTAAAAATAATATTTAATAACTTAATTTAATTACGTCCATGAATCAAATAAATCCTATCCATAACAAACATGGCTTACATAAATAAGCATATATAGGAAAACGAATCAGTTAACACCCCAAACGATGATACTACTGAAATATTATTAACAAATCAATATTAGAATATCATATAAGACATCATAATTATGTATTTTGTTCTTGTATAATTTAATAAAAATTATTTAACTATTATACAGGAGGTTAATGAACCCTTGATCAAGGAAAAGTACAAGGTAAGGGTTAATTCTACAATATCATTATTATCCGAGGTTGTTTATATGTGGGTATTTATTGGGATCTCTTTATCATCCACATCCGTGTTTCTTAAAAATGTTTTTCAAAACATTTTTACTATTTATTATAATATGGTTTAAATTCATTTATACCCTTGTTTTACTTTTTATATATTTTTTTGAATGGAATCTTTCTGTCATTTTCCAAATAAGGTACTTTATGTCCTTTTCAATGAAAGGTAAGAATGTTTTTTAACTTATACAAAGGGTACAACTATTTTCCGCCGTTATAACACCTATGAATATTCCCTTACAAGATTATAAGAATATTTTCAAAATAAAATTTTTCTTCTTTAATTATGATACTTTTAAATGATTTTAAAATATAAAGAGATATTTCTATCAAATAGTTTTGATTTCATCTATGTCAAATCCTTTGATGGATTTTACACTTGTTTGAAGTTGATTTCTTATGATACAAATCATCTATATTGTATTGAAGGTTTTGTGATATGTTTTATTTTGGATGTGTTATTTTATACCATTCATGGTTTATGGTTAAATTAATAACATTTCAGATGCTAGTTTTAATACAAATGTTTATGTTATGTTTTAATCTTTTCATATTAGGAATGCATTGGAGTTAGTAAGTGAGGGGTGGAGCTCACTGTAGCTCCTCGATGCATCGGTAGGTGTAATGAGACAAACTAGTGTATTGGAATAAGGCATTTAAAAAATCATATTTATAGTCTTTGAACAAGGCCTTGACTGCGTGGTTATGATGCCCGACATTATGCACTCCATCATTATGAAATTGGCTATTGATATTGCATGTGATTATTCTACTAGTAGAAGTTACATGTGAATATGTAAATAGAATTATTTGATTTATCTTTTCCATATTATGCTGAATTTTATGTTTAAAAGTCTTGGGTTTTAGTCTTATACATTTCTTTAAATGTTTATTCTTATTTTTGAAAGTTTCCACAAAATTTTTATCCTGACTGAGCACATGAGCTCACCCCTTTCTATGTTTTATTTTTCCCAGCATACAAAGAATTATATTATGACTAACCTGCAGGGATAGTCTAAGGGATATGAATGTGTTCAAAAGATAAAATATTGTTTTTTAATTTATAATGTAATGTAAAATTTATTTTTGAATATAGTACTTCCAAGGCTACTAAACTGATCAGTCTTTCGGGACACACTTCCTTGTATCATTCCAATGTTACGTAATAATGCACTAACTCTGGGTAACTGGGGTCGAGGTGTTACAATTGGTATTAGTGGAAGTTTTGTAAAAACCATGGAAACTAGATTTAGAAAAACTCTGATTGGAGAACATTACCCTAATATAGACTTTGAGGATTAGTATAGAATAAATTCCTATAATCTTGGTAATATAGTGATTTCGTGAGTTTTCCATGAAATAAATCCTTGTCTAGATATGAGAAGGTAGACGCAGCTCTGGAACAAATGTACCTAGGATTGAAAAATCCGATAAGGAGTTTTGAGCTTGACCCGAGGTATCTTGGTACACGACAACGAGCCTTGCTGTAATATTGGTTACGAAACTCCCGAAGGATATGTTTAGGATAATTCAAATTTTTTTACAAACCATTATGAAGGATTTATGAGTATATACCCTCTAAAAGAAAACATTTTTATGATTATGGATTATATCCATAAATTGTTTAATTTATGTTAAGTGTTTTACAAGTTTGGAATTATGTATTGAGATTCATAAACTAATCAATAGTATGAAAATGTTTAGAAATGGATCCTAGTGAAAGGAATGGAAACCGTATAAATGCACATAATCCATGTAGGTATTTCCCTCCAACTCAAGATAATTATATTGGAGCTAGTAATGCAACTGGTGCAGATCATCTTATCACCATACTGGGACAACTCACTTAGGTTATGAATAATAACCTTACTTGTACAGAGCACCATGATCTAGAACACGAAGGATCAATGTTAGACCTCTTCATGAGGCAACAACCAACAACATCCAATGGGACTAAAAATTCATTTGTATCCAAGCAATGGATAAGTTCCTTGGAGAAAACATTTCATGCATTAGGGAGTAGAGAAAAGGAAAATGTTTCCCTGTCAGTTTATCTCCTCACAGGAGAGGAAGATCAATGGTGGTTATTAATTAAAAACACAAAAGAAGATGAAGATGTATCAAATATGGAATGGAGGGAGTTTAAAGACATTTTTCTTAGAAAAATACTTTCCTCATGACCATCAAGCGGATATTCAAAGACAATTTTTGAGTCTAAGGTAAAAGGAGAATGTGAATGTCGAAAAGTATGAGGCTAACTTTACAAGGTTAGAAAGGTATGAAGAATATTATATACGTAACCCAAAGAGTAAGATTGGCGGTTCTTTAATGGGTTAAAACCAGTCCTCAATCGAGCATTAGTCTTACAATCCTTCTCATCATACGAAGATATTGTCTCATGTGCTATCAAGATAGAAAATGAATTCTCTATGTCTTATGACTTTAAAGAAAAGTAAGAGAAGAAGAGATCTACAGAACACTCTGGAAATGGAAATAAGGGGAATATGGGATAATTTTAATATCCATTTTATGGTAAATGTGGATATAAACACCCTAATACTTTCTTGAAGGGAATTGGAGTTTGTTATAAGTGTGGTGAAAAGGTCACCAAGCACAAGATTGTAAAGGAAAGAAAGAGGCTATCAATGATTAATTCTAAAATTGTAGAGATATGGGGAATTATGCAAATGAATGTCCTAATAACCAAGAAAACTTACCTCATAAAAGGCCAAGGGATAAAGGCCAAGCTTATGCAATCACTAAATCTAAGGTTAATTTTTTAAAAGATGTGGTTGTAGGTAATTTAATGGTTTCCTCATGTTTAGACAATGCTTTATTTGATTCTGGATCATCACATTTTTCACATCTTCCCTATTTTCTATGAAAATTAGATATTTCCAGTTTTATTTAACAAGGGAGATGTTATTCAATACTCTTAAGGGAATTATCATTACAGTAGTGTTTTTTGAATCAGTTCCCATTAGGGAATGTAAATGTTCTTTATCTACTGATCTCATCGTCATACCCATGATTGAATTTGAAATAATACTCAGTATGGGTTGTATTTCAAACCATGATGTGAAAATTTATTTTAAGAAAAATGTGGTTAAATTTTTTGATGATGATAAGGAGTGTCTTATCTTTAGAGAAGAAACATCACCCCCTTTTTCGTATCTTGATCCAACCCCAGTAGCTCAACTAAATTCAATTATTGGGGAGGAAAAGAATGAAATAATTATGAGTGGGGAAAGGGATTTTCAAATAGAGGAAGTACCTATTGTGAAAAAATATGTTGATGTGTTTCAAAAGGATTTACTTGGACATCCTCTAGAACAAGAAATTGTTTTTTCCATTGATCTAATTCCCGGTTCAAGGCCCCTATCAAAGAACCCTTGTAGAATGGCCACTGTGGAATTAATGGAACTAAAGAAAAAACTAGAGGAATTGAGTAATAAAGGATTTATTCTCCATAGTGTTTCTCTATGGGGAGCCCATGTTATTTTTGTTAAGAAGAAAGATGGATCTATGCGGTTGTGCATTGACTATAGGGATATCAATACTATAACAATAAAGAACAAGTATCCCATACCTCACATTGATGATTTATTCAATCAACTTCATGGACATAAATATTTTTTCACGATCGACCTTTGATCTGGATATCATCAGTTGTGTGTGAAGAAGGACAACATTTTGAAGAAAACATTTCATACCAGGTATGGGGATTATGAGTTTACAATAATGACTTTTGGACTGACTAATGCACCCTCTATTTTCATGGATCTAATGAATAATGTTTTCAAGGAATATCTTGATTACTTTGTAGTGGTATTTATTGAGGATATCATGGTTTACTCCAAAAGCTATGAAGATCATGAATATCACTTGTACAATATTATGAAAACTCACAGAAGAAATGAATTATAATGGAAGTTTAGAAAGTTTGAATTCTGGCTTCAGGAGATTTATTTTCTTTGGCAGATTGTCTCTAAGGATAGAATCTCTTTTTATCCTTTAAAGACCAAGGTAACCCAAGAATGGAGAGCACCGATAAGTATAACTAAGATACCCAATTTTAGTGGTTTAGTAGGTTATTATCGGTGTTTCATCCTGAATATTTTTTCATTGGGAAACCCATTAACCAAGATCAAACGTAAAGGGGTTAATTTTGTTTGGAAAAAAGTGTTTGAAGAATGTTTTGAAGAACAAAAGATAATATTAGTCCATGATCTGATCTTGACTCTAAATTCAGGGAATTATGGGATTATTATTTATAGAAGTTCATCAAATAAAGGACTTGGTTATGTCCTTATGTAGAATGATAGAGTTATTAATTATGCATCAAGACAACTAAAAATTCATGAATCGAACTATCCCACTCATGACATTGAGTTAGAAGCTATAATATTTTCTTTGAATTTATGGAGACACTATCTCAATGGTGAAAATTTGAGATATATACTGATAACTAGAGTTTGATGTATATTTTCTCATAGAAGGAAATCAACCTGAGGCAAAGATTACGACTTGAACTACTCATGGATTATAACTTCACTATACACTACCACCCGGGTGAGGAAAAGAAGGCCGCATATTCTTTGACCAGAAAGGATCATAGAGTTTTGAACAAGATGATATTTGAAATAGATCCTATGTTCATGGATCTAGTAAATATGGATATGTAAATAATCATGGAAGGTGAAACATCAATAATTTTTCAAATGGTTTCTAAACTATACTTACTAGAAAAGATAAAATTTTCATAGATTGATGATGAGGAGTTTCAAAAGAAAATTAAATATGTGAACGATGGGAGATTGATCAAATTCTTATATGAAGACAAGATTTTGAAATTTGGGAAGAGACTATATGTTTCAGGCATACCTGATCTAAAAAGGGAATTGTTGGATGATGCTCATAGCTCCAATTTCTCTATACCCCATAGTAGCACTAAAATGAATATATATTTTAAGGAAGATTTTTGGTGGGACAACATGAAGAGAGATATTTTTGATTATGTGTCCAGATGTATGGTTTGTCAATAAGTTAATGCTGGAAGACAACATCCTAGATGAGTCAAGAAACCTCTTCCCATACCTGAGTGTAAATGGGATGATATTATGATGGAATTTGTCATGGGACTACCAAAGACTCCAAGAAAGAATGATGCAATACGAGTCATTGTTGATCGTCTTACCAAGTCAGCACTTTTTTTTACTAAAAGAGAAGATCTACCACTTGAACGTCTAGAGAGACTATATATTAGTGATGTTGTAAGACTTCATGGAGTACCCTTATCAATTGTTTATGATCATGAACCCTGTTTTACATCAAGAATCTGGAAATTTCTTCAAAAGGCCTTAGATACTAAACTTCATTTGAGCACTACCTACCACCCTCAAAGTGATGTACAATTAGAACAATCTATTCAAACCTTAAAATACATGTTGAGATCTTTCCCACTTGACTTTCAAGGTATGTGGGATCAATATTTCCCTCTAGTAGAATTTTGCTTTAATAATATCTTCCATTCAAGTATTCAGATGGAACCATATGAAGCATTATATGGAAAGAGATATCACACACCAACTTGATGGGATAATGTTGGTGAAAGAAAACTCGTAGGCCCAAAACATGTTAAGGAAACAATGGAAAAGGTGAATATTATTCAAACCCACATCAAAGCATCTCAAAGTAGGCAAAAGAGCTATGCTAATAACCGAAGCAAGGATTTGGAATTTCATGTAGGAGATCATGTTTTCATGAAGGTATCTTCATTGAAGGGTGTTATACATTTTGGTAAGAAGGGTAAATTAAGTCCTAGGTACATTGTACATTTCAAAATTCTTGAACAAATTGGAGTTGTAGCTTATTGTTTGGAAATGCCTCCAAATCTCTCCAAAGATCATGATGTGTTCCACATATCATTGTTGGGAAAATATAAGCCTGGCCCAATGAACGTACTCACTTATAAAGAAATAGAACATGAACCTGAAAAATCTTATTGCAAAGAGGCTATCATAATTCTTGATACTAGATTACAAGTGTTGAGAAATCGGGTGACGCGTCTGGTGAAAGTTCAATGGATAAATCATAAGACGGAAGAGGCAACATGGGAACCCGAGGAATTTATGATGAAGAACCATCCAAATATATTTATGCACAGTATTATAGATATTTCAGGGATGAAATTATTTAATGGATGGAATAATGTAACACCCCAAGCTTCCATGATACGTCTCCCTTTGAATAATACAATTCCTTGCACTGTACGCAACTTTGAGTTCTAACACACCACAACCAATAAAACTAGCCATTATGAATATTAATACCCACCTTTTAAAATTTTATAAATTTTAGTTTTCAAAATGGACTTCATTTTTAGATTCATAATATAAAAATTTTCTTAGGGTGATTTTTTGGAATTTTTCTGAACGCTTTCAATTTTTGATGAATAGTGAAAAACACTATGTTATTGTTTAAAACCGAATTTTTATTTAAATAATTATTTATTTTATTTAAATTTATATTAGGTAAAAATAGATACATTATACCTATATATATTCAATTTAAATCATTGGATTCATTTTGTAATAATATTTGATATATATAATTTTATTGAACTTTTTAACGTTTTTTACCACCTTCTAGGCACATTTCCAAATTTGCATAAAATGTAATTTTACCGCTTTTGTAAATTGAATTTAAAAAATCCAAGAGACACATTTGAAATAAGTAAGTAAATTTTTTTTCAAAATGATTAAAATAATATTTTTTGTGAATATTAACATTTGACTTTTATTTACCATAGTTAAAAGTAAATTGGGTAATTAAAGGTAAAAAAATGATATTATAATTACCCTTACACATGTACTAATTCTATTTGAAAAGTATATTTGTACCGAAATAAAAATTAAAAATAAAATATGATCCCTTTGGTCAACTTGGATAATATTATGACATTTATTATTATATTATTTAGAGAAGAGTTAAAAGTGTTAAATTTAATGTCTAATAACTAAACCATTTTTAATATAGGGTATTACATAAGATAAAGCAGAAAATAAATATTAATTTGAAATTTAAAAATATTTTCTACACAATGATATTTTATTTATAATTTTTAGACATTATATAATTAATTTTATTTATGATACAATGATGATGCAATAATTACCTTATCAATGGAAGATTAAAATAATTGATATTATATATATAAAAATAATGGTAAATTGATAATTTTGGTGCATTCCAATAATTTTATAGGTTATAATGACATTTTAGGATTGAATAAATAAATTTTTTTCGAAGTGATAAAGTTTTTCTGACTTTCACAAAAACAAAATACCAAATAGTGTCAAAATTGACCTAAATGAATTTTTAAAACAAATACTATATTATTAAATAATATAATAGTCCTAAAAGTATATGGTTTGGCCAAAGGATTTAGATAAAGTTAGATATATTAATTATAAACCACTTGGGGTTCTCTTGTATTTCTATAGTATATTTATTAACAATTTGTTATAATAATACAAGAATACGTGGTAAAAGTTAAACTATTTAACTATGAGTTAAACCTAAAAGATAAGGTTAATATGATGACCTAAACCTGTCTAAAACATATCGTTTGAGATGTTTTTGACCCATCCCTACCTTAGCATCGAAATAAGTAATTTTTAATCAATTATAAACCAAATATTATTGTATAATAAAATTATATTTCAATCTTTTCCAAAGGGGCCCCTGACCTCTCTTATAAAAGGGAACTTCTCCTTCTCTCAAAATCACACCTCTAAAGCCAATTGGATCATCCAAAACCTACCCAAATATCCTCCCAACTACCCTCAATTAAACCTATAATCATTATTTTGATCAGAAAGTCAACCTAAGGATTCCTTTTGATCAAATCAAAAGGAAGCACCTGAAAACATGTAATAATTTCATCACCTCTTTCTAAGTTATTCTCTTTTTCCTGTTCATATTTCTTTGTTGTTTCCATAACGAAATAAAAACTCCAGTATTTTATACATACTATGGAATTATTATTTATATGCTACAACCATATTAATTACCCTTTCCATCATATGAATGACAAATCCACCATACGTGTGTACGTAAAGCTTACCGTCTCCACATCATGGTGTAGTTTATTATTCAAACACTTCATTATTTGGATGGGAATAATAATGAGTATAACTGATGTAAATAATAAATATAACATGTTAAGTACTATTTATATATGATATAACATCCAATTAAATATGATTTCACTATCAATAGAATGATATTGTTGCTTGTGCGTATGTACGGATTACCATCTCCACGAAAGCGTTGTAATTCATTCACTATCATAACCATTGAAGAATAATTTTCATTTTATGAATAAAAATAAATTTTAAGAACTTAATATCATTATGTATGCGAGTAAAATAAATCCTATCCATAACAAACATGGATTATGTAACCAATCATATAAAGGAAAATGAATCAGTTAACACCCACTATGATGATACTACTAAAATATTTTTAACAAAGCAGTATTAGAAGGTCATATATGATATCATAATTATGTACATGGTTCGTTTATAATTTAATAAAAATTATTTAACTATTATAGAGGATTTTAATGTACCCTCAATCAAGGAAAAGTAAAAGGTAAGGGTTAAATCTACAATCTCTTCATTATCTGAGGTTGTTTATATGTGAGTATCTAGGAACTCTTTATCATCCACATCCCTGTTTCATAAAAATGTATTTCAAAACATTTTTACTATTTCCTATAATATGGGTTAAATTAATTTATAACCTTTTTTTGACTTTTATTAATTTTTTGGAAAGGAATCTTTACGTCGTTTTCCAAACAAGGTACATTATGACCTTTTCGACGAAAGGTAAGAATATTTTTTTAACTTATACGGTGGGTATAACTATTTTCCGCCATTATGACACATCTTAATCTTCCCTTACAAGATTATAAAAATATTTTCAAAATAAATGTCTTCTTATATAATTATGATACTTTTAAATTATTTTATAATAGAAAGAGATATTTCTCTCAAATAGTTTTGATTTCTTCCATGTCAACATCCTTTGATGGATTTTACTCTTGTTTGAAGTTGTTTTATTAGGATTCTAATTTTACATATTGTATTGAAGGTTCTATGATATGTTTGACTGTGGATGTGTTATATTATACCATTCATGGTTTATAGTTAATGTATTAACATTTCATATTCTATTTTTAATACGAATGTTTATGCTATGTTTCAAAATTTTCATATGAGGAATGCACTGGACTTAGTAAGTGATGGGTGGATCCCACTATAGCTTCTCGATGAATCGGTAGGTCTCATGAGAGAAAATAGTGTTCGGAAAAAGTCCTTGACAAAATATTATTTATAGTCTTGGAACAAGGCCTTGGTTGTGGGGTTAAGATGTGTGGAATTATGCATTCCATCATTATGAAATTGGCTATTGATATTTCCTGTGATTATTTGACTAGAAGAATATCCTTGTGAATAAGTAAATGGTATTATTTTATTTATATTTTCCATATTTTTTTAAGATTAATTTTAAAAGGATTGTATTTTTGTCTTATAAATCGCCTTAAATGTTTATGCTTATTTATGAATGTTTATACTAAATTTTTATCCTTACTGATCACCTGAGCTCACCCCTTTCTATGATTTATTTTTCCCAAGATACGGAGAATTATATTATGACTGGCATGTAGGGATAGTCTAAGGGATACAAATGTGTTCAAAGGAGACAATTTTTTTTGTTGTTTTTTATTATATAATGGAATTTAAAAATTATGTTTGTATCTAGTACTTCCAAGGCTACTAAACTAATTGGTCTTTCGGGACATGATTCCTTGTATCATGCCAATGTTTTGTAATAATTCACCGACTTTGGGTAACTGGGGTTGGGGAGTTATAGAGGGGATCCTAAAAAAGCTCACAGAGTGTCCATAGAGCTTCCTGGGAAGCAGTTATGTTATCTTCTCCTACCCACTGATGATGTAATCTTACCTGCGCTGTGGTCATCCTAGTTGACCCTACCGCGGTCAATGAGCACTGAATCCCTCTGAAAAAAGATGGTACAAGATGAGATCCAGCTTCTAAAAATTGCTCTCATTAGGATTGACGATAGAGTAAGCTTTAATTATCATCATTCATATCTAACGGGCATAGATGTGTATGCACGCCAACGAGGACAGTGTGAGGAACCAACTATCTTGGTAAAAGTAATGCTCAGCCAGGAGCATGATCCAGAATGAATGTCATCTGAAGAAGAAGACAATGATGAGAAGATAGAGGAAAGCGAATCAACAGATGAAGAAGAAGAAGAAGGATAATAGGAGGCATAAATAAGTGGAGTTGAAGACGAGATAAGAGGAGAAGGGTCTGATGGGATGAACCCCCAAGGGAGTTATTGGGATAGAGGTGAGATTTCGAGCTCTGACATGGACATGGATGAACAAATCAAGGTATGTCTTAATTCTTATCCTAGTATTTACTCTTTCTGTATATCATAATCACCAACCAAGGTTTTTCTTTTTTAAATCGCATCTTGGTGTTGGTTGTCAGGAAGCTCCATCCGAGGGGGGGGGGGGAGAAGGCGCATTGATGGAACAAGGTGGGGGAGCCGACACCCATCATCGAACTGACGAGCACTGAAGGATATCCCATAGTGATAACTCCTATAACGACTAAAACAATGGAGGTCGATGCACAGAGCTCTTGTATGTTTCACTACTCAGATATATGTATCCGTCGTTAGAGGGATCTACTGATCATGGAATTCATCATTTGTACAATAATGACGATATTGGAGGCTCGACAGGCCACTAGATCCAGACCATCCATAGATGATTCTGCGGTGAATGCACTAACCCACTCAGAATACACCTCTCAAACCAGGATGACCACGACACCAGGTGAGCAAATGGATGTGGAAACCATCGATATCAACATAAAGACATCGTCTAATTTTGGTGGGGGAAAAATTACTGAGAATGAGATGAGAGAGGAAGGAAACCCGCATGTTGAATAGCCTAATCCCTTGGGAGGAATACCAGATGAAGACCCTGCCACTTATATTTTGACCGCTTTCCCCGACTATTGGCCCATAGACCATGAGGAGATAGATGGCCACAATTCTGATGCCGCCGATGAAAGCCGTATGACACTGAGGAAGGGTTGGAAGTGTATCAAATGATTCCTTCATCAGCCAAAAGTAGAATTGCTAAAACGGATGGGATCACTCTGCATCTGGCTATGCCTTCTCTGCTGTGGAGGGGTAGATGGTCAATATCTTCATATAATGATCCATGAAAACATGGATGAGAAGATATAGGATAATAGACAATGTTTTGATATTACCCGATGTCAGAAAGAGTCAAAGAATACCCATGAATTCTAGAAGGTAGTGCAAGAGGTCCAACACCTTGAAGAGAAAGTGAAATAAAGGGAGGCATTCATTTTAAACCACTTTGAGATCGTTGAGAAATTGAGGGCTCAGTTGGAGGATATCCTAGAGAATATAGTGTCGGTGGGCCACCAAATGATTAAGATCCAATTTGAACAAGCGCAAACAGGACTAGGGCTAATGAATTATGTTCTACGATCACTCATGAAGGGAAGGATCTCAGAGGGTGGGGAGTAATGATGGGGGACACAAGCCAAAAGGTGGCGACACTAGATAAATCCATACAAAATGCTGATCCTTAAGAGCACTACTTTGGCCAATTCCATAAACTTATCCTTTTCTACTCCATCTAATTCTGAACTTCATGCATGAATAGATTACTTTCTTGTTTCTTTTAATGCATTCTGAACACAATTGTGAAATAATTAGCAATCCATCCCTAAGCTCATGTGGGTCATGCCTGATGTGAGAAATAAGGGATGGTCGCATCATTACTTCATTTGAATGTGGGAGTTCCAACCAAACTTCGGGCATCCGGGGTATACACGACCCATCCAGGCTTTCGAGAAGAAAGGGGAAGGCCTGACTGGAGAATAAATCTCTCAGAACAGTCGAATTATCACTTCCCCAATGTGCTATAGTGCAAGAGTGGGGTAACGCCAGGGCCATTAGAATCAATACAAACATAGGGGAATGGAATGTGTGTATCACGATACTAGAAATTCGGAACGCTGTGGGGGGTGAGGTGAAAATAAAGGATGACTTGTTACCATGATCAAGACACAATACCCCTATTGCATTAGCCAGAAATGGGGATAATACACGAGGGCCAACCGCTGACCTTGTTTGAAATACGGGGCCTGACTCAAAATGTTATCCATTATTCTTCCAAAACATTGTCCTAAAATAGTAGGCGAGCCATAGGCTGATCATCCATTCTATTAGTGGTTCTTTTAGACATGAATTAAGATGAGGATCCAAATAAAGGGTACGCAAATCATGGAGGGTGGAGTGATTGGTTTTTTGAATGGAGTCCATCACTCTTGAAATTAAACCACCATGGTGGAAAAAAATCAGGTGGGTGCATCGGTCTGATCAAGGATCATACATACTTGCAGACATGTCATATTTGGTTACAATATGGAACACATCATACAAATGAAGATGATGAATGGAATAGTTTAACATCACATGACCTAGAAGTTTCACATAGTTTTAAGGACATGCTACCTAGACTGAGGTTGGGGTCGAGGGGCTAGAAGGACTAATGATCATAGGGTTTGGCCCAAGAAAAAAGGCCCAGACATCACTACGCATTCCATGCAGATGAGAATCAAGACAAACATAGTTCTTAAAGCATGGCGTGGTCAGAGACCAAAGCTAGTAGAGGGAATCCACTCTTGCGAGGAAACTAGCGCATCCCATAATTTTTACAGGGCATCCTGAAATTGTTCAGGGTAGAGCGGCCAGTACATGGTTACCTAGAATGGGAATGTGCATCATGGAACATATCCCAATGTGAATGATACCCCCAAGAGGCACTCGTCATACCCCATGTTTCTGAAAGAGTTTGGGCCAAGGGGCCAAAGAAGTAGGGGTGGCAGGACATAAGATTGTTGGGGATGGACACGAAGACAAAATGTCCAAGCATTCATGTGTATCCCATGAGGATTTGAATCAAGCCACATGTAGTTCTAGGAATGTTGTCTTTATTCCTTTTATAAAGGACATAGAGAGATCTTAGTTTAAGGTCTTAGAGATTGAACTAGAGATATTAGTTTAAGTTCTTAGATCTCAGACCTCATATGGTAAGGAAATAGGGAGACACATGGTGAATTTATTATAAAACCTGATGTGAATGAGTACATGAGTCCATATCACACCATGAACATCTTGGGGAGGTTTTAGGTCGAGGTAACGAAAATGAAATTTGGGCTAGGCCCGAGGCAAAGTTCTCAAGAATTCCTACGTACCCTAGGAGAATGGGAATCGAGCCGTTAATATTTATGGTTATGTCATTGTAAGGTACTAGTTCCATGGATGATAAGGTCATGTGGGTCTGGTCTACACACCAAAATATGCAACATTTGATAGATCTTTTTTTCCTTTAGGATTGATGTGTGTTTTTTGTGAAGTGATAAATAAAAGATAGAGAATATTAGTGTTGCTACAGGAATCAAATCACATGTAGGCATTGAAAAATTGTATGGTGGATGACCAATACCCTATGTGATGTCCCCCTTGAATGAGGACATCACAATGCAGTGCCGTTTTTCATCGTGCGACCAGGATGATAATATCAATGTTTGGGGTCCTATGATAGAACCAACCATTCATTTTAACATTGTGTAATAATGACCCAATATTTTAAAGTCATGTGGGACTAGGCGGGACAGTTTAACATCATATGGCTTGGACACTGATAGAAGAAACACGGTTTTAGAGGAGAATGTGCATGGCGTGATAAAGCATACTCGACCTGAATGAGGAAGAGGTCCACACCACCCCACGCATAATTATGGGGAAAAACCTTGGGATTAGGGGCTAGAAAATCTTAGAGAATATGGGGACGGATCCCTAGAAAAAGCGTATAGGTATTTCTATGTATCCCATGAGGATTGGAATCAATCCATACGTAGTTCTGAGAGTGTAGTTTAACATCATGCGGTACAAGTGGTTGGAGAGACTAGCTCCTAGAAGGGGAGTACGTGGTGCAACTATTGAAAACCCAAATTGAATGAGGACGTAATCCCACACTCACCACACCACACAATCCTATAAGAGTCAGGGCCTAAAATGCTGAACAGAATAGATAATTAGTGGAACTTGAGATGGACCGAAGGATGAGATGTCCGGGCATTCCAACGTATCACATGAGCATGATAATCAAGCTATACATAGTTCTAAGGGTCAAGGTTCTTACGCCTTAAGGAGAGGACATATAAGGAGATCTTAGTTTAAGGTCTTTGAGATAAGACCATGGAGAATAGAAACTCTTCCAAGAGAGGACTAACCTTGATCTGATCCCTAATCCCACGTGAGTCAAACTCAGTGTGGGAAACAAGGGTGGAAGAGTTATTTGCAACACATGGAATACAAGTAAAGGAGAAATCGGTGCGGATCCCCAAATGATGCCTTACCCTGGCTTTGTCCTCTTAATGTGAAAATGCACACTGAGGGATAGTACCAAGAGTTCAAAAATTCAACTTGGATGTGATCGGGTGGGAAATGATGTGAATCATGCAATTGACATTTCATGCTTGATGGGGCTGACATGACGATTGGGGATAAGTGTTGACCATGTTCAAAACAAAGTATCCATATCGTGTGTCCTGAAATGGGAACAAAAAATGAGATTTAATTGCTGACCATATTTGAAACACAAGACTTGTATCAACTTTTCATTCAAAAGCCTCAAGGACGATGGCCTGAAATTGTAGGAGAGCCTATGGGCTGAGCATCTATGCCATTTGGGGGTCTTTTGGATTTGAAGGATGATGAAAGCCCAAATTAAGGGGAACAATAATTCCAAAAAATGGGAGAGATCATGTCTAGGTATAATCTGACACTCTAGGTCCTGAACCGAAGTACTATTGGGCACATTAGTGAATCATCGAAGAGGATTGCGGGGCCCAAATTAAGAGATATTGACTCAACAAGATGAGTGCAGGATAGGGGAGTGATGGTGTCTCAGGAAAAATAGTTACGTGGAGTGGTTGTTACAAACTCGACATGAATGGGGATATAAGCCCATACCACACTGTATAACCCTCCCCTAGAAGGACTCAGGCCAAGGGGACAAGATGATAAGGAGGTTTCTAAGAGATGAGGATGGACCAAAAGACTAAATGTTTGGGAAGTCCTAAGTATCCCATAGGTATGGAACTAAAGCCACACATAGTTCTGGAGGATGTTGTGCAGTTTCACATCATTTTGCAATGACGTAGAAAGGGGCAAGGTATCTTAACAGGAGATGCATACGACATGAAGGGTAAACTGACATGAATGAGAACATAAGCTCGTAATACATTATACAATACCGAATGAGGACTTGGGATAGGGGTTCGAAAAGGCTGAGGGATGTAAGACGACAAGTCCCTACCAGTTCGCATTCTATTATATTGTAGTGAGGACTATAGTGATCTTAGTTTAAGGTAATAGGGGTCAGATCGTAGATATGTTCCCCCCTAGCATTGGTATTGCATTAAAAAACCTCTTAATCCCATTTGAGAAATTCTTGGTGTAGGAATCAAGGAGTAGGATCAGGATCTCCCCAACATATAAGGGTACTACAGCTAGAGTCACACTCCTGGCCAAGGCATAATGACATTTTAAGAGATAGAGGGAGATAATGAACCACTACACCCAATATTTGGGACATATGAGAGTGGTAAAAAAGATGAAGGATAACTATTGACCATGTTCGAAACACATCATCCATATCATGTGACATGAAATGGGAATGAAAAATAGGCGTCGACTGTTGACTATATTCGTAATTTAGGAATTGTATCAAATTGTCGCTGGAAATGCTCGAGGACGTTGGCCCAAAATGGTAGGGGAGCCCTTGGGCCTAAAATCCATGTCGTTCAGGGGTACTTCTGGATGTGAATGAAGATGGAAACCAAAATTATGGGGCACATGAATCAAAAATATAGCTATGTAGCATAACTTCATGGAGGATGACATAAGAGGATGATATCTCCATAGGGGGGAATACATGGTGCGGTCGTGATGAACTCAACGTGAATAAGGGAAAAAGCCTAAACCACACTATGTGTTTTGACCCAAGGGGAAATTTTGAAGTTGGTATAGGCCTATAGAAGAAATGTCCAGACATTTCTACATATCCCATGAGGATGGGAATCAAGCCCCACGTAGTTCTGAAAAGGTCCATTTAGTTTAGCGTTATGGGGTGAAGACGTGGGAGGATAGAAGAATAAGGAAGGGAGCATGGTGTGATCATCATATTCCCGACATGAGTCGGGTCCAAATAATCCTTAACTATACTATGTGGGACCCTCCAAGAGAACTACACTCAGGGGGGCAGTCAAGGAGAAGAATTTGGGGGATGGACTCAAGGCATGGTGTTCGAGCGTTCCTTCATATCCCATGAGGATGGGAATAAATCCATATGTAGTAATTGAAATATAGTTGGATGTCTTTCGAGATGAAATACAATTTAATGTCATGTGGGACATAACAGTTTATAGTCATGTATGAACGGATATAGTTTAACATCCTATGGGACGTTGTAAAGTTTAATTTCATGTGGGACCTAACAATCAATGGTCAGGTAGGACCCGTATGCTTAGGAAAAGTATTTCATGATGAATTTGGCATTGGTGGGAGGAGTTATACACTCACCATCCATGGTGACCAGGGAGTATGTGCCATTGGGATAAACCTTAAGAATGATGTAAGGTCCTTCCCATTTCCGCTCCAGCTTGGGAGGTTTTCTTCCGTGTATCATGGGTGTCCTTAGAGACCACCCCATGTTACCTTGAAATAAGGAACATAGATGAACTTTCTTGTTTAAGGCTCTAGTTATCTTGTTCTGATTCCTCTCCAGACAGTTCAGGGCACAAAGCCTGTTCTCATCGTCTGCTTCCGATTATGCCAGATAGATTTCCGATACTTTATCTAGAACTTTCTGATTGTAAACATCTGTTTGTAATGAAGGAAACTGAATATCTATGGGTAGGATGACCTCTGTTCCATACACCAGGGAGTATGGGGTCACCTGTGTGGAAGGGAGAGTCATTGTCTAATAATCCTAGAGGGCATTGGGGAGCTTATCCAGTCAAATCTTCTTGTTTTGACCAACCATTTTATGAATAATGTTAGAGAGGGTTTGGTTGAACTCATCGATCTTCCCATTTTCCAGCGCATGATAGCAGAATTATGGTTAGAACGAATTGTGTACATGGTGTACACTTTCTTCAACTCATCCACCCGAAAGATGGTGCCATTATCAGTGAGGATGGAATGAGGGACTCCAAACTGGTAAATGATATTGGATATCACAAAGTCAACGATAGAACATGCATTGACCTACATGACTGGAACTGCATGTGCCCACTTGGAAAATAAATCCATATAGGTTATAATAAACCTATATTGGCGAGCTTTCACTAGTGGATATGGTTCCATGACATAGATTCCCCAAAATAAAAAGGTCCAAGAGTAAATGGTAGTGTGGAGAGGCTCTGGTAGCCAATGCACAAAATTGGCATGAATTTGGAACACATGGAATCTCTTGGAAAACATGATGTAGTCACAGATCAAGGACGGACAAAAATACCCCAGTCTCCAGATCTGGTGAGATAGTTTCCACCCAGTCTGATGAGCCCCACATGAACCAGAATGAATGTCATGAATGACCTGATAAATCTAAATTCCTTGAATTCATTGGAGGATAAACCCATCAAACCCACACTTATATAGTGTCTTCTCAAGAACAAAACCACTCTATAGGGTAAACTGTATTGCGCGGTGTCGGGTTTGCTCACGCTCGACCCGATCTACTGGAAGATTACCATTCTGAAGATACTCAACCAAGGGTTTCTTCTAGTCAAGGGTTACATCCATAACTAAGAATAGGGGACCTGGGGGTCCTGATGTGGATGCGCCAACGGTAAGGTGGCGTACATGTGAGTTATCATCTTGATCTGAAGTGACGGGGGTGATGACTCTCTAGTGTGCCACGTGGATAATCAAGTAATTTTGATCAGGCTCTGCAAGTGATGTATCTAGGATGACCAAGGTGTTATCTTAACCGTTCTGGGATCGAGGGACATGGGTAAATTCTGGATAATATGGGAATAAGGCCATCAGTTGGAGGGTGCGTTCCAACAGTGATGCGAGTTTTGGATTTCTTATGACATAGTCACCGTTGATTTTCTTGATGACTAGTTTGGAGTCCCCTTTAACATGAAAGTGGGTAACGTAAATATTGAGGGCCATATTGAGGCCAGTTATTAGAGCCTGGTACTATACTTCATTGTTAGTACAACCCTCTGACAGCAGGAGTGAATATGGAAAAACATCTTGTGCTGGAGTGATGAAGACGATACCTAGGCCTACTATGTTGAGTTTGGGGTTGTTGAGCCTTCTGTCAGCAGGGCTCCGAGAAGTGCCATCGAAGTGAATTTTCCAACATGGAATAGATTGGTCTACCAAGAGTATTTCCTTATCAAGAAAATAAAATTCCAGAGACTGGTCCATGAGATCTAGATGGGCGACAAGGAAATCTGCCAATGCTTGCCCCTTAATAGCCTTCTGAGGAATAAACCTGATGTCGAACTGCTAGAGGATCACTGACCACTGAGCTAGATGGACTATCAGCATGGTACAGTTTAGGATTTACTTTAGTGGATCCACTCAAGAATCTAGCTATACCTCATGGTGCTGAAAGTAATGATGCAATTTCTATACTGTGAATACCAGCGCAAGGAAAAGATTCTCGATAGGGGAGTATCTAGTCTCCACATTGAGGAGCATGCGACAAAGATATTAGAGACTATACTCCTTCCCCGAATTGTTATTTTGGGAAATAAGGGAACCAAGGGATCATTCCAGGGAAGTCACACAAAGAACCAGTGGATTTCTGGAAATGGGTGGCATCAGGACTGGAGGCTAGGGAAGATACTGCTTGATTTCCTCAAAAGTAGTCTGACATTCCTCATCCCACTGATAGACAATTCCTTTCTTCATGAGTCGAGAAAAGGTCTTACACATTCCATCCAAATTCCCGATTAATCGGAATTTTTAGGATAAGTGGCCTTAGAAGACTCGAAGATCCCAAATATTTCTTGGAGGTGACATCTGGCTAATGGACTTGATCTTCTCCAAGACGATCTCAATGCCCCTGTGTCTGACAAAAAAGCTGAGAAACATTATAGAGGTTCCCTTAAAGGTAAAATTAAATGGTTTCAGATTCAGGTGGCGAGAACAGAGGAAGACAAACATTTTCTCAAGGTCTTTGATATGGTCCTAACATTGGTGATATTTAACCCCTAGATCACCCACATAGCATTCCACTAGTTTCCTGAGTATCGTCTTAAATAAGAGATGCATAACCCACTCATAGTTAGAGCCTGCATTCTTTTGACAGAAGGGAATGACATGGTAGAATAAAGTAACTTGTGGTGCCCTAAAAGATGTAGACTCCTCATCATCAGGATCCATTCAGATCTTGTCATTCCAAGAGTCCCCATTAATAAAGAAGAGGTCCTGGAACCCAATAGTGGCATCAATCAACAACTCCGTCATTGGAAGGAGAAAATAATCCTTCATACGATGACTTTTGAGATCCAAGAAGTCGATGAAATCTTTGATATGCCCATTTTTCTTCCTGACATGCATAATGTTGTCTAACCATATGGGATATTGGACCTCCTTGATGAAATTAAATATGATGATATTATCAACTTCATCCTCGACCATAGCACTATGAGAAGGGTGCAGCTTTCGAGGAAGATGTTTGATCCCATATTGGTTTACTGGGAGACCGAGGTGGTTGGTGACTACTTGGGGATCTAGTCATGGAATTTTTTCATATCTCATAGAAAATACATCATGATGTTGCTTTGGTAGTCCATGTATTGTTGTTTCTCTTTGACAGGCATAGTAGCACTGATCAATGTGGGTTTCCGATCTGTCTCACTACCAAGGTTCACCTGTACCAATTCATCGACTGTAGTGGAGACACACTCTTCTAATTCATGAGGAGCATCATCTAAACCCTCCTATTTCACTTATGGAGGAGGGGTCCTCCACGGGAGAAGTTTCTTTTGATTAAACATATCTGAATAGGAGGCTAGTGCCAACCTGAGCTGCAGTAGACACTGCATTAGGGAACACCCATGCTGTCTAAACCATAAAGATAAAATTTGTCAATCTGATCCCATCTGGTATTTGTCCCAAGGGGCCACACTTAATGATACCAAAGAAATAATGGCGTGCCATCTTGAACCAGTTTATCCTTGCTCAACAAAACAAATAAGTATGACTTATTGATGTTTCCAGGGGGAAGACATCCCAATACCTTATAGGGGTGGGGGGATCTGGGATCACCCGAGCCTGATTTGTGTAGGAATACTAGGTGATCTTCTGGCATTCCTTAGATTTGGGAATGTGCTTCCCCCTTGTGAGAAAAAAAATCATTGCCACACATCTAGGTTCATAGGCTCCAATCAATGGATTGGGAAAATGTAGGCATCATCTAGATCTATCCATGAGTCGGTCGCAGCCATCACATGTTCGACCTCGTCAGCCTAAGTATGATTATCCTTGCTCTTGTAATAGTCGACATCCAGGTAGCGGGCTTTCCAAGAGGAAAAGGGATATGAATCACCATGAATTACACCCACTCAACCATTAAGGTAGTACTTGAGGCACTGGTGATATGATGAACGGACCGCCAAATTGAGGTGGAGCCACGACCTGCCCATCAACGCGTTATAGGCAGTGTCCTTTCACAAAACCAGAAACTCAGTGCTGGAAACTAGGCCACCAAACAGGGTATTCAAGAGGATCTTGCTGACCAGTGTCTATTCCGTTCTATCATAACAATGAATTTTCAACTCATAGGGACTTAGGTCGTCCTCAAATAGCCCCACATTTCAGAGTGTCTAGGTTTGGATTAGGTTGATCCTAGAGCCTGTGTCAAGAAGAAAAAAAGAAACCTACAAGCTGTTTAACTGGATTGTGATGTACAATGGGCGGATGTTCCCCTATATAAGATATTCTTTATCATATCTAGAGAATGAGATAATGGCCTAACATTCATCATGCTCGACTTCCTTAACATGGAAGGCTTCTACAACGGCTACCTCCATCTCAAACTGGAGGGGGATTCTTAAAGCCTCAGTGGGGGCTTCATGCATATCCGTTGACAAGATAAGGTCCTCAAGGATAGATATAATTGTCGGAATGCGGGAAAGATTCTTGAGGACATCATACTTCCATTGAAATCATGATATTAAACTTATTGGATGTCGTTCTACAGTAGGGGGAGTGACTGGACCCTTCGGCTGAACCTATGGCTGAATGGTGCTAGGAATATCCCATTTCTCACTAGTTAAAGCTCGTGGAGAAACTACTAGATTTATCGCAGATAACTGGGGCCGGTAAGTAATAGAGAGTGGCTGATCATGGAAAAGTCCAGGCGACTCTTCCTATTCTAAGGAACATTGAAATTAACTATGGACCTGAGCCTTATTGAATGATTATGTTTGGTTTCTCTTCTTCGGGAAGGGGCCTCTAGAAACCTGGTCCTGACGAGGGGCATGAGGAGCCCATCGAGGAGGTGGGACCTGGTTATCTCACCTAGATAGTGGTGGTGCATTACCCAGGGGCGCATGCTGATTCTGAGGTGGGCGCTGCTAGGCCAGAGGCTGCACCTAAGGTGGAGGGCCTCTGTGAGACTATGGAGGTGGCTCTACTAGTAATAACTCCAATTTCTTGGGGGCCACTATTTGGGCCACCACGGTGGGCTCAGCTTTAGCGGCCTTTCTTACGGGAATTGCAGTAGGCAACGACCAGGCCTTCTTGTCCTACTGTAAGGATTCCTCTAGGAACTGAGCCTTATCATAGAAATCCCGAAATCACTTGTGGTAATTTTGGGCAATGAGAGAGTGTATCAGTTTGGTCTTGAAATTTCCCACACACATTTTCGGTAGCCATTCCTGATTTAGCAGCATGTCCAAGGTGTATGTGAGTCCTTTCCACTAGGAAAAATAGTTTTCTATGTGCTCGTCAAGACTTTTTTTTTCATTTGAATAGATCCATAATACTCATCTTCTGAGTGGTGGAATAGAACATGCAATGAAATTTCCTAGGAAGATTTTCCTAGATGGCTACTGATGCGATGGGTAGCTGGCCGTACCAGAAAAACTCTGGTACTTTCATTGTTTGTATGAAGAATCAGATTTTGGCGACCTCCTGCTACTTCGGAGTTCCCAGCATGGATCCACACCTTGAGATGAAGTGGACCAGATGCTACATTGGGTCACCTTTCCCATTAAATTGGGTAAAGGTGAGATATCCATAACCCGGGGTTGCTGATATATCATCCACCCATGCTGGATACAGCTTACCATCTGGTAGTATTACCACCTGCCGATTCTCCAACGCCTCAAGGCGGGAAATGTGTAAAGCCATTAGATCATCTGGGTGGGGATACATTTCTTAATTGGAATCACTAACCATCAATAAATTTGAAAGCTCTTCAACATTATAAAAAGTCACACCAACTAATGTAGAGGCTGGTGGGATGACTTGCGGAGTGGGTGGGGGAACCTAACTTGGGTCTTGGGGATTGTCACACTACTCAGGTGGATTTGGCAACACATACCACACCCTCTTACTATAAGTTCTAGCCTCTACCTAGTCTGTGTGGGCAGGATGGTGAGAATCACCTAGTGTTAATTCACTAGGGTAAAGTTGTGTTTTCCCTACTTCCCCTGATAAGGATCACCATAGTCTGGCCATCGCTCCGTGACATGCTCAGCAAGGAGGTCATCAATCATCTTCTTGTGGTCTTTGATCTGTTGATGTAATGCATATTTTTTAGGATTATCCTCTATCTTTTCTACTGAGCCAAATGGGTTAGAGGTTTTGATGGATCCAAGGTTCTACTTACCATTATTGGGATTACAGATGAGGAATAATGCCTCAGTGGGCACAAGAAGACCTAGTAGATTTATCTACTAGAGAATAACCCTTCCTGATGGGCCTAAAAGTTGTGGCACTCCCCCCCGTGCGGTAATTTTTCTCCAAGGAGTTCTGTCTCCATCTCTTCCTCTGATGAATAGGCTATGTTAACTATGAATCTACCTTGAGGATATCCTCAATATCACATAGAAAGTCAGGCTGGTGCTGGATTGAACTAAAATGGAGGGTAGCATACTACCCCCAACCACAGATATGAATGTGGGGGGAATCCTCCTTGATTATCCTTTGGATAACTTTAATGTATTAATGCATCATTGTTGAAGGGTCCTATAGAGGCCTAGTGACTCAAGACGTTGGGCCACGAGGAGTGAGACCAAATCAACCAAACGACATTGTTAACCAATGTCATCGAAGTGAACCTTACTCTTGGGGTAGGTCACCCATTGATGATAAAGACAAAAGTGATTATCCTAGAGGGTCTGGAGAAAGTATCCATCCTCTTACTGGGTGTGAAATTCCGGCCCACAGAAGTTCGGTGCCAAAACTAGAAAAAACATCTTTGGGAAATGGTCTGCCGCAAGAATGCCCCACAAGCTCCTCAACTCAGACTTGTGGTATGTCCCTTAGTTTCCCCACTTGTCAACTGGAGGTGGTTGGGGAACCAGTAGTGGTATTGAAGTAGACCGCTGAGATGGTAGGATGGCCAGTGGAGAATACAGAGAGCAGGCTGACCAGCTGCCACATCTCCAACTATCGTCCGAAGAGTGCAATGACTTATCCACCACAAAATGATAAGAAGAGTTGGTGAAAACAATTTCTGGCATAGGGACTACGATTGATGGTGGTGGACCATGCTTTTTTTGTCCAAGTTCTATCCCCAGAATAACTCTCTGAGGTCTCTAGATGAGGAAGAGAGTTCCCCTTGCAAAGAAGGTGGCGACTTCATGGCTAGACCCTGGGGAGACACCAAATATTCATCCTCATGGATGTATCTATGGAGGGAGGCAGGGATCTGGTGGACCTCTCATTCTGGAAGGATGAGGTTGATGTGCCTCGTTCCTTCCCCGTCCCTTGACACAAAGGATCAAGGTGAGGGTTCCATTTTCGAGTAATATTCTACCTCAAAATCCTCGAAGTAGACATGTTTAATCTCAGTCTGAATCTTCTTGTAATTCCTCTTATGGAGAAAATGACCCTCCCTCCTTCCCCGAGATGGTTGTTCAAGAAAGAGTAGTTTTCAGGCTTAAGGAGGACCTTCAATCGAATTGGTACTAGGATGGATTGGGCTTCCTCTTAGTGAGACATGGTGCAAGGAGCGCCTGGACATATGTCAATGGGAACATGGGAAGGACCTCCATGTCCACTGGATTATGTGTGAAGGGAATCTCTGTGGGAAGTGATGGTGTAGGTAGTACCTCAGCTGAAGCTGGTAGGAGCATGGGTATGGCATACATGCTTATTTCCCCTAGCAATTTTAGTGCAAGGAGGGTCCTTGTACTGGTATCGCTGAAGATAGGTGGGACATCCATGCTGGGAACCGATGAAGCAAGGTTGACCTTCGCTTTTCTGATTTCTACAGAGAGGAGGACCTTCGTTGTCTATTGTAAGGACATGGGGAAGGAACCCATGTTGGAGATTGACTAGATGTGTAACATCTCCACACCGGTGGCCTATGGCAGGAGGAACGACTACATAACAGATGTTAGGAGTCTGGAAGAGGATTCTGTACAGAGTGTCACTACAATGGGGAGGACCCTCATTAATATTGACGGTGGCATTGGGAGGACCTTGCCATCGAAAATGGGAGTGGGGAGGACCCACATTCTCAATCAATGCAGTACAGGGAGGACCTCTTCACTAGGTATTGTTTCCACGGGTTGGCCTATGGCAGGCACTACCTGGACTGGAAACTAGGATAGTCAACCCAGCCTTCCCATGGAGTGGTTGGTGCCTGGATCTGGGACAGGTGTATGAGTGCCCCTGCTCATTGTAAACAGAGGATTGATGTTATACGTCGATGGTGGCACGTGCCATGTTAGTCATTGATGTTGACGCCCCTTAGAGAGCGCCCTCCTCATCTTTTTCCCGACACTAGTGTCAGGTTATCCGTACTCAGGATGGCGGTGCAGGTGCATAGATTACCTGTTCCTCATCTTGTGGGTCTAGGTGGCGGTGCTGGAGTGTCCTAGTTGGTGCCCTCTGTGGGATCCCCTAAAATGGGATCCCAGCTAGGCTGCCTCAAACATTTTGCACCTCATCAGGGTAGGGGAGGGAGTCATCAAAGTGTTCTGGGGAGATGCTCCAAAAATGGTTATGCACCAGAGTGGGGAGAAATGGATCCATGTATGGTCCTTGGGGGAGTGATGATGACGAGGAACAAATGCCTCTAAGTCTAGCCAGGCCATGTACCTGGTTGGAATGATCCCCTTCTCCTTGTATCATTAGATGAGTTCATTTATCACCATTCTCTGAATGAATTCAGATTGGGAGATGGGGAGTAGACACCCAATAGCTATATATGTGAAGGATACCATGTGGGAAATAAGGAAACATGGGATTTCCACGATGGCGTTTCCCCTACCCCTGCATCGGTAGGTGGGTCGTGATCAGTTTACTGATATGACAGCTTGGGTCCTAGATGGAAGGGAGATTAAACCATTAGTACTAAAAGAAGGAAATCAATGTACAGTTCCCCAGTTCCATTACATCTTCCATGGATAGTAAGAAGGATCCATACTAACAACATCATAGACTAGGATATCCAATTTTTAACTGCCCCAACTTCTGGTGAGTTTCACACCAGTCCCACAATTTTCTTGGTGGGACCTGGTGCCCGATAACTAGATCCTGTGACACTCTAGTCTACAGATGTCTCGAAAGCTAATAATATCCACATTGAGGAGAATGAATTCATGTTGGGTTCATCATTTCTTTTTATGATGCTTTCACCTAGGTGCACATCTGCCTGTTTGAGGACGTGCTGATTGTGTTTCCCCATATTCCCGCTTTCCAAAAGAGGGTGACATTTGTCACTTATTTAGGGATGTTTTCTCCTTTATCGAAATGGGATGATGATATGTTGTCTCCTTTTTCCGAGGATTCATCCTCGGAACTCGTCACCTCATTCAGGTCTCGCTCATAGACTTAATATGTTGTTTATGAAACTCCTCCCAGTGCCATGTCTTCATGGATGCCGGTTAATTAGGATGCTTTTTTCAAGATATTCCAAGGGGTACAGTCAGGGCAGCAACCTTTGGTCGAAGTAGTAGTCAGGTTGGACATTGATGGCATGTCTGGACACTAGAACACTTGCACATTTGGGTTTCTTACCTTTATGATAGGGCTTCTCGAGGGCATAGAAGCCTGAGGCATCCCATGTTGAATGCAGGGAATTATATTCCATAGGCATGTATCTGAGGTTTTCCTCAGCTTCACATGTTTAACACAGGGACTACTGCGAGTTTAATGTCTAGCAGCGATGGATCAGACTAATTAAAACACTGGTGGAAGTGGATCAGATGGGTGAAATACCCAAATAAAAAACTAATGTTGGGGAAAAGGTGTAGCAAGATGCCCGATCGCGGCTGGGAGCAGTGAGAGTGTGAGTGACATGATGTTACCGCAATTTTGGCGGCCCATGTGAGAACCAAGATGGATATGGATGGGTGAGAGAATTGGATGGATAGTGAGATGGATCCGACATGAGAGAGATGATGAAGTTGGGATTGAGCTTCAAAGAGACATCCTACATATCCCTGTGTCAGCGAATCAAAGTCCATGTAGTTCAGTGGGGTGATGGGACACCTAAGGAGGCGTCCCATGAGAATGGAGGTATGAGACCTAGAAGAAGTGGAACCTCCAGGCTAGGGCATGACCATCCCGAAACACATAGGCTCTAGGAGAGATCATGACAGGGTGTATAGTGGGCTTGAACCTTAGAGTGGCTTCTTACAAATCCCTGTGGCAGGGAATCAAAGTCCACGTAGTTCAGGGCGAGGGCATAGAATTGCAGTGTACACATAGGAAAAAGACCAGAAGATAATGATGGGGATTATGCATGGTTAGCCACCCAAGATGGTATGATTCCATGGGGAAGAGTAGGATGTATGTCCCAGCAGAGGGGGGATGCAACAACTTACCATTGACTGTGGAACAAATCTTACCATCAATTCGGGAAAACAAAGGCTTACTATCAGTTGGGAACACAATGAAATACCATTGGTTGGGTTCACAATGGCTTACCATTGGATGGGGTCAAAACCTCTTACCACTGGATGGGGGTCACAATAGCTTACCCTTGGATGAGAAACACAACAGCTTACCATCGGTATGGATCACAATGGATTACCACTGAATGGGTTTCACAATGGCCTATCATGGGATGGGCTCAAAACGACATACTGCTAGATGGGGGTCACAACGGCTTACCGCTGGATGGGTTAAACCTCCTAGAGGATTCCTACGTTCCCTATCTAGGAGATAGGGATCAAGGACCACGATAGTTAAAGTGGAAAAGTTTAGTGTCATGCAGGATGAAGAGGGGTAATACAGTTTAACATCACATAGGACAAAGGTGAACCGATGTGAAGTGGTCATGACTGATGGGTGTTGGGATTGAACCTTAGGGAGGCTTCCTACATACTTTTCCATGGAAAGGATCAAATTCCACATAGTTCGGGATGGTCTGAACAAACCTGAAGGGGTTCAGATCAAGTAGGTGTTGGGATTGAACCTCAAGGAGGCTTCCTACGTACCTTGCCTTGATAGGGATCAAATTCCACATAGTTCTGGGTGGCGTGAACCAATTTAAAGGGGGTCGGGTCAAGTATGTGTTGGTATTGAACATCATGGAGGCTTCCTGCATACCTTTCCTTGGAAAGTATCAAAGTCCATGAAGTTTAGGATGGTGTGAATCGGCGTGAAGGGGGTCAGATCAAGTAGGTGTTGGGATTGAACCTCAAGAAGGATTCCTACGTACCTTACCTTGGTAAGGATTAAAGTCCAAATAGTTTGGGATGGTTTGGAACTTACAAACAGAGGTTCCCCATGTAGGATTCGATGGTCAATGCTTAATCTAAGCCCATGCGAGTCATGCTTGGTGTGAGAAACAAGAGGCATCAAAGACGTGATGATCATGTTGTGAAAGGTGAGTACACGGGAAGTGGAATGAGGCTTACATGTGGTTAGTATTCCAAAGAGGAAATAGGGTCTTACGCATGGTTAGTAGAACATGGAGATGGATATTGGGGCATAATCCAGGATGCATGCTCGATGGTGAAAAACCAAGAGGGAGAGGTATTGGTGAACGAAGGCCCCTATGCCCATCTGTCTTCTAGTCTTTGGAACAAATGAAGATAGGAGGAGAATGGGTTATGCCTCCTACAAGAATTGATATGGGATTACACCATGGTGGTTGCCCTTCCCCATGGACTGACGCCTCTCCAAAAAAGTGGATCTCATTCCATGTGAGGAATATCTCACTCTCGTGGAGATGAGTGGGTTTAGGGAATGTATGAGATGGGGCACCCCACGCATGATGCAAGGGGCAAGGTCACAGTTTAATGTCATGTGCTGAGGATAACGGTGCTTGGCAGTTTAACGTCCTATAGCTTGGATGAGGTGGGTTCACCCCACACCCCAAGGACTTACATAACCGGCACGCTTGAACCCTTGGTGAAGGGGATGCATCGACAATGTCGTGTCGTGGTGGTGTTGTGGAGTGATCCATTGAGGGGTCCATGTTATCATGGATATGCAAAGAAGAAATAACCATTAGTTTTCCTATAATAAGAAGAATGACGCCAATAAACAAAACATGAATCACTGCCCAATGGACATTGAAATAACTTCATACAAACCTAGAGGGTCGTAGAAGAGAAGGGTGTGTAAAATAGTTGTTTTTCATGTAAGAAGTGCCCAAAGATGGTGCCCAGGAGAATGAAATCGAACACATGCTAATGGGAAAAAATGAGAAGGGATGCATGTAAAATAAGAGGTTTGAACTCAATAGGCGTGAAAAGAGGGGACCCCTGCGTGCAAAAAGATGTAATGAGTGAAAAAGAGGGCATGCATGCAAATGGAAGAAGTCTGTTTGCGCCAAAGTGGAGGGGTTTGCATGTAAGGGGGGAAGAGGTTTGTTTTCATGAAAGTGCATGAGTTTGTGTGAAAGGGTCCTAACACTTAAGAACTTGGGAGAGGGTCAAATCATAACAGCCCCGTGCGACAATAGACCCCTGGGAGACCTGTCGCAGAAAACCCATACCTAGAAGTCATCTTTTGTGCACGAAAAAGGTTAATTCCGTGTAGGGGAGACGGTTTGTGTTATTCAGCCTCTAGAAGTGGGGGGGGGGGGGGGGTAAATTTCTTTTTAAAGGTGATCGGGAGCCACAGTTACATGCAGAATTCAACCTGTGTGGAAATCCTGACCCGGGGTTGGTGGCGTTGGAGTTCGCAAGTCGACGCGCAAAACCAGCTTCAGGAGTCAACCGTTTTCTGTGCGAGGAAGTGGTTTTCTGCGCGCCACTCTGGTTTTCCATATAACCTTTTGGATCTTCCCAGAATCAGTTGTCGAGTTGAAATATGCCTCCATTTTATTCGAGGATGCCTTCATGAGATCTTAGGCCAATTTCGGCGTCTAAAATACTATGTAAACCTCGAGAGATGTTCTGGTGTGTGGTCATTAAGTTTATAGGACACACCATGTGATGAGTTTTTAATATATATATATATATGTTTAATTAATATCTGCACAGTGTTCAAAACTAGATATCTTATACCATTTATATTACAATTGTTACCTTACATTAAATTAAGAAAAACTGGTGACCAAAAAATCATGCAATTCATGAAATAATTTAGTTGATAGTACATGCCATGAACGTACGTGATAATTCTTGTGTTCTATATTTCCCAAAATTAAAACGGTATACGATTATAATACATTTTTGGAGGATTCATAGAGGTATTAACCGTGTTTCCTCCAAAGTACATTTAATGTAAAGAGTTAATTTTAAATAAATTTATTAAATTGGTTTAAAATTACGATGGATGGGAATCTAAAGGAAATTTTGATGAGAATTATGATAAAATAACTTATTAATTAAAGATAATAACTAATTGATTTGAGCATGATTTATCTTAAATGTGAATGATTTAGAATTGAATACCAGTTCTATTAAATGACTAATCAGTTTCATGCATGTAGATGATCATGAGTATATACCAGAAAATTTTATATGATTGGTTATAATTAATTTATTATTAAATTAATTTTTTTCCATGAATTCCTTCTCTCATATTATTATGTACAATCCTTCATGCCCATGGTTTCTTTTATGTTAACCCTTTCCCCCTAACCCACATGTGAGTAAAAGAATATGTAAAAAATGGATCTCCAAAGCTAGTGGAGGTGGTTCAAGTCTAGAGTCGAGGTGAAACCAAACCAATAGAGATACATTGGTGGACTGGTGGAAATCTATATCACATAACTTAATTTGTTTAAGGAGTTTTCCCCCTTGACCAATAGTTTTTTTATCAACTACTAGATAAAATAACCATGAGTAAAAACCCATCAACATACCACTTTATTATTTTATTTCTATCAAGTTTCATGGTTATTTGATCATGGTTTTTTTGCTGTGATCACATAAATTAATGAAATTAACGAGCATGTAGGATTGATCAAAAATAAAATTGATTATGAGTAGATATTATCTAAGACATGGTTAATCAAAAAAGTAAATTCACTTAATATTAACAAGAATGTGATAAATATTATAATTATAAATTTACACATAAAAGGTTAAAATTCCTTAATAATATATATTATATCTATACAGCCTTCCAATTCCTCAATTGAAATCGAACAATAGTTCAAAGTGCCTGATCTTCCAAAGTTGTGCTGCTTTCAATTATAAAGGAATTCTAACTTAACGTTTTGGGTTGACATAACTTAGTTCACATCATGGGTTGACTTCCAAAGTAGGACTTGGTGTAATTAAGAGGATAAGGTTGAGGAAATCCATTTTAAGGATTCTGGGTTTGGGGAGTCCACTAAATAGATCATGGACTTGTGAGTTAATGTAGTGGGATTTTGGAATGCCTAACTAATACCATTAATGTTGATTGCCAAACCAATTTTGGGGTAATGAGATGGTGAATATGGGTCATTTCCACTATGATGTCCAAGAAACATGATATTTTGAAACGAATGGTAATGGATATTAGTTTTAGATAAAATAGTAGGAGTCTAATAAATATAATATTTATTTTTTTTTTTTCATAAATTTATCTAATAAATTAATAAAATTAGGCTCATATTATTTGTATAAAAACATTAAAATGATATCAAACATATCATTGCAATCCATACTTGAGAAGGAAAAACTTCTCCCTTGTAAAAATTTAAAAGAATATAAAAGGAACCTATATGTCATATCTCTCCATGAAATGAAATAATATGTGGTGGAATAGACTTTTCCTAATGCAACTGGAAATGACACTAGTGATGAAGAGTTAAAAATCAATGAGAAAAAATTGAATGATTCAATATATGTTCAACATTTGATGCTATCATCCATGTCAAATGATATGTTGAAGAAACATGAGGACATGGATTTGAATAGAATGTGGTCTCACCTTCGAGATCTCTATCAAGAGAAGGAATTCCCATAGAGGTAAGAGATATCCCATGATTTGATTAAAAATATTTTTGGAGAGTATGTGAAAGCTAGGCATGAAGTATTTAGGATTATTGGATATATTTAGCACCTAAAAATCTTAGGGATTAAATTCTCATATGAGATGCGTAAATATCTCATTCTTTCATCATTTTCCAAGACCTTATATAGTTTTATTATTAATTATAATATGACCAATAATTAGAGGATTATTTAATAAATTCTTAAATTAATTTTCTAAGTGGATATGGACATGGGGCGTGATAAACCCACGGTCCTTATGGTGAATATAAAAATTAAGAATACCAAAAAGGGGTTAAAGACACCTAAAAATTCTAAAGCTCCTGACCACCATCCTTTCAAGAAGAAGAATATCCAAAGTTAGTGAAAAGAAAAGAAGGCATTATGTTTTTAATGTGGCAAGTCAAGACACTGAAAGAGGAACTGAACCCAGATGCAAGGGGAAGCTAAAAGTGCATTATTTATTGAGTGTAATATTTTAATATCTACACATTTGGTATTATATATAACTTGTGGGGCTCACATCTATATCCAAATGTAAAAACCAAGTATATTTTGAAAGATTTATTAAGGTGGGGAGGTTTGATAAATTTTAATGGACCGTGGTTGGATTCCCTATACATTGGTAATTACCACCCTTAATTTGAAATATGAATGATTTTTGTTTTAAATGATTGTTATTATGTACCTATAGTTACCATGAACATAATATCTGTATCATTACTAGATTTAGATGCGTTTATTTTCAGGTTTGGTATTAAAAGTTGTTTATTTTATAAGGAAAAAAATATGTTATGGTATGACACATTTATTAATGATACTTATGTATTAAATTATGAAAACCAAGTATTGGAAATTGATAATGAACCATGTTCACACGACTCATATAGAACCTAGCTTTGGTACCACTATCTTGGTCTTGTAAAGAAGAAGCAATTGAAAAATATTTTCCCAGATGTTTATTTAGAATCATCTGAGCTAAAACCTCTTGAAATATTTTATCCTTGTTTACAAGTATATATGAACAAACTACCATTTGGCGGATAGGGTGAAATATCCTGATAGAATTTAGGATTAGCACACACTGGTGTGTGTGGACTTTTTCCAGTAGAATCTATAGGTGAATATTGTTACTTCATAACTTTTATGGCTGAATTATGTAGATGTGGATAGGTTTAATTAATGAGGAATAAGTTCTAGTCCTTTGAAAAATTTATGTAATTGAAAAATGAAGTAGAGAATCATCTTATTAAAAGATAAAGATGATTTTATTAGATTGAGGTGGTGAATATCTTAACCAAGAGTTCATAAATCTTTTATGGGAGATTGGGTTTATATCTCAGCTCACTATACCTTATACAACATAGTGTAATGTTATTATTTAAAGGAGTAATCATACCTTGTTAGACATGGTATGGTCGATGAGGATTCATGAGATATTCCGTGATCCTTTTAGGGATATGAATTAAAGATTGTGACATACACATTAAACAGAGTTCTAAATAATGTGTAAAACATAATTCCGTTCATTTTATGGAGAGAAAAGAAACCTATTTTATCACATACATGTGTATGGGGTTGATAACATTTGTTAATGACTTATTATGAAATGAACTAGTACCCCAGAGCACAAGGTGTTTCTTTATAGGGTATCCCAAAGAAATAAAGGGATACTAAAGATAAGAACCCTAAAAAAAGTGACTATCACTAGACAAGACATATTTCTTTATGGGGGGAAACTCATCAAAATTATAGTTGGATCAATAATTAATTTGATAAATTTGATGCTCATGATTCACAAGACATAGAGTAGGAAAAGGTTCCATAGGTCCCCATGGAAGAAGTAGTACATGTAGGAAAAGAAATACTTCTAGGCATAATAGAGTTAAGAGAACCAGAAAGATATAGTTTTTTAGTAATCAAATATGGTGACTCTTTATTGGTTAATAATGATGAACCTATATTCTAAAAATAGGTAGTAGATTCCTAAGAAGATACAAGTTTGTAAGAAGCCATGAATTTTGAAATGGATTACAGTTATTAGAACCATGTTTGAGATTTGGTTGATGAACCAGTTGATGTAAAGATTGTTGGATGTAAATGTGATGGCATGAATAAACCATATATTTAAGGTAAAGTAAATACATATGAACTAAGGATAGCTGATAAGAGTTTTAAATAGGGTCAAGGAATTTACTATGCTGAAATCTTATCACTAGTTCCCATGTTTAAATCCATTACAATTATAATTTCTATAACATCTTACCATGATTATTAGATTTGGAAAATGGATATAAAAAATTCATTCCTTAATGGGATTTTTCAGGAAGATGTCAATATGACACAAAAAAAGGTTCTGTGACTCCATGTGATGACAAAGGTATTTTTAAGCCGCATAAATCCATTTATGGATTGAATCCAGAATCCAAGTAATGGAATATTCGATTCGATGAATCCATGAAAGAATTTGGTTTCATGAAGAAAGAATGTGAGCCATGTTTTTACAAGATGTTCAAAAAAGATTAGGCTGTTATCCGAGTACTATATGTTGATGACATATTACTTTTTGGAAATGATATACTAGTATTATAGTTTATTAAGGGCTAGTTACAAAACTATTTCTCTATATTGGATTTTGGTGAAGGAGCCTATATTCTAGGGATCAAGATCATTCTTGATAGATCTAAGAGGATACATGGAATGAGTGAAAATACATAAATTTACCTGATACTAAAGAGATTTATTAGGGAACAATCCAAGAGGGGATTAGTTCTTATGTCACATGTTTACATATTTCAAATAAAATATTTCCTCAAATATAACAATAGAAATAGGTAATGAGTGATATCCAATATGATTCAGCGATAGGATCAATCATAAATTCCATTTTCTGAAATTGACTTGATGTTGCCTATGCATTGGGCATGGTAAGAAGATATAAATTGCATCCAGGAGAAAAATAATGGTCTACTATTATGGATATCCTTAAGTATCATAGAAGAACTAAGGATATGTTCTTTGTGTATGGAGAAGGTAAAGAACTAGTCATCAAGGGTTATACCGATGCAAGTTTTTAGATAGATCATAATGACTTGAAGTCACACTCAATATATGTTTTCTATCTCAATGGAGGATCTATAAGATGGAAGAGTTCAAAGAATCCAATTTTCACTGATTCTATAGTAGAGTCTGAGTATATAACAGCTTATAATTTATCCAAGGAATCCTTCTAAATTTATAACATTTTCCTGGAGAATGATGTGATTCCTAAAAGTGTGTACCCTATCACCTTGTATTGTGATAATACTACAGTGGTGGATCTTGAAAAAGAGCCACGATATCACTAATGGACAAAGCATAAACTCTAAAAGTATCACCTTTTGAGGGATTTATATCAAATGGGTTAATTTTGGGCAAGAGGGTTACCCATGGAAGAGAATGGTCCAGACCTCCTGACTAAAGACCTATCTTAGCTGAACCATGAGTATCATGCGAGAGCTAGAAGAATAAAGGTTGTGAGAAGATGGCTCCAGTGAAAGTGGAAGTATATTGGAATTGGTGTACTAAAACAAACTTTTGTAGACTTTATGATAATTTGTTTTCAATGTTTTTAATATTAAAAAACCTTTTATTATATCATGTTTGTTCTTTTACATAACATAATATGTGATAATGTACAAAGAATTGCTATCTCACTAAATATTCACAACAGTTCCCTGCTATGATGAGAACATGAAAAATGCTATGAAACAATTCTTAAATATATGCTCTATAGCCGAATGATATCATTTTATAGATACAAATGATATAGGATACTAGGGGTGGATACTTAAAGTACATTGGGGAACCTTGTCTTGATGTACACCCTTGGTAATATCTAGTAGGGAATTATGTGAATAAGACTCGCTAGTAGGAAATCGACATTTATTGGTGTCATTGGATGTTCCAATCTGGGGATGTTTGTATTGGTCCTTATAATTTAATATTATTATTAATGAGCATTATGAGTCACGTACTATTATGTATTGATGAAATATATGATGATAAATGTTCATAGATAGGTAGGATATGTTCGGTGTGTCACGAGTAATATTGAATTAATCAATATTGCGATAAATTATATTTACCTTCATTCCTTTAACATAAGGTTATATCTTAGGCCATTTTATGGAAATGATATAGACTAAATAAATTCATGGCGAAAGTTTATAATATGAATGTTCAATTTACAGGATGTTTGAGAAAGAGACATCGAGCACAGAGGTTGATGTCACCATCATGAAACCTACTTGATTTCAGATAACATGATAAAGAGATTATATTAGATAGTAAGCATCCTTATGAGGTATTATGACATTGAGAAATTAAATTTTTTCTCTATGGGTTCATTATCCTTTCGTAAGACTCTAAACTTAGACTTTAAGCTGCTTTGAATAATGCCATTAAGAAAGAGGCGTAGCAGGTCACACAATAAGTGCATCCGGAATCTGAGTTAAATAATATTTTATTATAAATTATTTAATAAGTTGAATATATATTAATCCCGGCCATGGTTTAATAATTATTAATGTATTTTCTATCTCATATATCTTGTCACCAGTTATTCGAGAGAATATAATAAGAGTGGAGTATTTAATAACTATTTATTTTATATTTATAGAATATAGTATTTATTTATTTATTACTAAAGAATAATGTAGGGAAATTTATTTAATAAATAAATAGCCATTATTAAGGGTTCGATAAATATTTTGGAGGAATGGAAGAACTAATTTAATGGTTTGATGAAAAATAATAAATATTTAATATTATTTGATTAAATAATATTTAAATTTATTCACATATTAAGAACATTTTGGGAAATAATAATAATCTTACAATTATTTTACTTGGGGTTCGACATGGATTAAATATATAATAAAGGGAACTTGGTATATTATTTTATAATAATCTTACCGATATATAATACTAATTATATTATTTTCTCAATAAGAAACATCATTTTGTTTGGTTGTGCACAATAGATTTAGAGAAACTTTTCAAGACCTAGAGAGATCTCTTTTAATAGAATGATCCCAAGAAAAAATCATGATCTTCCTCCACCACCCACTCTTTAGTCAAAAAGTGATCTAGGAGAATAATTTGAATGTGGTTATCGAGGTGATAAAATGAGGATTTCATAAGAACTAGGATTTGTCATGCTAGAACCTGGAGATTCTTACGGTGGCGTTTGGAGATTTTTGGAATACATATGAATCATCACGGGAGGTAATCTACTTTGATTTCTTAAAAAAATGAAGGAAAAATGAAGATATATTTTCATATATATCAATGAACAAATAATTCCAAAAATCTAATTATTTAATAAACTAAATTGATTATAAATAATAAATTATGATCCTATCTCTAGTTCAAGCATTCCAACATGTTTCTATTTTCTATGATTCAATTCCATATATTAGTACTTTAATCATTATGTAAATCTCAGATTGATCATCGATGATGGAAAAAAAGAAAAGTTTTGCATAACCCATCGCATGCTTCCTCTACACCCGAAACCTACACAATATGCATTAGTAAATCCCAAAAAATTATGCTGTGAATTATTATGGTAGAATAACCTATATTCCATAATGTGATGGATATATTGAAGTATTCCATTCATAGATTTTACACGGAGTTCCTTGGGTTAATTCTAAAAAATGGACACCTTGAAAATTGGTAAATAGAATATATGGATGAGGGTAATTAAAATAGAGTAAACTCAAAATTATTTTCCAAAATATGGTCACATTAACCATGTTACCTTACTCATCTTTTGATAGTATCACACTTGTCTCCAGTGGAGTTTCCATGACCCAAAAAGTACCTATCTAAAATATTCTTAAAACATAATTGGTATATTTTTTTAAGATTTGTATCCCTTCCTCTCATTTAAAAATATGATATCCAAGGAAAATTGAAATTTCACAAATTCAAGACATATCAAATTTATAAATAAATATTTATAAAAACTTCTTGCATTAGTTTTCATCTGAGCCTCAATAAGATACATCATCATCATAGATAAGAACCATCAATTGATTTTTATTATACTTCTTAAAATAGAGGTTTTTATCAACTCATCCTCTATAAAAACCAATCTTATTTATACATTGATCTAAAATGGAAGATAAATCCCTTGATTATATTTTGATTCCATAAAAATACTTTGTTAGACGAAATAGTTTTCCATCATCTCCAACAATGAAAAGGCTATCGAGATGATCAATGTAAACTTCCTCATCAAGCAAACTATTTAAGAAGAATGATTTTATATATATTATATATACCCCATTGAATCACCATTTATAGAAATAAATGAATGTTTTTATGCCAGTATACAAGTACAAATGTTTTATCAACATTAATTCCCTCAATTTATAAATATCCCTTAATCAAAAGTTTTACTCTGTTATGAATAACCACACCTTCTTAATTATATTTTTTTCATAAATCCCACTTGGTTATAATGAAATTATTTTCACTTATCCATGGAATAACTTCCCATGTATCATTTTACTTTATTTATTCATGGTCTTCACCCATTGCCCTGATGCAACTGTAATCATTTATAGATTTTTAAAATATTTTTGTTCCACCATTAAAAATAATAATACCTAAGGTCGAGCATTTATTCTTATAGTTTGATTGGGATTTTTCAGTCACTCATAATTTTTCCTTATGTGATTTCATCCCTACTTGTCTAGGTTTTTTAACCCTACTAGAATTTTGTATTCAACTTATTAAAAGGCTTTTTCTTCATCAAAATTCTCTTCATTCATCTTGAAACCCCTAAATGTTGGGATTCTTCATCACCTCTATATTCATTAGTTCGTTCATTTTCCCAGGAAACATTTTAATGTACTACTATAATTTTCCAACTTTCAACCACCATGACATCATTAATCTCATATTTTTTTCACATATCTTATTTAAAACCTATAAGATTTAATATTTAATGGGTATCAAGTAAATATTCTTTCATCTCCCTAACATTCAAATTTTTAGTTCTCTTTATTATGGATAAAATTTTACATCCAAATTCATGAAAGTACATGAGTGTCAGTTTCTTTCCATAACAAATCTGATATGACGTTCTCCCTTATTTTTTTATATAGAAAAGTTGTATTGGATATATATTCTTTTATAATAATAGATTCTATATAATATATTTTTAGATAGATACTTTTCAATCAATGTTTTCTGATCTATGTCACTGATTATGTTATTTCTTATTTCTACTACCCCATTTATTATTTCACTAGGGCGTTCTTATAGTCAAAAAATGATGTTAAATTCAATGATCTTCCAAATATTCTTTAACTCATTAATTTGTAAATTTCATACCATTTTCAGTTCGTAACTTATTAATCTTCATAACAATCAAAAATTTTGTTCTCCTCTAATATATAGTTATAGATATGCACACCTCAGTCTTGTGGTGATGGGAATAAATATTCCATCTTGCAGAAATCATCAAAATAAATCAAATAATAACTTATTCCCTTATTTTTTTGGGTGATATTTTCCCATAAAAATTCACATGAACATTCTCTAGTAGTATTGATGCCTTTATATGATTATTCTTATATGATTTATAGATAATCTTACCCTTTTGACATGAATCAAATATGTGTGTGCAATTATACATGAGATGGTGAATATCACTTGTTACATTTAATTTTACCAACCAATCTAGAGGTATTCAGATCAAATGGATAATTTTTCTATGCCACAAATAATTCTCCTTCTCATTGGATAAAATTTAGAAATTTTACTTTCTATCAAGATATAAATTTACATTGGTTCTTTTTTCCTTGTAGTATATGTAAACCATCTTTGGCCTAGATAATACATACCATTTCAACGAATATTACCCCGTTTTATGGTCATATAATTTGATGTCATTGATGATATTATAACTTATCCTATCATCGAAAAGAACACTATGAAATCTGTGATATTTTCCTACAATTCTGACCTTTCATGAACAAACAATCTTAAGGTCCACATTTTTACCAAAAAAAATGACACCATCTTTATTATCCTTGACATTTATAATGAGGTCTTTGTTTTTGGTCATAGGCAATGTGAATATGATATACTCTATCAATGAGAATGACATGTCTATTTTCCTTAAAGCAATTTCAACAATATTAGAATTCTCTAAATTTCCTTTCCTTACCCATGTTATTGATGAATTTTTCTACTCAATAGTTGGATACTTAAAATATTCTAATTTAAAGAAATAAGAACTTATTTTTTATAGCTACTTTACTTTTGAAGAAATATTCTTGTTTATGGGTTCTTCCAATTCAAGTAATTTTTGATGACATTCGTTTCATTCTTGATGCAAAATTGATTACCTTATCATCGAATCATTCACAAATATTAGTACCCATTCAAATAAAAATAATTAATTAAAGATCTAATTTCCTATTTGGATTGGTGTTACTCCCTTAAGGACCTCCTAGAAATAGAGAACAAATAGTAATTTTTTTCGTCCTTAATTGAGGATTATGTCTTTTTCATTGTGTTTGATTTCATATTACAATGTGTCAATAATATTTATTGATATTCATGCCTCCAATTATAATTCATAACTTATGATTCTACCTCCTAAATTTTCCAAACTATGTCAATGATAGTTTTGTACAAGTCATAAATGATTCATTTTTATTCATTAATGTTGTGTTTTGGTTCCATTTCCATCCCCAAATTTCATAATTTCACGATTTTATCTTTCCAATTTTAGACTACCTCTTTAATTGTTTCTATATTTTTTGTTTCAATTATATATTATAATAACATTCCACTATATCATCCTTCTTAGTATTTTACCTCCAAACATTCGGTTCTTTATGGGATGTGTCAAATTCTACCTATAGATCATCCCTTCCAACAATACTTTAATTCTCTTCATCACTATCATTATTTTTAGCTTATTTTATATAGACTCCAACAAAACAATAATCCTAAAATTATCAACTTCTTCTAATTAATTTTCTCCAGAACTATATTTTTTCTCTATAAAGAAAAATTTTTATTCTTGGAAGACCTCCACTGAGAATTATTTTCTCCTTACATTATCATCTTCTTGGGATAATTTTATTCACCACCAATTTCTAGATAGTTTTTAGATTATTTAGTTAAAATATATACACATTTCCACACTTAATAAAAGAATGTTTAAGATTACCCTTAATTTTTTCTCTTATGCTCTTAATATTAGAGGATAAAAATAAAATAACCTCTCCAATTTTGTCAAATTCAGTAGTATTCTTAATTTAGAGTTTCTATATGGAATTAAAGGACACTCTTAAATTAATTTTCTTTATTCTTGACTCATTATATTTATTTCTTATTTCATATTCCAAAAGATTACTATGAAAAATATAGTATGATATATCTTTGGTATATTTTCCCTTAAGAAAATAAAATTTTATATTGAAACAAAGATAGAGACTTCACATGATCCTCTTTACTATCTTTTCATATTTCAAATCATCACCAAGGTTTCATATATCTTGAACAAGAACATTTAGATGATCAAAAATGGAATCAACTATCTCATTTGAGTTTATTATAAAATATTAATATTTTTTCTATAGAACCTTTAGATTTTCCTCATGAAAATTGGAATCAGCTTCAAAGATATTCATAAGATTTTCCTTATATAACATGAGTGGTTTTACCAGACATTAACGTTGGAAATATTGGATTGGAGAGAGAACTACCCAATGAATTCGTGTCTTAGGAATCTATATCTAATTCTCAATTATCAGTCTCCATAAGGATCCACTTTCTATATTGGTAGTAATTTCATTGATGAACACTGTATAAAAATACATATCCAATGATCTGAAATAACATTACATGAAGACGATCAATAATTGTAAAATTATACGTTCAAATAGGGGGACAAAATTATGGGTATCAATTGTTACCATAATTCTAATAAGGAATAAGAATAATACCCCTCATATACTAGTTACTATACTATTAGAGAGGATTACACCCTGTGGTGGGGGGGGGGGGGGGGTGAATTAGCATAAAGTAGCTAAAAGTAATTGTGCTCTTTATAAGGATCTTGTTCTCTCACATTGTGTAAAAAATCCAATTATCTACATATTTTCTCATAACATGAGATGAAATTAGTAAATTACATGCAATATTATACATGGTTCAATCACCCTGGGATTGTCCAAGGGGAATTCTTGAAAAATAGCATGTTCACAAAATTATCTAATGCTAACTACTTTTATGCATTCAATTTTGGAGTGGTCTCACTAACTCCCTTGTCTCACTACAATGAATAATTAGAGAAATCACTAACCTCCTATAATAAACAACACACTAATCCATCCAATGAATCATTCATTATTCACATAAATATAATGAAGACAAACACTATGGATGGGGTTTCTATTCAGGAAAAATGGTGTCATATCCTAGACAGAATTGTGATCCTAGGATAAAAAATTCTTAGCCTTTCAAACTTTTATATCATATCTAGATAAACCTATTGTAATAAATCCTTGAAAACCATATGTTTTCTTTTTTTTTTGTTTATGTTTTGATCAATCTATCATGTGATGTGGATTTTATGATCTTATACCATTATTATCACATACAATGAAACTTTCATTTTTAGATACATTCAAGAAATCATAAAATTTTCAATGTATCTTAGGTGGGAACTGCATGGAAATTAATGACTGAAATAACTCCGTTTGAGACACTCAATCTTTTAGTAGGAATTTCCATAATATATAGAAAACCTTATATTTATAGAACCATGATCATGGTAAGTATTGTTGAATTATTTTATTACTCACGATCATAAAAACCTCCATCTAATGCAGTGTACCCTCCATTATTAGATAAGTGAACATGTTCTTGACTGTTCAAGAAGTCAGGGATCTCACACTTTCATACTATAAAAACATATGGGACATATATAAAAAATTCACAGATCCATGTTGTAGTGTATACATGATCATTATACCTAATTATTGATGTTTCTAATTATTGGGGATGATCACACATCTTCCTTCCTTATGTAGCCGATTCCCGTAAGTGTTCTATCCCCATACCTGACTTTCTCACATAGTCATTCTATCCATGTATCCATTTCACATAATCAAGTTTCCACTAAGCTATTTTGTTCTTGTAACCATTTTACTTACCCAATTTTTTCACATAATCGTTTTATAAATGTATCCATTTCACGTACCCAATTTTCTTCAGTATAAACCCTTTACTTAAAACCAAAATTGCACAAAAAAAACTCTTATTTTCCAAAAATCCACTCTAAAAAAATGTAAGTAATAAAAAAATATTTACATATCGACAATTATATAATAGGAAATAATATCACTGAAATATAATATACTAAATAATACGAATATAATAATTCTAAAACTGTGCTTCAAAAAATATTTAACGGAGCTTAGACACTACATGATGATTCTTCCAAAAAATAGGAAAGTGGTATTCCAAGTTTAATATTGAAATTATGATGAAAGTACTCATAGTGAAGTTAAAATATCACATATTAAGGAGAATAAATTAGAGACCAATAATAACTATCTAAATTTAGTGTGTCTAAAACAGATATTTTTTTCTTTACTGGCCCACATGCCAAAGTGGTAATACCTTTCTAGAGCTATTAGTGAAATAGAGGAAGTGGTGTTAGTAATCCTTGGGAAGCATCGAGCTATACATAAACATTATAAGGGGGATGTACCTTGAAAAATAAAAATCCACCATTAATCAGTGTGGATAGTGGATAATAGTACACCAACACCTTTTTAGTACCTGATCCTTAGTGTGGTTTAGTGTGAGTGTACTATGTAAAAATCTCTATGTCCTATGTGCATGCATTTTTTTATATTATGTGGACTACAAACTAGTAAAAATAGGTAAGGAAATAACTTGATAAAATAGTTAAGGGATAAGGTTAGATTAAATATTAATCATATCAATATCATAAAAAATGAAAAGGAATAACCCTAATAAAATTCCCCTTATTATTTAATTAAATGCCTTATTATGTATCATGGGTTTAGAAGACATAGTGACTTATTTGGTTTTATTATATCCTATCATATTTAAATGACTGTTATGGATAATTACCATTGATAATATAACCATTGAATAGTGATCATATGATTAGAATAAATATAGGTTTTTTAAAAATCCTATTGAAATAGACAAAATGAAGTGATGGCCTCAAACAGTAGGATCATACCCTATAAATCCCATTCATCAGAGCTTCGAAGAGATATAATTTTATTGGTATTTTCTCTTGACCATACCCATGTTGATATCTAATAACCTAATCACGAGGGAAATAATTTATGGAGAAGTCAATCTTTTTGAGACCATGACCCATACCATATATGCCGAACAGCCCCACGAACGTATCACCATCACACACCTTACACTTTGGGCATTTTATGGTGTATTAAAGTGATATGTATAAATTAAATAAAAAAATGAATATATATATATATATATATATATTACTTTCTAAATATAAGAATTTTCATATATTATTTTTTTTACTTTATAAATAATTTTGATTTTTTACAAAAAAGAAAAAATTATATTTTTAAATAGTATTCAATTTCAATTAGGGTTTTTATTTTGATTAATTAAATAATTTTTGAAATAAATAAAATTTTATTCAAATATTATTATTAAACTATGTCTATAAAATATAAAGATCATATAATATTTATTAATTCAAATGTAATTTTTATAAGGGTTCAAAAATTATTATAGAAAAAACACAATATTTCTCAATAAATTATGATTCTTATTTTTGAAGTTAAAATTATCATATTTGGAAAATTATTTTGATAAAAATAATATTATTTTTTGGAATTAGAAAACCAAAATAATCCAATGGTTATTTTTCAGAATTTTTTAAGACACATGAATTTTCAAGTAAAAATTAAATATGATATAAAGATATGGTTTATGTTATAATATCATAATGAACCAAAAATGATTTAAGAAATAACATAATGGGATTCAATGACCAATCATATGTTTTAACTTTAAAATAAATTTATTTTATGATTATTTTATAAAATGTATATAGCCTTCATGAATCCTCCAAAACCCATAGTATATATTTTTATTTTAAAATCATTTATTTAATTGTATGACTCACTTTGACATCAAACAAGATATTATTTTATTTATTTCCTCCATTTTCCTTATAAAATAATGGAACCCACTACTCTTTGGAAGAATCCATTTGTAAAAAAAACATGGTAATGTTTGTGGTTTTTGTTGTGTTATTATATAGTGTCCAAAACCTATGTATGAGAAATCATAATGAATTACCCACTTATTTTCAAGATAAACCCAAAAAATATCTCATTTCTATTCACTCATAATCATTTTTTAACATCCTTACAATTAAATACCCTCTCTTGATTCCTCCCCATGCACCCCAAGCTCTTAATAAGCTCATCCAATGCATTTGGTGTCACACACACAAGTAAGGGTTCTTTTCATTCCCCCCTTTACTCAAGATTATTCTTCATTTATGCCCTTTTATTTTCAATTCCTAATGTGGAGGTGTGTTTTAAACATAACCCATACTTCACTTATGATTTATAAATGATGATATATCCATTTCACTCTCATTAATCCTTCCCATGAACATTTATTTTCCCATGTTAGGTCTCCAATATTTCACTATGGGATTTCATGCCAACAAAATGTGTAATGATTACCCATACCCAATTCATAGAAAGAGTATTAAAATCAATGAACTTATACTTATCATATTGGACAGTCATTTATCTTGGAATAAAATGTGATGAAAAGTGGCCCCATGTTATATGATCTATGTAGAAAACATAATCATGAGAATGAAATGAAAGTGTGCGGTGCACCAAGAATTACATAGTACTCCAATACATTGGGTAATGTTTTATTCTCCCGAGACATCATTCAAGGGATTTGGGAGTGAACTTAATACACCATGAGACTTTTTATATCATTATTACATGGAATTTATCCTTTACCTTTGTTTATAATGTAGTTTTTTATGTTGTTTCCACATTTCCTATGTCATATTTATGATTATCATGCCATATCATGCCTTATTGTTCATGTTTATGATCCTGGCCCATTTAACACCCCATTGATATGACTTTTTTCTATAAGGTATTACCTTATTCATGTAATTACATGTTTATTCCCTTTCAGGGTATTATATCTCACCCCCTTTTTATGTATTTCCCCAAGATATCCCATGCAGGTTTAAGTACAAAAATGTTAAAGAAGTTTTCAATAAAGATAATGTTTTTTCCTATTTTAGGTTTTTATGTAACATACCTAAATCCTAAAACTCTAGACTACTCAATATTTTTGGTTGTATTAAGTGTAATATTTTCTAATAAATCATGTATTAATGTGTAATAAAGAGAAGGGTTTTATAGTTGCTATCAATGTAAAAGTATAGTTATTTTTAAGATTAGGATTTGAAAACTCCAGTAAAAGATTAAGGGATAATAGAAAATATAAGAAAACAAACCTAAATTTTTTATAAGTATAGATTTAATTGTTTATCAATTAAATATATCCCTATCTAGAATCATTGATTTTATGTTTCTATAGCACCAGTGTACATAACAGTAAAACCGGAAAACACCTCTTTGAGCTAGAATCTATTGAAAAATGGTTTACATCAACGAGACTTGATGTGAAATAAGTTTAAAAATCCCAAGGGATATGATTTGTTAAATTCACAAGCACATTATGAAAAAAAAATTAGGTAAAAAAAATATACATAATAATATTTTTTATGAAAATAGATTATAGATAACATAGATTAAAGACTATAAATTCATAAGTTAAGGAAATACATGTAATTTATATGCTATCTATTTAATTTAATTCGATTACCATTTAATATTTTAATAGTTTAAAAATTATCATCCATTATTTACCATTTATTCTAGTCAATGTATAGAAATAATAGGAATTAGGTAAACAATCAATGTGACAGGAAATGTGATGAATGCCACAATGAGACTCACAACCCGATGGGAGTGGGAGGAACAAAATTTAAGATGATATTATCTCATATGACTTAGGTTATAAATAGAATCCTAGATTAGGATGAGTGCCCAAATCCCCCCCTAAGAAGGAATATACTAAAATTTATGTCTTAATTTGATAAAGGCCTCTGACATTTAATGGATCATCTGATCCCTTAATCGTGAACTAATGGATAAATTCCACTGAAAATATCTTCTACATATATCAATTTAATGAATATGAAAATGTTATAGTGGATGTTTATCATATATGGGGAGAATCCAATTAGTTGTGTACATCGATCAAGAATATGTCACTTGAGGTAGGGATTAATGTAAAGGGATGGAATAAATTATGAAAAACGATTTCTGATAAATATTTTACTTGCAGTCATCAAATTAAAACAGAAAGGTATTTCCTTGCACTCATAAAAAAATATTATGAATATATTGGGTTGTATTAGAAAAACATCACAATACTTTAAAAATATGAACCTAACTTTGTTGTTACCCCCTAATGAAAGGTTTAATTTTTATTAAGTGGGCTGAAACCTAGTCTATAAAAATTCCCGGTGATCCGAGACATTGATAGCTATGAAAAAATTGTCCTATGTCCTCTCAAAGTCGAAATTAATATCATTGAATCTCAAGGATTTCATGGGGATAAGTAGAAAATATCGTAGATTAATTCTAGTGGTCGGATAAAAAAATCTAACATTTCTAAAATATTTCAATATCCCACTTGTCAAAAGCATCGAAAAAAGAACCCCAGAAATTGCCTATGGGGAACATAGAATTTATTTAGGCATAAGAATGAAGGACACCTCTCTAGAGATTTTCGATGGGATAAACCCACAATTGCAATGAAGGGAATGAATTCCCCTATCATCCCTCCTCAAAATTTTCATTGTTTCAACTATAAGAAACTAGGACACTTTGCAAATCAATTCACTAATTCAAGTGTTTTTAGAGATAACCAACAAACTCCATGGTTGAAAGGGATAGATTCTTCCATCACAACACCTGACATAGATCCCGAAAACAAAGTGGTGATAGGTACACTAGTTATTCATTCAAGAAAAGTGAGTGTACTTTTTCATTCAAGTTCTACGTAGTCCTTCATATCATGAATGTTTAGTAGAACTATTCAAACACCAACACAAAGCATAAAAGTAGGGTTTTATGTGAAAATGAAAAATGAGAAATAATTTCATCCCTAGTATATAACTCCCCACCTAGCAATATTTTTGTGATGAACTTCCCAGTGAACCTTGTGATACTCCCTTTGGTAGAAATTGATGAAATTATGGGCATAGACTAGATTTTCCTATATAGATCCAATATCAATTTCATTGATAAGGAATTATTATTTATATCATGAATTATCCACTTATTCTATAAAAATGAAAGGATATAGATGAATATTATATAGAAAAAACATCTAAAGCATGGATATTATTACCCCAAGAGAAATAATATCTAGATTAAAGAGATGATGTGAGAATTTAGAAGAAACTGGAAGATATAAGAAAAAGGAAATCCTTAAATTTCAATGTTAATAAATAAAGTTTTGTAATATTTGGGTCATGACTATGTGTACCATAAAATACTAAGTTAAAGAAAAATATATTAGATGATAATGCACATAATTATACATTCTCCATAAATCCTAGAATTATAAGGATATATTGTGATCTCTAAGAGCACTATTGGTGGGAAAAAATGATGATCGAGAATGCAATATATACATCAAGATGCCTTGTATATAAGCAAGTGAAAGCGGGAAGGCATGAATTCAAGGGGATGATGAAAACATTTAACATACCTATGTGGAAATGGGAAAACATCACCAAGGACATTGTCATATAACTTTTGAAGAAATAAAGTGTAAATAATGGTATTTGGGTTGTGGTGGATCGTCTTACAAAGTCTGCACACTTCATTGAGATTCTAGAGGACTAATCACTCAATAAACTTCCATGGATGTACATTAAAGAATTGGTGAGGATATATGTAATTTCACTATTGATTATATCTAATCAAGATCTATGATTTACCTGTATGTTCTAGGATATTCTCCAAAATGCTGTAAATATTGAGTTGAACTTCAGAAAAAATTATCATACTCAAACTGATCACCAATTTGAGAGGACATACCCGACACTTGAGGACATGTTGAGATCTTACTCAATTGACATCAATGCAGAATTGGACCAAAATATCCCTCTGGTCAAGTTATCATATAATAATATTTACCAATCAAGCATAAAAATGGATCCCTTTGAATCCCTTCATGGGAAGAGGTTCCAATAACCTTCATCTTTGGATGAAGTTGATGAATAGAAACTGCTAGTTCTTGAAATGGTCGAGGAAATTATGGAAATTTTTAAGACCATTCAGCAACACATCAAGGATGTTCAGAGTTGGAAGAAGCGCTATTTTGATAATCACCAAAGAGACCTATATTTTGATGTTAGAGACATGGTATTCCTATTTTTATGTTCTTGGAATAAATTGATGAGATTTTGGAAGAAGTGAACACTTAGCCAAGATACATCTACCCCTTTGAGATCCTTGACCTCATCAGATCCGTGGCCTACTGAATAACAATCCCACCTAACCTATATCAAGTTCAAGATGTATTCCATGTATGCATCTTGAGGAAGTACATAATATACCCCTCACATGTACTCAATCCATAGGTGGTACCATTGGAGAATGATATTTACTATGAGGAGAAGATAATGAAAATATTAGTTCATATAAACATAGTTCTATGAAATAAGACAATTAAAAATTTCAAAGTATTGTGGAGAAAATAAAACGTTAGAGGAATAGACATCATAACCTGACGAGGTGATGAAATAGAGTTACCCAAATCTATTTTATTTTGGAAAATGAAAATTTCTAAAGTGAAATTTCTGAAGAGGGGAATATTTTAATGACCTGAACTTTTATGAATAAAATTACCCTTGAAATTTAGTTAAATGTATTTTTATATATTATGGTTATAGAAAATACATGAGATTATTTGGTTTTACTATATCCTATTGGTTATAAAATACCACTAAGAATCATTAACTTCGTAATGATGACATTTAACAATGCTCCAATGATTAATATAAATATAGAGTTTTAAAAAAATCCAATTGATAGAGAAAAAGGATGTGATGGTATCAACTTGTATGATTATACCCTATGAATCCCATTTATCAGAGATTCTGAGGGTGATAAATTTCTTAAGTGTTTCCCTTGACCAATGACAAGCTAAGACCCAATAACTTAAGTATTAGAGAAACTGTTTAGAGGAGAAGTTTAATCTCATCTATATCATGAAAGGAACCCTATACACCAAACCACCCCATTAAAGTCTCACCATCGTGCTCCTTACCCTTAGGGAATTTCATAGTGTATTAAATGGTTGTGTATGAAGACCATAATAATATGAATATTTATATTTTATTTTCAATAGAATAATGTTCATATTTTCTTCTTATTCTTACTTTATAAATGATTTTGATTTTTATATAGTAGAACACAAATTTTATTTTTAAATAGCATTAAATATAAATTAAGATATTTATTTTGATGAATTAATTTAATTTGGAAATAAATAATATTTTAATAAAATATTACTATTAAAATATTTTTATCAAATATAAACGGTCATATGATTTTTCTAAAGTCAAATGTAATTTTTAAGGGTTGAAAAACTTTTAGAAGAAAAACCCAGCATTTCTCAATAAATATTGTTTATTATTTTAAACGATAAAATTAAAATATTATGAAACTTATTTTCATAGACTGAATATTATTTTTTGAATTATAACATTAAAATTATCCAATGGTTATTTTTTCATAATTTTATGTGATAATCAAAGTTTCGTGAAAAAATTAAATATGGTATAAATATATGGTGTGTAATATGACATCATAATGATCCAAAAATGATGTAATAAATATAATAATTGGTATCGAAGACCAAATAGATTTTTCAACATTAAAATAATGTTATTTTATTTTTATTTTATTAATTTTATAAATCCTTTATGAATCCTCCAAAGCAATTAATATATTTTAAGGTTTTAAAATTAGTTCTTTAGGAGTGTGACACACTTCCACAAAGAAGGGTTATAATTTTATCAATTTCAGACCGTGGACATAGAAAACTAAAAAAACACACCTTTGGAAGAAACATTGGGAAAAAATTGAGGTTTTGTGGTTTTAGTTACTTTATTATACAGAGTTCAAAATCTAATTTTGAGAGATGATAATGAATTCCCCACTCATTTACTATGTACACACACCCAAAATCCCATTTTTCTTCACTAAAAATACTTTTAACACATTATTACTCGGACCTAACCTCTCTAGAGTAATCCCAAGACACCCCAACCTCTCAAGAAGCTCCTCCAAATAATTTGGTTTCACACACTCAAGTAATGTTTCTTTTCATTCTACCATTTATTCCAGAATCTTATTCATTTTATACCCTTTAATTTTCAGTTACTGAAGTTGTGATGTGTTTTTTAACATGAAATATACTTAACATATGATTTATAAATTGTTATAGACCCATTTTTTATCATTAATCCCACCCATGAATATTTATGTTCCCCTGTTATGCTGCCAAAATCTCACTGTGGGATTTAATGCTAGAAAATTGTATAGTGAATACCCACACCCAATTACTATAAATGGTGTTAAAATTTACAAACTTATACATGTATTATTGGGGAATTACATATATTTATTTCATAATACTTTATCATCCAATAAAACATGATGAAAATTGACTCCATGTTGCATGATCTATATGGAAAACATAAGAATGAGAATGAAATGAATGTTGTGGGTGCACCCGAAATTATATATATCTGCAATGCATTGGGTAATGATTTAGTCTCACGAGACATCATGCAATGGATATGGAGTGAAAATAATTCACCATGAGACTTTTTCAATCAATATGTCTTGGTTGTTACCCTTGAACAATGTTTGTGATGAAATTTTTTATGTTGTTTCCACATTTACCATGCTTCCTTTATTATTATCATGCTATATCAATCCTTATTGTTCAGTTTTATGATTCTCACCAATTTTATGCCCCATTGATTTGGATTTTGATAAACATGTATTACCTTCTTCATGTTATTCAATTTCTATTCCTCTCTTTTTATTTATAGCTCACACCTTTATTATGTATGTCCCTAGGATATCCCATATAGTTTTAAGGACAATAATGTCAAGGACGTTTTCAATAAAGATGTTGTTTTTCCTATTTTAAGTTGTCATATAATGTACTTAATTCCTAAAGTCACTATACTTCTTGATATTTTAGGTTTTATTAAGTTTAATATTTTGTAATAAATCTTGTATTGATGTGTAATAAATTTAAGGGTTGTTATATTGAGAATTTATATAAAAGAGATTAAATGGATTAATTTATCATACACCGATTCACCCCTATATTAAGGTATCTCACACCAACCTCCCTTCTGGGGACAAACAATATCCATTATGAATTTCTTACTAATCATGACCAACTAATGTTTCAATTATTTTCTCAATGAGGGGTAATAGAGGTAATCCATTCTCATTATATCCACCAACATCTATTAACCAAAAAAAATTCTCCAACCCCTCACTCTTTGAGTAAAGATATACTCATTATCCTTTTTAGCCCTACGATTCATCCTTTAATTGGAATGAGTTGGAGTGGGTTCACCCATTCACCAATAGTTTATGGGTAGTTGAATCCTATATTATATATTTTTAATGACTTATTATTCACTAAATCATTCATAAGGTGTGTCAAACCCCTTTGCGGTTTACTGATTAGTTTGATTGATTAATATTTTCTTACTTTATGAGTTTAAAGGTATGATATAATAACTTTTATATTAGTTATTCTTAAAGATATATCCTTTTTCCTTTACTTAGACTAATTTTTGTAATGATGTTATAATTCCTTCAAATGCTTAACCCTCACATTCATCTGTAATTCCTCTGTAATTATCATGAAATAATACCTAAAATTATTTTTTACTCAAATAAGATTCAATGCGGATTGGTTCATAATCAATAGAATGTTTTTTAAAATTCCTTTTAATATTTTTCTAGTGTATTAGTACACTCATTATATTAAAAGTGTCCACTATTTTCATCATTATTTTCCACTTCAAAATTAATGAGTTCTATCATGTTTTATTAATTATCTCAATAAAATCTCTAGTAGTCCTTATTCTTCTATAATAGTGATGACTACATGAAAATCCTTAATCTCATATTAATATTTCATATATTTCATCACTTCAAATGTAAATTTATAATCTCCAAATTATAATATAAACATCTTTTGTTCCCATTAATAATTTATTTATATTTTTGTTGAAAAGTTTGACCAAGGATTATTTGTCCTCACCATCTTCCTCCATCTCATAGATAGTTAAATAAATAGGATATATAAAAGTTACCATTTAAATATTAGAATGATTGTGGGGTTGTACTGTGAGTGATTTCCAAGAAGGTCATTATTGTATTATGAAATTGTTAATATGTTTAACCAGATGGGTTAGACTCTGAGAACTTTCCCAGAGGGTTACTTGCGAATGATTTATTGATTGTGATGAGACTGCCAACCCAAAGCATAAGCTTAGACTCTGTCTTACTTGATTGTTTATATGGGATTTTGAGACATCTATTTGTTATTTTCATATAGGGGGTTACAAATCTTAGGATAGAACCTAAGGAAACATTATTCAACTGTTTGAATAATTATTAAATGTAAATAAATGTAATTTAAAACTGTATCATTTCCTACTTTTGAGTACTTCTTGTTTTATTACTTTATTTTTCATATTACCTACTATATATATACATTCAATGATAGTTAGGAACAAATATTTTGGTGGTTTCCTACTAGGTTTCCTCTCACACACTATTTGGGTCATGATTTTTGGCAAAAAAATATGATATGTTTTTAGGTATAGATAAGGGAAAGCACCATTCTTCGTCAGGTATTTGATTTCCATTGGAACTGGAGAATATGGGGCCAAGTTGAGTCTTGATATGGTGATGGAGTTTACTATTTTATTTAATTTGGTTTTATTATTTTATATCCATCATTGAGACATGTTCATATTCTTTCTGAGATACATTTGAAATGAATCATTTCATTATATATTCTTTAGTTTTGTATATAATTAATATTTTACTGTTTACTTCTATTGTTTGATATTACTTCTTCAACTATAGTTTTCTATTAATTCCGTTGTGTTACTCTGCCAATGAAGGCATTGTTTCCCCAATATCACACCCAATTCCCTTACTAATAGTCGACATCCTCTCATGTTTTTGGGAAATGTTCTTGAAGTCAAGAGATCAACTGAGTATGAGGAACATTGGGGAGGCACCCAGAACCAGGAGGTTAGAATGATAAATTATTTCAATCTATTACCAGATGGATAGATCTACTAGTTAAAAAAGATGCATTATAGGCTAGGTGTTATTTATACCATTCTTTATAAAAACTATCTATGAAAATAACTAGAAACATGAACTTAGATCATAATGAAATTTATTAAATATTTATAGTAAAATTGAAGATGTGATAGAGAATATACATAAATAAATATCATTAGGTTTGTGTTTTTTTTAAACCACAACTGAATATCCCACAATAAGAGTGATTACTCTCATTTCCTCTATTTTATTATGGTTTTATGGGAGTTTCTTAAAGAAATATGCATTTAACAGTATTTGTAAAATTTCCTCAGTGAACAAAATATTTATATGAAATTATTTAAATATCTCCATGAATTAATTATATTTAGATTATTAACTACCTTGGAATATCCTCTTAGGGAGGGAAAGGTTTGGCCTGTAAGGCTGCAATTTAGGTTTCAATGGATTTTCATTATCATTGTTTATTTTATTCATATCATCAATATTTATTAATCATTTTAGCTTATAATTTTATTTTATTGATTCCTCCTACAACTTATCATTTTCATACTTCTTCTCATTAGTGTTTTCCTTTTATTTCAATTCATGTCGACTCTTATTTGTAAAAAAAATTTCATACTCCCTTGGAACCATGGTGTTTATTGGAAATATACAAGGTGGTCTGTTAGAATGATTTTCAGAAATATATCTTAAAAGATTATTATTGTATTCAAGGGATGTTTGATGTTTGTTAAAAAGTGTCTAATGATTTCTTTTATCTTTATCTACAACTGGATAAAATAGTGCTCATTTTTAACATATTAGGATACTAATAACTCAGAAGGAGTTTGATCCTCTTGGGATGGTTGCTAAAATTATTATGATCTTGGATATTATTGATTCAATTTAGGTATTAAGGTTTATATTGTAGGGAAACATGTCATGACACATTTATAATTATGAAAACCATAGTGGTGTATTTTTATGAGTGAAATTTTGTATAATTCCTTATTTATTCCATCCATAGTATTAGGCCCCCAAATGAAATTACTGACCATATTGATTTTGAAAGAAGTTTTGAGGTTGGTTTTACCAAAAAATGATTAGTTACCTTTTTTAGTTTTGTTATCTTATGGGTTTTAAACATGAAATAGATAGATTCTTCTACAAACGTCACATAAAACCATTTGTTGCAACTTGAGTGGAACTCAATTACATTTAATACCCAATTTTCATATAATTTATTATACATTGTTTCAATTGGTGTTACTAAATTAGAACCCTCCTATACATAGATAATTACTCATTATAGAGGGCCTTATATTCCTTGGAACTTAAAAATATTTATCAATAAATCATTTAATATCAATTGTACAATGTTTCATGTCTATTTTGTTATACATCCTCCAAATATGTCATCAAAAACCACTATCATGTCTGTTTGTATGATAAATAAGAAAATCTACAATTTTAGTCAAAGGATAACCAAAGTTATGGGCACTTTTTTAACATCTCCTTATAATATTTCCATTACCCAAAGGTTTATTCATTACCATATTAGGTGAGATTTTAGAAATCATCATGGTGTTTCACTATATTTGAGGCAGGGAAGTAATTATTTAAAAATTTCTTTCATATTTCATCTTTTATTTCTATAGATATGGAGGGTAGCAATTTTTAAAAAATTTGTGGATTATATTTTATTAAAAGGTGAATATTAAATAGTCTTACAATATCAAAAAATAATACTGTTCTTCAATGTATCACATATATTTAGAAAAATTGTGAGGTTTTTGAACAGATCTTCGCTTTACATATCACCAAAATCCAAAAAAAATTGGATCAATTGTAGTAGACTCAATTTTTTATGATCAAAGTTTTTGTATTTTATTTTTGTACTATAAAGACCAGGATATGTCATGTAATCATTGTAAGTCTATAATCTATGTTCATAATCACTCACTATACTCTCCATGTTTCATAAATTTTCTATCAAATCCGATTGTGATTCATGATAGGTTGATTTTATCATCTAATAATGATCAATATTGAATTTAAAAATACCTATTGATATTGGGATTGAAGTCTAATGGCTTAGAATGGTCAGGAGTCCTAGTCAATTTTTTAGAGTTATCTGTATGAACCTATCACGTGGGAGAGAAAAAATAAACCCCACATGTTTAAAAAACAAAAATTAAAAATATTAATAGAAAATAAAATAATTTAAACAAAATATCCAATTAATTATTATTATTATTAGTTATATGGTGTGTGTATTTTCCATAAAAATAACACCGGAAATTTTACTTGTATAAAGTAATCATTAATTCCAATAGTTGCTGTACCTATTTAGAATTAATATTTAATAACCGCTAAAAAATAACTTAAATAAAATAGCATATTTTAGAGGTTACGTTTTATCCTAATGGAGAATGAAACAAACACTGATCCAAAACTATAGTGAATCCTTGTTTATCGACTCTTCAATTCAAGAATTAAAATTAAAATTGAAATTATTAGTAAACTTCCCAATAATGGATTCTCCTAAAAGAGAAAAGGATAAAAAATGTTTTTGAATGGATGATGTTTTGAATTTTTTTCAATGAATTATTAATAGAAATATATTAGTTAGTTATAATATTAGAATGGTAATTGATATCTGTTTGATAAATTTTCATAAATACTTTCGTAATCCAATATTCATTATGAACAAAATAACAAACTAAAATTAATATGAATTAAAATATAATATTAAAATAAAAATAAATAATAATGTTACTTTGATAACCAAATTATCTCAGTACTATATTAGGTTCCCTCCCCTAAAAAATCTGGGTTTTAAAGGCTAAACTAGAGAATAATAAAAATAAATAAATCATAATATTATAAAAAGCCAAAAATAAACTATCCCAAAAATGTATATATTCAATATATACCCATCCTCATACTCTTAATTTACCATATTTTAAGTTTATTACACACTCATTTATGATATATAATCAATAAAAAATGAATATTTCATCTCAAAAGATCTAAAGTATATGAGAGAAGAATATTAAATCAAAGAAAGTAATATATATAATTAATGAAATTAACTTATTGTAAAAATAAAGTCTAAATCTTTCACACCCCACTTATAGAATTTGTAGATATCCTAGGAAAAGTAATATTGAAAAATATTTTTCTTAATAATTTCAAAATATTAATTTTTATACTATTTAATAAACTAATTAATATCATTTTTATTTTCATAGTAATATGTATATCTCAAAATCTCTCTATATATTTTCTCCATTAAACATCATCAATGTTTTATTTTTTAATTCCATGAATCTCCCAATATAGTGTAATACTTGTGGTTACACCATAAAATATATATATATATATATATTAAAAAATAAGTATGATACCCTATCATTTAGATAGATCTTTCTCTTTAATTTTTCTTTATCTTTAGGTATTACTCCATAATTTATTATTCACAATAAAATTATCTATTTAGTGTAGTAATTCTCATTATTCCATTTCAATTTCCCATAACCAAAACATTACATACTTAGGTCCATACTCATTTGAATTCCATGATGTAATGGTTCTCCACCACTTCTCAATGTTCCATTATTCAAACATTAAAATATTAGAAAACTTAAATTTTACAACAATCACATCACCATCACACTACACTCCATCCACTATTATATTTTATCTTTTAATCATACCAGAGGCTTACAATGTAATATTTATGTAACAAACTATAATATTTATCTTTAATTATATATCATTAAAATTCAAAATAACCAATACATGATGGTTTTTGTTGTGATGTGATTTGGGGTTCAAAACTTTATACTATTCCAAACATCTATGAATTTTTCCAAATGCTCAATTATTAAAAAATAAACCTAATGAGTTTGGTTATATTGTTTTTTTAGAAATATGATTCAGGATAAAATAAAATATAAAAAATTGGGTTATCAAAATATGAATTAATAATTTGAGAACCATTTTGGGCCTTTCAAAAAGTTATTAAATCTTATTACACTATTATTTTAACATAAACATCATATAAAATTACCAATAATATCAAATATATACAATAATATCTTAAGAAATAATAATATTATATATTAAATGATTAAATATTTTGAATTACATATTTTCATTATAGAAAATTATTCTTTTTGATTAAACATAAGACACCATAACTGAGGTATAATTATTTTATAACTTATTATAGATAAAAAACTAGAGAATAACTACCACCTAATCAATTTAATTATTCATAAAAATAATGTTAATAAATCCAATTATAACACTATTCAAACTTCATCCATATACCTTCTTGTTCATCATTAAAAATTTAACAAAAAATTAACTGCAATATATGAATTTTTTATTATTGAAAAATGAATTTTTATTTAAATAGTATATTGTTTTAAGAACAAAATCCACCCAATTAAAATGGTCACTATCTTACCATCTAATTTCATTATATAAAAACCCAAGTGGTGTAATAAAAAATACATATTTAATTCATGATGACAATTCCACTTCCCCTATATGACCATCAATGTAATCAAATTAAGTTTGAGTAAATAAATTGAATAAAATAATTGATTCTAAAAACCTTAAAAAATACCCTAAAATCCCATTTCATAAGACCAAACCATGAATAATTAGGGGAGAGAAAAAATAATTCTAGGATTACATTTGTCTAAATTCCTCAGTCACCGAATTATATAAAATTTATCAATCTTTCGAAAAGAGGAGATGAAATTTGTTAGTTATACCACCTCTACCAAGACAAAAATTATACTCAAACATTATCCTCAATCACCAGTGGTTAGTGACTGATATCTAGAGTTTCTGAATTCATCACTTGTAAGAGATTTTTCAATAGATATTATACCAAATACCATTAGTTACATGTAATAACATAATAATAAAAAAAAAAACCAAATAACAGTAGTTGGAATATAGTATGTAAACTACCAAAATAAGGAATAAAATGAAATAAATACCCATCATGTTATGTTTTAGAATTTCATACATTTATACAACAATTATCTAGAGATTGGAAAAAATATATATTGTGAAATAAATAAAAATAGTGTGGATGTTGTAATATAAAGGTTCCCTTTCCTTATTTGAAACCAAGTGTCTACTATTTATCTTAAATAAACATATTAACCAAAAATCAATAAGTCATTATTAGGTCATATTTGCTGAAAAATGTTGAAAATTACCCTTTAAATGAATCATATTGATTTTGAAAAGTCATTCATATGGTGTTTATAAATGTTCAGAGGAAGATAGGGTAATTTCAAACTTTAGAGTGGAGTTAGGGGTTTCTCATGAAGATATTAATGTATGGAGAGCATGAAAATATAAATATAATCCAATGGTATAAAACAAATAATTATCATTAGAATAATATTAATAGTATAATTATATGAAGGATGAAATTTAAAAACGTAAATATAAAAATTCTAATTACATGGAAAAGTTTGATAAAATCTAGATCAATGTTTATAAAAAATAAATAATCATTTCTGATAAGAATAAAAAATGATAGGTAAGTTTAGAGGATAAGAGTGCTCAATGGTGAAGTTGTTGAAATAAGGGGAAATCCTTATGGTCAATAAAAAATTATGACAACCTACCAAACACTGATTAAGCAAATAAATTTATCAATAGAGATGGTAAATGAGAAGTTTAAAAAATAATCATTGAATGTTAATGAATTCCCATAATAAACATTTAATAAAATTCACGTAAAAGTAGTCTTTAGGTTTAATGTTAAGAAAAAAAACAAGACGGTGAAATAAAATTTGAAATATCTTACTCAAATAAAATATATTGACTTAGGTGATACCTGAAAATTCATTGCTCTACCAAATAAAACCGACAATATTTTTAGTCATTACCCCAAAATTATAAATATTGAATTTGTTATTTTGATGAATCATAACACAATAATTTTTTATTGTACATACTTTATTTTTTGTTAATAATATTTCTCATATAAACTTAACTTCCAATTCATTATGTTCATGAGCATTGAGAAGTCAACTTTCTCTTTTAAATGAATGATTTTGTGAATTTTTTTATAAATATTACTAAATAATTACATATACTTTATTAAACTGATATATAAATGAAGAATGAGTCTTTGAGGTATATAAGATATTAAAAAAATTATATTGTGCTAAAAATTTTATTATATTTGATTTGAACTACTTCAGTGTTTTTGAGATCTTCCATTTTTATTTGTTTGTTTTTGTGTTTTCATAGAGATTTTTTTTGTGTGGGGTGAATTGTTATAAAAGATATTATTTTTATCTTTATAATAATAGATTCTTATTATTTTAGATTGATGAGATATTGGGGCTAAGTATATTATTTATTATAAATTTTATTTTGAAAAATTATAGGGATGGACTTCTATTTAGGTTTATTGAAGAGTCACTTAGGGATACGGAGGCATGTGGGGATGTTTTTTCAAGGATGTTCATGGGTCCATAGCTTTGATTTTAAACTTATAAAATTTCTAATGATAGAAACATGTATTCCTTATATTTGGTTACTTATCCTCTGACCAATTTGGATTAAAAGTGATGTGTTAAATTGATTGTAACAATATATCCTTCAAAATATTTCTTAAATGAGTTTATAAATTGTCATTCAGAGCACTATGCTATGTTATTTAGTTCAATTTTTCATTTTTCTAATTTTTTATTGGTTTGTTTATATTGTTTATGTATTTAAGATTAGATAGTTTTTTTATTACATTTATTCTTTATTATACTCAATTATATTGGAATATTATATCTTTTGAACAATTTAATTTCTTTCTTGGGGAAAGAGTATATTTATTATCAATTTCATTTTACCCATCTTGATGTTTCTATATGAGGAAAACACTTATCATCAAATGAAGTGACTGTCCCAACTAGTAGGATCATAATCTTTAAAACCCATTTATTAGAGCTTTAAAGGGAGATAAAATCAACATAATTTGAGCTTTATCAAGCCTAATATTAGATTCAACTACTGAAGTACGGGAAAAACCATTTGTGGGACAAGTTCCTTCTCTTTAAGATCATGACCCAAATCACATTTGTTGAACCACCCCATTAAAATCTCACCATCATAGTCCTTAAACTTATAGAATTTTTTGGTGTAATAAAGAAATATATATATATAGAACCTAACCACATAAAATATAATATTTTATTTATAATCATAAAATGATTTTATATATCCCTTTTTATATTACTATTTAAATTATTAAATAGTGATTTTGATGAAAATTATATTTTGATATGATCAAACAGAGATTTCATTTTTTGGAAATATATAATTTCAATCAAGACAAAATTTTATATGAGTTAAATAATTTTTTAAAAAAATTATATTTTTTAGAAAATATTATTATTAAATAATACTTATCAAATAAAAATGATATTATAATTTTTTGGAAGTAAAATGTAATTTTTATAAGCATTATAAAACTGTTATAAAAAAATTACAATATTTTTAAATAAATGGGGATTTGTTATTTAAATGTGTAAATTATCATATTTATATATCTATTTTCATAAAATCATTATTATTTTTGATATCATCACATAAAAAATATCCAAAACTAGAATTTTGAAAATTTTCTAAGACATTGGAATTTTTGGGTAAAAATTAAATACGATAAAATTGTATGGTATGTATTATGAGATCATTAAAGACCAAAAGAGATGTAATAAATACTATAATTAGTATACAAGACAAAAATTATGTTTCCCCTTTAAAAAATGTATTTTTATGTTATTTTATTAATTTTATAAAGCGTTTTTTAATCCTCTAAAACCTATATTATATTTGATTATTTTAAAATAAATTCTTTATAAAAATTACTCACTTACCCATCACTAAAGGAATTATTTTTCTCTGTTAGGTTCTTATAAATATAAAATAACAAAATCCTCTCCTATTAGAAAAAAAAATCTGAAAAAAACATGGGAATATTTATTGTTTTGATGAATTTATCATATAGAATCCAAAACCAATGTTTGGAAATTAATAAAGACTTATCCTATCTTTTGTATGTAAACTCGTAGAAACTCTATTTTATCATTACTATTAAATCCTAGATGATTAATTTAATACTCTATTACCACTATAATTCCCTCCCAAGGTTCCCACAATCTTGTAATAAGCCGCTCCTATGCTTTACAAAGTTCCCTCCCAAGGATCGGGATCATCTCCTTATCCCCTTAATTCATGGCCTTTATATATACTATGAATTTTTATTTCCATTTTACCATGTGGAGATATTTTTTTAAAAAATACCTCTTACTATTGTTATGGTTTTAATGTAATGATATAACCCTTTGTCTCTCATTCATCCCTTCTATCAACCTTTATGTACAACCATTATACTACTAAAATTATTCTATGATTTCCATGCCTAACATTAGTGTAGTGAATACTCCTTTCTATTCCCAGTCAATGGGATTCAACTATCTATACCTAATTTTTAATAATTTGGAATTTAGATGTATATAACCCAAAATCATTAATCATGGGGTTATTTTTTTGAAAAAATTCTTTATGATACAGGATCTATGTGTCACAATTATGCATGTACAAGATATGAAAGTGACCCGTGAGACCAAAATTATATATTCCTCCAATGCATTGGGTAATGGTTTTCTATCATTATATTCAAGTTTTGGTGAATGATAGGTTATCTAAAGAACACTATGTTATGTTTTATTGGATGTTATCCTTGAATTAGATTTATGATGACATGTTTTATGTTGTCTCCATTTTACTCTATTTCCATAATGTTATCATGTTATATCATGCGTCATTATTAAATATTATAATTATCACCCACCTTATGTTACCTTTATATTCCTCTTGGAACAAATATATCACTTTACATTATTATATTATTTTTTATTCCCTCACTATGATTTATATCTCTCCCTTATTATGTATGTCTCCAGGTTATCCCATGCTATTTTAGAAGATCCAAGGGATATAAGGGAATGTTTTGAAGTTTTTAAATAAATTTATTGTACCCATGTTTTTTTGTTAATATTATATTCAACTAATTTCAAAAATACATTAGGACTCATAATCTTCTAGGGTTTTATTAAGTGTATCTTTATGTAAAAAATCAAAAATTAATCTGTAATAATATATCGGTATCCATATTAACACTGGTGTAGATCATTATCATATAATGATAAAAAAACATAATATTCAAGAGAAAATAAATTTCAGGTTTTACTCATGATGAGAAGTTTTAATATTAGGTTAATTATAGGTATTGGAATACCTAACTTTGATAGATAATTATGAACCTTTATATTCAAATATCATCTTGTGAAACAACTAAGGAAATTTAGAGAATGTATGAGATTATACATCTAATTTTTTTTAATTATTAGAGACTTAAAAAATTATTATTCAAGATGATTATCTGGTTTTTTATTTTATTATTGGGGAATAAATTTATCAAATGAATCAACATTATATGAGTTTTTTGAATAGATTGAAATATATTGGTGAAAGATAAATTAAAAACAACTAACTTATCCTGAAGATCATATATATAATTATAAGTATTGGGAATCAAAGAGAACAACTACAGATGATCTGAAACATATTATTAAGTTGATATTGAATGAAATTATTTTAATTTTAATGAAATATGAAAACAAATTTAGGATAGATAAAAATAAATTGAATTTAAATAACTGATTTTATTTTTCAAAAAAATTAGCTCCTATAACTTCTAGAGCTAATACATCAATATCTACTATATTTAAGAGAAAATCTAAATGATACTCATATAGTAGTTATTTAGAATATGGTTGAGGATAATTTTAAAAAATTGTGAGATGAATAGATGGAATCATCTTAAAAAAGAACATCGAGAATAATCATTAGAATGAGAGAAATGGAAGATATGAACAAAAAAAATAAATGAGGTCACTTTAGACATTATCTATGATGATTTTAAGAAATTAGGATATATTGATTATACTTTTTTTAGACTAATTAAGAAGTTAAAAAAGTATAAAATTACTTCTATGAGAAAAGGGAATAAGTTTTTACTGGAAACTATTAATATGTGGAGTGCAAGTGAAGATGATATAGATTTAATTTTTTTTAAATAGTGATGATAGGTAAAATATAACTTGTTTTTATATGAAGGATTCTTGAAATGAATTAATATTTATAGAAATGGTAACTTTGGATTCACATAAGAATTTTAAATTAGAAGATAGTTTTTTTATTCTTTATCTTTTTAAGATGATACTCTATCATTTGAAGGGATGGATTATTACCTCTCTTACATGGAAGAATGAAACAAAAAGTTACAGAAAGAATACGATTAGACTAAAAATGATCTTGTTAATACTGTTGATAAAATTTCAAAATTCACTTCCATGTTATATGTTAAATAAAATACTATTTAAACTCATGATAATGAAGAAGAGTCAAATTCATATGAAGAAATTAATATTAGTATTATGGGAGATGAGGAAATTTTAAAAAGATTTTATAATAAGTATTTATAATTTTAAAAAAAGTAGCTAAGTTTAAAAGTGAAATTATTTTTTACATATAATTTATAATTAAATCATAATCTTATTTATAATTTTTATTAGAATTAGGATATTAGATTCTAGTTCTATGTTTATGGATTATAGAATAGACTTTCTAAGTTCAATTATAGAAGGGAAAAGTTGGAAAACATTTCGATACAATTAAAGTATAAGAATAAAAATTGAATAATTGGTTGTAAATATATTAGAATTTACCATTTAAATATAATTACTATTTTTTGAAGAGCATGGTATTTTAAATGAATTTTCAAGAAGGAAGACACTATAATAGTCATTTCTCATTGAAAAGACACTAATCATTTTTAACTCATTGAGTTTTTTTCCCTAAGGAACTTGTAGCTATTGGGAATATGAGAGATGAAAATATATATGTACTAAAGTTTCTAATTTAATTTTTTTCAGAACGGAGTAGGTATGCGTACCAAAAATATAATTTTTGTTTTGGAAAAATTAGCTAAGTACCAATAGCTGAATAATTGGTACTTGGTACCTTAACTCTTCCATGAGTTTTTTCTTACTATTTCTTATGAAACCATTCATACATAATATTTCTTAATTTTTTATTTTTAAATATTATATATTAATCCATATTGTCACAGTATTTCTTCCTTTATATGTTTAGTTACATATTTTGATATACTTCTTGTTATAGAGAGTTGTGATTTAGCTAACATTTGAAAATGAATTTTCATATTCTTCAAATGATTTTCATGAAAGATAATAAAGGATCTCACTATAAAATCAAAAACATTCATCATTAAAATGATATCATCTATGTGTTTTATAATATAAAAAATTAGCCTCATCCTGGTTGGTGAGGACTCATAAAGTGCATCCAAGAGTTCCAAAATCAAATCCGAGTAGATACGTATTTCTAGGTTACTATAGTAGTTCTGTAGTAGGTACTGTTCAATATTGTACCACTTGGAACTACTCATCCAACTAGGCCTCTGGGCCACCAGTTTTGTTCTCGAGTCCTAAAAGGCTTTTGGGGAACACAAGGACTTCAGTCCAGTTTTCTCTCAAGGCCTTCAGGCCACGTTAAGGCCTTAGGGCCACCCCAAGGCCTTCAGCCACATGATTATTCAGAATTACCTATCATAATATAAGGGAAAAGTCTTCATATGAGGATTCAGGGAAGGCCCAATCACTAGAGTAGAGCTAATCAGAATTGGAAGAAATAGAGGGTATATAATTTCCATCCATACCGGTCTTGTACAGATTTTTATAGGACAACTATTTGACCGGACATGTGGAGGTGGAGTGGTGATATCATGACATATGATGGGGAGGATATGTTCTATGTTGTCTTTTCTGGGTCATTCTCTCAAAGACCTACATGTTATGTAATTGTCTCTAAAACTTTGGTCCTTGTAAGGGTTCCACCTCACCCCTTGAAAGGCGGATTATCATTAATGATAAAAAATGAGGGCCTTCAAGCCATTTTGAAACGTGTATTATAATATAAGTCATGGGAGATTATTTCTTCTGTTATTGTTTTTTCCATTTGTGAAAGGTTTAAAGGAATACCGGGTACTTGTGGTATAAAATATTGTTCATGAATGATTTTATTTAAACTTACACATTTTATTAGTCTATTTGGGTACTAGGGGACATTTTTTTATGTGTGTGATTGTAAAGTTACTACTTTACTGAGTGGTGATGTTTTGGAAACACATTTCTATATATTTATTCTTCTTCATTATTTTTTATTGTGTATATCTTTTCTAAAAATAAATTAGTTATTGATATAAAATTTATTAGAGCTTAATGTAAGACATCTATATTTTAAAATAACACTATATTTTATAGCTTATGTTCCACAGAACACCAAGATTAAACAAACTCCATAATATTAGTATTTTAACATGACTATTAAAAAATAGAAATTAAATTCATATTTTTGAATATGATTAACGTTATTTTTAAATATACATGAATTTATTGATCATTAAAAATTTATTTATTCTTAGTAGATGAACATATAATTTTTAGTAAAGTTATTTTACCTTCCAATAAATGTTTTCTTTGAAAAGAATTTTAAGGATTTATATGATAAGATATATATAATTAAATTTTAAAATATTAAAAAATTTATTTTAAAAAAATGAATGAATTTTAAAAATAACTATATTAAAATTATCTTATGGTTTAATTTTGGTAATTTTTTGATAAGGTGTATTTTTCAGTGAAAGGTAAAAAATAATTATTTTTGTAAAAATATAATTTTATTACAATAAATCAAACAAATTAATATCACATTATGTTTTAAATTTTATTCATCGTATCATATGTATTATTTTTATAACTTAAATTATTTTTATTCCACTTTATATTTTATTTTAATAAATTTTAATTTTTGGTTTCATATAATGATTTTTCTAAAGTCTATTTTAAAGTATATAATGATTTTCTGTTTGATTAGTTAAAATAATAACTAATAAAGAATGTTTTAAATGAAATATAAATATTAAATATCATTAAATAATAATTTATTTTTATAAAATTATTGTTATTAGTCAAAGAGTTAATATAAAACCACCTTTTTCTTGAAAAACAGACTTCTTGAAAACTTGATTTTTCATCACATATGTGAGTTTTTTATTAAATTTGATTTTACAATTATGATAATTAAATTTGGAAAAACGTATTACATAATTGGAATCATAATTTCCAAATTAGGTAGTAGGTTAATTTTCATTTTTAAACATAAAGAAGTTACCTTGTTAAAAATAATATTTACTATAATATAGGTAAATAATGTAATGAGTTAAAGTTAAAAGGTAAAAGAAAAAAATAGCTATAAAATACAACATCAAATGGGAGGTTGATTTTATTTATATACATTAAAAAAAATTTAAAAAATTAATTATCACTGAAATTATTTTGAATTTTTGCAACCCAAATGTGTTAGGCTTTAAATATACAATAATCATTATTTAATCACTTAAAACCACCCCTCCTTATGTATAAATATGACACCTAACCTCCCATTTCCCATAAAAAACCTTTAATCTCCAAAAATATATCCAAAAACCTCAATTAACTACTCTAAACATTTCCAAGTTCTTATGGGATCACAAAAATTCCAATTCCAAGTTCTTTAAAGGATCTTTCGAGGAGGTGATATTCAAGAGGTAATTTTCTCGAATGACCTATCTTATTTTACATTATTTTTATAAATTCTCCTAAAATCATTCTTCCATAATGTAATAATAAATATATAATCATTTAAATACAATAATTTTATGTTTCTTATATAATATCTTATTTTTATTTCTTTTATTACCTAATTTTATTCAAAGCTAAGAAACCATTTTCCGAATTACGGTGGTTAACTATCTCCATGGATAAGGATTGTTTTTATATTGACACATTCAAGGAATGTCATAAAAGTATTATTATGGTTAAATAATAGTGTAATGGGTATATTAAAACGTAAATTTTTATGGATCTAATATATATATATATAATTTTAAGTAAAAAAAAATGGTTTGTGATGGTTGAAAAAACCACGAAAAAAATATTTATCATTAAAATTTTATCAAATTAACCATCCTAATATAATTAATAAATATTATATTTGGGTCCATTTAAAATTATTTTAGTGAACGAATGTTATTTAATTTTAATTCTAGAATTTTTTCCAATTGGAACAAATATCCATAATTATACACAAATGAACCGATTATGAAACCATGTAATGAATGCACCCAAAACAATGAAAAAAATGAAATATTATTAATGAATGGGTGGTATGATGTCATAAAGGTATCATATATGGTCTTATAAATATTTATGTATTTAATAAAGTAATAAAATAAATTCTTTAACCCTTTATAAAATAGTTTAAAGCATAGAAAACTAAAGGGAAGTGTGTGGTAAGGGGTTCTCATCTCATATATACTTATGTGAGATATATTCCTTATTCACCACTTATTTTTTTTGGTGTATATACAATAATTTGAAAAAATATATCATTAGTATAAATATATTAATTGTATTATATTTTTCATTTAATAATTATTACTTTTATAGAGCATATGATTCGACAGAATACATGGTGATAAGGGATTTGTTCAACCGATTTCCATTCATTGGGTTAGAATTCTACATGTTTATTATGTTGCACTATTATTATGTTTGGAATGAATTCTAAATATCTTATGTTGTATTTTTAATTTTTATGTTCATTTACCATTGATAAACAGAATATATTGATTTTTTAAATTCTCACTTCAATGATATGAAATTTATACGGGACTTACATTTTTCAAAATTTTTCATAAAACTCATTTTATATTATAGGTTTATGTTTTATAAAATCGTTTACAATTTTAATAGTGTTATCTAATTTATTTAATTTCATTTTGACCCTTGTTTTAATTTTTATAAAATGGTTTGAAAGGATTCTTTTTGTCATTTTCTAAACAAGGTTCTTTGTGACTTTTTTGAAAAAATATGGATGGAATGTTTTTTAACTTATTCAACATGAATTGAATTTCCCACTATAATGATCAATAATTATTTTTAATTTTAAAAGTATATAAGGTCATTTTTAAAGAAAAATATTTCTTTATTAAATGCTTGGTTTTTTATTTGATAAATTAGTATCATATTAAAAGGAAATTTTCCTCATGAAATATTCAAGTAATCTATCTAGGATATTTTAATCTATGGAAAAAACATTATTGAATTTTATGTTGAGGATATACTCAAATGATACCATTCATCATATATCTTTCATTGGTTTAGTTTTATTTTAACTGGGGTAAATATTAATAAATCTGTATATTTTATTCAATACAAATACATGATGATAAGGCACATTAATTAAAAATTAAATAGATTATTCGATATATATAAGGAATTATTTCGAAATTAAATAATGGGAAGGGTATATATATATATATATATAGCCCTTAGTTGCATTGATTAGTCTCATGAGATAAATAATTTGGAAAAAATGAATCAGTATTTACCCAGTAGTTTTAAACTTTCTTGTGAATGGCCTTTACATTAGAGAGGAAGTTGGCCGAAGCTAATCAGTTTGTACGCAGTAGTTTTAAACCATCTTATGTAACGTATTGATAGTAATGGTACCTTGATTACTAAGATCATGACATCCAATAATTATGTATTTTCATTATTATAGTCTCAATTATTATTATCCATGACATATTCAATATGATATTATCACTATCACCACTTAACATTTACTTTATTTATTAAATGTCATCTGTTTTTAGTTTTCACCCAAGATGATACGAAGTTTATTATGATTTATATATAGAGTTAATCTATCTGAATAATTGGGTTCTAAAAATATTCCCTTTGTTTTATTTTATGTTTTCAAATTTATTTTTATATTTAGGTATGTATCTAGTTTTCCAAAACTACTAAACTAATTAGTCCTCTGGGATAAAATTACTTGAATTTTACGATAATGTATTAATGTGACCACCAACACTAGGCTACTAAGGATGAGGGATTTAAATTAGGCATTGGATCAATTTTATTACATTCCTTGGGCACTAGATTTAAGAAAACATAGATCAGAGAATATAACCTTATGTTCAACATTGAAGATAAGTCTAAGTATAAGATAAAATCCTATTGATTTAGAAATGACCATAGATAAAAAAGGTGAAATATAAGGACTAATAAGTCGAGAATAATGTTTCATGATTTATACATTATTTGAATTCTATTTCAAGGTTACATAATAAATCACTCCGATTATTGTAGCTTGATGCTTACACATTGTTTTTTGGTTTATTCAATAGCAGAAACTAGACTAAAGTGGGTTAATATTGAGTGTGATCAATAATGTGTTTTTAAGAAACCAAATGGTATGATAAAAAGTGTAAATTATATCATTCTTATGAATAATAATTAATCAGAGTATATTATTATAAACATACACCTTTACCAACTCTCAAACTCACCAAAGAAGAGAAGGATAGTGTTCACTAAGATCTAGGGTTGTTGAAACCATGGAGGAATGAATATTATTTTTCTTATTTTTCATCAACTTGAGGATAACTACCCCAGTTTTCTTAGAGTAATGGGAATATGTTTATGGTGTGAAAAAAGATAAAAATAATGTAATTTATTGGTAAAAAATGATAAGTTATGTTAACATAATGGATGAGAAGAATGGTATTTCTAAGGTATTATTGAGATTAAGGCATTTTAATTGTAAGAAGCATGGGTATAATTAAATTATATTTCCTAGGGGGAAATATCATGACGATAATAAGTAAGCTTATATGATTAATATCTATTCTGATGAAGATGATGAGACTAAAAATGACATATAAAATGATTGAAGAATATGATGATGAATTATAGTTAATAATTTAAGAATAAAGTGGCATGATTAAGTTGATGTATTATTGAATTCAATAATTTCATTGTAAAATTATCTATGATATTGTTGTTTTAATAATTAAGATATATATCAATATTTTATTTCAGCACTAATTCTTTAAGGATTTGGAAGCATGTGATGAATAGTATGAGTAACTAAGAGAAGCGATTCTGGTGAATATTGATATTCAAGAAACACATTGTTTGGTTATGATTACCATAAATATGTTCGTGATATTGAGATAATAATTATAGAAGGATATTTATGGGATATTATTTGTGAATATGAAATTGGTTTTTTATTTGAAGGTTTATGATATATTTTCAGGGTTTACTACCTGACCAAATTTAACGAATATATTCAACAATATAAGATTTTATTTTTTGAAGCATGGATGTTTTCAATAAGGATTTATGGTGATTAAGGTATAGATATATTTGGTATGTCACATTAGAATTTACATTATGTTGTTTTGGGAATCTAATTTTTAGTTTATTATCAAATTCTGTGACCTTCCTTCTAAATTTTTGTATTTGAATTTAGACAGACTTATTTTGGATGAGTCACAATATTATCTTACTTTGGAATAGATTAAGTTAAACATTGGATATTTTATTATTACATATGAAAACCATTTTGGTTTCTTGAATATATTTATAGTATGAATAAATGAATAAATGAATTATAGATTATATGATTTATTAAAAGGGCTTCATGTATGGAAAATTCACTATAGAAATACATTTCATGGCATAAGAGATGAAGTGGAAATAGATTGAAGCACAAAAAAGGATGATATTTTGCTTATAAATAAATTTTGATTATTTACTGAGTTATTTGTCTTTACATTAAAATAATTCGTCAAATATAAAAAAATCATTTCGGAATAAAAATATTATTCTTTTAATTTTCTTACTGATAAATAAATGGTGTTTTTAACCCATCATAGATTTGCAGTTTGGTGATGGTAAACTTTCTAATGACCATGTTCTCTTTCCGTATCCATCAGAACTTGGTAGTAATATTTGTTTTCTATATCCATGTTTTCTCTTCCTACTAATTTACTCTAATATAGAAACCTATTTTTTGGTGGCCTTATCATTTTCCTTTCTAAATGTTTTGGAGAATATACTAGTTACCATTCTTATGATGTCAATTTCAAAAAAATGAATTTTAAAATATAAATATTTGTTTTTATAAGTGAAATTTAAAATTTTGAGGATGAAATTGATTGATGAATGGGAAAATTTAACACCCAGATATTTTAAAAGAACACTATGTTCGATAGCTTATGAGTTACAAAACACCAAGCTTAAACGAACTCCAAAATACTTTATTTTAACAAGACCTTTAAAAAAAGATGTTAAATTTGATTATTTAAAAAGGATTTACTATATAAGGAAATATATATAAAATTAATTATTAAAAAAAAATATTTATGAATAGTAACTAACACATAATTGTTTTGCATGATTGTTTTATTCTCAAATAAATATTTCCATAAAAAAGTGATTGTTATTGTTTTCCCTAAGAAAAAAAATATAATAAAAATTTAAATCATTTAGAAAATATATTCTAAAAAATAAAACTCATTTAAAAAAAAAAATTAAAATTATCTTATGGTGGAATTTTTGGAATTTTTGGAGGAGATTGATTTTTTAGTGAATAGTAAAAAATACTGATTTTTGTAAAAATATCATTTATTTTAAATTAATTAATTAATTTAAAAGAACCATTAAGTTTTTAATTTTATTTCAAGTAAAATAATTTTTATTTATTTCAATTAAATTATTTTTAATTAAATTTATGTTATATTTTAGAATAAGTTTATTTTTTGATTTAAAAATAGGATTTTTCTGAATAACGTTTAAAATTCCATAATGATTATCCTTTTAAATTAATTAAAATAATAACTAATGGGTAATGTTATAAATTAATTTAAATATTTTATGTCATTAAATATTAAGTTATTCTCATTAAATTATTATTATTATAAATAGAGTTAATATAAAACCATGTTTTTCTTGAAAAATACTCATCTGGAAAACTTGTTTTTTATTACGTCTATGAGTTTAGTTTTAAATATAATTTTTCCAATTACGTTAGTATAATTTTGTAAAATTTATTCCATAAATTTATCTAGAATATTCAAATAATATAGTAAGTTCATTTTAATTTTTATGCAAATTTTTTTACCTTGGTAAAAAAAGGTTTACCATAATATATGTAAAATAATGTAATAAGTTAATGTTAAATAGTAATAGCTTAAAATACCTATAAAATGTAACATTAAATGGATGTTTATGAGTGTATAAACCTTAAAAAAAATTAAAACATTAAATGTAAACCAAATTAGTAGGAATAAATTCCAACCAAATGTGTTTGGTTTTAAATACAAAATAATTATTATTTAATCACTTAAATCCATGCCTCTTCATGTATAAATACCACCCTCACCACCACATTTCTCATAAAAATCCTTGAAAATCTTATAATATATTCCAAAACAATCCTAAAAACGTTTTAACATAAAAAAGTTATTCTATTGTTACAAAAATAAAAAATCCAAAATATTTAAGAGATCCTTCAAGGTGGTGATATTCAAGAGGTAATATTCCCAAACCACCTCTCTTATTTTTTCCTCTTCATTATTATCCTCACCTAATTAATACATAAAAAATAATAAATTCATAATAATTTACATAATTATATTCTATTTTAATATTCAAATATCTTATATCCATTCATTTTATTACCACCACTTATTCCAAGAAATGAAACCATTTTCTGAATTATGGCAGTTAACCATCTCCATGAATAATGATTTTCTCCCTTTATTTCCTTCAAGGATGGCCATAAAATTATTTTTATTGTTAAATTAGATATTAAAATTTATATTATATCCAATTTCATGTTTTATAAATAATATATATACATTATATTAAATAAAGTGAAACTAGTTCGTGATGGTCGAAAAAAACCAAAATAAACTAAAAATTTATCATTAACATTTTATCAAATGAATCATCTTAATTTTATAAATAAAAATTATATATGGGTCTATTTAATTTTTTAAGTGAATTAATACCATTATATTTCACTTATGGAGTTTTATTTTCGTTTGAAAATAAAATCCATATTATACAAAAATAAACTAATCATGAAACAATGATACGAACAGAACCAAAAAAATGAAAGTAATGAAATATTATTAACTAATGGGTTATAATATGTCATAAATGTATCAAATAATGTGTTATAAATATTTTTATAGTTCTTAAATTAATCAATAAAACTCTATAAACTTTTGTACTTTAGGTTAAATTGCACAAAACTAATGGGAAGCATGAAGTAAGGGTTTCCTATATCACCTTTACATCGGTGAGAATATTTCTTATTCACCAATTATTTTTTTTGGTGAATATAATTCAATTTCATATAATATATATTTTATATGATTATATTAATGGATTTAAATTGTTTAATTTGATAACTAATACTTTTATGGGGTATACAATTCAACTGATTATAGTGTGGTAAGAGATTTCTTACCCCAATTTCCATTCTTGGGGTTAAACTTATGCTTCTTGATAATTTCATGATAAAATTATGTGTGAAATAAATTTTGAATATATTATATTTTATTGAATGTTTTTATTTGTATTTACACCAGATATAAATAATCTATTCACTTGATAATTTCTCACATCAATTATATGATATTTATAAGGGACTTTAATTTAATTTTTTTTAAAATTTCCCATAAAACTATTTTTTATTCCAATTCCATGTTTTATAAAAAAATTTACAATTTTTTTAAAATTTTATATTAGGATTGATTGAATATATTTTTACTCATGTTTTAATTTTCAGAAAACTGTTTGAAATGATTCTTTTTATAATTTTCAAAATTAGGTTATTTTTTACTATTCCAAGAACAATAATAAAAGAATGTTTTATTATCTTATAATACATGAATGTAATTTAAAAAATTCCTAAAACCTTAATTATATCACATTTCATTAATATTTTTAAAGGTTCTTTTCAAAAAAAATTATTTATTTATTACATACTATGATTTTGTATTTTAAAAATTATTTTTAATGTAAAATGGGAATTTTCCTCATGAAATATTCTAGTAATGTATTTAAATTATTTTCATCTATGGAAACAACCTTTATTTCATTTTATGTTATGATTTAATCTAATGATACCATTAATTATATCTCTTTAGTCGGTTTAGAAGAATTTTGACTAGGGTAAATATTGATAAATTAGTATATTTTATTCAATGTGGATACTTGATGATAAAGTAAATTTTTTATGAATTAAATCAATTATTAAATACATGAGTAATTATTTTGAAATGAAAGAACGGGTGGAGACAATATATATAAATCCCCTTGATGCATCAATATTTCTTAGGAGATAGATCCATTGGGAAACACTAATTGGTCTGTACATAGTAGTTTCAAACATTCTTGTAAATGGTCTTAACATTAGAGATGAAGTTGGATATCTCTAATATGTTTGTACCCAGTAGTTTTAATCCATCATATTAAAGGTTTTGAAAATAGTGGTACCATGATTCCTAAAATCATTTTGTATAATAAATTATTTCCTTCATTAATATTTTAGTTATTATAATCCATGAGATTTTTAATATGATATTATGTCCAGTGGAATTTCACTTAAGTTTAATTATTAATTGATATTTGTTTTCAGTTATTTACCATCCCATATTGATTATGATTATTTATTATTGATATATTCCACTATAAACTTACCCTTACTAAGATTATGATCTCACCCCTTTGTTATATTTTATTTTTTTCAAGGAATCCAAGAAGTTTATTATGATTTTTATGCAAAGTTATGCGAGAAGAATAATTTTGTTCCGAAAGTATTCACTATGTTGTATTTTATGTTTTCAAATTTAAGGTAAGATTAAAGTATGTATCTTTTTGTCTTCCAAATATACTAAAATACTTGGTCTATTAGGATGCAATTTTTTGTATCTTATGCCAATGTAATAAAGTAACCACCATCTCTAGGATTCTATGTTTGTGGGATTTACACTAAAGACTAGATGGTTAATATTTTTATTAAAACATTACATTCTAAAAGATTCATATAAATTAAATTTAATGTTGGTATAAATAGAAAGTGATAAAATTTCTATTCTTTTTTGACATTCTATAGACATTTAAGAACTTATTAATAAAGGGGGAGGACATTTTTTATTATTTATACATGACCATGATAATTGATTTTGTGTTACTTCATACATTATATGAGAAATTTAAATAAATGATTGGTTATATATCATTAAAATATTTTTTGAAAAAAATTACAAATTTTATGTTTTTCATTAGACTTACCGGTATTTATCCTTCAAATGGATATTTTTTATATCCCTTGTTTTACTATTACAAGAAGACCTCATCCATTGTTTTTTTATTTAATATAAGGTATGCCTATCTAGTCATAAAATTTTATGATTTTAATATTTTATAATGTATAAAGATAATATTAAATATGTCTATTATGATTTGATTTTATGTTTAAATATTCTAAATTTAATTTACATATGATATTTCATACTTACATATGGCTAGTTTTATCAGAAATTTTAATATTAAATACTATTACGTACATTTTTATACATTAAATTTTATTATCAATAATGTCATTTTGTTTTCCATTTATAGTTTTGTAATTTTATTTTATAATTTTATTTTTGATTATAAAAAATGAGGAGAGATTGAAGGTCCTCATTATGAGGAGATCTTAGAAGTTTTGATTTATGTGGAAAAAGGGTTGCTATTTCTTTTCATTGCATATGGGGGAAATTTTCAAAATACTATTTAGGGGTAAATTTTTGAAAAGTGAATCCAATGAGGGGAATTGTATATGTTTTTATATTTAGTTATTAAGGGGTAGGATTTTATAAAATTTAGAACAATAATTTTTTGTTATAATGTTTTCCAAGTCATTCGATTCAAATCTAATGAGGGAATAAGTTTCATAGAAGTTATATTAAGTTTCTTACCTTTGTTTTAAAGGAATTTGTCCTATTTAATTTGTTTTAGAAATTTTTTATTTTTGGATTATTATTATAAAAAATTAGGATACTCTTGACTAAGTTTTCAAAAATGAAATCTACCAGATCTATTTTTTATTGAATTAGAACACACTCTTTTATTTTTATTAATTTATGTAAGGTTTATGGATGGAAAATTAATTTTACTATACTGATTTGATTATGATTTTTTATCATCATACCTAAAAAACGTAGATGAATTTTCTACAATAGTGACAATAAATGAAGATTTAGGTTTCCTGTATCGAATGATATGAAATAGAATATGTTGTTCTAAAAAGTAAAATTCATTTTAGTTACACTACCTTCATGATATTAAGAAATTTATTTTTTACGTTTTTTTAGTGTTTTTACTTATAAATTCTAAAATTTTTTGTTATTTATTATAAAATTTCCATTTCTTGTCTTTTTAATCATTATTTATGATCTTATGTGATTTATAATATTCTAAGGATTGAAATTTAGTTCATTACAATTCTCGAGATTGAAAAAATTTGGGGAAGGACTTCTTGCTAATTTGGATGATCCAAGAGGAGGTTAGGAAAATTATTTCCCAATACTGATGGGTTTCAAGGAATTTATAGGGTTTATGACATATATTTTAAAATTATTGAGGTTAAAAAATTTCTAGTGTTAGAATATTGTGTAACTTGGATCTGGCTACTAATCCACCCACAAATTTTGATTAAATGGGAAGAGTTACCATGATAATAACCTTATATCCATTAAAATATTTATTCATAGAGGCAACAAATTTTTATATGAAACTACATGAATTATTTTTATCTATTTTAATTTCTAATTGTTTTTTATCCTATTTAATATTTTAACATTTATACATTTTATTTCTAAAAATTGTTTTACTTTGTTGTAATACGATCTATTCAGATTTTATGACATATAAACTATTTGATTTATTGTTTTTAAAATTTAAAATTTAAAATTTGACTTTATTTAACCCCTATTTATGATTATTTATCAGGAAACAAAATCCAACAACTCAAATTAGGTGTTTTTATTATGAATAGATGAGAAATTATTAGAATTTGTATTCCATAGGAAAGAGGAAACTCAAGGATGTAGAGAAATAAGAAACTAAGAATAATTGAATATTGTCACTGTGTTTCCCCTAGATACTATTTTATTAAATATGATATGTAAAAAATCTATTTCTTATCAAGGTAGTAAAGAAATGAATTGGAATATTGGTGCAAAGAACCTACCTAAGGAGTAATAGAGAGAGTTGAAAAATACCAAATAGATTCTTAGATTTTTAATACGTGAATGATTATTTATATATATATTATGATATTGTGAAAAAATTATTTATGGATGTGAAAACATGGTTATATATTTAAAATAAATTTTTTGAGTTGGATATAATGGGTGAAATTTTTTTAAAGGCAAGTGACCAAGACATTGCTTTGATTTTTGATTTGTGATGCACTTTACATTTGATAAGAAATAAAAATCTATTAAAGAACCTGATGTATAACTAGTGAAGTGCAAGACATTTTGAAAAAAATAAAGTATTTAATATCATTTTCTAGAGGAATCAAAAAATTGGTGTTAATGGCATGATGAAGATATATGTTCTGGTGGTAGGAGGGTTATGTTAAAATTTACTTAGCGTTATCCAAATGAAACACTCAGCCTAAAAAATCCTTTTTACCAATAATATTGGGTTGTTCAAATGGAAATATGAATTAATTATAACATTAGGAAAAATTACAAAAAGTAATATATAATAAGTGAGTGAAGAATATTTCTTGTCTTTTTCCTAATAAAGAATAAAAATCTAATTATCATAATCATATTGGTCACATGATCCAATATTCAATTAAAAAATTTATAAATCATTTAAGTAACTAAGATATTCCCAAATTTAACTGATAGAAATTTGATACATGTGGTGCTTGGTATGATTGAATGATTATGTGAAATTCCTATAACTTCAAACAAACTAAAGCAATAAGATCATTTGAGTTTATGTATGTTGGAAATTTGGATGTTCACATTAAAAGATATTGATTAAAGAAGATATAGTGTACTCTTCATATAAGACTAATATTTTTTTTATGGATGAGGGTGATTACTCAAAAAAATTATGTATTTTATTGTATTAAATAATATATAAGATTCGATCAAAATATGTTTGTGTAGAACAATCAAGAATTTTGAACTAATAATGAGATACAATTCACCAATGACCAGGTTAAGGAATATGCCAAGAATCATGAAATAATGTATTATGTTTTTTTGGTTAAAAAATGGAGTCATAATGGAGAGTATTAAAGTAAACAATAACACAGATCAAATGATGAAAATATATAAATACATATAGGAATTTTTATGAATTAATTTCAACTGAAAATAATATAAATCATAAATTGAGCCTTGTTTTATCCAAATTAAGAGAATAAATCACAAGAGACGTGCTATTTTAAAAATTTATCATTAAAATACTTCCAAATATTTTTTATTAAATGTTTTATTCTCAACCAAGATAAGAGCTATCTAAAATATAAATTTATCGGACACAAAGTTATATTTCTTGGATACTCATCAAAAATAAATTCCAAAATTTTTCAACAATTATATTAATAATATCATCAAAATTTGATATATAAACACTTAGATAATGACTATATTTCTCATAAAATTAGTAATGAAATCATTAAGAAAGATATAAAATAAGTTATCGGTCTTGGGGGAGAACTATTAGAAATTTACGATTTAGATGAAAGAACTAACTAAAACGATTATAAGAACCAATGTTATTTGGATTGTATTTTCTATAAATTTCTATTGTATGGATTTTAAGGAAAATTATACATTGTGAATGATTGATTTTAGAGAAAAAAAGAATATGTATTACAATGAAAACATTATTTTTTTGATGAAATTTTTCAATGACACAAAATTGTTTTCATGAAAAATATAATAATGAAAGAATATATATCTTTATTAATTAATAAATGATTATCATATTGTAAATACGAGTACATAAAAGGTAAAATAGCACGGTCATAAATGGTTTAAGGTGTCACAAGAAGTATTTTTATGTGATGTATTTTAGTAAATTATGATAATATTAATCCACATGGTATAAGTAATTTTCAAAGAGTGTAAACCATTTAAAGAATATCAATAATTTTTTTTGGTTATGTTGGAATTATTATATAAAAACAATTTTAATGATATATAGGTGGGACATTATGAATCCACAAGATATATAAAATTTATTAATTTATGTATAAATTTTAAAGGGTAATATAACTAGTAATGCATAATTGAAAAGATATTTCTACCGATGGTGTAATGTTGAATTTACGATTCAGTTGGTGTTATATTACATCAATTTTTTTGTATTTTTAGATAGTGTTTTTTGAATAATTATTTTTAGAATATTCAAAGGAGACCCATGAGATCACTAGGAATGTTTTATGGAGTTTTTAATAGTTCTGGAAAAATTATATAAATATTAGTCTGAATGATATAAATCATGTCCGAACTCTTAAAGAATTACATGAGGATTAATTAGTGTAGCTCTAATTGGTGATGGATGGATGGTTTCACTATAAAGATAATGGGCCATGTTGTGATAGATACATAATAATAAATCTCTAGAGATGTTTGATAATGGGTAAAATGACTTTTATAAAATTTTAGAAATAATACCAAAAAAGGAAAATTTTGTGCCATAATATGAAGGATGTGAAATTTCATTGTTTTTATATAGAGTTTCCAATATGTGGAAAAATTTTCAATTTCTCTATAATATACAGAATTTTGATATTTTAATTTATTTAAATAATATATAAATTTTTAACATAGAGATTATATGATGGATCTTGAGCAATATATTATCTTATAAAATATAAGAAATAGAGGAGAGTAATTGTTGAGAAGATATTACTAGAAAAGATAGATAATTCTAAGAGTTTATTCCTTTAAACAAATAGAGTTTATCATATATATATGATAGAGGTAAAATTTAAAGCACAAATTTTAATATTATCTAGAATGTTTAGTTTTTTAAAATCAAGATGCTCACTTGGGTGAGTAATGAATTATTTTGAGATAAGATAGTAATGAGCACTCAATTATTAAGATTGTTATAACCCTAAAAGTATAGATATTTCACACAATATTTTAACAAACTATAAGTGAGGATATATTATATTTCGGTACACCAGATAATTTAAAAATGTATTCTCTTTGGATGTATCTCAATATGGGTGAAATAAGTAAAAATTACCATCACCTTTTAATTTATTACATTCTACCATTTTGGAAAATCGATGTTTGTTTCAACTAACTAGAAAAATATCTTTTTAGAAGGGATGTTTTTATTTATAATAATCCAATTAATTACCACTCTCAATTTATATTTATTTTTCGGGATCAATAAGTCATATTAGATTATAAGGCTTATTTTAGTAAGTTTTATCTCTTTAAAGACAATTTTAGTGGTTGTGAATCACAAAGTAATTATAATATTTAATGGAAATAAATAACATATTTAGAGTAATTGGATGAAACAATATATAAAATATCTTGGTTTGAGTAAACCACTTGTGTATAAGATGAGTGGTGGAAAGGGAGTCTAGTAGTAGGGTATAATAGTACATATTGGAATTTTAGTACTAGATATATATGTGAAATATTATAAAGCCTCAAACCATTATGGGAGGAAACAAATATAGAAAACTACATTGTAGTAACATGTAATTGAGGGAAAATGGGTGTGGTTACACACAAATTTAAGAGATCGATGTGCACTTTTATGCACTAGAAATAAAAAGAATAAAAAATCGATAAAAAAGAAAAGTATAAATTTTAGAGGAATTGAAACTACTTAAAAAATCAATATAGGGTGAATTTGTGTATAAGAAATAATGGGGGATATCTTCTCACTATGTCTCTCATCTTTGGTTTTTTTTCTATAAAAATAATCAACTTTTATATCTTTCACATCTCATTATTTATTAATACAAACGAAAAACAATATTGGCACTTGATTAATATTGTTGAGTAGAAGGAAATCCTTATGATTTTTAATTTAATACAACTTATTTTATTTATTTAATTTAATGTTAATTTATGATTCTATTTCATAGGAGGTGGAGAATCAATAGTTAATAGTTTTTTAAAGATTCTCTTGTTGGTCTAGATTCATCATCCAAATTTTTTGTGGGACCTCTTTCCTTCCATGATTTTATGGGCTATGATTTTATACAATTTTATCACCACTTTAAATTATTAAATTTTTAAATAGAATACTAGATGTGGAAATTAGTCTTTTAATTAGACAATAACGTTTGGGTGTTATAAGTATGTGTAAAATTTATTTATGTTTTTATTAGTTAAATCATAATATACTATGATTAATGTGTTATTTTAATGTGAATACTAGTTAATTAAATTTTGAGTTTGGTAAAGACATTAATGGGAGAGTTAAAAAAGCTAAAATATTAAAGTAATTTGTGAACTAATATGTACATGATGATATACAAATAAATAATAATGAATAATATGTTATGAAACTGATGTAAACAAAAATTATGAATTTAATGGTAAATATGATTTGAAAATTGTGTTTTGGAACTGATTTGTCATGTTCTAACATTTTTCACTGCATTATATATTCAATTAATAAATATATAAATTTTGGGGGGTTCTTGAGATAACATATAGTGATAAAATGTGTATTTAGACCCTATTTTTACAACTTAAATTAGAATATTTTATTAAAACAATATATGTTTGGAAAGGTCAATCACACCAATTAGACTAAAGAAGATCATATAGTTTTTGGAAAATGTTATCAGTGGATTTCATATGGATTATGGAATTATTTTATTGTTGGATACTTTTATTTGAAAGTGGTAAAGTATATAATTTGAAAGGGAAATGACCAATTTAATGTTTGGAATTAAGGTTCACATTAATGAGGTGATTGAAGATGTTAATAAAGGGTGATAAAATATTTTATAATTTGATTAGCAGATTCTTTAGTGATTAATTATGCTTAACAATCTATACTAAAGTGATTTTTAATTTTGAAATGTTTTTAGGAGGTGATTTCATTTACAAAAAAATATTTTACATGTGATGCTATTAATGCATTATTAATGTTTATGTTTGAAAATAACAGATATGTTATGTTAAAATCATGAATTTTTCTTATAAATCTACCTTTACTTTTGTAAATACCTTGTGTGGATTTAAAAACTCATTTGAAAAAATGTGTAGAAATTTCAAAATAGTGCTTAAATCGGGGTAAAATCATAGTAAAAAAGGGTAAATGGTTCTATAACAACTATTAAACTAGAAATAATTAAAGAATTCAACATGGGTTTTTATTTTTTTTAAATTTCACCATTTTTTTATTAATGAAAAATAGATAAGATAAATCTTAATGTTTTTATATGTTTTTCTAAGTGGTTGAGTAATTAAAAGTAGAGTTTCTAGGACTCAAATAAGAATAATGTGTTGTAATCAAAGTGGTGATTCTGTTGTTTACTAACTATTTTTTTAGGTTGTGAAATTGATAAGATATTTGTTACTAGTTGGAACCTATGTGGGTTGGGATTTTATATTCCATTGGAAGGAAATGTTGGCCAATGAAATGTCAAATATTATATATGTAACATCCCTCAATTTTACTTCGTAATTTTCCATCTAAATAAATATTTAGTTGAATAACTTATTTTATAAAAAACAAGGAACTTATTAAAGTAATTATTTTTTAAATTAAAAAATAGAATGCATTATTATTTAGTTAAATGAAATTGATAAAATAAATGGATTTGTAGAATACATGGGGTATAATTTACTTAATAAATTACAATCCATTCGAAAGTATTCTTTTGTACTATTTTGATGAAATATTTTTTTGTTATATTTAATATTGTTTTTGAATAATATAAATATATTTTATTAATAAATATTAAATTAATTATTAGAAAAATAATTCAAAAATATCAGTCATATAATTACGCAGCTATAAGGAATTCTAATCAAATAATTATTTATTAAACAATTTTTTTAATTTTTGTTGTGTTTTTATTTTAAAAGATAAATTTATATTATTCATAATGTTAAATATATTGAAACATATTTTTTATACATGTATTAAATTGAATAATAATTCATTCATTGATTATAAATTGGTGCGAAATGAAGATAAAATATTTGGAAGGTAAGTAGAGATATTTTTTAGAAACTATTTTTTTGATGAGTATTTTTATATTAATGAATTGAATATATGAATTATTTTAATGAAATATATTGATAATATATTCAATATTATATTATAACAATCATATAATTGTTTTAAATAGGTAATAAGCAAGAATAAAGTCAATTTTTTATGATTAAAGACACATTACTTCTAAAAAATTTTAATACTCATTTTACGCTCTAATATCAAATTTTTTTCCACCTATAGAAATATAATTTAATAAAATGTTTTCATATTTAAAATTTTAATATTTAAATTAAACAATAGGATATAATTCACTTTCCATTATAAAAAAAAGCTACCATGGTAAATGTTTTGTCACCAGGATAAATGTTAAAATGGTTTAAAAGGGGGTTAAACTAAGTGATAAGACAAAGAATACGACTGAAGATCTTATATACTTGATTGATTGAGTGTATTATATACCTTCATTATTCTTTATTAAAAAAAAATTCCAATTTGGTACCACTTTCCATTGTGAATAACATTTATTTTGTTAAAAGTTAAGAGTATTTACAAATGTGACTCCCCTATCTCCTATAAAAGAACCCATATTATTTCCCTATCAAAATATAACATTACTAATTATTTAATTAGAATAGAAACCAAATATTTATCATTAAATATTTTCTCTAATTTTTGGGAATCTTTTTTCCCAATAAAATGTCCCAAACCTCTAATTCTCAAGAGGTCCTTCAAGAGGAGATTCAAGTTATCAATGTAAGTGATATCTTTCTCATTATATTTTTCTATATCTTATTCACAAAAATATTATTAAATAAATTTCACCAATTTTATAAAATAATTTTTGAGTGGTTAATATTTTATTAAAGGGATATTATCATTTTGAAATAGCTTGTTCCTACTCTTATAGTCATTATAACACCCTCATGATCCATTCAGTTTTACCACCATAATGAACAATTTTATAATTTATATATAATTAATGAATAAAAAATATTATATAATGAAAATATTATATAAAATTAATGAATTTTATAGTTTTTTTTAATGGTAGTGCTTTGGTCAAAGACCATAGCACAATTTATTGATAAACAAAACATGGTTACAAGAGGCGAAAAGATGGGATTTTTTTACAATCTCTATCAAGAAGGTAAAATAAATCAGAAGGAATAGAGTCCATCCAAGTCATGTGTTGATGAACTCCTTTGTTGGCAAGAGCATCAGCAACAACATTTGCTTCTCGGTAGGCATGTGTAGCTATATAGTCCATCCCGTGAAGCAAATTCAGACAATTCATCCATCGTGTGGTAAGAGTCCAGGCCAGATTGATGTTGCCATTCCAGATGGCATGAATGATAGTGGTTGAATCACTTTCTATCCAGAGCTTTCTCCAACCTCTTTGGTGCGCAAAATTAACAGCATGAATGACCCCCAACATTTCTGCCTCCAGAGAAGAAGAGTGACCACAACCAACAAAGAAGCAGCCCTGACACTGCCTAGCTGAGTCTCTGAAGATGGCACCACAACTGGCAGGTCCAGGGTTGCCTTTGGAGGTGCCATCGACGTTCACTTTAATCCATCCTGGCATTGGAGATTGCCAGAATACTTCAAATGAGTGTTTGGGCTTTGGGTAGATGCCAGGAACACGGAGCTGTCGAAGAATCACAAAGTCACCAACTGAGTTGTTACAACAGTCTTTTTGTATTGAGGCAGCTTCATGAACCGCCAGAAGAATCCGAGCTTTCCCTGCATTAAGATTGAGACGGTGATTGTTGTGAATGAGGGCGTTTCTGACGTACCAGATCTCATGAAGAAGCTCCGCCACTGCCGTCAGGAAAAGGTTTTTTATCTGCATAGAAATATCATATCTAGTACAATTTTTTATAAACAAGGAAATTGAGTCAGTAAAGAACCATCTATTATTAAATAATTCAGAAATATAATTCCAAAGAGCAGAGGCCGTCGCGCAAGATAGGAAGAGATGATTGGCATCCTCCCTATGTTTATTACACATGCGACACTTAGAACAGAGTTGAATACCAAAAGTTTGGAGACAGGTTTCCGTTGGCAGTCTATTATGGGCAATGCGCCAAATAAGGGTGAGCCTAGAAGGTTTAATCCAGGGTTTGTTAAATTGATTTACCCATAGGAAACTAGAGTCATTATCAGAGAAATTATGCTTATAATAATTATTTGAATCCAGGACGCCATTGGTAGAAGGCTCCCAAACAAGGAAATCACCATTAGGAGAAAAAAGATGATTGTCAATAATTTGAGCAATATTGTCAGGTAGATCATGATGGTGAGATTGAAAAACCTCCTTTATAGTCTGATTATTATCATCAGGGGGATTATGTGACGGTAACAAGGATATCAGGGGGGTACCACACCAATTGTCACACCAAAAATTAATGGAAGAATCAGCACTGACGATCCATCTAGAGTTTTGCATGATCCTATAATAAGAGTCCCGGATAGAGGGCCAGATGGATGAGTTGATGAAATTAAGATTACCTTTTAAGAGCTTAAAGAGGAATCTATGGTGTAGGAAATCAGTGGACTTAGAGGTGGAGTTGATAATGGGCCAAGTGAGGTGGGCCTGAAGAGCATCATTGAACAGATTTAGATTTTTTATGCCAATACCACCATTAGCCATGGGTTTACAGCAAGAGTTCCAAGGTATGGTAACAAGTTTCTTTTCAAAAATGTTTCCAGACCAAATGAAGTTCTTAATATAAGTGTTAATTTTTTTTAAAACACTGACGGGCCATTTATAAACCATGAAGGAATAGACCATTTTAGAAACAATGGTCGATTTAACCAAACAGATTCTCCCAGCCATGGAGAGAGTTTTGCCTTTCCAGCTAGCGAGTTGATTTGTGATTTGATCAATGATGCTAGCGAAGTAGGTAGCTTTGGGACTACCCCAAAATATTGGAACACCCAAATAGTTGAAGGGCAAGAAACCCTCTTTAATACCCAGATAGGTGGTGATATTAGATTTCCTTCTTACAGGAAAATTTTTTCCAAAGAAGATATACGATTTGTCCCAAGAAATTGCTTGCCCAGAGATTTGTTCATAGTGAGAAATCGATTGCTTAAGAACATGAATATTTTTTTTATCCCCTTTGATGAATAAGATAATATCATCATCATATAAAAGGTGGGTAGGGGCATTTAAATTCCTGGAAACTTGAATAGGTTTAAGCATATGTTGATCAACCAGCTTGTTAAGAAGTCTACTTAGGTAATCCTCAGCAATAACGAAAATGATAGTAGAAAGAGGGTCACCCTACCTGACACCCTTGGAGCAATTGAAAAAACCTCTAGGAGTACCATTAATCAGGATCGAGATATAGGCCGAGTGAAAGAGGGTCTTAATTCTACCAATGAAAGAATCATTAAAGCCAAAGTTTTTTAGAACTTTGAAGATAAAATTCCAGTCAATGGTATCAAAAGCCTTTCTGATATCAAGTTTGATTGCCACATTGCCCCCTCTTGTGCTTCTATTTAAACTATTGGTACATTCTGAAGTAAGACAGATACATTCTGGGATTGACCTACCTTTAATAAAGCCAAATTGGTTCCAAGAGACAATTTTATTGCAGATAGGAGCAAGTCTATTAGCAATAATTCTAGTAATAATTTTATAGATAGTGTTAATCAGAGCGATGGGTCTGAATTGGTGAATCTCAGAAGCATTCTCAACCTTAGGAATTAAGGTTAGGAATTGAGCATTGATTCCATGAGGAAGATATCCGTGGGTGAAAAAGGACTTAACAAGGTTACAAACATCATTGCGAATTATATCCCAATGCTTTTGGAAGAAACCATTGTTGAATCCATCCGGACCAGGAGCACTGTCAGGATTAAGACCAAAGACTGTGTCTTTGATTTCATGTTCAAGAGGGATGCTTAAAAGAGTCTCATTGTCTTGATCATCCACCATTAAAGGAATAATATCCGGTTCAAGATCAATATTTATATCAGGACCATTAAAAATGCTATAAAAGTACGAGGTGACATGGTCCGCAATCGATTCTTTAGAATCAATGATCAGGTCATTTTTAATGAGCCTAGTAAGGGGGCAGTTGACCTTTCTAATTATTTGAAGATAGTTATAGAATTTTGTATTTCGATCACCATCGGTTAGCCATTTAGTCCTGAAAGTTTGTTTACGAATATTGTCCTTGAAAGTAAGAAGGGAATTAAGTTTAGAAGAGATATTAGCTTCCAGTTGAGGATCCATATTTAAATCTGAGTTTGTGTTCTGAGTCTGGATACGATTGAGTTCCTCTTTGAGATAGGAGATATCAGAATCAATTTGAGTATTAGAATTTTTGCACCAACCTTTCAGAGCCTGTTTGAGAATTTTAAATTTGTGTAAACAGGCGAAAGGATCATTATGATGTTTCATGGAGTTCCAGGTTACATCGATAAAGGTGACACATTTAGAGTTCGAGGACCAAGCGTTATTAAACGTGAAGGGGATGACAGGCTTACGATCATTCGTAAGAATGCTAACAAGAATAGGATGATGATCAGAATTGAGCCTCGGGAGGGTTACACTGGTTATTTTGTTCCAGTTGTCGAGAGTCTTCATGTTGACGAAAGCTCTGTCAAGTTTACTAGCAACAGTTTTGTTGTGATGCCTCCTATACCAAGTGTAATTAGCACCAATGAGAGTGATTTCAAAAAGGTTAGAGTCATCAATAGCAGAGATAAATTCCCTAGTGGAAATAGTAAGATGTGAGGGACCAATTTTTTCAGAGGGGGAAAGGATGGCATTGAAGTCACCCATAACCACCCAGGATTCTTGAATGTTTTTCGCCATATCAAGGAGTTCATGCCATAAAGGTCTCCTATCCTGGTATCTATTCTTGGCATAAACCAAAGTGAAAAAGATATGCCGACTATTCCACAAGAAATCACAGGTAAGTTGTTGTTCAGAGGCTCTAAAAATGTTGACATTTTTTAAAGTGTTGTGGAAAAAGATCCACAAAGTGTCAAAATGAGGACTACTTTTACAAGATCCTAAAAAGTTGTAATTGAGAGAGCCAAATCTCATATAGATCATTTTAAAGTTGACTTTAGGTTCAGCAATGGCTAAGAGTTGGGGTTTATGTGTGTTTAAAAACCTCCTAAGAGTTGTGGAGGTGTCATTGTTGGCTATACCTTGACAGTTCCAATAAATAATATTCATTACTATTTGCGGGCTGGGTTTGAACCCTTCTTTTTTTGAGATTTACTAGATCCTTTCTTCTTTTGGGATCTCGTAACCATTGCGGAGGAGGTAGACTCCTGTTGGCTGGCATGATCTTTAGGTGTTTGAGAGGGAGCAGATTTCAGGTCTGATTTTGGGTTAGGGGCAGCTACTGGAGTATTCAAAAGTTGAGTACAGTTTAAAGTGTGATTTTTGTCCGGTCCGTGAACTGTGTCTAGCTCAGTTGAGAGCTGTTGCTCATCCCTAGACTGAATAAGCCCACTATCTGGGGCGAAGAGGGATGGGGAAATCTGAACAGGAGGGGGGAATTCTGAAGAAGCAGGAAGCAAAATGGGGCTTGACTGGACAAACCCTGGAGCATCAGCCTGAGTAGGGGGTTGCACAGGAAAGGAAAACGTGCCAGACTCAAGCTGGACAGATTCAGGTGCATCAGGTATAGAGGAATCTAAGACAGAGTTAGGAACATCAATGAAATCCTTCTTGCCAGCAGGAGTACCGGGAACCAAGTTGCACATCGAACAGGAGGCAAGATTATGAATAGATTCAGGGTCTGAAACAGTGACAGGTAGTGTGGTGTGTGCTCTACTGGGAGTCAAAAGATCAGAAGGATCAGTCCTAGACACTTGTAAAACAGATTCATTAAGAGGACTAGCAGTTTTTTCAACAGAAATCGAAGAAGAGATGTCAGCCTGGCGTTGCAAGAGAGCAGAGTTCTGCATGTTAAGGGGAGTATTGACCCCCATCTTGCCGACTGAAACAGGTTCTATATGCAAAATGGGAGCAGAATCAGTGGTGTGTGATGAAGTGTGAGCAGAAACAAATCCAGGAGAGGCATGATTGTCAGATTGATTCTCTATAACAGGAGCATTGGAAACAGAAGAGACAGGGTTCTCATTTGAATTGAAAGACACAGAAGTCTGCATGTTAAGGGGAGTATTGACCCCCACCTTGCCGACTGAAACAGGTTCTGTATGCAATATGGGAGCAGAATCAGTGGTGTGTGATGAAGTGTGAGCAGAAACAAATCCAGGAGAGGCATGATTATCAGTTTGATTCTCTATAACAGGATCATTGGAAACAGAAGGGACAGGGTTCTCATTTGAATTGAAAGACACAGAGGTACCTGGATCAGCAGTGTTCGCAGCCTTACCCTGTGTTATGCTAGGTGCAGCAGGATTATCTATGAGAGCTGAAGGCAAAGTGTCCTCCAGGTCCCTGCAAATATGCTCATTTAAACATGAAGTACCAGAGGCAGGGGCATTATTGGGAGGATTGAAGAAAGTTAAAGGGTAGCTCTTAACTGAAATACTTCTGGTGCCCTCAACCACTGGTTTTTCGAGACCATTTGGATTGTCTTTGTGTTGTGGGGCCTCTTCTTCTGTAACCAAATCTCCCCAGGATTTTCCTTCTAAGGAAGGAAGGTCACCTGATTTTTTAACCCAAATATTTTTCTTTTTTTGTGGGGGATCAGTGTTTATTGTGACATTCTTCCCTTTTTTAGCATTCTTGACCTCGTGCCAATCATTATTAATGGGGGGATCCATTTTCTTTCTACAGACCCTACAGTTTTCAAGGTTATGCCCAATTAGTTTGCACACTCCACAGAAGGGTGGCTTCTTTTCATACTCAATGCTGAGTTCTAATCTATGATCAGGGGCATTAAAACCTATGCTAGTAGGAAGTTCATTGGCTAAATTTACTTCAACCATAATTCTTGCATAAAGACCTAGATCCCCATTCAAAGTTCTATGGTCAATTTTAATAGGGGATCCAATGCAAGACGCAATGTCATTTAAAATCTTCGGGTGCCAATAAAACCAATTAAGCCCATGAATTCTAATCCATACTTGCACCATATAATTTTTGTGTGTGTATGGGTTAAATGTAGGGTCCCAATCAAAAATTCTAAGAAATCCAGGCTGCAAACGAAGGTTACCAAGCTTCCATACCTGATCGAGTTCATCTTGAGAACTAAAGAGGATGTGATAGTATCCTTTCCCAAGGGGGACCATCTTCCATTTTGAGGAATTCCAGCAGTGTGCAATCCTGCTCTTAAGCTCGGAAAGAGGCCAGGGTCTATCCCCTGCGTTGTATGAAACTCGGCCAAGGACAGAGTACTTGCACATTTGTTCTCTTTGCTTCAGGGCTTCCGGATCAGCGTCGACCAAGAAGCCACCATCTTCTAGCTTTCTATAGAGCGGTTGCATACAGTCCTTCACGCTACTAAGATCAGTACCTTTCAGCGCATCACAGAAGGAGAAAGGAAGAGATCGAAGAGGAACTTGAAACTTCCCGACTTCGATTTTTGAGACATCAGAATCTGTCAAAGAGAGAGCAGGAGGGGAAACCAATTCTCACTCCGGATCGAAGCCGGCCATCCGAAAGATCAGGTAGATACAGCGACGAAGGCTAGGGTTTGAAGTCGCCCGTTGGAGAAGGGTTAGAGAGCTCCCATCTTCGCCCAGGATCTCAATCAATTAATGAATTTTATAGTATTTAATGATTATATTAAATTTTTTATTCACTAATAAAATCTTTTTTTTTGAATTGAATTAAAAAAATGTATTTATAATGATTTCCATGGAAATAATCACCATATGTTTCATGAAACAATAATTGTTATTTTAAAACATATATAAAAATAATATAAAACATTATAAAATTTTTTAATAGGAAGAAACCATAATGAATTTTCAAGTACTAAAGACTCAAAATTAGGACACATGTCAAAAAAATATTTGACATAATAATATAGATTGTAACGATGAATTATTACTAAATGGGTAACAAGAAAATATTATTGACATGGTATATGGTAATATATATATAAATATTGTTCAAATATAAATTTATAATAAAGTTAAATTTATTATATAGTCAATAAAAACATGGGAGGCCAATTTTAAATCATAGATATTATTTTAATAACCTTCATTTCCTTTCATCAATATATATTCTATATTTACCGTCGTCATTATTTTGTGGGGTGTATAAACTACACATGATAGTTTTTAATGTAAATTTTCATTAAAATATTTGTTATATGAAATAAATACAAATTAATCTCTTTTATTAGATTTTGATTCAAAGGTTATGAAAGTCGTAAGTGGTTCTCTTTAAAGTCATTGTTTTAGAAAAATTAATCCTTTTACCTAAATATTTATATTCCATATCCATATTAATTATATTAGTTAATATTTTTATGCCTTTTCAGCTATATTTTAATTATTACAATGGTTCAAAATAAAATATTTTCAATTTTTTTATTCATGTCCTTTTGGACTTTATTTTTATAGTTTTGAATTTTTTTTTTAACTTTTACCAATTGATTGATTTTTCCCATCATCATGATCATTATTCACAGTAATAATTCCATTACAATTATACCAAAATTTTCAGAGAAAATAATATTACCATTGTTTGGGGACATTTTAATTTTTTTAAATAGTAACCATAAGAAAAAAATAATTTAACTTATTTTTTGAATGTTATTTCAAATTATTTATTCAACAAAATTTTCAAGATTGTGAACGTACTTTAATGTTTATTTTGAATCACTTTTAATTTGATCTAATTACACCATCCACCTCTTTTCTATAAATGGATTATGATCCTGATTTATTATTGTTTTTTATAAAACCTATTTATTTACATGGGTTAACTAAGAGATATTAGAAGTATAATGTTTTAATGTTATTTTGACAGACATATATATGGTTTTCAATATGATAGATGTAAAATTCTAATTATTTAGTCCTTAAATTCTTTGTCTAAATATTTATGTCTCATGAGATAATATTTAAGATACTATAAAATGAACTAAATCCACTAAGGGTCTCTATTAACCAAGGATTGAAGGGAATATGGAGTGAGAACAATTCGCTATGGTAATTTTTCCACAATGTGATGATGGTTTTTGAAATGATCCTTTAGAAAGGAAATGATATTATTTTCTTATTTTTATATTTTTAGAAATGTTTAGACTGAAGCCTCATTTAATAGTATTGTATGTTTTGATAAATTCAAATAATATTATTCCATGGGGATAAAAAAATTAGTGCCTAAATATGATTATGATCTATACATGGTTGGTCATGGGTAAGGATAGAAAGATGTGGTAATCCATGGCCTTAGGTTCATTTATCATTGGGTAACAGTATTGGACAATTTTGGTATGATACATCTAGATGACATGGTATAACCTACTAATTTATTACATTATTTAATTGATAATTATTAGTGGTAGGTACATCTAATTTGTTCTCACTTACTATACTTATACACCTCATGTGTTTATAAATAGTTTTCTTATCAGCATATGTAATGGTTATGAGCCTCTATAGAATGGGATTTGACGTTACGAGATATTCTAGAGGTGTGTGAATTTCATTAGAGATATGTGAAAGGGTATTATAGCCTTTTTTATTTTTCTTTCTAGTTTTATTTTATTAGTTTTGGTATATGGGTTATATCCTTGAATCTTGATTGGTTGTATGACTTATACAAGAATTTATGGGACACTGTTATATAACATTGAACTAATTTTTATTCACATATACTATTTATTATTATTTAAGTCCATGTAATATTTATTTGAATAGTGAACCATTAAAGGGTAAATATATCCCCAAGATATATATTTAAAACATTATTTTATGTCACTATCCTATGGGGAGTACCATTGGGTCCATGAAATATGTTTCCTCATAGAACAATCATACCTTGTAAAGATGATAATAAATAGTTTTAGAGATATAATTTTTTACAATCATGATATTTATGAAGTGTTACCATAGATAACAGGTCTTAGAAGATGGTTCTAAAGTTGTATGTGTGCTCTTAGAAAACAAAACTAGAGTGGAAGTCCATGGTTCTGATGAATTATTTGATTGTATTAACAAGAGTTACATTTATGATTTTGGGGTATAGAACTCACTAGGTTTAGGGTGAGTAGTGGGTTATACATGAATCATTTTTATAAAAATGGATATTCCATGTATGTGAGAGAATATGAGACTAATCTTGAGCTGTGTAGTGATTTAGTTGTTGAATTTAGCTAAATAAGAGAACAATTAGAAAATTAACAATCATTTTCCAAAATAGGTTATTAAATATGAATCATTTAATCAAAATAAAATTTAGTCATTTGATGATGTTGTGAATTTTTATTGATTAATTCATGATAATGTGATGGGAATTTATTATCCAAAAGGAATTATATGTATTAAATAGATTTAATTTATAATTGGAGTAAATGATGAATTGATGAGGTTGTTTGATGTATAAGTAAAACCATATTATTTAATTGTTTAATTTATATGTAAATAATGGAAATTTAATTATGGGAAATCTGAGATTTAATTTCATGATTAATAAAATATTTAATATTTAATAGATGTTAATTATGATAATTTAATAAAGGGAAATGTTTGTCGAATGTGTTTTTGATTTCTTGTTTTTATAAAGTCTTGAATTGTTTAAGGGTTTTTAAGACGAAGAAAATCATGGTAAAATATGCATCATTTGACAATACTTAATGAGTTTAATTAATGATTATATATTTCTATATTTTTAATCGAATCAAACTAAAATACATTAATTTTGTATTCATTGGTCTCGAATTATGAAAAAATATTCATGTGTGATGATGTGGGTTTCTTGGTTAGTTTAACAAATTTTATAGATATAAATTATTTTAATGGGTTGTGTGATGTCCAAAATGGGTATGAAAATTATATTAATATAATATTTTAGTCTAATTAATGTCTCACTTGCACGAATAAAAGTTTAATTGTTATTATGTCATGTTTTAAATGATCAATTTGAAGGATGTATATTTTAATTAATGTTTTGACCCTGAAATGGATAAATGGGGTGTTTAGTAATGTAAAACGAATAAAGGGGTAAAATTGAATATTTTGGGGGATTTTTATATTACCAGTATATCATTCTTTCATTAAGAGTAATTTTGAATTTTGTTTTTAATTTTAATATGGTTAATGTTGTTAAATTTGTTTAATTTCTGTGAAATTTTATTCTAGAATAGAGTTTTTGAAATTTAATTTATCATATTTCTAAGTTATGACATTATTTTTATAATATTTTGAAATAAATGAAATATTTTTCTGTAAATCATATTGAGTATATAATTTTTATAATTAATTTGAATATTTTAATATGAAGATATGATTATTGAATAGTGATGAATGAAAGAAAATTGTTATAATGTTTTAGCTGTAGGTATGGTGATGAACCAAGTTTGATTATTGTATTACGATCATAATAAGGATTTTTTTGGAAATGATTTGTTAAGACTTTATTTCATTTAATATGTATGTAACAACATGAGATTTTGGATCATGTTTTCTCTAAATTAATACTAATTTTTATATCTTTCTCTCTATGTGACACTGAACAAAAAAACCATGAAATATTATATAAACATTACAATGTATCCATTATGTTTGTGGGTATAAAAATAGGTAACAATGTTATGAATTATATGTCTAAATAATTATCGTTTTTATATGAATAAAATTAAATATTTTACTAACAAGTGATCCTTATGCTTAAATTTTTTTTTACAAAATTAATCTTTTTATGGACTTAATTTTATGAAAATAAATATATTTTAGATAAGTAATATTTTTTATATTAATAATATATAAATTGATATGAATAATATATAAAAATTAATTTTACTAGTAATTGATAGAAAATTAGAATAAAAATGGTTAACACTTTGAGGAGTTATTTTCCAAAAAAGATTGTTTTTCTCTATATTTTATGATTTTTATTCCAATGTTAAAATATTAAATTTTTGAATTCATATTGGAAAAAATGAAATGATTTTTGGATTTTTCGTATCAATGTTATCATATGTTTAATTTTTGGTATTTTTCTGAAATAATTAATTTTACATGAATAAAATGTGAGTTTTTACCAACAGTGTAATTTTTTTGAATTTATTAATATATGAGTCTGAAATAGAAGTATTTTATACATTTTAATTGATTATATATTCATTTAAGGACTAAAATTATGTATATTTAATTGTAATTTTGAACTTTGAAAACCAATGTTCAACATTTTAGAACAAAAGTAACATTGTATTATAATTTTTAAACTAGTTTCAGTCTTTTATTTTAATTAAAAATTTTAATGGTTATATTATAATTTTTATTTACTTTTAAGAAACATAATAAAATTTTTATATTAAACTTATTTATAATATGAAATTCACTGAAATTAATAAATTTATAATATTCTTCAATTTAATATTTTAAAAAAAACTTTTTTCCAATTTTTTTTATTATGCGTTATGTGTGAAAATATTTAAATTATCTTTTTTAACTATTAAAAATTTTATTTGATAATATTACTTATCTATCTTCGAAAAATATGATCATATTATGTAAAAATTATAATTTCATTTTCTTGTATAAAATTAAGTTACCATGGTTAATATTACTTATCAAGATAATTTTTTTTTTTCAAATAACGATAATTTTATAAATATTGAATTTTGAAGATGTATTTTAAATTGATACTATAAAATTATTCCTAAACATGAATATAATTGAATTAAATCTAATTTTCTTAGTAATCAATGTTAAATAATATTAAGAACACCTGATGATTAGAAAGACTTTTCTCTACAAAAGTATTTTTCAACACATTATATGTTTTAATTAAAAAGCTAATTTAATCATATTTAGAAATTGAATTAGATCAAATAGATACAAAATTAGTATTAATAATGTATATATTTTTAAGGAAGGTCTGTATAATACATTTATAAATAAAATAATTACTATGATAAAATAGTTATGTAGATTAATAAGTGTAAAAAGGGTAATCTAATGTGGCTTATATTTTATTAAATAAATTTAAAAAATAGACCCTATAGTATAAATTTTGTAGGTTTTCAATTGGAAAATAAATTCACTGAAAACTTTCCCCTCGTAACTCACCTAACTCTCTTGTAATTCCATTTTTATTACCCTACCTAATTTTTTTCCAATAATTTTTTCACATTTCACCTGTAAAAGGAGACCACTTCATCCCACTTCAAACCTCACATATAGTTGAAAATTGACATGAAAATCTCCCCAATTTATTTATTACAAAGTCCCTATACATGTTTTTAGCCTCTAGCCAACGGAAATTTCTTCATGTCCTCCATTTCGATAGGATACTTCAATATAAGAACTTAATTATCAACATAAGTTTTACTTACCCTTTTATTTCAGTTTTTATCCTTCTCATCCACCCTGATACAAAAAATTATAACCCAATTTATATAATGAAATGATAATAAAAAATCAAACAAAATGTTATCAAATCGATGGTATAAACATCATCTATTCCCCTCCCATTCAATATAGAAGATGAAAACATTTCTTATATGTGTGGTGTACTACCACCTCCTTCAATGTCATGTTTTTATTTTCATCACCACCATTAATGTATGGTTATATAAATTATTTTATTTAATGAATATTTTATTTATGTCATAATTAATATTTTTCAAAATTAATTTAGGATTCTATATATATTATTAGCAACATGTAATCATTGAAAAACTAGCTGCCTAAAAGAATCATACAAGGAGGAAAATTGATTTATTTATCAGTGATAAATTATTTTTAATTTAACTTATTCTTATAAATCTTATAAATTAGGGTTAATTCCAAATATAATATATAAATAATTTAATTATACTATTATGGTAATTATATTTAAACAAAATAATCCCTTCTATAGCAATACTGACAAATATAATATAGCAAATTCTTATTGGGTCGGTTTGACCACATGCATGAAAAAATCTATAAAAATTAACCATGCATGTAACTCTAAAATTAATATTGTAACACCCCATGCTTCCATGGTACATTTATCTTTGAATAATTCAATAACTTGCATTGTATGCAACTTCGAGAGTCTAACACACCACGACCAATCAAAGTAACCGTTATGAATAGTAATACCCACTTTTTGAAATTTTATAAATTTTATCATTAAAAATGGAATTTATTTTTTGGATTCGAATTATCGAAATTAGCTTAGGGTAAATTTTGGCACTTTTCTGATAACTTTCATATTTTTACAAATAGTGAAAAATACTAAATTTTAATTAAAAACTACTTTTTTAATAAAAATAATTTATATTGTTAAATTATAATTTTGAGTGGTTTTAAAGTATAATTAGATTATATTTTTACCATTTAATCTAATTTTGGTCATTTGATGTAATTTCACATTTAAACAATACATAAAAAAGTGTCAATCTTTTCATAGTTATTATTTCTTAAAAACACATTTTTTGTTTTGATAACGGGAATTATTTTTAAATTAATTTCTGCCACTTCTGTGTTTTGAATTTGGAAAAATGGATTCCATATTTGGAATTAGTAGGTACAAATTGTGTAAATAGGTATCTTTTATTTTTGGAAAATTTAATTATTTACTTCAGTAAATATTTTATTTACCTTGATTAAAGGGTAAATATAATAAATAAGGGTAAAATATAGTATTATAATAATATAAAATTAACCTAACATATGTCATAATCCCATTGGATGATACATATCTGACCATTCGCATCCTTGGGTCAAATTTGGGACCCCATGGAGTCACATGGGAGTAATAATGACACTTTATATTAATTAGTTTAAAGTAAAGACAAAAAATGGCCTAAACAAATATTTCTTAGTAAATAAATTTTTACATGGGGTTATATAAGTTATGTTTTTGACTATAAATATTATTTGGAAATCAAAAAATATTTCCTACATCATGGTATTTGTTTTATATTTTTTGTACATCATATAAATTAAATTATTTGTGACACAATAATGATGTAATATTTACCTCATTAATAAATGATTTAAATAAATAAGATTATAAAAATTAAAAAAATATCCACAACCTATTCAATTATTATTGGATTATTTTATTTCTACCATGATTCATCTTAAACTATATTTTAATGATTATTTTACCTTTTCGAACTGAAGATGAGTTTATAATAAAATAATCGTTTCAAACATTCCTAAAGAGACCCTCCTCTCCCTTATAAAAGGCCCTCACTTCCTACCCATTTCTCACACTTTTCAAGCCTTTGGCTCATAAAAACCCAAGAAAAATATCCTCCCATCATCACTAAATTCATCCTAGAGGACTTAATTTCGTAAGAAAGACAACCTATGGAGCCCTTTTGATCAAATCAAAAGGAAGAACCCGAAGAAGAGGTAATAATTACACCACCCTCTTTCAAGTTCCTTTTTTCTTTCACTTCCTCTTTCATTGTTGTTTCCATTATAAAATAATAACTCCAGTATCTTCTATATAGTTTTATGTTATTATAAATATTGTACAACAATATTCATTATTCTATCCATCCTATGAATGACATGTCACCATTTGTGCGTACGTACGGCTTACCGTCTCCACGTCGTGGTGTAGTTGTTATTAAAATACACTATTATTTGGATGGGTATAATAATGATTTATAACTGATGTAGATAATAAATATAACATGTTATTTATTCTGTATATTTGATAGACCATCTATTTAAAAATGTTTTTAAATCAAAATAATGTTATTGTCGCTCGGACGTACGTACGGATTACCGTCCACATGAACGCGATGAGATTCATTTCCACATCTTAACTATTCAAGAATAATTTTCATTTGGTTATTTAAAATAATTATTAAGAACATAATATAATTCTGGATACGAATCAAATACATCCTATCCATAACAAATACGACTTATGTATCAAAACATATAAAGGAAAACGAATCAGTTAACACCCAAAATGATGATACTAATGAAATATCATTATCAAGGAAATATTAGAAGATCAGAAATGATATCATATTAATGTATATGGTTCTTGTATAATTCAATGAAAATTATTTCACCATTATACAGGAGGTTAACCTACTCTCGACCAAGGAAAAGAACATGGTATGTGTTAATTTCACAATCTCTTTATTATCCGAGGTTGTTTTATACGTGATTATCTACTAGGACCTCTTTATCATACACATTCATGTTTTCATAAAAATATATTTCAAAACATTTTTAATATTTACTAGAATATGTGTTAAAGTCATTTATACCCTTATTTGACCTTATATATTTTGAAAGGAATATTTCTTTCATTTTCCAAATTAGGTATTTTATGACCTTTTCGACAAAATTAAGGTAAGAATGTTTTTTAAAATTATAAGGACGGTACGGTTATTCTACACCTTTATAACATCATCGAAGCTTCTGTTACATGATTATAAGAATATTTTCAAAATAAATGTTTTCTTTTATAATTATGTGACTTTAAATGATTTAAAAAAAAAAAGAGATATTTTTGTCAAATTGTTTTGATTTCATCTATGTCAACATCCATTGATGGATTTTATACTTTTTTGATGTCAATTAATTATGATACAAATCTTTCATATTTTATTGAAGGTTTTGTTATATGTTTGACTTTGGATGTGTAACCATTCATGGGTTATGGTTAAATTATTTGAATTTCGTATTCTAGTTTTAATATGAATGTTTGTGTTATGTTTCAACCTTTTTTTATGAGGAATGTATTAGACTTAGCATGTGATGGTTAGAGAATTCTATAGCTACTCGGTTCATAGGTAGGTCTCATAAAACAATTAAATGTGGAATTGGATGAGTCATTTCCCAATTTGATATATGGTTTTGGCTGAGGCCTTAATTATTTTTGGACATCTTGGGTGAGGACTTGACAAGATGTTTCAGAATGTCTAGAATTATAAATTCCCTCATTATGAAAATCATATTTATGGATCATGTGGTTATTCAACTAGTATAATACCAATGAGTATGTTTTATTATGGAATTATTTACTTGGTCCATATTCTTTCCATTAAAGTGTTCATATTTATTATTTGTAAAGACATGTGTTTTCAGTTATTCACCATGCCTAATGTTTATGTTATCTTCCGTTGTATTTCTTACCCTTACTGAGAATTTGATCTCACCCCTTTATTATGTTTCATTTTCCCATGATATGAAGAAGTTAGTTACGAGTGACTTTCTAGAATAATCTAGGAGGCTTGGAAGCTTCTAATAGAATAAATTAGTGATGTATTTATTTTCAAGTTGTAAAGTTGAACTTATGTATGAATCTTATTTCCAATAATTCTAAACTGATCGGTCTTTCAAGACATAATTTCCTTATGATCATGAAAATGTTATGTAATAATGCACTGACTCCAGGTAACTGGGGTTGGGGCCTTACAGTTGGTGTCAAAGGAAGTTTAGTACAAACCTTAAAAACTAAATTTAGATAAACTCTGATTAGAGCACATTATCCTAAGATAGACTTTGAGGATTAGTATAAAAGAACTTCCTAGAATTTTTTTTATGTAGAGATTTTTTTTATTTTTCAAGAAAAACATCCCTATCTAGATACTATTAGGTAGATGTAGCTCTGGCATAGATATACCACGGGCTAAAACCCAAAAACACCACATTAATCTAGACTCGAATGGGAACTTGTACACGACAACGAGACTTGTTGTGCTTTTGGTTACGACACTCCCGAGGGATATGCTTAGGATAATTTTCATTTTCCTTACAAACCATTATGAAGTGTTTATGAGTTTATACTTCCTCAATGAAAACATTTTTATGATTATGGATTATATCCATAAATTGTTCAATTTCTGTTAAGTGTTTTACAAGTATGGAATTATGTATTTTGATTCATAAACTAATCTAGTTTATCCCATTGTTTATAAATGGTACGTAGTGGAAGCAATGGAAACCTTATCAATTCACGTTATCCATGTTGGGATTTCCCTCCTACTCAAGATAATTTTAGTGGAGCTGGTGATGCAACTGGTGCTGATTAGCTTATCACCATTCTGGAAACTCACTCAGGTTATGAATAATAAACTTACCCTTATGGAGCACCCTGATCCACAATGTAGAGGATCAATGATAGATCACTTCATGAGGAAATAACCACCAACATTCAATGGGAGTAAAAATCCATTTGTAGCTGAGAAATGGATAAGTTCCTTAGAGAAAATATTTCATGCTTTGGGGAGTAAAGAAAGGGAAAAAGTTGTCATGGCAGTTTATCGCCTCACAAGAGATGCTAATCAATGGTGTTAATTGATTCAAAATACAAAGGAAGATGAAGAAGTTTCATATAATGAACAGAGGGAGTTCAAAGTGCTTTTCTTAAAAAAAAATACATTCATCGTGACCATCAAGGAAATATGGAAAGGAAATTTCTGAGTCTTAGATAAAAGGAAGACGAGAATATTGCAATGTATGGGGCCAAATTTACAAGGTTAGAAAGGAATGCTGAATATTATATACATAACCCAAGAAGTAATATTGATCGTCTCTTTAATGGGTTAAAACCATTTATCCACCAAGCATTAGTATCGCAATCCTTTTCAACGTATGAAGATATTGTGCCAGGTGCTATCAAGACAGAAAAATAATTCTCTAAGTCTTACGAATTTAAAGAAAAGCAAGAGAATAAGTGATCTGCTGAATAATCTGGGAAAGGAAATAAGGAACCATGGAAAAAGGGAACGGTTGAATTTCCACCCTGTGATAATTGTGGAAGGAAGCACCCTAGTTCCTATCTAAAAGGAAAAGGAGTATGCAACCAATGTGGACAGAAAGTCCATCTTATTGGTGATTGTAAGAGGAAGAAATAAGATTCCAATGTTCAATGTCATAATTTCAGGGAGATGGGACATTATGAAAATGAATGTCCAAAGCATTAGAGAAACATACCTTAGAAAAGGCCAAGGGACCAAGGCCCTGTTTATGCGGTTACTACTGCTGAGGTTGAAGCTCCTAAAGAAATGGTGGCAGGTAATTTAATGGTTTCCTCAAGTTTAGCCAATACTTTATTTGAATTTGGATCATCGCATTGTTTCAAATCTTCCGAGTTTGTTAAGAAAATTAGATATTTCCAATTTTATTTAAAAATGGAGTTATCCGTCAAAACTCCTAAGGGAAGTATCATTGTAACAATGTTTTGTGAAACAGTTCCCATTATGGCATATAAATGTTCCTTATCTAATGATATCCTCATAATAATCATGAATTAATTTGATATAATCATCGGTGTGGATTGGATTTCGGACCATGATGCAAAAAATTATTGTAAGAAGAAGGAGGTTACAATTTTCAATGATGAGAAGGAGTACCCTATCTTTAGAGAAGAAACTTCACCATCTGATTATTATCTAGATCCACCCCCAGTAGCTCTACTAAATTCAATTATCAGGGAGGAAGAGAATAAAATAACTATGGGTGAGGAAAGAAATTTTCAAATAGAGGATGTACCTATTGTACAATAATATGTTGATGTGTCTCCATAGGATTTACCTTGACATCCTCCAGAGTGAGAAGTTGAGTTCTCCATTGATTTAATTCATGGTTCACGGCCCATATCGAAGACTCCTTATAGAATGGCCACTATGGAATTAGTGGAACTAAAGAAACAAATAGAGGAATTGAGTAACAAAGGATTTATTATCCCTAGTGTTTCTCCATGGGGAGCCCCTGTCCTTTTTGTCAAGAAGAAAGACAGATCTACGAGGTTGTGAATTGACTACATGGAGATCAATGCTATAACAATAAAAAACTAGTATCTCATACCTCACATTGATGATTTATTTGAACAACTTCATGGAGCTCAATATTTTTCAAAGATTGACCTTCGATATGGATATCATTAGTTGTGTGTGAAAAAGTAATACATTCCAAAGACTACATTTAGAACTAGGTACGAGAATTACGAGTCAAAGTAATCCCTTTTGGGCTGACTAATGCACCTTCCCTTTTCATGGATATAATGAACAGAGTTTTCAAGGAACATCTTGATGACATTATAGTGGTATTTATTGATTATATCATAGTATACTCCATGATCTATGAAGATCATGAAAATAACTTGCTCATTAGATTGAAGACTCTGAGAAGACACGAATTATATGGGATGTTTAACAAGTGTGAATTCTGGATTTAAGAGATTTCATTTATTGTCCATATTGTCTCTAAAGATGGAATCTCTATTGATCCTGCTAAGACAAGATCATTCCAAAAATGTATAACACCAATGAGTATAACTGAGGTATGCATTTTTATTGGTTTAGTAGGTTATTATCAACATTTCGTTAAATTTTTTTCCTGATTAGATAACCCATTAACCAATCCCACAAGTAATGGGGTTAAGTATTTTTGAAGAAAAAGAGTGTGAAGAATGTTTTGAAGAATTGAAGAGAATATTAGTAAATGATCTTATCTTGACTCTATCATCAGGGAATTATGGGTTTTTTATTTATAGTTATGCATCAATGAAAGGACGTGGTTGTGTCCTTATGCAGAATGATTGAGTTATTGCCTATGTATCACGACAGCTAAAAATTAATGAGCCTACCTATCCCACTCATTATCTTGAGTTAGCAGCTATAATCTTGTCTCTGAAAAAATAGAGACATTATCTCTGTGGTAAAAAATGTGAGATATATACCGATCACAAGAGTTTGATGCATATTTTATCACAACAATAAATCCACATGAGGAAAAGGAAATGGTTTAAACTATTCAAGGATTATGATTGCATGATACACTACCACCTAGGGAAGGAAAATACGGTGTTATATCCTTTGAGCAGAAAGGATCACGGAGTTTTGAACAAGATGATAGTTCAAAAGGATCCTATATACATGGATCTAGTAATGATGGATATGGGAATAACCATGGAAGGTGAAACATCAATACTTTTTCAAATGGATGAAAAACCATATTTACTTGAAAGGATAAAAAGTTCTCAGACTGATGATGAGAAATTTACAAAGAAGATTAAATCTGTGAACGATGGGAGATTGATTGACTTCGTATATGAAGATGGAATTTTTAAATTTGTGAAGAGAATCTGTGTTCCTAAATACCTGATCTAAAAAGTGAATTATTGTATGATGGTCATAGCTCCAATTTCTCTATACACCATGGGAGCACCATGATGTATAGAGATTTGAAGGAACATTTTTAGTGTGACAACATAAAGAGAAATAGATTACTGATTAGGGGACAAGATGTACGGTTCGTCAACAAGTAAAAGCTGGAAGGAAACATCCTGGAGGAGTCATGGAACCTCTTCCCATACTTGAGTGTAACTGAGATAAAATTATGATAAACTTTTTCATTGTACAACCAATGTCTCCTAGAAGGAATGATGCAATATGGATCATTGTTGATCGTCTTACCATGTTAGCACATTTTATTGCTATAAGAGAAGCTTTACCACTTGAACATTTAGCAAGAATGTATATTAATGAAGTTGTAAGACTTCATGGAGTACCCCTATCGATTGTTTCTGATCGTGATCCCCATTTTACATCAAGATTATGTAAAGGTCTTTAGAATTCCCTTGATAATGAAATTCTTTTGAGCACTGCCTACCACCCTAAAACTGATGGACAATCAGAACAGACTATTCGAACCATATAAGATATGTTGATATCTTGGTCACTTGTATTCAAGGTATGTGGGATCAATATTTACCTCTGGTAGAATTTTCTTATAACAATAGATTCCATTCAAGTATTCAGATGCCACCATAAAAATCATTATACGGAATGAGATGTCGCATACCAACTTGTTGGGATGATGTAAGTGAAGGAACACTTCTAGGCCCAGAACTTGTTGAGGAAACGATGTAAAAGGTGAAGGTTATCCAAACCCACATCAAAGCTGCTCAAAGTAGTCAGAAGAGCTATGCCGATAGCCGAAGAAAGGATTTGGAATTTTAGGTTGGAGATCATGTTTTATTGAAGGTTTATCCATGGAAGGGAGTTATATGATTTTGTAAGGAGTGTAAATTGAGTCCAAAATAAATCAGACCTTTAGAAATTCTATAATGCATTGGGGCTGTATCTTACCATTTGGAAATTTTTCCAAGTCTCTCCAAAGTTCACAATATGTTCAATGTATCACTGTTGAGAAAATACATGCCTGACCCAACGCATGTACTCACCTATGAGGAATTAGACCTGGAACCTGATCTATCTTATTGTGAAGATATTTTCAAGATTATTCATACTAGATAACTAGTGTTGAGAAACCAAAAAACTCATATGGTAAAAGTTATAGGGAGAAACCATAAGATGAAAGAGGCAACTTAAGAACCTGAGGAACATATGATAAAGAACCACCTGAATATTTTTATGTGGTAATATTCTAAAAATTTCGAGGATGAAATTATTTGAAGGAGGGGAGAACATAACACCCCATGCTTCCACAACAAGTTTCCCTTTGAATAATGAAACAACATGCATTTCACGAAACTTCGAGATTCTAAAACACTACGACCAATCAAAGTAGTCGTTATGAACAGTAATACCCACTTTTTGAATTTTTTAAAATTTTATCATTCAAAATCAACTTCATTTTTGGATTAGGAATATTCAAATTATATTAGGTTGAATTTTTTTCACTTCTATGATAACTTTCATATTTTTATGAATTGTAAAAAATACCAAATTTTAATGAAATTTTTTTTTTAATAAAAATAATTTATAGTGTTAAATTATAATTATGATTGGTTTTAAATAATAATTAGCTTATATTTTTAACATTTAATCTAATTTTGGTCATTGGATTTAATTTCACATTTAAACTGTACATAAACAAGTGCTAATCTTTTGATAGTTATTATTTCTTAAAAAAACACTTTCTATTTTGATAATGAGAATTAATTTTAAATTAATTTCTGCCACTTTTTTATTTTGAATTTGAAAAATGGATTCCATATTTGGAATCAGTTGGCCCAAATTATGAAAATGGGTACCTTTTATTTTTATACATTTTATATATTTACTTGAGTAAATAATTTTTTATCATGATTATAGGGTAAATATAATAAAGAAGGGTAAAAATTTGTTTTATAATAATACTAAATTACCCTAACATGTGTCCTAATGCTATTGTCTAATAAATATTTGACCATGGGAATCCTTGGGTAAAATTTGGGACCCCATGAAGCCACATTAGAGTAATAATGACACTTTATATTAATTAATTTAAAGTAAAGACAAAAATGGCATAAACAAATATATTTCAGTAAATCAATTTTTACGTGGGGTTATATAATTTATCTTTTCGACTATAAATATTATTTGAAAAGATAAAATGATTTCCTACATCATGGTTTTTTATATTTTTGGACTTCAAATAAATTAAAGTATTTATGACACAATAATGATGGAATATTTACCTCATTAATAAATGATTAAAATAAATAAGATTATAAATATTAAAAAAATATCTAAAACCTATCCAATTATTATTGAATTATTTTATTTCGACCATGATTCATCTTAACTTATATTTTAATTATTATTTGACCTTTTGAAATCGAATATGAGTTTATAATAAAATAATTTTTTCAAACATTCCTAAAGAGCCCCTCCTCTTCCTTATAAAAAGCCCTCACTTCCTACCCATTTGTCACACTTTCAAGCCTTTGGCTCATAAAAACCCTTCTTGGATAACCTAACAACATCCCTCACTTCATACTAGAGGCCTTAATTTGGTCATAAAGCCAACCTAAAGAGACCTGTTGATCAAATCAAAAGGAAGAACCCGAAGAAGATGTAATAATTTCCCCACCCTCTTTCAAGTTCATTTCTTTTTCCACTTCCTCTTTCATTGTTGTTTCCATTCAAAAATAATAACTACAATATATTCTACATACTTTGATGTTATTATAAATATGGTACAACCATATTAATTATTCTATCCATCCTATGATTGACATGTCACCATACGTGTGTACGTACGACTTACCGTCTCCACGTCGTGGTGTAGTTTTTATTAAAATATACTATTATTTGTATGGGTACAATAATGATGTATAATTGATGTAAATAATAAATATAACATGTTAATGATTCTGTATATATGATATAACATCTATTTAAAACCGTTTTTAAATCAAAATAATGAAATTTTCAATCGTGCGTACGTATGGATTACCGTCTCCACGAATGCGATGAGATTCATTTCCCCATCATAACCATTCAAGAATAATTTACATTTTGTTGTTAAATTTAATTATTAAGAACATAATATCATTCTGGATATGAATCGAATACATCCTATCCATAAGAAATATGGCTTATGTATTAAAACATATAAAGGAAAATGAATCAGTTAACACCCGAAACAACGATACTAGTAAAATATTCTTATCAAAGCAATATTAGAAGATCATATATGATATAATATTAATGTATATAGTTAATTAATAATTTAATAAAAATTATTTATCCATTATAAAATATCTTAACCTACCCTCAACCAAGTAAAAAAACATGGTAAGGGTCAATTTCACAGTCTCTTTATTTTCCATGGTTGTTTTATACGTGAGTATCTACTTGGACCTCTTTATCATCCACATCCATGTTTTCTTAATAATGTATTTTAAAACATTTTTACTATTTACTAGACTATGGGTTAAAGTCATTTATACCCTTATTTGACCTTATATATTTTGAAAGGAATCTTTCCGTCATTTTCCAAACAAGGTACTTTAAGACCTTTTTCAACAAAATCAAGGTAAGAATGTTTTTTTAACTTATCCATCGAGTACATCTATTCTCCGCTGTTATAACAACGTCGAAGCTTACCTTTCTATCTTATAATAATATTTTCAAAATAAATTTTTTCTTTTATAATTATGTGACTTTAAATGATTTCAAAAATTAGAAAGATATATTTCTGTCAAATAGTCTTGATTTCATCTTTGTCAAAATCGATTGATGGATTTTATACTTGTTTGAAGTCGATTCATTATGATAAAAATATTCTATATTTTATTGAAGGTTTTGCGATATGTCTTACTCTGGATGTGTTATCATTCATGGTTTATGGTTAATGTATTGACACTTCATATGCTATTTTTAATACGAATGTTTGTGTTATGTTTCATCGTTTTCATATGAGGAATGTATTAGACTTAGTATATGACGTGTGGAGCCCGCTATAGCTTCTCGGTGCATCGATAGATCTCATGAGAAAATTTGATGTTGAATTGGATGAGGCCTTTCCAAATTTGATATATGGTTTTGGCCGAGGCCTAAATCATTTTTAGATGTCTTGGCCAAGGCCTTAACATGATGTTTCAGAATGTCCTGTATTATACATTCCCTCATTATGAAAATAATATTGATGGATCATGTTTTTATTCAACTAGTAGAATACCCGTGACTATGTTTTAATGTTTCATTATTTACTCAGCTCATATTACTACCATAAAATTGTTCATGTTTATTATTTTTAAAGGCATGTGTTTTCTATTATTCACCATGCCTAATATTTATGTTATCTTATACTGTATTTATTACCCTTACTAAGTGTTTGAGATCACCCATTTCTTATGTTTCATTTTCCCAGGATATATGAAGAAGTTAGTTATGAGTGACCTGCAGGCATAATCTAGGAGGCTGGGATTTTTCTAATGGAATAAATGTGTTTCTTATTTCTGTACAAGTTGTAATGTTGAACTTATGTATGAATCCTGTTTCCAATAATACTAAACTGATCAGTCTTTCAGGACATGATTTCCCTGTGATCATGCCAATGTTATGTAATAATGCAATGACTCTGGGTAACTGAGGTTGGGAAATTACAAATATTTTATATTAATAATTAAATAATTATTTTATTTCTTTTGAGGTAATATAATATTTCTACTCATTAATTAAGTTATGACCATTTATTTTTTAAAAATCAGCGAACCATGTTTGCCATTAATTTCATCCACACAAACCATAAAAAAACTACAATATAATGAAATTATAAGTTTATAAACTAAACTAAAATATAAATTATAGTGCCATTTATGATCATTAATGATGATATTTGAAAGAATATGATGAAAAAAACTACTATTATGAATCTATTTCGAAATATTCATGATTACTCACACCCGATATCGAAAATAGACAATAACTATCTAATACAGAAGTAGAGAATAATTGTAAATTATTTTTATGAAAGTTTATAGATATAAAAATCTTTTAAAATATATTGTTAATATATTTATGTTATACATGACATTACTATGCATTCAACTAAATATGGAAATAAGGTACTAGCTTCTTGTATCGAATTTAATTTCTTGATACATATTTCTTTATCTACACCATGTTTGTTATATAATGGTGTATATACTACCACTTCAATATTTTGTATCAGGATACAATAATTATTCTTGGTATTTAATGATTTATTTGAAATCATATCCTTTGATGGGTTTTGATTCAAGTGTTTGTAAGGTTTTAAGGGGTTTCTTGGTATCGTTTTCAAATACATGAGACATGTTTCATATTTCACAACATCATTTATTTTATATCATGTGCTTACGAAATAAAGAATTTATTTTTCTATATTCATGAAATTCATAAGTATTAATATTCAATGAAATGTTCTTTATTTAAATGGAATTCAATTCAAAATATACAAATGTTATTAGGGTTTTTGTTTACACAACTCCAATAATTGTGTTAAAATGATTCATCTTAACCTTTTTTGTTTTATGATTTTTTGTTCAATGGTAATATTCTATTTCATGGTACATTCTCATTATCTCAAGGTAAAGTTCCATGTTTTATTATAATCTTCATCCAAAACAAACTTATTCCCCCATAAAAAGTATATCATTATTATGAATAATTTCATCATCTTCAATGATAGCTTCCACTCATTTTTTATATTTTCACTAAAATAAATTTTAGACTTTATATTTGGAAGCATAATATTGTATTATCTCATGTGAACTTCATATTTACCTTCTCCTCTTTTCAAAAGAGAGTTTTGTTTCTATTTTTTACGATGTGGTTTTTCAATAAAGGTGTTTCAAAATATTAAAAGAATATATTTTCCATACATTCAATATAAACTATTTTATCTTCCACTCCACATTGGTTTTGGTAACATTTATTTCATTATAAGGATCAATTATTAAATTTTCATTTTAAAATTATTATTTTATAATGTTTTTACACCACCTTTTTTATACTTATATGTATATTTCTAGGATCCCATGTTGATGTTTAATATAAGTATTAAAAATTGTTTTCCCATAACCTTTTTGATACATTAATGTATTTTAATGGCTTAAATATTGAAATTTATACCCAAATATTTATTTTTAATATGAATTATTTTTAATCTATCAAATCATACTATTTTAGAAATGACATTCCAAAGTTACCATAATTTTTTCTTTTACACCAGTGATAAAATAATTTTCTAAAATTCATTTTATGATTTCACAAAAAAATTCTTATTTAAATATAAATGCCTTATCTTCTTAGAAGGAATTTTTCTCGATTCAATATATAAATTTTCAGACGTAATACTATTTTTGGGTGATTGATTTTTTAGTTACCAACCATTTACATTATTAAGGTCAATTTTGGTGATAAAATCATGAAATGTTGTGAAACCCTTTTTTATTTATAGGCGTTATTTATGTTATAATGACTAATTGATTTTAAGTAGAACACATATTTATGGATTATTGAATGGTTTAGTCCTATATATACCTCTAATACACTGGTTTATGTTTATATCACACGATCTCATATGGGTACACCACAGAATGTATCCCATACGAAAGGGTATTTGAGAGGACTTATACCAATTATAATGGTTCATGAGAGGATCTATCCCAAGATAAATGGTAAATAAGAGGATTTATCCCAATAAAAATGGGTATATGATAGGTTTTATATAAAGAAAAAGTGAACATGATACTATTATCCCAATATTAAGATGGTGAAATGATGATTATCTAAAGCCTATTATGTAATGAATGAATTGGTAAATATCCATTAAATATTATTTACATGCTTATATTTATGCCATATTCATATACCATAATCTTGTTCCTAGGATTATTATATCTGAATCTTTTTTAATATATCATGATTTGTCACACTTTATATATGGTATATATTTATTTATTTGAGATTACATGTATTTCTATCATGACTTATGGACAAATAATTTTATTCCATGCTATTTTTAGTAAGATATTTATACCCTACACATGTTTTCTCATACTATTATGTTTTATCCATTGTTAAAATGCTTAATTTTTTTTCTATTATTGAGCATAAGATCTCACCCATTTTTTATATTTTATTTCTATAGATTATAATGATGTGCATAAACCATGAGTTTTCTAGAATTAGATCTAGTGTAGTTCAAATATTTATAAATTTTAGCAAGTATCATAAAATGAGTTTCTTATGTAGCTGATCCTATATGCCCCAAAATCTTCTATTCTATGGATTGTGAGATTATTTATGAGATTTAATGATTATATAAAGAAAATAATGTGAAATAAAGATATATTTCAATTTTTTCCCTTTAATTCATAGGGAATTCTTAAGATTACGAGGATTTAAAAAGGGAAGATATTTTTGTTTGGGAACTAAAATGTTTTGAATTTAGCGGTGCATTTAAAAATTATGGGATTTTGGAATAAAATTTATGATTTTATTAATTATTTATGTAGAGGTTTGGTTTTTAATGGGCGGAAGAATACATGGGTAGTTCATTTTCATTAAATTACATTGATAATTTTGTGTAAAGAATGTTTGTGTTATTATAAAATTTGAATGTTTAATTTTTTTTGAGTTTTTCAAAATTTTGATGAGTATGTTTTTTTTCATATCATTCTTTAATATCAATGAAAAAAATACTAAAATAATAGGAAGATTATTTATGTTAATAATATTATTTACTTGGAATAAATTATAATGGTAATGGTGTGTTGAAAAAATACATTATTTTTTTGGATGTAAATGAATCTTGGTTTGGAATGCGATATATAATTATATATTTTTATTATTTGATTAAAATTATGAGTGTTATGTTTTTGATTATGGATGATGGTGTGTTAAATAATGAATGGTTTTGAATGGATTTTTATAAATTGGATTTTTGGTTAGTATTGAAAAGTAGAAAGATTATTTGATTTGTTATTTATATATTGACAACATTTGTTTGTTTATGATTTTGGTAAGAGTGGATTGTTATTATTTAAACAAAGGTTTTATAAATATCTATTAAAATTACGTGGATTTATTTGGATATTCTTAAGGAATATTTAAATATTGAATAACATGAATTTTTTGAATATTAAGGCCATATTTAAATGAAAAATAATATTGTTTTAATGTTTCTTCGGATTAAATTGAATCATTATATTTTGAAAATATCTTAAAAGAGTCTCATAAATTTTTTGATGTGTTAATATTTTTTTTGAAAATATAAATATTTAAAACACTTGAAATTATTAGTTTTAAATCAATGAAAAAAATGTTAATAGAGAATATAAAATGTTTAAGATATATTAATTGTGTTTCATAACTATTTAGTTTTCAAAAAATGGATGGAAATAATTGAATGAATATTGAATCTTAATTTCAAATTTTGGAATGTAATTGGAAGAGTTGGGTTTTGTAAGTGAATAGTTTTACGATATGTGTTTTTATATTTGTTGAGATCTAAAGTTTGGCTTGGGTTATTTAATTAGTAGTTTGAGATATCTTGATAGGTAGAACCATGAATGGTACATAGTGTAATACCATGGAGTAACTTCAATTAAAATGATGATATGTCTTTATTTTAGGTGTGGAAAATGGTATCATGATTTGAGATGTTTCTAGAAGAATAAAATTTTTTTTTTGGAGAGTTTGTAAGAAAAATGGTTGTTAAATTTTAAATTTTTTTCTATAAATTATATTTAATGGAATTTTTTTATTTGGACAATTTTTATAAATTAGTTTTTATTTATTATTATATATTTGTTTTTATGTTATTAAAAAAAACGTGTGCTGGTGTTTGTGTGGGTCAACCATACATTGGAGGGATGAATGTCCATGCATGGGGTTGTAGATAAAGGTTCCAAGAACTCTATTAAATTATAAGTTGAGTGGAGGATAGTGATTTTGGTATTATGGTGGGGAGGTTCATTCATTTTATTTCTTTGATAATTATTGGGAAGCTTTTAATGATTAGAAATTGTTGATAAGGAAACCAATGTGATACAACTACATTGAAAACTCATGTGGGAAATGAAAAAAGGGAACAAACCCCTTTGGATTTAAGTAGAGGATGAATAAGTTCATGTATTTGAAAAAATTAAATGAAAAAATACAGTTAATTTAAAATAAGGATAAAAATATTTTAAAAAATATATTTTTCAGGTGGGGAATCAAGTTTCCAAAAAGGGATGGTAACACAATGTTATTTTTTTCTATATTGTTCCCTTATCTCTTTAAATGTCCTATAATTTTATCTCTTTAATATCACCTTTATTATTTATCAAAATAAATAAAGGTTAGTGGTTTTTGAATCAAATAAAAAATATAAGGTATGCCCCATGTTTTTTTAATGGCATGAGAGATTTTTCTTACATATTTAATTTTTTTAAAACAATTTCACTAAAAGATTATTTTGTGTTTAGTGATTTGTTTGATATCACCTATAAGTATTGAGTCATCATATAATATCATTTAGGTGTCATCTTTATTTCCTTGGTTTTCCAGATTGTGGTTTTTTAAATTTTTTGTGCCGTGTTAAATAATTTAATTTTTATAAGGAATAATTTAAGTGGAAGTTAATTTTATAAGCATAGAATTACTTTCCATGAGTTATATGGAGAAATTGGTATTTTTATAATTTTTAATTTTTTAAATAATTAATAATAACGAATATAGTGTTTTTTATATGAGTATAATGGTTAATTAAATTAATAGTTTAGTGGAGACATCAATAATAATGTTATTAAATCTAATTTAATAATTTTAATTAGTAACCTGTATGTGTATTTTGGCATGTTAATTAATAGTAAAAATAAATATATTTGAAAAAATTATGTAAAAATTAATAAAAGAATTCAATGGCGAATAATATGGGTTGAAAATTATTATATGACACTATTTTATTTTGTGTTATTGAATTGTTTTATACTTCACATATTCATGTATTGAGTATATGATTTTCATTCAATAGGGAAATAAATGTTAATAACACTATTAATTTTTAAGATTGATATTTGATACTAAAATGAGAATATTTTCCTATAAAATTATGTGTTAAATGGGGGTAATCACATTTATAATACTAAGGAAGCTTTTATATAGTTTTGGGTTTTTTTCTAATCAATTTGTTTGTGATTGTTGTGATGTTTGATTATTATATTTTGTTATTTAAATCAGATATAGTTATAAATTGCTAATATAAATAACAAATTTAAAATTTTAAATTGAAGTGGATATTAAGAAGATGATTATAGATGCTAATAAAGAGTTTGGAATTGTGTTAAAATGGGAATAATTATTTGTTTGGTTGCAAAAACTAAATGAATTCATATAAAATTATTCTGAATTTTAAAATATTTATGAGGTGATAACATTTTTTCTAAACAAGTTTTTGATGTTATGTTGTTATAGGATTAAGGATTATTACATTTGAAAATGTTGGATAAGTGTGGGGAAATTCAACTTGGTTGTTTGGAAACAATAACTTATGTTTGAAAAGGCCACGTGTAGAGTTGATGTATATTTTGAGTAAGTTTAAAAAACTAAAAATAGTATTTATAATGGGATTGAATGATGAAAACAGTGGGAAATTTTTTTATAATGATTATTAGATCATAAAGATTGAAAATAACTCATAAATACAGGGTCTTTTTTTGTGTTAATGACCATAAAAAATTTATTTATTGATTCAAAAAATATTGTAAATATCGATGTTTTAATATTTTTTACTAAGTGGATTAGTAATTAAAAGAGGATTTTTATGGGGTAATTTTGACATGAATTGTTGGAATAGATGTTATTAATTATATTTTTATCACATACCATTTTATTTCGCAGTGAGTGTTCCATGATATTGGATACATGTTGTCAGCTTGGGTGGGATGAAATGTGATATACCATGAGATGAAATATTTACCCCTGAGGGGTCAGATACATGTTATTCCATAGGGATGGAATGTACTTGAGAGTTCTGAGTATGTTTTTTCATTATTCATGGTTGTCTAAAACAATACTAAAATATATGTTATATGAAATGGGCTTGAGTTCCATGATCCATAGGCACTAGCACTGGATGATGCTGATTTGTTCAGATGATATGGTATAACTTATAACTTAATTTAATTTCTAAAAGTAAAATTTCCAAATAATTTTATAGATTTTAAGTGCTTATATATTACCATAATTATCTCATGTTATGTTTGGTGTGTTTGTGGGTTATAATGTGTATCTATTACCACACATGATACATACACACCTCATTTTCACATTGAAGATACATATCATTGTATGTGAAGGATAATATCCTTTTTAATATTGGAGTTTATGTTAGTGTAAATATTATAGTAATGTGTATTTATTTGGGATATGTGTGTAAGGGATATATACCCTTTTATTTATTTTCCTTTCTAGTTCTAATGTATTCTTTCTGGTACTTGGGTTTTATACTTGTGTCATACATTGTTGTATGACTCATGCAATAATTTATATGATATTTGTATGCCATAATAAAGTTATTTTTATTCATTTTTAACATTAATTATTATTTAATAATTTATTAGAGTTATTTAATATGATGAAAATTTAGTGAGTAAATCACTCCCAAAAAAATATAGATAAACCATTAGTGTCATCCACTATTTTCTGATGAATGGGAAGCGCAATTGCGGACATATGATGTTTCACCTTGGTAAAAAAATTATACTAGGATGACACATAAGAAAATGATATAAAATTCATTATTTCCTAATGTTTATATATTTTGGAGTTAGAAATTGGATTTAAATCTATGTGTGTCTATGTTCCTGGCCAACATAATTAGAGTAAATTTCTCAGTTACGATTGAAGTTCATGAATTTATTTTTGAGATTTACTAATATGATTTTAGTGAATGGCAGTCACTAGGTTTAAATAATGTAGTGGGTAATTAATGTATCATATTCTATTGGTAAAGATCATGTCAAGTTCTATGCTTTATTGTGATTAATTTAAAATAATTCTTATAGTGATATTGTATTTGAATAATGATGAATGAATGAAAAATTGGAAAATTCTTGGGATGTATCAATGATGTTTGGATTAGTTTTATTACTTAATTTTGAGAACTATAAATTTTTTGTGAAAATTATTTAATACATTCTTGTATGTAAGATATATGTACAATATTTTTTTAGACCAAAAATTTTCTACAATGACTCAAGGGGGGGTGCATGAATTGTGTTCATGAATGTTATAAAAAATTAAAAATACCTAATAATTAAATGAATTAATATATCCTTTAATTTGGAATGATTTGAAATACAAATATAAAATATAAAAAACATGACCACAATTTTTTTATAGTGATTCAAGGATACCTCAACACCCCCAAAACCACTCCACTAAAAATTGTTGTGATTTTACTGATATGTATTCTGATCCTTTTCAGAGGGTTTATGCAGCTGGGTTGAAGTAAATGTTACTTAGTATAAGGATTGATGATATTTTGTTAGACTATTCTTTATAATACAAGTCTATATTCTTTTAATGACACTTAGTAAAAGAATCATGAACTTACTAAAAATATAAAAATATATTGAAACAAAGTTATAATAGATAGAAAATAGTTTAAATTCATAACAACTAAAAATTGATAAATTTCATATAGAGAATGTATATGTCACAATAGTTTTTCTCCAAAAAGGAATATTCAAATATAGTTTTTAACGTCACATAATAATGTAAAAAAATCTTATATTATTTGTTTTTTTAATTTTACTACAAAAAATGTAAATGTGTAGATGTAGAAACCAATCTTAGAATACAATAGTTAAAAAATATTCAATAACTTGTCGTATTTTATTCCTTCTATGTGTTAGTATCAATGTCTCTTCCATACAATTTAGAAGAAATAATGAATATATATAAAATAAATATAGTCAAATCAATACTTAATATTCTTCATGAAAATAAGTATTCATCTAACCATTATGCACATTAAATTTTCATTTTTTTTAAAATAAATACCCTTTTTAATTTAAATGGCACAACTTTAAAATATCTATCAATTCAATAATAATAAAGACACATGATGATGTCACTTATAAATCAGTAAAAAAAATCTCATACAAAATATTTTAATTTAGAATATGTAGACTTTGAGGATAAAAGTAACTTATTTGACTTTATTGAAAAACATAAGTGTCTTCTTCTTACTTCTTATGTGTTTAAAAAAAGAAGTCATTTTATAGATTTTATCATAGTCGTATTCTAGATTATGAAAGAGTCGTCTTAAAATTTTAATGAGAGTAAATATTGATTCAATAATATTAAAAATATAATTCAATAAGAGTTACTATATATTTTGTCACAGTGAGTATAGATTTCATAATTGGCAATCTGGATTTCAAATATGTCATAACTTTTATTTCGTCAGAGTCAACCCAAATTTTTAAGGAGTTATAACATGAATTTCATAAAATTAATATTCTAAATTATATAAGAGATATATATTCAATTTTATAGGAATAATCTTTTTCATTGGTAAGAGTCATAACAAGAATTTCAAAAGGGTCACGTACTTAAGAAATTTATCATGAAAAATAATAATCATCAAGTATAATATATATATATATATAAATAAACAAATAAAAACCTATTTAAAACACATAAAAAATATTCTAATTAAAACACAAAAACAAACTTCTAATTAAAAGAAATAATTTTTTTGCGAGAATGAAAACTTATAATATAATTCGATATTTTAAACTAACATCACTCGATCCAAAAATCTTCCCTATTTTAATGATTATAAAACCCTTAAAATTATTTTTTTTAGATTTAATAACTATTGATAAAAAGAATATAATATAGAGTCAAAGTATTATCAGTATGGAGTTAAGTTTTTTTCTTCTCATTGGTTTCTTACCCTTTTTAGGATATAAAAAATAATGTTGAATTAGTTGATATATCAAAATAATATCAAACATTGAAATGTAAAACTATCAGAATATAACAATAAAAAGAATAATAATTCAGAAATTACTTATATTAAACAATAATTAATATAAATTCCTATAATGAATTTAGAAAAAAATTAAACTACAAGAAAACATAAAATATGAAATCATAAATCTTTTTTAGTTGTGTTTCGTTTTTATTGAGGTTCATTGGATAAGAAAAATGTTCTAATTTTGGAACAAGTTGAACTATATGTTTCTCCTGATGCTCCAAGATGTATAGTATCTATAGTTGTATTACTAGAATAGACATGTCTTAAGAATGTAATTTCTCAACATGGTCTAATTAATACTTATGTAATGTATAGTAATCAATCCATTTTATTTAATGTACTTTCTTTCTAACACTCAAAAATTTAAAATTTACATTTAATGGAGTTTTATAGTTCTTTAAAAATCATTAGGTAGCTTTTGAATATCAATGAGTTTGTAATAAATTCTTTTTTAAGATTGTGAGACTGTTATTACTTACAGATACAAAATCTTTTATAGATATCTTTATATCATTTATCTCCATTTGATATTTTTTTTATTTTTTTACTGTAGTGATTAATTCCTTTTTTAATTCTTGAAATTTATCTTTGTTTACTATGTCATACTAAATCATAAAAATCCTTTCATTCATCATATAAAAATAAGAAAAAATTATATTAATGCGAAATTTAATAGAGTCTATTTTTAAAAATACTAAATATAATGAATTGACGTGAATAAGTTTAAAAATGATCATAATCATAGATTGGAATTTTATAATTTCTTGAAACTCATTAAAATCATAATTGAAATCCATTTATGATTGCAATTCCCCAAAATTAAGTCATTAAATGGTAGTTTAATTCTATTTTTTTAATTGATATCTTTTTTTACATTTAGGTATATTTTCGAATAAATAATTTCTTTATTCAACAAATAAATCTTAGAAAATAATTTTGTTGTGAAAATTTCGACCTGATAATTAAAATATGATCTAACTTTATCTTTTATATTAGTGTGTTATGTCTATTCTCTCCCATTCTAATTAAGAACTAGTTATGGATGTTATTTAACCCAAATATAAAAATCCCTCATAAAGAGTGGAAATTCATCATCACTGGGTTTTCAATATTAAATCTATTCTCTAAAAATTTAAATTGGTTTTAATCTAGTCTCTTGATAAATATTTTTATTCATCACTTCATTGTTTTTTTACTAATTTACTTCACTATTCAAACTCCAAAATTGTATCTTGTAACAATTTATTCCTTAGAAATATTTTCTTCTTTAAAAGGATATATGGTTTTTGCATATACATGGTGAAACAAAGAAACATCTTGTTTTTTATAACTTTTAGTAATTTAGATAATTTTTAAAATAATTTTATTTAATAATCCATCTCAATTAGTGTAATAATATCCTCATATTTATTCTCCATTGTTTTTCATGATAATGGGTTATTTTAGAGAAACCAATATTATGTATAACTCTATTTGATAATGTTTTATTATAATGGAACATTATGTCTTCTAGATAATTTATATATATATATATATATCCTTCTTTATAAATAATAGATTCATTTGCCATACATATGGGGTAAAAACTTGGATTCTTATACATTTTGCTATAGTAATACTTATATGTTACCATATGTCTTAGAAGAATGATTTTTTCTCATTATGTTTTTGGTATAACAAATTCATGTCATGAAAAATAACCATTTCAAATTATACTAGTCTTTGAGCTATTCCATCCTAAATTAAATTTGTTAGAATATTCTAATTAGGTTATAAGTCCTTCACAAACATCTTATTAATAATTTGATATCAAATTAAATAAAACATCATGAAGTTTGGAAATATGGGATAATCACTGAGAAATTTTATATTAAAAAAATCATCATTTGTGAGGAAAAGAGAAATGATTTAACTATTTTTAAACTCAAAATAAAGGTAAATTTTTCAATTAAAACAAAATAATAAAGTTGCAATTATATGAGAAATATAACTTGAAATCCTAATTGAACTCATATACATCATTTTCAAACACAAAATCTATCTTATTCTAATCATTTAATTATACCCACCCATAAAAAAATAAATTTATTCCGAACCAGGTTTGTATGATTTATCCAGTTAAAATATACCGATTTACCTAGTATATTATATCTTTTAAAAAACTAAAATATAATTTTTTTTAAACTTATTGAAGATTCATCATCTGATTTTTTTGATCTTTCTATTTTCGAAATAAGTCTTTTGTTTTGAATGATAGGGTTTTTATATTTCATAGATAGATTCTATAGAAATTAAATCAAGAATTTTTTGAGCTAAATATATTTTTAGAATCAATAAAAACTCTAAAAATAATTCTTTTTTCGTTGTTGTAATTTGGTTAGTGAAGTATTAAAAATAAAAAAAAACAAAAAAATTTAATGAAATAAAGATATTATTCAGCTGAAAGATTAATTTTAAGAACATATTTGTGTGAGATTAAACTATATAAAAAACCTAGAAAACATATAATTAAGTTATTTAAAAAAATTAATATAATTATCTCTTAATAAAATTATATTGATGAAAATAAAGGGTCTTAGTGAAAAAATTCACCAACTGATGGTCAATATTAATAAATTAAAGAGAAAAATCACCTTTTTGGGCATGGTATATCAATAAATGATATATAATATGAATTTTATTAGTCATATATTATCTTATCATATTTTTAAAAATATTTATATAATTATGGTTATCACATTTGAGTAGAACATGTCTCAAATTAAAACCCAAATCATTGAAGGGGTGTTTCATCCACAACATTAATAATAAATACCCAATGAAATTTACCAATCTTAATTAGTATATAAAGAAATAATTATTTTTTCTTACATGACCAAGAAAATATAAAAATTTCCTCAATATGGTTGGTTATTGAGGTACCATTCTTTGGTAAATACCCATATTCTTGTACCCTAATCTTGGTGGTTAATTTTTCACAGTGACACTAGATACAAGGAATCTCTCCTGAAATTATTAATATTTTAGTAGTCTTAGTAAACAAGATACAGACTTTAACTTAAAAATATATTTTTAAAAAATTAAATAGTGTATATTCTTTGAGTACACCATTATTCCATTTAACATATCCCTTCAAATTAATCATAAATTTCTTCCTGGTATCTTGGGGAAAATAAATCATATAAATGGTGTGATATCAGATATTCAGTAAGGGTATGTGTATAACATAATTTATTGTATATAAATAAGATGAAATCAATATGGTAACATAAATTACTAAACACATATTCCATTGAATCAATAAATTAAACATAAATAATAATATTTCATGAATAAATGATGATCAATTAAATCCATATAAATAGTCAGATGAGTTCAAAATTTATCCACGGATATTATAACTAATCGAATTATCACATGGAAATAAATTACTAATTTCGTAATGATGGAATACATTTTTCAATACATTATAATCACAATTTTGAGGCGTCCTACTAAACCATCTCTCATAAATGGTTAAGGCATCATCCAATAAAAAATCTAGTTTATCCTAAGAGACCTATTGATGCATTGAGGGGCTATAAAGTGGTATGACTATCACATAATAAGTCCAAATAATTCCTCATATGAATGGGGTGAAGCATTTTAAACATAAAAATTGGACTTCAATCTATTATATGTAATCATAATAATTTCCCTAACCTATAAAAATAATCATACGTATTCCAGAGTAATATGGTGAATGATATCAAAATAGTACATCACCAATCAAACTAATCATTAAATATTCAATAAAATATATTATATGGTATTTTATGAGATCAAATTCGATTAATTATAATATTCAATAAAGTATGTTGATATAGATTAAAATATCTTAATATTATCATTGCAATTTTTGGGAATAAAATATTCTTTTTTACTATGAGATAACTAATATTAAAAAAAGATGAAAAATTATAAAAGAAAAAATTTTAAAAAAAATAACCCTTTAAATATGTAATGTAAGCTTTAAATCAATGATGTTTCTTGATTTTCATAAATTCCATTCATGTAATATAAGTTAAAAACATTTAATTCACACTCTTTAAAAAGTATACCATTTGAAAAATGATTAAAATATTATTTTTAAATACTTTTATAAAAAACTCCAAAATGGATCAAGATCACATTATAAAATCATAGGATAATAATAAAAAAAATTAGAGTAATTTTTTAGAAAAAAAGTAATTTTAAGAGAAATATTCCCCAACATATACATAAGTATAAATAATCCCAAATAATGATGAGATTGTGAAGTAAACCCTTATCACTTTGGTAACATTTGAATCATATGATGCATATATTAATAACTTCAAATGAAAAACTAGATAACATGAATAAAAATATATTAATGATTTAGTATATAAAATAGGTAGTATATACACCACACAAAATTAATAAGTAGTGAATATGAATGATGTCACATAGAAGTATAAGTGAGACGAGAAACACTTACCTTAGGCCTCACTTCCTTCATACACATTGGAACCTTCTTTATAATAAATATATATTTATTATAAATATATTAAGGCACCATATTCATATATATATATATATATATATATATATCTTACAATATATTATCTTCTTATTTCATTTTATCAACTTTTTTTTATCATTTATCTATTAAAATCCCTATCCTAGGTGATATTTGATTTGTTTTTCATGAATGTTTTTGTTCGGTAGTTTCAGCCCTTATATTTTTATAATAATTCCATAATATCCAGAATATTATTAATGGTATTAATAAAATTTATATTCAATATTATGATAGAAAAATGAATTACCCTATTCATGGAGTCAGCTGTCTGTATATATGGATAGACACTATTTTCACTTTTTTAGAGATGGCATGAAAAACGGTGAGTAAAAATTAAGTTTTACAAAATCATTATTTTATCATATATATCTTATTTATTCATTAATTTTATATTTATAACCATCCAAGTAAAGTGGTGAAGAAAAATGAATTACACCGCCACGTGGGGATAGTAAGCTACACATACACATGATCAATGTTTTGGATTTTTTTATGATGGAAAATAGATTTAATATGGTTATAACATTATAATAATAACATATCAATATATTTATTATACTATATTTACTATTTTATGATGTTTAAAACATATTAAGAGGATGTAGAAGAATAAATAAATTTGAAGGAGTTGGTAAAGATGATCACCTCTTCTTTGGTGGACTCCCTTTAGATCTCTATATAAGGGACTTATGGATTCTATTTTGGAAAGTCTCGTACATAAATAAATTGGGTAAGGATGTTGATAAAATTAACTAGTAGGGTTTGGTCAATCTATATGTCTCAATGTAGAGTAATTAAGTGAAGGAAGGAGTTCCCTTTTATAATTGAGGGGAAGGGTATTCTTGGAGTTTCATAAAATATTAAATTATTATCAATTAATTATCAATTATAAATATCTCTAAAGTTATTTTTAAAAAATATAATATGATAATGGGTAAAAATTCCCTAATAAAATAAAAATTAGACAACTTTTGATTATATATCTTCCCTTATCTTTTTGTTTTACACCTATTTTATCCCTTTAACTCTTACTATGTCAACATGTTGTTTTTAATCTTTTAGTGTCAATGTAGTAACTATAAAATGAAAATGAGCCATAAATTAACCATATTTGATATCATAAATAATATCACAATCACTTTTTCTAATTTTATATTTTTAGGAATTATATATCATTTAATAAAATATTATTTTCTATAAAATATCCATAATGTCAATTTTAAGAATTATTTATTAAATAGACGTTATAATATCCCAATTTCCCTTATAATTGAAACTAATTATTTAATTATATCCCTTAAATATAATTTTATTATATTAAATTCTTTTATTAAATTATTTATCTCATATTTTACCTATTTTAATATTTATAATATCATTTATTTTATTTTTCCATTAATTAAATAATTTCTCTTGTATCATTTGGTATGAATTTATGGTAATTATTTATTCAAAAAAAATTAAAAATAAATTAACATGGTGAAGAAAAAAAATTTATCTTGAAAAATATTATTTATATTTAGACATATCCTTTGGAAAATACTATATTAAATATATTACACTTTTAAAAAACAAGAATGTGACTTGTTTGAAATTTCGCTAAATAAAATACTATAAAGGCCATAATATCATCTAAGTTTCTCAAAAATGTCATCAGTTATACCATTGGATTATTATGGTCTAGATATATTAATACAATAATATTTATGTAAATTCTTTGGTCATTTAATAGTTCTTATCATTTTATTTCTAACCCAAATTTCCTAATTTACCATTAACTATGTTAATAAAAATAATTAAGTTTAATATTCATCTAGACAAAATATAAAAGGAAAATATTTTCTAAATTTGGAAGTATTTATTGTCAATATAGAATAAATTTTCAAAATTCAAATAATTGAATTTTCAGAATGAAATATAAAATTAAACATGCAAAAAGAAATAAAAACATTTTGTTTTACAGAAAAATTCCCCTATTAAATATAAAATGTTTTATAATAAATTAAGGTATCTAATCCCACTAAAAAAATATAATTGGGTTACTTAAAATATAAATCAAATAATTTAAGTTAAATACTAATCCAAAAAATAATCCTACCTTGTAAATAAAATATAGGGTTAAAAAAATCATTATATTTATAATTCGTTGAAAAAATAAAATTTTAAAAAATTAATAAAAAATCATCCTAAGATAATTTTGAAGTTATAAATTCATAAATTTAGTGAATATTTTCAAATAAATTTTATTAAATTGGAAAAAAACTAATTTTAGTATTTTCTCATAAAAATTAATAAAAATCATTTGTGAAGAAAACATACAAAATGCCTTTAATAATATTTGAGGGTTTAGTTCTTTAGTAGTAATAGTTAATTTTTTATTTATTAAGACCTATATATATACATATATTTTATAATATTGTTAATAATATTCACATCCATCAATTTTAATGGCATGTTTATAATATTTATGTCAAAATTATAAAATTTTTATTGTGTACCAGAGTTTATTTAAGCTTAGTGTTGTGTGTTATATGCTATGTCAAAATTTTAAATTATTGACGTGTTAAATTCTCCCACACTTTAATAAGTTTATTATATATAATTTGATGTTTTTTTCGATAATCGAGGGTTTGATATTAGAAAATTCCCTTTTGAAAAAATCACATCGTAATGAGGTTTAATAAAACACCATCTTAAAAAGAGGGAAAAGGGAATAAAAATGTCACAACAAAACTATGTTTCTGAATATGTGGACATTAGTATAAAGTGAGAATAGGGATATAAAAGATAAAAATAACACCTAAGGATTAATATATAGTGATATAGAACATGTTTATGTGAAAATTAACCACAAAAAACCATAAATTTGTTATGGGTTAAAAGGCCATTGATTTATCAATAAGAAAAGCAAACTAATGAAGTTTTTTTATTTTTCAGTATTTTTCCAATGTTGAGGCATAATTTTAATATCTATAAATAGAATTAGATAAAATAAACTTACTTGGTCCTTTACATATCATAAGAATAATATTATCTTTTGGTTGTGGTTTGATATATTTCTACATCATCTCCTCTATTATGAAATTTAAATTTGAGGTAAATTCATCGTGTATAAATCACAATTAATGAATAAAAGTATCCATAACTCTTTCAATCTATCTCTAAATATGTTTCAAACCCAAAATCTTTAGCACATTTCATCCAATATGTAATTTGACTAAAATAGTAATATTTAAATTTTAACTTAATATAATCCCCATGTAATCAATCTTAACGCTCCTTCAAAATATGTCTGACCAAATTTAAATAAACTCCATAACATTAGGAATAAGTTCCCTAAATTTCCATTGTCAAATTACTACTAATCCCGAATTAAGTAATTATTAATATCATATGTAAATACCTTGATCATATATTTTCATAAAATATGGTAATAAATTTGATCTCCATGAAAAGATACATGCTTCAAAAAAATCTCAGGTTATCAAATATATTCCATAAGCATAAGCATGTATTAAAATACAATAAATACAACATAAAACATCAATTCACTGTCCAATTAGATAGTAACTAATATTGTCCCATAAACATATCTTTATAATTATTATCTCAATATCTAAGACATATTATGGGTTATCTTTTCTAAATAATGTGTTTTCAAAAAATAATAACTTTCCAGTCAATAAATTTTCCTTTTCATCGGTACCATTCATCATATTCTCTCAAATACATAGAGAAATCGAATTGTTGTACAATCCTTATACATTTAATAATTCTTAAAACAAAAAATTTCATTTATAAAATAATCCTACAACATAATTCATCAATCCAAACACAATCAAATAAATAATTCCATTACATTCATAAATCATTAATTAGGATTAAAAATCATATTTTTAAATACCTAATTACTTTCATATGTTATGTGTAGTCTTTTCATCATTAGCAATATAAACATTACTCAAAAGACCTTACTGATTATATTCCTGATCTTTCCCCAAGGACATTATTTTCTTAATTTTCATACTCTATACAATTAAAATATCCATCTATCAATAATACCTTAGTGAGAAAATTATTATTATCAATTAAATTAACAAAATATTAATTTCCATAAAATATAGTTACTCTTTGTCTTTTCTGCCACACATAAAACATTTTACTCTTACATTGAGACACTATCATATGTTTTTGTTTCCATATTTATGACTTGAAGGAAATAGATCATTATTTTCTATGGTCTCCACTAGTCAATATTTTAGTGGAATCTATCCTTATCTTATTTGTTGAGTCTAAGAGTCTGTTAAGCTGAAAGATGTTAATCATATATAATGATAATTGATTAGGAATAATTAGAAAATAATTTACACTAACCACCACTGCATTTGGTTTCCCAAAAACACATTTTACAACACATTCAATGTTAACCTAATTCCTTATGGTTCCAACTGTTAGCTAAAACAAAAAAGGAATGTGTAAGTATCAAAATAAAATAATATGAGTGATCTATCAAATAATCATTAAATACTATACAAAGTCTGTATAAATCATGAAACCTTATTCTCAATCTATGACTCCTTATGTTTAACCTATGTTATCCATGGTCATTACCAAATCTATAGGATATTATCCTATAGCTATACATATCCTCAATTTCAGTGATAGGGTTATATTCCCTAATCTATGTTTTCATAAATCTAGTTCCCAAGGGTTCTAATAAACATCCTTTGATACCATATATAATGTATCCAACCCTAGTAGCTCAGATTCAGTGGTTAAATTATTATATTATTACAAGATACAAGGAATCACATCCCATGGGATCAAATAGTTCATTTTCCTTGGTTAAATAGATACATAATTAAATTTAAAATTATAATTGAATACATAAAATGAACCATAGTATATTATTCTATTACACTATTATTCTCTTCAAAATATCCCTTTATATCAATCATAATAAAATTCCTGGTTTCCTAGGGAAGATAAAACATAATAAATGGGTGATCATAAATGCTCAATAAGGGAATGTGTACATCAAAAGATATTGTGAATATGTATGTAATAATAAATATGGAAATGTTAATTACTAAAAACACATTTCACTTAATCAATAACGCGAACATCATGAAAAATATGGTTGGAATACATGGTGATAAAATAATTCCATATATAAATAATCACATGAGCTTGAGACTTATCAATGGATAATCTAACTAATAAAATAATCACATGGACATCAATAAATAATTTCACAAGGATGGAATGAAAAGTTATAAAAATCACAAACAAACTCTCAAGGAATCATGCTAAGACATATTATATAAATTTGTAAAGGCCCAATCCAATACGTAATATAGTGTCTCTTAGGATACATACTAATGCATTAAGTAGATATATCAAGCTATGTACATCACATAATAATTTTTTTTGGAGGAAATTCTTCCTCTAGTTTGAAATCACTTAATTTTAAAAAGAAGTGAAATAATATAAGAAAACATTTTATTTGAAAATATACATATAAGCTTGTAAAAAATGATTTAAATTATTGGGGTGTCGTGATTGTGGGAAATTATATTCATGTTGTATATATTGAGTAAACTTCCCTTTCATACTGTTTAAAAAGTAACTCGTTTGGAAAATGATAAAAATGTTCCCTTAATTTTTTTTATAAAAAATACAAACACGGGTGATTTTTTTAAAAAATCATAGGATAATAGTAATATAATTATTTTTTCATAAATCAGGGACTAGAAAAATAAATATTCCTCATTGGATACATAATCCTATATAATACCAAATAATGTTGAGATTACGAAATAGACCATGACTACATAACTATCATTTAAACAGTAAGCCCCATGAATGAAATAATTACAAATAAAACTTTAAATACCATGAATATAATGATATTCAAGATATAATATAACAAATATGTAGTATGTACAATAAAAAAAATAAATAAGTGATGAATATGGTATTTTTATCACCGTAGTAATAGTGATACTAGAAACCATAAATTAGGCCCAAATTCCTTCACACATGTTGGAACCTCCTGTATAACAATTATAAATTTATTGTAAATAATTTAAATAACCATAATAATATATATAATACCATATATTATTTACTTATATCATTTTTATCACCAATTCGTCTTCAATTGTCTATTAAAATCATTGTTCTGAGATATATCTGCTTCGTTTTTCACGTATTTTCTGGTTTGGTAGTTTTGGTCCTTATACATTCATCTTGGTTACATAATCCAAAAAATATTATTCATTTAATGAATATCATATATGTTAAATATTTATATAATTATAGTTTTCATTAAAATATAGAGATAGAAAAATAAATTACAATATTCATGGAGATGGTAGGCCATACGTACGCATAAACACTATTTTCACCTTTCGATGGAAGTAATGAAAAAAGGTGAATAATAATTCTTTTTTTTGAATTATTATTATCTAATATATGTCATATATATTCATTAATTCTATATTTATAACAATCCATGTAAAGTGGAGATGAAAAATGAATTACTTCACTACATGGAGATGATAAGCCATACGTAAGAACGAGCGATGTTCTCACATTTTTTATGATGGAAAAGAGATTGAATATGTTTATAACATAATCATAACAACATATAAATATATTTTTGATAATTGATTTATTATTTTATGATTCTTACAACACATTAAGAGTAAGTAGAATAATAATTAAACTTGAAAGAGTCGGTAAGGATGATTACCTCTTTTTTGGTGGACTCCCATTAAATCTATTCTTAAGGTACCAATGATCGCAATTTCTGATGGTCTAGTACCTCAATAACTTTGATATGTATGTTGAGAAAATTTATTTTATGTGGTTTATTAATATATATGGGTCAATGAGTTGAAATGAATTGATGGAGGGGGTGCCCTTTTATAATTGAGGGTAAGGACATTCTTGAAATTTCATTAAATATTAAATTAATATAAATTAAGTAAAATGGCTCAAAAAAATTTATTTTTTATATAATATGATTATGGGTGAAAATACCCCCATAAAATTATAATTATACATGTTTTTACAATATTTGTACTCATTTTATTTTTCTACCCCCTATTTAACCACCATTACTTTTATCATTAGAACATAGATGCATTACAATTTTAGTGTCAATATAGTTACTATAAAAATATTAAAGAACCATAAATGAAATATTTTTAATAATTAAAACCATATATCAATCCTTTTGTCAAATTTAATTGTTTTAGGAATTTTAAATCATTTTGTAAAATATTATTTTCTATTAAATATCCATAATATCAATTTTAAGAACTATTCATTACATTGAATTTATTAATATTAAGATTACACTTATAATTAGAAAAAAATATTTTATTATATACCTAATACGTAAAGGTTTTAAATAAAATTATTTTATCACATTATTTGTCTAAATTATATTAATTTTAATATTTTTCATATAATTTATCTGATTTTCCATTATTTTAATAATATCTGTATCAACATTATGTTACCATATAAGGTAATTATTTATTAAAATAAAAAATAAAAATAAAATAAAATTATGAAAAAAATATTCAATATTAAAAAATAATATTTATATTATGACATATACTCTGGATAACACCATTCTAAAAAAATTACACTTATTAAAAACTAGAACGTGACATTTTTGACATTTCATTAAATTAAATACTATAACGATCATACTATCAAAACATTAGGCCAAAAATGTCATATATTATACCTTTGTATGATTAAGGTAAAAATATACTCATCCAATAAGTTTAGTTAAGTGTTTGGCGCATTTAAAAGTTCTTATCATTTTTTCTATAACTAAAATTACCTGATTTACCCATTACAATGATAGTAAAAACTTCTTATGTTACTATTCATTTTGAAAAACAAAAAAGGGAATTATTTAAGAAATTTTTAACCAATGATTATATATATTTAATAGATTCTTAAAAAATAGAAACAAAAAAGTTTCAAAATATAATTTAAAATTGAACTGAAAAAACAGAACGAAAAATAATTTTTTAGGATAAATACCCTTTTAAATATAAAATGTTTTTATAATAAATTGAATTTTAAAATACAATATTATTTTTATTATTTTAAATCCAAATTAACTAATAAATATTCCAAAATAATAAAAAACATAATTTTATCTTATAAATAATGTACAGTTTCCAATAAAAATAAGTATTTTTCACTATTCATTAAAAAATCAATATTTTTAAAAAATTCTAAAAAATTATTCCTAATATAATTTTGAAATTATGAATTCTAAAATGAAGTTAATTTTCTCAAAATAAGGTTCTAAATTTGAGAAAAAATAATTATATTATCTACTCATAAAAAGAAATAAAATTCATTTTTGAAGAAATCATATAAAATTACATTACTCAATTTTTTTTTAATTTACATAGAATTAATTAATATTTTTTTATTGATTTAGAAAATTATATACATATATGTATATATAGATATATTTCATTAGTTGGTTAATCATATTCAAACCTTCCAATTTTAAGAGTTAGGTTATAATGCCTGTGTTAAAATAATAATATTTTAATAGCATATCAAGGTTCTTTAATACTCTAGTGAAATTTTAAAATCTTGCGGGTGTTACATATAATATAATTTAATGAAAAAAAATTATAATCAAGAGATTAAATTAAATTAAATTCAATGGGTTTTCAAAAATGAAAAGAAAGAGATTTAAGACCTTTTAAAAATCATAAAATTATTTTTGTAGATTTCAAATTTGATTTATAATGATTTTAAGAATTCATGAATTGAGATATAAAAATAAGGATTTATATTGCAATTGTAGTTTGATACAATATTCTATCAATTTATTTACTATAAAACATTTTTTTCACTGGTTTCTCATCTTTATCAATATAAATTTTAATATTAGAACCATTTGAGTTGCATATAATTTACTATTTTTATGTAATTTTTTTAGTAACTAATGTTTGTACTTGTTTTGATTTAGAAAATTCCCAATATCTTTTTGAAATATTTAATCCCGAATAAATAATTTGAACTCACCCATTATAATAACTTCAAATATTATTTCAGGAATTCCTTATGTTAATTACACAATTTTTTATTAGTTGAATTAAAAATTTCATCATCAATGTATATATGAAGTGGTAAAATATTTTTAGATTATGTTATAAAAAAATGATGTAAACAAATAATAATAGAACCATTTGATAAATAAATTAATGAATCATTTCAACTTAATCTCTAGGTTCTTATTTAAGGACATTTATATATTTCATAATTTGATAAATAAAATTTAGAAAAAGTGGATTTTCAAAACCAGGTGGTTGTTAAACACAATCTTACTCCAAAAAGTCTATATTTAGAAACTCATAATTATCATCGATATAGAAAATTTTACCATTCATATGAGATGAATGATCTAAGATAATTAGAATGGATTATAATAACTCTACAAGTGTAAAGGTTTCCTCATAATCAATACCTTCTTCTTGATTGCAAAGATTAACAACAAATCTTGCCTTATTCCTAGTAAATACTGATAAATCATGTAACCTATTTCGAAAAACCCCTATATTTATAATAATTGGACATTCATAGGGTTTATAATGAAATTATCAAACCCTATTACTGTTGAAATATTTTAACTCTTCATGCATATATAAAACCCAACTCTCATCGCTCTAGGATTCATCTTGTTTAAAAGTTAAATATGAGATATAAAAAATCATTAATGTTTCTAGAACATCATTAATTTTTAAAAACAAAATTATAATATTAAAACTATAGTCTCTATGGGATGGTATGTTGATGATCCAAACTCACTAGAATGAAAACTATTATTTTCTCATCTTTATATCATTTTAGGATCATTTTATTATTGGAAATGTAATTTAGAATCATTATTTTTAATCTCAATAAGAGTATCTAGTCTCAATTTATTCATATAATCAAAAAGATCTTCAACGTGAGTTTTATAGTGATGAACAAGATCACTTTCATCAAAATTAACATGAGTTGATTCTTCATATGTCCTTGCATTTTCCATATAAATTCTATACGATTTAAAAGTATTATAATATCTATGAAAAATTCTTTAATCATAGTTTTGATTAAACAAAAAAAAAAGATTATCCATGGCATTCATGATATAAACCATTCATTTAAAAACATTAACTTATCCCACTTTTGGTTTTCTACTTTATCATAACTCTTATTGTGTTTTATTTATGACAGGTCTTAAAAAAATCTGTTTATGACATGTGATTATATGTTAATAGATTTATCAAAAAAATGAGCACTCTTATTATATTTAAGTATTTTGGTTCTAGAAATTTATATTAAATTATTATTCATTCTTTTAACATGTTTATTTGATTGAGGTATTCTAGGGGAATAAAATGAATGTTTAATTCCATGATTTAAATAAATTTCATAAAATTCATTACCTTCATGTTCTCCACCATAGTGATTTATAATGGAAATAATTTTGTAATTCTTTTCATTATTAATTAATTTGAAGAAATTCAAGAAGTAAAACCAAGAATCACTTCTATGCCTTAATAAGTAAACACATGTAAATCAAGAAAATTCCTAAAAAAATAAGTACCACCACATATTTTTTACCCATATGGTTCAAAAAATCCATGTGTAAAAGTTCCTTAAGAATAGAAGTAGTTAACTCATTTATTTATTTAAAAAAAGTTTGTTTTTATTTCCCAATTATAATACATCATATGACCTCTTTTTTTGATCTTAATATAATAAATATAAAAAATTAAAATATTATTAAATAACTTAATCAAATAATAAACATCAAAATTTTTATGTCTTCTAGGAAAAATTCAATATTCATTTATTTTAGTATTAAAATATTTTATATTATATATATAAGATGATTATTTATATGATGTGTAGACATATTAAGTTACTGGATCTTTAAGAATAAATTTTTATATCTTTAAAAAACATTCTTTATTAGATAACTCAATCGAATAACCTTCATAAAAAAGTTTAAATGTACTTATTTGGGTTTGATTTAACCCTTCAACCTAAAGTACCTTATTTATAAGGATAGAATTTGGATTTCCAATAATTATATATCTAATTATTTTTGTTTCAGTATTGTCTCCAACAGAGGCATAAAGTCTATAAATTTTTTATAATGAATGAAAATATATGAAATCACCACACATGTGTGTTGAAAAACCACTACCCATTTAATACTAATCATTCCAATTTTTGAGTTCCCTCCAAACTAAAATATAAAACAACAAAATATTTTGAAACCCATACACTCTTGGATCTTGAAATGTTAAGGAATAAAGGATTTGGTAACCAAATCTGTTAAGTTCTACCAAAAATGAAATCCTTCATATTTAATAATTTTTTAGTCATATAAGCATGATTATTACGATAAAATTTAAGAATTATAATGAGATAGGCAATATAAAAATGTCCATTAGTTCTATAATGAAATAAATTAACATAAAACATTATATTACTTGTTTAATCAAGCACAAAATAATTTCCATATAGTTTTTTAACCATTTTTTTTAATCATAGGTTTAATTTTATTTTCATTATTTCATCAATGAATTCTTTAATATAATAACCCTTTTTTAAACATGCTAGTATAACATGTTAATGAATAAAATTCAGTTAATAATGTACTAATTCCGCTATCAATCAAGGGACACATTGATACATCTTTATCAACATTACATGTTATTTTTAAAATTTTATTAGATTAAGCATTTTTATTAGTAATAGTATATTAAGAATATTTATCTATAGATTTATTAATTTTTCTTTTAGTATCATATTGTTCTTCAAGAATAGAATAATAATTATTAATTTCATCAAAACAATAACATTAAATTTCAGAATTCACAGAGTATAATGACTATAACCCATCATTATAAGCTATTAAACACATATTATGATTGTTTATTTGAATGAAAAACTACCAATTTAGATTTAGAATGACCTCTAGAGTCCTTAAAATCACTCCATATTGACCATATAACTCTTTTACCTTTCTTCTCGATGTCTAACTTTCTTTGTAAATTATTATATTGTTACCTCATTTCATTGCGATGAGGGAATTCATTTTTGATATGTTGAAACTTGTTACAATTATAATATATTGAATCCTTTTTATTTTCACCATTCTTCATTAATTTATTATATCATTTCTAATTGAGGTTAATGCAACAAGATGAGTGATGATTAATTATCCAAAATATTTTTATCCTTTTATATTTTTCTCAAATTTTATTTATAGTTGAGTAGGTTCATATGTTGAATCTAAACATATTGATTATCATTCATTATATGAGTCATAAAAAATCTTCTTTGACCTTTTACAATCCTTTTAAGTACCAAATTTTAAAGAATAATTATCCTTATTTACTGAATTTTGATCATCAACATATTATTTCATATTAGCTTCATACATCATTTAAGTATCAATTAGATTTTTCATTTTAATATATTTCATAGATGTATACTATTTTATTTTAGTAGATATTCCACTTCCTCTATATTATATAATTATAAAAACTTTTTAAGATTAATCAGATTATATCACCGAATCGTTTTATGTAATAATGTTTTTTTATAATTTATAAGAGTCTATCATTAATTTGGGTAATGATATATCCATCAAGAATCATAAAATGATCATAGTTAAATTAACAATTTTTATACCACAATTGTGTTACATTATCTTTTCCCTTTATAGGAAACTTCAATAGTCTCCCACATGTCATGAGTAGTAGCACAAATAGAAATTCTATTAAATTTATGTAGTCCCAATCCAAATAATGATAAAATTAATAATGTTTTAATTTAAATCATAATTAGATTATTTATTAGAACTCTATAATTTATGTACACATATATGGATATTATAAGGTCTAACTACTATTAGATTAAAATTCAAACTAATATTATTCAAATATATAACATTTTTATATTTTTAGTAACCATAATTATAAATTTTAAAATAAGTTTCTCTAACAATGGAAATTATTTTTCTTAAGTCGAACATTATTGTAACAATATATAGATCTTTTATCTTAAAGTATAATTTATATAAGAGATAATATCATTTCTACTGTACCATGTTTTTTATTAATTTTTTTTATAATGAATCAAGTTGGTATGAATTGAGTTCTTAGATTTAAAACCAATTCAAAACTTCCCTATTCGTAAAATATTTAATCTATAATTTATTTTAAACATATTTTTATTAGAAATTAAATAATGTATACAACTTGTCACAAAAGGTTTTTATAATGGCATGGGTCTACAAAAATTCCCCTTAGTATGCTCCACCAATACTCGTAGGGAGTTTAATGATTTATATTCCTATAATTTTTATTAGGATCACATAATTGATTATAAAAAGTTGTTACAGAGTAGATGGATTGATATATTTTCTAGTGATATCACTTATAATAATTTGACATATTATCACAACACACTTAGTATAAGAATTGAACACATACCTAAATTATCAAAAGTTGTAGAAATAGTGTTTCAATAGATAATTAATAGTAGAAAATTCCATTAACTCAAAAATGGAGATTTTATTATAGAGAATGTGAATGTAACCAAAGTGGAATTTTGGAACTAAATATTCAATTTTGGTAAGTATCATCACATTATAATCATAGTTAAAATCTCATTATCTTTTTTCTTTTTCCTATAAAAAATTATAATAAAATTCATACGTGTAAGGGAATATTAAAATTAAAATGCACAATAGTTTGAAAATGTCCCAAAATTTAAATTCTTCTATTTATTTGATTATCAATATCTATATATATTTCCACCAATTATTAATAAATATATAATATATATGAAATAAATCAAGTAAAATAAATATATATTATTCTCTATAAAAATAGACATTCATCTAACTATTGGGAAACATTGGTTTTGGTCTTTTATAAAATTAATAACCATTTTAATATTGGTCACATACTATTAAAAAGTATTTTATTTCAATAATAATAAATACATGAGAAAAAATCTCTGATAAATAAAATAAATAAAAATGTCTCTTTGAAAATATTTGAATTTTAAATATTCTAATTAGAATCATAAAAGTAACTTCACTAACTTTACTATAAAATTAAATATTGTCCGTTTTTACTTCGTAATAGTCTATTAAATCATAATTAATTTACAATATTTCATAATATTAATCTTTTTGATTCTATAAATATTATATTATGAATTTTTTATGAGTCAATATAGATTTTATAAGAATCAATTTTTATATTAGAAGACTCAATCTAAATTTCAGAAGAGTCTATCTAAAATTTATAAGAGTTATAACATTCATTTTGTAAGAGTATATATTTATTTCTTAAGACGTAAAATATGAGTTTTTAAGACTCATAATTTTCTTTTCATAAGATTCATAACATGAATTTCACAAGGGTCGTGACTTGTTTTCCAGATGAGTCATAACTCTTAGTTTGTAAGAGGCACACACTTATGAAATTTTCTACAAAAAATTAAATAAAAATATAATATAATATATATAGGTAAACTAAGATAAACATATTTATAAAACTTAATAAAATAAATATAAAAGAATATAGTTATTTTGTGAGCATCAAAACATATAAAAAAATTATATTTTTAATAAAAAGTCATGTTGTCTAGAATGTTTTATATTATGGAGTTATAAATGGGGAAGTTATTTTGGTATGGAAATTAAAAAGTTATGAATTTAATGGATTTTAAAAAAATGGTAATTTTGAATAAAATTTATGGTCCTATTTTTGGTTTAAGTGGAGGTTGTGTTTTGAATGGGTTGTTTAATCATGTCGATATGGAGATTGAAGATTTTTTTAAACATGATGATAATGTTGTGTGAAGCCTATAACTGTTATTGTGTTGTTGAAAATTATTTTGTTTAAAAACTATTTCACTTTTGTTATGATTATGTTTTTATTTATTATATCATGCTATAATATAAATAGGGTATTTTTTTAATTAAATAAGGGAAATATGTTTTTTGATAACAAATTTTTTTAGATGGAATGGATTATAATGATAAAGGTGTGTAGAAAATATAGATTGATGTTTTTGTTTTAAATGATTCATGGTTTTCATAGGGAGAGATAAATTTATATAAATTTATGATTTTTTAAACACGATTAATTTTACATGTTCTAATTATGGAAAATTTTATGTTATAGAAAGAGGGAACTGAATGGATATTTTGATGAAATGGAGAATTTGGTTAATAAAAAAGAGGAGGCTGGTTATATTAATGGGTGTTTATAAATGGATCACCTTGGTGGTTTAAGATTTTTGTAAGTTAAATTTATACCTTATTAGATAAAGGTGATATAAATTACTTTTGGAATAAAGAGGCTTTATTTGACTTTCCTTAAGGTTGATATCTAAAGGGAATAACATGTAGGTTTTAAAAATTAATACCTTGTTTGATTGATAATTTGTTTTTTATTGTTTATTGTGTATTAATTGAATCATTATGACTTGAAAACAACTTAAAGTATTGTTATAATTTCTTTTATGAATTATGTTTTTTTATTTAAACACATAATGATTTATAAATTTTGATTTTTATAGTTTTACTTGGATGTATTGAAAATTTAATTGTATATGTATTATGTTTAAAACAAATTAATTATATTTTATTCCATTTTAAATTAGAGGTAAAGGAAAAAAATATTTGAATGAGCATTAGTTATTAATTGAAATGTTCGGAGTATAATTAGAACAAAGAAATAATGTAAGTGATTATTTTTTGGATTTGAGTTGTTTGATATTTTTTGAAATTTAATGTTTAGCTTGTGTGATTTATTAAGATGTTTGGGAAATTGTATATTTTTGGGAACTATGAGTTTATTTTAGTGTAATAATATGATTAAAATTCATTTGGATTTTTGATAGGTCTTTTTTTATGTGTGAAAAATGGATTCATGACTTATGATAATTTTTATGGATGATAATAATTATTATGGTGAGTTTTAATGACCCATTTCATTAGATTTTAATTTTTATTTCTTATATTATATAAAATAAAACATAGTGATATAGTGAAATCAGTTGAATTATTTTTCATTAGTTAGGATATGTTTTTTTATTGTTATTATAAAAGAATTGTGTTTAAGTGTGTGTGGCTTGGCCATATACATGAGGGGGGATGTGTGGTCATGTATATTCACGATAATAGAGGAGTTAAGTGTCCTGACTATGTATAATACGAGTTGAGGTTAGTGAATCTGGTAGTAGGGTAAGGTAAATATACTAGGGTTCTTAGTGATTGGTATGTAGACTGAAGCATATAAATCCACAAACCAAAAGAGAATCAAACTAGTATAGGAAAACCACATCAATTTCATAAATAATAAATGGAAAAGGGGAATAGTTCACTATGGATTTTGGAGGAGGATGAATAGGTGTATGAGTTTTAAAAAAGAAAAAAATATAAATGTAAATAAAATAAAATAAAATAAATAATACATTTTAGAAAAAAAATAATAGTAAATTATGGAAATTAAGTTTAAAAAAATATAGGTCATGTAGTGTTATTCTCTTTTTAAAAACCATTAAATATTCTTTCCTTAAAATATATTTTATTATTGATCTAAATAATGAATATTTAGGTGATTTAAATTCATCTTAATGCGTAGAATTTAATCCCTATTATTATTTTTAATTTCCTTTAAATTGTTTTTCTAGATTTAATTTTATTCTCATTTATTTCATTTTCGAAAAAGATAGAGAATTAAGTGTTTTGAGCTTCATTTGGAATTTATTTTTGTGTGTGGAGAAATAAAATAATATCTTATAGGTGACCTATTTATTTTCTTGGTGTTATAGTTTTTTATTTTAGAAAATTTGTGAATCAATTTAAATGATTTAATTTTTATTTGAAAATATCGACATGGTAATTAAATTTCAATAAGAGAATAAATTTACATGAGTTATAATGATTTGTTGGTTTTTCATGACATGTTTTTTTTTTGAGATGATATTGTATCTTGATTAAAGTGTTACTTTAATTTGGATAATAGTGTAATACATTTTGAGTTTGATTAATAGTTTAATGGTGGAGCTAATGAAGTCAAAATACGTCCTTAAATGGGGAACCTTCATGTGTAATTTTATCTTCCAATGAATAATAGGAATTAATAAGTTGTGAAAATAATGTAAATCATAAATATGAATTTTATTTTGAATAATTATGTCTAATAATTACCCCTTTAAGCTATTTTTATTTTTTTAATCGTTTACTACTTTATATTTACTTATAATGAGTATATAAATGTGGGTGAGTTGTTTAGATACAATTTAATGAGGATATGTGTGTTTAATATCAATTTATTATATTGAAATGAATTTTTTTACTAGGAAACATGTGATAATAATGTGTATTAAAACTCCTTATACTTAGGAAGATAATATTATGTTTTGGAAATGGTTGTAATGGTTTTATTGGTACTTAAGGTGATATTTGATTACTGCATTTTTTGTTCAAATGTGTTAATGTGAGTAATTGGTAAGATAAATGAAAAATTGTAATGTGTGGAATTAAGGGAAACATTAAAAATGAAATTAAAGGTGTTAATAAATTATTAAAAATTGTGTTAAATTTGGATTACAAGTGTGTTTCATACCAAAATCCTCATATATATATATATATATGACATTATTATGATTTTAGAAATGATTATGAGGTGAGTTTTCTTTTACCAAATATTTTAAAGTGTGATATTATTATTGTGTTAGTAATTTATATGTGTAAAGATATGGGATATATTTTGTGGGTTTAAAAGGTCATATGAATACATGTAAAAAAGTATAAATTTTGTATAAAGCAATTAAATGATGGAAACAAGGGGAAATGGTTATCTATTTGTATGACATGACATGTTTTCTTTCAGTTTGTAGTTTGTACCCAGTTTTGGGAGATTTTGGTCATGCATGTTTAATGGATATTTCATTTTTCATGTTATTTATAGTGTTATGTTCTATAGATTACCCTGGTAAAGAGGGTATAGTCTCCCCATGTGACTTATTAGACCATCGCTGCTAGTCAGAAAACTCTAGTGTATAGGATGTGTGCTTGAGGTCATGTGGAATCTCGGCATGGGGAACCAGTTTAGTGTCTCATGGGTCAGGGATGTTATAGTATATAGTGGGACTTGTGTCACCAGTGGAACCTCCCATAGTGCATATTGTGACACCACATATTGTATGATATATGGGTACTGATTCCCAATTTTGAGAGATAATTCTACACTTTAGGTAGATGGTTTAGGGATCTTTACGACCTACCTCGTATATGGATGAGTCAACTCATGGGTTCCTTCAGAAGCATCCACCCATGTTTTTAAGGGATGGTTGACTAAATGATGTAGATTCATAGCTAGAGTCCAGGATATCTATTTCGGAGTATCTCAAGACACCTCCTGAGAGGAGAGTGAAGATCTCTACATATATGCTCTAATATTCTTCCAAGAGATGATAAGACATGATTACTGTGACATATCTTCATTGAGATATGTTTGGGAGGGTTTATAGACATTTTTTTATGAATTTTTTATCATGGGGTATTGAGTCTCAATAGATCCCGAGGGTATATACATCTTGAGTAGGTCACATTTTTTTATTCATGGATTCTTACTCCTATTTTAGAGTGATCCAGTATTTCACACATATTGTGTGAGGTGATGAGGTAATGAAATATAGGATATTAGAGGATGGTCTCAGTTATGACATCCTATAATAGGTGAACATTTTTTTCTTACAACTATCTTAGAAATAGTAGATTTGGAACTCATTTCTGAATGTTACTTAAGGGAAGCTAGGGGTGCATAGAAGGGTAGAGAATATTCTAAACACAGTGGTTCTGGGTTAGATGATAAGAAGAGACTCTTTGAGGTCTCTCAAGAAGGAATTACCACCTAGAGCATGAGTTTTAGTAGTTACATTCTCAATCATTAGTGAGGGAAACTTGAACATATAAGGATCCAGTGTGATAGATACAGAATAGAGTCCTGAACTTGAGGTAGGATGGCCAATCGATAATGGATTTTCTATACCATTCTTCTAATATCCAAGGAAATAGGCTCTTAACAGACTCCACATGATGAAGTGGGGTCATCATATTCTCTTATGGTTAGGAGTTTGAGTGTGACCGAGCGATTAGGATGAGGTGGTGATCATTGTTGTTGTGTTCATAAACCTAATTATTAGTGGCAAAAGAACAAAATTTCTTTGGATATTCATGCTATATATCAAGGATGCGATTAAGGATATATGTATAAAGTGTATATGATACATGGGGAGTGATGTTCTAGAACATCTGTTGTGATAGGTACTATTCTTGTTAACTATATGATAATATATTCTCTTTTCAACTCTTGTACTTCACATTATTTCATATCTGTAACTATTATGGAGAGACTTGGGCTTTGTGTTCAGTGTTTCAGTGGTGTGATGAAACATGATACTCCATTAGGGACATTTTAGGAGAGTTTACACTAGTGCGTGGAGTGCCCCTTAATATAGGTGTGTGTCACTTAGTATGGGGCCTCTTTTTCCTTAAGATGACTGGGTTTTACAACATTCTTGGGATGGACTCGTTTATTACTTATTATTATTATATTGACTTCTATCATCAAAGGGTAACCTTCAAGTCTCTATAGGGTGTGGTTTTTACTCACAATGGTGAATGTGAATTCCAAGTGATATGATATGGACCCAAGCATCATGGAATGATTAGAATGATATGACAAATTACTGGATTATACATGGATGATCAGGTATTAAATTAGGTATATTTATCCCCAAGGGTTGATTGTTTTAGGTACATATTCCTAGACTATTTTTGAGGACTACAATCGGAGATAGAGGTATATTTTTCCATCGAGCTATCCCATTGCGCGACACTGGTATCTATTCAAACATATAGGATAGATACTACCAATTTGTAGGGGATAAAGAGGCAACTAGAGGATGTGGAAGAAAATTGTTTTATATGACCTAACAATTTTCTATGTCGTTATTTGTTTATTTTTAGCATGAAGGTGGATGGAACCCTTAATTTATGTGTGGATTATTGGAAATTTAACCAGTTAAAGTTTATGATTTCGTATCCATTAACTATGACATATGACACATATTACAATCTATAAGAAGCTAGACTATTCATGAAATTTGATATGAGATCAGGTTTTCATTCGGTGTGTGTTCGACCCACACACATAACTCATATAAATTTTCATATAATGTATCATATTTATGAGTATCTAGTTATATTGTTCATTCTTACAAATATTATAACAGTTTTCATGACATTGATGAACTATTTTTTCCATCCATATCTGAATTCATTTGTTGTGTTTTTTATGGATGATATCTTATTGTATTCTCACACTCGACAAAACAATGAATAAAATCATGAGATTGTGTTGGATATACCGAGCGATCATTAGTTATATTTTAGGCGAACAACATTCCAATTCTAGATAGACAAGGTTCACTTCATGGGATATATTATCTCCGAGATGGGAGTATCAATCTACCTAGAAAATATGAGAGCAGTAGTTTCCTATGAGAATCCCTAGAAAGTATTTGGTATATAGAGTTTCATGAAGAAACATGGTTATTAGATAAACATCATTCAAGACTTATAATGTTTATAATCACCTATTATCGGGTTGACTATGATGGGTGTGATATTTTTATGGTCAGATACTTGTGAGATGGCCATTCAGGATCTGAAGGGAGTCCACTTTCAACAAAACCCTGAGTATTCCAGAGTTTGTAGAAGCTATAAAATGCATTGTGATGCATCATGTTTTAGTATTAGAGTATTTATGATATAGGAGTAGTAATTCATGACATACAGATCTCATCATTTGAGGAAAAATGAGAGGAATTACCTCACACATGATATTGAGTTAGTCATCGTTGTTCTTTCCTTACGTTGTGTGAGGAATTATTTATTAGGATATAATTTTTTGGCATTTATGGACCACAAAATCCCAAAGTATATCATTAAAAATAATGAATTGAGTATCAAGTAGTGATGTTTGGTTGAATACATAAGGTATTTTGACTTTGATCTTACCTATACATTTGGAAAGTTAAATATAATTGATTATTCTCTATGAAGGAGGATTGAGACGTATGTAATTCGAGAGGCCAATAGAAAGTGGAAATTTAGGGAATGTTTTTAAAGATAAAATACAAGGTTCATGATAGTCTAGGGAAGATATTTATCTCAACATTCATAGTTAATTCCATTATTTTTTATTGACTGAGTATGATATAAATATCAAATTATGGGGGTTTGATCATATGAGAGTGCATTTTATGTTATGAGCCAACATCTGGTTGGATCATTGATGAGGATGATATCTTTCACATCCCGATACATTTATGGGTTCCAACAGATATTGAGATGAAGTATATATCATATTCCAAATCCTAGATATGTCCTATGCATCCTTATCTTAACAAGAAGTATCGTGACTTATGATGTCAATAATGGTGGACCGGGATGAAATAGGATATAGCTGGGTTTGTTACTCAGTGTACTACATGTCAAAAGGTGAAGGTTGAGAACTAGAAAACATAATGGATTTTAAATTTTTTTACCTATTCCTGAGTGGAAATAGGATGATTTCACCCTAGATTTTGTGAATGGACTACCAATACCACCTCGAGATAGTGATGTCACATGAGTGATCATAGACAGGTTGACAATGGTCACCCATTTTCTACCTATTCATGAAACCCTTTTATGGGATGAGATCTGTTGGATCTACATTCGTGAGATCATATTACCCCATGAGGTTACATGTTCGGTGGTATTATATAGAGATTCTCAATTCAAAAAATAGTTATGATAGGCGTTGTAGTGGACACTGAGTTCACAAGTATTGCTAAGTAAAACCTCAGAGACTGACAGAAAATCCATGAAGAGGATATAGGTTCTGAATAGCATGCTTTAAGAATGAATCCTTGATTTATGATGTTCTTGGAAGAAACACATTCCTCTTTACAATTTTTCAATAATAATATCTTCCAGGTGACCATATATATTGATCTTTATGAGGCCCGATACATTATTCCATTCCCATCACCCCTATCCTGGTTAAGGTTTGGAATGGCGGTGCTAATGGGTCTTTATATTATTTAGGAGTATTTAGAGTATGGATTTTTATTAGGAAAAATATGTCTATATCTAATTATAGAAATAATTCATATTCTAATCATTTCCATCAACCACTATAGTTTGAGGTGGGGATTCAGGTTTTTTGAGAGTTTCACCTGGAATGGTTCATAGATAGATTCAGAAACATGGGAATATGTCACCTCATTATATCATGTTTTTCAAGATTCTAGAGAGATTCATGCTAATAGATCATCAGTTTTAGTTACCCCATTACCACCAAGACATGAATTATGTCTTCCACCTATGAAAACTTCACTGATATCATTATAAACTATCACACATTCTTTATCCTAAGGTGGTTGAGTTTGAGGTAGATTCATCCTTTTAATGGAATCCTATGAATGTTGTTGATCATAGAATCATGTTTCTTTGAGGTTCAATAATTCCTCTAGTATTGGTGTTTGGTAGATCAGACATGTACAAGATGTGACTTGGTGGAGAGATCCTAACATCAATGACCATTAGATATATTTATTCTCAGATGATGATTAAAAACCCTTGTAATGGAAATTTCTGGATGAATTCATTTAACAGGATTATTGTGATAACCTAGTTTTCTATGAGGTATGGAACTTTATATTTTTCGTTAATACCTTATTAAAACCATATATTTCTATTATACCAAGAATCCAAGAATTTAGGTTAGATGGAAAGTTTATGGAAATAAGGGAGAAGGGAATAAAGGTTGGCAGCACATCAGATACATGGTGTGTATTTGGAATGCAAGTAGTTTATTCAATACATGACATGTATTGGTTTTGAAATAACCCTTTCATAGTGTGAAATGTGTACTATTAGATGAAAAACATGAACATTTTATGCAAGTAACACTTACACATTCTGGATTTTTTTTGTATCTAGTATTTTTTAAAGAGGGAGTGCCTCTTATTTTGGATAGATCCCACACCTCTGTTCTCTCTCACGCAAGAGTTATACCATAGATCTATCCCTTCGAATCCTAACCTATAATTTTTGATGTTTCCCAAATCCAGACACTGATTCTTTAATTTTTGATATTTTTGATTCATTCCAATGAGTTCTCTATTCCTATTGCACCTTTTTCATTTTCCTTACTATCATCAATGATATTTCAGTGAAAGCTCTTATGCCATATTTTTAGAAAGATTAGGTGTTTCTCCATTTTAATCTAATATATACCGTATCAGAGACTCGAACGGGAAGAGTACTCCTCTATGGGAATAATGTAGGTAGTCTATAAATTTCCCCTCAAGGTCTTCTCATTTATGTCGCATTGTCATTGTTCCTCTTGAAGTACTTTCTAGGTGAATCTTTCTAAATTAATTAATCGTTGAGTTAATTGAATTTTTTATGGGAATTCCCATAAATCATTCTTCATTTTAGAGGTTTTCAAATCTCAACTTGGGCCACCCATGGGGTCATTCATACCAATTTATCATGAATATTATAGCATTGAAAAATTAATGGGGTATTAAAGTGGGTTTTAATATAGTCAGAACCATATATAACCTTGTCATTTGTATTTTAAAGGTATAAATTTTTTAATTAAGTTGCTTATATATTATTACAATCGGAATTATAAAATGGAGAATTAATTGGTTTGGATTCATTAGAAATGACTACTCCTTGGATTCTATTTATTCAGATTAATTAGATTCCTTGTAAATTTCTAGTCCTTGGATCAGATTAATTGATTTACTTTACTTGTTGTGATTCCTTATACATTTTTTCTCATTCGATCTAGATTACATAACCATCATGGAATCTATATACATTTCTAATCCTTGGTGTAAATACCAGTAAAATTCAAGGGAAATTTTTTCTTAATTTTCTTTGGAATTTTACAAGAGCGCGGTTTCTGACGGCACCTGATTCCGAGGCCCGGTGTGCCCGGAATCAATTTCCGAAGTTTGGCTCGGGTACGTTCAGTGAACGAACGAGCGGGAATTTCTAACTTTTGATCCGGTGCTCAAAATTGAAATCTGAGGACACCGATGAACTCGCAGCGCCAATATTCTCTTAAGGAGACCTTTTCCGAAGTTGCGTTTATTGCGGGACGAAAGTTAGTTTTTGGGAGAATTATAAAAAGTTGAATAAAAATTTGGAACACTTTTTATTTTTATTACTTATTGGTTAACTCCTCTTAAAGGAAGTTAAAGGTGGGACCCACATCCACTTAACCTCCCTTGTGAGGATTAAGTGTGGTGGGGCCCACACGAAACCCAACTTTCCATCTCCTCTCAAAACTCCCTTAACTCCACTTTTAAATGTCATTGACAACTTAGCTTATTAATTCGGTTGAGTTGTTTAAAATTTTTCAAACCTTTGAAATTCAAAAAGGTTTGGTTGAGTAAATAAAATATGCTCTTAGCTTATTTTATTTGGTTAGAATTCTCTAGCCTCTTTAGAGTTTTGAAGCCTTCTCCTTCTCCTTCTTCTTCTTCTTCTTCAAGCTTGACGAAGAACACGAAGAACCTTCGAGCTCCGACGAAGAACGTCGCTCCTCTCTTCTTCGTAGCCGATTGTATCCGAAGATTGACGACGCCTTCCATGTCAACGAAAGGGAACGCCGCTACCTCCTCGGACTTCCTTCGTCGGCATACGAAGATTCGCCAACAACGTACCTCTTCGGACGTACCTCTTTGTCATCGGATTTGACAAACGATTACCGCGACGCCCGACCTCCGCGACGTTGTCTTCCGCGGGTCGTTGAAGATCTTCGAACTTGAACCCAAGGTAGGGGTTGTTGTGGTTTATTTCATTACTCTCGTTCTTGGTTTTAGAATGATAATCTTGTGATTAAATATTTAAGAGTTATCATCTAACAAGAGGGGGGTCGGACCACACAAACACGGCCGAATTCCCCCTCCTTTGTTCTTGGTTATATATATAATCTTGTGGATGAGCGTGGTGCCGTCGCACCACGCGGGAATCGCCCGGCTTATTTACGCGATGCCGTCGCATCGCGCCGTGGAAGGATTATCATGAACGCATCGTCGTCGCGCCACGTCAAAGGGAATCGAAGGTGTCGCGGCCGGAGCGGGGCCGCGGCCGGTTCCGGGCCGCGGCGAGATGAAAAGACGGGCGGCTCGCCGGGCCGCCGGTGTCAGAATCCGGAAGGGGACCGACTTTGCCGGTCCGTTGAAGAAGAACCGGCCGGCCGGGTGGCCGGTCGGAAGGTCAAAGACTGGGGGAATTTAATTCCCCCGGCCAAGTCTAATGCCCCCCCATTTATGAGGGGGGGGGGGGGCAGTTTCATTAAGGGGGGCAGGCGGCCCCCCGGTTTCCCTCAAAGCAGGCCCCCACGAGTGGGGGACGGTTCTCCAAAGGCGCGGCAAAAAGCCGCGCCGCCATCTTAAAAAAAAGCGGGGGCCTTGCCCCCCGCGCGTGGCACCCAGCGGCGCCAGGTCGCGCCGCCGCCGGCCGGGCCGGGTCGGCCTGGACCCGGACCCCCCGTTTTCGAATCTTCTTCAGTCATTTGGCCATAACATGAGCCACGGACCTCCGATTGACGAACCGTCAGCGGCTACGCGATCCTTGGATCGAGAGGGTCGATTCGGTATATCGCACTCAAAGTTTCAGAATACTTTGAGTTCGGCCGGGTTGGTTCATTCACGAAACCAACCGGGCCTTCGGAGCGGAAACGCTCATATCTTGAGCTACGGACATCCGATTGACGTGTCGTCAGCTTTGTTGTGTTCCTCTTAGTGAGAAGGATCTTCTGGTATACTCCGCCCGAGGTTTGGACGCAGGTAGAGTACGTTCGGGTTGGTTTTTCCTTAAAAACCAACCGGGCCCCTGGGACGAAAAAGCCAATAACTCTCAGACCGGGTGTCCGATCGACGCGCCGTCTGTTGCGTTGAGTTCCTATTGACGATACGGAACTTTTGGATACATCAACTCTAGACTTTGTGACAGTTGATGTATCAGCCTCTCGGCTCGTGCAGAGGACCCTCCTGTACGAGCTTGCTGTGTGCTGGAACCCTAGTGCTAGCTGCGACTGTTACTGTGACTACTACTGCTACTGCGACTGCTATTGTGACTGCGACGACGACAATACAAAGATCCTGTGTGGATTCGACGATGACGACTACAACACTCAGCGATCCTATGTGGATCAGTGCTACAGGTCCTGTGTGGGCCCGATCCTGTGTGGGTCCGATCTTGTGTGGGTCTTTGCGCTCAGCGGTCCTGTGTGAACCAGCGCCTACAGGTCCTGTGTGGGCCCGATCCTGTGTGGGTCTTGTGGGGGTTAGTTACCTATCGATCCTTCGTGGGTCCAACGACTTAGATGGATCAGAGATCATCTTTATCATCTTTCGAAGAAGAATACCTGTGTGAGCTGAATCCAGTTGCTTTCCTGTGTGGATTGTGTTGTGCTATCCTATGTGGATTTCGTTTTGCTTTTCTGTGTGGAATACGTTTACTTTCCTGTGTGGACTGAGTTATACATGGGCTCGGAGGTTGGAGTGTATTGGAATTGATGACTTAGGTATATGTATGGGCATATACCTAAGCAGTGTCGGTTGTTACTTCGTGTTTGTATCTTCCTTTTTTGGGTTATCCTTTGTGGATTTTGGGAGACCTTCGGGGGTCTCGGGGTCCCTACTGAGTAGCTTATACTCACCCCTACACGGGCTATGCCCGCACTACGTTGTGTTGGTTGCAGACGACGGACAACGTTGTTCTTGGCTGAGGCTTGCAGAGCAGGACGGTACCTGGAGGTGGACCACTGGGCGGGACGTACTCGGAGTGGACGGCGGGACCCGAGGAGCAGTGGAGCTATCTGTACTCACCCATTAGGTGGGATTTCTAGTGGACATCTCGGAGTAGCGGCTTTTACTTTACAGTTTTTTTTTCCCTTTCGATTTGTACTTTACTTTCAGTTTGGGTTTTTATACTGGCCCATTTACTTTTCCGCACTTTCAGTTGTAATCTGTTTTTACTTAGTGTTTACTTTTCGCTTGCTTACTCTTTGGTGTTTGTTTACTTTACAAAGGCAATTCCTTCCCTTTTTACCAGGATTTACGCCTTGGTGCTAGTCGCCAGCCCCTGGCCTATGGAAGGCAGGCTTGGGGTAGTCACGGCACGGACCCCGAGGGCGGGTCGTGACAAATTGGTATCAAAGGAGTTCGGTTCTACCGCGAACTCTGATCTTTTCTATGTGAAGCAATAATGTTTAGCATATTGAGTGTGTTTATCAGTCCAGGTAGTCCAGTGTTGGTGCGGTGGCCGACGTATCCGTACACCAGGACCCTGACTTCTGATTTCCGACTTAATGCACGAAAACATTGATTGCGTGTGTGTTTCAAAGTTTTCTTTGTGATTACTTATATCAGCTCACCAGGTATACTGTTCTGACCGTGGCGCACCTGTTTCCTTTTCAGGATGGCCCCATGACGGCAGCCAGCTAGGGTTCCGAGAGTCGAGTGTGACGACAGCCCACCGAGCGACGAGGTTTCGGTGCAGGGCCCTTTGATAGCAGTGGCACCGGCAGTAGCTCTACCCGCCGAGCCCCCGATGCTTCCAGCACCAGCCGCTGACGATGCATGTCGCCTCAGCGCACTGCATGAGTTTCAGCGCCAGCGACCACCCAGGTTTTGCGGGGAGACGGATCCCCAGGAAGCCGAGGACTGGCTGGAGGCAGTGGTACGTGTGTTTAGGCTAGTGAGGACACCAGCAGACCTCATGGTGATCCTCGCTGCGAGCCTACTACACGCAGCAGCAGGACGATGGTGGAGCTTGATGCTCCAGGTGCACGATGAGGCATCTCTTCTTTGGACGAACTTTGAGAGCCTCTTCCGCTCGGAGTTCGTCCCAGCCACCCTTTGTGCGGTGCGTATCCAGGAGCTTCTTCAGCTGCGGTAGGGCAGCATGACGGTCGCTCAGTACTCGGCGAGATTTACTGATCTCTTGCGCTACTCAACCAACAAGGTACGGGACCCATTCTTCCGGGGCCGGACCTTCGAGCAGGGTTTGAGACACGAGATCAGGGCATCACTGACCTCCCTCAGCATACCGACTCAGACAGGAGTACTAGAGCGGGCCCTTTTGATCGAGAGCTTCCTTGCTGAGTCTACACCAGCACTGAGACCCACCGCAAGGCGGCACGTGGCAGAGTCATCTGCAGCAGGCAGTCGACGGATTACTCAGGGGTCCAGGCAGACCAGAACTTCAGGCAGACGACCTCAGGACACTGGCTCAGCAGTGCGGGGCACACAGCGTGGAGCCAGTCTTTCGAGTGGAAGATAGTGCTATGCATGCCACGGGCAAGGCCACATGGCTCGTGACTGCCCGACCCGCCATGCAGAGGAGCAGCAGACGGTTGAGGAACCACCTAGGCAGAGGCAGAGGTTCGACCGTGGCGGTCCGCAGGGAGGAGGTGGACGAGGCAGAGGAGCTGGACGAGCAGCAGGTGGTGGGCGATGCTTTGAGGCTCTACCACCACCACCAGCAGGAGGTCCACCCCGACCTCAGGGAAGAGCACAGCTTCAGGCAGCTGAAGCTTACGATCATGGAGCTCCGGAAGCGGGTGGACTAGTGCGGGACTAGCTCCAGGCATAGAGGCCTTTTCCCATACTGCCTCTAGCTTCGTAGATTGTGTTTCCTTGTGTCCTTGTACTTTAAGTTGAAGTAATAAAAGATACTTGCCTTGGTGACTTTTGTTTTCTTGTCTTTTGTTTGTTTTTACTAAGAGGTGCCAGTTAAAAACTATTGACTTGACCCTCACTTGCGAGATTCTTACTGGAGGAAACCCAGTGACCACACAGTGATGCCGATAGTGTGACTCAATCCTTGGAGGCGAGAGTGATGGTTTGATCTCTTGGTAGCAGCGTCGAGGCCTTACGACGTCATCCATGCCATGAATTAAATAATCATGACGGGATTGACTGTATTAGGCAAGGAACGTGGTTCATCCAGGGGATGATACCGGTTTTCACTTTTCGGCAAGGGAGAAATCTTTGCAGTTTTTCTGTTTATTAAGGAGAAAGGGGAACGTAGTAGCCGATGCCCTCAGCAGGAGGATGAGCATTCAGCTACTTGAGGAGGCGATGGAGCAGCTAGCCTCTTTACAGATATCCTTCGTGGATAGAGCTGGAGCAGCCTTCCTCCAGTCTCTCACAGTCACCCCTCCACTACTGTAGCGGGTCAGAGGGGCAAATCGTGAGGACGCTGACTGTGAGACATGGCGTGCACAGATATCCTCGGGACATGCACCTGATGGTTTCTCCCTTGGAGCAGAGCACGCCATCCTTTTCAGAGGACGTACCATGGTACCAGTCGCCTTGCGAGAGGAAGTGCTGATAGAGTTTCACACTTATCCTTTTGCGGTACATCCTGGAGTGGCGAAGATGTACCAGGACCTCAGACGACAGCACTGGTGGCCGAGCAAGAAGAAGGCTGTAGCAGAGTTCGTTTCTTGATGCCTCACCTGCCAGCAGGTGAAGGCAGAGCATCAGGTACCAGCAGGCTTGGTACAACCCTTGGAGGTTCTGGAGTGGAAGTGGGACGAAACATCTATGGACTTCGTGACTGGACTTCCACGCACTTCCAGATGTCACGACTCCATCTGGGTGATTGTTGACCGACTCACCAAGTCGGCACACTTCTTACCCATCAGAGAGCAGGGCTCAGTGGAGAGCTTGGGATGTCTCTACGTTCAGGAGATTGTGAGGCTCCACGGCATGCCATCATCTATCGTCTCCGATCGAGATGCTCGCTTTACTTCCCGACTTTGGAAGGGGTTGCAGGAGGCGTTCAGGACGCAGATACGTCTGAGCACCGCCATTCACCCTCAGAAGAATGGTCAGATGGAGAGGACCATTCAGACTCCCGAGGACATGCTCCGTGCATGTGTCCTCGACTTTGGTCGTAGCTGGGAGGACCACCTACCCTTGGTGGAGTTTGCGTACAACAACAGCTACCACTCCACCATCGGAATGGCACCGTACGAGGCGTTGTACGGCCGAACTTGTAGATCTCCTTTGTGCTGGACAGACCCAGGGGAGTCAGCACTTGTGGGACCAGAGATGGTTCAGGCCACGACAGAGAAGGTCCAGGTCATCCAAGAGCGAATGAGGACAGCTCAGATCCGACCGAAGTCATACGCTGACAGGAGGCGGAGGCCACTTGAGTTCGAGGATGGTGACCACGTCTTCTTGCGGGTCTCACCTCGACGTGGTATTCGGAGATTTGGCCGAGGCGGCAAGTTACCTCTGCGCTTCATCGGACCCTTCCAGGTCTTCAGCAGGATTGGCGAGGTGGCTTATCGCCTGGCTCTACCACCTCAGTTGCACCGGGTGAACGACGTCTTCCACGTGTCTCAGCTGAGGAGATACGTGGACGACCCGACACACATCTTTGACCATGGGGAGCTTGATGTTGACGATGGGGCAACTTTTACGGAGGTCCTGGTGGAGATAGAGGATCGACAGGAGCGGGTCCTACGTGGGCGATCGATTCCTCTTGTGCGCATCAGATGGCAGCATGGGAATCTCCAGGAGAGCACATGGGAGCGGGAGGCTCAGATGTGTGCTCAGTACCCTCATTTGTTCTCCTAGTTTTTGTTGTATCTTTACGGGGACGTAAAGCCCTGAGGTGGGAGTAATTTAAAGACCTGTAAAATTCAAGGGAAATTTTTTCTTAATTTTCTATGGAATTTTACAAGAGCGCGGTTTCTGACGGAACCTGATTCCGAGGCCCGGTGTGCCCGGAATCAATTTCCGAAGTTTGGCTCGGGTACGTTCAGTGAACGAACGAGCGGGAATTTCTAACTTTTGATCTGGTGCTCGGAATTGAAATCTGAGGACACCGATGAACTCGCAGCGCCGATATTCGCTTAAGGAGACCTTTTCCGAAGTTGCGTTTATTGCGGGAAGAAAGTTAGTTTTTGGGAGAATTATAAAAAGTTGAATAAAAATGTGGAACACTTTTTATTTTTCTTACTTGTTGGTTAAATACTCTCAAAGGAAGTTAAAGGTGGGACCCACATCCACTTAACCTCCCTTGGGAGGATTAAGTGTAGTGGGGCCCACATGAAACCCAACTTTCCATCTCCTCTCAAAACTCCCTTAACTCCCCTTTTAAATGTAATTGACAACTTAGCTTATTAATTGGGTTGAGTTGTTTAAACTTTTTCAAACCTTTGAAATTCCAAAAGGTTTGGTTGAGTAAATAAAATAAGCTCTTAGCTTATTTTATTTGGTTAGAATTCTCTAGCCTCTTGAGAGTTTTGAAGCCTTCTCCTTCTCCTTCTTCTTCTTCTTCTTCTTCTTCAAGCTTGACGAAGAACGTGAAGAACCTTCGAGCTCCGACGAAGAACGCCGCTCCTCTTATCTTCGTAGCCGATTGTATCCGAAGATCGAAGACGCCTTCCGTGTCAACGAAAGGGAACGCCGCTTCCTCCTCGGACTTCCTTCGTCGGCTTACGAAGATTTGCCAACAACGTACCTCTTCGGACGTACCTCTTCGTCATCGGATTTGACGAACGATTACCGCGACGCCCGACCTCCGCGACGTTGTCTTCCGCGGGTCGTTGACGATCTTCGAACTTGAACCCAAGGTATGGGTTGTTGTGGTTTATTTCTTTACTCTTGTTCTTGGTTCTAGAATGATAATCTTGTGATTAAATATTTAAGAGTTATCATCTAACGAGAGGGGGGTCGGACCGCACAAACACGGCCGAATTCCCCTTCCTTTGTTCTTGGTTATTTATATAATCTTGTGGATGAACGAGAAGGCGTGGTGCCGTCGCACCACGCGGGAATCACCCGGCTTATATACGCGATGCCGTCACGTCGCGCCGTGGAAGGATTATCATGAACGCGACGACGTCGCGCCGCGTCAAAGGGAATCGAAGGCGCCGCGGCCGGAGCGGGGCCGCGGCGGAGGGGCGCGGTGCCGTCGCACCGCGCCGGACGATGAACACCGCAGCCGGTTTCCAGCCGCGGCGAGACGGGAAGACCGCCGGCTCGCCGGGCCGCCGGTGTCGGAAGCCGGAAGGGGACCGGCTTTGCCGGTCCGTTGAAGAAGAACCGGCCGGCCGGGTGGCCGGCCGGAAGGTCAAAGACCGGGGGAATTTAATTCCCCCGGCCAATTCTAATGCCCCCCCATATATGAGGGGGGGCAGTTTCATTAAGGGGGGCAGGCGGCCCCCCGGTTTCCCTCAAACAGGCCCCCACGAGGGGGGGGCCGGTTCTCCAAAGGCGCGGCTAAAAGCCGCGCCGCCATCTTAAAAAAAAGCGGGGGCCTTGCCCCCCGCGCGTGGCACCCAGCGGCGCCAGGCCGCGCCGCCGCCGGCCGGGCCGGGTCGGACTCGGGTCGGGCCGACCCAGGGGGGGTCGGGCCGGGTCGGCCCGGACCCGGACCCCCCGTTTTCGAATCGTCTTCGGTCTTTTGGCCATAACTTGAGCCACGGACCTCCGATTGACGAACCGTCAGCGGCTACACGATCTTTGGATCGAGACGGTAGATTCGGTATATCGCACTCAATGTTTCGGAATACTTTGTGTTCGCCCGGGTTGGTTCGTTCACGAAACCAACCGGGCCTTCGGAGTGGAAATGCTCATATCTTGAGCTACGGACGTCCGATTGATGTGCCGTCAGCTTTGTTGTGTTCCTCTTAGTGAGACGGATCTTTTGGCATACTCCGCCCGAGGTTTGGACGCCGGTGGAGTACGGTCGGGTTGGTTTTTCCTTAAAAACCAACCGGGACCCTGGGACGAAAAAGCCAATAACTCTCAGACCTGGCGTCCGATCGACGCGCCGTCTGTTGCGTTGAGTTCCTGTTGACGATACGGAACTTTTGGATACATCAAATCTGGACTTTGTGATAGTTGATGTATCAGCCTCTCGGCTCATGGAGCGGACCCTCCTGTATGAGCTTGCTGTGTGCGGGAACCCTAGTGCTGGCTGCGAGTGTTACTGTGACTACTACTGCTACTGCTACTGCTACTGTTACTGCGACGATGGCAGTACAGAGATCCTGTGTGGATTCGACGACGACGACTACAGCACTCAGCGATCCTACATGGATCAGTGCTACAGGTCCTGTGTGGGCCCGATCCTGTGTGGGTCCGATCCTGTGTGGGTCTTTGCGCTCAGCGGTCCTGTGTGAACCAGCGCCTACAGGTCCTGTGTGGGCCCGATCCTGTGTGGGTCTTGCGGGGGTTAGTTACCTATCGATCCTTCGTGGGTCCAATGACTTAGATGGATCAGAGATCATCTTTATCGTCTTTCGAAGAAGAATACCCGTGTGAGCTAAATCCAGTTGCTTTTCTGTGTGGATTGTGTTGTGCTATCCTGTGTGGATTTCGTTTTGCTTTCCTGTGTGGAATAAGTTTATTTTCCTGTGTGGACTGAGTTATACTTGGGCTCGGAGGTTGGAGCGTATTGGAATTGATGACTTAGGTATATGAATGGGCATATACCTAAGCAATGTCGGTTGTTACTTCGTGTTTGAATCTTCCTTTTGTGGTTTATCCTTTGTGGATTTTGGGAGACCATTGGGGGTCTCGGGATCCCTACTGAGTAGCTTATACTCACCCCTGCACGGGCTATGCCCGCCCTACGTTGTGTTGGTTGCAGACGACGGACAGCGTTGATCTTGGCTGAGGCTTGCAGAGCAGAACGGTACCAGGAGGTGGACCACTGGGCGGGACGTACTCGGAGTGGACGGCGGGACCCGAGGAGCAGTGGAGCTATCTGTACTCACCCTTCAGGTGGGATTTCCAGTGGACAGCTCGGAGTAGCGGCTTTTACATTACAGTTGTTGTTTTCCCTTTCGAGTTGTACTTTACTTTCAGTTTGGGTTTGTATACTGGCCCATTAACTTTTCCGCACTTTCAGTTGTACTCTGTTTTTACTTAGTGTTTACTTTCCGCTAGCTTACTCTGTGGTGTTTGTTTACTTTACAGAGGCAATGCCTTCCCTTTCTACCGGGATTTACGCCTTGGTGCTAGTCTCCAGCCCCTGGCCTATGGAAGGTGGGCTTGGGGTAGTCACGGCACGGACCCCGAGGGTGGGTCGTGACACTTGGATCTGATGAACCAATTGGATTCCTCGGACATTTGTTCTCCTTGCATCCGGGTTTTATGACTTATGTGGATGTCGAAGTCATTTATACTTAAAGGATCTAGTCCAACTTGATTACTTGACATGATATGATTCATTGGAAATTTATAATCATTAGATATGACCCATTAGGATTCCTTAGACATTTTTACACCTAGGATCCTATTTACTTGATTTAATTAGCATGTTAGGAAGCCTTGGAGATTTTTAATCATTGGAACTATGTACTATTATTACATAGATTATTTAGTTCCCTTGGAAATTCATACTTCTTAGACCCTTTAACATTTAGGATTGATATACAATTACAGGGAATATTCCACTAATAATGTTTTATATGCTTTATAGATAGTTCATACTATTTAGTTTTTTGATTACTGTGATAATTTATAGATAAGATAACATCAATTCAACTATCATTACTTGTACATCTATTATATTTGTGCACTAATTCACGTTATATGCACAAAATTGACTTGTTGTAGACACCATTGGTGGTGTCCTATTGATCGATATCTCACACCCTTTTAGGTACACCATTGGGTACTAGGAAGAATTTCATGGATACATGTTGGTAGAGAGTAAAGTGCTTGCTTGATAGTTCTTGTTTCATTATATCATAGAATATGTTGAGAACAGATGTGAGCAAAGGCTTAGGATGCTATCTGGAGATAGTTTATTTTTTGCATTTTTTTTACTTTTGATACATGTATTATACTGGATAACTATTTCAATGTCTTTATTATAGTTTATATAACATTCCATTATAATCATTTTATATACTGGATGAGGTTACTTGTTTATTTATATACTGGATATTTATTTATAATTGATCAATTATTTATATGCTTCTGCTATTTATTTTTATGATTATACTATTGACTCACACTCTGAGCAGAATAGAATTGTCTCCCCCATGTTCTGCCACAGAGCCTCTTTGTTGGTCAGCGGCCTCTATTATATGTAGAGGCATGCATCATGGATTGTCATCCATATTTTACATGATCACCTTATCACATTGACCATGGGATATGGGGGAATATAGATATATTTAACTCATTTTCACAATCAAAATTTTATACCCTTCATGTATCCCACTACCATACCATTTTTTCTAAAAATTACACTATGATTGGAGGTTCCTTGGTCAACTGATTGGATTTTGAATCGTCCCCTTTCCCTAATGGAGTTCCTTGAGACTATAAACACAACTCACCTCTATTTAGTGGCCCTCCATGATCAAATTCATCACATTGATGAAACCTTCAATTATATCATTGACAAATCATTGGGATTGAATGATCTATTTATTGTCATATGTCTAGATTATATCCATTTGATGATTTGTTTATTTTAATGAAGAAGTATTCCCCTATTCTTAATTTGATTCCCCTTCCTTCACTTGATTCTAGTTTATTATTTTTCAACGGATTTGGGACTTCCACATGAAGAGGTTCTTTTGTTAAATATATATTTTATATTTTCAGTAGTTTACCTTTTCCTTTTCAAAACCTATCAATTATATAAATGTCAGTCAATATTGTAGGTTGTTTTTTGTGTTTTAATGATAGACCAAAATATTTTTGTCACCCCATCACTCCACATATATTCATTGAGGTGGATGTGTATATAACACTTGCTAATTCCCATTGTATAGAGGTAAGATATAAGAATCGATGATTTCATATGGTCAATTTTGAATGTTGTTATGATTATTTCATTTATTATATTTCACATGGGAAATATCATACTTAATTATCATCATGGACAAGAAAGATAATTTGGAATTTATAACACTCAATATATTTCTAAAAATGAGGATGATTGAGTCAAAGATAATTTTCTTATTAATCCATTATCTTCTAGTAATACTATAATGAACCATACTTTACATACATTTTTATTACTTCATAATTGAAGCATACTTATTACAACATATAGAAAAACCATGAAAGGATCATATAGATATAGTGTCTTTAGAAACTAGGAAACATAAACAACTGGTTCATAAATCATCTACGTTGTATCCCATTTATTTCATCATATCTATAGTCCCTTTTGGAATATTCTACTCAATACCCTTCATATAGACCTGGGGAAAAGAAAACATACAAAAGGGTGAGCTCAAATTCTCAGTAATGGTAAACAAAAAAATATCAATCATATCTTATTCTTAAGAACATAACATTTTGAAAATATTTTCTTACAAAAGAGATCATAATATCATGACATGGGATCAATCATAATAGTGAAATGTAATCCAAATAATCATAACTTAAAACATGAAACTTTGTTGTATACACACATAATAATAGAGAATAATTTCTTATTAGTCAAGACTCATTTACAAGACTATCTTAGCTGATGAAGTCCATTTCTGAACCGAGTTCACTCCTCGTTTCAGTCTTGTTTCACTAAACCTGATTAACCTATCGTTCTAGCCATGTCTATCTCATGAGAGATAAATCATTACCCAATTCATTGGAGAGAGATATAGGAACCACCCATCTCATAATGAAACCATTCTTATGTGTGCCACAAAATCATAAATCATACATCATAGCATAACCCATGTAATAAAAATGGGATTCTTAAACATCGTGACATAATAAAACAATTCATATCAGATAAAGGACTTCATAAAAATAATTCCATCACAACATAATCGAATCAATGTAATAATAGGGATAGAAACAGAACCCTATATTATCTTAGATGGAAAATAATTTTGATAAAACACTTGAACTCCCATCTTGAGGAAAATATACTTTCTACTTAAAAAAACATTTTTTCCATTCTTAACTTGTCATACAATTTTAAACTAAAATAAGTTGATTAGAAATAAACTTGAAAACTTGTAAAGTAATATTCATGGAAATAATGTTCTAAAAGTCCATTTAGGCCGTATAAGTTAAAAAAAACATTCTCCTCGTACTTTGGCTAGAAAAGTCCAAAGGTACCTTATACTAAAAAGAACAAAAGATTCCTTTCATATCTTTTACTAAAAACTAACCAATTGGTAAAATTGGATTTAAAGAATTGTAGGTGGATGGAAATACTATTACATATTGAGGAAACATGGATGTGGATGATAAATAGGCCCCAGTAAATTCGGATGTATAAACAATGTCGGATAAAAATGAGATTGTGAGATTTTCCCTTACCTTAGGTCCGATTTTCTTCGTATGTGTCTGAACCTCCTATATTGTAAAGACCCGTAACTTTCAAGGAAATTTTTTTCTTAATTTTCTTTTGAATATTACAAGAACGCAGTTTCTAACGGCACCTGATTCCGAGGACCGGTGTGCCCGGAATCATTTTCCAAAGTTTGGCTCGGGTACGTTCAGTGAATGAATGAGCACGTTTTTCTAACTTTTGAACCGGTGCTTGGAATCAAATTCCGAGGGCACCGATGGAATCGCAGCGCCGGTATTTGCTTAGAAACGCCTCTTCCAGAGTTGCGTTTGCTCAGGTGTGGTTTTTAATTTTGGGGCTTTAAGTTAAGAAATAAAATAATGTGGTATGACAAACTTTATTTTATTTCACTTAAAACCACTTAAAAGCCACTTAAAGATGCTTAAGCTGAGTTGAAGCGGATAGGGTAGAACCTGAAATATCATACCCTCCTGGTAGGATATTTTTGAGGTGGGGCCCGCACGAGCCCCACTGTTTCTTTTCCACTAAGTAACGCACCCGCTAAAACTCGTCATTATGAAAGTCAACCGTGCGTTTTTCTGGATATGAAATGCCCCAATTAATTGGGCAGTTAAATCGTTATAATTAATTCAATGAATTAATTGTTCGTTTATTATCTTTTGAATTTCAAAAGCGTAGGTAAATAATAAAATAAGGATTCAGCTTATTTTATTTAGTTGGACTTGTGGCGTAGAGAGAATTTGGGAGGAAAGTGTTCTTCTTCGACGAAGAATGCAAAGAACGCGAAGAATGCTCCGACCTCCGACGAAGAATGCCAAACCCTCGGAGATCGACGACGCGACGCCATGTACCGTGACGTCAATGACGCTTCTTCCGCGATTCTCCCTCTGCGACGTTTCTTCCATGACGATCCAACCCCGCGACAACCTTCGATTGGCAACGACAAGGTAGGCGGTAGCGCTTCTTTTTAATTCTTTTTGTATTATAACATCAACATGGATTTAATTATTATTAATTAAATCTGTATGTTTTTGATCCTCGGAGTTCGTCGACGCGACTCCGAGTACCGCACGATAGCGACACACTTCAGTGACGTGACGATTCTTTTCTTCCGCGACGATCAATTCCGCGAAAAATGTGTGTGCGATGACTTGATGAGGTAGGGGTTTGTTTGTGAAATAAATTTATTTCCGTGTTGTTTCCTCCTAAAAACAAAGAACCTGAATCAAGAGAAAATTTAATTTATTAAAATTGTATATTGTTTTGTTTTCCCTGTGTGGATTATTTTTCTTCCCGATTGTTATCACCTAACGCGGAGGGTGCGGGCCAAACAAACACGGCCCGACAACCCTCTGCAGTTCTTCGTTGATGTGCGGATTGGCGGGCTATGAAAAAACATGCCACAGATGTGATTCGTTGTTTCCGCAGTGAAGTACGGGACCCAGGAGGAGCTACGGCATAGACGGAAGCGAAATCGGACCACCGAAGCAACTCTGGTGGCCCACAGAACCCACCAGCGGCGCCAGCGGCTGGAGGCAGCGGCGCCCCGGCGCGCCGCCGGACAGAGCCGCCGCGGATGAAGCCGCAGCGGCGGCGGCCCCAGTGGACCCGCGACCGCGCTGGTCTGGCACTCACGGGACGCAGCAATGTCGCGTCCGCTGACCGAGGGCGGCCCCCGCGGAGGGGGGCCCCAGTGTTCACATGTGGGGGCAGCGCACCCCTGCCCCCGGACTCCGTTCGCTCGGCCGCTCGGCCGAGCCGAGCCGACCCGCCAGCCAGGTCACGCCCTGGCCGGGCCGGGTCGCGCCCAACCGGGTCGGACCCAGACCCGGGTCGGGTCGCCCGGTTCGGGCCGACCCAGGGGGGTTGGGCCGGGTCGGTCCGGGCCCAGACCCCCCGTCTCCAGACGTTTTCGGTATTTTGCTTATAACTTGAGCTACATGCCTCCGAACCACGCGCCGTCAGCGGCGATGCGATCCTCGGATCGAGACGGTCTTTTCGATATACTACAGCCAAGGTTTCAAAATACTTTGGGTTCATCCAGGTTGGTTCGTACACGAAACCAACCGGGCCCTCGGAGCGGAAACACTCATATCTTGAGCTCCGGACGTCCGATTGACGTGCCGTCGACTTTGATGCTTTCCTCTATGTGAGATAGATCTTTTGGCTTATTTAGCTCGAGGTTTGGATTCCATCGGAGTGCGGTCGGGTTGGTTCGCTCACGAAACCAACCGGGCCCCTGGAACGAAAAAGTTAATATCTCACAGACCGGGCGTCCGATTGACGCACCGTCTGTCTCGTTGATTTCCTCTTGTTGGGACAGAACTTTTGGTATACTTCGCCCAAGGATTGGATGCAGTTGGAGTTTTGGCGAGTTGGATTGTACTCGAAATCCAACCTGCCCCTGGAACGGAAAAGCTGATATCTTTCAGACCGGACGTCCTTTTGACGAACCGTCAGCGGCGTCGGTGATCACGTTGAGAAACGGTACCTATGAGTATACCCTATGAGATTTCGGGGTACAGTTGAGATACGGCTGGGTTGGTTGGCTCACGAAACCAACCGGACCCCTGGGACGAAAAGGCTAATATCACACAGACTGGGTGTCCGATTGACGCGCCGTCTGTTGCGTTGAGACCCATATGACGAGACGGTCCTTTGAGATACTTTTTCTTGGAACTTTGTGATACTTTTAGTATCGACCATCATCTCATGGGGAGGACCCTCCCGGAGACGAGCATGCGGAGTACGAAGACCGTGCAGCCGGCTGAGAATTGATGACTGCTTGACCGATCGACTCGGTGTGTTTCAGATTGCCCAGTGGGGAGCGCTTGGTAGTAGCGGAAGACCCACGGCGGAGGAGCGCTTGGTTGTAGCGGCAGACCCGCGATACTCAACAGAAGGAGTACCTCTGGAGGCTATGAGGGGGAGCACTTGGTTGTAGAGGCAGACCTGCGATACTCAACAGAAGGAGTACCTCTGGAGGCTATGAGGGGGAGCGCTTGGTTGTAGCAGCAGACCCATAGCGGAGGAGCGCTTGGTTGTAGTGGCAGACTCGCGGTACTCAACAGAAGGAGTACCTCTTGAGGCTATGAGGGGGAGCGCTTGGTTGTAGCGGCAGAACCATGGTGGGAAGTGTTTGGTTGTTGCAGTAGGCCCACAGTACTTGAAAGGAGGATTAATTCAGTAGTCATAGGTCAGTGAGCAGTACCTCGGAGTCGTGACAGGACCACTGTACACTCCAGAGACGGAGCTCTTCAGCAGTTACAGTTCCGATAATAAAAATCCTGGTTTGAGCTGAGTCTATGACCCTTGTGTTTCCTCATGATTGAGATGGGTCACTTGATAACTTAGGTATATGTATGGGCATATACTTGGGAAGTGGTTATCCGTTGATTTCATAATCTCTATGTTTCCTTAGGATTGAGATGGGTTACTTAATAACTTAGGTATATGTATGGGCATATACCTAAGTAGAGGTTATCTGTTGAGATCTTTTTTGTGGTTATATTTGTTGGTTTTAGTGAGACCTTGAGGGTCTCGGGGTCCCTACTGAGTATCATTATACTCACCCCTGAACGGGCTATGACCGCACCTCGTTGTGTTGGTTTCAGACGACGGGCAGTGTTGACGGAGGTCGAGTGTTCGAGGACTGGACGGTACCCAGAGGTGGACTACACGACGAGTCAGTACCCAGAGGTCGACTACACGACGAGTCAGTATCCGGAGGTGGACTTCGCGACGAGACGACACACAGTGGAGGTTGATGGGCGAGAGCGTTATGGAGGCTATCTGTACCTACCCTTCAGGTAGGATCCATGGTGGATGATCCAGGAGCTGCGCCATCTGTACCTACCCTTCAGGTAGGATCCGAGGAGGACGACACAGGAGCCGCTTTCGTTCTTCCAGCTATTGCCTTTTTCTATTGTACTTTGTTCAGTTATAGTTGTACGTTCCTTTGGGTTTGTATTCTGGCCCATTTACCTTTCTGCACTTACTGTTGTACCAGTTTCTACTTAGTGTTTACTTTTTCCGCTTGCTTACTCTATGGTGCTTGTTTTTTTACAAAGTAAATGCCTTCCCTTTTTACCGGTATTTACACCTTGGTGCTAGTCTCCAGCCCCTGGCCTATGAAAGGCGGGCTTGGGGTAGTCACGACATGGGCCCCGAGGACGGGTCGTGACAAATTGGTATCATAGGAGTCGGTTCTACCACAGAACTTATAACTCTGATATTTTCTTTCTGTGAAGAAATAGTGTTAAGAGTACCGAGTGTGGTTTTCAGTTCAGGGAGTCCAGTGTTGGTGCGGGAGACCGACGTATCCATACACTAGGACCCTGACAACTGATTTCTGACTTTGTGCACAAAAACACTGATTGCATGTGTGTTTCCAGAAGTTTTTAAATGTCATCTCAAACTAGGTCAGCTCACCAGCTATAATCGTTTGACAGTGTCATGTTGTTTCTTTCAGGATGCCTTTTCTTGGACGACCTGCTAGAGCCCATAGGGACGTGCGTACTGACATCTTGTCGAGCAACGAGGCCTCGGTACAGGGCCCTCTTGTAGTTGAGGCACCAGCGGAGGCACCAGTGGTACTACCATACGTTGGGCCACTGATGCCTCCAGCCCCAGCAGTAGGCAATGCATGCCACTTGAGTGCACTGCACGAGTTCCAGTGCCAGAGACCACCCAGGTTCCGGGGAGAGACGGACTCGCAGGCGGCTGAGGATTGGCTGGAGGCTGTGGTGAGAGTCTTCTGGCTAGTGGGGACGCTGGCAGACCTCATGGTGATCTTTGCTGCCATCCTTCTTCAGGCAGCAGTAGGCAGGTGGTGGAGCCACTTGTTCCAGTTTTGTGACGGGATGACCTTCACATGGGAAGACTTCGAGACCTTCTTCAGGGTGGAGTTTGTGCCAGTAGCTCTACACCCCGAGCGTGTTTAGGAGCTGCTGCCTTTGTCGCGTGTTTTTCGATTAGTAGTAGAGTCATCTGTGGGAAGTAGACAGATGATGCAGAGGTCCAAGAGGGCCAGAGCCAGCCGTATGAGGATCAGGAAGTGTTATGAATGTGGCGGAAAGGGTCACCTGACACGTGATTGTCCGACTCCTCGTACAGTAGATCTGCAGGCTTTGGAGGAGCCACCGAGGAAGAAGTAGTGGCGGGTGCTTGAGCAACAGCCAAGTAGTGTACAAGGCAGTAGAGCTCTGGGAGTAGGTGGACAGGAGCGGAACTAGTGGATACGTCCCTTGTACTCTAGTTCGATTTTGTTGTTGTATTCGTGTCTTTGTACTATGAGATGCAATAATAAAAAGACACTTATATTTGTGATGTTTGCTTTCCTGTCCTTTTTGTTTGGTTGATACTAAGTGGTCCTGGTTAAGACTGTTGACTTGACCCACACTTTCGAGATTCCTACTGGAGGAGACCTAGTGACCACACACTGATGCCGACAGTGTGACTCGACCCTTGGAGGCGAGAGTGACAGTTGAATCTCTTAGTAGTTAGGTCGAGGCCTTATGACGCCATCCATGGCATGAATGCACCCTTCATGTCAGGATTGACTGTATTAGGTAATGGGCATGGTTCATCCAGGGGTTGAGACCGGGTATCCCTTTTCGGCAAAGGATAAATTTTAGCAACTCTTCCAGATCGTAGGAAAAGAAGGTGTAGATCATCTAGGAGCGGATGAAGACTGCGCAGTGCAGTAAGAAACAAAAAACTGGTGCCAGTCTTTGAGACTCGGGAGTGTTTAATGTTTCAAGGAGAGGAATCTTTAAAGAGAGATGAGTCTGTGAAGCAGTAGCCGTGGAGGCAGAGCTAGGAGAGCAGCATGAGGTGGTGTACATATTAACATGCTACAACCATCCGCCTCAGTTATCCCCGCCAGGCTCAAGGAGCTGAAGGTCGGAGGAAGAGTGCGGCTGCATGCGGTCAAGGAGTGTGACCCAATGGCTCTAGAAATGATTCAAGGGATAGTCTGTGTCCACTACTAGCTGCTGTAGTAATAGAAGTCGATATGAATCATTCCTCGCTTTCACAAATCTTGTCCCAGACCTAGAGTTTCCGGTAAGCCATGGACTTGACCCTCACGTCTGGAGATACCATGGGAGGAGACTTGATAATCACACTTACGCCGACAATGTGGTCAGACCCTCGAGGCGAGAGTTTCGGTTGAAATATCTTTGTGGAAGTGTCGAGGCCTTACGACATTGGTTTGAGTATGGACTGGGAAATCACAGTTCATACACAAATTGATGGTATTAGGAAAAAAGGTTGTGGTTTAAGTACGACGTCGGGATGGGTTTTCCTTGTTCGGCGAAAAGGAAACCCCAGGCAACACAGGATAAGCTCATGCTCAGGAGGGTGCGACCGATCACTCTTGAGTCGGTCAACCTTACCCTCGTGGCAGCAGTCGTTTTGAGTTTCAGTTCTAACCGAAAATAGAGGCCTCATGAGTTCGAGGATGACAATCACGTCCTTATATGGGTCTCACCTCGACGAGGTTTATGGAGATGTGGCCAAGGTGGAAAGTTATCTCCGAGGTTCAACGGACCTTTCTATGTCCTCAGCTGGGTAGGCGAGGTGGTTTACCGCTTGACCCATCCACCTTAGTTGCACTAGATGCACGCCGACATCCACATATCTCAAACTGAGGAGATACGTGCTTGAACCTTCGCATATCATCGACCATGGGGAGCTGGATGATGGCGATGGGGTGTCTTTCATAGAGGTTCCAGTGGGGATCGAGGATCAACAGGAGCGGATCCTTCAAGGATGGCCTATTCCTTGGGTGCTCTTTCACGGGCAGTACAGGAACCTCCAGGTGAGCACATGGGAGTGGAAGGCTCAGATGTGTTCTCAGTACCACTTTTGTAACCCTAGTTTGTGTTAAAGTTTTATGAGGACGTAACGCCCTGAGGTGGGAGTGATGTAAAGACCCGTAAATTTCAAGTAAATTTTTTTCTTAATTTTCATTGGAATTTTACAAGAACGCAGTTTCTGACGGCACCTGATTCTGAGGCCCGGTGTGCCTGGAACCATTTTCCGAAGTTTGGCTCGGGTACGTTCAGTGAACGAATGAGAGGATTTTTCTAACTTTTCAACCGGTGCTCAGAATCAAATTCTGAGGGCACCGATGGAATCGCAGCGCCGGTATTTTCTTAGAAACGCCTCTTCTGGAGTTGTGTTTACTCGGGTGTGGTTTTTAATTTTGGGGAATTATGTTAAGAAATAAAATAATGTGGTACGACAAACATTATTTTATTTCACTTAAAGCCACTTAAAAGCCACTTAAAGCTGCTTAAGCTGAGTTGAAGCGGATAGGGTAGAACCAGAAATATCCTACCCTCCTGGTAGGATATTTGTGATGTGGGGCCCGCATGAGCCCCACCATTTCTTTTCCGCTAAGTAACACACCCACGAAAACCCGTCATTATGAAAGTCAACCGTGAGTTTTTCTGGTTAAGAAACGCCCCAATTAATTGGGAAGTTAAATAGTTACAATTAATTCAATGAATTAATTGTTCGTTTCTTATCTTTTGAATTTCAAAAGCTTAGGTCAATAATAAAATAAGGGTTGAACTTATTTTATTTAGTTGGACTTGTGGCGTGGAGAGAATTTTGGAGGAAAGCGTTCTTCTTCGACGAAGAACGCAAAGAGCACAAAGAACGTGAAGAATGCTACAACCTCCGACGAAGAACGCCAAACCCTCGGAGATCGACGACGTGATGCCGTGTACCGCGACGTCAACGGCACTTCTTTCGCAATTCTCCATCTGCGACGTTTCTTCCACGACGATCCAACCCCGCGACAACCTTCGATCGACAACGACATGGTAGGGGGTGGCGCTCCTTTTTAATTCTTTTTGGTTTATAACGTCAACATGGATTTAATTATTATTAATTAAATCTGTATGTTTTTTATCCTCGGAGTTCGTCGACGCGACACCAAGTACCGCGCGACGACGACACTCTTCCGCGACGTGAAGATTATTTTCTTCCACGACGATCAATTCCGCGAAGAACGTGCATGTGACGACTTGAAGAGGTAGGGGTTTGTTTGTGAAATGAATTTATTTCCATGTTGTTTCCTCCTAAAAACAAAGAACCTGAATCAAGATCAATTTTAATTTATTAAAATTGTATATTGTTTTGTTTTCCCTGTGTGGATTATTTTTCTTCCCGATTGTTATCACCTAACGCGGAGGGTGTGGCCCAACAAACACGGCCCGACATCCCTCTGCAGTTCTTCGTTGATGTGCAGATTGGCGGGCTAAGACAAAACATGCCGCAGAGGTGATTCGTTGTTTCCGCAGTGAAGTACGGGACCTGGGAGGAGCTACGGCGCAGACGGAAGCGAAATCGGACCACCGGAGCAACTCTGGTGGCCCGCGGAACCCACGGGCGGTGCTGGCGACCGGAGGCGGCGGCAGAAGCACCAGCGGACCCGTGGCCGCGCGGGTTCGGCACTCACGGGACGCGGCAGTGCCGCGTCCGCTGACCAAGGGTGGCCCCCGCGGAGGGGGGTTGTGGTGTTCACACTCAGGGGCAGCGCGCCCCCGCCCCCGGACTCCGCTTGCTCAGCCGCTCGGCCGAGCCGACCCGCCGGCCGGGTCGGACCCGGGTCGGGACAACCCGGTTCGGGCCGACCCAGGGGGGTGGGGCCGGGTCGGTCCGGGCCCAGACCCCCCGTCTCCGGACGTTTTCGGTCTTTTGCTCATAACTTGATCTACGGGCCTCCGAACGATGCACCGTTAGTGGTGATGCGATCCTTGGATCGAGACGGTCGTTTCGGTATACTACACCCAAGGTTTCGGAATACTTTGGGTTCGGCCGGGTTGGTTCGTACACGAAACCAACCGGGCACTCGGAGCAGAAACGCTCATATCCTGAGCTTCGGACGTCCGATTGACGTGCTGTCGACTTTGATGCTTTCATATAAGTGAGACGGATCTTTTAGCTTACTCTGCTCGAGGTTTGGATGTCATCAGAGTGCGGTCGGGTTGGTTCGCTCATGAAACCAACCGGGCCCCTAGAACGAAAAAGCTAATATCTCACAGACCGGGAGTCCGATTGACACACCATCTGTCTCATTGATTTCCTCTTGTGGAGACGGAACTTTTGGTATACTTCACCTGAGGCTTGGGTGCAGTTGGAGTTTGGGCGAGTTGGATTGTACTCGAAATCCAACCGTGCCCCTAGAACGTAAAAGCTGATATCTTTCAGACCGGACGTCCGTTTGATGAACCGTCAGCGGCGTTGGTGATCACGTTGAGAAACAGTCCTTATGAGTATAACCTATGAGATTTTGGGGTACAGTTGAGATACGGCTGGGTTCGTTCACTCATGAAACCAACCGGACCCCTGGGACGAAAAGGCTAATATCACACAGACCGGGCGTCCGATTGACGCGCCGTCTGTTGCGTTGAGACCCCTATGATGAGGCAGTCCTTTGAGATACTTCTTCGTGGAACTTTGTGATACTTGTAGTATCGACCAGAAGCTTGGGGAGCAGACCCTCCCAGAGATGAGCATGCGGAGTACGGAGACCGTGTAGCCGGCTGAGACTTGACGACTGCTTGACCGATCGACTCGGTTTTTTTCGGATAGCCCAGTGGGGAGCACTTGGTAGTAGCGGCAGACCCACGGCAGAGGAGCGCTTGGTTGTAGCGGCAGACCCGCAGTACTCAACAGAAGGAGTACCTCTAGAGGCTATGGGGGAGAGCACTTGGTTGTAGCGGCAGACCCACAGCGGAGGAGCGCTTTGTTGTAGCGGCAGACCAACGGTACTCAACATAAGGAGTACCTCTTGAGGCTATGAGGGGGAGCGATTGGTTGTAGTGGAAGACCCATGGTGGGAAGAGCATGGTTGTAGCAGCAGGCCCACAATAATCGACACGAGGAGTACTTCAGCAGTCTTAGGTCAGTGAGCAGTACCTCAGAGTCGTGACACGACCACTGTACACTTCAGAGATGGAGCTCTTCAGCTGTTACGGTTTCGATAATAAAAATCCTGGTTTGAGCTGAGTCTATGACCCTTGTGTTTCCTCATGATTGAGATGGGTCACTTGATAACTTAGGTATATGTATGGGAATATACCTAGAAAGTGGTTATCCGTTGATTTCATAATCTCTGGGTTTCCTCAGGATTGAGATAGGTTACTTAATAACTTAGGTATATGTATGGGAATATTCCTAAGTAGAGGTTATCAGTTTAGATCTTCTTTGTGGTTATCCTTTTTGGTTTTAGTGAGACCTTAAGGGTCTTGGGGTCCCTACTGAGTATCGTTATACTCACCCCTGCACGGGCTATTCCCGCACCTCGTTGTGTTGGTTGCAGACGACGGGCAGTGCTGACGGAGGCCGAGTGTTCGAGGACTGGACGGTACCCGGAGGTGGACTACACGACGAGTCAGTACACGGAGGTGGACTACACGACGAGTCAGTATCCGGAGGTGGACTTCACGACGAGACGACACACAGTGGAGGTTGACGGGCGAGAGTGTTATGGAGGCTATATGTACCTACCCTTCAGGTAGGATCCGTGGTGGATGATCCAGGAGCTGCGCCATCTGTACCTACCCTTCAGGTAGGATTTGAGGAGGACGACCTAGGAGCCGCTTCCGTTCATCCATCTGTTGTTTTTTTCTGTTGTACTTTGTTCAGTTGTAGTTTTACTTTCTTTAAGGTTTGTATTCTGGCCCATTTACCTTTCCGAACTTACTATTGTACCAGTTTCTACTTAGTGTTTACTTTTTCCTCTTGCTTACTCTGTGGTGCTTGTTTTCTTTACAAAGGCAATTCCTTCCCTTTTTACCAGGATTTACGCCTTGGTGCTAGTCGCCAGCCCCTGGCCTATGGAAGGCGGGCTTGAGGTAGTCACGGCACGGGCCCCGAGGACGGGTCGTGAAAAATTGGTATCAGAGGAGTCAGTTCTACCGCAAAACTTATAACTCTGATATTTTCTTTCTATGATGCAATAGTGTTAAGAGTACCGAGTTTGGTTTTCAGTTCAGGGAGTCCAGTGTTGGTGCGGGCGGCCGACGTATCCATACACCAGGACCCTGACAACTGATTTCCGACTTTGTGCATGAAAACACTGATTGCGTGTGTGTTTCCAGAAGTTTTTAAATGTCAGATCAAACTAGGTCAGCTCACCCGGTATAATCATTTGACAGTGTCACGTTGTTTCTTTCAGGATTCCTTTTCTTGAACGACCAGATAGAGCCCAGAGGGACATGCATACTGACAGATTGCCGAGCGACGAGGCTTCGGTACAGGGCCCTCTTGCAGTTGAGGCACCAGCGGAGGCACCAGCGGTACTACCATACGTTGGGTCACCGATGCCACCAGCCCCAGCAGTAGGCGATGCACGCCACTTGGGCGCGCTACACGAGTTCCAGCACCAGAGACCACCCAGGTTCTAGGGAGAGACGGACCCACAGGCTGCTTAGGATTGGATGGAGGCTGTGGTGAGAGTCTTCAGGCTAGTGGGGACGCCGGCATACCTCATGGTGATCTTTGCTGCCAGCCTTCTTCAGGCAGCAGCAGGCAGGTGGTGGAGCCACTTGTTCCATTTTTGCGACGGCATGACCTTCACATGGGAATACTTTGAGACCTTCTTCAGGGTGGAGTTTATGCCAGTAGCTCTACACCCCGAGCATGTTCAGGAGCTGCTTCCCTTGCCGTGTGTTTTTCAATTAGTAGCCAAATCATCTGTGGGTTGTAGACAGATGATGCAGAGGTCCAAGAGGGACAGAGCCAGCCATACGAGGAGCATGAAGTGTTATTAATGCGGCGGAAAAGGTCACCTGGCACGTGACTGTCCGACTCCTCGTACAGTTGATCTGCAGGCTTTGGAGGAGCCACTGAGGCAGAAGTAGCGGTGGGTGCTTGAGCAACAGCCGAGCAGTGGACAAGGAAGTAGAGCTCCGGGAGCAGGTGGACAGGAGAGGAACTAGTGGATACGTCCCTTGTACTCTAGTTCCATTTTTCTGTTGTATTCGTGTCTTTGTACTATGAGCTCCAATAATAAAAAGACACTTATCTTTGTGATGTTTGATTTCCTGTCCTTTTTGTTTGGTTGATGCGGAGTGGTCCTGGTTAAGACTGTTGACTTGAACCTCACTATCGAGATTCATACTGGAGGAGACCCAGTGACCACACACTAATGCCGATAGTGTGACTCGACCCTTTGAGGCGAGAGTGATAGTTGGATCTCTTAGTAGTTACGTCGAGGCCTTACGACGTCATCTATGACATGAATGCACCCTTCATGTCAGGATTGACTATATTAGGAAATGGGCATGGTTCATCCAGGGGGATGAGACCGGGTTTATCTTTTCGACAAAGGATAAATTTTAGTATCTCTTCCAGATTGTAGGAAAAGAAGGTGCAGATCATCCAGGAGCGGATGAAGACTACGCAGTGCAGTAAGAAACAGGAAACCGGTGCCAGTCTTAGAGACTCGGGCGTGTTTAATGATTCAAGGAGAGGAAGCTTTAAAAAGAGATGAGTCTACGAAGCGGAAGACGTGGAGGCAGATCTAGGAGAGTATCATGAGGTGGTGTACATCTTAACATGCTACAACCACCCGCCTTAGTTATCCCCTCCAGGCTCAAGGAGCTGGAGGTCGGAGGAAGAGTGCGGCTGCATGCGGTCAAGGAGTGTGACCCAATGGCTCTAAAAATGATTCAAGGGACAGCTTGTGTCCACTAATAGCTATTATAGTAATAGACGTCGATATGAATCATTCCTCGCTTTCAAAAATCTTGTCCCAGACCTAGAGTTTCCGGTAATCCGTGGACTTGACCCTCACGTCTGGAGATACCTTGGGAGGAGACTCGATAATCACACTTACGCCGATAGTGTGGTTAGACCCTCGAGGCAAGAGTTTCGGTTGAAATATCTTGGTGGCAGCATCGATGCATTACGACATTGGTTTGAGTATGGACTGGGAAATCACAGTTCATACACAAATTGATGGTATTAGGAAAAAAGGTTGCGGTTTAACTACGACGTTGGGATGGGTTTTCCATGGTTGGAGAAAAGGAAACCCCAGGCAGCACAGGATAAGATCATGCTCAGGAGGGTGCGACCGATCACTCTTGAGTCGGTCAATCTTACCCTCATGGCAGCAGTCGTTTTGAGTTTCAGTTCTAACAGGAATTGGAGGCCTCATGAGTTCGAGGATGACGATCACATCCTTATACGGGTCTCACATCGACTTGGTTTACGGAGATGTGGCCAAGGCGGCAAGTTATCTCTGAGGTTCAACGGACCTTTCTAGGTCCTCAATTGGGTAGGCGGGGTGGTTTACCACTTGACCCATCCACCTCAGTTGCACCAGGTGCACGACGACATCTACGTATCTCAACTGAGGAGATATGTGCTTGACCCTTCGCATATCATCGACCATGGGGAGCTGGACGATGGCGATGGGGTGTCTTTCACAGAAGTTCTAGTGGGGATCGAGGATCGACATGAGAGGATCCTTCGAGGAAGACCTATTCCTTGGGTGCACTTTCATGGGCAGTACAGGAACCTCCAGGTGAGCACATGGGAGCGGAAGTCTCAGATGCGTGCTCAGTACCACTTTTGTAACCCTAGTTTGTGTTAAAACTTTACGAGGACGTAAATCCCTAAGGTGGGAGTGATGTAAATACCTGTAAATTTGAAGGAAATTTTTTTCTTAATTTTCTTTGGAATTTTACAAGAATGCAGTTTCTGAAAGCACCTGATTCCGAGGCCCGATGTGCCTGGAATCATTTTCCGAAGTTTGGCTCTGGTACGTTCAGGGAACGAATGAGCGAGTTTTTCTAACTTTTGAACCGATGCTCGAAATCAAATTCCGAGGGCACCGATGGAATCGAAGCGCCGGTATTTTCTTATAAACGCCTCTTCCTAAGTTGCTTTTTCTCAGATGTGGTTTTTAATTTTTGGGCTTTATGTTATGAAATAAAATAATGTGGTACGATAAACATTATTTTCTTTCACTTAAAGCCACTTAAAAGCCACTTAAAGCTACTTAAGCTGAGTTGAAGCGGATAGGGTAGAACCCGAAATATCCTACCCTCCTGGTAGGATATTTGTGAGGTGGGGCCCGCATGAGCCCCACCATTTCTTTTCCGCTAAGTAACGCACCCGTGAAAACCCGTCATTATGAAAGTCAACCGTGCATTTTTCTGGTTAAGAAACGCCCCAATTAATTGGGCAGATAAATCGTTACAATTAATTCAACGAATGAATTGTTCGTTTCTTATCTTTTGAATTTCAAAAGCTTAGTTCAATAATAAAATAAGGTTTGAACTTATTTTATTTAGTTGGACTTGTGGCGTGCAGAGAATTTGGGAGGAAAGCGTTCTTCTTCGACGAAGAACGCGAAGAACGCGAAGAACGTGAAGAACGCAAAAAACACTTCGAACTCCAACGAAGAACACCAAACCCTCGGATATCGACGACGCGACGCCGTGTACCACGACGTCAATGATGCTTCTTCTACGATTCTCCCTCCGCGACGTTTCTTCCACGAAGATCCAACCCCGTGACAACCTTCGATCGACAATGACAAGGTAGGGGGTAACGCTCCTTTTTAATTCTTTTTGGTTTATAACGTCAACATGGATTTAATTATTATTAATTAAATCTATATGTTTTTGATCCTCGGAGTTCTTCGACACGACGCCATGTACGGCGCGAAAGCGACGCTCTTCTGCGACGCGCCAATTCTTTTCTTCCGCGATGATCAATTCAGCGAAGAACGCATGTGCGACGACTTGACGATGTAGGGGTTTGTTTGTGAAATGAATTTATTTCCGTGTTGTTTCCTCCTAAAAACAAAGAACCTAAATCAAGAGAAATATTAATTTATTAAAATTGTATATTGTTTTGTTTTCCCTGTGTGGATTATTTTTCTTCCCGATTGTTATCACCTAACGCGGAGGGTGCGGGCCAAACAAACACGGCCCGAAAACCCTCCGCAGTTCTTCATTGATTTGCGGATTGACGGGCTATGACAAAACATGCCGCAGAGGTGATTCGTTGTTTCTGCAGTGAAGTACGGGACCTGGGAGGAGCTACGGCGCAGACGAAAGTGAAATCAGACCACCAGAGCAACTCCGGTGGCCAGCGGAACCCACCGGCCGTGCGGGTCACCGGCGTGGCGGCGCCCCGGCGCGCCACCGGACAGAACCGCTGCGGCTGAAGCCATGGCGGTGGTGGTACCAGCAGACCCGCGGCCACGCGGGTCCGGCGCTCACGGGATGCAGCAATGCCGCGTCTGCTGACCAAGGGTGGCACCCGAAGAGGGGGGCCGCGGTGTTCACACCCGGGGGCAGCGCGCCCCCGCCCCCGGACTCCGCTCGCTCGGTCGTTCGGCCGAGTGGAGCCGTGCCGAGCCGACCCGCTGTCCGGGTCACGCCCAACCAGGTTGGACCTGGACCCGGGTCGGGTCCACCCGGTTCGGGCCGACCCAGGGGGGTTGGGCCGGGTCAGTCCGGGCCCAGACCCCCCGTCTCCGGACGTTTTCGGTCTTTTACTCATAACATGAGCTACGGGCCTCCGAACGATGCACCGTCAGCGGTGATGCGATCCTTGGATCGAGACGGTCGTTTCGGTATACTACACTCAAGGTTTCAGAATACTTTGGGTTCGGCCGGGTTGGTTCGTACACGAAACCAACCGGGCCCTCGGAGTGGAAATGCTCATATCTTGAGCTCCGGACGTCTGATTGACGTGCCGTCGACTTTGATGCTTTACTCTAAGTGAGACGGATATTTTGGCTTACTCCGCTCGAGGTTTGGATGTCGTCGGAGTGCGGTCGGGTTGGTTCTCTCACGAAACCAACCGGGCCCCTGGAACGAAAAAGCTAATATCTCACAGACCGGGTGTCCGATTGACGCACCGTCTGTCTCGTTGATTTCTTCTTGTTGGGACGGAACATTTGGTATACTTCGCCCGAGGTTTGGATGCAGTTGGATTTTGGGCGAGTTGGATTGTACTCGAAATCCAACCGTGCCCCTAGAACGGAAAAGCTGATATCTTTCAGACCAGACGTCTGTTTGACGAACCGTCATCGGCATTGGTGATCACGTTGAGAAACAGTCCCTATGAGTATACCCTATGAGATTTTGGGGTACCGTTGAGATAAGGCCGGGTTGGTTCGCTCACGAAACCAACCGGACCCCTGGGACGAAAAGGCTAATATCACATAGACCAGGCGTCCGATTGATGTGTCGTCTATTGCATTGAGACCCCTATGATGAGGCAGTCTTTTGAGATACTTATTCGTGGAACTTTGTGATACTTGTAGTATCGACCAGCAGCTCATGGAGCGGACCCTCCCGGAGAAGAGCGTGCAGAGTATGAAGATCGTGTAGCTGGCTGAGACTTGACGACTGTTTGACCGATCGACTCGGTGTGTTTCGGATAGCCCAGTGGGGAGCGCTTGGTAGTAGCGGCAGACCCACGGCAGAGGAGCGCTTAGTTGTAGCGGCAGACCCATGGTACTCAACAGAAGGAGTACCTCTGGAGGCTATGAGGGGGAGCGCTTGGTTGTAGCGGCAGACCCACATCGGAAGAGCGCGTGGTTGTAGAGATAGACCCGCAGTACTCAACAGAAGGAGTACCTCTTGAGGCTATGAGGGGGAGCGCTTGGTTGTAGCGGCAGACCCATGGTGGGAAGCGCTTGGTTGTAGTAGCAGGCCCACAGTACTCGACAGGAGGAGTACTTCAACAGTCTTAGGTTAGTGAGCAGTACCTCAGAGTCGTGACTAGACCACTGTACACTCCAGAGACAGAGCTCTTCAGCAGTTACGGTTTCGATAATAAAAATCCTTGTTTGAGCTGAGTCTATGACCCTTGTGTTTCCTCATGATTGAGATGGGTCACTTGATAACTTAGGTATATGTATGTGCATATACCTGGGAAGTGGTTATCCGTTGATTTCATAATCTCTGTGTTTCCTTAGGATTGAGATGGGTTACTTAATAACTTAGGTATATGTATGGGCATATACCTATGTAGAGGTTATCTATTGAGATCTTCTTTGTGGTTATCCTTGTTGGTTTTTGTGAGACCTTGAGGGTCTTGGGGTCCCCAATGAGTATCATTATACTCACCCCTGCACGGGCTATGCCTGCACCTCGTTGTGTTGGTTGTAGATGACGGGCAGTGCTGACGGAGGCCGAGTGTTTGAGGACTGGATGGTACCCGGAGGTGGATTACACGACGAGTCAGTACTCGGAGGTGGACTACCCGACGAGTCAGTATCCGGAGGTGGACTTCGCGACGAGACGACACACAGTGGAGGTTGACGGGCGAGAGCGTTATGGAGGATATCTGTACCTACCCTTCAGGTAGGATCCGTGGTGGATGATCCAGGAGCTGTGCCATCTGTACCTACCCTTCAGGTAGGATCTGAGGAGGACGACCCAGGACCCGCTTCCGTTTTTCCATCTGTTGTCTTTTTCTATTGTACTTTGTTCAGTTGTAGTTGCACTTTCTTTTGGGTTTTTATTATGGCCTATTTAACTTTCCGCACTTACTGTTGTGCCAGTTTCTACTTAGTGTTTACTTTTTCTGCTTGCTTACTCTATGGTGCTTGTTTTTTTACAAAGGTAATGCCTTCCCTTTTTACCGGGATTTACGCCTTGGTGCTAGTCGCCAGCCCCATGCCTATAGAAGGCGGGCTTGGGGTAGTCACGGCACGGGCCCCGAGGATGGGTCGTGACATGTATAATGATTTAAATAATGTTATTGAATTATTCCAGAATCATACCAATTTTTAAGATATTATATATGGCCATATTTTTAGTTTCTTATCTTCCTATTAGTAATATTTCATTGCTACTTGTTATTCTGGTGTTTATTGCTTTTTGTTCTTATGTGTGTTTTGTCAAATAAATTCTTATTCTTCTTTTTAAGATAGAGATACCTCATTTCTAGAATGGTATTAGTGTAATATATATCATATTTATTCATTAAATTCATTTATATAATCATTACGCAATGAAGATCATGTAGAACGAGTCACATCACATCGTGGAGACGGTAGGCTGTACGTACGCATGAGCGATGATATCATTCTCATGATCGTGGAATTATATTGAAGTGTATGTATACTATTTCAGAATCAATATAAATTTACAATAATCATATATAGTTATTCATTACACCATTATTCCCATCCATGTAAGGTGGTTGTGGAAAATAGATTACACCACGGCGTGGAGATGGTATTCCGTATGTACGTACGCACGGTGATTTCATTTTCCATATGATGGATAGAATGTGAAATAGGGATGTTTCATATTTATAATAACATATCAGTATATGAGTGATACTGATGTTTTTAATTCATAATGAAACAACTAGATAAGAAGAAGTAGAAGAAGAAATTGATGGGGTTTGGCCGAGAATGAAGGCTCAAAGTAGTGTGAGGAGGAGAGGGAGGAGGTGCCCTTTTATAAGGGAGGAGAGGGGCACTTTAGAAAAAACTTAAAATATTATTTTATTATAAAGACATATCCGGTTTTTAATAGCTATAAATTGATTTATTTCAAAGCTAAGGTGGGGATGGGTCGAAATCCTCTCATCCAATAGAATTTAGACAAGGTTAGGTTTCTATTTTAACCTTATCATTTAGATTTAACTTTAAGTTAAATAATTTTACTTTTACCGTGTTTTCTTGTTTTCTTACACTATAAGGTTAATAAACCTAATATAACAAGACAAAAGAACCTCAAGTTGTTCATTATTAATATATATAACCTTATTGAAGTCATTTGGACGAACCATAGATTTGTTCAGAATAAAATAACAATTAATAATATAATATTTGTTTTGAAAACTATTTTATGTCAATTTTGTCACTATTTGGTAATTGATTTTTTTGAAAATCATAACATTATTATTAATTCAAAGAAACATAATTTAATCAATAAAACCATGTCATATTAACCTATAAAATTATTTTAATTCATAAAAAGTCTCAAATTACATTTATTTGGGTATTTATAATATCCATTTTGTTAATATTTCATTAATAAGGTAATTTCTGCATCATCATTGTGTCAAAAATAAATTAAATTTATTAATGTCTAAAAATTATAAATAAAATACCATTATGTAGGAAATATTTTTAGCTTTATAATTAATATTTATAGTCGAAATTATCTTATGTATAACCCGATATTAAAAATGTTTTAGTTATAAAACTTTGATTTAACCTTTTAACTCTTCTTTAAATAAAATAATAATAAATGTCCTAATCTAATCCAAGTGGACCTAAATGGTCATATATTATTCTTAAGGTAGTTTTTGGTTGAATTAAACCTATCCAATTGAAATAGAACACGTTTTAGTGTAATAATAATACCACTTTTACCCTTAATTACCCTATTTACTTTTAACCGTGGTAAATAAAAGTAAAAAGTTACTATTCAAAAAAAATTATTTTTATCTTATTGAACCAAATTTTACTCCTTGATGTTATCCGTGTCTCTTGGATTTTCAAAATTCCACTCACAGAAGTGGTAAAATTATGTTTTATGTAAATTTTCAATCTCTCATAGGAGATGGGTAAAAGAAGGTGAAAAGTTCAATAAAATTTTTATATATCTAAATTTATTATAAAATGACTTTAATGAATTACTTAGAACTTATATAGGTATTATGTATCAATTTTTGACCTAAAATAAATTTAAATAATATAAATCTTTATTTAAATAAAATGTCAATTTTTAAATAGTAACCCAGTGTTTTCACTATTCCTCAAAAATTGAAAGTTTTCAAAAAAATACAAAAACTTAATACTAGTCTAATTTCGATATTCCGAATCCAAATATGTAGTCCATTTTTATATATAAAATTTATAAAATTTCAAAAAATGGGTATTACTATTCATAACGACTAGTTTTAATAATATTTTAATAGCATATCGTTGTTTAGTGAATCTCGGTATTGCGCAAGCTATCGAGGAAGGCCACAATTGCATGTAAAGCATGCCAAGATAGTGTTGTGTGTAGTGAAAGACTCCTTTGATGATGTATATAACATAAAAACAAAATATTTCTCATAAAAATCTCGGTTGTTACATTCTACCCCCTTAAAATGAATTTCTCCCTCGAAATTCATCACTTTGTAACAACCAGATGAGGCTAACTCTCCCTAATAATATCCTCAAGCTCCCATGTAGCTTCTTCTAATTGGTGGTTCCTCCATAAAACTTTCACCAAGCGAGTGGTCTTGTTCCATAGGACTTTTTCGCTATGGTCCAGAATCTCTATCGGCTGTTCTTCATAAGAAAGATCTTGCTCCAGCAGTACATCTTTAGAGCTGAGTACATGTGAAGGATCAGGTATGTACTTTCTCAGGAGAGATACATGGAACACATCATGAACTTGAGAGAGATTCGGTGGAAGCGCCAATCGGTAAGCTACATTCCCAACACGATCCAGTATTTCAAAAGGACTAATATACCTAGGGCTCAACTTTCCCTTCTTTCCAAATCTCATTACTCTCTTCCAAGGAGATATTCGGAAGAACACTTTATTGCCCCCTTCAAACTCTAGTCCTTTTCTTCGGTTATCGGCATAACATTTTTGTCGACTCTGTGATGATTTTATGTGTTGTTGAATAGATCAGACATTTTCTGCCATCTCATCAACAAGATCAGGTCCTAATATCTTTCGTTCCCCAACTTCATCCCAAAAAGTTGGAGTCCTACATTTCATTCCATAGAGATATTCATAAGGATCCATCTGAATACTAGAGTGAAAGATATTATAATAAGAAAATTTTACCAAAGGTAGGTGTTCATCCCAACCTCCTTTGAAATCCATAGAGCATGCTTTCAACATATCTTCTAGAGTATGAATTGTCCTCTTAGACTGATCGTCTATTTGAGGATGATAAGTAGTGCTGAAACTCAACTATGTATCCAGAGTATGCTGAAGACTTCTCCAAAACATTTAGGTAAACCTCAAATCTCCATCAGATATAATGGAAAGTGGTACTCCATGCTATTTTACCACTTCCTTTACATATATCCTGGAAAGATAATCCAGAGAGAAATCCTCTCTAATAGCAATGAAGTGTGCCGGCTTTGTAAGAGGATCAACTATGACCCAGATAAGATTATTTCCTTTGGATGTTTTAAGAAGACCAGGGACAAAGTCCATAGTGATGTTTTCCCATTTCCATTCGGGTATGGGTAATGATTGTAACATCCCCTTAGAGTTCTGTCTCTCAGCATTAACTTGCTAACAAACCAAGCATCGAGAGACATATTCAGAAACATCTATTTTCATTCCATCCCACCAGAAGTACTCTTTCTGGTCCCTATACATCTTCATGATTCCAGGATGAATAGAGAATGAAGAACTATGAGCCTCATCCAGTAGAGCCTTCTTTAATTCTGGGATGGGTGGAACACAAACCCGATTTCTGAACTTTATTATCCCATCACAATCAAGGTTGAATTCAGGAACATTTCTCACCTTCGTTTGTTACTCTACATCTTCTTTCTGTGCCTCTTTAATCTTCACAAGTATAGATGGTTGAACATTCATTTGAGAAAGATAATATTTTCCCCCTTCCATTATAATTCCAAGATCCATCCTTTCTAAATCCATAAATATTAGATCTTTTGTGATCCTCATCATAGATAATCTTGCATGGTCTTGTCGACTTAATGCGTCTGCCACCTTATTTACTTTCCCAGGGTGGTAATGAATTGAGCAGTCGTAATTCTTAACCAGCTCCAACCATCTTCTTTGATGCATATTCATCTCCTTTTGTGTGAAAATATACTTCAAAATTTTATGATCAGTATAAATATCACACATTTCTACATAAATATAATGCCTCCAAATCATTAATACAAATATTACCACAGCTAACTCCAAATCATGAGTTGGGTAATTTTTCTCATGGATTTTCCACTGTCATGATGCATAGGCTATCACCATATCAGTTTGCATGAGAACACACCCAAATCCTTTCTTGGATGCATCACTGTAGATCACAACCCTTTCTCTACTACAAGGCAGTGTGAGCACAGGTGCACTGGATAACCTTCTTTTTAACTAATTGAAATTCTCTTCACACTCCTCTGTCCAAAAGGACCTTAACACTTTTTCAAGTCAACCTAGTGAGTGGATAAGATAATCCTGAAAACTCTTTCACAAAACGTCGATAATATCCATCCAAACCAAGAAAAAATTGCATCTCAGCTACTGTTGTTGGTCTCGACCATATCTCGATAACCTCTATTTTTGCTGGATCTACATATATCTCCTCTTTTGAGAATATGTGACCCAAAAATGAAACTTTTTGAAGCCAAAATTCACACTTGGTAAATTTGGCATAAAGCTTCTCCTTTATCAGGGCCTTCAATACAATTCCTAAGTGATCTTCATGTTCTTACTTGCTCTTTGAATATAAAAGAATATCATCTATAAAGACTTCCACAAACTGATCAATATAGTCTCTAGAGACTCTATTCATTAGATCCATGAAGATAGCGGGGGCATTAGTAAGACCAAATGGAATCACTGCAAATTCATAGTGTCTATACCTTGTATGGAAAATTGTGTTTGGTATATCCTCCCTTTTGACCCTTAATTGATGATACCCTGAATGAAGATCAATCTTGGAAATGTATTGAGCTCTGCGTAGTTGGTCAAATAATTATTCAATGCATGGGAGAGGATATTTGTTCTTGATAGTGATTTTGTTAAGTTCTTGATAATCAATGCAGTGTCTCATTGATCCATATTTCTTCTTAACAAACAGAACAGGTTCTCCCCAAGGTGACACACTAGGGTGTAATAATCCCTTATCAAGATTCTCTTGGAGTTGATTCTTCAATTCCTACAACTCAATTGGGTCCATTCTATAAGGTGTCCTTGAAATAGGTAAAGCACCCGATACGAGTTCTTTTGAAAACTCAACTTCACGATTTGGTGGAAGACCAGGCAATTCCTCCGGAAAGACATCATCAAACTCCCGTACATGGGAATATTCTTAATCGTGAGTTTCTCTCCAACCATTTGATATAAATAACCTTCATTTGTTGGAATTAAGACCCATAAGATGGAATAAATTTCCACAAGAAGGTTATGTTCATCCTTGCATCGATAGACGATCATAGATTGATCTGGAATATGAAATGTGACTTCCCTTCTTTGGAAATTAACATGAGATCCATATAAAGAAATAAAATCCATGACATGGATCACATCAAATTCAAATATAGGAAGTATCACAAGATATACAGGAAGCAATTTCCCACAAACTTCAATCTGAGAAGAATTATAAACTCTAGATGCGACTATTGTGCCATTAGGGGTTGTCATAGCTAACTCAACATCTAATTTTTGAGGTAATACGTCGACAACCTTAGAAAATTCTAAAGAAATAAAAGAGTGGGTGGATCCAGAATCAAATAAAACATTTGATACTTTAGAGTGGATGGTATGTGTACCTTTCACCACTTAGTTATCATACTCCACATCGTTGATAGAAATTTCATGTTAATTTGCTTTGTCTTTAGCCTTAAGAGTTTTTGACGTCGATCTTCATAAACAACCCTTGGAATATGGCATTGATTAGCATAATGCCCCATTTCCTTTCACGTGTAACATTGAAGTGTAAGAGGTGCACTCTGTGTATCCTTTTCTTTGTTCGCATCACTAGACATATTCTTCCCATCATTACGGCATTCAAGTGCCTGATGACCTTTTTTTCCACATTTAAAACATTTACTTGTTATTTTAAGACAACTCCCTCCATGTTTCTTTCCACATTTTGAGCATGAGTGAAATCTCATCTTCTTTTCAGTGTGGTCTTTAGATTTCCCTTCGAATTCCATTTTCCTCTTCTTCTCAAATTCATATGACTAATGGGTTACTCCAATCTCCATCTCAACATTGAGAGAACATCGAACAATTTTCTCGTAGCTATTGAAGTCCCTTATGGCTAACGCCCTTCAAAGACTTTGTTTTAAGCCACTAAAGAATCGATCGATATTACACTAAGGTTGGATAATAATCCCAGAAGCGTACCTTTCATGTCTTTTAAAATTTTATTCGTAGGTACCTACAGATTCATAATCCTTTTGCTTCAATTCACGAAACTCCTTCTCCATATTTGTTCAAAGAATATGAGGGAAGTACTAATTGAAAAATAAGTTCTTGAACTCGTCCCATTCCATGGAATCAATTTTATCTCTTTTCCTTGTATTCTTGATAAGATTCCACCATTGATCAGCATCACCTTCTAAACAATACACTACTAAGATGACTTCATCATATTCAGAACATTGAAGAACTGGAAATATCTTTTCAGTAGTACCGGTCCATTGTTCATAAACTAATGGATCAGTAGACCCACTGAATGAGGGTGGACGCTGCCTCATAAAGGATTCAACAGAATGTTTATCCATCCATTGCTCATTTGGAAGACCTTCATGATTCATATCTTGAGAAAGTTGTGTGATCATTGCTACAAGATTATGCATTCCAGATCCCATAACATTTGGTTGCTCAGGGGGACAATCATTTCATTTCCTGTCACATTCTACATTAACACTGTTCCTTCGGGTTCCAGCCATTGACTAAAACCAAGAATAATAGTGTGAGAAATAGTAATTATAATAGGAAAACCACATAATAAAGAATAAAATTTCACGCCTTAGGTCTTATAATAGGTTATTCATGGACATTTCTAAAACACTAAGATTGTGTTCTATGATTAGATATATACTTAGTGTTCTTACTAAAGATTTCACATCCTAGTTTCCAAAGGTTGATTATACCTTTCCCTGGATACCAACTATAATGAACCATAATTTACATACATTGTTATTAATTCAGAATTTAAGCATACTTATTACAACATATAACAAAACCAAGAAAGGACCATATAGGTATAGTGTCTTTAGAAACTGGGAAACATAAACAACTGGTTCATAAATCATCTACGTTGTCTCCCATTTATTTCATCATATCTAGAGTCCCTTTTGGCATATTCTACTTAATACCCTTCTTCCAGACCTGGGGAAAATAAAACATACAAAAGGGTGAGCTCAAATTCTCAGTAAGGGTAAAAAAGAAATATAAATCATATCATATTATTAAGAAAATAACATTTTGAAAATCTTTTCCTGCAAAAGAGATTATAAGATCATGACATGGGATCAGTCATAATAGTGAAATGTAACCCAAATAATCATAACTTAAAACATGAAACTTTTAGTCATACACACATAATAATAGAGAATCATTTTTTACTAGTCAAGACTCATCTCTAAGACTATCTTAGCAGACAAAGTACATTTCTGAACTGAGTTCAGTCCTCGTTTCAGTCCTGTTTCACTGAACCAGATTAACCTGCCATTCCAGTCATGTATATGTCATGATATATAAATCTTTAACTAATTAATTGGAGGGAGATAGAGGACCCACCCATCTCATAAGAAAACCATTCTTATGTTTTCCACAAAATCATAAATCATACATCATAGCATAACCCATGTAATAAAAATAGGATTCTTAAACATCGTGACATCATAAAACAATTCATATAAGATAAAGGACTTCATAAAAATAATTCCATCACAACATAATTAAATCAATGTAATAATAGGGATAGAAACAGAACTCTATATTATCTTAGATGGAAAATAATTTTGATAAAACAGTTGAACTCCCTTCTTGAGGAAAATATCCTTTCTACTTTAAAAAAACATTTTTTCCATTCTTAACAGGTCATAAAATTTTAAAATAAAATAAGTTGATTAAAAATAAAATTGAAAACATGAAAAGGAAACTTCATAGAAGTAATGTTCTAAAAGTCCATTCAGTCTGTATAAGTTAAAAAAAACATTCTTCTCATACTTTGGCCGGAAAAGTCAAAAAGTACCTCGTACTAAAAATGACAAAAGATTCCTTTAATATCTTTTACTAAAAACTCACCAATGGGTAAAATTGGATTTAAAAAATTGTAGGTGGATGGATATAATATTACATATTGAGGAAACATGGATGTGGATGATAAATATTACCTAGTAAATTCGGAAGTATAAACAATCTCGGATAAAAATGAGATTTTGAGATTTTCCCTTACCTTAGGTCTAATTTTCTTCGTACATGTCTGAACCTCCTGTATAATGATTTAAATAATGTTATTGACTTATTATAGAATCATACCCATTGTTAAGATATCATATATGGTCATATTCCTAGATTCTTAGCTTCTTATTAGTATTATTTCATTGTTACTCGTTATTCGGGTGTTTATTGCTTTTTGTTCTTATGCGTGTTTTGTAGAATAAATTCTCACTCTTCTTTTTAAGTTATAGATACCGCATTTACAGAATGGTATTAGTGTAATATATATCATATTTATTCATTAAATTCATTTATATAATCATTATGCAATGACTGTCATGTAGAACGAGTCGCAACACATCGTGGAGACGGTAGGTCGTACGTATGCACGAGCGATGATATCGTTCCAATGATTTTGTTATTGTATTGAAGTGTATTTATACTATTACAGAATCAATATCACTTTATAATAATAATATATAGTTATTTTTCACACCATTATACCCATCCATGTAAGGTGGCGGTGGAAAACAGATTACACCATGGCGTGGAGACGGTATTCCGTATGTACGCACACACGGTGATTTTGTTTTCCATAGGATGGATAGAAGGTGAAATAGGTTTTTTCATATATATAATAACATATCGTTATATTAGTGATACTGATGTTATTACTTCATATTGAAACAACTAAATAAGAATAAGTATATGAAAAAAAGGTGAAAGAATCGGTAACAGGCATTACCTCTTCTTTGAAGCGCCTCTTCTTAACCTCCTCTTAGGGCACTAAAGATGGCCTCTGAAGAAGATAAAAACCTATAGGACGTTTCTAGGGAAGTTGGGAAGAAAAATTTTCAGGGGTTGGCCGAGCTTGAAGGCTCAAAGTGGTGTGAGGAGGAGAGGGAGGATGTTTCCTTTTATAAGGGAGGAGAGGGGCACTTTAGAAAAAACATAAAATATTATTTTATTATAACGTCATATTCAGTTTTTAATAGCTCAAAATTGATTTGTTTAGAAACTAAGGTGGGGATGGGTCGAAATCCTCTCATCCAATAGAATTTAGACAAGTTTAGGTTTCTATTTTAACCTTATCATTTAGATTTAACTTTATGTTAAATAATTTTACTTTTACCGTGCCTTCTTTTTTTCTTACACTATAAGGTTAATAATCTTACTATAACAAGCTAAAATAACCCCAAGTTGTTCATTTTTAATATATATAACCTTATCTAAGTCATTTTTCCGAACCGTAGAATTTTAGGAATAAAATAACAATTAATAATATAATAATTATTTTAAAAACTATTTTATGTCAATTTTGGCAGTATTTGGTAATTGATTTTTGTGAAAATCATAAGAGAATTATTAGTTCGAAAAAAGTTAACTAAATCAATACTAACATGTCATATTAACCTATAATATTAGTTTAATTCATACAAATTCTCAAATTAAATTTATTTGGGTATTTATAATTTCAATTTTGTTAATTTTTCATTAATAAAGTAATTACTACATCATCATTATTTCATAAACAAATTAAAAATTTTAATGTCTAAAAATTATAAATAAAATACTATTATATAGGAAATATTTTTTTATTTCTAATTAATATTTATAGTCGAAATTATCTTATGTATAACCCTATATTAAAAAGGTTTTAGTTATTAAACATTGATTTAACCTTTATAACTTTTCTTTAAATAAAATAATAATAAATGTCCTAATCTAATCCAAGTGGACCTAAATGGTCATATTTTATTCTTAAGGTTGGTTTTGGTCGAATTATACTTATCCAATATAATTATGACACGTGTTAGGGTAATAATAATACCATTTTTACCCTTAATTACCCTATTTACTTTTAACTGTGGTAAATAAAAGTAAAAAGATACTATTCACCAAAAATTATTTTTATCTTATTGAACCACATTTTACTCCATGATGTTAACCTTGTCTCTCATATTTTCGAAATTTCACTCACAGAAGCAATAAAATTATGATTTATGTAAATTTTCAAACTCTCCTAGGAGGTGGGTAAAAGATGGTAGAAAGTTCAATAAAATTTTTATATATCTAAAATTATTATAAAATGAATCCTATGAATTAATTTGAACTTTTATAGGTATTATGTATCAATTTTTAACCTAAAATAAATTTAAATAATATAAATAATTATTTAAATAAAATGCTGTTTTTTAAATAGTAACCTAGTGTTTTCACTATTCATCAATAATTGAAAGTTTTTGGAAAAATACCAAAACATCACCCTAGGATAATTTTGATATTCGGAATCAAAAAATGAAGTCCATTTTGAAAGATTAAATTTATAAAATTTCAAAAAATGGGTATTACTATTCATAACGGCTAGTTTTAATAATTTTTTAATAGTATATCGTTGTTTAGTGAAACTCGGTATTGCGGAATCTATCGAGGAAGGTTGCGATTGCGTGTAAATCAAGACAATATTGTGTTTTGTGTAGTGAATGATTCCTTTGACTATGTATATAAAATAAAAACAAAATATTTCTCATAAAAACCTCAGGTGGTACAAATCCCACCTTAAAAGAGTATTCCCAGGTCAGTAGAGTTGATTCTGGACCACATGAAATGCCTTCATTCTTGGTGGGTTATCAAGGAAAAGTTGAGAGAATTCATCCCCCAAGACTAGTTGTAGGACCTATAGAATCCTATGTAAATACATAATGACCAATTTTCCACTATTGAATTGGATCTAGTACAATTACCTTTGTAACTGAAGTTAATCCAATAGTTATTCCAACTGGGTTCAATGAGGATGTTCAGTTGAATACGAAAAATTCACATGAGTCAGGACATGATAATCTACGATCTATGCATGAACCCCCCTTAGAATTTTTTTAGTCCTGGTCCCATTGTTAGTTCTCCCTAGTAAAGGCTAGTTAGAGGATATTTTCATAATCACTCTATACTTTTAAGTGAGAAATTTTTAGATATTAAAGATTTGGAGAAAAATTTATTTTTGATAGAGCTATGAGTTTTTATGAATCCAAGGGATGAAAAAAAGTTAAATCAAAATGGAGGAGGAGTAAATACCATGTTATTGTTCAATGTCTTGACAAAACAAGTTTATATAGAGAGGGATCATCAAGATTTTTTGTTGACTAGCCAGGGATTTTTATAGATTCACATTACTTTTAAGAATGTGAATTAAAAAGGTAGGACTCTTAGTTTTTTGATCATAAAGAATGATTGTTAAAATTTTGGATTTGATTTGGGGAGTTACCCAGTTAATAAATAAAATACATAATGGAAAGGATACCCCACCCTTTTGAAAGTAGTGGTCACTAGATCAGATAGTAAAAGCTTGAATTATTTTTATAAAGAGGAAGTGGGAAATGAACAATAATGTCTTGATTTTTTTTAATATACTTAATCTAGAAAATAGTAATATGGAAGATTAGGAATTTTTCTTTCAAAAACTATGGATAGCCTTGGAATCGCTAAAAAAATTGGATGGAGTCGTACTGTAGACAATTGTAGACAAAACTATATATTATGAGTAAAATCAGTCTTCAATAATAACTAGATATAAGGTAAATGAGTTGGATCACACTCAGAAAGATGGTAGCTAGCCAAATCCTTCTTTAGACCTCAAAGATTAAGATCATGGGTCCATCAATGAAAATATTTATCAGGAAATTAGAAGTGATATAGTAAATAAATTGGATCTATTGATACAGTATCATGGTGAGATAGTGGATATGTCTATACCATTTAGGCACTAAAATAAATATTACAAAATAATGTATGAAATAGTGATACAATTTAATAAGATTGTGGAATATGAATAATCAATAAATATACAAGATTTTATATTTATTCATTATTTATATTAAGGGAGGATTAATATATATGAGTTCACTCAAACTGGAGGCAATAATGTTGAGTACTTTAAGTCCCTTATAAAGGATAATATATATAAACAAAAAATTTATATTTAATGGAAATTACATAGGATTCATGGATCTAATATTCAATTTTTTAGGGGATGATCTAGTGATTCTCTTAGAAGTTTAATTGTCTTCCTCTATTTTTGTGTATTTATAAGGTATATACTTAACCTATAAAATAGTTTTTGTTGAAAATAATTTTTTTTAATTATAAGTAGTAAAATGAATATTGGCATTGTAAGAATTTCAATAAAATATTTATACATATGTATGTTGGAAGAAATATTTCTAATAGAAATGTAACATTGAACTATTTATTCAATTATTCATGTATGATTAGATTGAACATCTTACTAGCTATGAATTTTAGATCCTAGGATAAAAATAGTATAGTATTATAGAAGTAAATATTTAATTGTCTATGTTTGTGAGAAGTGAAATTTGAGTGCATAATATAAGATTTAATATAAATTTCAATGATCCATGTAATATGGATAAAACATTTCAACTAGACTTCTATAATTTATTTGAGATATTAATAACTAAATTATGTGATATCAAGAGGTAGTGCTCTTTGTAATTACTATTTAATAAAATCATGCAAATATATTTATTTTTTTTAATTTTTTTGGAAGTGTTATATATATTAAATCATGAAAATTTAAATAATTATATCAATATTATTTTAGAAGGAATATATGTAAATATTTATTTACTTATATTAATTTTTTAATATGTCATTTTTATAATCAGTTCGAACATATCTATGTCTGGGTGGATGAAATGAATATTTTTTGGGCATAATTAATAAATATAATAGAAGTAAAATATATAAAAATAATTTTGTTTCATCATTATATATGGAGGATGGAAAAATTTTAAGAAGGGAAAATTGATATTTCTCATAAAAAATAATTATTTTGAGAATGGTGATGCTCCAATAGAAAATTGTGAAAAAATTGGATTAACTCTCATCATATAGAGACAATCATATGTAATCTATAATTAAGAAGGTTATTTTTTAAATAAGTAAATAAATCATAGATTAGAGTTATTTGATTATGGTGTTTAAAGACAAATGACTCAATATAAAAGCTATTGAAGTATTAAATATATAGTAGAGTATAAATTTCATAAGTTTATAACTTATAATTTTTTATATAATATAAAATATATAAAATTTGGAAGGTATTTCTTTATTTAGAAAGTATATTGAATAAGGATTTGTTTGACCATTGGTTGAGGAGGGAGAAATCCATTATCATTTTGGTTAGGTACTGGGATAAGAAAAGTTTTATCATAGATAAATCTTGTTTTTACATAGTATATTGAGAATAATGGTACTCTAATACACTTCTAGGTGTATACTACATCGATGTATCCCATTTTAGTGAACTAATAAAAATCACAGTATTCTTGTTCTTAATATTTACCTTTCTTTATATTTTGATATGCATTGTAATAAATTATGGATTAAATCAGTGTTCCTACTAACATGTGAGGAATATATGGTTGATGTAAACTTTATCAAGATAGGTTTTTATTTAGAGACCCCCTCATTCATTTCACACATTATTTATTTTATCTGCACCTTGTATCGAACAACTACGTTATTTCTTATTACTAAATCCTGTAAAATAAAAAATAATATCTAAAATTAATGAAACAAACAAAATTGGAAGAAAATATTCTCTAGTATAAACTAAGTGGTTAAATACTCTAAAATATATTGTAGTTTTATATCATTATATAGTTGAATAAATTTAAGGAAGAAAATTAAGATAAGTATAGTGTAATTTTTATAAACTTTGAGTTGGATCAAATCATGAAGAATAAAACAAAGAATATTGTTCTAATCCCATGAGACAAAAATTCTATCAAAATCATTTATTTAAAAAATTTCAATTAATATTATAAGGTGTTTTTTAATAAATAACATGTAATGTTCTAGGGTTATTTAAAGATAAATGGAATCAGTGTCAATTATATTTTCTTACCTATAATGTGATTGGAATAAATCATATTATTTTTAAAAATATCAATCCAAAGGATGTAGAGGATATTTCAAATGGATTTTAGTGTACTTAAAAGAGAAAGAAATATTAAAGGACCATATATATTGGTTGTTAATAAAAATGATTAAAAGGTGTATTTATTGAATGGGGATGTGTATGGATTGAAATAAGGAGAAATTTTATGGCATTCAGGACTAGATAAATTTTTGAAGAAACATAAATTTAAAAGCGGTGGTGTTGATTATTATCAATATTTGATAAATGGATGAAAATGCAATATTTATAGTGTTTTTATATACAGTTGAATTAATATATGGATGATTGTGTTGATCTTGATGTAAATAATCCATAACATAGATTAAATGTGAGTAGATATCTTTATAATTATTGAGTTAACTCTTTTAATCAGTTTACATGTTACTCAAGGAATGAATGTGTGTTTAATTTATCAAAATAGATATGAAAAATAATTTTTAAAAATAATTATCACAAAGGGTATGAAACAAATAAATACATTCATTATATCCTAGAAATAATTATAAAAATATATAGGCATAAAGTGATTTAAAATTATAAATTATTGGAAAATCATTATATTCCTATTATACTTAATAATATAATACCTAAAACAAGTTACATCCACATTCCAAGGAATAAAATATCAATGTTATCAATGAAATTAAATATTTTCATGACTCAAATTAATATTATAATATATTAAAGGGATGATAGACTTCATTTAATCCCTTATAGAAACAAAATAGCAAGAACATCGATATCGGTTGGGAAGGTTTAAAATAAAAAAGAGAATAAACATCCAGTGGTGTATTCATGCTTGTAGGTATGTGTATTTCGAACCTAACTAAGTATAAATATTACATATTATTATGAATTGGTGAATTAAAATAAATTTAATTTACTCAATATTGTACAAAATTCATTTGTTTGAAGAAATAACTAAAAGATACAAGGAATAATATATTTTCCCCTATTTTTATTACTTGAGAATACATAAGCAATTTAAGATGATTAAGAATCCATAAAATCATTTAAGGTAAAATAAAATTAATATCTAATAGCACTTTTCTATGAAAAAATAGATTAAAGAGTAGTGAAATTAGAGTATATATGTATGAAAGTTGATGTTTTAGAATTTATGACAGTGATACTTTCTAGAGAATGTTTTATTAAATATAGGATAATTCATAATATTCAACCATCTTCTTTTTATTGATGGTTTGGAGAATCCTTCCTTTCCCGTATTTTTTGTTTATAAATGTTTTCATGAAGGAACAATAATTTATTATTTATATAATTGCATTATTTGGGTTCATTTAAATTTTTGGATTCATTATTTCTTAAAACAAACCTAAAAAGATAATATTGGCATTTATTGAAAATGGGGTATAAATAAAAAAAATTGTACAAAGTAAATAAATGACATATATCGTTTTAGGGGGATATAATTACAAAGTGATAAGTAACATAAAGAGGGATAAAAATATAAAATCATAGGGATAAGATGAAAATATTTCATCTTGAAGAGTTTAATGGAATTAGTTGGAGTTACATTTGAACTTTAAATGAGTCATGTTGAGTGGTTTTTAAAAAAATCATTCATTATCATCTTATTTATCATAAGAAGCATCAGTTATGTGCATATGTAGTGTTTGAATATTTATTTAATGTCATCATTATTAAAAATATACTCCTATAATAAAGAGTTAAAAATTAAGATTTTATAAAAATAAATAAACATTTCATTATAACAGTCATTGTAATATACATGTTTTTTTATTTTATCATAAAAGTAAAATACAAACTCGATATTAAAATTCCCAATAATGGATATGATTATTGATATAAAATAGAAAAAAATATATAGAATCACCCTAATCATGAACTCTATATAATAATATTTTATAAATAATTATAATAATAAATGATACATTAGTATTTTAAAAAAAATAAGTGAATGAATGTAAATTTTAAAGAAACTAAGAGAATGATATTAATGATTTTAGAATCTAGAATAATGTTTATTTATATTGGGCAATATTTTTATAGAAAGGGAAAGGTGATCATTGTAATGGTAAAATTGTAATATGGCCATTAGAATAATAATGCAACCATTATGTGTGTCATTCAAGTATCCAGATAGAAACATAATATCATATAATAATAAAATAAAAGATAAATATAAATAATATTAATTAGATAATGATAATTAAATTATTCATATATGTATTACAATGATAAATATTTATTATAATGGTGTTTTTAAAATTTTATTACTAAATTAATGATTTTAAAATATATTAATAGTTTTTATTAGTAATTAAATTTATAATGTATAAAAATTTAATTTAAAAATTTTTACTCAAATTTATAACTTCCATATCATACATGACTCAATCAACTAAGACCCTCCCAAATCTTGTAACAAGAATAATATGCCACCCCAAGTCCACTTCCAAAAGGCTTGTATCCGGTGAGTAGAATAAGGAAGGTATATCAAAAAAGATAATCCTTAGCCTATATTATCATGAAATAGATTTAAAAAAGCAATATTAAAAAAATAAATATCCACATCAGATATATAAGGACCACCCTAAATAATAAATTCAATAAATATAGAACAAATATGAAGAATAATAGACTAAATCAACTGGAATTTGAATGGGGGAGACTAGATCCTATCATCTGAGTACAATAAACCCATGAAATGGAAAAGACCTCTTAATAACAACTATTGGTATTACTAAGAAAAATAATATCTACCATTAAGATCAATATATTTAATTAGAAATAATTATAAAATTCTATCCATTATCATCTAAAACCACTAGGAACCAGTTGGAATAGTCTTATCTAGATCAACATCCAGTGTGATTTTCCCAAAACTGTGTAATGTGTAGAAAAGAAAAACACATGTGAGAATATATATCATGAAAGAGTGGGTCTAGAAATACCAATTAAGGAAAAAAATTATAAATTATAATTAAAAAAAATTATTGAAATCAAATCCGAAGATAATTGGTTTCAAATAGTCCTAAAAACATAATATCATAAATATGATTTATAGAAATAAAACCCATGGTAAAAATGAGTCACATTCATTATAATGTTTTCCTATAAAGTACCAACTCATAACCTGATCTTATAATGAAATGAATCATGTTTTTAAATCATGTTTCCCTATATAGTATAAGACTGACGTGGTATATAGTAAATAAAATAACTATCTTTTATATCTCAAGGGAAGCCAATCATGTGGTATACAACACAAGGACCGTAAAACCTGAAAAACCTAACAATTTATTCTACACACCACCCTTCCAAATCATATCTACAAAATTAAAAAAGGGAACACTTTCCTTGATAAAACCCCATTGAGGGAGATTTCACCTTGATAGCAGTAGTAGAAAGACCATTTTTAATGTCAAATTATTAAATTTTTTTAATAAACTGACACCCATGGTTTGTTTGAGAAATTTTTGGTGTCGAATTTTCTAAAAATCGACGCCAAAAATTTTAATGATTGGTTTTTTGCATCAGTTTTACAATAAAATGACACAAAAAACTTGAATGCACTAATTTTTGGCATTGGTTTTAATATGAACGGATGAAAACAATTTTAAAATAGTCTTTCTGTGTCAGTTTCCACAAAAACCGATGCCATATGTGTTATTTTCAGCGTCGATTTTCAACAAAAATGATGCCTAAAATAACAACCCCATAGACTTTTGGAATCATTTTTTTTCAAAAACTGATGCCGAAAAAAAAAATCTACATCGATTTTAGAAAGAACCGACGCTGAAATGTTTGTATAAAATTTTGGCTTCCTTTTTTGGAAAAACTGACACCTAAAGTCCTTTAAATTTTAGCGGGATCAGGAAACCCTCATCTTCATTGTTCTTTAAAACCGAAAGCCACGGTAGCTCCTATCGACTCGTGAGGACATCAATGCCATATTTTTGACTTCCAACCACCATTATTGATGATTTTCTTCCATTTTCACAATTTGAAGTCTGCATTCTTCATTATATGGTCTTATTTTATCGTGTATGGATTACTTGTTCATCTTAATGATATTTTGAGATGCTTTCAATGATGGTTTGATTTTACTTTATTGTTTATATTCATTTTTCATTGTTACAATAAATTTTGTTAAATATTTTTCTATGACGAATTTTCCAAAGTTTAATACGGATCAATGTTCGGATTGGAGATCTATTTTTCAGTTAAACTCTGAATTTTGTATATTTGTTTTTAAATATTGAAGATTAATTATTGATCATTTAATACTAATTTTTATTTTTCTTCAAATATTAGTTTATTGTTTATTTAAAATGTGTCATAAGATAGTTAATAGTCATCCCTAAGAGTGATTTGTCAATGTTCTTGATATGGATTGGAGTTGTATGATTTTAGGTTTTGAATTTTTATTTGACATTTTCTATAAATGTATTAGTCAGTGTTCTTGAAAAAATTATATTAAAATCCTATTGAATTATTTTTATATAAAATTATTTTTTTCTAACATTATGTATAAATGTATTGGTCAATGTTCTTGAACTATTATATTAGTCAATATGTTGAATTTTTTTTATCAGAAATTATTTTTATCTTGACCAATTGACTAAATAATGTTCTGACAATATTTTTATATGACATATTAGTCCCCACAGGATTGAGAAAATTCACCTGAGAGGGGTGGGGCTTGGGGGGATTGAATCTGGTCCACCAAAATTATAACAAAAACCAACTAATAGAACATGCAATGGATCCAGAACCACTTATTATTTCTCAAATGATTCTATTGTTCTCTCACTCAAATGTCTTGTTAGACATATCAATTAAGTTATGTATTTAATTTCATATGTCATAATTTTGGGAGTATTAGGATGGATTTCACTTATAATATGAATATTTAATCTATTTATTATTTCATATTACTAATAATAACTAATATTTTCTATCTAAATTAAAGCAATCATCAATACCTTTGATACATGAAACATAAAAATAATGCAAAAACTATGTAAAATGAAATAATAAATTTTAGAATATTGATATTATAATTTAATTATAATATCAATATAACAAATGTATATAATATGAAAATAAAATTATTACTATATGTAAATGTGTTTCATATCTGATGCTTTCAATCTGATTATCAATAGTTTCTATTAAATGTTTTTTTGTTTACAATTTATCTGTAAATATATATATATATATACATATTTAAATGTTTATATGTTTTAATATATTCACCAATTTGTTTGTGACATCAGATATTCAATGGATCGTAATTGGATACATTTCCGATGAACCACTAGTGAATATGAAAAAGGAGTTGATGAATTCTTGGAATTTTCTAATTGAAATCTTCAAAAAAATTGATTTTATTTTCTATCCTTGTGTGAAGTGTTTAAATACGAGGAAGTTAAACTCCAGAGAAATCAAGGACCACCTCATTTGTTATGGTTTTAGCCTTAATTATATATGTTGGATCTAGCATGATGAATGAAATAAAAATTTAACATCCAATGTTGATGAAAATATTCATAACGAGTCTAAAGATCATATTGAATAATTAATTCATGATTTTGGTGTTGAAACCATCAAAAAAATAGAAACTATTAAATGATTGTATGGAAATTCCAAGAAACCATTATTCCGATGTTGTATTAAATATACAGTGTTATCATATGTTTTGGGATTAGTTAATTTAAAAACAAGAAATGGGTGGAGTGATAAAAGTTTCTCCATCTTACTTGAGCTTTTAAAAGAGATACTTCTAGAAGGCAATGGTCTTCCAGATTGCAATTATGAGGTGAAGAAAATATTTTTCCCAATGGGATTGGGGTATAAAAATATACATGCTTCCCCTAATTATTGTGCACTGTATATGAAATAAAATGAATATTTGTCAATATTTCTAACATGTGGGACATCACACTATAAGATAGATGGGAAATTAAACTCAGATTCTTTCTCTGGTGATGTCATTTAATGTCATGAAAAATCAATTTTTTTCCTTCTAATTATATCATCTAATTTTTTTGTATAAAATTATGATATTTCCATTATGATTCATTTTTAGGTACTACAATAAAAACTCATGAAAAATCAATTTGGTAACTTCCAATAATTCCACGTTTGAAGTGTCTATTTGGAAATTCAATTAACGCAAAAAGGATAAAATGGCATTCAGATGAGCGCATCTCTAAAGAAACTAACATCACCCTACCCATTCACTATAGTGGAAGAGTTTTGAAAAAAAATTCATGATTTTTTAACTGAAGTTAGAATTCTCAGAATGGGATTGTATACTGATAGAATGTATCCATATCTATGCCTCCGTAGTGAACATAGTTCACTGCCTATTTTGATAGTAGTATACAACTTGTCCCCACATCTATGTATGAAGAAGAAATATGTTACGATGAGCTTGATGATTTTTGGACCAAAAAAACTGGGAAATGATATTGATTGGTTTCAATCACCATTTATTTGGTTATTTGAAACAAGTATGGGATGTAGGTGTTAAATATTTCGATGCATAGAAGAAAGAGTATTTTATTTTTCATGCTATCATAATGTTCACTATAAATTATCTTCTTCATTTTGAAACTTATCTAGATATAGTGGTAAGGGAAATAAAGCATGTCCAATTTTTGAAGAAAAAAAATCATTATATCAATTATATAATGGAATAAAGGCATTGAAATGGGATATAAAAGATTTTCACAAATCGATCATCCTTAACGTAGATTGAAAAAAAAGCATTTAACAGATTAGAAGAATACAACCTTCCCCCTTGACCATTGTTAGATGAAGAATATTATGACACGGTGAAAGATATTGATTCATCATTGGGAAGGAAAATATGTTCTGGACTTCAAAGAAATATTTTGATGAAGGTGTCTATTTTTTCAAACTATCTAATTGAAAATTTTTAGAGATAAAACATAACATTGATGTTATGCATGATAAAATAATCATATGTGATAGTTTGATTTAAATTTTGTTAGACATAAAATGCAATAAAAAATATGTATTGTATGATATATTGGACTTGATATTAATGAAAATACATTTAGAGTTAGCTAACACTGTGAAAGGAAACCAGACATATTTACCTCTGGCTTGTCACACATTAACAAAGATTAAAAAGATGAATTTCTGTCAGTGTCTTCATGGTATTAAAGTACCTAGTGGGTTTTCTTCGAATGTGAATAATTTGGTGTAATTGAAGGATTTTTAATTAATAGGTATGAATTCTCATGATTACCATGTGTTGATGCAACAACTTCTACCAGTAGTAGAGCGTGGTATATTAACGACAGCTATCAGAAAGACTATAATCAGGTTATGTAATTTTTTTAAATCCATTTGTAGCAATGTCATTGATCTAAATTTTTTATATTTGTTGGAGAATGAAGCAGATATTATTCTTTTTCAACTAGAAATGTATTTCCCACCCACATTTTTTATATAATGGTTCATCTTCTGATTCAATTGGTGCATGATATAAGAATATGTGGGCCTGTTTATTTAAGAATGATGTATCCTTTTGAAAGACATATGAAAATTTTGACGGTATATGTTAATAATCCATATCAAACAGAGGCCTCTATGTTCAAAAATATGTATCAGAAGATGTGGTTGTGTTATATACTGATTATTTGTATGAGGTGGCGTATATTGGTCTCCCTGTATCTCGACATATGATAGTTGATAGTGAAGTTAGAGGGGTTAGATTCTTAAAGTTAATGTTCCTTCCACGCGATGAAGTGATGCAGGAACATTTATACAATATAAACAACACAGATGAGGTACAATCATATATATCCTCACATATTGCTAAATGAAATTTACGATATCAGAAAAGTAATGAAAAGTGGTTGATGATTGAGCATAAAAAACATTTGGTTCATGGTTTAAAGATAAATTCACCTTAGATATATATGCATTAGACACATTGATGTGGTTATAAGGGGGACCATCTCTTAATGTGATCCCAAGGTATTGTTTTGATATCAATGGATACACATTTTACAAAAAAACCAGGATCTCAAAAGTACCGTTCAGAATAGTGTTGTGATGATTTTTTCTAAAGTAGTGCATTTTTCGAGTGCCAAAGATAAATACCCAATTTCTACATCAACTCCATATTTTTGAGTTCTATAGGAAATATGGGAAATTGATTGTATTAAATTTTGAGTCACCATTTTTAAGTGTAATTGGGTTGATAGTAATAGTGGTGTGAAACATGATGAATATGTGTTTAAACTGGTTGATTTGAAAAGATTTAATTACAATGAGGAACCATTTATCATGTAGACACATGAAAAACAAGTATTTTATGTCATTGATCTATCAAATGATCAGTTGTCATTTGTTTTTCAAGGAAAAAGATACCATTTGGGTGATGAGGATGAGGATGATGATGTTAGCGATTCACATAAGCCTTATTCATCTATTACGCAATTTCCGGATGATTACAATGTGTATAAGACAAACACTGTGCATGCAGTATGTTATGATCATGATAAATGCATGTGGGAAAGCACTAAATTAGTCGCCTAATTTTTATAGTAAATATTTATATTTTTTTTCTTTTTTCGAAACTTACAAATTCATGCCTCTTTTTATAATTACTTATTTTTTGTATTCCTTATTTCTAATTATTCATTTTTTTAAGGATATGCAGGTACAAAAAATTTCCTTACACTTTATAGTAGCAATGTCAAATAAAGATAGGGAGGAGAAGTTACTGAGGCATATTTTTTTTACATATTATTAATTATTTAGAAATATACTTATTTAACGAAATAAAATAATAAATTTACAAAAAAAAATTGTAGGGCTACTGATGCGTCCTCGATGGAGGAGACTTCTTCTATTACTAATAAAAATTCAGTTCTCAATTCTATAAACATGGTATTTCACATTTACCAAATCAATATCTTGCTCGTGATGATGACATATTTCAAACTCATTTTGATGATGATAATAATGCAATTGGCCCAAATGCAGTTCATTTTGTCTGTTATATAGCGATGCAGAGCCATTGTAGGATTAATATTTTATATCCTGATTAGAAGTCAGTGGACATCATGGAAAAGCTACAGCTTTTGGAGTCCATGATGGTAAAATATATTAATTTATTTCTTTAGTCTCATTTGTTTAATATTATATATTTTAGATGACATATTTATTTTTTTCAATTACAGATGACATTCAATTTTGAAGAAAACCAAAGAAATTAAGAAACGACATCTCTCTTTAGCTGTAGTTTGATGGAGATGTTTTGAAACAAAACCCACAAAAAATTATGTTTTTGGAAAGAGACTGTTTGAAAACACTTGCCTCAAGTATCCATATATAGATGAAGATACATAAAAGAGATTTGTTGACATTCTTAATGAAGATAAATTTTAGGTATGATAATTATTTTACAATGTAAAATTTATTATATATTTTTCTTATTACCTTATAGTATACTTTTAGATAACAGGCCTCCAGGAGATCTCATAAGGAGATGCAGTCAAAAAATGTATACCCTCATACTTTATCACATGGAGGGTACTCGTATTTTGAGCAGAAAATGATTGAAGAAAAATTTGAAGAATTAAGAGCTCGATCTAGTAGTGGCTTAGAAGAGATCTGGTTTTTTCCTCCATCTCCTCCCACTTGACATGAAAAATTGAAACCAACAAGAAGAAGAAAAAATGAATAGTATATTACAGAGGAAGGTAATAATGTAGTTGATAGAATTGTAAGTAAATAATATTTATTTACTATCAGTATTCCTAATTTATAAATTTTAAACACTAATATAAATATTTTATTTTTAATATTATGATGAAAATCAGGAGAATGAGACACATGGCTCTTTTATCATCGAGGATAGGATGGAAATCCTAGCCAATACTTTGGGAAAGGAAGAACACCCTGGATGTTTTTGACCATATAAGGTGGGAGTTAGCATTCAGAATATTTTTGGTAAGAGTAAGCAATCAAGATACTCAAAAATAGAATCCTTAATAGTAGAGCTAAATGATATGAAATAGTCTATGGGTCATCAAATTCAAGCAGCAGTGCATAATGATTTGTTATAACACATGGAAAGACAGTCACAGTTTTCATAACCTTCCTAGGTATATTATTTATTTTCCATCAATTTTTTTTTGTTTTAAAAATTATAAACACTAATATAACTTTTTAATTTTTCATCCTTCCTAGTCTGCTCACCCAGTCCACCCTACCCCATCTGCCTACCCCACCCCATATGAGCAGCCTTCTCGGGTTTATTACTTATGTTTCATCAATTTTTCTATTTTATAAATTTTAAACACTATTATAACGTTTTTATTTTTCATCCTTCTCATCCTGCTCACCGGGAATACCCTGCCCCATCTTCCTAACCCTTCCCATATGAGAAACCTTCCTATGTATATTATTTATTTTTTTTATCAATTTTTCTATTTTATATATTATAAGAACTAATATAACTTTTTAATTTTTCATCCTTCCCAGCCTACTCACCCGGACTACCCTGCCCCATTTCCCCACCCTGCCCCATATGACCAGCCTTCCTAGGTATATTATTTATTTATCATCAATATTCCATTTTTATCAATTATAAACACTAATATAATTTTTTTCATTTTCAATCATCCCAGAAAACTCACCCTGACTACCCTGCCCCATTTGCTTACTTTGATTCTCCACCACATCAATCGGACCAAAACATTTATTATGAGTTACTTGCTGGAGATACTCACATACATATTGTTTTCTTAGGACTCGTGCATCTTTTTGGGGATTCTGTACACCGCTAGCCTATACAGATGGGTTATGTTAGAGTATCAGTACTTGATATTATAGATCATAATGCTATACTACCACTTCCTACCATGAAGATCACCAGAGTAAGGGAGTGTGTTAATCATTTCTTACTTTGTCCAGCTGGTTTTCTTTATTATATTTTATATGAGGTATGTGTTTTTTTAAAAATTAATCACAAATGATTCAAATTTTTTTATAATGTTTTTTGAAATTTAACTTATATAGGATTATCTGAAAGCAAAAGAAGCAGCACAAATAAAACAAAATGTTCAGGAACAGTCGACTGTAGATACCTCAGATATTTCTTATGGGATATAAAGATTATCTCAGGCATATTCTTCATTGAATTTTAACTATGAGTTTCATATGACGACTGATATTTGCAGAAGTGAATATCCATTGAGATTACTCAAAGAACATACCATGCATGTAGTGAATCTTGAAGAGCTCGGCCTGAATGTTGTGTAGTTATTTACCATGTCATTAAATTGACATTTGAATTTTTATTTCTTTAATATAAGATGGTTTTAAATTTACTAACTATATTTTTTCAATTAGGTATCTACACACTTCTTTTAAAAAATAAAGGTATATACATTTACGGTTTTATAGATCTAGAATTCATTTCTGTAGAAGAACAATTTGTGAAGAATCCTGATAGAGTTGTATATATGTGTGATAGATTATCACATACGAATATTCAATTCTAGTTTCTACCATTTCATGATAAGTAAGAACATAAACATAATTATGAACTAATGATCATTATAATGTCATTAATGGTGACTTTTTTTGTCTTGTAGGGGCATTGGATGTTCATCATATTGTTCCCAAGTGAATGAACTGTATATTGGTTTTTCTCTTTATTAGGTAATGTTCGTAAAAGATTTTCCACTTAATTAGAATGGTAGTTTTTTTTGTTTTTTATAAGATCATTATGTTTAATTCTTATTTTTTAGATAAGTATTGTTAGTTCATATATATTAAAATTCTATTCATGGAAAAAAATTAACAAGGTATACAAGTCGATAAAGACACCAAATAAAATAAAATATGTGGAAGTACAGGTAAGTAGTTTTTATATTATAATTTGTTCTATTGTTTTTGTAATATATTAATTTTTATTAATGGCTTAATGTTTTATTACTGTAGTTTCATCATCAACAACGAAATTTTTAATGTGGTTATTATATTCTACAATTCATGTATGAGATAATCATAATTGCGCAATCTACTAACTTTGATAAGGTTAGTTGTATTATTTTTTTTATATTTTTTCTATATTATTCTATTTTTTTATCTAATATCATTCACTATTATTGTAGTAATTCAATGATTCACAGTCTTATTCCAAATCTGATATGAACCATATTCAATCTTCTTTTGGGAATTATTTGTTGAGTTTGATTAGTATTTGAGGTATGTACATTATAATATATACAAATAATATTACATATGGGTTAAAAAACGACCTCTTTTGATATATTAGGTGTTTGAACCTACTAATAATAAAATTAATACTTCAAAAATAACTAACAATAAGCTTTCCATAAATTTCATGTACATGGATTTTAATAATACTTTATTTTGAAAGTGTAATATTCTGATTTTTTTTTAATTTTTTTAGTTTCAACGTAGGTTTTTTTGTTTATTCATGGTATTTGAAAGAATAAATAATCAATAAGCCATATTTTGAGAGGCTATGTATGATCAAAATAGACATGAACTAATTCTCAGTCTACTTTATTTGATCAGCCATTGTATCATAGTTTACCATCAAACCATCCCATTCAGCCTTGACCATAGATGCCACATTGCCTACAACGGCATATTCTTCCAACACTCGACACTAGAATTCATTCAGTTCTCTGAAGTTCCTCTGCAATGTATTTATCTAATTTTTTATAAGATTTATTGATGCATTGATATTTAACTGTAATCCATGTAAATATTATCGGTGAGTCAAATGTATTTTCTACTTTATAATACAAATGCATACAAATTTTTTTGATTAACTAGATAAAAGTATGTAAGTTCTATATTTTTATTTAATGATATGTACAATTTGATTTTTTTATATTGTGTTTTTTACATGGGTTTGGATTTAATTGGGATTGTAATTTTTCTAATTTTTCTAAAAAAATGTTAACTTACGGTGTCATTTTTTATAAATAACAGACAACAATTTTTTGAAAAAATTTGTTTACGTCATCCATTTTTTATAAAATCTATGCTGTAAACCAATTTTTGGTGTCGTTTTTATAAATAACCAACCCTAAAAACCTGATCCATTTTGATTTTTGGCGTTGGTTTTAGGTAAAACTGACACAAAAAATCAGGTAGCAGCATCATTTTATTTAATAAACCTATGCCGAAACCCTCAATGAAAATGATTTTTAGCGTCGGTTTTTAGAAAACAGACGCAAAAAATACTATTTTTTACATCTCCTTTATAGAAGTCGTTTAAAAACCAATGTAAAAAAATAATAAAACCGGCATTAAAATGTGATTTTTGCACTAGTGTAGAGGACCCATACGTTATAGAATGAAAATAATCACCATGCACTGAAATAGACCTCACTATGTACCATGGTATAGTGGAAGACCGACACCTATGTAAATAAAAATTTATTATTAGAGGGAGTATACAACCAAATCAGTGGAGAAACCATACCTTTAAAAACATGAGAGGGGTTATCTTCCTTTATCATGTCCCAAACATAATTTCCAAATAATTATTGTCTTCACAATACTAACTATCCAAACCTTCCTAACTTATATAACATACATACCACCCCATTAAATATAGTGGGGGTACCCCACCTCAATAAGTCTAGAGCGTTGGAAAATAGAGTATAGAAACTAATAGAGGAAAAATTAAATTCCTATCTTATACGCGAAACACCGGCTTCAATAGGAAGATAATCCACACCTCATCATATTGGGGAGTATCAACTCCGAATGTAGTAAGAGGGACCGAAACCATATTTGGATTGATAGGGTATGACCCCATTCCATATTGGAAAACCTATTCCTTGGATAAATATGGAGAGATGCATGACATATCATCAAAAATTATCATGGGGGTTATTAACCTCATGTCCACTCTAAATATCTCACCCATTCCCTAAGATATAATTACAAGGTTCTAAAATCAAACTAAATTACTTGAAAACTATCTATGAATCCTAATAGTTTTCCCAATCATGACCTTTCAGGAATGATTATGTAACATCTATATATTATTTATATTCTATTTTAATGTCTAATAATGTAATATCAGGTTTGGATGGGTTTTGAGTCTGTTTTTTATAGAAAATTGGATGTTCAGTCCATACATGTTATATCGAATCTCTAAATATGATTCTTGCTATTAAAATTTAACTAGTTATATTCCATTAATTTTATTAAAATAAGTAAATAAATTTAGGTAATGAAACATGATGGCACTTTGAATTAATCACTGATGATTTTTTAAGCCATGGTGATTCAATTTTTCAAAAAACATGCAAAGAGGGTTATTAATTTCCCGAGTCAAGGATTAATGATGTGAATAGTTCATACCTAGTGAGTTTTGTTAATTTTTAGGCCATAATAAAATTTATTAATTTTTAAAAAAACCACTCCTAAATCCTATGTTTAACCAGAAACGTTGGGTGGGTCCATCCCTTCTAGGTTCCTTCATTTAGCGCTCAATATCCATGGTGGTTGATTCCCTCAATTTTTTGGACATGAATTCCTTATATTATCAATGTTTTTATTCTCCGAGACTTGTAATTATCATTAGGATATGGTTATGTGGATAAATGAATAGTTTTTTACAATATGATGATGCTTATTAAATTCCTTGTAGTTTTCCTTTGTGTGTTGTCTCCCGGAGGCTGAACCTTTTGTTGGATGCAGTAAGTTGTGTGAGGTTCTTAAGGTATGTTTTGATATAACCTCTTTATTGACCCATTCATTTATGTAATTCAATTATGATATTTGGGAATCAATTTTAGGTACTCCATTTGTAGTTTTGTGTTCATCCTGGTGTGTGGATCCCAATGTATGTATTGTGCAACTTGAGATTGTGATCGGTGCTTCTATGTATATACAATGATAGGAAAACCATATTTACTCTTAGTTTATAAATTTTTTATAATTAAATTAGTATTATTTGTTTATTCATCTATATATATGGGTTTTTTTGATAAAATTTCATTTCCCCCATGTCTTTGTAAAAGAAAATCCATTTTCAAGGAATTAAGAAACAGATTGCGAAATATTTTTTCATAGTAGGTTTTGATGAGAGAGTATTGTTTGGTTTTTTAAATAGTATTTTAAAAGAAAATTCCAATTTAATGTGAATTTATAAATATTGAACATGGGAGCCTTGGGTACTTGGGTAGAATTTTTAATATCGAGTATAATCCTTTTTTATTATAAGGGGGTTCACTTTTTGGGGTTTCTTCAGTTCCTATATAGAGATGAATTTATCTCCTGGAATTTATTAACATGGTACAACAGTTATCATTATATGGTGTTCCCCTATTTCCTAGACATTGATACACGGGTTTCATAGAATTTTAGTGTGCAATAGTCATGATTTATGTTTGAGTGACCTAGCTCGACTAATCATAAGTTATGCTTGGGGTATTCTTTCCATTGATCTTTTACCCTTTAATAATTAGTTTTATATGGAATTTTTATTTGTTTAAATGATGAAAATGATAATTTCAAATGTTTATTGAAATAATTTTACCTGATTTTGTTTTATAATTTTGGAAAAGGGGGAACTATTTACCATGATTTGGGTAAAAACTATTTATGTACATTTTCTGAATTATTTTTCCTACAATTGAGAACATTAGTATTACTATAAAAAGACTTAATATGTAAAATCTGGGTGGGATCCTTTTAATACTATCTAATGACACACTAAAAAATCCATTAGAAATGTGTAGACCTTGAATTGTATTTTGAGGTTGTAAAAGGAAAGGTGCCACTATGAGGTAGTGAGTTTCATGTAATCCCATTATGGTTAGATGGTGCTAAGATGGTGGGATGTTATCTAGATATCAAATGGGGTAGTGGTTTATAGTATTAGATATCATTTCTGGTTTTTTGACTCATAACTTGGTGTTTTTAGAAGTATTCTGATTTTATCACTACCAATGGTTTTATTTTCATACCGCACATATATTTCAATTAGTTTCTATTATAGTTTATTCAACTATCTATCTATTCAATGTATCTTATTTTGTGTTTGGTGAAATCATTCCCTATGGATTTTTTTAAATACCCTGATTCTAGTCTTCAGTGTATTGGGATCTAAAATTCCCTAAAGGTTAGTAGTTTAGTGGTTTGCATTCTAGTTGAAGGTTTCCCAGATATTTTCTTTACAAAATTTGTATCAGAGCTGGGTTGTCCTAATGATTAATTTTCATGGGAAATCTTGTAGACTAGAGAAAAGAATTCCTGGACTTGGGAGGTAGGTTGTAGTGAGTTCCTATCAATATCTTACCATGAAGAACCTCAAGATACCATATGTTGTTTGTATGTGTATAACATGTGTTGAGTTTTGATCTTAATAAAAGTTTCTAACTATGGTTTTATAGTTTAGACTGGGATATTGATGTCATCTTATTGTTTCCTTCTATTTATAGTTTGTAAAAAAATTCATACAAGACAAATTATATGAGTCCGATAGGAGGGTGCAATAGATGATCCTCTAAGGAATCCTTCATTGGATCTAGATATTATAGAGGCTATCATTTGGGAAGTTAATACCACATATGAAAATATTCCAAGAGTTTATAACCTAAATATAAAGTTAGAGATATGTGCTAGAAGATATTGAGATCAATCTCTTCAGTTCCTACATAAGAAGATCCCATCTTTTAAGGGTAAAAATGAGCCCAAATAGGTGTAGGAATGGATAGACAATATTGACCTGGTTTTCAAATTTTGGGATACACAAAAAGCTGTCAAGGAGAAGTGTGCAACATTCAGGGTCGAGAGTCCCAACAAGCGGTGGTGGGATTCTATGATATAGGCGGAATAGAACATGGGATTGAATCATAAGGGATTCCTGAATATCATATGTTGGAATTTATTCCTAGATAATCTGATAAAGTAAAATACATTGAAGTTTTTTTGTGAATCTTGATCATTTTTATCTAGAGGTAGTGATGATTGACCATCTAAGAATTCATAGATACCTACATAGTTTGTGAACATATATTATATCACATGTAATTATATAATAAATCATTCCACCTATGTCGACATAGTAGATAAAAAATAATGGAAGATAAGAATGTGGTAAAAAATATTAGCTATTATAGTTCTTATATTCCCCCCAACTTTTGATTCAACAGTGGGTATGGGATGAACTGGAAGTGAAACGATAGTCACATAGGTGGTTTATGTGGTTTTTAGAATATAGACCCTTCTTCACCACCAATATAAGATGATAGTGTTCCCCTGATGTACTATTAGCATGAAAAATAATATTATAATAGGAATACTTGTCCTACCCTCATTAATATTTACTATTCATGTGGTCTCTGTGGCCATCTTCTGAGGTTCTATGAGGCTATGTCTATTCCCCATTTTACTATGGGTCATTATTCTCTAAAGGATATTATGGTGTAGTAATATGTTTAAAACTCTATATGTATATATATAGAATCCTCATAAGTAATTCACCTTAATTTAGTGGATGTGTTTGTTGGAAGTTGATGTGAACGCAATGATAACTAGAGGTAACATCTTTATTTAATATTCTATAGAAATTTCCTTATTTAACACTAGTGAATAAAAATTATTTTTATCTTCCCATTTTATGATATTATTAAACATACAACAAATATCATGTCCTTTTTATGAATATGGACAAACTTATAGGAAAGAGTAAAGAGTAGGTGTTATAATTTAAATATTGTTCTCTTTCAATAATTAACACATATATATTCTAGGATTTCATAGTTCTCAATTTAGATCTATTTTTCATTATTTATAGGATAGATTGGATAGTTTTTAATCATTTTGATATTGTTTTATATCATTTTAATGTTTTTTTTATTTTCTTCTGATGGGATTTTTAATTTTTTTGGGAGAGTGGGATCTAAGGTTCGACCACGCTGGACCCTTGCAATGATCTCAAGATTTTTTTATGACGAACCATAGAATAACAAAAAAATCATAAATAATTAAATAATAAAACACTTATTAAATCCTAAAATATAATTATTCATAATATATTTTTAAAATTTGGTACATAAAACATTATCTTGAATGAAGAGTAAAAAAACATTACTGAAAACATCCATAACAAGCTCTAAAATCTCATTTCACTTAAAACTAAACTGGTAGCTTATGAACAAACATAAGAAAGAGATGAGATATAAATATAAGTAATGGAATAAAAAAAATTATAAAATGATGAATTTAATACATGTTCATAAATAGGAATTTCAATGTGACATAAAAGTGGTGAGAACTATACTCTTAAATAATGAGGCATGATACATCAAGATAGCATAAAGGCAACCTGGGCATCTGGAAACAACATAATTCATGAAATCATAATCACAGGTCAAGGATAAATTCCATGAAATGATAACACAGTGGAAAATATTCAATAATATATTATATGTAATCCCTAATCCTATACATTACATCTCAAGAGACTACAACATTACCCAATGCATTGGATACCTATATAAATTTGGGTGTAGCTTTTACTTTCAAATCAAGTACGTACATAAGTGTGCCACATTAATCATTCAAAATAGGAGAATATTTTATCACATTTATTCCTGTGATTAATTATTATATAATACGTACATTTATGTACTCTATACAATAAGGATAGTAATGTTTATTTGAATACCCTTGATTGGAAATGGCTATGGTATTGACAATACAATGGGTTGGCATTAAAAAATCACTTGATAATTTAGGCGATATAACGGGAGTAAATAACGAATCCTGGTAGGGATTAATGTGAATGAAATGATTCTCTAATTTCTTGAAAATCTCCATTAATGTAATAGTGATGTGTAAAAGCTTATCCCATCAATATTAAATGATTGTCAAAAGGCATTACATATAGAATTAGATTGAATAATGATGAGAAAGAGAAGATCCATTACCTAGATATGGTGATTTTAAAATCTTGGTAGAATGTTATTGAGAAATAGGGGGAACATTGGGAGGGATATTGAGAAAAAAATTCATATTATAGTCCCAATCCATGGATTTTTAGTTAAGTGGAATAGTATTTCTGGTGTGTTTATATGGGGAAATAGAGGGGAGTTCTTTATTATTTTCTAAACTTAGGTTTTTAACTCTATACAATATGTGTGATTAAGACCAAAAAACATACCATGGTTTCCACCAAATACTAGTGGTTATAATTATTTTATAATTCCTTTAACCATGAACATTTAAATAATACCATTGATGATGTAAAAGTGAGACATTTTTACAAATAATTTATTTTAAAATCATAAATTATGATATACGTGTTGGAGGATTAATAAAGGGTTTATAAATTTCCTAAAATAACATAAAAACACATTATTTTACAGGTAAATATATATTTGGTCATGTAAACCTTTAATGGAACATATTACATCACATATGGGTCATTATTATGTCTTAATACTTACCACATGTTTATACCTTATTTATTTTTTAGGAAAAAATTTGACTGTCTCCTAAAATTTTGAAAAATTAAATTTTTTAAAATTTAAATTTGATTATTAGAAAAATTATTTAATAAAATTATTTATCTAAATATCATAAATTACAATTTATGTTTTAATAAACAATTTTTTTTAAAAATACTAGTTTTTTACAATAACAATTTTTGGAACATTATAGAAATTAAATTTTAACATCGAAAAATTATATTATCTCTTATATATGATATATAAAATTCAAAAGTAAAATTCAATTAAAATATAATTTAGTTAATGAATTCATAAAATGGAATTTCACAATTAAAATTGAGTATTACCTAAAAATATAATTCGAGTCTCATTTTATTAATTTTTATGAAACTCATTAATTAATCATTTATAAAGTAAAACCAAAAATGAATAAATATAATAATTAATATATTTGATGTAAAATATACATATTCATAATATTAGTTTCGAGATATATAACCAATTATTAAAATAGAGAAATCACTAAGGGTATAGTGTGTGATAGTGAGATTTTCATGGGGTTGTTCTGCAAAGATGGTTTGGGTCAGGATCTCAATGAGATTAAACATCTCCCATAAAATGTATTGATTGTACATTATTTTTTAGGTCTACAATTGGGATTGATCAGGGAAAAATCCCAAATACTCCAACTCCCTTAAAAATATTGATAAATGGGATTCAAAGGGTACGATCCTATTGGTGATGTCCATCACATCTGTTGTCTGTGTCAATAAGACTTTACGATAACATGAAATTTATAATAATCATATGACCACTATTCATTAACTATAAAATCAATGGTTATGATTCTTAATGTTATTTTGAATTTTTTATGATATAAATTAAAATGCACTAATATGACCAAAAATAGTTCATGTATTTTTTATATTTACATTCCATAAATAAGGAACTTATCTATTTTAAAGGAAATTTTATTTATAAAAGTTTGGGTTATCACATTATTCCCCCTTCCAGAAAAGTTGACCTTGAACTTTTATATTCATACTCTAAATTGGAATAAAAAACTTCTTTTTCATCACTAATTTTAGTTCCCATTTCCCTTCCCTGATCTTATGATTCCTCCACAACACTTAGACCACATGAGTTGCATTTTTTTATCATATTGTTTCTATATAATCTAGGTTCTTCACTGAATGATCCTCATATGAATGATAATTTTTTAATGGCACCACCTATGGATTCTGTACATGTGATGGGTTTGGTTTGAAATTACTCAAGAGGTATATATGGAACACATCATCTACTTGAGATATTTTAGGAGGGATAACATTTTGATAGGCTATAATTCTAGTGTAATCAAGGATCTCAATGGGTAAAATCTATATAGTAATAAGCTTACCCTTATTCGTAAACCTCATTAGTATATTCCATGATGATATATGATGGAAAAATTTATCAACACAATTAAATTCCAGGTGTCTTGTATTATTATCTACATAGATTTTCTGTCATGTTTTTGTGTATTTTATGTGATGATGAAATGTTGGTTCTTTTTATATCATCTCTTAGAAAATACCAGTTCCTATAAGCTTCCCCTCTCAAACATTATCCCAACATGTCGGAGTATGACACATCTTCTATTATAGAGACTCATAAGGATAAATTATTATTCTATAATGAAAACTATTATTATATGAGAACTCCACTAAGGGAAGGTGGGAATCCCAAATTCCTTGTATATCCATTGAACAAGATCTCAATTTATACCCAAGAGTTTGAATGGTCCTTTTTGACAGACCAACCCTCGGAGTGTGATCCTTAGTGTTCAAGCCCAATTTTGTATTCAATTCTTGATGAATTATTCCCCAAAACAATGATGTAAAACTCAGATATCAATTAGATATAATGGAGAGTGTAACTCCATGATTTCATACTAGTTACCTTATATATGTCTTAGCGAGTTGGCTAAGAGGGAAATATTACATGATATCAAAGAAATCCATCAAATTTTAAAGAAGATCGACAAACACCCTAATTGTGTTATTAACATTAATTTTTCCAAGGAGTCTTATGATAAAATACATGGGTTTTTACATTTTTTACATTGGTATGGTAAATGGTTTCATCATAGACATAGTTTTTTGTTATTCAACCTTGACTTGTTGGAATATCCAGTATTTTGGTAAAAATTCCACAGTATCTATTTTAATGTTACCCCACAATAAGTTTTTATTTATATATATATATAGAATTTAGTTCTTACTATATGAATAGATAATAATGATCCATCCTTATGATTTAGAGGTTCCCCCTATATTGATTTTTTATGGGACATATATCCTTGATCTAAACCACATAACTCTATCTTTAGGAAATTTGAAATCCAGAATATTCTCTACATTCTTCTTTAATAGTTCACCAACTTTACGAGACTCCATTATTCACTTAATAATGGATGGTATAAATTTCATTTGAGTAATATAAGATGAATAGCCTTTTAATATTCTCATAACCATCCTCTTTGTGTCCAAAATTATTGGATCTCTTGCGATTATCATCATGGATATAGTTGTAGAATCCTTTCTACTTAGATCATTTTCAACTTAGTCTGCCTTCCCAATAAGGTAATTGATTGAACAATCATAATCTTGGACCATCCCTAACCACTTCTCTTGGACCATATTAAGATCCTTTTATGTTAATATGTTTTTTAGCCATTTATGGTATGTATATATACCACACCAATACTCATATAGATAATTTCACCAAATCAAAAATGTGAATAAAAATGCATCAAGTTCCTAATCATATGTTGGGTAGTTATACTCATGGATCTTTAGATGGTTGGAGGCATAAGCTATCACATAGATTTTTTTCATGAGTACACATCCCAATACCTTTTTATATGGATAACTTTAGATTAAAATCCCTTACCCAATGGTGGGTAATGTGAGTATAATTTTAGTGATTAGTCACTTTTTCATTTCTTTGAAACTTTTCACAGACTCATCACTACCGACAAATTTGACTCATTTCCAAGTTATTTTATTAAGGGGGGTTGACTATTGTGAGAAATTTCCTAAAAATCAATGAAAATAACCAACTAATCCAAGGAATGTATGGATTTGTTTTCACATGGGTTGGTTTAGTAAAATCTTCAACCAAATCTATTTTTGAAGGATCTATAGATATCCTTTTAATAGTGATGACATTTCCCATGAATGTTACTTAGTCCAACCAAAAATTGCCTTAATTGATATTTTAATAAATCTTTTCTTTCTAAATTGGAATAATTATTGCATTAAAATAATCTTGATGTACCTAATTTATTTTGGATTAGATAATAATATCATAAATATATACTACCAAAAATATAAAATAACATAACTTATCGATGTAATCCTTATATACACTGTTCATCAAATCTATGATGATTTATAGAGAATTAGTGATTCCAAATGGAATCACTATGAAATCATAGTGCCAATACCATCTACAAAAAGTAGTCTTTAGGATATCCTCCTTCTTCACCTTTACTTCATAATATAATTACCTAAGATCCATCCTAGGGAAATACAAGGCTTTATGTTATTAATCAAAGAAGTCATCAATCTATGGAAGATGCTACTTTTACTTTATTGTTATCATGTGATGATCATGATTATAAATGCAGAGGTTCATTGACCAATAGTTCTTCTCAATATAGAGGATTGGTGTATCCCATAGTGAATTAATTGGGTGTATAAACACTTTATCCAATTTCTCACGTTTTTTTCTTTAGATCCTCATGTTTAACAATGGACATTTAGTATAGAGTTCTGGATATTGGAAAACCCCCCTTGTATAGACTTGATTTAAATTAACCTCCTAGTAAGGAAGAAGAAACAAAAATTCTCCCGGAAACATAATGGCATATTCCCTTACAATGGGAATGTTCTTAATGATGTTATTTTAATTAATTTTGAAGAACATTTTTGATGTTTTGTTTTAAAAATGTTTTTGTTTTTTGTTTAAAAGATAATATTTTGTAAAAGAATTTATTTAAAAAAAACAGGTGATTTTTTGTGAATGTTTGAACCCAAACATGAAGGGGGGGGGGGGATTTGTTTTTGGTAATGTTGTTTTATAGAAGAAAAGGAACTGATAGATCATTACTAGTCGTAGAGTATTAGGGTAATTAACATCGATCATATAAGGTTTAGTTAAGTTAATTTTGTTGATCAGATAAATCATCAGTCTTAGATTCATTGACATGAAGTTCCTGATCAGTTGGATATGATGTTTTTTAGAAATAATGTGTTGATTAAGAAGGTCAAGATATTTCTTAATAGGTTGAATGAATACAATGATGTTAGGAGTTAAAATTTTTGAAAACATTATAACATCAAGCCTGTTGAGGATCATAAAATCTTGATGTTATCATAAATCATGAAAATTAACATGATAAAATATTTTTAAGAAATAGAGGAATCTTAATGACTACATTGGTTATAGGATTCAAGAAAACGTTCACATTATATCTTGATGTGTAGGGCTCAGATGTTTGCAGAAGTATGAATGAGTTATAGATGATGTGTTCTGGAGAATTAAAATGTTACCGAGTGGAGTTTCCTACATAATTATAATTTCATAGTAATTATAATTTCATCCTAATGAAAATTAAATAGTTATTATAATATCATCATAATAAAAATTCCATAATTATGAGGATTCCATCAGACATACATTGAGAAGGAAATTTAATCAGACTAACTCTAAGGAGAAAATTCAATCAGACTGACTCTTTGAGGGAAAGTTTATTAAACTGACTTTTAGGAGATAAATAAATTGTATTAACATTGAAAAGGAATGTCAATATTAATGAAATATATTTGGAAAGCCAGCCTGACTAACTATAATGAGGAATGTCATTTTAGAATTATTTTTGGATGTTTCATCACAAAGAGATGTGGAAGTTTTATCATAATATGTAGTGGAAGTTGAATCATAATGTTATAAGGAAGTTCCATAATAATGAGATAGGATGATATGATTCACTAATGAAATTATAGGATTTTTGAGAGGGGTGATTTCTAAGTAGAAACAATATTATTTAAAAATGTTATATAGGAGTTGAAATGTTCAAACGTGGTGATAAAATATAAGTGAATTTTATGGGTTTTTTGAACTCGAGTATGTGGGAATGATTTGTTTTCATTTTTGAATGTTCCATTTTGGGATTCCTATAAATATAATAAATGTTTATTAATATATCTCAACAACTCAAATGAGAGGAAAATATGGATGAAAATATAAATCATTTCAATGTTACCTTTCCAGATAGAGATCTCATTAGAGGATTAGGAAGCAGAAATATTTCTTACTTAACTGAGTACGATCAGAATGAGGAATATTGAACTAATTAGTAGAGTAGTGGTTGAGAAGTACATTTTGAGAAAATGGTTCATTATAATGATTCCATCATAATAAGTCCATCATAATGAGTCAATCATACTATTGAAATCAAAACCAGTGTCATCAGATTTATTTTATAGAAACAATTTTGAGGGAAATAGGTTTTTTTATCTTTTCTTTTATATATCAGTTTTTTGTTAGCAAACATCTAAAATTGAAGGGATTCTATATAATAATTCATATTGGCAGATAAAAGGAGTCTACTAGTATTTGGAACTATTTTTATTAAATTATTCTTTATAGTGATTTTTATAGACCCATGGGAGTGTCTATGGGAAGGATATACATTCTCACACTGAATCCAGACTCTGTAAATCTCATTTGATTTACTTTATTTCCTAATTTTTTCATGCATGAGTATTTAAAAAAAGATAATAAGGATATTAAATTTAATAGTTTACATGGGTAAGGTAATCAAATTATTGAAAATTATAACAAGTTAACAACTGATTCAACTCCTCTTCTCAGTTTTTATTCAATCTTTTGGTACTTCAATTAGTATCAATATGAAGGTTCAATTGTTGAATTCTTATCATGAATAATATGTTTTCTCAATATTAAAATAATTCTCACCTTTAATGTAAAAATATTATGGATTAAAAAAAATATGATCCCTTATCTTATATCTATTGGCTGAGAAGTTATCAATGTTACTAGAATTGGGTTTCTACCTATTGATATGGAAGTCTCGATGACTTTTTCTAAAAATTGAAATTTAAATATTGTTGGAAAATATAGGAATTATATACTTATGTATTTTTAAAGATATATTTACCTGTAGATAATGGGTATCAAAACATTAAAATGTTTTTTTGGATGAGATATAATGTATTTTTGAAGGGAATACTAAAGGAAAGGAAACAAACATAAAATTATGGAATAATAAGTTTGAGTATAAAAGAATGAGAGATGAAGAAACTATTTATGACTAGTTCTCTAAGGTAAATGAAATTAATTGAAACATTATATTATTTGAGATGTATTGGAAGATTCTATTATAGTGAATAAACTAATGTTAAAGTTGAAGACTCCTCAGATAGTAAAGAAGAAGGAGGTGAAGAATCTTATACACAGTATTATCTCAGAACAGATGTTGTTTAATGCCTTATGAGTAAAAAATCTGTCATGAAGTAAATTAAAATGATAAAAAAATATGCTTGAAATGTTGATGAAGGCAAAGAATATGTTTTCAATCCATAATAATAATACATCCAAGACACATTACGTTATAAACGTATAAGTTCTCAATAGGGAAAGATAGTTGAAGATGATAGTTAGAATTTGAAAGCTAATGAAGATGTTAACAAGTGAAAATAAAAATTCTTGAGTTTAAAAGAAACATTATGAAGATATATTCAAACTTAAAGAAAGATTTGGATGTAAAATCTGAGACTTCTAAAGTTGTTGGGAAATCTCAAATAATGAATCAGGTGAAATACTCAACCTAAAAAAATAATATTTCATCTAGTTTTTCTATAATTTTTGGTGAGAAGAAAATTATTGGGAAATAATGGTTGATAAGGGATGTGATAAACCAATAAAATCTACAATAGATTAAAAATACTTAAATATAAAAGATGGTCCATGACATTGTATTTTAATGCAGGAATAAGTCATCAAGGCTTATAATGTTTCTACAGATAATGATACTACTTCAATATAAAACTATGATTTGACGGTTTTTGTTGGTGTTTTAGAATATATGGGAACATGGATTATAATTTATTGAATAAATTACCTCTTCCTAGATGAATGATTGATCAGAGTGGTTGAAATAGTAAAATATAAATGTCTATCTTCCCGAACAAAAAAATTTGAAAATATGAAATCTCAAGATGTAAGAATATTTACAATTAAAAAGTAGTTTGATTGTCTGGGAGAAGTTTTTAGAAGATGTTATCAACCAGAAACATTAGTGTAGAATGTATGACTACTTTTCTAGAAAAAATTATTTATATAATAAAACAATAGGAATAATTAATGTAGAATGTTTTAGACAATTGAATTGTTTTTTATACTACCATAAATTCAAGTAAAAAAACCCTAGATACTTGATAGTGGTTAATATTTACACGTGATATTAGATTTAAAAACATTGAAACATGTTTAAAATCAAGATGGTGTTGTTGTTACCTGTAGGGAATGATATTTCTCTAAAAATCAATGAAATCGGAATGCTTGAGATTGAAGTTGAAAATTTGAATTCTATGGAGGTTTTGTTTTTTAATAGACCGAAACATAACTTAATTAGTGTAATACATCATTGTGATTATTTAAAATAAGTGATCTTTATAAAAATATTATGGTGTTATCAAAATTTTGAAATATGCAATTTTTTTTACAAAAAGATAAACAAACAGTGGGAATCTCTTCCAAATAAGATAATTTAACAACTCATACTACTTAATTGGTAATGAAGAAAAATAGTTGTGTGACCAAATACATGGCCACCATGGGTAGAAAAATATGGAAAAACACTCTAAATTTGATGTTTTATGAAATTTTCATTAATTAAATGAAGAGAGGAAGATGTTGGTGTAAATTGTTAGAAGGGGAATATGGGTAGAAAATGTCATAAGAATGTTGATATTTAGTCTACCAGACCTCTTGAACTTATTCATTCTAGATTATTTGGTCCAATGATACATCAAGTAATGAAAGGGGATTTTTAATTTTTCAAATTCATCAATTACTTCACTCAGATGAATGACATCATGTTTATGAAATTTTTTTGAGGCTGTAGAAGTATTTATAGTATTACTAGATGATGTTGATAATGAAATGGTGGTATATATAAAGAATATAATAATCAATAAAGGAACATATTTTACAAGAAATATATTTGAAACTTATCTTAGAAATAATTATATTACCCAACAGTATAGTTCTCAGTATACACCAAAAAAAATTTAGTAGCAGGAAGGATGATTATAGGTTTTCTGGTAATGGAAATCATAAAGTTAAGAGAATATAAATATTCAATTTTCTACAAGATATAATCTATTAGTAATACTTTACATGTTTAGCCAATATGTTTTTAATGTCGGAATACAAAATGACCTCTTATGAAATGTGGAATAACAACAAACCTTCAATAAAGTACTTCAATTTTTTTGGAAGCCCATGTTTTCATAAAATAAGAAATCTAGATATGGTAAATTTTAATGACGATTAAGGTAATGTAACTTTTATGTGTTATTCACCCAATGGAAGAAGTTAAAAATGTTATAAAAATGTTTTAATAAAAGATTATGGAATCATATGATGTTAATTTTTTTAGAATTTAATTTATTTAACAGAATCTTATAAAAATTTTGATGAATAAAAAATAAATGTTTCCAATGAAAATTAAAGTGATAAAAGTAATGTGCCTAAATATTCAAATGAATCACGTGACATGGAAATTGAAACAGGAATAGGAATAAAAAAATTTCATTATTTTCAAAGATATTTTGAGACCAAAAATATTTTTTAGAATCAGAAGACTATATTTCAAAATAGAAGATATCAATGATTAGAAAATCGAACTACACTCATCTGAAAATTTGAACTAGAATACGTTTTATAAGATATTAAACACAAATAATGGGTGAATTATTTGAATAAAAATTTCGATTATGTTGAGAAAAAATGAGACATTGGAACTTGTTCTATGTCTTAAAGGTAAAAATATTATTATAAAAACATAGGTTGAAATAAAAATTTTTAATAAACATAGAGAAATTTTTAGAAACAAAGTTATGTTTTTTTAATTGCAATGTACTGGTGGAATGTGGGGATTTTAATGAAACCACTTCCTACATTGAAAGGTTAGAAGCTATTAGAGTGTTTCTAGCTATGGAAGCATTATATAATTATAAAATTATATCAAATGGATGTAAAGGCTGCATTTATCAATTGAGAAATTGAGGAAGAAGATTAAATTGAACAAACTTATTTTTTTCTACATGATGACGATGAAAAAAATGTTTTGGAATTTAAGAAATCATCATATGGACTAAAAAAATCCCCACATGAATGTTAGTGTATTCTTGACCTTTTTTGAGAAAATTTAATTATAATAAAGGAAAAAAGTTGATAGAAAAAATAAATTTTAATGTTTTTGACTCCATAACTACTGTATAATTTATTTATATAGATGATATTATTTAACTCGATGATAGGGAATATGTTTTTTAAATATTTTCTAAAGAAATTTTAAGGAACTTTGAGATTTTAATTTTATGAGAATTAACCCTCTTATTTCATTTAATAGTAAAAAAAATTAGTAATACATTTTCCTATCTCAATAAAAGTATGTCATTGAATTGTTATAAATATATTTCATGGCTGAGTGTAAAAAATTTTCTACCCCTGTCTTAGTGGGGAAGAATTTTTGTAAATATGACTTCAGAAAAAGTGTGAATAATTTTTTTTTGAAAGGTTAGTAGAAGTATACTTTACCTTACAGCCTCAATGCTTGATATTGTTTATGCTGTGACTTTTTGGGATAGTTATCAATGTAAGTTGAAAGAATCCATATATTGTAAGTGAATAGAATTATAATATATTTTTAAGGAATATCTTCACATGGGTTATTATAAAGATGAAATTGTGCAATGAAATTTCATTGTTATACAGATACTAACTGGGAGAGAGATTGTAATGATAGAAACTCAACCTCAAGGGGAAAATATTTTCTTGGGTTTACGTTGTGTATGTTGACACAGTAAGAAAGAATGTTTAGTAAGTTTTAGAATAGTGTAATTAGAATATGTTTATGCTAATTAGGGTTATACACCAATGATGTGGATGAATGTTTAGATAACTGATTTGAATGTAAAAGTTTCTAACTTATTGAAGATACTTGGTGATATTCAATGTTAAATTTATCATTATAAAAATCATATCTAACATTGAAGATCAAAACACATTTATATGAAGTTTCACTTTATGAAAGAAAAAGATGATGTGGGAAATGATATTCTAGAATATATCTCAATGAAGTATAAAATTATTGATATCTTCACAAAGGTAATTCTAAAAGAAGGGTTTCTTGAGTCGAGGATGTAACTTCATGTTTAACCTCCTACAATGACTTATTAAATCAAATATGGAATCCCCCCACCTTTATTTTTATTATGATGATAAGGAGTGACCTAATGTAAAACTTTTTTACTTTAAAATAAAATTTTAATTATCTTTTTTTTGGAATATAATGTTTTGGTTATCATAAAATGGAGGATAGAAAAAGAACATTGAGTGTAAATGATAAAAATGTGTGGGAGTTTATCATAACATGGTTATGAAATTTTATTTTCATTTGGGGATGGAATTACATAAAAAAATTTACATTATCTGTTACTGAGGTGTTTGGAAACTTTATTTTTAGAGAGGCTATATTGTGAAAAAAATTATGAACTTTTAGTTGTTTCAATTTTTTTTTGAAAAAGTATAGTTTTAGAAATTTTATGTGATGCAAAATTTTTTAATGAATTTTTTGAGAAAAATATAAAGTGGTATATTGAAGAACCATTATGATGTGTTGTATTAATAATGTTTTTGTATTTTTTAATTAAAAAATCTTTTCTAAAAGAATATTTTTAAAAAAATAGGAGAATGTTTCTGAATGTTTAAGCCCAAACAAGAAGGGGGAGTGATGTTTTTTTGTGAATTCTGTTTTCCAGATGCAGAGGATGCGATTGAGAGGTAGTGGATATAGTGTATCAAATAGAGTAGATCCAGGATTAGAAATACATATTAACAAAAAAAATTTGATCAGACACATCATCGATCTTAGATCTATCTACATGAAGTTCAAGATCTATCCGACATGATTTTTTTTATAAAGAAGTTGTTGAGTTAGAAAGTCAGAATGCTGCTGAAGAGTTTGAATGTAGACAATGAATGTTGGATCTATAATTTTTTTAAAAATTATACCCCTAATCTAGATAATGAATTTTCAATCCTCATTTTCTCAGAAATCATGAAAAATATCATGATAAATGATTTTGAAGAAATAGAGGAATCAGAAAGGCTCTATTGGTCCATGAATAAACAAAAAGATTTAGCGGATCTATAATTTCCACAAAAAGATGTTTTCAACAGTCTAAATGAGTTATATCTAATGATCTTTTACAAATTTAAAAGTTATAGAGTGATGTTTTCATCATAATTATATTTCCATTATAATGTGAATTTCATCATAATGTGAATTTTATCAAAATTATAATTCCACAATTATGAGGATTCTAAGAAACTGATTTTGATAAGGAAAGTTAATTGGGTTGACTCTGAGGATGAAATTTAATCAGATTGACTCTAAAAAGTAATGTTAATTGTACTAACTCTAGGGAGTAATGTCAATCATATGTACTCTATGAAGGAAATTCAATAAGATTGATTGTGAAATGAAAAGCCAATAAATCTAACTTTTATGAGGAAGATCAATTCAGAATGACCTGAGGAAGTTCCATTATAATGAGATGAGTATGTTCCATCATAATGAGATTAGGATGTTGAATCATAATGAGTTGAGGATCTTCCATCGTAAAGAGATTTTGAAGTTCCCTTTTACTAAAGAATAGTTAGGTTTTTTTAGAAGGATAATTAATAAGTAAACTCAATATTATTCAAGAAGGTCACATAAGAGTTTAAGTGGTCAAAAAAGAAGTTAAAATATGATTTATTTTCATAGGTTTTTGAATTTTAGTAAGAGGGAAATGTTTTCTAATTTTCAACCTCTTCTATTTTTGGATGCCTATAAAGAAGATTCATCCTACTCCTTGAACATGTATACAATCAAAGGAAGATTCGTGATATAGAGGGTAACTTCCATCTCTCAAAAATTAATATTGGATATATATATTGAAAAATAATCCATACCCATAATTACATTAAATTACACTAAAGGAAGTATGAAATGGAACACTGGTAATTTCAACCAATAAATTTTGATAGGGTAGTAGTTATACAATTGAGATACAATAATTTCCCCATTTACTATTTTAACTAACCACTCTACTACCATGATTTTTATGGGGTTTGAATATTTATACTAGACATGAAAGATAGGAAATAATTCATTAAATTATAATAAAAAATTATGTTTGATATTATTGAATGAATAAGAAGATTACCTAGAACCACTTCATTATTGGGATTCAACTTATTTCCAATGATGGAACAAGCCCACCCTTTCTCTCTAGGACTTAGGGGTTGAGGCCATCAATGAACCTTGTATTATTGCATTGAATAACATAGTTTCATTATTCATTTCTATTGCAACATGGGATATGTCATAAAATTTATATAGAGCATTCATTTTTTTCATCACATTGGTGGGTTTCTCTAGTAAGCAATCTTCAGCTCGATACCCATACTTATTGAGTTTAAAACATTTCTGTATCCCCTTCAAGAAATATTTAGGGTGATTCATCAAAAAATTTGGACACTTAGAATATTTAAATTTCTTTCCACCATTATATTTAGAAATCACAGTGAAAAAATTTAAATTCCACATTTCACTTGTTATGTCTTTGAGAACATTGAGATTCACTGATCTCTATTTCAAAATTTAGGGAAAATCAGAAAATTACCTATTAATTTTTCAATTTCATAAATAGAAAAGGCTTTTTGTATTGTTTATTTTAGTCTATTAAATAAGTGTTCAAATTTACATTCAAGGGTAACAATAAAGATGGAGGCATATTTTTCATGTCTTGTTATGTTTTCCTCGTATTCTCTGATAGATTTTTTCTCATTTTAATTTAGAATAAGGAAGAACCTCTCCATTTAAAACTGGAGAGTTTATGAAAAATATTTATTGATTTTTTCTAGAATTTCTTCCACTCGATCATATTGAACTATTCCTTAACATTTTTATTTTTTAAAAACATCCACCATTGATTAGATTGTCCTTGAATATGATAAATAACTATCACAACCATCTCTTACTCAGATAATTGTAAGATATAGAAGATAATTTCAAAAGATATGATCCATTTTTATAAAATATGGGGATGATAGGATCCACTAAAATTTAGAGGAATTTGTCACATAATTGTCTCAATTAAAACTTTCATTTTCTTAGAGGGATTTGGGAATTCCTCTCAAGTCACGTTTTGATTTAAAACATGATTCAATTAAGAATATATATCCTCAATGTTCTTCATTCCTTATCTAATTAGGTTGGACTTCTCATTTGGGATGTAATTACATTTCCCATCACATTGGTTGTTAACTGGAAATATCCTACTTCCAACCATTGAATGGAATAAATGGAAGTCTACGGATGATTATTTATAAATTATTAAAAACATTAAAGTGATACTATGAAAATTAAATAGATACCTCATAAATTAAATATATTACATTACTTATGAATGTCTAAGATTTAATTTAAGTTATCCATAATCTATTTACTAATATACAATCGGATGGTCAGACTTGTAACCTTAATAATAGTATATAATGAGCTTGTAAATTTACCAAATCATTTCCCCCAAATTAATCAAACCATATTTGAAGAAAGGACCTCTATCATCTACTCGGTTATCATCGATTTGATCTCAATGTATATTTTTCTGGGTTATTACCCATTGGTACCTCAGTACCAGAGCAAAATCCACATTAAGTATCCATGAATGGATGTCTTTTATATAATAAAATCAATATATATTTTATAAAAATTTTGTGATGTTTTTTTTATGTTTAGTCTTATCCATATGGATTTATTTAGTGTTTTCTAATCATAATTTTTAAAATTACATGATTTTTTTCTAAAAAAAAACCATTTAGACCCATATATTTACTACACATTATTTATTGATTTATTATATATGAGAACCAATTGTAAATACAAGAAGATCACAAGTCCTAATGAATTTTGGAAACTAGTTACATAAGACATCATCTTTAAATGTGGATACAACAACATTATTGAAAACATCAATAACTTTCTCTAAAATTACATTGCATGTAAAACTGCTTGAGATAACCTAAGGAAGTAGATAAGAAAGGGGTGAGATATAAAGTAAAATAAAGAAATATACAAAGTATCAGATACTAAAACCATTATATGTTATTCAACAAGTATTTCAATGGGACATAAAATTGTTAATAACCATAATATTGAACAATTTGGAAAGATATAACATGATGGCATAAAGTCAATAGAAGAATGTTGAAAAAAAATAAAAGACTAAATCAAAAAAATTGTAAAAGGATAACCAATAGTACATTATAAAATTTTGTTAAAAGTACCATAATTTATTAGGTTTAATCCATAATACAATAGATGACATCTTATAAGAAAAAAACATTACCCAATGTATTGGAGTTCTATACAATTCTTGGCGCACCCATCACTTTCATACCATGTACATGAAGAAGTGTTCTAGATAGATCAATCAATATATGATCCTATATAATAACATATAATTACAATGTTATGTAGTGTTGAATAAAGGCATTAAATTACCCAATAAAATAAGGATATGTACATCTAGGTGAATACCTTAGAATGTAAATTGTGATGGTATTCACAATATACAAGTTTCACATTGAAAAGTCACATGATAATTTATTGGGATTAATGAGAGTTAAAGGGGTATATAATTTATTTTAAATTATGTTCTTAGTACTAATGATGTGTTAAATCATATCCCATCAATAAGAATTTTATGATAAAAGGAATTTCATAAAGAGGAGAATGAGAGGATCCCTTACCTTGAGAGGGGTTTTTCAAAATATTATGAGGATATTATTGAGTGATTGGGGTAACATAGGGAGGGTTATATAGAGGGAAGTTATAAGTTTACTCATGATGAAAGGATTTTTAGTGACGGGGAATGAGTGTTTAAGTGTGTTTATATTGGAGAACATATGGGAGTTCATTGTTTTTTTCAAACTTAGGTTTTGGAATATAGAAAATAATGTAATCAAAATAAAAAACATAACATATTTTTACCCATGTTCTCTAATAAATAGGAGTGGTTTTAATTATTTTAAAATTCCACGAATGGATAAAATTAGAATAATACACATGGTGAGGTGGAATTGAGTCATGTTTATAATGAATTTAATTTAAAACCTTAAAAATATAATATAGGGTTTTGAGGATTCATAAAAGTTATATAAAATTAATCAAATAACCTAAAAAAAATTATTCAAAAGAGAAAATATATATTTGGTTGTGAATACCTTTTATGTAACATATTTGATCACTTTTATGTTATTATGATGTCATAATACATACCATATTTAATATTTATCTGATAATTCGACAATCATAGAAAATTATGAAAAATTTAAAAATGGATAATTTTGAAATCATGATTTAAAAATTAATATTAATTTTATAAAACAATAATAAAATAATATAAATTAAAAGTTTAAATTAAAATTTCAATTTGTTGGAAAGTAATGGTTTTTTGATAATAACAGTTTTTTGACTATTTTAAAAAATGTATTCTCACTTTGTAAAATTATATTGTCATTTATATTTAATATATACTATTTAATAATAATATTTTATTAAAATATATGTTAATTCATAAATTCATCAAATGTAATGTCTTAATTGAAATTGAATTTTAAGGGAAAAATGTATTTACATTTTTGTTATATTAAAATTTACTTTCTTTCCAAATTAATACTTATTCATTTATAATGTAATAACATACGGAATAAATATACTAATTATTTTATTAGTAATAAGATATATATATTCATACAGTTTGGTTTGATATCTACAGCACGTTATTATGGCATCAAACACCCTAAGTGTAAGGGGTGTGACAAAGAGATTCTTAGGGGGTGGTTTAATGAACTTGGTCAGGGATGTGATATAGATGATCAAGAAATTCCCCCAAAAATAGTTTATATCATGGTATTGTTGTTAGATATCAGTTTGGGTTGATCAAGGGTAATGTCTAGATAAGCTATCTCTCTTGAATGCTCAAAAAATGGGACTTATAGTGTACAATCCTATTGGTTGAGGCCATCTCTTATTTGTCTGTGTCAATAGTAATTTATCAAAATAATTATTATATACTAATCACATGATCATAGTTTAAATACTATATTATAAAAATTTATCATTATTCATGTTATTTTGAATTGGATAGGATATAACTTATAATGGCCCTATATAAGAAATGTAGTGCATGTGTTTTCTATATTTACATTATATAAATAAGAAAATTATTAAATGGAAATGAAACATACTTTATAAATTTTAGGATTATAAAATTATTTCCCCTTCAAAAATTTCAACCTTAAAATTTTCATTTCATACACTAAAACAAATGAGGGTACTTTTGTTTCATCATCTATTTTAGTTCCGATGTCGGTTCCTCAAACTTTTGGTTCTTCCTTTCCACTTTAACAAAGTGACTTGTATCTACAATCTATGATCTTCATATGTTACTCCTTGTATGAATGATCATTCTACAATGGCACCACATAAGGATTTAGTACATGTTAGTGTCTAGTTTTTAATTCCTCAGGAGGGATACATGAAACACATCATGTACTTTAGATAGGTTAGGTGGGAGTGCTAATCAATAGAAAACTGCTCTGATGTGATCAATGATCTCAAACGTGCCACTTTATCGAGGAATAATCTTTCCATACTTCCCAAACCTCATATATTTATTATATGTAAAGATATTAAGGAAAAATTATCATCAATATAAAAATCTAGGTCTCATTGATTACCATCTGTATATTTTTTTTTGATTTGGTGTGAATTATATGTGGATATAAATGGTTTGATCCTTTTTTTATTATACTGGGAATGATTTGGTCATATATTCTTCCCTAATCAAAATTCATTCCATCATGATAGAGTCCAGTACCTATTCCCATAATGGAAACTATTTTTTATGAGAACTCATATAAGGGAAGGATTTAATACAAACATTCTTAGAAAATAATTGAACATGATCTCATCACATACAATATTTTTGAATGGTCATTTTATATTTTATATCGATATGAGCATGATAATAAGTGATAAATAACAATTCTATATTCAATTTTTGATGATGAGTCTCTAAAACCTTGATGTAATCCTCAGATATCGACCACATACAATAGAGAGTATAACTCTATGAAGTCTTAAAAATTACCTTATGTATATCATATGGAATTGGTAAAGAGAGAAAAGTTTCCTTGAGAGTAATAAAATATACCAAATATGTTATGTAATTTAATACCTCCAAGATTATGTTATTAGAATTAGATTTCATGGGGAGTCATTAGAAAAAATTTGTTGTTATTTTTTTCCAATTTCCTTACCATTGTGGGAAATGGTTGTATAATAAACATATTATTCTATCATTTTTCCTTGTATTGTTGGAATATAAAGCACCAAGATACAATTTATGTAATCTCTATATTAATATTATTTCCCACAAGATTTTATTCTAAAATATATATATTAGTGATATCTGGATGAATAGATACGGTTGATGTATTCTTATAATCCAGAATTTCCGTCATCGGTTTTGGTTTTTATGGGTCATGTATCCATGTTCCAGACCATATAATTGCTACATTAAAGATATTTAACTCTTGAATATTCTCTACATTCTTCTCTAGAAACTCATAATCTATATAAAATTCAGTAATCTCGTCATGAATTGTTGGTTGAGAATTTATATGAGTAAGGATGAATGAATATCATTTTATTAGTCCCATATTGAACCATTATATATCCATGAGGATTGGATCCCCTGTAATCCAAATAATGGATTGTGTTGTGTAATCCTTTCTACTCAGAGCATCTTCCACATTTTTAACCTTTATAGGATTGTAATATATTGAACAATCATAATACTTCATCAGTTATAACCACTGTTGTTGGTACATATTATTCTCCTTTTGTTTGAATATATCCATGTGGATTTTATAGACCATGTATTTGTCACACCCACTCCAAATAGAGATTGTTTCTCCAAAATTATTAATTAAAATATTAGTACATCCAATTCTTGGTCATGGGATTGGTAGTTCTTATCATGGATCTTATGTTCATGCGGGGCACGAAATATCACAATTTCATTTTTCATGAGTACACAAAAAAAGCCCTTTTTAGATGCATCACTTATATAAAAAATCCTTCCACACTAGTGTGTAATGTGAGGACATGTGCAGTGATTAACCTATTCATCAACTATTTTAAACCATTCTGATCTTTACCATTTCTTAAATACATAACTTATTTATGAGTTATCTTGGTCAGGGGGATTAAAACCCATGAGATGATTCTCAATAATCAATAATAATACCCAGAATAAATAAGGAAACTATAGATTTTTGTGTCATAGGTTGGTCTAGGAAGCCCTTTAATCATCTCTATTTTTGTAGGATGTATACATATCCATTTATTGATGATAAAATTCTGCAATAATGTTACATGGTCCAACCATAACACCAATTTACATTACATTTTATACATATTTTTTTTCATGTTACTTAGTGCAATATTGAAACTATTCTTATATTCCTCCATTTATTTTAACTAGATAAGAATATCTTGAATAAAGACTACCCCAAATTTTCAAGGTAGTACCAAAATACTATATTCATCAAATCTTTGGAGATTGATGGAGCATTATTGAGTACAAAAGGAATAAATATAAACTCGTTGTGACCATACCATGAGTGAAAAGAGGTCAGGGGGATATCCTCCTTCATCGCGCTTATTTGGTAACATCCTGAATATAGACCAATCCTAGGGAAATAATGGGTTCTACATATATAATATAACAAGTAATCAATAAATTAAAGATGATACTTTTTCTTCATGGAGACCATGTTGATATCACAATAATCAAGGAAGAGGCACATTGACCCATCATTATTATTGATAAAGAGGTCTGGTGAACCCACACTTAATCACCTGGGGGTATAAAACCTTTATATAGATTATATTATATTCTATTATTCATCTATTCATGTTCTAAAAAAACCATTCTATATAGAGTATCTGATGTTGGAAATTCCCTTAGTATACGCTTGACTAAAAATTCAACATGTCATCTAGGAGGAAGAAATGAAAATTCATCAGTAAACACATCAGTTTATTCCCTCACAATGGTAATATCTTTATGGATGTTGTTTTATTTAATATCAATCATTTGGGATAAATATTATTTCTCACATGGTAATAAAATTCATGATCAAGATGTTGGTAACAAATAATATTCACCCTCCTCTTTTTACATGTATAAAATCAGAGGCCGATTCACCATACATAGGGTGATTTAATTCTCTTGGAAATTTATATTGGATTTATATACTGAAATATAATTTATATCCATAATTGGATCAAATTTATATAAAGGGGGTATGAAAAGGTATTATGGTATGTTCAACACAAAAATTTTAATAGGGGAGGACTAAAATACTTGGGATGAAATAATTTCCCTATTTAACATTTTTATGGACAACTCTACTTCTATGGTCTATGGTGGTGATTTCATAGTTCTACTAAATTTGTGATATATGAAAGAATGTTTTGAACCATAATCCAAAAGTATGTTCAATATTATTTATTTAATAATTGGTCTACTTATCACCACTTCATTTTCGAGATCCACCATTATAGTTGTGATAATATAAGATTGTCATTTCTATCTAGGAATTGGTGGTTTCTGTCATTGGATATCATCGAGGACCCATATCTATGTGAATTGGATCTAATAGTGTAGTTTTTTTATATATTTGAAAAATTGAAACATGGTTGAGTTTGGAATCAATCATTCCATTCTTCAATCACCTTGGTGGGTTTATCCTATATAAAATCTAAATCTAGGTTCCCAACCTTCCCACTCCAAAATGATTTCATCATACCCTTCTAGAAATTTTTGGGTTTCTTATTCCCACAAATTTGAAAAGTGGGATGTTGAAATTTCTCTCCACAATTATATTTATCAACTTTAATAATAAAATAAAACTCCAATTTGTGATTCTTATCCCTAAGATACCCTTGAGATTCACTGATCTCTTTTTAATTTTGAAGGCACATGAGGAAATTTCCTCATAACTATCAATGTTCTTCATAGCTAATTATTATCCTGGATTCAACATCAGTCCACCACTAAAGTGGTGAAATTTACATTTTGGGGGTAATGAAAAATCTAGAGGCATATCAAGAAATTATTTTGAAGTTTTCCTCATATGCTCCAAAATATTTTTCATTCTTTTTCTTGTGGAAAAAGAAGTCCCTCTCCACTTTCATTAAAAGGGTTCATGGAAAATATATATCAAAAAATATTTTATGGTATTCATTCCACTCCATTCATTTAATATCTTTAAGAATAAAATTCTTCAATTAAATCCATCATCTATACACTTCTCCTTACATATGATAAATATCCAACACGAAATTCCATTTTTCATGGATTTTATGGAAAATAAGATATTTTTAATTAAGCTGACCCATTATTCAGAAATTAATGGATCAGAGGATCCATTGAACATTGGAGGCCTTTATCACATAAATATCTCAATTAAACTTAATAATTATTATTGGGATTTGGGAATTCCTTCTTATTTAGTTTTCTATTCAAAAATTTATTTACAAGAGAAAGTACACAATTGAATATTGTGATTCCTGCTCCCCCTAGGTTGGGCATTTTATTTGGGAATTCATCACATTGCCCCTCACAATGATTGATGACTTATTTTATCCTATTTACAACCATTGAATATAATAAAGTAATTCTTTTAGGATTATTTTTAATTTATTAAACATACATAAGGGAGACTATGAAAATTAGAATAATAAATCATAAATTACATATATTCTAGAATATTTGAATTTATGCACTTCAATCTAAGTTATCCAAGGTTTATTTCCTAATATAAACTCTTATTGGAATTTTTCTTCACTTAATAATGTTTGATAATGATATTATGAATTTAGCAAATAAAATCCCTTAGGAATGTAAAACCAAGTGTGAATTAAGGCCCATTTTCATTCACCAAGTAGATATGTAGTCCGTCTTAATGAACCCTTTTCAGGTTTATTACTCTTAGTTACTTCTGTACTAGAGCCACATGCACTTTTAGTATCTAGACTATGATGTGTTATATAAGAAATAATATACTCTATAATTTACTAAAATTCAAGGATGTTTAATTATGTTTAGTATTAACCCTAAGGATTTCTATAGCGCCTTATAATCATAATCCAACAAATAAATAGTATTTTAACTGACACAAACTATGATAATACATATATTTAGTAAACTTTATTTCATAATTTGTTACATAATAAAAATATAAGTAAAACCTAGAAGATCATGAGGCTAATGTCTTTTTAAAATTAGGATCATAGCTCATCATCCTGATACAAGGATATAACAACCTTATTTAAAACTTCTTAAAAATGATCTGAAATTCAGTTTCTCAAAAAACTACATGGGGGAACCATGATACATATATATTAAGGGGTTGATCAGTCATAAAAAAAGGAAAAAGTAATTTGAGGGGTTTTTTAAGGGGTTCTGCAAAACCCCTCTAAATTAATTTTCTATATAAATTATTGGGGGTTATAATAAACCCCATCTAATCTCTAGTTTATAGTGGCTTCACAACACTTCTATTACCTTTAGCGCTATTCTTTTAAAATTAGTTTTATTTTCAAGGAGTTTATCTCAAACCTTCACTAATTTGATAAATAGTGTTGATAAAAGTTTGGTTGAATTTTAGTGAATTAATATATATATATATAATATTCATATTGATTTTTGAGAATATATGTAATATTCCGTTGGATATTAGAGGTTGTATAAAAGTATAATGGAATTTTTTTAAGAGAAACAGTGTGGGTTCACAACCCCAGTTAGTATCTTAAATTATAGGGAGGTTTTGGACCCCCTTTAATTTATTACATTAGAGGTGGTTTTAAACAACCACTAAGCCATGAAATTATAGGGAGTTCGTGAACCACTACTAGTAACTTTTATTAAAGGTTGTCTTGAACCCCCTACAATTTAATAAATTTTAAGGTTTTGTGAACCCCAATAATTTATGAAATTATATGGGGTTTTTAACCCCATCTAATTTATGAGGTTAGAGTAGTTTGTGAATCCCCTCTAATTCTAGAAGTTATTTGTGGTTCATGAATGTCCACTAATCACTTTGATTAGAAGGGGTTTGGAACCCTCTATATTTTATCACATTAGCGGGTTCATGTATAAGGCCCCAGCCTTAAACCTTACTTAAACGTGAGTTATTACAAGATTACACATTGAGGATCTTTTCAGGTTTAGAGTTTTAGAGAATTAGATCATGAAACTTGCATTACATTCCACATTTAAACAAAGTGGTTACATAAAAGACAGTATTCATTCTTCCCATCAACGGAAACATATTTAAAATATAACATGGACTCTTTCTTGACACATCCTTGACACTATCATCACATCATGTACCTTTCCCTTGACCTGTGAAAAACATTTCAAAAACTTGGGATGAGCATAAAAAGCTCAGTAAGGGTAACAAAAAATATGGAAAGGAAACATGAGTTCATATATACATGAGAATGAAATCATACTTTACCCATAAAACATAGGCACTTTAACATACCTCATCAAACCATGAATAAATCATAGAAAACATAATACATAAAGGTAACTTGAGGCATTCATAACATTCTTACGTAGGGAGTAACCCTCATGGTTATTTTTGGAATACCCATCACAGTATATTCCCTAAATCTCTTTGGAGAAACCTTAACGTTTCACTCCTTCGCGTTACCCAATGCATTGGAGAGCTATATCGGGCTCACCCGCCCTTAGTTTATCACGGAACCACCCGTTCTTCATAACAATGCCCAAGAACCATAACATAATCATATCACATAAACATGAATAAAGGAAACATAACATTTCCACATTTCAATCACAATATAACATTTTAGGATATTGAAATAATGAATCCATTCAAAAAGAAACCATTTCCAAAACCATTTAAAACATTTAATAAAGAGATTTTTGAATCAAAGTGTCCCATACCACCTTGAAGATTTTAACATTTTAAACCATTAATATCCATATAAATAAATCCTTAAAACCATTTTGAAAACATGGATATTAATAAGAACAAATAATTAAAACATTTAAAACGATATTTTGGTTAAAGGGGTTTTACCAAAATTAGAGACACTTGAATACAATAATCGAGGAATAACATTTAGTCAGAACTTTATAATATCATGAGAATGAAAGGATTCATGATATAATACTCCAAAGGACAGTATATACACCATATAAGAGTGAATTGGTGCATAACAACAATGAACCCTCAATAGAAATGTCAAATGTGATGAAATCCCTTATAAAGAAGGTATCCTTAAATTAAGGACAAATAAATCTCAAAAATATGTGTGAAAAATATATATACACCCAATATAAGTGGATATTAAGTGTAAAACAATAAAAGGTCAATCACACATATTCAATGGATGACATATTCAATGACTACAAGTTGAACCCAAAGAAATCGAAATTGGGTTAAAAAGTTCCCTTGACAGCCTAACGACATCACATCAAAATGATTTGATGAGAGATAAAAAGTGTATCTCATCACTTGGACATAAAATTTACTTAAATAAGGATGTATCAGAACATATCCCAACATAAAAATATGTAAATTAAAAGACCCAATAAAAGAAGTCTTTTAAAAAAAAGGAGGGTGAAAGGTTCCCTTACCGACTTGGGTATCTTTCAAAACATACACCCCATGAAAGAAAGACAATAGGTCATTGATGTAAATACTCATAAACGAAATTATATTACACAAAGAGTAGAATAATGGGCAGTACATACACCACTCAAAGGAATTTGTGGCGAATGTAGCATAAATCTCACGGGAATAAAAGTGAGATGAAAAATCCCTTACGAAAATTCGGCAGCCTAACGACGCCACTCAAAACTTCCAAAATGGATTGATGAGAGGAAATAGGGTCTCTCATCATATTAACATAATAAATACAGTAGGATTAATATAAAAGAACATCCCAATCATAAGAAATATGAGGTTAAAAGGAATGACAGAAAATAGTGTACTTAAAAAGAAAGAGAGTTGTAGGATCCCTTACCTCAGGTCCGACTTGACTCGATCGTTCTTTAATCTCCTGAATAATAAACTTGAGTTAATTTCTAATTCCTTAAGAACCTTTTTCAAGTTCATTATTACTTTTATACCACTTATTACCATGTACTAAACATTATGTAATCATTTAAGTTAATAATATTTGTTTTGCCGATATTTGGTTCTTCAGTCGAAAGTGGACTTCTTACAATTACAGGTTGTTCGTGTGGCCAAATGTTTATTATATCCAGAATTGTATTAATTTTTTAGATATCATATATGTCATATATATCCAGTATATTCATGCATTTATAACATTACATAATCATTTAGAGGTAAGAAATGAAATGCATCGTTCGTGGAGACGGTAAGCCGTACGTACGCATGAACGCTACATTCATTTCTATTTCGTATTTTATAGAATCGAATAATAATGATATAAAGGTATATTATAATTCCAGTATAATATCCTATATAATATCATATTTCCATCCTTTATACATCCCACATATGGTATTTAACGAATCAAATCACTTTGAGGGGGCGGTAGTCCGCACATCCTTAAATGAAGATATCGCGTATACCCATAATGGAAGCCATAAAGGTAAGACAAAAATGAAAAAATACAGAAGCATAAATAAAACATAAACATATTATATATCATATATAAAAATAGTGACATCATAATGGCCACCTTTGAAGGTGTTAAATGAGTATTGAACAATCATCGTTTCGGGAGGCAGAATTTCACCATCCACGGAAACGGTATGTTCTTTAACCATTTGATGTAGTTGTGTGAGAGTGTAGCTCGAATAAATCTTATAACAACATCCTAGTATATTGAAGATACTCGTGTTGTTACAAAAGAAGTAAATAAAAAGAGTTTAGGGGGTTGGAGAAGCAAAATAAAACAAATGAACATGAGAGAAAGAATTACCTTTAAAAGTGTAACTCCTTTTGATTTGAGCCTAAAGGCTTCCTTTGAAAGGATTCTTCCCAAAGGGAATCCTCTAGGATGAGGAGAGGGATGTGGAGAGAGTAAATGGGCAGGGGTGGCCGAGCCAAAGGCTTTAGGAGTGTGTGAAATGAGGTAGAGGTGGGGGCCTTTTATAAGAGGAGAGGAGGGGTACTTTTGGAAAGTAAAGAAATATTACTTTATTTGAAAATGTGTTTCGGTTTCAAAAGGTCCCATATTGATATAATTCGTGGATAAGGTGATAAGTCTTCGAAATCCACTCATCCAATAAGTTTTGGACATGTTTAGTTCATAGATTTTACATTATCTTTACATTTTATTTAAATCGTCAAATAATGATGTCATCGCTGCATCATTATTATGTCATAAATAATTTAATTTATTTAATGTCTAAAAATTATAAAAAAATACTATGATGTATGAAATATTTTTATATTTCCAATGAAAATTTATAATCAAAAATATGACTTGTATAACCCCACTTAAATTGTTTTTTAGTAAAACATATCATGTGTGTGTCAATTTTACTTTTACATTAAATAAAATGTTATTTATGTCATTTCCCAACCAAAGTGGATCCATGGGGTCCCCGAGTTGACCCATGGCTTGTATTGGTCGGCCATGATACAACCAATAGGTGTAGGACAAGTTTCATGGTGTTTTCACATTCTTATAATATCATTTTTACCTTAAACTACACTAATTACCTCTAATCGCGATTAAAAACTTAATAAGTTACTATTCACCAAAAAATTATTTTAATCTCATTGAACCACATTTTACTTCTTAATGAAAACCATGTATGTCGGATTTTTGAAAATCAAAACACAATTATGGCAAAATTTCATTTAAACGGAAAATCAGTTTTTATAAGTACCACTTTGTGGTTTCACTATTCATCAAAAATTGAAGTTTTTCAGAAAAATCCCAAAAATTCACCCTAAGCTATATTTGATATTCTGAATTCAAAAATGAAGTCTGTTTTACAAAATTCAAAACATATAAGTCACATTAATTAATTTAATAATTAATTCCCGCTGTCATGACAAATAGCGTGTTTTTATGAAACAATAAGTATCAAAAGATTGACACTAGTTTAAGTCTGATTTCAAAGTGAAATTGATTCCAACGACCACTATTGGATTTAATGGTAAAAATATTTTCTAATTTAACTTTAAAACCAATTCAAAATATAATCTAATCATATAAATAAATTAGATTAAAAAGTGGTTTTGAATTAAAATACAACATTTTACACTATTCATTAAAAAAATGAACTTTATCGGAAAGATACCAAAAATTTACACAAAGTAAATTTTGATGTCTCGATTCTTAATAAGAGTTTTATTTGGTCCAAAATAATGTTTAAGAGTGAACAAAACTATATTTAATGACGGTTCTCCATCAAAAGGTGATAAGTGAACCTTTAGTGAAAACTAGGGCATATACGCCTAAAATTGAATTTTTTCCGTATTTTAAGCCTTTATCTTTTATTGAATAAATGTAAAAACATTTAAGAACATATATAA